>OW203737.1:12875478-15372978 GCA_934045075.1 Yponomeuta sedellus | reverse complement strand
GCCTGTGCTTTGCAATGGGACGTTTATAGACTACATAAAAAATCCTATACGATTCTGATTGTCATATTCCATACTAATTGCCGTCGCAAACGTTAGGGTTCGAAAGGATTCGGTGCGCGTAATCATGCGCCTGAGCTTCAGCTGATAGTATAGGCCTCTATTCTGGCCTGCGCGAAAAATGTAAAGATTGACGTGCTTTTAACTGGATTTACTGTGCTTGATGCTCATACATGACATAAAAACGGCTTCAATTTTCATTATTTATCTACTGAACCAATATTTTCGACCTGTTAAATGTAGTTTGGGGGTTGTTTTACTCGTCAATAGAAACATTTTTTATAATAAACAGTCAAAAAATGTAAACTGTTTCAAAATGTACCTACATCTTATATTTTTTTATGATTTCAAAGCTGTTTAACTCTCAATCATGAAAACAATAGCCAAAAAATATAAACTGGTTCAAACATTTTGTAAACCATTAACAAAATGTACTTCTGATACTTTTTTGCAATAGCAAACTTTGTTAACCTTCGAGTACCTATACAAAATCATTTTATGTTCTGCCGGAGCTTTTTGCAACCTTCCGTATAGTAAAACTTTAACAAGTTTTCGTTAAATGAAAGTTTTCATTAGAAAACTTTCAAATACCCACGTTTATTTACCTTCCGATACCAGTTTTACTTAGACGCTAGTGCAACCACGCATAAAATAATACATATTTTCAGTTGCGGTAGAGTTGTCGTGAGAGAAACGTATTGAAAAGACGAAGTTAAAGGTATTATACTATCGTTAACCTAACTAAGTATACATCAACACTAGAAAAGTACAGCTAGATTTGGTTAAACACATTTGGTACATTTAGACTAAGCAACCATCAAACGGAAACTGGCGAGCATACATGCAGCGACTACAGCTCAATAAATATCTTATCTTACTGGCTAATAATAAATATTGATGAAAGGAAACAATTGTTTGTCAGGATCGTGGAAGTTGACAAATCCTAGTTCTCGGGGATACAGGTGTAAGATTATAAATGTTTTGTCCTAATTTATTTTGGTCTACATTACAAATGATTCTATTTTTTGCTAATATTTAGTAGGTAATCATCTCATATCTTTGATTGTGACATTGGATGCCTTTTTCAAGGTTCTATTGTCACAGATACGCTATTGCACGATAAACACCATTCAAGAAAAACAATCAACGGACTCCACGAATGGAGTTAGAAAACTAACCGTTCATAGTGCGTTTTAAAAAATGATACAAAATCGTCCCATACAATAAAGAAAACCCTGCAAACCCTTCAAAACAAACATTCGAGCATGGAGGATATTAACAACGCTTAAAATACAATTAAATTGCTAGTTTGATGAAGATCTCTGAGAAAAGCTGAGAGGACAAAAATACATTTACTGGTACAATACAATACAACACTGGTTAGGGTGGCGAATCAAAACAACCATCATGGTAAAATTCTATAGTTTACAACGATGGCAGTTTTGTGAACAGAAACGAAATGCAGATAAAACAAGGATCCTCTACCAAACAATATACCTACACTATGTTACTAATTTACTTTCCATTTTGCTGGAGATGCCTAAAAGAAGAACAAACACACCTACTCATTTGATCATTCACTGTGAGAGCCTGGAAAAGCAACGGGTTGCGGCCCGTTGCTTTATCTAGGAAGCTAGCATCCTTTTAGGAGATCTGCAGTGACATTAGAGTACTGCTGCTGGAAGCACATGGCTGAGGTAGTGTCACAGCTTTGCTACGCACAATGGCCCAATAACGATACTAATCGCGGAAATTTTAGATCTTTTTATATGATGTAAAGTAAAGGTAAGCAAATTTGTGACAATGAATAAAAAATATTTAAAAATAAAAAAAATATTAGAAAGAAGACAACGATTAATAGTTCTTTTTTACTTACACTCTAATTTCAATGCTAACACTAGCATGCAATTTTCCATTATACAATGTACATAGATACTAACAAAAATATATTGTATTAATAATATAAGCCTTTGTTAATATTATTGTTTATAAATTACAATCAATAGATGCATCCCTTTTCAAGAATTTGCTTGGCCTCCCACAAGCCTAGTAGTAAAAATATATCATAATAATAAACTAAAAGCGTAGAATGCCTAGCTTGATGCTTGCGCTCGCGCAGTCTAAATGCGCCACTCGCCACTCTATCATCAAGCGCAGATAGGCGCGCGGACTTCATCAGCGCCGCCACCGCATAATGACTCCCGCTCGCTTGACGACAATCAGCTGGGGTGTCGCTCTCACGACGCGGGTGAAACCGACCGCAAGCCTTGTATTGCCTTGCCTTCTACAGACTGCAGTCCATGGCATGTCAACCTTTATACGCGTACCACGTTAGGTTGTTGTTATAAAAATAGCGGTTTGTGGCCGATGTCAAACCTTCAGTACTAATGGTTTTTTTTTCAATTATTTTTTTTATTTTATTTACTTGATACAACAAACAACTACATATTAAAATATTACTTAGAATAGACGAATTTTAGGATTAATAAACATGTAGTTCACAACGTTATCCACAGTTTACTAATAAGTAAGTTGTGAGCTAAACGTAACTCTAATTTTATAATAAAATAACGTTATAAACAACCTAATCATGTTGTAGTAGCCGATGTGGGCCGATGCCTAGTAGTCTGCTAACGTTTACGTAGCTTAGATCCGGCTACAGAGTACAGAAGTTCTCTCTCAGAGATAGTATGGTCAATGATCACGAGACCCCACCGCGGATTAGCAATTTCAAGCGTTGGCCGGTATTCGAATGTAATGCCGCTTCGACCTCTGTGGCGCAGCGGAAGCGCATCTGCCTACCATGCAAGAGGTTCCGGGTTCTAACTTCGGCTGGGGATAAAAAAACCCCAGGTCTTGGATGTTTACATGTTTGTGAGGTCGTCGTCTCTGGTTCCCACGACACGGGTATCCTAGTGTAGGGCCAGAAGCAGTGTATGTGCCTGTATGTAAATGTTACGTTATGTAATTCAATTAAATTTAATTAATTTATTTTAAATATCAAAATTCATATAAAATTTGTTAGTAATCTTATCCTAGTGTTAGTACGAGTACATATACTTATTTTTACCATAACTATAGGGCACTGTCTTCTTGAAGACGGTAACAATGGTTTCTGTAAGCACAATCTACCTTACGTAATGTTCTGCTGCTGCTTATTACGAAAACTTTTAAAATGTTACATTCTGAAATAAAACCTCGTCGTTCACCTAAATAAGTATTCAGATCGTGTAAATGGTTACTAAATGGCCGGCTACTTTAAATTATAATGACACCGAACTGTTACTAAAGATTACTAGGTAAGCATCGGAACAGTTCTTGTGTTCTGAACTAACACCCAAAACACATAATATTTTGGCAGTGAGATTAAATCACTACCAGTAATATTTATGTTGGATATTTTTATTTTATAATTTGGATTTATGTTAGATTTTTTTTATTTTATAATTTATTTTTATATCTAAGGATTTCTGAGTTCATCTTTGGTATTTTTTTTTGTTATAAGTATAATTTCTAATGTAAAAAAAAATGGCTCCCACGAGACGGGGTTTCCTAGTGTGGGTGTCGCCAGTAAATGTAAACTAAGATAGGTACTGCAAATAAATATTTTTTTATCTTTATCTTATCTTTGTAAAACCTTGTTATTCTACTAAATAATTATATTTATTTTGAAGCACTAAGCCGTGCTAAGGACAATTTTCTTTCTCTGTTCTTTCTTCAATTCTCTTTCTAAGTTGGAAAGAGCGCTGGCATGGATAGCCAGAGGTCGCGGGTTCGAATCCGGGTGGAATTTTTAGCCTCTAATTAGGTTTTTAAAATCTACTAAATAACTTGTGAGTGACTCGAGGGGTCTTACTATTGTTGAAGGGGGGCAGCCTAGCGTTGGAATAAAACTGAAGTACGAGGAACAGAATACTTAGTCATTTATTTACAAAGCTAAAATATATATACACCAAATTATGATCAAACTAGTAAGGACATGAAACAAGTAAAATAATATAACCAATTGCAGCACCACACGCGCGCCCCGCGCGGCGAATAAAGGAAACTCGCGAAGTTATAAATATGGATCGTGCTAGCTCTCGGGCAGTAGTATTGGGCCTGCTCGGACATCTCCAAGATCGCTCCGTACTAGTACATTTGAGAAAATGTACTAGTACCGTTTATTAGTACTATTAGGACTATGGACTATTAGGACCTCATAGTAGAACCATCTCAACGTTCACGTTTTGACCTTTCAGCCATAAAATATGCTTTTTTTAATATCTTTATTTTACAGGACCATTAATTTATGATTAATATTTTTAATGTTGCCGTGCCACCATTATATCATAAGTACTATGATAAAAATCAATAAAAAAATATTTTTAGTTAGAGTAGTTTTTTTTCCTACGTACAATGAAATAATTATTACCATCTAGATTTTCGTAAGCTACTTTTGTTATTTACAAAGAACAAAAGTAGATCGCAGAACAAGAGTACTAATACAGAAATAAGCATCCCAAAGCGCACGAAACAGAAAAATCTCCTTCACCAATAATTCACTATATTAACACAGTGAAAATATTATGTTATATTCGTTAAAGAAACTAACATCAAGAAAATAACACAATATTACTTTTACAAAAGTACTTGGATTAGCGCGCGAACCAGCAGAATTGACATAATGAATGAAACATAAAAACCAAACAAGTAAAAACAATCTTTATTGCTACGACATACGTACCTACTTCTAAAGTTCGGAAAAGACCGACCGGCTGAAGGTAGACCGATCGAAACAATTTCGCTCCGTTCAGTTCAATCACCACACTATCATGCAGCGTTCGTTCGCTCTCGGCCATATTCGGTCACCTAGTCCGGTTAATTTATTCATTCAGCCAATCCGTGATCGCGAGAGCAATGAACGAATAGACCGAATGTCCGATTATCACTGGGAAACGTTTCTTTTCGTTCATTGCATGGTAACGTATCTTAATCGTACTTCGTACATGACCGACACAATACTATCGGGCAGTCACAATCCATGCGAACTCAATCGAAGCGGACGTCTGGACTATGTGAATGCAGTCCCATAAACTTGTTAAATTGAATATTTACAGACCGCGTCTGGCGACCGCGGACCGGAGGACGCAGTGGGGGCAGATCGCCAACAGATGATAATGGAGACGGTCTGACGACTTGGTTACGGTGGCGGGGAGTCCCAGGATGTGGACGGCACAAGACCGGGAACCATAAAGAAGGCCTGTCATGAAGATGTTCTGCAGTTAGCGTCAAATGGCTGATGATGACGATTATGATTTACTGTAAATCATTTATAGACAATTGTTAGTGGTAAATGTCACCGTTTTTGGGATACTTCTTGCCCATGTTACAGAAGCATTTAAAAATTTATTGTATTGTTTATAAGATGACTTTGTTTTGACATTTTATTATTATTAATTATTATTAATACGTTTATTGCACATAAGTCAAAAAATACAATGGCAATGTGGCGGACTTAATGCTATAAGCATTTTCTACCAGTCAACCACAGGTGGTTCAAGAAATTAAATGGTAGGCAATCAAAACAAACGGATGAAGAAATACTTAGTTAAAATTAGATGAGGACAAATACTCAATAAGTACATATAATATATAAGTAAGTAAATATACACATTTGACTTCTACATTAGAGTTCACGATTTTTTGGTGTATCGAGGCTCTTAAGCGTGATTAAGCCCTCAAGCTCACACCTGGAGAGATTAAACCCATAGCTTAAGAGATACATTCTATGCCACACAATGTAATATTTATTTATTATAAATAAACGTATTTATGAATTTGAGAAAATTTTCTATTCAACTTCGATTATTGAAACCATTTTGCGGATTAAAACGAGCATATTTAGGTTTCTTTGTTTTATTTTACTGATCTAGTCATCACGTTTATTCCAAACAATGAAATTTCAGTTACTTCAAACTTGACTGCAAAGAGCCTTATCATGTTTCAGTTATTAGTAGGTACTTAGGAATGTCAATTCTTCTATTATTTGATTGTTTCAATCTATTTCCAATCTTTGTATTGTAAATTTATAATATTTTATAATCTACCATACAAGAGGTCCCGGGTTCGAATCCCGGCTGGGAACAAAAAAAAGCCCAGGTCTTGGATGTTTACATGTTTGTGACGTCGTTGTTTCTGGTTCCCACGACACAAGGTATCCTAGTGTGGGGTCAGAAGCAATGTATGTTATCAACCCTTGTATGTCCCCACTGCTTGGGCACGGGTCTCTTCCTGCATCGCAGGAAGGTTAGGCCATACTCCACCACGGAGGCCAAGTCCGGGTTGGTGGAATGTATGTGCTTGTATGTAAATGTTACCAATGTTATGTTATGTTGACACCTCTATGGCGCAAAGGTAACGCATCTGCGTACCATGCAATAGGTCCCGGGCTTGAACCCCGGCTGGGAATAAAACAAAACCTTAGGTCTTGGATGTTTACATATTTGTGATATCGTGGTTTCTGGTTCCCATGATACAAGGTATCCTAGTGTGGGGCCAGAAGCCATGTATGTACCTATATGTGAATTTAAATGTAAAATTTATTTTAAAAATGGTACACTAACTTAAGCTGTAGCATTTATTTTTAAATGGCTTAAGTTAAACAATTTCATGGAATACCGTATTGACTAGATATAACTAACTATTAATACTTTAAAAAAAAAACGCTTGAAGACATATTATTTGTAAAAACTCGATTCCACTTGAACACTCCTTGAGGCGTTTTATTTAATCTATGGGTACCTTCGTCTTTTCGGTGTCAAATTTCCACCACAGACTATTCTAAACAGCGTTTTTTTGGAATATAACGGCGTTAAAGTTTATCAATGTTGTACATTCTCATCACGGATGTAAACATCCGTAATGAGAATGTACAACATTGATTACGTTTCTAAATTTAACAAAATACAAAAATAAACACAAAAACATACAAAAATATTTATTTCGTTATCAACTTAACATTAATTTTACACTGTGGTGGGGACTTCCTATTAAGTGTATAGACACCTGTGCCAGGAAGCCCCGCTCTTCCTATACTAGATGAAAACAGTTAAGTTCGGTACAAACATGCCTATACTATTAATTATTAATAAATTTGTTTTTAACTATGAGAACAAAATTTTGGTCATAATTGAGATTTTTACCACCGCCTTTTTTTTTCGCTAATCCTGATAGCTGTCTACCTTCCAGAATGTAGGCGTGAGTTTACGTAGTTCTATTTCTTAGTCCATGTTAATTTTCTATTTTTGACCTAAGTTCATTCCTAAGACCTAGTTAGGTACCTTCTTAACTAAACTATTACTACCTTCGTAACTATTACCAATAGGTTCTTCACGACGTGACTTTACGTAATTCCATTTCTCAATTCATGTCAATTGTCTATTTTTTAGCGAAGTTGGTTCTTAAGACCTAGTTCGGTACCTACTAAACTGCCTTCGTACGAGTAGATCCGGACAATCAAGCCTATTACTGTTAATAGCACATTATCTCTACCTACCCCTGCGGGATGGGGGCGTGAGTTTACGTTCTCTTTTCAATTCATATCAATTTTAAATTTTTGACTAGCTCGGCTCCTACCACTGCCTGTACTGCCTTCGTAACTAGTACAAGTAGGTCCTTACAATAAAGCCATTGTTAACAGCACACTTCACGTCCAAAACAACTGAAACACTACCTCTATTACCTGCACAATCAGTTATTACCGAACCTTCATGGTGTGGTATTCAATCGACTATTGCATTTAATTTTTTCCGGCTGCGGAATAGAAATTATTTCTATTCCACAAGATTAAGATTAAAATAATTGACGTCACACTCGTTTGCAAATTAAGCAAGCAAATTATTTTCGTATGTATAAAGTTTTTGCGAAAAAATCAGGTACTAATATATTAGTATTAGCTGCTATGGGGTCTTTGAATGTACAGCTGCCTGCCCTAATTATTTTCTTCGTGGTTGAAAACTACGCTTCCATACGGTGTAATAATTACCATTTAGGTAAGTATAAAATTTAACTACCTATTGTTAATTCGCATTACGCAGTCAGTACATCTGACTTTATTATCAATTTAAAAACCTATTTAGAGGCTAAAAATTCCACCCGTCCGGAATTCGAACCCGCGACCTCTGGCAATCCGTGCCAGCGTTCTTTCCAACTGAGCTAATGGGCGACTCACCGGCATCAATGAAATTTCGAACCTCTTTACAATATTCTCTGTATTACGTACAGTTACGTATTATTATCAATGTCATCTTAATTAAATCAATTGGTAGGGAAACACTAATCCCACGCTAATATTCTTTCCAGGAGAACTAGTAAACCATTCCATGCCAGTACCGGTGGTTCTGACTACTTCACAAAGTACCTGTTCGGCGGAACTCAATGTAAAATTATTGGTACGTACCAAATACTATCATTTTTATTTAAATAAACACGATTCCTCTAAAACACTCCCTGAAGTCAGTTTATTTATCTGTCATGAAATTTTCGCTTGAAAAAATAATCATTGTTTTAAGGTACAATTATTGTTTCATTCAATCATGTAATAATAAGGTACATTATTATTACATGATTCCTCTAAAGAATGCATTAAATGTGCCTTAAAAACTGATCTACGGTTAAGTTTTTCCTTGAAAATTTAATCAGCGTTATTCGACTGTTTTAAGGTATTTTTTTTACAAATAAGACCACATGAAATGGCCGTATTGGGCCTTATGAGCGGCTTGATAACTTCTAACAGTAAGGCCCGCCTCTGTCTTACAATCCTCCACCAATCCCGACTTGGCCCCCGTGGTGGAGTATGGCCTAACTTTCCTGCGATGCAGAAAGGGACCCGTGCCCCAGCAGTGGGGACAGACAAGGGTTGATAACGATAACGATACTTTATAGCACTGCAAACTAATCTGCTTTTAAGGTATTTTCTCAGTCTATACCTATAGCACAGAGTAACCTGGTTTAGGACCTGGATAAGTATTTTTTTATATAATACGCGTAGACGTATATTTTTGATTTAGTATAATATATGAAGCGGTGGTAGCTCAGTGGGTAGAACCATGGACTGGCAAGCGAGAGCTCCAGGTTCGATCCCGAATGGGGGCATACATGCCCGCATTCGGGATCGAATGACTTTGTTTAATTTCAAAGTTACGTACATTTGCGAGTTTGTAGTCGCAATACCACACGCTAACTGTGAAGTAAAACATCGTGAGGAAACTCGCTGCTTCGTTGGCTCCGCACGTATTGACTAGTCTTTCCTGTGGGCTAGGCCGACTAAGCTGTCAGGATGGTATGGGTTCTGGGCAAGCCTACACCGTCTATAAAACCATGTCCCAGGCACTACAGCGTCGGAGTGGTCCCTTCACTCATCTATACGAGTGAAGATACCACTGGACCCTGTATAAATCATCTCATTAAGTAGATGCAAAAAGGCCAATATTATTATTATTATTATATATACACGCAAAGGGCAGCATAAAAGAACCCAGAACCGCGGCGTGCGTGCATGCAACGACTAATAAACGTTGATGAAGCAAAGGTGATCTGTCAGGGTCGTGCCAAGTTGCGGTCTCTGGTCTTTGCCTTCGGGATGCAGGCGTGAGTATGTTATGTTTAAAAAAATAAAATAAAAACACGTACAACTAGAGTTACTCTAATTTCCTTCAGCAACTTTCCATCGTAAGGTAGTCTGGAAGAAATTGCTTTTAGCAATAATGCCGCCAATCGTACTATGTATATTCGTAATTATTTTGTATTTGCTATATTTCCAGTGTACAATAAAGAATATTCTTATCTTATTGGTTTTCCCGCTAATATTTTTTTTTTAATTTAAATAAATATTATTTTTTGCATCTGTTCTATTGCAGAAACCACCGACATGCATCAACGTTAAAGGAGTTAATGTGACTGCTTGCGATGACCCCTTTTCACCTCAGCTGATGGTGCAGAATATTCAACCGTTATCGAATGCCACTGTCATCAGCTCACCAACGTGTGTCAGGAAGATACACATCACTGTGGAATATCATTGTGACCGAGTGGTGGATGAACGTTATGCTGTTAAAAAAATGACGACCTCTGTGGCGCAGCGATAGCGCATCTCCCTACTATGCAAGAGGTCCCGGCTGGGGACAAAAAAAAACCCCAGGTCTTGGATGTTTACATGTTTGTGATGTCGTTGTTTCTGGTTCCCACGACACAGGGTATCCTAGTGTGGGGCCAGTAGCAATGTATGTGCCTGTGTGTAAATGTTAAAAAAAATGTTATGTTACTTTTTTGGGGTCCAGTACCTCAAGGGTGCCAACAAAACCGTAACAATACGACTACGCTGTCTGTGTATCCGTCCGTCGGTCTCAACTATAGAGCAAAAGCCTTATCTCTTTAAACGTAATAGATTGTTAATTTTTTTCCGTACAACAAACATACTCGTACATACATACATACATACATACATACATACATACATACATACATACATACATACATACATACATACATACATACATACATACATACATACATACATACATACATACATACATACATACATACATACATACATACATACATACATACATACATACATACATACATACATACATACATACATACATACATACATACATACATACATACATACATACATACATACATACATACATACAATTCAGTAGACTTAATGACAAACTAGGCTACCCTGCACAATGTACCCAGACTCAGGCCATAATAATACCTAGTTAAAGTTTTCATGTAATACTTAAAATTATTGATTGATAATGATAACGTCCCACAACTGTTTAGTAACAAGCTAAATAACAACAAAATATTATTCAGGTTGTTAGTAAACAGTTCTTGTACCATTGGCATACTAAGAAGAAGGAAAATTATAGTCGTTAACTTGAAATACAAAAATGAGGCGATCAAACAAGAAACAGATTTGTAACATTTTTTTTTTTTGCTCTATTGAGAAAATGGTACTACAGGCACGTTGTATCAAACTTCCTCTGGTCAAAGTGCGGTCACTGTTGGATAACAATAAATAATAACAGGTGAAACAGAAAATGCATTTTTACTAAATACATAACATACCTACATTAATATAATCTACTTGCCGGTACAAATTCCTTGGCGCAGAAATCCAACTCGCACTTGGTTAGAGTGGTCACTCTGTTTTCAGTAGTGGTTCAGGTTACAACAGGTCAACCTTTGCATGTTAATTGCGAAGTCGTCCTTGACGTAACCAATAAGAATGGACGTGTGTTAAGGTGGACGTACTGTCAACAGTGTGTTTCGTTAAATTTCATTTGGATATACATTTTTGTATTTGTTGTCCTTGTTTGCTAAGCCGTTACTGCTAGAGCATCGAGGCTATCAATCTATAGAATGGAACTTCATTTATTTATTTCTTAATCTAAGAAGGAACTATTTATATAATAAAACATTTTTATGTGCATATTTTATTAAGCACATAAATAGACGGTGCCGGTTGCCGTCGATAGATGGCAGTCGTTAAGCCAAGTCAGAGGCCTTAGATGGAGTTTACTTGTTCAGTCTGGCGTCAGTTCAGTCCGTGACCTTGATCAAGCACGGATTGATGCCAGACTGATGAAGCATCAAAATCCTGGAATCTCCGTCAGACTGATCTATCAGTCCACTGAATAGACAATCACTCTGCCCGCAGTCTAACCAGACTGAGGGTCTCTATCAATGCCCCTCGGTGGGAACATAATGGGTTGATGATGATATATACTATATTGCACACGAAAAACATTCACATAATAATTGTACAAAGGCGAGCTTATCTCTTAAAGCTTTATTTTAATTTCTGTTTCCGTTCCAGAAACCGCCAACCTGTGATACCCTTAACGGGATCAATGTGACCGCATGTGATGACAACATCATGCCTCAATTCTTTATGTTGGACCCAATTCCGCATTCAAATGCCTTTGTCAAGAGTTCCACTACTTGTGTCAGGAATATAGGCGTCACTGTTGTCTACTACTGCACTGTGAGCTAGCAAACTATGTAGGTAGTTAATAAATAAACATGGTATTTTTATAGTGAAAATATCCTTACTTCATTCGACATTCGTGTCAATGTCGTAAAATAAATTTGTATCAACACTGTCTGTTCGCGACTTACCTCAGAGTCACTAAGTATTTTACGTGAATCACGCTAAGAGAACGGTATTATTTTTTTTATTTTTAGGTTAGGTACCCTCCCGGCACCTAAATTAGGGATGATGTTTTTTTCTCGCCTGCATCATCGGAAACACATACGTCTGTATCAGAATTCCAATATAACAATGTTTTTAATCTTCGGTGTCGAATGCTAAACTTATAACACAAGCATAAGATTATGAGGAGTTCACGATTTTAGGCGGTTCGTGCTTAGTAACAAATTCGGACGGAAAATTTAAACCTTGATGTCTCTTTCTCGATTTTATATGCAGTAGTAACGCAATCTAATGATTGATAATGACTTCATCCATTGGGTCTTGCTCTAATTGAATTTATAAGCAAAAATACAATATTTATGTAACATTTTTCTTAATATAGTCTACAGAGAAAAAATCTGAACACATTATTTATAATTTTTAATGTGTTTTTTAAACATTCAAAGAAAACAAATGCTAACAAAAAATTAAAATTATATTTTTGATCAAATATTTTTTCCGCCTTATCAATCAATATTAACAATTGATTAGTCATGCTGGAATCGGATCAATTTAAATTCACAGAGGCAATCTGACATAATCGTACAATAAAAAGAGTCCGGCCAAATCTATCTCGCAATCTAACACGCCCATGCATGGAAAATTGTGAGAGTTATAGCCCGGATCTGCACGTGAGCCGAAGGTCGATACTCGTCTTAAAGAGAGGAAATCCGGGCTTCATTGTTGTACCCGACACTTATAAACTTTACCTGACCGTCGGATAAAAGACATCCAGAATAGGCCCGCGGTAGCTGTGCCCTTTTTTTCTCTAATTATATGGTGTCAGCATCCTGATAAAAAAGAGAAACCTGTTCGAAAAAATCACAATCTGAAATTAAAATTTCGAAAAAAAAGAACATGCAAACGAGCTGCAACGGCTGCGGAATTGTTTTGTTAAAAAAAGTCCGGTTTAATTTTCTCACGTTAACGTTTTGTTTTGTTGCCACTATTTTTTCACGAAAATTTCTAATGACGGTTTAATTTGAAGAACCCTTTGGGGTTTGATTTCTTCTGCCAGTTTTTTCGCGATCTCTATTGTTTGCGAAAACAGTCTCATAATACGGTTGTCCGAAAAAACGGTTTACCAGTAGATTTATGCATGCAACTTTGAACCGCATATATTACGACTACGAAGTATTTCATTGCATCTTATAAACTGAATTAACAAACAAATAAAAAAAGTCTAGTTTTTGATTTAACGATATCATCCCTTTATATTTCCCCACTGTTGGGGCACGGGTCTCTTCCTGTATCGCAGGAAGGTTATGCCATACTCCACCACTCCATTGATTTAACGTTGTAGGTATTTTAAATTTAGTGTTTCATTTTCAAACTTATTACATACGGAGACATCATTATAAATTACATAATAAAAAAACGGAACAAACACAAAGTTTATTTTATATGTCATCGAATAAGTTTATCATAAAAAAATTATATTCTAGACCTACTAATATCTCCGTTACAACGTTCATCATCAGGGGCCTAATAAAAAAACCGGTTCGCAAAAATCGCACCGGCATTTTTTACAGACAACGGGACATCTTCAAACAATAATAGAAAAAACTACCACATATCCTTTGTGTCTGCAAGGAAATAAATTAAACTATCCTTAGGGGAGGATTTTTACCGTTAATTCTGGTCCATGCGTGAAAAAAAGTTAAAAAACACAGGGCTGGCTGTGGGAACGGCGTGTTCAGATACTTGGATAGATTTTAGGACAGGAAACTACACGGAGATAGTAAATACAGTAAGATGACACACATGACAAGGTTTGAGAACGGATATTTGTTCAGTCTCTACATTATACAATTATGGTAGTGATTCTGTTTAGATAAACTATTAAAATGCTTGACAACAATCGGCTTATAACATAGTATTGTAAAGGCTATAACGGTGCAAACTTCTTTATATTTCTTTAATTCTGTCTAACATTTTCAAAAATTTAAAATTACGTTAACCATTTTTGAGATTTCCCTCAGTTTTAGCTTCTAGGTTTCTTCTTCTCAGTTTCTACTTCACATTTCGACTAGACCTGACCATTTTTACCCGCTTATTTCGTTTTTGTCTAGTTTTCTGTTTATATTAAAAATAAAACAAATAACATATTTTAATTTAAGGACAAAGTTGAAGTCGTTCTAGTTTTATTATTTATTAAAAGTTATACAACATCACAAGGTCAAGCGATAGCAGACTTAATAATTATAAGAGTGTAGTCTTGTAGAGCTTTTGTAAGTAATCAAACTGGAACGACTTCAATTTTTGCTTTATTTATTCTGTTTATTTTAAAATAGTCAGATACCTGGCAAGGACGTCGTTGCAAGCATAGGTACTAAGATAAGAATGTTCTTTACTGTACACCAGGACACATAACATATCCATTTTGGCCCAAAAGCAGTCCTAATTAAAACAACGACAAAAACCAGGAAGCCCTCCTCGCACTGTTTACTTCCGCCTTTTTATTAAAATAAAAAACTTACCGGAGAAATTTGATAAAAAAAACTTGCCCTACTCAGCGCATGGACTTAATATCCACAGATTCCCAAAATACTTCAGTGACTTTTAAAAGTATTGAGAAAAAGAATTGTTTTGAGTTTTTCTTTCGAGCATTTGAAATATACTCTATGTTTCTATAAAGTCTACATTACTGTTATACAACCTAGGACTGACTAGAAAGTTACCAAAAAGCAAAAAAATTGTCCTTAAAAAGTTATTGTACACCAAAAAGTTGTAGTGAAAAACTTTCTGTGGCCCATGTTGGGTATATTTTTTATGATTAAAAGTGCGCCGCGTGTAGAATTGTTCTTTTGTAAATGGGATTAAACAGTCTAGACTTTTTTATATAAAGCTTATTTCGTAAATATATAAATCCCTTTTAGTAGAAATATTGTATTATATGAAATATTGGATTAAACTAAACAAAAATATATAAAATTTAATACGCAATAACGCTGCGGTTCACTGGTAGAAAATGCTTATGGCATTAAGTTCGCCATTATACGATTTTGTAGTGCAATAAAGTATTAATAATAATAATAATATGCATCAAATCTTAAAATAGCGACAAAATCATCGGTCTTATAATACAGTTTGAGAACTACTTTCTCGTCGCATCGTCTCTTTTCACCCCAGGTTTTTTTTCCATAGCATCTAAAGAGACTTGCCGGTAGTTGTGTTTGTAAAAACATAATACTTATGCACATTTTTTGAGATCATCTTCGGCAGAATCAAGGTGTACAGACTCTTTTGTGCTGGGGACATATTCAGCCCGTCGACGGTTTTTAATAATTTTCGTAAGTGCATCCGTTTTTTGTGCGAGCCTGCTTTTTAAGTTTTCTCACGCAGAGATCCATTCATGCATTGATCTGTGGGTAGATACATCCGTGACGTGATTCACAATCGTAGCAGATTTTGAGACGATGACGTCTGTTGATTTCTTTTTAAAATTATACGGTTGATAGAGTTCAGACAAGTTTTGTGATTCGACCATGTAGGTTTTAGATTTAAAAACCTATTTAGATTGTTTTCAATTCCTCGCAACCTTCTTATGTAGTTAAGTAAGAGAAATTTCTGCACTTAGCCTCATAAATGGGTCATTATACATAACAAGTGCTGAGGTATTTGAACACTCCAACACTATGGTTTTCTCATAATGTTTTCCTTTATCATTAGCGGGTGGTATTGGTACAATAAAAACTGCACAAATGTTCATAAGTTAGAAAATAAACTTACTATTTAGGTTGGGATAGCTTAAAATCAAAGCTACAACCTGCCGATTGAGAAATCGGCGTTCTACCGCTCCGCTACCAAAGCTCTTACGTAATAGACATTTTTAAACTTAAACTTTTTCTGTCAGAAAACTCTACCGGCCAACTGCAAAAGCTACAAAAAGTTTCTGACGTTGAAACAAGAACCTAAGTGGAAAAAAGCCCTCCGATAATATTCACTCGTTTTCGTCAGTTTACAAAAGCAACAGTTAAACAGCTCCCGCATATTCATTACTGTTATAAAAACGGTAATTTAATATAAACTAGATGACAGAAATCTGGCCAATGTGTGCTTTGAAAAACAAGCAGAAAAAAACTACCGGGGGCAATTCTGAAGGCAGGCACAAAAAATTATGACTCTAAAACGGGAGGGTTAAAAACAATGGCGGCAAAAAATCCTGTGACCCATTATATTAAGCTAACTGGGCTTTGAAACAAGCGGTTAATTTCGTTAACTTTAATTTATAGTCGTATGATGTAATTACAATTTTACTTGATTTATACAATGTTGGCTTATTAATTATGTTTGTTATTTTTAATAATTTATGTAATGTGGCTAATTAGATTAGATTAGAAAATTCTTATATTGCACAATAAGGAAGTACAATTGCACTGCTAAGGCGAGTTTAATACTAAGGAGTATTTTCTCCCAGCTAACCAGCTTGGGTCATGTGGATAGTGGTGCGAGTAGTGCCCGGAGAGAGTTAATGTGAATAATTACTAATTAAATGAAATGATTGAGATGAAAAAACTGAAGAGTACGATTTTGCTAATTAAGCTATGTAAGTAAAACGGTTATTTTTTATACCTCTCGTATAAACCTAGTTTTTATACTATTTTTTTGCCAAGCTGTTATACAAATTTAAAAAATACCTTCTTACAACAAAAACTTCTAAAATTAGAAAGACATTTCACGAATCTCTTTCACGAATCGTTTGAAAATTTTAGTTTCTTTAACTATCGTAATGATCGAAAACAGGTTTAGGGGGCCAGTAAGAGGCTCTCTTTTTAGTCGCATTTCTTCTGTTACTATAACTGACTCCTAAAATATAGGTTGCCCTAGGTTAGGAGACAGGGACTTACAACAGTGTTTTAACCTAAAAGATAACTTTTAAAATGTAATATCACTATTACATTCTTTTTCATGCACTAACCCGTGCTAAGGACAATTATAAAAACCTATTTAGAGGCTAAAAATTCCACCCTTGCCCGGACTCGAACCCGCGACCTCTGGCTGACCGTGCTAGCGCTCTCCCAACTAAGCTAATGGGCGACTCACCGGCCTTTTACTCTTTACAACACTCTCTGTATTACGTAATGTCACTGTTAAAACACTGTTGTAAGTCCCTGACTCCTAAACTAAGCAATCTTTATCTTAGGAGTACAGATTGCCTAGTCTGTACTCCTAAGAGTGCAGTGCAGAAGTGACTTATAGCTTAAAAAATTACTCACTAACTTACTTACTTACTTACTCTATTACTTACTAACTTAGTATAATCTTAGGCAAAAATGTATAACTCAAACATAACCTAACTTGATCAGTCGGCTTTATTTCATAACCCCGATTGCGGCGCGGTGATCTTTAGCCGTCACAATGACAATCAACTTGGCACAATAGACGTGTACGGACAAATTGTACGATTGTTCATCCCTTTCACTTTCGATCTATTCCGACTATCGAGATCACTATAAAGTCGGCTAGACGATTACAGATTTGAGAGCATAAGACTTAGGTACAATTGACAGCATATTGTTATTAATGCCTGCAAACACTAGTGAATTCTTCTTGGCTACCCAAGAAAGCCGTCTCTACAGACGGTTTCCTTTTTGATCAGTTTAGATGGTAACTAATATACAGGGTTGGGTGCAAAATACGCTTGTACTTGGGGGAATTTAGAAATCGTGAAGAAAATATGACTGTTTCTGCGGCATTAAAATTTATTGAACAGTATTTTCTAAGGTTAACACGAGCACTAGACATAATTAAAGTAAAATTAAACACGCCTGTCACCTCAGTCATCCGAGACTACGGCACCTGAAAAAGTGCCGAAACGTCGGAAAATTGTAAAAATATAATAAACGAGCATAAATCCGTATAAAAACAGTTTTAATTTATTGAACAGCTGATTTTTTTGCGATTTCGTAGCATTTCCGATAACATAAGTTATTCGTGGTGGCAAGTAAAACTGCCCATGTTTACATATATCTGGAGATTTTATAACACCCTATAGAAGATGATATGCAGAAATTAATGTGTTTTTGTACAAATAAAATTAGTTACTTAGACTCTTCTGCGACTTAAAAACTAGTCAATTGTAGGTTATTTATAAAGACAAAACTTTAAACTAGTGATTAGGGTAATCCCTATTCTAGAAAAGGTAATCTGTTTAGATTTAGAGACACTGACAAAACACATCTCTATATTTAGTTATATATTAAACGGGTCAAATCGCGGTGGTTTATTAGGTAAAACGTAATTATCTTACACAACTATGCATGAGTATTGCAAACCATTAAGAAATACAACATCGCTATAGTCCCTCAAAAAAGCTATGTGAATTAAAAATGACACGGCAGATGCTGAAACAAACTGCCTAACGAGGTGCGGGCATGATTCTGTAGGCACATAAATTATTTAAATTTGACTTGTAATAGTGTCCGGGGCCTCAGTGACACAGGATATGCATAAAAGGGTTAGAAAAAAACGTGGGGTGTGATTTTTTATGCGAACGTGAGGGTCACGGGGTTGCCGTGGCTTGCTTGCGCATTCGATATTCAAAATTTAGAACTTGGAATAATAAGCTTCGACGTCTGCACTAAGTAACGGTTTTAACTGACACATTCTTAATCCTGTTTTATTTCTGTATCGGAGCGAGGGATAAGGGGAGTTCTAAGCTTTGATTATATTAATAAAAAAAATCTACAACTTTCCTTGAATATTATACGATACACGTGTAATTTAATGAAAATAACAAATCAGAGGCTCGCCACTGTCTTACAATTATTCTCCACCAACCCGGACTTGGCCCCCGTGGTGGAGTATGCCCTCACCTTGCTGCAATGCAGGAAGAGACCCGTGTCCCAGCAGTGAGGATATACAAAGGGTTTATATCAACAAATCAAAATCATAATAAACAATCTTTATCATCAATTCCATACAAAAAAATGCCCCTTAACGAAGCAAACCACCAACCCCTTCAAGGATCTCCCAGAAAAGATGTCCCAAGCTTTTTTATCTCTGTCTATGTGACTTTGCAAAAAACTAGTCCAGGTGCAGGCTGCAAAAACATGATTCGCAAGGATGACAATGGAGATCGTTCGTTGGACAATCGGTTCTGATAATCCTTTCAGTCGATTCGACAGACATGTGTACGCTTGGCTAGCCCATTGTCGTTGTAAGGCCGTAGTTTTTAGGACTTTACCAAAATGGAGTAATCCTGTAAGATGCGCTGCCCTTTGACGTAAGGAAAGAGAACTCTTTTTGTTGTTGGTATGCGACAAAAAGGTAGTAAAATATAGATTCTAGAGCTGACAAACAGCAAATATTTTTTTTGTCCACCAATACTAAAAAGTTTACCGCGTCGTGAAGGTTTGGCTGAGTTGGGACTCAGTTTGGCTGAATATAATTTAATGAAAACAAAAGAGAAAAATTTCGTAGTATTTACTTCGTTTCGGAAATCTCTTATGTAGGCCTCATGATTTCGGATTAAGTTCAAACTTTTAATTGCTCAAGAAGTTAAAGGTTTTGTTAGTTTTGTGACAGATTTTATAAACGAACTTTAGTTGCACATTAAACATGTGCGTTTGCGCGGTTGTTGTACACTGGGTGTTCTTAAAAAAAGCTTCTTCTTACAAATTTCACATAGAACTCACGCACTATAATAAATATTCCATCACGACACTGCAACTGTTTTTTTCTCATAAAATTCTACGGATTAGTAATATTGCAATAGACATTCAAAAATCCTCAGCAATGGTGTGCTGTGGGGGATGCCTATCCCCCAATCATTTTATCTCCGTCCATCTTCATCCAGCCGACATTGGCAATCTGCCCAGACCATCGGTCAGCGAGCTGATAGGCTCCTACACTGCATTTGCTAGTTCGTAGTCTCCACTCGAGAACTTTTTAGCCCATCGATTCTGAGTTTTTCAGCCTACTACCACTGCACCATGCTAAGCATATGATATCGACCGTTTATTTGTCCCCACTGCTGGGGCATGGGTCTCTTCCTGCATCGCAGGAAGGTTAGGCCATACTCCACCACGGGTGCCGAGTCCGAGTTGGTGGAGAACTTTAAGGCAGTGGCCGGCCTTACTACCAGAAGTTATCAAGCCGCCCTTAAGGCCTCTGCCATGGCTTAATGGCTTAACGACGCCATTACATGACAGCCGACACCAACTAAGCTAAGCATATATTACATGTTGTTCCAAAAACTCAAAATGTTGTTCCTGGTGTACAGTAAAGAATATTCTAAAAATAAATCTACTAGCTGTGTCCCGCGGTGTTACCCGGGCCTTATCGATTTCTCCATGGGAATAAGATATTTTCCTGCAATAAAACTTAGCCTATGTGTTAAACCAAAATGTCAGCTAACTCCATACCAAATTTTATTAAAATCGCTCCAGCCGTTTAGACATGAAGAAGTAACAAACATACACACTCACAAAATTTTGACTTTATAATATTAGTGTGATATATAAAAAAACAATCATATAGAAATTAAAATGTAATGCCTGATATACATTTGACAGGCGACGCAATCATCAAACACCAACCTATTTAGCCAACGGAACAAAAACAATAGAACCGTCGCCGGCTCTGGTACAGTCGGCGCCTGCATTTTGGCTTTTAAGCCGCTGTTATGTTAAAGACATAGAGTACAATTTACACTGATAATAGAAACGTGACTGTGTGGTCGAGAGTGCCAATACACGTGCACCGCCCGCGCATTTAGCATTATCGATTGTCCTCTTTCACTCGACGAAAACATGCGGGTGCAGCGAAATAGGGAGGCACAGAAGGTCCCAACAAGGGTCTCCGGAAGAAGTGCAAACAGTCCAATTACCACATAGTGTAATTTTCTAAAGTACACACACAAACATATTAGGCCACGGTCGGTATTCTTGTTAAGTAAAAACTGTGTAATTTACTTTTTTATGTGCGATAAAGTATTTTGTATCTATCTATTTACAAATTGTTCAAATGTATTTATAATTTTTTTATACAGCATGTAAACTTCCCGGGCCTTCTCTCAGACAGAGAGAGTATTAATATTATTAATTATTATTCTAAATCTTAATATTAATTCGCACCCAATGAATAAACATGACTGTATCGTATAGGAAGAACGCTTCCCTCACAAGCGAGAAGTCTTGGGTTCGTATTCAGGTACTTACATAACTAGTGTTTTCTAAGTTTGTCAATTTCTAGTAACTATGATACTCGTAAACTGTGAAGGAAAACCTTGTAAGGAAACCCGCGGTCAAATTTACAGCGCATGCCACATTGACACTGTATCTTAACCGACAGGATGGTAGAGGCTTGGTAGCCTTTTGTTAAATGAGGCAGCCTACGTCGTTTAAAACATATATGTAAATATACCACGTCAAATATCTATAGGTTTTTATTAAATGCTGTTAAAGTCTGCTAACAGAAATTATATCGGCATAGAAATGGAATCATCATTAGTGCATTTTATTCGCCCACCGAAATTAATTAAAAGCTTACAAATAGTAGACTTTTAGTTTGTATCTACTTACGGGTGTTGTTAGATCGGAAGAGTTCGACCAGGTTTCGCTCCGATTCGCAGAGCTTAATCATGGTGAACAGAGACGGAGCTCAAAAAAGCTTACAAATAGTACATAAATATGTCGTGTCTTTCGTGCCTCCCCAGTTTGTACGGGCAGTCGTAAAACAGGCGATATCGCGCGTGACGTCACGCAGGACAATGCGTTTTTGTCAAGTCCATCGCTGCGCTTGGCTCCCGTACCGATGTGGAATAAGGGCTCTTGAATAATTAAGCAATTTCGAAATTAGAACGGCATTCTTTTGTTTTGGTATGTTTTTTACTGTATATAATGTAAGACTTTCAGTTGCCAGTACCGTAAAAACTAATTTCCCTTTGCGTAGACCTTTTTTGAATTTGGAACATGTTTTCTTTGTTTTTTTGAAACGATAGTGATTAAGTTTCAGTCATTCTTTCATGCGTGTACTTTTCTTTAGAATAATATTGAGACAGTGTAGAATCTCTCTATCCTAATCTCTTCTCCACTCTATTTGTAAAAATATTTCCCACGCACAAAAAGCAAACCTATTTATCTTGCCAAAGCATCCAATTGCATTCTATCGGACCATTCTTTAGGGCAGATGCACAAACGTTCAATAGATAAAGAAGCTTGCCTATTAAAAAACGGTGCCTGAGAACTTTTTAAGTCTACAGTCACCTATGACCCCAGGCTAGTCACAAATCTTGGACGGTAACAAAAATACAAAAGACGAAATACTTGTATTGTTTGTTATAGAAAAAATCTATGGGATACAATAACTTGCAATTTGAATAAGTAGAAAAAACGTAATGCTTGAGGGGTGGTAAACAAAAAAACGTCAGGGTGAGATTTTTTTAAGCCGGGGCCAGTAAAAAGGCAAATCGTATGCATATTATGTTTTGCTATTGCAATTTAATATTGGTCAAATTTTCTCACGGTAAACATTTCCAAGGGCGCATTTCCAAATGTATATACATTCCTGTGTTGGTACTGGCACTAAAAAGTTTGAAATACCTTTTTGGACGTCTGATTGAAAAAACTTTCGAGATATAGAGAATAAGCTAGTACTCAAATTACCACTCCTAATAAAGGAAGAAAAAAAGTTTTTGAATATCAACCGCCCGAGGACGCAGCTGTTTTGTCCACTTTTTATACGAACTTCATTGAAATGATCGAGTACCGTTAGCTGGATGGAAGTTAAAAAACATACGACAATTAAGCAATGGATCAAATTGTCGACAGATGTATGCAGAGAAATATTGTTGATAGGTAAAGTACCATATATTTTTGTAGCAAAATCCTCCCTTATTCTATAAACATGGACATAGATAGACGCTTTCGAAAAATATTTTTTTGTAATAAGAGTCTAACTAACTAAAGATACTAACATGTACAAAGAGTGAAACAAAATGAATAAAAAAATGGAACGAATTTAAAAACAATCTTAGTTTTTAAGTTCGGAAGCGCACGTGGCCTAGTCGAATCAATCATTCGAGTTAAGCAACAACAGGCCCGGTCAGTTGCAGGATGAGTGACCGTCCCGTGGCTACCGCTAGTGGCATTTTCCCGAGCGCTTTCGTGCTACGCAAGGCACGTTAAGACGTTGGTGCCGGCTGTCATGTAATGGCAGTCGTTAAGCCATGTCAGAGGCCTTTTGGGCAGCTTCATAACTTCTGTCTGTAAGGCCCGCCACTGTCTTACCTCCCCAGACCCCCAGGGACCCCCAGAGGCGGCGATGATTTGGGCGCAGTAATTGGCTTTTAGGTAGTGTTTTAAATAATTAATGAATTTATACATATATTTAGGTTTGTTTTGTTAGTATTTAGATATAGTTTATAATTAGTAATACATATTTAGAAATCGAAAAAAAAGTGCAATAAAAGTATTAATAAATTAATTGTAGACTTTTAGTCCGGATCTACTTAAGAAGCGGAGCTCGCGTCGTCGGTCCGGACTAAAAGTCTGCAATGTGTTGTGCTTACGAAAGTTTTAGTTCACAAATAAATCAATTAATATCTGAGGCATGAAACCGGTCTGATTGTCTGATATCTGAACCCAAAATCATCGGAGAATCCGAATGTCACTGGTTCAGTAACTTAGAAAGGATGTGTGAGGATCGGGCAATGATAGTGCATCTTCGGGGCTGCCAAGCTTTAATTCATTCAAACATTTTTTTATACTTTCACAGTCAAGAAATTAATGATAAATATTGATATTTCTTAAAGATATGAAACATAATAATGAGCGAACAACTTGATTGACATTGTTTTCTGTATTTCAATTATTCTTATTAGCTGTTCATTTACACGTAGACCAAAGCCGAATGGCATGAAAGGTACATCTGTATAGATTTTTAGATCTGTAGTACCAATTCCACTAGATAAGGGCAAAGAAAACCGTAATAAAAGAACCTGAGTATTTATTTGGAATCATCGTTATAACGGTAGTCATGTACACAACCTTTACTCTCTCTACGACTCTCACAACTCTCTAAGGTTTGCTGGAAGAAATCTCTTTCAGAGATAAGCTCGCCTTTGTACATGTTATTTCTTATGTAATGTCCTGTTAAATGTTTCGTGTGCAAAAAAGCATAATAACCTTTGTGTATGAAATGTACATATAAATTTGCACTTGAAATCACTTATACACGGTAGTCATACACCCGCGGTGTTAAGTCAATAGTGTATCTATTTATCTCTCCTGGGACCAAACCTATGTCATCACCAAGACATTCAAGCTATTCTCTGCAGTAAGAGATTTATAGGCTGATTTACTATTGAGCTATTGATAGATTGATTCAACAAACGTATTGCTCTATGAACGTATATAAGTAGGTAGGTTGCCATGATAACCATGAAAGCGCCGACCTGTCTAGATGAAAGAGTAGGCGCTAACGCAACTGAATGACTCATAGAACCGACCAATCATGTATATTGTGAGCTCCGAAGTCTATGCTATTCGATATAAAAGAGAGTTCACTAGGAATTTGACTATTAGTATTTAAATAGACGGAATACGTTGCAAAACCAAACGCGTAGGATTGGACGTTCCGAACGCTGAATTTATTAGCTTAAATCACTTGGATCTATGCTTATTGCCTCTTTAATGGCTTCAGAGCTTATCTTTGTGATATAATGCTTGAGCTGAGGTAACTGACTAGATGAAGGTTATATACCTACATACTGTATATTAAGTTGCATATCGTCCCCGTAGGGCGGAAACTCACCAACTCGAAAAACACCGTTTCGAGAAAACGACGTTCAAAGTTTTGAAAACGAAAAAAAAATCTAGCCTCTGTTATACAGGAGATATTTTGAATGTCTTAAAGCATTTTTACTACAACAGAGCATTGTTTGATTTGACTTATAGGTATAAATTTACATCAATGATATATGATGGATAAACAGTTTTTCCCTTTAATATTTTGATCTTAATCCCGAGTTAGTGATTTTCTACCTAAAGTTAGTTAATTTCTACCCAGATTTGACTATTATAAGCAGAAGTAACTCGTTTTAGTGAATTTACAACTAGAAATGCATAACAGTCTCGGACATAACTAACTAAATTTGTTTTTTTGCGAGCCAAAGAAGAAAACACTACAAAAAACTTAAAAAACCTATTTAGAGGCTAAAAATTTGTTCCTATTTGTTTTATTAAAAATTTTAATTATTAAAAATAAAAATAGTGTAACTACAAAAAACTTTAAAAACTTTATTCAAAAAGGAAAAACAACAAAAAGTTTCATAAATGACCATAATAAAGAACAATGGCTAAATGTCTTCTTCATCGTGTTCATTAACATCGGGCTCGGCCAGTCTATCAATGGTGAATTTAACAGTAAGAAGAGAAGCAAAATTAAATGAAAAGGTTTTATTCAAAGTAGCGCAGAAACTGCGGCTTAATGAACGTTACAATTCAAACTGGGTGTCCATTTCAAAATCTAGATCATTTTGAAGAAAAAATGAACAAAGTTCTTAGATAACTAAGTTTAAATATTTATTATAAAACATATAACTCATGCATTATCTTTAATTCCAGACATCGTTGTCATCTAAATAATCGTTTATGTTATAGAAGCGCTTTTGGCACAAAGTTTGTTTAACATTTTTTGAACCGCGTTTCAGGTAAGCTTAATACATCTTCAGGGATTTTATTATAGAAGCGTATACAATGCCCCATGAAGGACGTATTAACCTTTACCAGCCTAAATAGAGGAAACAAAAGTTTATGTTTATTTCTAAGCAGTTTTACATTGTATTGGCTACTTAAAGTTTTAAAGTTACTGGTATTTTTCCTGACGTACTCGTTACGTTGACATACGTTAACGTAATGTTTTTATAGACATACTGACTGGCAACTGTCAGGATGTTAGTTTCTTTAAAAAAATCTCTTTACGAATCTCTACTGCCTAGCTTATAAATGAATCTGATCGCTCTCTTCTGCAAGACAAAGATGGTCTTAATGTCTGCTGCCCGTCCCCACAGAAGTATGCCATAGGACATAACACTATGGAAGTTATTAAAATAAACAAACCTTGCAGTTGCGACATCAGTAAGTTCCCTAAATCTTTTAACTGCATATGCTGCTGAACTAAGCCTATTTGCATTTTTTTCTATATGTGGACCACATTGAAGCTTTGATCCATTGTGATACCTAAAAGTACAGTTTCATTCACAAGTTCTAATTTTTAATTCCCCAATATAACATTGCTATCAACCGTTTTGACATTTGGAAGTGTGAATTCTATACATTTTATCTTTTTTTGAATTTAATAGTAATTTATTAGAAGTAAACCAATTTAGCACCCGAGAGAGAGCATTATTTGTATTGTCGAAGTAATTCTTTAGTCTCTTAATTTTAAACATAAGTAATGTGTCATTTGCAAATAACACTGTCTCTGACACATTTTGAACCATGAACGGCAAATCATTTACATATTATTATACGAGGAAGAGGAACGGCCCCAATATCGATCTGTGGCCACCTCTGACCCTGAAGATTTAGTTCTATTTATTTATATCAGCTCTTTGAACTGTCCCCTCTAAATATGATGTTATAAATTTTAGCTAAAACCTTTAGCTAGACCAAAAAGGTATTTTTGGTCTATGCCAAAACTAACTAAAGTGGCTTAGGTGACGACGAGACTGTACTTTCGGTAGGCATAAAATAATTAAGTACATTTAATTAATTGTTCCTTTCAATGTGGCTGTAAAACATTGTAATTAGTTAGTTTTAGAAGTTTTTAAATTTGGAACTATGGCTCCATTGAAAAAACTGGTTAGACAGAAATGTAGAGAAAAAAAATGCGATCCTAATGCTACTAAACGCTCATTTTCTCCTTAAGTCGACTTGGTGAGTTTCCGCTCTACGGGGACGATATATTTTTAGTAAGTACTTAACTGCATTGTTTTTTTTGCAACAATTAGTGGGTCTAGTTACATAAATGTGACATAATTTGTTATCATTACGAGTATAAGATTCTAATTGCAAATAAATCTTATGAAATTTGTTGAAAAGGGTACATATTAAATTATTATGTTGAGCGCCAGATGTAAGGCTGCTTGCAGGGTCTCTCCCGAAGCTTTAGTTATAGTTTCTGTCCAACGCGTTGGTGCTTGTCCTCTGCTTCGTTTCCCGGACGCGTTATTGGTGAAAGGCGCAAAGCTTGACTCCCCATTTTGGTTAGAGATATTTGGAGGATCTTATTAGACCCTGCATAGGCTAAAAGGAACTAGCCGTGAACAGATGTGCGGGCAGAACTGTCTTCGCCACCTGGAACAAGCTCAAACCAGCTAATCCCGATGCATGGCGGTCAAGGCTCTCAGGTCCAACTGTTAAGCATATTAAATATAAGATAACCGGCCCACGCCCTGTATTGTTCGCGTTCGTCCGTCCGTCTGTTAGTCTGGCTGCGCATACGAAGAACAGAAGGCTGAAATCAACTGTCTCTCTACGGGTTTCTTTTTATTCGTCTCACTTAAAAGTAGGGATATAGTGAAAAGTGTTTTATATTGGTAAGTATATAGAATAGCGGAAATGTGATAAAATACTCACCGATATTAGTATATAGGCTAAGACAGACTTCTGGTAGCAACTAGCGTATCACATAATTAGTATCATCATCCTTATGTTTGTTACTCTTTCACGTAAAAACTACTGAATGGATTTTAATGAAACTTTGCAATAATATAGCTTATACATCAGAATATATGTAGCACATTGGCTACAATTTATAAAGATATTCTGTGAATTGTCCAATGTATGACGATAAGTGTAGAGTACGTAGGAAAAAATCTACCCGATAATTCTGCGTAGACGAAGTCGCGGGCACCAGCTAGTCTAATATATAAAAGTCTCATATCACAGTGTTTGTTATCGAACTCCTCCGAAACGACTACAACGATTTTTTTTTGTGTATATTTGTTAGGTCTGAGAATATATCGTAGGCTTATTAATATGTCAAAACAAGGTTTGCCAATGTTTTGACATATTAATAAGCCTACGAGAAGCTATAATAACACTATTTTGTCGTCGTCCTATTTTGCGCCTCATCCTTTTTTCTGTCTGTCTTCTCATCTAGAGGTGTATTATATGACATAGCATTATGTGCTCATTGTTTCAATAACGCATTTGCATACAGCGAGAGTTGGGCCTTTGAAAGATTGTAGCGCTCTTGTACGGAATATTTTAAAATATACACCAGGGATTTTTAAATGACTAGACTGTTGCATCTACGTAATGAGATGATTTATACAGCGTCCAGTGGCATCTTCACTTACACTAGATGGGTGAAGGGACCACTCGGATGCCGTAGAAGAGCGGGGCTTCCTGCCACAGGTGTCTATACCATAGGAAGTCCCCACCACAGTGTAACAGTGTAAAATTTATGTTAAGTTGATAACGATAAATTGGTTTTTTTACTCACATAGAGAGAAAGTGAGAGAGAGAGTAAGGCCTCAATTACCATACGCGCCCAATTGCATGGCAATTTCAAGCGCTAAGGTATGTGACTACCTCAGACACTAAGATCTCTTCACTGTGTTTTCCTTCACGGTAGCCAGTGAAACTAGTATTTCTTTCTCTTACTCGTATTTAAGCAGAGGTATTTACATGCCTAGGTCACTGGACTTGTTACAAATTAGAATACTGATAAATAGCAATAAGAACGTAGAAACGTGATTTCCAATTGAACTTGTATTGGAATTCCAATAAGGCTTTGAAACTGAAATCCCACACTTCTCATTTAATCAACGTTTTAGTAAGTATTCACGACAAAAAAATAAATTGTCATTTGTGTTAGGTAGCTGTTATCTTACACGGGGACTACATTTCACTTTAATTAGTTATTGCGTCCTATTTTGCCCATAAAATATATAACACAAGTAAATATTTTTATTTCATAGGAGACATGTTAGAAGACATATTAGAAATGGTTGTGAAAGAAATGCTTTTCGACTAACATTTTTAAAATAGAACATATTTTGCTTGCATGTATATTCTATATGTATACTGTTTTCAGATATTAAATAACGTACCAAAAAGCCGTTACGCCATGTCAGAGGCCTTATGGGCGGTTTCATAACTTCTGACTGTAAGGCCCGCTACTGCCTTACAATCCTCCACCCTGACTTTGCCCACATGATGGAGTATGGCCTAATCTTCTTACGATGCAAGAAGAGACCCGTGCCCCAGCAGTGGGGACATACAAAGAGTTGAAAACTTTTATCAAAGAATTAGGACGGCGCTTGAGGAACCGTGGTCTTGACAACCGCTCAGGGGCATTTCTGATGCAGAGGATCTCTCTTATTGCTATGCAGCGTGGTAATGCTGCCGCTTCTGTGCTGTGGTAATGCAGCGTTATGGCGACCTTTGAGTCAGAGTTGTCTCAGGGTGGTCTATTTAATTGACATTTTGTATTTTATTGATGATATTATTTATGTAATAATAATATTATAGTACTCGTATAACGATATGATTCTGGATTTGCTTAGTTTAAGTTAACCATATAATTGTGCATGCGACATTTTTCTTTATTATGTTCAAAGAATAAGGGTTGATATCATACCAAAAAGTAATTCTGGTCACGGGGTACAAAAATGCATTCTTTGAACTGCTCTCATTGCAATGGCTTACTCGTAGTCCAAACTACTCGTAATTGAACTAATTTCCAATGAAAGTTAATAGTTGTACTAAGTTGTTAATAATGTCATTGTACTTAGCACAACACTTCAGCGCTTCGTCCGTAGTCGTGGCCAAGAACGGGTTTTCTCAGCCACGTCAAATTTCAAAGTCCAATCAGATTCCCATGTAGCAGAATTAAGCTGTACATTCGTTAGATAAACGTGTCAAAACCTAGTTAAGATTTCTGCACTTAGCCTTATAGTTGGGCCATCTTACGTTAGCTGAGGTATGTTAACACTTCAGAGACCAGGGTTTCCTCACGATGTTTTCCTTCACTTTAGCGTGTGATCTTCCTATTATAACTTCACAAATGTGTATATCTCAGAAAACAATGTCATTGATGCATGCTGGGATTCTAACCCACGACCTCCTGATTGAGTACCCGGAGTTCTACCTATGACTTGTCTCAGTTCCCAAGGCGCTTGACACACATAGAGGGTGTTGTGATATTTCAGCGCAGACGCATGTCCTACAGCGCAGTTCCGGCGGCTCACGGGACATCCTGATCATGCTGTGTCGCGTCCATGCTGCACTCACAGACACGGAACACGGTACACTTCGGTTATACTATCACAAAAATACTAAGATTAACTATGGTGAATCTAAGTAGGAGGATTGTAAAACAGTGGCGGGTCTTACTGTCAGAAGTTATCAAGCCATCCATAAGGCCTCTGACATGGCTTAACGACTTCCAATACTTGACAGCCGGCACCAACGGCTTAACGTGCCTTGCGAAGCACGGAACGGGTTACTACGCTTCAAACACTCAGGTTTGTTTACGATATACTCGTACCACTACAAATATACGGAACTTACGAAAGAAAATCTATGAACATGCACGAAGTTTGAATCTAGAACTTCTCGTATGTGAGGCTGTAGAAGAACGCCTACCACCAACTTTATGTTTTTATTTTATCAGTAGTAAATGGTTTATGAATAAAATAGGATACATAGGTACTTTTAGTTGCCGATATTATTAGATATTTTTATCACCAATTGATAAAAATATTTCCAATTCCAACTAGAAAAATTTTATAATTCCTGTAATTTTCAAATGAAAAATTATTTTCTAATTTCTTTGATTTACCTGAAATCACTCATCAAATAAAATGATCCGCACTTAAGACAACAATTTATGTAGTGCGTAGGAAGTTTTCGATGTCGAGTTTTAGTCAGAACCTATTTCTCGGGCGGCAAGTTTAGCCGTATAATGGTGCGACCATTGGCGCTCGGCGGTCGCCAATTACCTTGTTGGTAGCAATTGTTGTGCGACACTGGCCGACCGCAGTGCGTGCGGATCTCATTACATTACGGTCGGTCTATACCAGTGGTTGTTAAACTGACAGTCGCTGCCTGTAAATAATACAGCGAATATTGTAAAGAGGTTCGAAATTTCGCTGATGCCGACACTTGCCTCTTAGCTCAGTTAGGAGAGCGCTGGTACGGTTAGCCAGAGGTCGCGGGTTGGAGTCCCGTCATGGGCGAAATTTTTAGTGTCTAAATAGGTTTTTAAAATTTTCCTTAGCACAAGTTAGTGCCACAAAACGAATATAACAGTCTTATTTATAAAAAAAACGCCATTTCTTTAAAACACTCCATAAACACGGTATAAATAATCTATGGTCTTGCCATTGTAATATCTACCACCGTAGTGACTACCGACTCCGGGTCGTAAGACTTTGGAATACTAACAAACCTTTTTCATTTTTTGTAGCCCCGATATCAACCCTTGTATGTCCCCACTGCTGGAGTACGGGTCTCTTCGCATCGCAGGAAGGTGAGGCCATACTCCATCACGGGGGCCAAGTGCGGGTTGGTGAAGGATTGTAAGACAGCATCGGGCCTTACTGTCAGAAGTTATCAAGCCGCCCATAAGGCCTCCGACATGACTTTACGACTGCAATTACATGACGGCCAGCACCGACGACTTAACGTGCCTTGCAAAATACAGAAGAGCTTGTAAAAATGCACAAGCGGTAGTCACGAGACGGTCACTTACCCTGCACTGAACTGCGCCTATCTGTCGCGTCTTCAGAGCCTCATTTACCATCTATTCCAAATCAAAATATAAAAGTAACATTCAACTTCAAGCTTCACGTTACTGAATATACCGTGTTTATCTCGTTACGTGAACGCAAATTATTTAACAGTAAATAATCAAGGCCTCATGTCTGTGGTTAAGGAATATCTGTGTAATTTCCATTTCTATGTACAATAAAGTGTTCTTTATTTATTTATTTATTTATTTATTTATTTATCTATTTAATCCAACGATCAGTGCCAAATATGATTCGCGAAACCCCAGCTTTAGGAATCACTGGTTCGTACTGTCTTATATAGGGAGAAATAAAACTGCAAATACATCCGAAAATTAATACTTTTTGTCGTATAAATGAACAACTTTTCCTGTAGGAAAATTGTTAAAAAACTATTAATTTGAAACTTAGTTGAAGAATATCTTTAGGTAAAAGTAACAATTTTATTAATTATAATAAGTACATTGATCTTGACGAAAAGCTGATAATAGTAAATAATTTAGATAAAGAAGTTTCCTAGTCATTAAAGATCCAGTTTGATATCAGTACGGCTCAGAAATTCTAAAAAAAGGACACAGTCCAAAAGAGCTTGGACCAAATAAAAATTTGTAGCTCTGTGATGTGCAGTTAAGCCGTTGGTGCCGGCTTTCATATAATGGCAGTCGTTAAGCCATGCCAGAGGCCTTATGGGTGGCTTGGTAACTTCTGACAGTAAGGCGCGCCACTGTCTTACAATCCTCACCAACCCGGACTTGGCCCCCGTGGTGGAGTATGGCCTAACCTTCCTGCGATGCAGGAAGAGACCCGTGCCCCAGCAGTGGGGACATACAATGGTTGATAACGATGTGGAGATCTGTTATTTTTGCGTAAATATAGATAACACACTTCTAAGGTAACTGGATAAGGGTCATGACGTATGGTCTAGTACTTAGCAGAGGGTATCGGAAGGCAAATGATGTATGTCCGGGGGTCGATAAGCCAAGCCATTTAGTTATTTGCACGTTTGATTCCAGTTGCGTATTTTTTTTCGTCTGGCTTCCGCTAATAGTAACAAATTACTCGAGAGCATATTGTTGTTGCTCAGAAGCTTACTACTATGTTTATGTACAGTCAGTCGAGCTCATGTGTTAGAGTAAATTAATTAGCTTTTCGAAGTATTATTTTATGTTTGTATCTGAAACTCTCCATGAGTCCTTGATAGCTTGTCAAGTGCCTATAATTTTTCTGTTATGATTTCAGTTGTAACCATAACATACACCTGTATTCTAGAGGGGTAGGCAGAGACCAGGGACTGCCACTTGCCCGGAACGTGACAAATTAAAGTTTATATTTGATGTTTGTATCTGAAACTCTCGACGCGTTCTGGATAGCTTGCCTAGTGCCTATATACATACATACATGACCTCACGCCAGTATCCCAGAGGGTTAGGCAGAGACCAGGGACTGCCACTTGCCACGATCCACTTGCCTATATTTTTTCATCAATATTCTGTTATGATTTTAGTAGCAAACATAACGTGAACTCACGCTTGTATCCTACAGGGGTAGGCAGGGCCTGCCACTTTCGGTGATCCTGACAGATCAGCGTCGCTTCATCCACGCTCATCAGTCGTTGAAGCCACGCACGCTGGTTTCGGGTACTTTGTAGCATGCCTTTAGCTAAAACAGCCCCTATTTGGTCAAAGTTGAGTTTCGAAATGCTCTATTCTTGTACAACCAATTCCCTTCAGCTCACTCAGCATAAAAAGATGCTTAGTTTGATTTGAAAAATAATAAAAACCAATTATTAATTTGAATGTGTAGAGTAGAACGACCTCTTTAAAATTTAACTTACTTTTCTGCATGTTGAATGAATAGATAGGTAGGTAGATTTATGGGAATTTATGCCTCACGCACTATAAACCTGGTGAACGGTTGAATTTGGTTTTGTTGTTTAGTTAAGACAATAAAAACATTCCTCTGTTCGAAAAAAAAATCATAACAAAACTCCACAAATTTTTGGTCAATCATCAATAGCAATTACATTTATTGCATATGTTTTGACAATGTTCTTTGAGTATTTACTCTCTTGACTTAAAAGTCCTATTAGTTCTCCGCCCTCATCCAATTTTTTGTATCTTCGTGATGAGATGATTTATACAGCGTCCAATAGCCCCTTCACTCACACTAGATGGGTGAAGAGGCCACTCGGACGCTGCAATGTCTCATACCTACTGCGTATCTCTATCCGTTTGGTCAATAAAAAAGTGCGAAAATGTAATAAGCTCGCGCACCGGAGCGGCAAGTCCACAGTAAGCCACCTAATCCGCGCGTCCGGCTATCCGTATCTGTCACCATCATAAACCGATCGCGTATCGATATCCCCTAATATGTTACACTGCGCTGGGTGCAGTAATGTAAAAACACGTAAAAAAAATGACTCCAAGAAAAACTCTATGAAATATGAAAAATTTATAAAAACGGTGAAACACATGTTCAATCAATTGTGTTGAAGAGTATAATTACTATAAATTTCAAGAAAATTAGACAACATTATTTATACCTCCCACACAAATTAAGGCAACCCTTTTCGCCCCCTTAGAGCTTGAATTTAAAAAAATCGGGTCTTATACCTTGCCTACATTACATATATAGACCCTGTGTACAAAATTTCAGCTTCCTAGGTCCAACGGCTTGGGCTGTGCGTTGATAAGTGAGTCAGTCAGTCAGGACTTTGAATTTTATTCATATAGATAAATGACTAGATATCAATGTAAAACACAACTCACGTCATGGCTATTATTCCTTAATTATGAAGAAACTGAAAAAGTATTAGGCTAATGATGTATCACCGACACACCTTTACACACCCTTTGCTCAGTGACTGAAACCCGAACCCAAGACCTAGGTTGTAGGACTGTGTTACTGCCGCTGCGGTTATTGACCACGCATTCGCGATACTCATACATAGTTATATAAATTGAACGGGTCTAATCGCGATTATTTATTAGGCACTCGCCACTTTAGTCTATCCATGACCGCGGCAACTGTAACGCTGCCGAAACGTCGGGAAATAAAGTAATTACGTTTTCATCGTCAGGCTATACTAGTTCACTGCTGGACATAGCCCTCCCCTAAAGAGCGTCACGTTGTGCTATCATAGGGGGTAATGCCCATAATCCCCACGCTGGGCATGCGGGTTGGGGATCGCAGTTCGGTGGAATTGTACTGCAGGGGGCGCTGCTGCCCACCCCCCGGTTTGTGTCCCTTAGTCGCCTTTTACGACACCCGCGGGAAGATTTGGGTTGGTGCTATTCTCTAGGCCGACACCACACAGCAATTACGTTTTACCTAATAAATAATCGCGATTAGACCCGTTCATTAACCTCCCGAAGCGCGACATTGAAAAAAAATAATGGTTTCGATTGTTACTTTCAATGTCAGGACTTAGGGACTTAAACAAGCTACGATTTTTATTCAAATGGTGGCGCTACTTAGCACCCCAAAGCCCGGAAAGTAAAGAGCGTCGACAGTTTACAAGTTGTTATTATGCGTCGTATTCTATTGAACAGTAACATTATTCAGTTTTCAATATTTTCCTAGGCATGCTCTAAACATTTTACTCGCCAACAAGTTAAATTGGAACATTTACCTGAAACCCCGCTGGATTCCAGTCAGAATCTCCTTTTGCGCTGCGGGATGCGTAGAGGCAGGATCCTAATGAAAACATACGACTCTTTGATAACCTGTTATGGTGTTCCTTGGAAATACAAACCAAGTAAAAACAATGGAACCACTTTGTGAAAGCTAGTTAGTCGGTACCAATGGGTACATGATGCGATGTGCCATTCCAAGGAACTTTAGGAATATTTAAAATTTTAGTAATTATTTAGTTGCATTATATCGTACATACATAACCTCATGCCTGTATCCCAGAGGGGTAGGCAGATACCAGGGACTGCCACTTGCCACGATCTTGATAAATTACTTTCGCTACATTAACGTTCATAAGTCGTTGCATGCACGCACGCTGGTTCCGGGTACTTTTTATCTTCTCCTTTGCTAACACATGCCCTATTTGGTCGATGTATGTCCGCCTGGGACGTCCCTTACCAGCTTTTCCACTCACATTCGCAGTATATATTTGTTTCGTCAATCTTTCTTCCTTCATCCTCTCCACATGTCCATACCAACGCAACATTCCTTTCTCAATTCTAGTCACTACATCCTCTTTCAGTATTATATTATGTTGAATTTTATTCAGTATCAACCCTTTGCATGTAGGCCATACTTCACCACGGGGGCCGAGTCCAGGTTGGTGGAGGATTAAAGACAGTGGCGGGTCATCCTGTTAGATTAGATTAGATACTAAGGCCTCTGACACGTATTAACGTCTGTCATTACACGACAGCCGGCACCAACGGCTTAACGTGCCTTGCAAAGTACGGAAGCGCTCGCAAAATGCCACTAGCGGTAGTCACGGGACAGTCACCCATCCGGTACCTGACCGTGCCTGTTGTTGCTTAACTCAAGTGATTGATTCCAATCACTCGGTTTGACTATTCTAAGAGCGCTTCGTTGAATTTTATTTGAACATATCTAAACGATACTCTTATTTAAAACACAATATTTTTAAATTCGAATGCCTCCATCATCTTGGGAACTCTCCCCAACGGCAGCGGTCCTGAGCTTTTTATATACTATTTTGTAAATATATTTATGCCACACCTGGCAATAAAGTGGCTTTTTCCGCACGCTGCGCGTACCAAACAAGCCGCTTTCTGGCCAAGTGTGGACATAAAAATATGTACACAACACGGGAGGTAATAAAGAAAGCTCTCGATCGCATATTTACGTCCCTCGCTTGCAGCTCGGGCCGCAAACTTCTGCGATCTCGGCCTTTCTTTGTATTACCACCCTAGTTGTGTAATGTACTATAATATGTAAATACTAAATAGGTTAATCAGTAATAGTTTTAAAGTTTGTTAAGCATGTAAGTTTTGTAGATAATAATATTGTAAATAATTCGAAAATTAGTATTATTTAAATTTTTATTTTGTCTTTGCAATTTATTGATACATCACCAAATCAGGTGCAGCAGAAAACTAGCGCTGGTCACCTGTGGTTAGCATTTCAAAAAACAAATGCTGAACTGCAGCCTTTTTTTTGCACGTGTGTTCATATTTCTAATATGTGTGATATTGTAAATAACCCCAATGCTGACAATTGACATATTGACAATATTCCCAGATTATATTCTTTTTGATGCACTAACCCGTGCTAAGGACAATTTTAAAAACCTATCTAGAGGCTAAAAATTCCACACATGCCGGGATTCGAACCCGCGACCTCTGGCTATCCTATAATATTGTAAAGAGGTTCGAAATTTCACTGATGCCGGTGAGTCGCCCATTAGTTCAGTTGGTAGAGCGCTGGCTCTACCAACTGAGCTAATGGGTGGGTGGGTAAACTCTACCAACATGGGTGGAATTTTTAGCTTCTAAATAGGTTTTTAAAATATTCCCAGAACCGGGTATATTGGAAATTTTGACGGAACCGGACAAATTTGAAAAATCTCGGAACCAGCCATATTAAGAATGTTCCCATGCCCGGGGAAATTGCCAATATGCCCGGGCATGGGAACATGCGGCTCATCAATGATTGAAAATAGCTCAAAGGTAGCAACTTCCAGCCAAGCTTCTGATTGCTAGTATTTTGTGAAGACCCTGCGATCTTGCCACAAATTGGCCGGCAGGTCCCTAATTTACTGCCATTGTCCGTTTTATTATGCCATTCGGTAAGGCGTTACATTGTTAGATGAATTTTACCATTTCGCGATGTAAATGTTGTTTATCTGCTTTGTAATGGTATGTAATGTCTATTATTGTTATCTTATTCTAAGTTCCTTGAGGCGTAGAGTTTGTAGACATATTTTTTTTGCAGTAGAGCAGAACTAAATGATTTTCGAAGTAAACTATTAAATTTAAAATATACCCACATGCGAAAAAGAATATTCTAATAAGATTTTGAATGTTCGTTCCAACTCTTCACTATTTTATTATGAATTAACATTTTTACTGATGGTCCGTAAATAGTTGAGTATCAATATTTGTCTACAGTAAGCTCACAATTCAGAAACCTGCTACTCACTCAATAACATTTCGTTAGAACTCCCGAAACGTTACTGAATAGAATTCACCTTACTGTCTACGATTACTTAAGTCATAGACAGTGGTGTGCTTTACATTGTAGTCTTTAATAAGTTTACAAATACATACTTTAGAAAGGTATACCATACGCATCCCGCCAGCCAATCGAAATACGCGAGCGAAGCACCAATCAAAAGTCCAATAATACGGAAATAACTCAATCAACGGAGCTGCGATAAAGACGACGGTACTGAGGGATTTCACACACGTTTTCTAAATTGAGACGTTTGCCTGTATTGACGGTAAAATGGCGGTAAAATGGCGACGGGCGGCCGCGAGGACAGAGTGAAATTTGTCCCGTAAAGTCCCGCTAGGGAATACCCGTAAACGGGCGGCGGAAACGCAGAATTGTCTGTTGCAATTTGAATGTTGGCTCAGTTGAACTATTAAGATGATAGTCCTCTCATTGTGTTCTGATTATAGAAGCTAGCGGTGAAATTTTTGAGAAGAATAATTGCTGGCACATGATAGTGAAAACGCTGCTCTAATTTGCCCTTTAGACTTCTAAACACTGTTTTTAAGTTATATTCACACGCAAAGAGAGGAGAGAGAAGAAAAGGGTGTAACCATGGCAATACAGGAGTTCGTTCCAAATAAGATTATGTTTGCTCCTAACATTAACATCACATTTTTTCACCGACCTCATTTCTGTCGACTAGAGTGCAGTACATTTTACGTATGGCATACGTTTTTAATTTAAAAAGCGCATTTTGGATAAATTATAACGTTTTCGTTATAATTTATCGTTTAGTTATAAGTTTACTATATTCAAGTAAATTGTCAAGTCTAGGTACTTGTTATGAATAGCTTATAAGTAGTTAAGGGTTCCGTTTTCTGTTTTATTTACACAATTTAAGCTAAACCTATATATAATATATAACCTATATATAACCTATTGGACCTTATAAATAAATTTGACAAAAATGCATTTTATAAGCTTAAGTACCCGTTGGATTACTAGATAAATAAAAATTAAATACCGTCGTCGGCGTTTTTTAAACGCCCGTGTATTAGATCCCACATGACCGCGCTCGGTGCATCGCCGACTATTGCATCGGTGAGTTATTGCAAATGGTGTAAAAGCGAAAACGCTCGTAAACACGGGCACGCTATGTGCAAAGTGTATTACTGTTTGGTGAATAATTTGACCACACCACCATCTACAATTTCGTTTCGTAAGGCTTTAGCATCTCATGACTACGGAGCTCTTCCTTATAGGTATTGGATCCTGATTTGGATGTTGCAGCTGAAGCACACGAAGGAAATAATAAAATTTCTTACCTTATATAGTACATTTGTTTTGATGATTAATTCCTTAGACATTTTAAAATCCTTTGACGGGATAAATTTGAATAAATTGTCTTGGAATCCTGACGGCCCGCGTTTTATCGTCTAAAATCGCGACTTTTTAGTACAATTATTTAAAAACCTATTAAGAGGCTAAAAATTCCACCCATGCCGGATTCGAAACCGCGACCTCTGGCTATCCGTGCCAGCGCTCTTTCCCTTGAAACATTACATTACAATGTATGGGACATTAATCCTTTGAGCTTCATCTACATTCATTTCATACCTTCGGTTTCTGGTCATCTTAATCGCAACACAAGGACAAGAAAAATAAGTATTCAAAGAAAAGTAAAGACTTCCATTCCTCAACTCCCAGTGACAGCACACTAATTAGTGTGGCAAGAAATAGTATGCAGCGTCAGTCAGCAAGCTTAATTATGTCAATAAATAGTTACCTGTTAATTTCTTTACATCTATAACCCAAAAAAGTAGACAGATATCACGTACCTATCAAACCTCTCAGCTTCATCTACATTCATTTCACTCATTCGGTTTCTGGTAATCTTAATCGCAAGACAAAGACAAGAAAAGTCAAATAAAGACATTCAATATTCCTTAACTTACAATGACACCCAGGCTCCATAGCTCTGACACAAGGCAGCAATACTGATCCGGAAGCCCGACCTAACCTATATACCGTTTGAGGCAATCACACACCGTGATAAATCCGCGCCCAGTGACATAACAAAGCAGCCGGAGAAGCGCAGGTCGTGTATGGAGATCGTGATGGAAGGACGGCCGGTCTCACGCCGCGGCCGCGCTGCCTAGTGTGGGTATGCCTTTAATTTATATGTATGAAGTTGAGCTGTGAGAGCGGCGATTGACCAAGAGATCTAGATGGAGCTGATGCAACCGCGGGATTGAATATCTTTGCGAGAAACAGTGACTTTTTGACGCCAGAATGCGTCTAAGTAAACTACTCCAAAAATAAAAAAAATGTTTTACAAAAAAAGAGGTTCCTGATAGGTTTTTTTGCGTGGTAGTTAATGTTTGATGTGTGTTTAGAAAAAATGTTGAGCTCTTTTACAATTAAAAGTTTTTTTTATTTATAATTTGGTATTATAACATATTAAACCATTTGAAAACCTATTTAGAGGCTGAAACTTCCACCAATGCCGGGATTCGAACTCGCGACCTCTGGCTATCCGTGCCAGCGCTCTATCCAACTAAGCTAATGGGCGATTCACCGGCATCAGTGAAATTTCGAACCTCTTTACACTATTCTCTGTATTACGTACAGGCAGCGACATCTGGCTGAAGTAGATTGCATCACTTACAGCCCCGACTACCTACTTTGCAGTTCGGTTTTTTCATCGGAATGATATTGCTGTACCCACATGATTATACAATTTTTATTTTTAATGCACTAACCCGTGCTAAGGACAATTTAAAAACCTATTTAGAAGCAAAATTTTTTTTTAATTGTCCTTAGCACGGGTCCCAGCGAACTTTGTACCGCCTAACAGTCGATGCCTTAATATTTTTTAATTTTTCCCTCCGTAAGAACCATCCTCGTACTTCAAGGAATATTCTAAAAAACGAATTAGCAAAATCGATTCAGCTGCTCTCGAGATTTGCACTTACCAACACATTCAGCGGTTCATTTTTATATTATAGATTAAAAATTAAACAACATTATAACTGTATGGACCCGTCCGATTGAATATACTCCGAACGGTCGAATTCATAACTAGCATAACGTACACTAGCACCCGATAGGCCCCAATCCGGTGACGGCAGCCGGCGGCGTGGGAGCGCCGCCGACGACCCGCGGCACGAACTTCACACACGATTCACTCACCGCCGGTTTGTTTGTTACCGCTCTATTAGATAGATATATAGAGAACACTTCATATTGCGAATTTGTAGTCGTAATACCACACGCTAACGGTGAAGGAAAACATCGTGAGGAAACCCGCGGCTTGGTTGGCTTCGCACGTATTGACTAGTCTTTCCTGTGGGCTAGGCCGACTAAGCTGTCAGAATGGTATAGGTGCTGGGCAAGCCTACACTATGTATAAAACCATGTCCCAGGCACTACAGCGTCGGAGTGGTTCCTTCAACCATCTAGTGTGAGTGAAGATACCACTGAACGCTGTATAAATGATCTCATTAAGTAGATGCAAAAAGGCCAATATATATATTTATCTATAACATAAAAATGAATCGCTGAATGTGTTGGTAAGCGCAAATCTCGACAGCCTCTGAACCGATTTTGCTATTTTTTTTTCCAATATTTCTTCAAGTACGAGGATGGTTCATACGAAGAGAAAAAAAAAGAATGGACTGTCAGGCGGTACGGAGTTCGCTGGGTCAGCTAGTTGTACATAAAAATGGAAATGACACAGATATTTCTTAACCTAAGAGTACAGACGGCGGCCTTATCACTAAAAGTGATCTCTTCCCGACAACCTTTGGATGAACTGGACTAATACATTAGAGAAGGAAGTAGATGTACAAAAAAACATGGAAAACTATAATTTCTGAGGTACCTATATAAATACATGCCTAAATAACAGTTTGATTAAATAAACTTATCAACAGATACATACAAATAATTTACATAAATAAAAATTAAAAATTAACATTGTACATAAACAATTAACAAAATATACACAATCAAACGACATAAGTAGAACACAACAACAGCAGAACAATGTTACAAATTTAAATAATAACAGTATCTATTATGGAGTATGGGTACGTAGACGGACTAATAGTTTCACATACACTACATTACACAAACTCATGCCTGTATCCCAGAGGGGTAGGCAGAGACCAGGGCTTACCCTTGCCAAGATACTGACCTCTTTCGCTTTGTCAACGTTAGATCATCGTCATCAACCCATTGTCCTCACCGAGGGGTACGGGTCTCCTCCGTGAGAAAGGTATAGGCCACACTCTACGTCTTACCTACTCCACCACCTACATACTCCATAGGGATCAAGTCCGGATTGATGGAGGCTTGCAAGGCTAGTGGCTGGTCTTACTGTCAGAAATTGTCAACGCTGAGTCAGCTGCCTTTTGTCTTTCTTTTTTTTTGTATCATTTATTTCTGTTGTGCTAATATTGTGTTACTTTATCTGTTTTTTTTTCTGTGATGTGTCTTGATGGAATAATAAATGTCTCTCTTTTTTTCTAAGTTTTCAAGCCGTCCTAAGGCCTCTGGTTTTGCTTAACTTCGTTTAACGACTGTCATCTATCGACTGCAGACGGCACCAAGTGCTTAACGTGCCTTGCGAAGCAGGGTAACGTTCTGGAAAATGCCACTAGCGTTAGTCATAGACGGTCCCGTCCATGCACTGCACGCGCCCTATGTTGCTTAAACCTTTGTGATCGTTAAAGATCACTCAGGCAGCCGGGGCTACGAGTGATTCCACGTCAATGTTGGATGAGACTTGGTATTGCATCTCTCAGCTATACTGTCAATTTAAAAAATAGTGTTTGACTAGCAAATTTATTCAAATGCGCAGTTAATTGTTTGGCTGATTAATTGAACTTTCTGTGGAAATGCATTAGTATAATTACAGTTATCTGCTGAAAGTGCAGTGTGTAAGCTGGTAACGGTACAAACCTTCTTACACGACCTCGACCTTTTGACGACCTCTGTGTCGTAGCGGTAGCACATCTACCATGCAAGAGGTCCCGGGTTCGAATCCCGGCTGGGAACAAAAAAAAACCTCAGGTCTTGGATGTTTACATGTTTGTGATGTCGTTGTTTCTCGTTCCCACGACACAGGGTATCCTAGTGTGGGGCCAGAATCAATGTATGTGCATGTATGTAAATGTTACGTTTATGTTGCATATGTCACACCATTTTTTATATTTTATTTTTCTATCTATCACTTTCAAGAATTTCAAATTATGTCACACATTTTCTAGATTTCCCTCATTATCACCATTACCACTTTACACATTGACTAGATCTATTTTGCCCGCTTATCCGTTTTTATCCAGTTTTTTGTTTTATTATAAAATAAACGACTATGCCCAGTAGTGAACTACATAATATAGCCTGAAGATGAAGTAGAAGCAGAAACAGTTAAATGAATCAAAAGTTGAAGTCGTTCCAGTTTTATTATTCACAAAACATATACGAGTACAACACTTCAAGCTTAAATCACTGGAAAACTTACTTATGTCATACTTATTAGTTCTATCAACCCGCGCATGGATGATGTTTTATACCATCTACCGTTGTATTATTTAGGTTTAGTTTTAAGTATTTTAGCTTTAGTTAGGTAAGTGCTGAAAATCAGCGCCGTTGGAGGGCGTGAAATCCACGTCTGACGGCCCGCGCTGAGCACTGTGCCTTTTGCTGCCAACTGCGTATATTATGGGTCACTGTTTTTATATAAATTATAAAAAGTGCCAATGAACCTTATAAATTATTGTTACCTGGCTGAGACTAGTTGGTAAAATGTATATGTTAACCAAATGTAAACTTTATTCTTTCAACCAGTGCTTTGTTGGTGGCAATAAATATCTTTTTACTTACTTTACTTAGTTAGTATTTTGGATGAGGAACTGGTTTGTAGTAAGTTTTTGAAGCAGATGATCATGATGAACAAATTACTTCAGCCAGATGTCTTCAGATACTTCAGCCTGTACGTAATACAAAGAATATTGTAAAGAGGTTTGAAATTTCACTGATGCCGGTGTTGAATACTATGTAAATATATTAAAAACAGATGGTTAATGGGGTTTTCTATATATATTAAATAATTTGTATACGCTTTTGTAGATATCAAAAAATATCTTCATGGAAAAATGCACCACAGATAAGTCCACGTCGCCGCCGTCGAATCTCCTTGGTTATGCGAATGTGTGCGTGAACAGCCAGTGAGTTGCCCATTAGCTAAGTTGGAAAGAGCGTTGGCACAGATAGCCAGAGCTCGCGGGTTCGAATCCCGGCATGGGTGGAATTTTTAGCCCCTAAGTTTTTAAAGCAGATGAGTGCTAAAAAATAGGACAGTTAACAAGCATGTCTCGTCTGCATGTCATGTCGCAGCACATGCTGACCACACAACTTTTGTTGCCAACTGTATTTTTTTTTATTTGTAAGCCATTTTTTGTGCCGTCGTAATTTGCTGTATTGTTGTTCGCAATAAACGCATTTTTACTTTTGTTTATTAGATAACTAACGTTTGGACGTCGTATATTTCCAGAGCATTTAATTTTTTTTCTACAAAGCGTTATAAAATTGTCTTGTAAAAGAGTAGGAGTAGTAGAATTATCTTGGTTTATCTGGATGCAATATGTAAATAAAATTACAGCGCATTGTTTTTGTTAATGTAGGTATGTCTTTCTTTTTATCCTCTTATGGAACTTTCTTGTAAATAATGTAACTTTGTGTATGTTTATAATAAATTGCTTTATGTATTATATGTTATGGTTTATGTAAGTATATTATTTTTAAGTATAAGTATGTATATCAATATTCATATTTGCACCAACTACCCGTTTCACTTTTCCTTCAGCAACTCTTCATCGTGGGTTGTCTGGAAGAAATTGATCTTAGCAATAAGGCCGCCAACTGTACTGTATCTTTGTAATTATTTTTTTGGTGTACAATAAAGAATATTATTATCGTATCTTAAATTTCATAATTTTATTGCGAAATTTAATATAGAATCGAAGAAAAAGACCCTTCATTACCCATGTTTTTAATTGATTTTCTATTTTAAATCTACTACATAAAGGCTCCTTGAGGTAAACGAACTACAAACCAATGTATTGAATGCTGTTATGTTGATCGAAAACGTTTCTTTAAACAACAGATCAGTAGAAAAAAAGCCTTAACAGTCGTCTGAACAAAAACTAGTCCTTTGATGATTTTAATTTGTACGCTTCCATCGAGCCGTCCATCTACGCTTTTCCCATCAGAGTCAGTGGGAAACGAACCCACTCATTACCATGGAGTGGACAGTTATTGTTCGCCGATCACACCATTATTGCGCGGCTTCCTCATTCCAGACGGCCCGCGGTGAAGATCGGGGCAATTAGATGCGATGGGAATGCACCGCGGACGAAAGGTGATACGCTTCTGATATTTTTCCCGCGATCAGATCCGTTAGACGGAAATAAATGAATCACCGGCTGTGTGGCGTCGGCCTAGAGAATATCACCAACCCAATTCTTCCCGCGGGTGTCGTAAAAGGCGACTAACGGACATAAACCGGGGGGTGGGCAGCAGCACCCCTTGCAGTACAATTCCACCAAACTGCGATCCCCAACCCGCATACCCAGCGTGGGGATTATGGGCATTACCTCCTATGATAGCACAACGTGGCGCTTCTTAAGGGAGGGATATGTCCAGCAGTGGACTGATATAGCCTGATGATGGAATGAATCAACGCGTATTGGCCAGCCACTGCAGGGACATAGGCCTACCTACTTCTTTCAGTCCACATCACTTGCTTCTGTCCTTGGCCGTACTATTGGGCATAGGTCTACCCAAGGGCACATAACTTGCTTGTCTTCTCGGCCATACTGCTGGATATAGGCCTAACCAAGGGTACATCAGCTTGCTTCTATTATTGGTCTGTTGCTGATTATAGGTCCACCCAAAAGCACGTCACTTTTTTCTATCCTCGGCTACTGCTGGACACAAGGCCTAAAGACACTTATTTCTGTCCTTGTTTAAATTTCAAATAACTTTCCATCCAAATACAGCTGAGTGAGGATCCCAGCTGCGGACGGAAAGTTAAATGGGCTAGTAAAAAAACTAAAAATTGATAGATTCGATACTCACTGTTGTATTTATAAGACCTATTTTATTTATACAATACATTATTATACAATCGTTTTTTTACATACAGTGTAGCCAATAATAGCTATCCTCGACTGTTTTACTTAACACAGTTGCTGACACGTGAAAAAAAAGGAATTCTGAGGAATTTGGTCGGACAATTTTTCAGATTAGATTCAATCCTAATATGATTCTGAGGGAAAACATGCATTCAGCCGGAAACAAGACTGTCCGGTGGAAATCAATCTCACGACTCTGATTCGGTAGTCGAGCGTGTTTACTACTAGACCAACGAGGCAGTCTATCTCACAGTTTAACTAGTATCAGAAAAGATAATCTCAATGCGCACCACAGGTTTTCTTACTATGATTTCCTTGGGCGTCAGAGGATATTTTCGTGCATGATACAATGTTTGTGCTTTCTATTTCGATACGTTTCTAACTATGCAATCTGAATCACGCATCATTGCGTTGCATCACTGCGGAGACCTTGCTATCACATCCCAAAATGTTATGCCTCGTTCATACTAGCACAGTGGTGGCAAACTAATGATGCGCGTGCTAAATAGCACGTAAATACGTTACGCGACATAATAATTCGGTCTATGTAAAAATTTTTTAAATTATTATTACCTACCTCGTTGATATAAAGGTATCAGGTCTGTTGACAAAAGTCGTGTGTTCAGTTCCCAGGGCCGCTGTACAGTTGAATAAATTGCTTTAGTTAGGCTGTCCTTCCATATTTGTGATGTACAGTCCGTAAGCTTTTAGAATATACCTCGGCTACTATCGGGATAGAATCGGATATATTCGTGTAATAGAAATATCGGAACTAATCTGACACTTAATTAACATAACGTATACAGAGCAGGAAGTTGTAAAGTAGTATTACACTCGTGTGCTTTCGGCGAAAACCGAAGCCTACTCTAGAGCCCGAGGTATATTCTAAAAGCTCACAGACTGTACTTTTCCAGTTACCACAGCTCAGTGTATCCTAGTTTGGGATCAGAAGAAAAATTGTATCGAGTGGAAGTTATTATTGTTATAAATTCAATTAATTATCAAAATGAAAAATAAGATTTTAGAAATTACAATCATAGTATGTTATTTCAAAATTAAAATCCTGCTAAATGTTTCGTGTGCTCTAATTAATAATAAAATTAAGGCAGACCCTAGGAGAAATAGGTATAAACTCCAGTATCAAAATTATGGAAATGTGGAATTGCATTCCAGTCACATTTATTATAATTATCAAAAAAATTATTGCATAAAAATTTTAGCACATTGCCTATGTGAGCTTAATACTACTTAGCATTATCTACCAGCTACCCTAAGTTTTGGAGGCAAGATTAGCAGGTAGTGCAATATTACACAATATAAAATTGACTAATTACATCTAGATTATAAATGAAATTACAAATAGTGGGGAAATATTATATAACATAACAATAAATAAATATTACTTACAGTCGAAAGCCGCTAATTCTTTCTAAATTTCTTCAGAAAAAGACACATTGATACACATACACCCACAAAGGTTCGCCATCCCTGGGCCAGACAGTACTCGCACCTTGACTCGGCCGCTATGCGACGTGATGGCTAATGTCAATCTGGATCGTCACTCTGATAGGCAATACAATGAAACTTAATATTATCATAAGAAGAGTAATCTAGATCGTTGATACTTTTTTAATTATTAAAGCGCATGCTTTAATTTTTTTTTCAGTATTTTGTTGTCGACTAATGATGTGTGATAGTTCAAATCTATCACACATCATTAGTCGACAACAAAATAATTAGACTCCTGTCCTCAGACATCCTCATTGAGCCACAGCCGTGGTACCGCAGCGGTAGAACGCCGGCCTCAAATTCGAGAGGTCGTGGGTTCAAATCCCGGCCTGTAGCAATGACTTTGTTTACTAAGTTACGGAGCAAGAAGAATAAAATATTTCTACGTTTACATGACTTTGACTTTACTTTGACATTCAAATTTTACTTCAAAGTTTATTACTACAGTGATATTAGCTAAGCAAGGGCATGACTATTAATTTTCAGTACCTTTAGTGTTTCTATTCTTATATCATTCAAATGATCCAAATTAATTAAGTAAACTCCTTACGTCGAGATAAATTACTGATTTCTGATTTCTTACAGCACAAATTATTGTTAAGGTGATCCGAAGCCTTAACTTCGCAGCATTAAGGCCGTGTATTACCGGCGTCAGCGCAAGTTCTAGCACGCAACGCATGCGCGCCGTGACCGTCCCACGGCCCGCCGATGGAGAGATGTGATGCTGGTTACATTGCCCGCTGCACTACTTAGCGGGGCGAAGATTGTGTGAAACTCGAGTCTTAGGCCGTGCGCCGGTCGTCGGTTCACCTACGTCATACTTTGCTCGGACAATGAAATTTTATTTCGGGTTGAATGTCTGCAAAATATGTGTCTAGTATGTTGGCCCCCGAGGCGGAGTATGGCCTACACCTTCCTCAGGGAAAAGACCCATGCCCTTCGGTGGTGATGATGAGTCTAAAAATGTGGTGCTACATGTCATACTCCTGGCTAATTCACGTAAATTCACGCCAAGCATGCCATTTAAAAAAGCTTATCATCCTAGTGAAAACTGTGTTGACTGCCATCGGCAATCACGGCTTTTAAAAATCAGGAAGATCAGAAGTATTTAACAATACCTTTAGAAGTAAAGGATTGTAAAAGAAGAACATTTAAAAACCTATTTAGAGGCTAAAAATTTCACCCATGCCGGGATTCGAACCCGCAACCTCTAGCTATCCGTGCCAGCGCTCTACCAATTGAGCCAATGGGCGACTCACGGCATCAGTGAAATTTCGAACCTCTTTACACTATTCTCTGTATTACGTACAGGCAGCGACATCTGGCTTAAGCAAATTGCATCACTTACAGCCCCGACTACCTACTTTGCAGTTAGGTTTTACATCGGAACGATATCACTGTACCCACATGATTATACTATTTTTATTTTTAATGCACTAACCCGTGCTAAGGACAATTTTTTTTAAAATTTGTCCTTAGCACGGGTTAGTGCATTAAAAATAAAAATAGTATAAAGAAGAACATGTTATAGTTACAAATATATATTTGTTATTACAAATATATACCAAATTTTCCCATGTTCTAAAGTTATATTTTTGTACATTTCATTCATATTTAAAGGGCTGCAGTTGGAAAATTATTGAATTTTCGTACAGTGTTTCGAAGTCAGCTAGATTGTTAGAAACTCGTTTTTTGGGCTAGTTGTTCATTCCAAATCGGCATTTATGGCCCCCGAGATAAAAGCTACCGCTGTGTAGCGACCAATGAGGTCCACTGTCACCTGTAAATCGTGAATATTAAAATGCTTATTACATCTGAGCGACAACGGTTACCCACGCTGTCGTTATAAAATCGCACAACGAGCGAAGGGCCACATAAATATAAATTGAATGCGATTACAAACACCTCGTGGCGTTTAGTTTCAAAGTAACTAATAAATAATGGTAGAAATAACACTCACAATAAATCTACTAAGAAGTATTAAAAACTTATTTTAAAAAACTATTTAGAGGCAAAAAATTCCACCGTGCCGGGACTCCAACCCGCGACATTACCCGCAACCTAAGCTAACCGTGCCAGAGGTACGGTTAGCCAGAGGTCGCGGGTTCGAGTCCCGGCATGGGTGGAAGTTAAGCCCCTAAATAGGTTTTTAAAATTGTCCTTAACACGGGTTATTGCATTAAAAAGAATAATACAATCAACCAAGAAATAGGTAGTTAATCTCATTGTACAATTAGAACGTACAAATCAATAATTCACCATTTAAAAGAAAAATAATTTGAGCAGACCCCCAGCCAGCTGGGCGACGACATTGTGAAAGCGACTGGGAAACATTGGACAAATCTAGCAACGGACCGGAAGCAAGTACTTCCTTCTAGAATATATTGCTCCAGTCCAGCCTAAGGTTACGAAACACCTATGTAATTCCCTTTTTTATATGTACCTATAAAAACCTATTTAGAGGCTAAAAATTTCACCCATGCCGGGATTCGAACTCGCAACCTCTGGCTATCCGTGCCAGCGCTCTACCAATTGAGCCAATGGGCGACTCACCGGCCTCAGTGAAATTTCGAACCTCTTTACACTATTCTCTGTATTACGTACAGGCAGCGACATCTGGCTTAAGCAAATTGCATCACTTACAGCCCCGACTACCTACTTTGCAGTTAGGTTTTACATCGGAACGATATCACTGTACCCACATGATTATACTATTTTTATTTTTAATGCACTAACCCGTGCTAAGGACAAATTTAAAAACCTATTTAGAGGCTAAAAATTTCACCCATGTCGGGATTCGAACCCGCAACCTCTGGCTATCCGTGCCAGCGCTCTACCAATTGAGCCAATGGGCGACTCACTGGCATCAGTGAAATTTCGAACCTCTTTACACTATTTCTATTAGTTTCTTTAGAGATCTCTTCCTCTATCCCCCATGATTTCTGATAAATTAATAAACTTATGGGTACATGTAGAAAAAGGCAATTCCACAGGTTTAAAAACTTATTTAGAGGCTAAAAATTTCACCCATGCCGGGATTCGAACTCGCAACCTCTTGCTATCCGTGCCAGCGCTCTACCAATTGATAAAAGGGAAAAATCTAAAGTAAGACCGGTTTATTTAATTGCATTCGATTCATATTCTGTCTACCTGTAAACAAAACTATAATAGAAATCGTTATAATACGGGAAGCAATACCGATACTATGAAGGGAGGTAAGGTGGAGAGTCTGTGAATGCGGCTGATCGTGAGAGATGCATTGGGGGGGAAACGCCTATACCCAGCAGTGGGCAGCGGTGGGCTGATAAAGATGATAAAGATACTATATATCAAGATCTTTGCTCGTCGTAGGTCAGTAACTAACTCAAGAAATATATACTCGAAATATAAACCCAATTACTTACTCCGCTGGTTCAGCGACCCGAAGTGGGTTTTGGCTTCCAATACAAGAAGTTGCTAGTGGCCTAGTCGAACCGAGTAATTGGAATCAATCACTTAAGTTAAGCAACAACCGACACGGTCAGGTGCTGGATGGGTAACCGTCCCGTGACTACCGCTAGTGCCCTTTTTTCCGAGCGTTTCCGTGCTTCGCAAGGCACGTTAAGCCGTTGGTTGCTTCTGGCTCCACACTAGGATACCCTGTGTCATAGGAACCAGAATTAGTGACGTCACAAAGACGTAAACATCCATAACCTGGGATTTTTTTGTCCTCAGCCGGGGTTTGAACCCGGGACCTCTCGTATACCGGTCTCGTATACTCGTAGACCGGGCCGCTGCGCCACAGAGGTCATCAGTTAAATACCCTTTATCAAGCCATGTGTCTACTTTAGGTGTCAATCTCGATTAACCCGAACATATAAAACATGTTTCATATAGGTATGTGAAATTCACAACTATAAAATAAATTTCTCATCTTGCTCTCGAAAAAAATTATTGATATAAAATATAGAAAATAGACACAGACAGCTGTTATTCGTTGACGTTCTGTTGCTTTTTTTCTATGCTGAAATTGCGGATAGGTAAGCTGGTAACAAATCAATTGGACGCTGAACGTGTTTATTAATGTCAGTTTGCGCGGGAGTCGTGTCTCATTGGATCCAATTAGACGATTGAAGCTACTTCAATCTCGTTAGATTATTCTTTAAGTGCGATCAAGATTGGTAGTAGTTTATTGCTTCAAAATGATCCTTCACTAATCCTGCACAGTTAGCCAATCTAATCTTTATCTATGCAAATAAAATGCTTTCCTAAATGACACATATGCAACAGCCCACACTGAGCTAGAGATTTGAAATTTGGAACTAACATTGTGTGTTTATGTCCTGGACGAGCTCCAAGATGAAAATGACGCCTTGAACTATGAAATGGAGTTTTTGAATTCACTCAGCGCTTCGGGTCTTCCGTGCTACAGGATTGTTCTAAAAAATGAAATGAAAAGGTTTTATTCAAAGTAGCGCAGAAACTGCGGCTTTATGAACGTTACAATTCAAACTAGGTGTCTATTTCAAAATCTAGATCATTTTGGAGAAAAAATGGACCTAAAAACTCCAAACTTAGTCTTTTCAAAGTCCTTAAAAAAGGCCTAACAATAATGCTTCTGCGAACTCTGAAGCCACCAAAGCTTGGTAATGAAACTTGGTCACAAGTTAAAACACTTCATAGAAAATTAATAGAAGCTGTATTTTGACCGGAAGTTCTCAAGGTGAAACAGTATTTGTGGCGCGATCTCCCTTTTACTTTTAAAAGGCTTCAATTGCCCATAAAATTATGTTTTGCCGTGACGATAAATAAATCACAGGGTCAAACCTTAGAATACGCGGCCATAGATTTGCGGGTAGATTGTTTCTCTCACGGACAACTTTACGTGGCTTGGTTGCGTTTTAGCTCGCATGATAGGCTGGTTATTTTGTCACCACCGAATAAACAAACAAAGAACGTAGTGTATACGGAAGTTTTATAACCTACGACTACAATCTTAAATTCATAATCATTTATCTTAAATTAATACAATAGCTGCAATTTGGCACACATTTCTCTACTTTTATTTAGGTACTCTTTACGAGAAAGATTTTAGGTGTCATCAGGTTTTGCAAAGGAATGTCTTTCTTTCTATCAATTTGTATACTTAATTCAATGCAAACGAAGTTGCGGGCAATAGCTAGTTATACTTATAAGTGGTACTCTTATGAGTTATCAAACAGTTATCACCAGCAAACTTCGTGAACTCGTAATCTTGATATTATTAGAAAAATATTCTTGGGCGAATTCAAGCGCAATTACCTAATAATCCACTTCTGAAAAAATCTATCAAGTGCATGACTGGATTTCACCTGATCAGCTATCGAATGTGCAAATGTCAATAAGTAGATAGATAACAAAAGACAATCACTTATCCAGGGATATCCAGGGACGACCTCTGTGGCGCAGCGGTAGTGCAGGCCTACCATGCAAGAGGTCCCGGGTTCGAACCCCGGCTGGGGATAAAAAAAACCCAGGTCTTGGATGTTTACATGTTTCTGATGTCGTTATATCTGGTTCTCACGACACAAGGCATCCTAGTGTGGGGCCAGAAGCAATGTAAGTGCCTGTATGTAAATGTTATCTTACGTTAAATACTAATAAATAACTAATTGAGAGGGTTGTCAGTCGTCATACAATTTATCTTGAAAGGCTTTGCAAATGTCATGATGGAGGACTTTTTGAATATACCCATGGATAGAGCTTTGTATCCATGGGTCAACATATATATTGAGCTGTCAAATAGTGCAAGTGTTGTACTAATAAGCTACACAATATTTTATATCGAATTCAAAATAAACTATGACTTGTAGTTTTATGAATCGCGGCCTTAGACTACAAGCTCAGTATAAAATTTACCTAACCATTGTAAATAATTGAAAGAAAGAAACAATGCCATATCTTTCATTTCTTCTTTATTTCAATCTAAGTCACTAGGTTCCAGTTACTGCAATACTCCAGAAGGTTCTCTGGAGGCAGCAGCGATTTGTTAAAGTCATTAGGTTAGGTGATGCGCCGGCGATATTAGCCGTGCCGCTTGCAACACTCACGGATGACACGAGCGCCTGCGCAGGAGCCGGGGTCATTGTGACGTAACCGGAGTTTTGTTAATCTATGAACAGGACTATGCAAAATCGTCGGAAAATTGTAAAAATATAATAATAAGCGAGTGAAATCCGTATAAAAACAGTTTGTTAGTAATTAGGACTATGCAGTCAGATTTTTTCACTTTCTGTTTTCCAAGTTTTTCTCAGATATATTCTATTGAAATAATTGGACTAATTTATAGACCTTTTTTTTATTTTTATTTTTTTGGGACAACATGCAATGAATAAAACACCTTAAAAAAAATTACTAGGATTTTTGTAGTTATCATTTCACCATGCTTGTCGTCCTACACTGCTTTACTGAAGCAGTGAAATGGATATAATATTATGTTAATTATGTTATGTTATATTATATTATGTTATTTTAAACATTTTAAGTACATTTTTTAGCAACAGTTAAAGTCCTTCGAAAATAATAAAATATCTACAAACGAGAAGAAATGATCCAGGACGTGATAATGGATTTATCTAATTTTAGGATTTCGGGCTTAGATTTTCAGTCATGGGTCCAAAAATAACCTTTTGTTCGCAAAAACGAAAAAGTTCTTAATACGTCACATATTTAACGATTTTACATTCAGAAATTAATAAATGCATTAAATATAAAAACTTTTTTGACTCTTTTTGACTTAGGACCCCTCCCATCCCTTATCAAGCAATGTCACACTTTGTCGACCCCCCTTCCCTCAATGTGAGACGTTCCTTATAGACGGTCCGTTAACCGTTGTCTGTGACATCGGGCCCGCAAGGTCTTCGCGGGCGGCGGCTTCGTGTGGTCGTGCCCGCAGCTAGATTAAACTATTGCACCTCAGCGGCGACATTTCGGTCGCCATGGCAACCGAAAACACACGACTTTCCGCGCTCGTTTAGCCACCGCCGCGATTAACCCCTAACATGTTGGTCGTAAGGTGGACTTTTCCACTGCTAGTTTTTCTGTCGTGATTTTATGAAATAGGTTGGTTAGACCTGTCGAATGCTGGCACGAATTTCTGCTTCGCGAATCGTTTCCCTAAGTGACATGTGGCTATTTGCCTGTGAGAAGTGTTTTTCGCCTGTTATTATTGCAGATTGCACATTATTGCGCGTAATTGCTGGCTGTGGAATTGTTAGGCCTGCGATGTCTCAATTTAGGGTTAAATGCTGACCGTTTAGCTATGCTGAGCTGCCTACCTATTTACATAAAGCGTGATGGAGGTTTGTAATAGACCGCTATGGATTGATTGCAAACCTTGGAAAGTCTATGAAAACCTTGACTTGTTTCTTGTTTTTTAACTTGGCTTCCTTTGTGTCTCCTGCCCGGCCAAAGTCAAACGCTTACGCTTTACTAAACTCCCGCATGTATCCCGGAGGGGTAGGCAAAGAAAGTGGTTTGCTTTGCCTACCCCTACAGGATATAGCGTGATGGTTACTTTCCACGATACTGATAGAACTATTTCTCTTCATTATCATTTTTTAGTCGTTGCATGCACCCATGCCAGTTTCGAGTATTCAGGGTTTCGGTTTCGAGATGTATTAGCAAAGAGCAAGATACAAAGTATTTTATCTTGGCCTTTGCTAAGACCAAATAGGACATCTATTTGGTCAAAAAATGTCCACCTGCAACATCCCTCACTGGTCCTCCTTTCAGGTTTCGTTTGATAAATTTATTTAGTCTATATTTCATCCCTCATGAAGAAACAAGAACAATATAACTGTCATGAAAAATCTTGTCAAACAAACCAAAACCTAACTAACCGCAACCGATGACGCGAATTTCGTCTCTCTTCACCACGATTAAGCTCCACGAATTAGTGCAAAACCAGATCGTATTCATCCGACCAAAGATCAAGTAAGTAAATACAACTTTCCGTCATAAGGTTGCCTGGAGGAAATTGCTTCTAGCAATAAGGCCGCCAATTGTACTTTGTATCTTTACATGTTTTATAATATGTGCTTTGGTGTACAATAAAGAATATTCTAATCTAATCTATCTTAAATCCGGAATTAAGCTAAATAGTGCTTACAAAAGTTTTAGTTCAAACCTCAAAACGTTATATTTGATATTACTCGACGAAAATTAAACCTAAGTGTGTAGTTATATATAGTTATATATTAAACGGTTCTAACCGCGATTATTTATTAGGTAAAACGTAATTACTTTATTTCCCGATGTTTCGGCAGCGTTACAGTTCCCGTAGACTCGGGTAGACTGAAGTGGCGAGTCAATTATTGCTCACTCAATCACTTTTAATATAACTGTGTGAGTATCGCGAATCATAAGTTCAACAAAAAATTAAGACACATCTAAAGATACATCTTCACGTTCAAATCGATAAATAATTTTTAAAAATATCATGTTTAGTAATAAATTATCGAAATAGCGAAAAAACACATAAAACAATTAAAAGACGAAGACAAGTTGTTCTAATACCTAACAAATTTTATTTACGTGTTTGAGGAATTTTGAGGTATCCGTATTAAGAACAGTGCACTATTTTCCACCTAAAGATGTAATTTGATATAGTGGCTGACAAATTATCACGCCATAGGGTGTTCAAAATAAAACGAATATACCACGCCTGAAGCCAGGCTTTGGTGCGCCGTTAAAGTGTACGAAAATACCAGTAGGCTGACTTCATACAAGTAAGTTCTTAAATGAATTACAGTTGGTTTAACCATGATTTGGCTGTTTGTGTTACTAATGTGTTCAAGCGATAGTATTGTGATACGAATAAGTATCTTTAGTTTGATTTCACAACCTCTAATTGAAATCTATCAAGCTATTTGATCTCAAGGTAATAAGGAAACATCCAATCAATCAAGTAACTACAGGCGCGGTTAGGTGCTGGATGGGTAACCGTCCTATGACTACCGCTACTGGCATTTTTTCCCAGCGTTTCCGTGCTTTGCAAGGCACGCTAAGCCGCTTGATAACTTCTAACGGTAAAGCCCGCCACTGTCTTGCAATCCTCCACCAACGCGGACTTGGCCCCCGTGGTGGAGTAAAGTCTAACTTTCCTGTGACGCAGGAAGAGACCCGTGACCCGTGACCCGTGAGCAGTGGGGACATGCAAGGGTTGATATCGACGATACAGATCATAACTGTAGATGACACACCGGTGATCTACAGGATGCAGAGATCCTCGAGTAGAGACCAAGTACTGGCAAATGCCCATCAGCTCGCTGGATCGACTATATGAGGCAGCTGGCTGCCAAATGCTAGATGTGGATAACCGAGTACAGAAGGCAGTAGTGTAGTTTAGGGGTGGGCTATATCCAGCAGTGGACAAGTATGGACTAATTCATTGATTGACACCCTAGTCTCTTCTTACTTCTTCGGGACAACGGTGTGAGTTTATGTTTTTATGAACTATTCGTGAAAAATAAATGTTCATCCTTCAATCCCACACGCAGTCTCAAAATCGTAAAAATGGTAATAATCGAATTTACTAGAGACTTCACATAACAACGGTGCGATCATTTCGAATTGCAACTTTCTGTTCATTTATTTTTTAATGTTCCTTAGTCTTTCGATAGATGGCGCTAACCTGCTAAGTTGCTGCAGGGCACGAAAAGTCACATAATTTTTTGATTATTTAATTTGGATGCAATTTAGAGATCATAAAATGGAACGAACATATTATTAATTATCACAGCACATGTTATAAATAACAGCAACAAAAAGAAACACAGTCAGTACAAAACCATATTCAGAGTTCTTTGTAACAACTTCTCTATTGAAATCATTCCTAGTAAAATTGTTTTCAAAATTGAAAATTGATAAAAAAACATCGAATCTTCAAGTCTTGTAACCTCTGCGCTGTTTTATTTGTACACCGGGGAGGACAATGAATTAATAGAGCTGCCAAGGCTATCTTCATAGCAGGCGATAGCTCCGGCGCACATTAGCTCGCGCAGTCACGAACCGGACACCCTGTATTTGCACAGAACCACTTTTGTGTATCAGCTGATTAAACGAGTTTCGGTTATCTGTTAATGTAGAGCTACTGAGGCAACGAGTTGAAATCAATTTTAGACCTACCTTTGCAATTTAGAAGATTTTAAAGGGAATAAAGAGCGGTTGCTATTTTTCCAATAAGCGGTGAGCATGCGTGGTAATTAAGATCATACTCTCTCTCTCTCTCTGAGAGAAGGGCTGTGTGTGCCCTGTAGTGGCTCCTATATAGGTTGCATTTTTTTTAAATTAGATGTTTGTTATTTAAAAACCTATTTAGAGGCTAAAATTTCACCCATGCCGGGATTCTTCCTAATACAGGTGTAAACTTAAAAGGAAGATTCGACCCTATCATTGTTACCACTGTTATAAATAAATAATTTTGAATTTTTTTGAATTTTTTGAATTCGAACCCGCAACCTCTGGCTATCCGTGCCAGATAGCACGGATAGCCAGAGGTTGCGGGTTTGAATCCCGGCATGGGTGAAATATTTAGCCTCTAAATAGGTTTTTAAATTTGTCCTTAGCACGGGTTAGTGCATTAAAAATAAAAATAGTATAATCATGTTTGTTATTTACCATTACCAAATAGTTTATTTTGCTACTTACTTCTGCATCTGAAATTTAAGTTCGTCGTCAGGCTATACTAGTCCACTGCTGGACATAGTCCTCCCCTAAACAGCGCCAAGTTGTGCTATCATAGGGGGTAATGCCCACAATCCCCACGCTCGGCATGCGGGTTGGGGATCGCAGCTCGGTGGAATTGTACTGCAGGGGGCGCTGCTGCCCACCCCCCGGTCTGTGTCCCTTAGTAGCCTTTTAAGACAAGAATTGGGTTGGTGCTATTCTCTAGGCCGACACCGCAGACTTAAATATTATATGTTTTTTTTTCACCAGATGAGGAAAGGTGTACAGTCTGTTAGCTTTTAGATTATACCTCGGCTACTATCGGATAGAATCAGATATATTCGTGTGATAGAAATATCGCAGAACTTATAAGACAGCTACATAACTTTTCAAAATAGTGAAGAAAAGTTTTATACAGAGCAGGAAATAGTATTACACCCGTGTGCTTTCGGCGAAAACCGAAGCCTACTACGAATATATTCTGAAAGCTAACAAACTATACAAGTGTTTGTTAAACTGAATATTTTAGCTTAATAAAGCCATTGCGAGCGCTTCCGTGCTTCGCAAGGCACGTAAAGCCGTTGGTGCCGGCTGTAATATAATGGCAGTCGTCAAGCCATGTCAGAGGCCTTAAGGGCGGCTTGATAACTTCTGACAGTAAGGCCCGCCACTGTCTTACAATCCTTTTTTTTTTTTTTTCACCCAGGAGAAACCCCATTACGGGTACCACCGGCTCGGGGGAGCACAGTGGTTATGTCGGACTCCCCGCCCTGAAAAGGGCGGTATACCGACTAAAACTCCTGGGGTGTTCCTCCGCACCGCAAAGGACGGGGCCACGGGAACGCTTGCGCACACTTCCGCGACCCCGTCTGCGGGCGCCCTTTCGGGCACTCCTTCGGCGGCGCTTCTGCCCCGTCGGTGCTCGACGATGGGGCTAGAAAACGCCGCATCTCTTCGTTGGAGCGCATAGGGGCCAAGTGCGTATGATCTTGGCCCCCATACGCCCCAACGCGCCGCCCCCTCCATCCCATCGCAACCCGGTCGATGAGACGGGGAGGGCGGCGCACCTCCTCGTTGAGGCGCGTGGGGGCCCAAGCGTCCCGGTCCCCACACGCCCCACACGTGAGGCCCGTCACGTCGCCCACCAGCACTTTTCTGAAAGCAGAGAAGGCGGTGAGCGACCGCGCGGGCCCCTTCCGTGCCAGAAGGCACCCTCGGAACACGCAAGGGCGCCTTCCGGCCCGCCGTGATGGACGCGGAGAGTCCCCCGACCCTCCGCGTCCCGGCGGCCACTCTGGTCCGACTGGTACGAGGCGCGCGCGCTTCCGCGCAGCGGCGCCCCCCCCAGTCGGTCCTTCATTCGGTTGGTCGCCTGGGTCCCGCTCCACAAAGTGAAACAGGGCCCACGCGACCCCTCCCGCCAGATTTTTCGCCGCTGGCCAGCAAGATCCCATAAAGAGAAGTTACTGACCAGCGCCCAGGGTGCACCGGCCCTTGCCACTTACCCATCCTACTGGTTCAAGATGAATCAGTAGGAACGGAAGCGGAAGGGCACACGGGAAGGTAATCTGGCATCGCACCCCACTGTCTTACAATCCTCCACCAACCCGGACTTGGCCCCCGTGGTGGAGTATGGCCTAACCTTCCTGCGATGCAGGAAGAGACCCGTGCCCCAGCAGTGGGGACATACAAGGGTTGATAACGAAAGCCATTGCTCATAGCCAGCAACAGTAATCGAGTGATATTGTTAAAATTCACAAATGTACGTAACTCAGAAAAGAAAACATTGGTAAATGCTGGAATCCAATCCTGGACTTGCAGCGCTCATTCAGCATAGGTGGATAGGAAACAGTTTATTGTACATAAAAAAATTATATTTGAACAGATATTTTTTTTATTTAAGAGTAAAATAAAAATTATCTCTTCCAGAAAACCTTTACTGACTACTTGAACCAGTAAAGATCTCATTTCTCTTTCAAACCTCTTCGATAAAAATCTCTTTGCTCACAATATTTTGAATACCACCTTTCCTCCACGACATAAAATCCCGTAGCAAAGTTCCAGTTTTTCGCTTTCCCACGGGTTGTGATAATTGATTTCAACTTTGACCTTTCCCTACGCACGCAAAATAACTGCGTTCTGTTTCTACTTCAATTGGTAATGAGGTAGAAATAGTAAACCTCTACGTTCTTGATTGTAGTCCAAATATTCATATTATTTAATAATAATAATAAAATAGATTCTTGTCCTTGTTTGTAATTAGACAAGGGTGTTCACCGACATGTAACAAATTGTAACAATTAGGAATTCCTCTTTGCAAAGGAGAACTCATAAAAAGTTAAGCTTAGTTATAATTTAAACCACAATGTCCGAATAGAGATATGTTATTTAGAAAGCTCTCATTGACCTACAAACTGCTGTCTCTACATCAGACGGCGCGGGACTCTCCCAGGACGCTGGGTCGGGCGTGCGCGCTGCGCGTGAGTGGACGCGCGGCGCTCTCTGCCCGCCGGAGCATTCGTCTTGCGCGTCGCGTATGCGCAGAAAGTCTGGAGATGGACTATTCGCTATGGAAAGTGGCGCCATCTGACGATTGCAACTTATTGAAAAAAAAAATAATTACTGCCCCCTTCCTCACTACTCGCGGTGCGAAGATAAGGGAAAGTTGATTGATTCAACTTTGATGATTCAAACAGTGCCTAACAATTTGACACTTTTTTGAATGACTATAAAATTATCTAAGTTGCTTACCATACTTCATTGCAGGTCTTGCGACCCCCCGGAACTTTCTCTTTCGAGGCGTCTCGATCCAGAGCAAGTTTTTCTCATCTATGGTAATCGAACCCAAAAGTCACGCGTCACGCTTGGCGCAGTCTGTAAAACGTAGTAGCGGTCTACCGACACTCCTCATAGCGTGCGCCACCTCACCCAGCATGATAGCTCTGGGCAGACTAATAGAATCCATGCGCTTCACATGCCCCAGCCAACGCAAACAACGCCTCTTAAGTAAGGCTATGAGACTGTGCTAGCTCTAGGATTCTCTCGTTTGTGACCAAAAAACTGGAAAAAATGTCTCTATATACGAGAAAAGCTATTTTGCATTGATGGGAGAATAATTGTCTTAAGTTTCTTCGTACCATTTCGCAACACCAACTTTAGCGTTATCGTGAAACTCAAAGGAGATTCCGTTATAAAAAGTCCTTTTCCACCCGATCCCAGCTCAGAATTAGCGTATGCTTTCCATGATGGGCCGCGATATGTTCCGTGTGCCAAAGATGAGTAATTCAATAAACGAGTGTTTATTGAAAATTACTCGCGCCAACCCAGGCTTGACGTGCGGTTCTTGCGCACCGTAATTTATATTTTAAGTGTTAACAGTGAGTTATTGCCGTAATAAACTCTAATGAGTTGTGGTAACCTTTGTTGCCGGGTAGTAGAGGCTAGATTACGTTGGTTAACTGTGCTTAAGAGCCTTTATTTGACTTTGCAGATAGAATTGTATTAATTGTTACATTGTTTTATTGATTCTGAGACTACGACAATTTTTGAATTTATATTAGGTATGAGCAGTTCAACTCAAATAAAAACGAAAAACTTCAATCCAAAAGTATTTTATGGTCGTTTAATTAGGTACCGATGGTAGGGTACAATTAACATAGATTTTTCAGAGCTTTTTAAATATAATATTTCACAAAAGCTCTAAGAAAATCTAAATAAAAACCTGCAATCTTAATTCCCTATCAGTGGAGTACCGGCACCGTTCATCGGTATCAAGGGACTAATGAAGGCTCGCGCTTGGCCACGCTTTAGATGTACCAGCCACGACTCGTGTGTTTACGATACGGCCGCGATTGCATGGGTAATGCTTGGTTTAATATTGAGAAGGTGTGCTTAACGTCAAGGGACGACTATCTAGGGCCTATTCTGTAAACATGGAAGTGTACAGAACCTTATTACACTACCATGCTAGAGTTAGGTTATTCTACATAGTGTAAGACGCCCTCCGCCCAGGTGGGATGACGATCTGCGAAAAACTGCAGGCAGGTGCTGGATGCGGCAAGCTGAAGACAGGGCGCTATGGCGCTCTTTAGAGAAGGGCTATGTCCAGCAGTGGACTTATATAGCCGGAAGAAGAAGAAGAAGGTTATTCTAGGCAAACAGTGAAAATTGGTTTTACACAACTTGTGTAAAACCTGAAAACCGTTTCTTCAGTATCGGTGATTAAACCAATACCCATATAGAAAAAAATTGGCCATTTTGCATCTACTTAATGAGATGATTTATACAGCGTCCAGTGGTATCTTGACTCATACTAGATGGTTGAAGGGACCACTCCGACGCTGTAGTGCCTGGGTCATGGTTTTATAGATGGTTTAGGCTTGCCCAGCACCTATACCTTCCTGAGAGCTTAGTCGGCCTAGCCTACAGGAAAGACTAGTCAATACTTGCGGAGCCAATCAAGCCGCGGGTTTCCTCACGATGTTTTCCTTCACTGTTAGCGTATGGTATTGCGACTACAAATTCGCAAATGCACGTAACTTTGAAATTAAACAAAGTCATTAGTACATGCCCGCATTCGGGATCGAACCTGGGGCTCGTCAGCTTGCCAGTCCATGGTTCTACCCACTGAGCTACCACCCATAAGCAAAAGCTTAATATTATCAATTTTATTTTTCATACTTCTCTGCTATCTCCTCTGTTTCAGCGACCAGAAGTGGGTCTTGACCTCCGACGCAAGAAGTCACCACTTGTCTGTCCTGCTCGGTGACTTGCAAGTAATTTTGCATCTTTTTTTGAAGCTGCACGTGGTCTATTTTATATAAGATATAAAAGAATATTAAACACAACATAAACTCACGCATGTAGGTTTAGCCGGAGGGGTAGGCAGAGGGATCTGCCACTTGCCACGATCCTGAAAGACTCTTTTGCTCCATTACAAATAAATAAGTCGTTGCATGCATGTTTGCCGGGTACTTTACTTATCGGGTACTTTGAACAGATGAAAAAAAAAACAATCATACTATTTTTTTTTTAATGCACTAACCCGTGCTAAGGAACAAATTTAAAAACCTATTTAGAGGCTAAAAATTTCACCCATGCCGGGATTCGAACCCGCAACCTCTGGCTATCCGTACCAGCGCTCTACCAATTGAGCCAATGGGCGACTCACGGCATCAGTGAAATTTCGAACCTCTTTACAATATTCTCTGTATTACGTACAGGCAGCGACATCTGACTTAAGCAAATTGCATTACTTACAGCCCCGACTACCTACTTTGCAGTTAGGTTTAACATCGGGACGATATCACTGTACCCACATGATTATACTATTTTATTTTTATTTTTAATGCACTAACCCGTGCTAAGGAACAAATTTAAAAACCTATTTAGAGGCTAAAATAATCATAATAAAATAATAATAATAAAATAATAATCATCAAGAATTATTTTATTGTGAGCTTAGTGACACATTAAGCACTAACAGTTGCTATTTAAAATTTATAGTTGCTCTGAAAAATGCTGAGTGCTCAGATCCATCCATGCCAATATTATAATATACAATATAATTTATATCTACATAAGATGAAAACGGTAACAAGGAACTTATTCAAAGTAGTATAATTATTGATATTAAAGAAACAGTCTTCAGGTTTTGTGTTATTTAAATAAGGCGTTGGGCATATGATATGATATGGAGTATGGCTTAACCCCCTTGTGACACGCTCCGACCCGTGCCCCAGCAGTGGGGACGTACAAAGGGTTGATATCATATAATATCAAATATGACGTTAGGCATATAATCCCTTGCCGTAAAGAGGAGAATTAGAAAGTATTCTTCACCATTTAAGTATACCTATCACAGCAGACTAACCACACCGTTGAGTACCTACAATACCACCTACGCTTACAAGTTAATCATTCGTTAATGAATTCAAGTGAGTGGGCGCAGGATGGCAGCGCGAATGAGCCTCAAGCTGAGCTTGCGCACCGTGTTGAGACAGCCTCTTGAGGTGAATCAGCGAGGTTGCACCAATGTCAATGTAGATTTGTCGAACACCACATAGAAAACTACATTTGCGTTGTTAAGGCGCTTTGGTGTGCTAACTAGCGCCTTCAATGCCATAAAAATCATACGTTTTTTTCCCAAAAAATTAACTTCATAAATCCTAACCACTATTTTTAGAACTTACAGTACCTAGGATCAGCAACCTAGGATTTTATCCCAAATTCTAGGACTTTAATCGATTACTGCCTAAGTCCGCCGTTTTAGCGGAAATCGATTACATTCCTAGGATGTTGATACTACGTTGCTCTAGGCTGTACGTTCTTAAAATAGTAATCGGAGATATTATGATTATTGATGTTTGATTTTTGAAAAAAAAATGTATGACAGTTTTTAGCAGAAATCCATTACATTCCTAGGATGATGATACTACGTTGCTCTAGGCTGTACGTTCTTAAAATAGTAATCACAGATATTAAGATCTTTGATGTTTACTTTGTGAAAAAAAAACGTTTTATGAAACTAGTTATGATTTTTATTCGATTGGCGCCAGCTAGTTAGCACCGAAAGCGCCTTAATAATTTTTGTCAATGATTGTCTGATAGAAATTCTCTTAGCGAAATTGCCCCTAATCGAACTGTACCTGCTTATAATTTTAGAGTTTTTTTGTAGAGTAATTAATTACGTATTGTAGTCTGCTCCAAACTATTAAGCACAATATTGTCCGAATTAAAGTAATTAATTTAGTTATTAATTAAGTATTACTTTAGATGTTTTGTTTAAATAATTAGTAATATATCTGATAATATAGCTACCAGAACCTATTTTTGTGTTATTAATATGCAATGCTTACGAATGTTTGGTTTCAAACTTCGATGGATGAGAATGCTTCTTGCATTAAGCATGCCTTTGTTCATTTACTCATGTAATTAGTGCAATAAAAATTAAAAATAATGTATTACTTTAATTTCTTTTTTTTTTTCATTTCTGAACGTAATTCAAGTGATTCAATTCGATTTTTAAAATGTCAAATCAAATCGCTGGTATCTCGCGACACGGCAAAAAAAGTAATATCTTACATCGATACCTACCTATTGTATTTCGACACTGGCCAGAATAAATTACTATACTTTGTAGGTTAAAAAAAAATCACAGCTATTCTCCGCCCACGCCTCGATTGTCTTCAATTCGATTATTCCATCTACCCTGTACCTGATTGGAATTAATTATTTGTGAACTTTGCAAAATTATGCAACGATGCCTACTAAAACTGACTCATTCACGGGCATTTCGCCACAAACTACTACTACAGAAGGACAGTCTATCTTTGGCCTTTGCATCTACGTAGTGACATAATTTATGATTGACGTAGCTCAGAGAATCAGCAAGCTGAAGTGGCATCTCGCGAAGAATCGACAACCGTTGGTGTAAACGTGTTCTTGAGTGGAGACTGCGACTCGGCAAACGTAGTGTGGGACGCCCTCCGACCAGGTGGGATGACGATCTGCGAAAAACTGCCGGCAGTTGCTGGCAAGCTGAAGACAGGGTGCTACGGCGCTCATTAGGGGAGGGCTATGTCCAGCAGTGGACTACATAATATAGCCTGAAGAAGAAGAAGTCATGTCACTTCTTACATGATTTATACAGCGTCCAGTGGCACCTTCCCCCACACAAGATAGGTGAAGGGATCACTCGGATGCTCCAATGCCTGGGACATTGTTTTTTAGACTGAGGCTTGCCCAGCACCTATACCATCCTGACAGTTCATTCGGTATAGCCCACATAAAAAACGCACGGAGCCAACCAAGGCGCGGGTTTCCTCACGAAGCACAGTTTCATTATAATCATCTGCCCGGTAAACCAAGCACAGTTTACCAACACATTATTTATGGTGAAGGCATAACACAAGTTATCCTCGACCTTGAAAATAAAAATTGTTTTTGTGATCACTTGAGTCTTTGGGTTTTGAGGAGGTTTTGGGCTTTAGAAGGTTAAACTAGAAATTGAGCTTAGCTGCGCATCATTAGTTTGATATTGGGATAAATAGTGCGTAATACCTTAAAGTGTTGGATATAGCCAAAGGTTTCTTCGATAACTATTTAGCCGTTCCATCTTAATGACAAACATTCTTTTTAAATTTTAAGATGAAAATATCGCTTTTATAAAATTTGGTGATGGCACTCTAATCAGTAAGTTACTACACCTTTACTTAACAAAAGACTTTCACAAATTCTAGGACTAATACCAATATTCGGATTTTCATAATGCCACGCTCATAACAAGTTCTTTTGTACCAATTATACTCGTATATCCTACTCATTTAATCTCCTATGTAGGTAGCGTTTGAGTTAAGACCACCCAATTTAATGACTTTAATAGGTAAAATTTATCACTATCATGGTGTACTTAATTGAATAGTAAAGCGTATTTGATAGCAATGTCGAATAGTATTTCATTACTTCGTTCAATTGTAGATTTATAAACCTCAACAGCAGTTTAAACAAAGCTGCTTTGAGTTTGGCCCACGATATGTAGGTTAAGCGCTCGTGGCCTAGGCGAACCGAGTGATTGGAATTAATTACTTGGTTAAGCAAAACCAGGCGCGGTCAGGTACAGAATGGGTGAGCGTCCCGTGACTACCGCTAGTGGCATTTTTTCGAGCGTGTCCGTGCTTCGCAGGGCACGTTCAGCCGTTGGTGCCGGGTGTCATATATTGGCAGTCTTTAAGCCGTGTCAGAGGCCTTATGGGCGGCTTGATAACTTCTGACAGTAAGGCCCGCCACAGTCTTACAAACCTCCACCAACCCGAACTTGGCCCCCGTGTCGGAGTATGGCTTAACCTTCCTACGATGCAGGAAGAGACCCGTGCCCCAGCAGTGGGGATATACAAGGGTTGACAAAGATGTAGGTTACATTTCGTTGGCAATTTCAAGCGATAAGGTGTCTGAACACCTCAGACACTCAGGTTTCCTCATCTTGTTTTCCTTTACAATTATCGAGTGGTATTCGTACTAGCCTAAATGTGATGATGATGATTGGCCTTTTTGCATCTACGTAATGAGATGATTTATGCGGCGTCCAGTGGTATCCTCACTCACACTAGATGGGTGAAGGGACCACTCCGACGCTGTAGTGCCTGGAACATGCTTTTATAGATGGTGTAGGCTTGCCCAGCACCTATGTTGACTGAGTTCACTGTTTAATCCACTGTGGGCACGCGAGATAATTAAGCCCATACTTTCTCTCTCTGAAAGAAAGCCTGTGCTCTGCGTCCCACTGCAGAGCATTGTTCAGAAAATGTTCCGTTTAACAGTTTTCAGCTACAATTGTGGCAAAGTCTTGCTGCCATGTTTTGCAAGACCTGCAAATAAAAGTGAGTTGAACACTATTGTTATTGCTTCTGTTTCATTTCTTACATGTTTCCGCGTTATCTATCAAACCGTTTTCAAAGGTTTTATATGTGGCAAAATCTTGCAATTTACGCAACTTGCTTTTAATTATTTTCACTTATTTAATTAATTTTCATTTCACGTAGAGGTATTCAAATACCCAGAGCTTGAAAATGGCGTAGCAATTAAGCCCACATTCTTTTTCTGAGAGAATACCTGTGCCATGCATTGGGACCTTTGTATTCTACGTAAAAAAAACACTGCATCATAGTAGACACCGTCTTTGCAATAAGAAAGATCAATATGTACCATGATCAATATGTATCAATTAATGGCATTTGCATCAACGTAATGAGAAGATTTATAAAGCGTCCAGTAGCATCTTCACTCACACTAGATGGGTAAAGGGACCACTCGAATGCTGTAGTGACTCATTCACAATCATACTAATAAGGTGAGTTATGACAGCTTATTTTCGTCTAAAATTTTAAATCTTCCCCTGCCAACACGAGTAGTTTTAGTTCATTCAAATCCTGTACCTCACGTTAAGACAAACAAAATAAACTAAACATCCGATCCGCTAAGCTCGGGCTAAACTTCCTAAGCAGATCCTATCTCCCCACGGTGACCATCCGTAACCTCGCAAGGGTCACTCGTATCTCGACCATGGGAACCGGCAGATAGCTCATCTCACGTATACCTATCCACCTTTGCTTTGACAAAACGTCCATTGTTGTGAGCGACTGAGATGTGGCTGCCTCGAGCAAGATGTGGAGCGCAGTTTATATCTCAAAGTTTGCAATTTAGACGGCAGTGCATCAGTTTTTACACGGCACACACTATTCGTTTATGTGGCACGTGACAGTGAAATATGAAAAATAACCGATTTCTTTTATACTAAAATGAAATGATGAGATCGAAAAAATATATAATAAATAAAATAAAATGTTTATTTTATCAACTTTAGGTACGTTAGTCTTAACAGTATCTTTATCAATACTTCTTTAAAGCTAACAACAAACTACTCAAAGCCTACTATATGTTTGATTGCAACAATAAACAGCGTATCATCTAAAGATACATTTTTATTTTAATCCACTTTTTACAACTTGGCGTCACCACTTAAACAGCTACTCTGCGCTAATATGCCTTAGAAGGTAAGCGTTTAAAATACTAAGTTGACGAGACCATAAATCCGGCAGAGTTTTCTTTAGGTTATTGTTGATTGACATGCAATAATACCAGTGATCTTTGTTTCCCAAGACTTAATTCTAATTATGTAACTGTTCAATCAACATTGGCATCATTGACATTGTGACAAAATCAATCGGACCATAAAGCATAAGCGAAACTATCTCTAGTCACGCCAAGGCGGTTAGACATTATTGAAAAACTATTAATTTATTCTAAACTAGCTGACCCAACTAACTTCGTACCGCCTAGCATTCGATTTTTAAGTTTTTTATTTTTCTCTCCGTAAGAACCATCCTCGTACTTACAGGAATATTAAAAAAAAAAGTATTAGCGAAATCGGTTCTGCTGCTCTCGAGATTTGCGCTTACCAACACATTCAGAAATTCATTTTTGTATGATAGATAGATAGCAGGTTCGTGTCATAACTCGACCCAAGATCACTCACCCACTGCAGAAAAGGGTAATGTGAACCTAGTCTATAATTACATAGTTTTGTATTTGCCTAAAGCTATCAGTAACGTGATGATTTAGTTAAATGAATTAATGTTACTAGCAGCTTTGTTACGATAGGTTCAATTAAGACGATGACAACTAAAGTTACAAATAAACTACGACATACAAATTCTCCCTATACTCTACAATTTTTAAATTTATGCTACAAACAGCAGCTACCATAGGTTCAATTAATACGATGTCATCTGTAAGATTAGCAAATAAACTGCGACATTCAAATTCTCCCTAAACTCTACAATTTTCTAAATGTATGTTACTAACAGCAGCTACCGTAGGTTCAATTAATACGATGTGTTTTCATTCTAAGCTGAGGATTCTCTTTTGTTTCTCGCTTCACAGAAAACGGGACTTACTTACCTAAATCACAGTCTGTATTAACCTTAGGAATAGATTAAATAGGCCAGAAACTAAGCCCAGGTCGGAAGTACACAGCGGCCAGCGCCGGGTCATGTGAACAGACGGTATCGCTGCGCCTGCGCACACGTCCGCGGACGATCCGCCTCCGATTACAACTCTATGACTTACTTAGCCACTAACTCACTGAGCGCCGGCGTTTTCCTGCTGCCCTCGTATAACCTAAAGAAAGGGCCAGTATCTGAACTGAGAACCTTACTAAGTAAATACTTAAGGCGTTGCTGGGCGCTAACTAGCACCACTAATGGAAACTACCCGAATAACCATCAGAATAACCATTTACCCGAAGCATTTATGGTTTAAGATTACCTATATTATCACAGTTTTAGATTCGAAAAATGTATTATAATGTTGACGACTATATTAATGATAGATTACAAAGGATTAGGTACTATGTTACTCTCATGTTACTGTGATCTGATTTTTTTGATTATTTTAAATAACTAAGTACTTGTTAATTCTATTATGTGAATTAATTAATTGTATTAATAAGTCTAATTATTATTTATGTAACAAATTTGCACACCAATCGGTAGATCATGATGGATCTTGACAATCTTTTCATGAACTTTAAGTACCCATGTTCTGGCAAATAAACGATTGTACTTAGTTTACTTTAAAAAAAAATCATAAGTGGTTTTATATACGTTTTTATCTAAAAGTGAACATGAAAAATCTTAATAACAGTGACAACAATTTTTGCAACCTTCAGTCTGGAACCCATGATCAATTGATTAAAACTTTAATCAATATCCGCTGAAAACGGCCGTTTTTGGCGGAAAGTGATTAAAGTCCTTGGTTGTTGATTCTAGGTTCCAGACTGTAATTTCTAAAAATAGTTGTCATTGTTGTTAAGATTAAGTACATCGCCTCTTCAGGCCAAATTAATTTAACAATGGAATTGCCTGGTACTATCGATGCAAAACAAATATCGCGTTGAAAGCCTTTTTGTCCAAATTGGCATTGGCACTCGCGCCCTTAGCTTACAACGCTGGAGCACAGCACTGTTATCAGAGGGTTCAAATTTCGTGAGAACCTACGTCTATCTACATTGGGATTCAAAACTAGCGAAGGTCAAAGTTTGTACTCGATGTTTTCAAACCTTTTTCCTTCCAGTATTTCCTAATGATTCGCGATACTCATTCATACGTAGTTATGCATTACGGAGGGAAGATGAGGTTAGTGAGGGTAAACCACTTATCTTTACTGAAATAAATTAGCTGTACTCGCCACGTCTCAATCTACCCGTGACCACGGCAACTGCAACGGTGCCGAAATGTCGAGAAGTAAGATACCCTCTGTTTCCCTAGTCAAAATTGTTATTAAACCTTATTACCTACCTTATGACCTAGGTCGTAAGGCTGAGTAGAGGTCACAGGTGTTAGTTACCAGGTACCTATTAGTTATAAGCTTTATAAAGGGTAACCAAGTTAATGTAATTTGAGAAACTTATATTGTCTTGGTTCCAATATTCGTATACTTAAATTTAAGTTAATGTTATCCATTGCACGCTTTAATACTGTATTAGAGACAGTGTCCTCGGTTTTAGAGAAGTGGAAGCCTGGAGATCCATAGCACGGGGTAAACCTATTTTAGACTCCTGTCTCCTACTACATAATATAACATGCTAATGATAATAGGTTTCTAATTTTAAGTGCATTGTTTACTGGAGAAAATAAATATTATTATTAACATATCATTTACTTACAAACACGTACATTGCTTCTGACCCCACACTAGGAAACCCTGTGTCGTGGGAACCAGAAACAACGACATCACAAACATGTAAACATCCAAGACCTGGGCTTTTTTCCCCCAGCCGGGATTCGAACCCGGGACCTCTTGCATGGTAGGCAGACGCGCTACCGCTACGCCACAGAGGTCATCACAGGTTTGTATATTTTGTATTTATATCAGTATGATATATAACTATTTGAATACAGTCTCAAAGTTTCCGGTCTACTTTTTGACATAAAAATGGAAAAGCTAGATCTCTGACCGCCAACGGGATACAATATCATAATTAGCCAGACCCGACCGCTGACTGACGCACAATCGACTTTCTCGCGACAAACGCGATAGAAACGTCTTCTGCCATGTTTATGACCGGATCACTGTGAGAGTTTTCTGTCGCAGTACCTATAGTTTATTGTCGGCAGGAAAAAAGTTAGTAGCTAGCAGTGTTGACAGCGTATTAAACAGGTTTATTTTATTACGTATACGTATGTACATTAATATTCGATGAGCATCAACTGCCCGTCTCAATTTCTCCCTCAGCAATCTTTCCGATTTAAGGTTGCCTGGAAGAAATTGCTATCAGCAATAAGGCCGCCAATTGTACCACTTATTTTGTAACTGTTGTCTCTGTAATTATTTTCTGGTGTGTACAATAAAGAATATTCTTATCTTATCTTAACTATTGACACCTTGTTGGGTCGTTAACGTAAGGGTAAAACGGAATGGGACTCTTGGGAGGAGAAACCATAGGTGGCCGGCTACCTGACAGATCATCATCATCATCATAATCAGCCGGTGTCAGTCCACTGCTGAACACAGGCCTCTGTGGTGTAGCGGTAGCGCATCTGCCTACCATGCAAGAGGTCCCTGGTTCGAACTCCGGCTGGGGACAAGAAAAAAAACCCCAGGTCTTGGATGTTTACATGTTTGTGATGTCGTTGTTTCTGGTTCTCACGACACAGGGTATCCTAGTGTGGGGCCAGAAGCAATGTATGTGCCTGTATGTAAATGTTATGTTATGCTATGTTAAGCCACTTAACCCGATCTTCGGCTCTCCTCTTGCAGTCACTGCCCACCGCATTGCGAATGTCGTCGCTCCACCTGGCCCTAAAGTCTAAAACTTAACGTTTTTCAATAGAATGAAATAAGCACAATAATTGTTGTTATTTGCCTCAATTTGGTAGTCTACTAAGCAATAGCAGTAAAATATCATTCCAGGGGTATAACCCGCGCAAATTAAATAGGCATCTCACGCGAAAAAGATCAAATTGCGCGAGGCGCCGAATTAAGTAGCACGGGTTATACCATTGCAATGCGATTGGATACCAGACTAGTGATAGTGTGAATGAAACGACCATTGCCGGACTAATGTGACTCTATTGAACAACTGTGCATTTTGGAGACTCGCCCCCCTGGTCACAGGGTGCCCTATGCTACGTTTCCCGATTCGCCGTCTCCACTGAATGGTTATCGGTATGGCAGATATGACCTGACAGATGACCGACTATATACCCCGAGTGGGTATTCGGTAACCAGTGGTTTAACACAGACTCTGTTCTAGACGCAACCACTGTGGCCCTATTATGCGCACCAAAAAGCAGGACTCAAAAAGGAGCACGGTGGCGTGAGCCTTGAGCCACTAAACTTGAGGTTTGTCGTATAGATTAAGTACGGCACCTCCTGTCGGAATCGAACCCACGACCCCGGTCTTAGTAGTCAATCGAGAAATGAATGTTAGTAAATCGAAAGAGGTTTTTCAGAATCGTAATAAGTGTAAAACCCTGGTCTCTACCACTCCTCCGGGATACTGGCGTGAATTTACGAGTATATTGTTTATATGAAATTCTATGGAATCTCCCGCGCCAATTCGGGTGAAAATAGAATTCGGAATTTAAACATTTGGAAGGCTCCTGATGACATCGTAAATTCACTTTTGAGAGGAAACTTGGATCCTCAATGCCAATCAATAAAGGAAATCTTCATATTTCAATATCAACCGCCAATAAATCATCGACAGAAGGAAGTTTATTGTAAATGGTCGTGATGACCGAAAGCAAGTACATAAATATCTCTACTATTGACAAGAACATGCGTCAGATACAACGCGAGTCAGTGCTGGCCTACAGGAGTTCTAATTGCGTATGATATAAATATGAAACAGTGCAACTTTTTGTTTGTTTTTTCGTATCACAATACATTTTATAAAGTACCCGTAACCAGTAGCGGCAGCGTGTTGGTCCAATGAATGTCGCTTAAATGAAAAATATATCTTTGGATCACGAATCTTTCGAATCCACAAGACATAACTGTTACATTTACCTTTTACTGAGTTAGGAATGCAGACTAGTATTTTCCAGCTGCATCCTTCAACGCACCGCGTTTACATCTGATGCTTGATGCATTTTATACACCCCAGATAATTTATGCAACCCCTTTATAATTAATACCCCCTGGGAAGATAAGTGAAGCGGCCACTCTGATGTTTTAATACCTAATACTTATTTTTTATGGATTAGGCTTTGCCCAGCACCTATACCTACCTCTCAGCTTAATCGGTATTATTGTTGACGCTATAGGAAAACATCGTGAAGAAACCCGTGACTTAATTGGTTCCGCACGTATTTGCATTGTATTTCCTGTGAATCTTCAGTAGTTTTAAGCAAATTAAGCCACAATGGGATGAAAATATCCTCAGCCCCTGACCCCAAGCTAACCTTGCACGAGCCGAGCCTTTGACGTCACACACACAGAATAACTTCACGGCAAAAAAACATCAAGTTCAAACTGTCAATATGGATTTACATGACAGTACAGCACCATTGACCCTAGACTCGGTTGACCCTTCACTGACCTCTGGCTTGCGATCTTGAGCCGCTGTTTAGCTCAATATATTTGCTGTTGGCACCACGCTTATTGTCTACATAATAAGGTGCATTTCAGTTCAGTTGGAACCTAAAATAAAGTGGTGGAGTGGGAAGATGACATTACCGATATACTATTTTGTAGGTATTGCTTTGGTGCTTAAAAATAGTAGTCAAACAATGAGTACTTTGGATGTTTCCATCTGTTTAAAGTACTGCAATCACTTCCATTTTCAAATGAATTTATTGGCTGGAAAGTGTTTTTAAAAAAAACACTCAATTTTGAGATCACCCTTTATTTACAAACATTTATACTATGCAATTTACGTCTAACCTCTTATTCTTACTTGAGTAGTTGTAAAAGAGGTAACGTATCTTTGCGATTCCGATAAGTGGAACAATATCGGTGTATCGCGTCCATAGAGTTATGTATCGCGCTTGACTTCTAACCCTGGCCCTGCGTCAGGCCGGGGAACAATAATATCGTATGTCACAGTCAAACATTCGCCTCCGTATTCATTAACGCACCTGGAAACGCAGCTCTTTCACAGAACGTTCATAATACTCTCATGCAATCCCTAAAAAGATTTGACGAAATTAAGTTCATGGGAAAGAGAAAGAACTATTGAGTAATGTGTATTGGATTAATACTAATACTTTTCAGTATTACTGATGCTGAAAATTTAGTTACGTGAATAAAAGTAATAATATAAACTTACGCCTGCACTCTAGAGGGGTGGGCAGAGACCTGGAACTGCCATTAGTTAGGTAATAATATTATACTAGCGGCTGGCTACTGAATAATAGTGATATATTATCCAATGTACTCATATCATTGACCATACGGACAATGATTGTTATAATAGGAATTCTTGTGAACATCGTCCGTATTGTGTATCCGAACCAAGTGACGATGGGATAATAATATATGCATGTATGTACAGTGTTAAATATAATATTGAGTGGTTCTGTTTTAAAATTATAGTAGAACGACCTCTGTAGCGCAGCGGTAGCGCTATCTACTGCCTGCCTGCGAGACCTGCGGACCATGCGAGAGCTCCCATGTTCAAACCGTGGCTGGGGACTGAAAAAACCCCCCACATCTTGGATGTTTACATGTTTGTGATGTCACTGTTCTGGTATCCACGACACAGGGTATCCTATTGTGGGGCCAGAAGCAATATTTGGGCGTGTATGTAAATGTTATTTTATGTTATGTTAGAACAAAAATTTAAACGTACTCCCGCTGTGCTGTATCAGCGACCCGAAATGAATCTTGGCCCCCGACACAAGAAGTCGTCATTTGTTTGTGCGGTACACTTTGGGACTGACCGACAGCCCGCTATGCCGAGGATGCCTCAAGGAAGACGGAACATCCGCCCACTTGACCAATCACTGTGAGAGCGTGTATGTGCAACGGACATCAACCATGGGAAAGCTGGGATCCTGCGGGAGGCCAGCGGTAACATTGGTGCACTGCTGGCCCTTTGGAAAGAGATTGGCTGGCTGGAGTGACCTCACAGCCCTGCTACGTTGGGCTACAATGGCCCAACTATGTGGCTAAATGTGAAAACCGCACGACAAACTAACTGAAACTTGTCTGTGCGGTCTCCTGCCAATCATTTGCCTGGAGCTTAAGCAGGTCCTCGGCCACTACGTTCTTTCAACCATGTTTGAGACGGCTAACCGGGCTTAGGCCGCTTGGTAGCCTCAGATATGCTCTCTTCATTGCCTGATCGGCTCCCATCCCCTCTAAGTAACCGGCCGAGCGGATTCAGTAGAACTTCGTTTCTCTGTCTTTCATTTTATTTCGGTTCATCTTCGGCTCGTTTTAACTCTCCAACTACCATCTTTTCACCCAATCCCTGGCTGGGGACAAAAAAAAACCCAGGTCTTGGATGTTTACATGTTTGTGATGTCGTTGTTTCTGGTTCCCACGACACAGGGTATCCTAGTGTGGGACCAGCAGCAATGTATGTGCCAGTATGTAAATGTTATGTTATTCGACCCATAATATTCCTCACATTTTCCTTTCCGCAAATAGTAGTTTATTTTCTTATTTTAGCGAGAGCAAATAAATTCACACATTTTTTTTTAATTTATTTAGTCACTTATGTTGCCATACTAAGTATTTATATGTTATGTTCTTATATGGAAACTGTATTTGAACCTTGGGCACTATCTATCGGTTAACACCTGTTTTTAGGGCTTGATAGATTGTTTTATAAGTAAACTAGCTGTTCGTTCCCAAGCTCATAAGAGACATTGGAAGACAAATTAATGTTTTAAGTACAGTTATTTCGAGTACACACACGGACGGAGTGTAGTAACGCTAGCACAAGCTCGGGTGCGCTAGTTTAACAGCAAAACTGAAGTTTTCGTAAGAATTTAATGAAGACAATTGAGTTTTTTGCCCGTATATTTAGAGCCAAATATAATAATATTATATTGACTCTAAATAAATAATATAATTATCTAATAAACATCACAATACTTATACCTACTAAACTCTCAAACAAACATAAATAAATGAATGAGTGCTTACCAAAATAGCCATTTCCAAGATAGATAATTGGTCACGAAAATTTGTATACCAAGGTAACGAAATATTACGTTTTTTTTATCATAAAAGCGTTAGTGGTCATTTGGTGTAGAATTTGAACTTTTTGTAAACATAGTTTGGTAACAATTTATAATATTTAATTTAGGATTCTTTCGAGCATTAATTACTAGTTCGCGCATTCTCATTCTACACCATGGGTTTCCAAAGAGTGCACGTATTTTTTCGTCCCCACCAAACTTACGCCTTACAGTGCTGTGATTTCTGTGACTGGTATCATAATACCTGCTAGAGTTTTGCGACGAAATGCTAAACCTGTGCCGCAAACTGAGAAAAATCGGTAATCTCTATACATGTGAAGAGAAAGACAAATGTTATTAAGGGGCAGCCCAGTGCTAACTTATGCCAGCAATGGCATAAAAATCAAATATTATTTTATAAATTTTCATGTATTTAAAAAAATTCGCTAAGTATGCCTTTTTGGCAAATATGCTTGGAAACCCGCCTTTAGTTCTAGGCTGTGGGTTCTAAAAATAGCTATCAAAACTACTGATATGCTATTCAATTTTAGCAAACACCTATTATAAAAAATACTTTTTTAATTAGTGGCGGTAATTAGCACCGTGTAGCCGCGAAAACTGATTCTGTTCATGGAGTGCGTGCTAGGCGTTCCATCCGTGAGGTCACGCGACTCACGCGCAGGATCCAGCGATCCTATCCAGCTTAGTTTGCGTTGCGGCTTGATAGACATCTGGGGTCTGTACGTGGTTTATGCTTGTTTGCAGTTTAATCGGAGACTCTTTACAATTTGGCTTAGTCCCTAATCTGTATTATTTAATAATCACGATTTTAAAACCGTTTCATATGACTTCGTTATCGTTATCAACCCTTGTATGTCCCCACTGCTGGGGCACGGGTCTCTTCCTGCATCGCAGGAAGGTTAGGCCATACTCCACCACGGGGGCCAAGTCCGGGTTGGTGGAGGATTGTAAGACAGTGGCGAGCCTTACTGTCAGAAGATATCAAGCCGCCCATAAGGTCTCTGACATGGCTTAACGATTGCCATTACATGACAGCCGGCACCAACGTTGTTGCTTAACTCAAGTGATTGATTCCAATCACTCGGTTCGCCTAGGCCACGAGCGCATGACTTTGGTCTACAATAATGAGAAATAGATTTATTTTATTATTAGAAGTAGATTTGCTTACGGTGGCGAGGAGTCGCTGGATGCGGACGGTACAAGACCGTGAATTTTGAGGCCTAGTTGTTGCTGATGATGGTGATGATGTTGAATTGCAAATAGCAAACTCTGGTCCTACTAATCAAGAATACAGGCGTGAGTTTATGTTTGTGTGTGTCTACGATAAAAACAATGAACCGGTGGTGAATCAGTATAATCCTTGCTTTGCGGCCAAGAGGTCGTCGATTTGAATCCTGACATTCAACAGTACCTTTTTGTTACGTACATTTGAGAAATCGTAGTAGTAATACAACTATAGTAGATGACTTCTATGGCGCAGTGGTATCGCATCTGCCTACTATGCGAGAGGTCCCGGGTTCGAATCCCGGCTGGGGACAAAAAAACCCCAGGTCTTCGATGTTTACGTGTTTGTGATTGTATCGTAGTGTGGGGCCAGAAGCAATGTATGTACCTGTTTGTAAATGTTACGTTATGTTAACTCACTGACTGTGAAGAAAAACATCGTGAGGAAACCGAGCGATTGAGGTATTTTTATATACCCCAGCGCGTCAAATCACCATTCCGCGGTGGGCACGCATGTTGATTAAGCCCGCTATCCCTCTTGGAGAGAAGGCGTTTTCCCTACAGCGACGGACATAAATAAACTGCATTATTATACAGGGATATTTTTTTTTCTAAAATGACCTTTCCAACATTTTCAGTAAATATCTGAAGAAAACATCTAGCTAAATGTTTCCTGTCATTTGGTTTATTTTCTTTATGGCCCTTTAAAGGTCCGAGCAGGCTGTTGGCTCGTAAAATGAGATGGTTCCCACTTTCGCTCGGTGAGGAAAGGCAGCTTTCGATGTTTATTTGATTTGTATTATGATTTTGTTAGGTGTTAGTAGTTGTGGGAAAGTACAATACATAAGCAGTTATGTACGTCCCACTACAGGGTAAAAATCTCCGCTCATAGAGAAAGTTTGTCCATAATTACCATGCGTCGTAACCTGGTGGCAATTCAAAGCGCTGACGTATGTGAAAACATGAAATACTCTGGTTTCTCCACAACGTGTTCCTTCTTCTTCTTAGAGTGCCTCTCCATTACTGGAGGTTGGCTGTCAGCTCTTTACAGCGGTCTCTATTCAGTGCAATTCTGCTCCAGCTGTTAAAACAGCTCCTCCGTGGTTTTAGCACCGGTCTACTTTTTGATCTCGCACAACTATGACATCTTATAACGTAGGTGAAACCTTGAAATACTCTGGTTTTTCCACAACGCGTTCCTTCACATATACAATACATACCTAGCTTATAAACGTATCACTGCAGGGCACAGGCCTTCTCACAGAGAGAAAGTATGGGCTTAATTACCACGAGTGCCTACCGCGGATGGCAATTTCAAGCGTTGAGGTATTTGAACACCTCAGACCGTCAGGTTTCCTTACGATCTGTTAGTAAGGAAACCTGAATTGCTGGTATAACTTCACATACATACATACATACATACATACATACATACATACATACATACATACATACATACATACATACATACATACATACATACATACATACATACATACATACATACATACATACATACATACATACATACATACATACATACATACATACATACATACATACATACATACATACATACATACATACATACATACATACATACATACAAAGCCAAAATGATAATATTCTTTCCTGTTGGTACTGTCAATGTCTGGTAAAACTAAGTTGTGTTTTTGTACATTTTTAACCGACTTCAAAACAGAATCAGGTTCTCAAATTGTCCGTTTTTTGTATGTTTACTGTTTAGCGGCATCAGAGGTCTGTCAAGTTAACTGTTTTTGTCCTGGGTCATTCATTAATTACATTAGTTCGTTATCGACCCTTGTAAGTCCCCACTGCTGGGGCACGGGTCTCTTCCTGCATCGCAGGAAGGTTAGGCCATACTCCACCACGGGGGCCAAGTCCGGGTTGGGGGAGGATGGTAAGACAGTGGCGGGCCTCTGACATGGCTTAACGACTGCCATTATATGACAGCCGGCTCCAAAGGCTCAACGTGCCTTGCGAAGCACGGAAGCGCTCGGAAAAATGCCACTAGCGGTAGTCACGGGACGCTCACCCATCCCGTACCTGACCGTGCCTGTTGTTGCTTAACCAAATGATTGATTCGAATCACTCGGTTCGCCTAGGCCACGAGCGCTTCCGTAATCTTCTTCTTCTTCTTTCGTATCGAAAGCGCCGCCCTCCTCTCAGACATCTCGCTCCCAAAACCGCGCCACTGCGAGCGCGCCGGGTGATGCCTCCATGAGATCCCGCAAACTGCACTGTGGAGCTTCAGGGCAGACACAAAGATGCATTGTGGTTTGTGCAGCTCCACATCGGCACAAGATGTCAGCATCTTCGGGCAGGATCCCCCATCTTTTTAGGTTATCTCTGGATCGAGCAACACCAGCGCGCAGACGGTTCAGCGATCTCCATAGTCCCCACTGCTCATGCCCTCCAGGTGGTATTGACTCCACCGGCTTTATGAAGTCAGGAAGGTGTTTTTTCTGCTCCCTCCACCTACGCAGTCGAAGTTCCGCCGGTGTTTCCTCGTCAAGTGGCTTAAAAGTAGTGAAACTTTTCCGGGACTTTAGCCGCTTTTTCGTTGGGACATGGCTATGCATTGGATGGCGGTCATCATTTGCTTGTCTCCACCGTTCAGTAGCAGTGGCAGCCTCTCTACGAATTGCTGGTGGCGCTATTCCGGCAAGCAAATGTAGCTTGGCGGTCGGAGTCGGTCTCAAGCAGCCCGTGATGAGACGGCAAGTCTCGTTTAGGGCCACGTCGACATGACCAGTATGCGCAGAGTTACTCCAGACAGGGCTAGCGTACTCCGCGGCCGAGTAGCTGAGTGCCAAAGCAGTAGTCCGTAATACGTGTGGATGGGCACTCCACGTGCTTCCCGTCATGCTCCTTAGAAGATTATTGCGAGCACTGATCTTCATCTTAGCATTGAGACAATGTTGCTTAAAGGTTAGAGCTCGGTCCAAGGTGATGCCAAGGTATTTTGGGGTTGCTGTATTCTCCAGGTATTGACCCTCCCATTTAACGTCCAGGTTATCGTAACCTGGCTGTTTTTTCTGGCTTCCGTAATTACATTAGTTCAGGAAATATCAAATTCAAAAAGTCTCAATTTTGCACATGGACTCAATAAGGTGAAATATTGAAATAATTTTCTATTTTATTTAAATAAATGTCTTAATTTTAATTATTGCGTACTCTGTGTTAAGCGTATTGTGTTTCGTTTTCCGAATTAAACTAGTTTTATTTTAACTCTATTAGTTTTATTAGTTTTAGTTTTATCTAAACTAAATTGTCTCATTTCATTCAATGATTTTTTGTTAGAACCTCCATGTGTTGTATAAATTCAATCGAAATCTGTTAATGAGGAGCGGTAAAAATCTGGCTTCTCAATCGGAAGGTTCCAATAACTTTCTTTTCTAAAGTTACGTAAGGAAACATCGTAATAAAAACTTAGTATGTTAGTTTCTGAGGTATTTACTTACCTCAGTGCGAAGTACAATGGCCCAACTATAAAGCTACTAGTGCAGATCTCAGGTCTAACTAAAACAAGAATCTGTTGATGAGATCCATTAGAAAGTCACAAAACTATTCTTCTTAGTGCGTATTCTTCTTAAGTTTTTTTTGTTAATATAGTATATAACTACTATATTACCAAAAAAACTTGCCAATTTTTTAATTGAGAATTTCACTAGAACACTTTATTGCAAAACCAAAAAAAGAATACAACCATGATTTCTTAAATTTAAGTAATGTAGTTACTTAATTGCTGATTTTTTAATAGTCAGATAACTTTTATCTGAGGAATAAAAATGGCGGTTTGACAGCTTATGTATGAAAATTATGTCAAACCGACATTTTTATTCCTCAGATAAAAGTTATCTGACTATTAAAAATCAGCGCTAAGTAACGTTCTGTTTCTGAGAAATTCGAAGAGACAGGATAATAGTTACTATTAGTAACTATTTACGAGTACTTAGACAAATTCTCAATTCAAAAATTGGCCCACTGAGTAGCCTTTCAAGCTTTATATTCTTCCTTTGAACCCTGGAACCCTAAAAGCGTGTACTTACTCAGGCTGCACATAACAAGGGGCATAAACTACTGGGCGATGATTCGAGAACAACGCGCAATGTTTATGTATGGAGACGTCAAAATATACCACGCACAAATTGCCGGCGGTGAACCGCCACTATGGGCATCGATTTGAATATTATTTGTACCATCCCGTTTGGACAATTGTACAATGGGTCTGGAACCCGACCAAACCCCACGTAGCACAAAGAGTAAATACCCTTCTACAAGGACAATAGATATGACAGCCAATGATAGCCTACACTATCTCGATAGTAACCCTTGTGTGTCCCCACTGCTGGGGCACGGGTCTCTTCTTGCATCGCAGGAAGGTTAGTCTATACTTCACCACGGGGCCCAGGTCCGGGTTGGTGGAGGATTGTAAAACAGTGGCGAGCCTTAGTGTCAGAAGTTATCAAGCTGCCCATGAGGCCTTTGATATGGCTTAACGACTGCCATTACATGACAGCCGGCACCAGCGGTTTAACATGCCTTGCTAAGCACGAAAGCGCCATTTAATGAAAAACAATATCCCAGTCACAGACTCAGAGGGTGTGCAGCAGAACGCGATCAGGTACAGAATTTTTTTATGAGCCTACACCTACCCCAGATACGTCGTATGAAAATCGGGCATGATGAAAACCTGATTTTTTTACTACTCACTGCAGCGTCCCTTCAACCATATAAAGTAACATGCCACTGATGCCACTGGACACTGAATAAGTAATTTCATTAAGTACATGGGACGGCTGAAGTTGTAGATATGACAGTACAGTGGTAAAAGTACAGAGTCCCATATCAGGCTCTATTATCGTACGATAGTGACGTATAAAACCCGTCCAGACGATTTCAAATAGATTAAAACAACAAGCCTATATTTGGTTAGGGTTTAAAAAATTACAATAATTAAAATTAATTAACTGTTAATAGCAATCAGTTGGCCAAAGTGAATCCAAAAAAACAATTAACAACCGTCAACGGTTTCTTAACAGGCTGGACACCAAGGCACGCAGACTTACCTATTGTTCTGTCTGGATATTTAGTCTTTAGCTTCAGTTGTAGGCAAATACTTCTCCTGGATTAGATTGTTCCTGGTTAGATAGCCTTCTATTGCGATTTATTGCTTACGGTCCTTTTGCTCAATTTGGACACAAAACAAATACGGTCCAATGGTCATCCCGGGCTTCCTGAGCGACTAATATAGGGATATTTAAACACAACACTTATTATTAAACACAATACGCTATTTAAAATTAGAAACACGCGACATGTAGGTTTGGAGATTTACATCTGTTAAAAGTTTCATTGTTTGCTAGCTGTGAAAGAAAACTAAACTTAACATAACCTCACGTCTATATCCCAGAGATGTAGGTAACTGCCTGACTGACAGGGACTATTTGGTCCCCCTATTTGGTCCCCTACTAAACCTATTTGGTCGAAGGAGAAAACATTATGAGGGAAACAGATAATTTGAGTTGTGCTGCCTCAATCCATACAAATTATTATCTGTCTGTGGGTGATCATACCTTATTTATCACTCTGAGAGATCAACTCTGCATAGACTCACCAACTTAACTCTACAATTAAAAGCACAACTCTGCACAGAGCCACCAACTTAGCTCTGCAATGAACAGCTTAACTCTGCACATAACCACCAACTTGACTCTGCAATGAACAGCATAACTCCGCAAAATTAAATAGTTGACTTTGATAGATTCTTCTAGTTACAGTACTGAGCCTGAGTTTACTTGTACAATGTTTATTATGTACAAAATTCTATTGTCCTTTTAAGATCCGCAGCGTCAATACAGCTCATCTCGTTTTCATAACCTTATAGACCTCGCAAAGGTCAGCTTTAGTTGGCAATAAAATAATATTTTATGCTTTGCGTTGAAACATTTGAGCTATTCGAGACCATTACAATAATAGTCGCTAAAGATAGATCAAGATGCTAGGACAAATGTCAAATTATCGACTGGAGTAGGAATAGAATACGATGTAAAACACAAAGTTCACAGTGCAGCTAGTGTGGCAAACGAGTCTTCCATAAATATGTGCAGAATCTAAACGCCAAATAAATAATACCTACAGTTATAAAAAGGGCAGTTCGTTCATATACTCGTTCGGAGGTTATATATATAGAGTATGAAACAAAAAAGTTCGGTAAGAGAAAGAAATACTTCACCCAAATACGATGTGTATTAGCAAAGTGCAAGATGAAAGTATCCGAAACCGTAAAGAGATTTTTCTAGATCGAAAAATAGCAAAGCCAGGTCTCTGATTAGCCCTTTACAGTAAAATCATGGATTTTTGTTTATGCGTGTAACTAGACTCTAATGTTCAATATTTTCTTATAATGTACACATTACTGAGTAGAGTGACTGCGTGTAAATATCGATACGTGCTGACTGTCTCAAACAATGGTCATTCATAGGACCACGGGCCCACGGATAGATGAAAACACTGCTGCCACGGCAACGGCGCGACCCCTTCAATCAAAAATTCAAATTCAGAACACTCTCATATTAGCTGGGACAGTGGTCTTTTGGTAAACTGTTCTTCAATTCCCACCTCCGCGTCTAAAGTTTCAAATTTGGAATACCGGCATCCTTAACCGCAACAACTGGCCATAATTTAGCACCATTAGCCGTTCCCATGGCAACCCTAAAGTGCATAGTGCATGGTGCAAGACCCGGCCCTCCATTCGGAAGGCCGCAGTCGTTATCGGTCAAACGGCGCCCTTTGCGAGAAGATGTGCGCGACCGCAACACCGTGCGCCTGAGTCGATGCGCCGAGAGGTTTGTGTTTCGTTTTAATTGTTTTTAAAATACCTATGACATTTTTACCGAAGGGTTAGATTTTGACTGATAGTAATTTCATAAGGATTTTCATTGGAGCAAAAAAGCTGGTAATATTATTTCGATGTTTTCAAATAAAGTAGATTGGTGGGCCTTTCTGCGTATTGCATTCGACATACCTATTTTTTTTTTATTTTGATAGCAAATAACGTTAAGGACCTCCTGCTTATGAAGTTAAAGCAGACGCCAAAAGTGCCAATAAAGTTTGCTTTACCTTTTTTCCAAACATGTGTATGAAAAATGCAGGCGATGATGCGTGCAAACCCTAGGTGCGGTTGTTTTGGAAAGATCCTGGGACAGTGACATTTACCGTGGCCCCACTTCGCCGGCCGCTTGACCTATACAGGCGCGACTCGTGCGCACAATAGAGGTGCACTTTAAAAATGTACATCTTCTTCTTCTTCTTCAGGTTATTTTATGTAGTCCACTGCTGGACATAGCCCTCCCCTAATGAGCGTCATAGCGCCCTGTCTTCAGCTTGCCGCATCCAGCATCTGCCGGCAGTTTTTCGCAGATCGTCATCCCACCTGGTCGGAGGGCGTCCTACACTACGTTTGCCGAGTCGCGGTCTCCACTCAAGAACACGCTCATAATTCACAGATAACTCTCAAATTTTCCCAAAGCCCCGAAAGACGAAGCCTTAATAATAGATTTGTGTGCTTTAACAATCACAAACGATAGGCTTTACGATTCTCCCAACATACATAAAGTGTTCACGGTTGGGAACAATTCCTACATTTGACGGTCTAATCATTCATCATTTGAATTTCTCCACTCCTCTCATAGCCTAACTCTTCGCTCATCCCAAACTCTACTCCTAAAAATCCCATGTCACCGCACCAATTTCTACGACTCTTCTTTCTCTGTGCAATCTGTTCGACTGTGGAATGCATTGCCAGAAGAAGTGCGGAAAGCAAAGTCCTTTCCTATTTTCAAAGGACTGGTAAAGTCTCACTTCCTCGCTGAAGACGTGTAATGCTGTTACATATGATTATCTACATAACAATCATAGTAAGTTTTCTTTTTGTCTGTTTACATGTAAAATGTATATATTAGTATATTATAATTATATATGTATGTTTGTATAATATATAAATTAGTAATATTTATTATATTAAGTATATATGTATATGTAATATATGTATATATAATATATGTATGAATATTAGTTGTAAGTCAGTTTATGTACATACTCTTCCAATATACTTCATGTACACCTACCTACCTACTCTCTTCATCTTTCAGTTCTATCCATCCCAAGGTTGTCTGGAAGAGATCGCTTTTAGCGATAAGACCGCCAATTGTATACGGCAATAGTTAGATATGTAAGCCTTATTATGTAATTTGTTTTCTAGTGTGTACAATAAAGAGTTCTAATCTAATCTAATCTAATCTAATCGCGATTTCAATTAGTAGATTATTTAAATACAATCAATGGCACATTAACGCATTATTCTCCATGGCAAGTCAATGGTACATCAACTGCACTCCAAACAATTACGTCACAGGTTAAATTTACTGATTGATCATCAACCAATATTACAGTAACTTTAAGGAATTTTCACGTTTATAGATATTGAACTTTTTGAAGTATACTTTAAGCATCTGATTAGGCAATTTCAAGAAAGCACCAGCATTTACCGCACGACGTTTATCGACATTCACATGGCCAGCATAACTACTTGTGAGTGAAAATCATTTCGGAGTCCATTTCGAGACGTTACGACGCTTAAAGCTGAACTGTTGTTTCCATGTTTGATTCCTAATAAGCAGTTACTCTGTTAAAGCGTTTAGAACGCCTCTAAAGTCGGTGTGAGGAATATTGTGCCATTACTTGTCTTAAACGTGGCAATATGTGAACATTTACGGATGCTGTAAAACGTTTGTAGAGATGTCAGCGGTTCTAACTTTTGTTTGTAGGCAAGTTACTTGTATATTTATATATATTTATAATTATTGTACATATTAATACATAGTTTAATTTTAAAAAAGATATTTGACAATAAAATATCACCTCACCGTTTGTGACTACCCCCACCTTCTCCACGTCACCTGTTGGTTGGCTAGAATAAAATACTATTTAGTATTAAGCCCGCCAATTGTACAATCTTTTCAGGTACAATAAAGAATTTAATAATAACAATAATAATAAGTTTCTTGAAACTAAATGTCAACCGTATTCTTTAATGATTCGCGATACTCATACATATTTATATAAGATAAGATAAGATCAGAATATTCTTTATTGTACACACCAGAAAATAATTACAGAGACTACAGTTACAACAAAAGAAGAGGTACCATTAGCGGGCTTATTGCTGATAGCAATTTCTTCCAGGCACCCTTAAATCGGAAAGATTGCAGGAGAAGCAATTGAGACGGGTAGTTGGTGCTCGAATATTAATGTACATACGTATACGTAATAAATTAAACTTACATAGATAAATACTATACTATTTTTATTTTTAATGCACTAACCCGTGCTAAGGACAAATTTAAAAACCTATTTAGAGGCTAAAAAATTCACCCATGCCGGGATTCAAACCCACAACCTCTGGCTATCCTTGCCAGCGCTCTACCAATTGAGCTCAATTGGTAGAGCGCTGGCACGGATAGCCAGAGGTTGCGGGTTCGAATCCCGGCATGGGTAAAATTTTTAGCCTCTAAATAGGTTTTTAGATAAATACTATTATACAGAAAAGTAAAGACTAAAAACTAGTGATTAATCGCGATTAGACCCGTTTAATATATAACTTTTGATTGATAATTCAACTTAAGACTGTGTATGGCATTTACATCCACGTAATAAGATGACGTCCAATGGCATCTTCACTCACACTAGATGGTTGAAGGGGCTACTCGCTGCAGTGCCTGACACATTGTTTTAGATAGTGTAGGCTTGCCCAGCACCTATACCATCCTGTCAGCTTAGTCGGAGAAAAGATAGGCACTACGTGCGAAGCCAAGCTAGCCGTGGGTTTCCTTACTATATTTTCCTTTAGCGTTAAGGTATTGCGATTATAAGTCTCAAATGTACGTAACTTTGAAATTCAACAGTTATTGGTACATACCCGCACTGGGGATCGAACCTGGGTCTCTCGCTTGCGAGTCTATTGTTCTACCCACTGGGCTACAACCGCAATACGTACAGATATTACAGTTTTTATACCAGCGTTTAAAACCTTCAAATTTTGATATCGTCTGGTGTGAGCATAGCAATACTTTCTCGCACGTATGTAATAACAGTAAGAAAGCAGAGAGCATATTATGCAAGAGTCAGAGCAAGGCGAGTCCTGTGAGGACAATCGGCTCGTGGGCGAGCGTCTTCAGTCCTCGCGATTATGTACGCCCTTGTACGGATGGACTGGTTTGGATGCTGCTCTAGCTTGGGAGGCATGGGTCAATGAGTTTTGTGGCTGTTATAAATGTTATATCATAAATAAATGTTTAGTAAAAAACTATTAATCTCAATAACTTCTGAAATTTTGCGAATTCTGAAATTTATTTACATCTTTGTCAGTGTTGATAAATTAACCTCATTTATGAAGCAAAAGATATATATATATATATAGCGGAATAATTTTTATACAAGGATAAATATATATATATATATCCTTGTATAAAAATTATTCTGCTATAACGCTCTTACAGCTGACATAGATAAAGCTGCTTAGTAACAGGAATTCCTGCCATAAACCGCTACCGTCCATAACTCTATCTTCAGAGTGTTTTCAGTGAAATCAACTTTTTATAAATAGGGCTGTCAAACATCAAATTGAGTAGGTATTTTGATGTTTTGTTTATTGGTTTTATGAAGAAACGGATTTTAGCTTTTGTGCAATTTGAATAATACGTTTTAGAATACTTTAACGGTATTTCCAAAGGAAAAACGTTATGAGCTGTATCTTAGCGAGTTATGCAAACCAGCCATTAACCTGATACGCCATTGAACCTCGGTAGAGCAACATCCACTGCGGCGCAAACATTTAAACACCACATCGTCCGAGCACCATAATTGATACGAGGCCGACTAAAAACCAATAGCACAACCTTCGAAGATTTACGGCCGGCTAATGTGCATGTGCGTCGATTTTATTAACATTTATTATGGTAATGGTCGGCTTGAATAATGTTTTAATATCGCCGCACCATTGTGTTACTCGGAATGGACATAGCTGTGCTTTGTTGGACTGTGAGGTGAGCATTCGACGCCAGAGCGTTCGTGAGCGAACGTCCAGACATTTGAGGTGTCCATACGATACTTATTTTATTAATACATCCACCTCAAGGTTACAATCAACGTAGTAAGTAACAATATTAACAACGTCCACACAACACAAATACTTGTCCTGATTCCAAACTAGAATACCCTATGCTATGAGAACCAGGCGAAGACGTAACAAACGTGGAAATAAACACAGCCTGAGACTATTTGTGTAAATGTACGGTAGCCCTCAGTGGGACTCGAACTCATGACCTCCGACATGGTTATCTGACTTAATACCGCTAGTTCAACGAGCCATCCAGGTAAGACAGAGAACTTATTCGCAGTAAGAGAAGGAAAGAGAGAGAGATTATTCGCATAATTAATCTTCAGTGGCCACCAAAGGCTTGTCGTTACCTAGACATGCTTTTATTCGTGTCTCAAAATCCTATTATTTTCTTGAAAAAGGCGGGTTTTGCACTGTCACAACAAGTAGTAGCTGTCTACAAACGTCAAATAACTCATGAAATGACCAATCTCTATGAATAAATCAAACAATGGCTTTAATCGTATATTCAGTTAAGCTCCGAAGGTTATAATCGTCATAATCTGAATTCCACATTGGCATATGCATGGATTGGACTTGAAGTTGCTAATGTCTATACATTTACTTGATGTCTATAGGCTGTTTCTTTTATTATTATATAAACGACTCGCTGAGCGCGAGTCATTTATATAATAATATAAACGACTTCGTTGTTGTGGGATTAGAAAAAAAGCATCCTATCCTTTTATCTTATTTCATCATACATCTGTCATTGTAAATAATTTCGATTAAACGTATTTGCAAAATGTTGATCGTAACTTTACGTATACTTACTTAACGACACACAACAACTAAGAGAACGTTTTTGGAAGCCAGTTAATAATTTGAATAGCTAATTCATTGACTAAAACCTACTGTAAACCTTATTTCTATTCCACCTGAAATGAGTTTGAGTTTCTACGTCTCTATGCGCTGCGCGGTAAGTCACTCTCCCAAACTCAAAGACCAATACATAAATTTTAGATGCAGCTGTTTGAATCCTACAGTCTAATTTTGGCCCTAAACATAGCCATCGCTGAAAGCTTTACATATCCAAGGTCATGATGAACTTGGATATATTTACGCCAATCTTTATTAACAATCGTACTCCTAATAGGAATACCACTCCACGTTTTATCTAGTGACGTTTACTGTTTACTTATCGTATTTCGTTGGCAGCATTTACTTATATTATTTTCGTGTTTACTAAAGCATTCTAAATGAGCTACTCGAACATTAGTTAACATTTCTTCATATATTCAGAGCACGGGTTACAATTTTGTGTTATAATTTGTTTTGCACTTTATCTTTATTCTGCATCAATATGCCCAATAAAGATAAAAAATACATAGATGGAAATCAGCACTGATTTACACGAATTTTCAAAACTTATTAGTATTGTTGTTATGATATTTAATTGATTACATTTATTGCAAATTCATGACATTATACGTATACAATAAACAATCAATAAATTAATATAATCAATTAAATAATAATATTATTATAAAATGGCACAAATTATCTTTGTATGAATCGGTAGGGTAAGTGCATAGAAACGTAGACTTACAGAAACGTAATCTTACTCCGAAGTGCTACTGAAAATATTCGCGGCTCCTTGCGAACCCTTAATATATTCATTATGCTAACAAATGCGTTGAGCATTGTCCTGCAATATTGCACAACCGACAATTAGTATATCGCTGTCCTCTGACAGATGTTGAGTACTGGCTTTATTGCCTGTCCCTAATCTATTACTTACTCCAGAGGTGGAGACATGATATGATAATTTGATAAATAGTCAGCATAAGCTGCAGCCCATATAAGTTCCACTTAATGGCTCAGGTCTTTAACTACCAAGCGTCTCCACCACCAATTTACAACTTGAAGTGTACTGAAATTGATAATCACTTCAATACACCCACTACTGTAAAGGCCTGCGCAGACGAGGGACTATCCCCCGGGTACTTTTTTGTCCGTCCATATAGATAACGCACACGAAAGACTAAAAGTACCCCGTAAAAAAAGTCCCTCAAGTTACCGAGGACAACCAAGAGACCGGGCTGTACAAAAGTTCGGTGTTTTCTTTTAAAACGTCTTTTCTTTGTCAACTTCATGTAAATTACAACACAATGTACCTAAACTTAGAATATATGCTTAGATAGCGTACGCTTCACTCAATTTCCGGGGAACAAAATGACCGCAAACCGTAGGCGTTGAGTAGTACTCGGAGGACTTTTTTTGTGATTCAGGGACTTTTGTCCCTCGAGGACACAAGTCCCTCGTCTGCGCAGGCCTTAAAGGAGAGCATCGTGAGGTACCTGAACTTTCGAGGTATTTACATATACGAGTATATGCTTAACAGGTTTAACGCAAAATTCGTGAGACAACCTGATTATCTGAGTAGTTTACAATTATATAATTATGTGAACAGCTCACATGCTCAGGTTTCCCCGCGATGTTCTTCTTCACAATAATGTGTGTATTGAATTGGTTACCACATGCCGCAGACCGAACAGAGAAGTTAAGTCAACCATTGAAAAAACGGTACCTCACAATAGAAATTCAGGTCGACAAAGCAAACTTTTAGGTCCCCTTATGGCTTTACCGACTGTAAAGTACCCGGCGAGTTCAAAGTTGGCCGGAGAGTTGAACTTTTCAATCAGAGCCGTGTGTCCCCGCGTTGGTTAGAATTAGGAAGTTTCGTCTTCTCACCGGTGTACTGGCCTCTAGAGTGGACGTTAGGCAGTGTGGAGACGGACTTTTTTTAAAAGCTATTTAGAGGTTAAAAATTCCACACATACCGGGATTCAAACCCGCGACCTCTGGCTATCCGTGCCAACACTCCTCCAACCGAGCCAATGAGTGACCCACCGGCATCAGTGGAATCTTGAACCCCTCCACAACACCCTCTGTATTACGAACAGGCAGCGACATCCGGCTGAAGTAATTTGCATCACTTGCAGTCCCGAGTCCACCTTGCAGACCTTGCAGTTAGGTTTTACATCGGAATGATATCGCTGTACCCACATGATTATTTTCTACAGACTTTGTACTTATTTTGTTCAAATTTCCGTTGGAAAAAAAAAATTTTACAGGTTATACTGTTTTTATTTTTAATGCACTAACCCGTGCTAAGGAACAAATTTAAAAACCTATTTAGAGGCTACAAATTTCACCCGTGCCGGGATTCGAACCCGCAACCTCTGGCTAATCGTGCCAGCGCTCTACCAATTGAGCCAATGGGCTCAATTGGTAGAGCGCTGGCACGCTGGCAAACGATATCACTGTACTCACATGATTATACTATTTTTATTTTTAATGCACTAACCCGTGCTAAGGATAGTACAGTGATATCGTTCCGATGTTAAAACTAACTGCAAAGTAGGTAGTCGGGGCTGTAAGTAATGCAATTTGCTTAAGTCAGATGTCGCTGCCTGTACGTAATACAGAGAATAGTGTAAAGAGGTTCGAAATTTCACTGATGCCGTGAGTCACCCACTGGCTCAATTGGTAGAGCGCTTGCACGGATAGCCAAAGGTTGCGGGTTCGAATCCCGGCATGGGTGAAATTTTTAGCCTCTAAATAGGTTTTTAAATTTGTTCCTTAGCACGGGTTAGTGCATTAAAAATAAAAATAGTTTAATCATGTGAGTACAGTGATATCGTTCCGATGTTAAACCTTACTGCAAAGTAGGTAGTCGGGGCTGTAAGTAATGCAATTTCCTTAAGTCAGATGTCGCTGCCTGTACGTAATACAGAGAATAGTGTAAAGAGGTTCGAAATTTCACTGATGCCGTGAGTCGCCCATTGGCTCAATTGGTAGAGCGCTGGCACGGATAGCCAGAGGTTGCGGGTTCGAATCCCGGCATGGGTGAAATTTTTAGCCTCTAAATAGGTTTTTAAATTTTACAGGTTTTCTGCTTTAAATTTTAATAGATTATGCTTAAAATCAAATGTGTGAAATTGAATTTATTCTTCTATGTAGGACGTCTATGACTTACTGAAGGCTGGGTTCGACTTTTTTCCATGTCCGTAGATACCGTCCCAGCAAAATGCATTTAGCTCGATGTCCGTTTTATGGAACCCAGTCGGTCGCAATTTAGGCCCACCTATCTGCTCATACGGCAGACGGAGCCAGCCCAGTCATACATTATCAAACATTAGCATTAGCAAACATTAGCCAAACACTAAACATTAGTATGTTTTTTTATAAATGCGCAATAAATACATAAACATGACAATGACAATAATAAAGTGCGAGAGTAATAACAATAAGTTTTATAGACAATGAGTTTCCAAAATCTATCTCCACACTCGCCTACCCTCGCGAAAAAGCGATTGCGGGGTCGTAAGTCCAAAAACTTGCCCGCGCGATCCGGCGCTGAAGATAAGTGAATTTATTATCTCTACCGAGCTGCTGCCCTCCAGAAGACAAGTTTTCGGCCAGCGTGTGTGCCCGCATCCTAATTGACTTTTGTGTGTACCTTGATAAGATGGTAGCTGGTTAGTTAGGTTGAGGCGTAGTGTTTAACATATCAACCAGAAAGAAAGTTTCGGATTGGTATATCGTCGATAAAGGTCTAACACCTCGTAAGTCCTTATTTGGAGGGTCAAGTTAATCCGCAAAATAATGACGCCGATTCGTATTTGCTAATGATTTTTTGTGTAATAAATTGTAACAAACCAATTTAGAATAAGAATAGTTTTTATTTATAAAATAGGTACACAGTTATGCATTTTAACAGTGGTCTCCACACTAAGCGCATAGCCTGTATAGTGGCGGCCGTAAGAATTAGCTTGTGGTTTTACATAGCGCACGAGATTTATACAAAAATACAAATTTGCCACTGCTATTTTCAAGATTCATTCACCTATCGCAAGATTCGTTACCTACATTTTTTGACTAAAAACTAATGATTATACTATTTTTATTTTTAATGCACTAACCCGTGCTAAGGAACAAATTTAAAAACCTATTTAGAGGCTAAAAATTTCACCCATGCCGGGAATCGAACCCGCAACCTCTGGCTATCCGTGCCAGCGCTCTACCAATTGAGCCAATGGGCGACTCGCGGCATCAGTGAAATTTCGAACCTCTTTACACTATTCTCTGTATTACGTACAGGCAGCGACATCTGACTTAAGCAAATTGCATTACTTACAGCCCCGACTACCTACTTTGCAGTTAGGTTTTAACATCGGAACGATATCACTGTACCCACATGATTATACTATTTTTATTTTTAATGCACTAACCCGTGCTAAGGAACAAATTTAAAAACCTATTTAGAGGCTAAAAATTTCACCCATGCCGGGATTCGAACCCGCAACCTCTGGCTATCCGTGCCAGCGCTCTACCAATAGAGCCAATGGTATTATCCCGGCATGGGTGAAATTTTTAGCCTCTAAATAGGTTTTCAAATTTGTTCCTTAGCACGGGTTAGTGCATTAAAAATATTGCATGTAAAACATGCAATATTTTTTTGAAAATATGTATTTAATAAATATAAAACACTATTGCCGAACAAAAATTACAGCCAGATATTAGTTAGAGCACCCTCATTTCGGTTGAGAACCATTAGTCATATCCAATTATAATAAAATACATAATTCACCGGTTGTACACTAACGAGAACATTTAATCTATTTTCTCTAAATTTTTAATAATTATAATAACTTCCACATAACACAATCACTTCACCTGGTCACAAACTAGGATACTCTATACCATGGTAACCAGGTAATGGCGCCAATCCGCATGTCCAAATTTAATTTATAACGTAATTTATTTCTTTGATGCCGTAAAAAATATCAATAAGTAAAGAACACTACAGATCTAATTTTATACGATATAACGACTCAAAATATGGAGTGAAAACTCATTTCCACCTGTGAGTAGTAATTTGGTCCCTTTCCAACTGCTGCGCAAAGGTTCTCGTTATAAGTGTTTTCCTTCTCGGGATAATTATTGAATCTTATTAATTTACTCCTCTTGTTTTCCAGGTCAGTGGCTGACTGAGTCAGTAACGAGGCTAACGTCCAGCAGTCGTTTACAGTATAAATACGCGGCCGAGAGGCGAGTAAACAAGATAACCGCGTCAATAAACGGGTTCGCCTTTTTTCGCCCCGATGCAACAATACAGGCGCCAAAAATATGCTAATATTTATTAAAACACAACGTGATGACGTTGTCTAACGAACCCCGGTTATCAAGGTTTATTAGTCACAGTCATCACAGTTGTCATTTATTTTCAGAAGCTTCATGTGACAAGCAAATCAAGCTGCGATTGTTTCAATACATATTAAACCTTTGAATAAAATTCAATTGTTAAACAGTGCTTATTTTTTTTTATCGTCTTACAAATAATAATAATAATAATAATAATAATAACATTTACATACAGGCACATACATTGCTTCTGGCCCCACACTAGGATACCCTGTGTCGTGGGAACCAGAAACAACGACATCACAAACATGTAAACATCCAAGACCTGGACTTTTTTTTTTTGTTTCCAGCCGGGATTCGAACCCGGGACCTCTTGCATGGTAGGCAGACGCGCTACCGCTACGCCACAGAGGTCGTCAATCAATTATGTTTCTGTCGATACTTATGCATTTCTGGCTCCGTTGTAAAAACGGAACTAAATCTAAAACCTATACTCTAAATTAAATAAAATATTTGGCACAAATTGAATAATGATTACTTGAATATTAATATTTTTTAGTAGTGGATAAAGGAAAATAGCCAAGAAAATTTTCAATATCTTAGTTTCTAAGAAGCTGTAAAAATAATATGCCTAGTAGCATCGTAAAAATATGTCGTGTATTTCTATTTAAAAAATAAAGTTACGCTCCTTTTTTTAAACGGATTTTGAAATACTATTTTTATTTTTAATGCACTAACCCGTGCTAAGGAACAAATTTAATTAATAAGCCTCTAAATAGGTTTTGGATTTTGAAATATTTAGAAAGAATCTGAAAGCGCTTATTGATTTTATTGGTCACTGCAAAATTATGTTGCCTTGAAATTTGATGGTAATTAACATAATAAATGTTATGAAAAGATTACAGATTACAAAAAGATTACATTGCATTCACGGCATTGTACGATTTTTTTTATGTTGGTAAAGTAAAAGTATCAATAAATAAATAATTAGAGCTCTAAAGTTTCTCAGAGAAACATCGAATCTTTAGTATTTATTTATTCGTCATTTTAAATACGATAAATATTCCGTTTGTATTAAATGTTAAGTTCTATTGTTATCTGGCACGTTACCTGTAAATGAAAACCAAATTATTTTTGCAGGGAAATCGCCCTCTTAACTTTACGGCGTTTATAAGGACAATAATGTCTTGGCAAGTATGATACATGAAACGGGAAGTATCTATTGTAATTTTGGTTCAATAGAACATAATATTCACTCACGATTAAATAATCGTCCCGATTCGATTTCATCGAGACGAAACAGCCCGGATTCAACAAAGCTGTCCGGTGTGTCCGCGCTGCGCCAAATGCCGGAGATTTTTCGGCCCGAGCTAATTTAATGCTGATTACTTACTCTGTGTTGATACATGTTATTGCTATTTCACCTTTTGTTTTTGTTATTTGATAAGACTTTAGTTCCTTAAAGTATTATTATCAGAATGGAATTACACTATTTTTATTTTTAATGCACTAACCCGTGCTAAGGAACAAATTTAAAAACCTATTTAGAGGCTAAAAATTTCACCCATGCCGGGATTCGAACCCGCAACCTCTGGCTATCCGTACCAGCGCTCTACCAATTGAGCCAATGGGCGACTCACGGTATCAATGGAATTATCAAATTATGTAGAGGTAGGTGGTATCCGCGGTTGCCTCACATTTTAATTAAGCTTTTTCTTACTGTTTTTTTCTACTTATCTCTCTTTCTAATATAATGCCTGTAATTATCTATAAGACTCTATAGGCTGACTTACACGTATTCATAGCATAAAAGATCAACTGTACGTAAGTTTGCAAGAAAAAGTTCTTGGGCTGTGTCTCAATAACGAATAAATCTATCCAACTCTTAATAGATAAGTTAAATGAATAAGTCTAAAGGACTAAAAATGTCTTTCACGCCTCAACAACTCATTTAGTTTACAAGCATATGTTTGTACAGATGTTTCACATATATTACGACAGTCTGTAAGCTTTTAGATTATACCTCGAGATCTAGAATAGGCTTCGGATTTCGCCGAAAGCAAACGATTTTAATACTACTTCCTGCTCTGTAAAAAACTTTTCTTCACTATTTTGAAAAGTTATGAAAGATTACGTGTCATATTAGTTCCAATATTTCTGTTACAAGAATATATCCAATTCTATTCAATAGTAGCCGAGGTAAAAAGCTAACAGACTGTAGTAAGAAATACCTCATGTGAAGAACGTTACAGCTATTTCATCATCTTCATTATCACCTCGCCGCTGCTCACTACTGAGTATAGGCCTTTTGCTCTTTTGCCATCTCTCACAGTCCGTTGCCATACACATCCACCGAAACTCATCCGACTCAACGATATCATTTTGATTACGGGGATGCTGCTACATCTATCTACGTATATTCAAAATGACGACTCGAAAAAATATTATGTTTTGAGAAAGACCAAGCAAGACTATTTTTTACCCGACTGCAGCGAAGCCCAAAAGGAGGGTAATGTGTTTATTACCCGACTGCAGCGAAGCCCAAAAGGAGGGTAATGTGTTTAGTGCGTATGTATGTATGTATGTATGTAAGTATGTCCGATTCTATGTTCCCTCATAACTCCTTAACCAATGGTCAGATTTTGTTAAACAAGGTGTCATTCGATTCGGCATCCTTGCGCGGGTGTCATAGGCTATATAAAATCATAATTATGCGATCAGAACCGTGACGAAAAATAAAATTCGTTAAGAAGCTTCGTTAAAGTACAGCTAGGAGCCACTAGATGGCGCTGTTATATTTAGTTTATTGAATTCGAATACTAATTTTATTGAACTACCCCTAACAGGTGTGAAATATTTAAAACAGAATTTTGCGGATGACGTAGGTTACATAAAATCAGCATTAATAGAGAACCAACGGAACAAAAAATAACATTTACTTCTAAGCAATTAAAGTACCACTTTTAGCCACTTGATGGCGCTGCTATATTTTATTTATTCTAATACATGTGTATACATAATTTCGGCTTTGGTCTACATGTAAACAAACCATTTATAGAATCGGTACAAATGCGGAAAGAAATAATTCCTATAAAGTGGTTTGATCCTTCTAGATCATTCATTTAATTAAAAAATATAATTTTGTTTAACTACGCCTAACAAGTATTTAAAAGAGAATTTTGCGGGTGTCGTTGATTACATTAAATCAGCATTAATAGGGAACAAACGCAACACAAATAATATTCACTTCTAAGTAATTAAAGTACTGTAGCATTAGTTCCTCTACCCAACCACAGATGGCGCTGTTTGTGTTCTAAATTGCGGTATGGTTTTGTCCGAAGGCCCTACATAATATTAAAAAAAAATTGGACAGTATTTGTGCGCCCTCCTCGGCCTCGAGGGGGGTCGCTCCCGATGTGGGTTTAGGGGTCTTTAGGACCAAAACCAGTCCCAAGGTGGTGTTTAGTGGGTAGGCGCACTTCTTGTGAGTCCCACATTGGCAGCACGGCCGGGTCCGTGCTGTTATGCATGAGCATTCACCACCTCCCTCCCCCGTGTCCTCCGGAGGGTGCCCTTTATACGGTAAAAAAAAAATAGTATTTGAGCGCTGCGAATCACTTCGACCAATACTGACTGTCCACTAATAATTGGCACGACTAGTGACGTAGGTAATTATATACCTCGCTTTGCGCTGTGGTGCGAGTAGTACAGTTACTAATCCGTAATCCTTAGTAAGTTTCATATTGCTTCAATAAATAGATCCCTAAGTACGTGCTGTCGTGCTGAAACAACGTTTCTCTTCTTGTCTGCTGAAACCCTGTCCTACAGTACCACTTTTAGCCACTAGATGGCGCTGGCATATATTTATTCTAGTACATGTATAAATTTACATAATATCAGCTTTGCTCTACATGTAAACAAACCGTCTATAGAAACGGTATAAGTGCTGAAAGAAATAATGCCTATAAAGTGTTTATTTCTTTCTACGCCATTCGTTTATCTCATTAATTTAAGAAATATCAACCTCATAGGGGGTAATAATAATAATACATTACTGCAGAGGCCGAGAAGTAAGGGATTGCTGGACGAGTTTGGGATAGACGGCCGAGTCGTAGACGAAGCCGTCTAGAACGAGTCCTGCAATCCCTGTTCCGGCCGAGGATTGTATAATGCTTTTCTCAAACAATGCGAGGAAATATTAATATTAAAATAATTACTAGGTAATTAAGAAATAATAGTTTAGTTTGCCGCCTTTTTTATTTTTTTAAATACACTAACATATATTCGAGCACCATGTTTAACCGCACAAAAACCAATACCATAGATTGTTTTTTTTTGTTAATCTAAGTATGTTTACATAACTTAGTAGGTGGTTGGCTGTATGTAATTTTTCCTTGGTCAGTTTAATTTTAGTAAGTAAATTTAAAAAGTTAGAGCCGCTGCTCTAACTTTTTAAATTTACTTACTTTCGGACGGTAATGGATTTTCATACATAATTTACTGGCTTAGGCCAGTAAAGTGAGGCGGGAGCCATAAAAGAGAAACTTTGTGGCTTTATTTCATGGTAATAACACAAACATTTCCGAGCATGTTTGAGAAAAAATAATTAATTTCTTAACACTGATATTAATTTCCTACTGACACTTAGACCAAAACTAACTGAACAAAATATATAAAGTGTAGCATGTAACTCCTTTTCCCCTGTGCGGTCATAGTCAGACAAGCTGGGTTCAAAGAAGAAACAATACATGATATAAAAAATATTTGAACGGTCTCACTGGTAACCGAAGACGGATCCTCCGTGACTTCGTATCGTAGGACCCATGAAATTTAAAAAAATTCTAGCTCTATTCATCTTAACGAATTTTATCTCGTTTCCTCCGAAAATAAGATTATGATTTTGTGTTAGGTTTCCTGTTCACTTGTGAGACCAAAGATTGCGTATCTACACCTAAATATTCAGTAAAATTTTTCAATGCTTTAGGGGGCCACCTCAAGATGAATTTGTTATACTTTCATTTTAATACCGGTAGTATTTTGGCATTCAGAAAACCAAGATTTTGTATGTCTCCACGCCCATGCCACAACTCGAAATAACTGCGCCAGGCCGAAGGCCGAGCCCCATCATGCGGGTGCGAGGAAACTTGCCGCGACGAGGTTGAAGGCCGAGCTCAATACAGGTCGCGGCACGGCCGAAGGCTGTGAAGCGGGCTAGAGGAATACTCCCACGGCGATTCCAAATGCTGAGCTCTATTTACGCTGATGCCAAATGGAGAGACTATTAGCGCGGCCGAAGGCCGCGACAGTTACTTAAAGTTGCTGTTAGGAGGAAACCTGTCGCGCCTTTGTACAGGCCACGGCTGAAGGCTCAGACCATTTATGTTCCCATTTAAAAGTCCTTATTCTAAGTAATTAGCGAGACCGAAGACTGGGCCCAGCAATGCAAGCACGAAGAATATTATATATATTTTTTTCTTTTATTTATTATTAATGTAAGAAGCAAGAAAGTAGAATTAATGCAGTAGAAATTAGGTCCTTGAGAATTAACATAACATTTACATACAGGCACATACATTGCTTCCAGAAACAACGACATCACAAATATGTAAACATCCAAGTCCTGGGGTTTTTTTTTGTCTCCAGCCGGGATTCGAACCCGGAACCTCTTGCATGGTAGGCAGATGCGCTACCGCTACGCCACAGAGGTCGTCATGTTATGTGTAGTGTTACTTTGGATGACAGCAATAGTCTGATTAGAGAACGTTGTGGACTGAAAGAGGATGTAGTGGCTAGAATTGAGAAAGGAATGTTGCGTTGGTTTGGACATTATTTATTCATTTATTTATTTATTTATTTATTTATTTATTTATTTATTTATTTATTTATTTATTTATTTATTTATTTATTTATTTATTTATTTATTTATTTATTTATTTATTTATTTATTTATTTATTTATTTATTTATTTATTTATTTATTTATTTATTTATTTATTTATTTATTTATTTATTTATTTATTTATTTATTTATTTATTTATTTATTTATTTATTTATTTATTTATTTATTTATTTATTTATTTATTTATTTATTTATTATTTATTTATTTATTTATTTATTTACACAGTTCTTGTAACATTACAGTCAACACCAAATCGTTACAGAACTAAAGACAACCTCTCACAACGATCTCTCTAGCATTATCTTACATTCATGTGTATAGGATGAAGGAAGAAAAATTTACGAAACAAATATATATTGCGAATGTTGACCAGCCCTTCGATTGATCGAAGGGCTGGTAAGGGACGTCCCAGGCGGACATACATCAACGAAAAAGGGGAAGTATTAGCAAAGGGGTAGATAAAAAGTACCCGGAACTGCCGTGCGTGCAGGCAGCGACTTATGAACGTTGATGAAGCGAAGGTGATCTGTCAGGATCGTGACAAGTGGCAGTCCCTGGTCTCTGAGGTCTCGTGAGATCATGTTATGTTATGTTAATTATTTATAAAATAAGAAGTTAAAGTTACCTAAAACGCTCTAATCGGCACAAGCTGGCCTGAATTGGAGGCTGCCGCTGACCACCGTCAGAAATGGAAATCTGTGGTTGAGGCCCTATGCTCCGCTAGGAGTTAAAGGACCAAAGAAGAAGAAGAAGAAAACGCTCTAACTGTTACTGTATAAACCTAATTCGTATTTGCTCCTATACTAGTTTTTAGAAGTAAATACGTTCAAAAATTCAACACCTGGCTAAGTCAATGCAAGAATCGCATTGTAGCAGCTAGGGAAGCGATCAATGGATGTAATTTTTCACGCACCATCGGTCAACTTGGAGATTTGCACAACGCCACGATGGCACTGCGGTAATTGGGCACGTGCGGGGTGTAGTGATGAGTTCTGCTGAATTTCGAGGCAAATATCGATAATCTATAATATAAAAATGAATCCTCGAATGTCTTGGTAAGCGCAAATCTCGAGAGCAGCTGAACCGATTTCGTTAATTCTTCTTTAACAATATTCCTTGAAGTACGAGTATGGTTCTTACGGAGAGAAAAAGAAAAATTTTAAAGAATCGACTGTTAGGTGGTACAAAGTTCGCTTGGTCAGCTAGTTACAAATAAAAGCTTAGTTTTGTTATTAAAAATATTATATTCATTTTTAATTTCAATATTTATATTTGAAATTAATACATTGATTGAAGATTGATGATGATAAAACATGGTTTAACGACTGCCATTACATGATAGCGTGCACCAACGGCTTAACGTGCCTTGCACTTAATTTTTTTTTGTAACTAGCTGACCCAGCAAACTTCGTACAGCCTAACAGTTGATTCTTTAATTTTTTTTATTTTTCTCTCTGTAAGAACCATTCTCGTACTTCAAGCGATTCATTTTTATATTACAGATTATTATATTAACACGGTAAATAATTGTTTCGAATGCTAGTTGTAATAATCCTGTTATTTAGATTACAGGAGCATTAAGCATTCGAAAACATCAAAACAATGATTTCTGACATTTACTCCTAGAGTTATTTTCACCTAATCTTTTGGCAATAAAATAAAACTCTACTCTTAACTTCCTTTATTTGTTCTGGTTTGCTTAAGAAATCATCGATAACAGAAAAAAATAAAAACAAAACTTGTCACGTTGCATCACTAGTGATTCATAAAACGATTGTCGTGCATTATTAATCCGATGATCAATGATCTACGGCTATTTAGATCAATAAAAATATGCGAAATCATCGTCAATTGTTACGTTACAACAGCCACAACGGTGTCTGTGACGCGACTTGCGATTTGACATCTCTACGCTATTTTTAGTCGCAATGATTTTGACTTTGCGGGCATTTCTTTGTTGCTTGACCAGAAAACGCAGCACAGGACGAACATTAGCTTGCTACATCGACCGATCTCAGGCAGATTGCTGGCAGTGGCTGGATGTCCTAGGACAGCAAGAAGTGGCATTCCTTGTGGGAGGCCTATGACTACTACTACGTTAGCCGAGTCGCACTTACCGATGACTTGGCTCACTTCAATAAATTTTCGGTCACTGCTGAGTGAAAGAAAATGGATCGAAAGTGAATCAAAAATCAATTAAATTATTAATAACGCACATATATTGTGTTGTATGCATATTTTATGCTTTATATTGATATTTAGACTATCAATCTAAAATCAACTCTTTGCGTCCCGCGATAAGAACGTTCGAAGCTCAAAAAGTTCAAATGTAAAAATCGGTGAAGAAAGAACTTTGATTCGATTTTGGACAAACCTAGTTCTGCATCAATGAAATTTGAAACATTTCTGAGGTAATTCTAAGGACGACGTACAAGTAGGCTTAAATTTAAGTATTTGTCCTTCTAGCTTTACTCGTAGCATACGTCATAGTAGAACATGTTCTTTTTGCGTAGGCATGCATTAATTTCCATGATCGGAAAACAGTATGTAGTGTGTGTGTGTATGTGTGTGTGTGTGTGCAGTATCAGTTTTTTATTAAAACGAGAAAAAAAGAACCCCAAGGTTATTACTTTCAGAGTAATAGATTATTTAGAGTATCTTTTGAAAATCTCCACTTTTATTATTTTTAGAAACATGTTCCATTTCATAGAGTAAGCGAAGTACCAGAAAATCTATATATATGATTTTGTGGTTGTGCAATAAAGTGTTCTCTATCTATTTATCATTGTGTCTAGATAGGTACATCAGTCGTGAGTCGCGAACCCTAGTTACATCAGTCGCGTTGCAAATCGCACAGCTTAAGCCGTGTCCATGTCGATCTTTCCCTACCACAAGCTCTAACGGTTCAAATAAGACACATAATAACGCGAACTGTCCATAAATATTTGATGAATTACGTGCCAGTTATTCCTGTACCAGACTGCATAAAACTTCCCCATATTTTCGCCTCTGTTTATTTCTTTTTTTCTCAACACTCCGATGCAGCGGAGAACGGTCATCTGGCCAGAAGCCAAATATGCAAAAAAGTGTGTGTACCAAAATACCTGGGGTTGAATTCTGTTGGGTTGCAATGATTTTGATTGAAGCGTGGTCAGAACATATTTTTTATTGAAAAAAAAGTTGACTGATAAAGATTTATTCCACATCAGTAAACTATTACAGGAATATGATAACACGGAAATAATAAAAAAATACATAGGTATGTTGATTGATTTTTACAATCAAGATTTTTAGATCAAGATTACAAGGATCTTTTTTATCATATACTATTTGACCTCGTATTAAGCACTCTGACAACAATTTTTAGAACCCACAATCTAGAACCTAGGATCGACAACCTAGGAATTTAATTGACTTCCGCCAATGACGGCCGTTGGCGCAAATCGATTAAAATCCTAGGTAGTTGATATTACGTTCTAAAAATAGTTCTCTATCACAGATATTCAGATTGTTGATGTTTAATTTTTGAAAAACACGTATTATTAAACAAGTTATGATTTTTATTCCATTAGTGGCGCTAAGCACCCAGCGCCAGAAGGGACTACTCGAGTGCCTGGGACATTGTTTAAGAAGGTGCAGGCTTGCCCAGCACCTATACCATCCTGACAGCGTAGTCGGCCAAGCCCACAGGAAGGACTAGATAATACGCGCGGAGCCAACCAAGCCGTCGGTTTCCTCATGATGTTTTAACGTGCGGTATCATCATCATCATCGTCACCGTCAGGCTATACTAGTCCACTGCTGGATTTAGCCCTCCCCTAAAGACCGCCACGTTGAGCTATCATAGGGGGTAATGCCCATAATCCCCACGCTGGGCATGCAGGTTGGGGATCGCAGTTCGGTGGAATTGTACTGCAGGGGGCGCTGCTGCCCACCCTCCGGTTAGTGTCCCTTAGTCGCTTTTTACGACACCCGCGGGAAGAATTGTGTTGGTGCTATTCTCTAGGCCGACACCAGACAGCATCATCATCATCATAATCAGCTGGTGTCAGTCCACTGCTGGACATAGTCCTCTTCCAAGACACACCACTGAGCCCGATCTTCGACTCTCCTCTTCCAGTCACTGCCCACCACTTTGCTTCGATAGACCTTATAGTCATGCTTATGTATTATATTAGGTACTAACTGACCCAGCGAACTTAGTACCGCCTGACAGTCGATTCTTTATTTTTTTTTATTTTCCCTTCCGTATGAACCATCCTCGTATTTAAAGGAATATTTAAAAAAAAGGATTAACGAAAGCGGTTAAGCTGATCTCGAGATTTGCGCTCACAAACACATTCAGCGATTCATTTTTATATTTTAGATTAATGAACAGATTTTGTTTTTAGTTTTAATAATAATTATAATTATTCTTTTTAATGCACTAACCCGTGTTAAGGACAATTTTAAAAACCTATTTAGTAGCTGCTAAAACCTATGTGCTGCAAGTGATGCAAATTACTTCAGCGAGATGTTGCTGCATGTACGTTATACAGAGAGTATTGTAAAGAGGTTCGAAATTTCACTAGTCTTTGTGACATGCGGTATCGCGACTACAAATTCGCAAATGCCTTTGCTTAATTTCAAACAGAATCGGTCTAACAGAATCGGCAGGCAGTGTTTGTTCGTGTGCGTTTGTTTGTCCATCGAGCGGTCATCGCGCGGGCAACACTCGGTGCGGTATGCGGGCTTACTCACGCCTTCTTGTCGCGAGGAATTCCTGTTTGTCATTTGGACCAATAAGTACCCTAAGGGGCTACGTGGTACTAACTACGCTGCGAATGGGAAAAAATCGGAGCTACTTTTAAAAAACATTTTTTCTCTAATGTGAACTTCTCAACAGATATTTTAAGTCAGTATTTTAATTTATAAAAGCACAATTGCTTGAAACACTCCACGGATGTTGTTTAAATAATTGGTGGTTACATCTTTCCCTTAAGACACTGCTTATTGGACTCTCCAAGGTTTGCTGAAAGAAATCTCTTATAGGAAGATGTTAGCCTTATATTTAACAGGATATTAGGGTACTGTCTTCCTGTTATCCTAATATCCTGTTAAATATTTCGTGTGCCTAATATAGTAAAATAAACTACAATTAATTGATCGTTTATCCGAAAAGTGACTTACAAATCTATTTTATATATTTTTGTTTTATTATATATAACGACCACGACCGAGGACAAACTAGGACAGGTGTTTACTATTTACTATTAGTTTACTTAATTCACCTGGGTGCATTAAACCAGGTGAATTAAGGAAACGACAGGGAGCATTTTCGCAAAAAGCTAGGTACTGGGTCCAAGGTTCACGGTCGTGGTCTATTATAATATTTATTTGATTGAGAGATTTATAAAACACTTTTGTTAAATGATCTGTTAAAGAACGTTAACAGTACTTGTGAATTTCATACAGCTTTTAAAGTCTAATGTAGGGCATGAACAAAAAACGTCAATATATGTGTTTTTTTTTTTCGTTTTTACAGAAAAAATATAGGATTCGTGGTTATGAACACATGTAAATAATATTCATAGACATATAACACAGATCTCGTTAGCCCCATACTAAGTACGACTAAATGACTTGTATTACAGATACTAACTCGACAATAAATTGAATACAATAAATCTTCAGAATACAACAAATCAATCAGCTAACATCCAAGACCAGAGACAAACTAGAAAAGTTCGTTTCCTAGTTTGACCCGGCCGGGGATCGAACCCGAGACCTTCCTTTGGTTATACAGTCAACGTGCCAAACCGCTGCACCAGCAAGGCCGTCGAGTAAGAACTGACATTCCCGATTTCAAAGCTATGCTCATACATGTACCATAGTAAAAGTGTTCACAAAAGACATTTTGATACACCATAAGAAGAATTATTACTGTCTTTTGACTTCCTATCTCCTAATCTATTCATAATTAAACCACCAATGGGTAACTAAATACTTAATGGCCTGTCCAAACAAGCTTTCCACTTCTCCGGCATCGAGAGAAATCACGTGTGAATTGACTCGCGGGAAATTCCAATAAAACCAAAACGCATTTCCCCTCCGGAAGGGACGGACGCCCTCGATACCCTCAATTTGGGGTGTCCGAGTACGTTAAGAAGCCACCTCACTTGTCTTGCTTAACATATGGGGATCAATCGCTCGCGAGGGGATGAAATTGACCGTCTAAGCAAGCCTTAACTTTGCAGCTTCGTCAGACTTTATTTTAGAGGAGATAAGAACTATTTTTGGTCTGGCAAAGGAAAAGTGTCAAAAGAAAATATTTTCGAGGGTTGGGAAAATTATCAATTTCCGCACCGGACTTTCGTTGTTTTTTTTTATTGGTGTAAAGTGGGGTGCTTTTGTGTTAAGTTGTGGATATTGCGTTTGCGTGCGAAATATCTGGTCAGGGAGGAATTTGAAGGGTTGTTTTAGGGTTAAATTTGAAGGGAAACACATCCGTGGATTTTATTTGAATAATTCAATGATAACACTAATGTAAAATACAGTACATTACCTACAGATGACAATAGATAGGGCTTTCTAATGATAGTCATAATAATTATAGTGATAAGCGGCAAAAGAATCACCAGACCACATGGATTGAGAAAGTTTGCATCGAAAAGTCTAACTAGGATTTATTAGATATTTGTAGAGATATTTATTCATAGAGTAGATAAGAATATTCTTTAGTGTACAGCCGAGCACAAATTATAAAATATGACATTAAATATTATAGACAAAACAAAAAAAATATACTGTTGAATTATATATAATGTCTTTGAATAGCTTTCCGGCTTTGATTATCACCTAACCTATTTAGTTAGTACAACATTGTGCATTTTTTAAGTGGAACCTTGTAGTAGTTGGTAAAACTCTCGTAAATAAATAAGGTTAGGTTATTTAGATACAAATCCCTACATTTAGATACAAATCATGAATTTATTTCACTAAGGCACTCATCGCAATTTTTAATTAGGTTTAAAATTATACACATGCAGAGATGGATTATGTGTTGAAGTCTATAATTATCTTTTTTGTGAAGAGTTGGACAAACGTTCAAAATTCTGTACAATCTCATTGCTAAACTACACTTGTCTATTTATATAGGCGGATCTGCTGACGATTAAAATTTTACAAAGTCATCGCTAAGGTTCGTTTGAAAACCCGGCAATGGATTATTAATATTTTCCCAAAACGCAAATACGAGTGGCAGAGTCAGCCTGACGCGGTCAATTAAACGCGGTCAACTCAAACTTTTCAGCAATAATCCTCCTCAGGTGCACCCCGAGTAACCCCTGAACGAACTGAATTATTCATTTCCCTCCACACATCCGCCCTCCGGAAGTAGGTTCAATTGGCCGGAAACGACTTGACCGTAGGCTGTGACCCCTATAGCCGACGCCCAAGGACACCTTGAACCTTTGCGTTTATTTTTTATAACATTTTTTCTATAATATCTTTAATTAAAAAAAAAATGATATCAATAATTGCAAGCTAAAATATAAAAATATAAAAGTATGTAACTTAAATCATACAATTTTACATGATACCTACCTACGTTATAAAGGAAAATTGTTATTTTTCCCTTCAGCCACGTTCGTAACCAAATTTTCGTAACCAGTTACGAATGTGGACTTTTTGTTGCTGTTTCGTAACCAGTTACAAGCCAGTTACGAATGTGGATTAATTTTCCATTTTCGTAACTGAAACCTCTTAGCCATGTATGGTCTCCTCGTACTTCCACATCCATCCGGCTCATTTTTATTCTTTGCGTCCACCGTACACGTCGCTGAAAATCCACTCACCTTAGCATCCTCTTACTTAACCTTCCATCCCCCTAAGCATCCATTTTTAACATCCACATCCAGTCCCATAAAGGTGCATTAAAGGTACTTAGAACCCGTAAAGGTCTCGTAAAGGAACCTAAACGAACATTCACGACGTCTGCAGAGAGTATTATTACACGATTTTGTTTAATGGATAGACTATAATATCTCATATTTAACATAGCAAAAAGAGATCAGTTAAATTGTGGATAAAAAAAAATATTTTAATGTTTAAAATACATAGACAAGACTATATTAAACACAGTATATTTGTCAAAACAAGAAAACAATAATAAAAATTGAACGCACATAAAAAATATATTTTTCACACCACAGCACTTTCACTTTGAGAGTTCTTTGAAATGTTCCATCCAATCGAAACTGTGCCTTCTTCCAAAGTTAACAGCGCCTAATTTTACACGAAGGATACTTTTACCACAGTCTGAAGAACCAACAGAATGGTGACAAAGAAGAGCACGGTTGACGGGATGGTCTTGGAAGTTCTGCTAGTCTGTGGCAGGGCCTCGACGAGCTGGACTGGCATCGCAAAGGCTTGGTTGTTGCAGCGGTTAAGCTGGAAATATATAACGTTTCCTTGTAAAAATAAAGCGTGAAATAACGGTATTGCTGGTGATGTGTTGTTCACAGCACATATCAGCAATGCATGGTGAATTGGTGAACTTTTTTTCTTGCCACAGAGGCGCAAGCTTTTGTAAGAATTTGTTACTGTCTTTCTTTTCTTTCGCATATAGATGTAATTATGCTACTTTTTATGTGTGTCCATTTGTGGCAATGTTAATTAATGTTTTATATATTTTCTTTCTAAATATATTTTCTTTCTAAATTACATTTATAGTGAAGTTGATAGAAGTTGGGCGAAGCACTTTTATCTAAAACTAAAAAAAATCTTTAAAATCTTACTTGAAAATTTTAAATTTTGCCATTTACACAAAAGTGTGATTAGTCCTGCCAGTGTTCAATTTGTCTTTTTTCTATTATTAATTTGTAATTTCAATCATTTCTACTAATTTATGAATGGAAATTATCGAGGCTTCGCGTTCAGATTGAACGCGAAGCCTCGAGGCGTTTGCCTAACTTCCATCTACTTCGCGAATAGTGTAGTGAACGCTTAACAGTTCGCACTTCGGCTATAAAACTATCACACACAACCAAACAACCAAAATCAATGATTTTAGATAGAGACCACACCCACTTGAATGATTTTTTTCGATTGTGCGTGAACGAACGAACGATCGAACGGACGAACGAACGAACGAACGAACGAACGAACGAACGAACGAACGAACGAACGAACGAACGAACGAACGAACGAACAAACGAACGAACGAACGAACGAACGAACGAACGAACGAACGAACGAACGAACGAACGAACGAACGAACGAACGAACGAACGAAAGAAAAAACAAACAAACAAACAAACAAACAAACAAACAAGCAAGCAAGCAAGCAAGCAAGCAAGCAAGCAAGCAAGCAAGCAAGCAAGCAAGCAAGCAAGCAAGCAAGCAAGCAAGCAAGCAAGCAAGCAAGCAAGCAAGCAAGCAAGCAAGCAAGCAAGCAAGCAAGCAAGCAAGCAAGCAAGCAAGCAAGCAAGCAAGCAAGCAAGCAAGCAAGCAAGCAAGCAAGCAAGCAAGCAAGCAAGCAAGCAAGCAAGCAAGCAAGCAAGCAAGCAAGCAAGCAAGCAAGCAAGCAAGCAAGCAAGCAAGCAAGCAAGCAAGCAAGCAAGCAAGCAAGCAAGCAAGCAAGCAAGCAAGCAAGCAAGCAAGCAAGCAAGCAAGCAAGCAAGCAAGCAAGCAAGCAAGCAAGCAAGCAAGCAAGCAAGCAAGCAAGCAAGCAAGCAAGCAAGCAAGCAAGCAAGCAAGCAAGCAAGCAAGCAAGCTAGCTAGCAAGCAAGCAAGCAAGCAAGCAAGCAAGCAAGCAAGCAAGCAAGCAAGCAAGCAAGCAAGCAAGCAAGCAAGCAAGCAAGCAAGCAAGCAAGCAAGCAAGCAAGCAAGCAAGCAAGCAAGCAAGCAAGCAAGCAAGCAAGCAAGCAAGCAAGCAAGCAAGCAAGCAAGCAAGCAAGCAAGCAAGCAAGCAAGCAAGCAAGCAAGCAAGCAAGCAAGCAAGCAAGCAAGCAAGCAAGCAAGCAAGCAAGCAAGCAAGCAAGCAAGCAAGCAAGCAAGCAAGCAAGCAAGCAAGCAAGCAAGCAAGCAAGCAAGCAAGCAAGCAAGCAAGCAAGCAAGCAAGCAAGCAAGCAAGCAAGCAAGCAAGCAAGCAAGCAAGCAAGCAAGCAAGCAAGCAAGCAAGCAAGCAAGCAAGCAAGCAAGCAAGCAAGCAAGCAAGCAAGCAAGCAAGCAAGCAAGCAAGCAAGCAAGCAAGCAAGCAAGCAAGCAAGCAAGCAAGCAAGCAAGCAAGCAAGCAAGCAAGCAAGCAAGCAAGCAAGCAAGCAAGCAAGCAAGCAAGCAAGCAAGCAAGCAAGCAAGCAAGCAAGCAAGCAAGCAAGCAAGCAAGCAAGCAAGCAAGCAAGCAAGCAAGCAAGCAAGCAAGCAAGCAAGCAAGCAAGCAAGCAAGCAAGCAAGCAAGCAAGCAAGCAAGCAAGCAAGCAAGCAAGCAAGCAAGCAAGCAAGCAAGCAAGCAAGCAAGCAAGCAAGCAAGCAAGCAAACAAATAAATAAGTAATATTTATGGTATTTTCTAAGGTTAACACGAGTACTAGACATAATTAAAACTGTTTTTACACGGATGTCACTCGTTTATTATATTTTTTAAAATTTTTCGACGTTTCGGCACTTTTACAGGTGCCGTGGTCTCGGATCGTGGTCATGCGAGACCACGGTACCTGTAAAAGTGCCAAAACGTCGGAAAATTGTAAAAAATATAATAAACGAGTGACATCCGAGTAAAAACAGTTTTAAATATTCATGGACATATAACACCGATCTCGTTAGCCCTATACTAAGTACAACTAAATGACTTGTGTTACAGGTGCTAACTCGACAATAGATTTAATACAAAGATAACATCCAAGACTCGAGACAAACTAGAAAAGTTCGTTTCCTAGTTTGACCGGCTGACGGCTTTTAAACAGTCACTATTGCAATGTCTTAAAGAGGAGAGTTAAGGCCTTATGGCATCTTTCATTACTACGCATATTGCACTCACCGCTCTCACCCATCTTACACACACACACACACAAAGACACCAACATCCATAATCACATAGAAATATATACAGTCTGCAGTCATGATTTTTAATACTCTGTTTGCCTGATTTTGGTATTTCAAAGTTTTTTTCTTTTTTCTCATATGGTTACCTTTTGCTGTAGACTCTAAAGTTTGTAATTAATAATAATGCCTGTCTACAAGTTATGTCAATATAAAATAAGCCCGTAATTGGCCAAAGATAAATCATATTTGTAACAGTGAATATTTATTAACTTGTGCTGTGGGTTTTATAAATAAAATTAAAAAAAAAATTAAAAAAAAAAATTAAAAATACTCATTCTAGCATTTTTATTACATTAAAGTAGTATATTTTTATGCCAAAAACATGCTTCGCAAGGCACGTTAAGCCGTGGGTGCCGGCGATCATCTAATGGCAGTCGTTAAGCCATGTCAGAGGCCTTATGGGTGGCTTCATAAGTTCACAGTAAGGCCCGCCACCGTCTTACAAACCTCCACCAACCCGGACTTTGCCCCCGTGGTGGAGTATGACCTAACCTTCCTGCAATGCAGGAAGAGACCCGTACCCCAGCAGTGGGGACATACAGGATTGCAATCGCATGCCAAAAACGAAGGATTTTATCTTATTCAAGGCTTTCAACTGCAGTTCTGAGATTCTTCAAAATAAACCTCCGACATTAGTATTCCAAATTGGTCTCCGCAGGTTCGGCGCACAATCCACCCATACATACCTTATACCACACAGCACACAGTCGTATAAATGATCTTTTACGACGATCAAAAATTCACCTCACAACAAGTAGTGTCAGGCGAGGGCACACAGCTGGACCGGCATCCGCGCATTACAGCCTCGTACGAGCTGCCACGGGTCACCACGGACGTGAAGCAGCGATCTTCTACGCTGTGGCATGTTATCGTGTGCACTCTGGAGGAAAGAGATTGTTCTTAGCGTAGTACAGTAATGGTAAACTTGCCTCAAACTGGTTTCCATTTTTATACCATAGAAGATATAACATAATTAAAACTGTTTTTATACGGATTTATGCTCGTTTATTACATTTTTTACAATTTTCCAACGTTTCGGCACTTTTTCAGATGCCGTGGTCCCGGATGACGGCACCTAAAAAAATGCAGAAACGTTGGAAAACTGTAAAAAATATAATAAACGAGCATAAATCCGGATAAAAACAGTTTTAATTATTTCTACTGCTCGTGTTAACCTTAGAAAATACTAGATATAACATATTTTAAACTTTCGCGACCTGAACACATAATTAGGCTTAATCGCGTAGTAATTTATTGCTGATTGAGAAGATGCGAACGGGTGCCAGCCATCAGTCTTCTCGTAACCACGATAACGGTAACGTCGTCGAAACGTCGAGGTAAAATAGCAATAAATTACTACGCGATTAAGCCCCGAAAATATTCTAACTGTAGAAGATATAGAAAAACTCCAAAAAGAATAAAACTTTAAAATATTTTTAACGAAAGATATAGAAAAACTCCAAAAAGAATAAAACTTTAAAATATTTTTAACGACGATTATAATGAGGGCTTTTTAATGACAGCTGTGAATTGATTGCATTAAGAAAAACTAGATGGCGCTGCAAGGAGAACAAATGTCAACCCATCATACGTTTTATGTTGTACGCACAGATTATTTTTTGTGATAACCTAAATATCTTTTTGTAGTCTGTGATCTAAGCTAAACAATATTTCGAAACTGTTGAAGTATTTAGTAGTTTTGAAGTATTTTTACTATGTTCATTACATACGTACGTGAATTGTGTCTTTACTCGTGGCTAGGCCACGTATTGTGCATTTTTGTAAAAACATAGGCAGTCACCGTGTTCCTAAAGACGAAGTACGTAAATTACATTCGATTCGAGAGATAACGTATGACTGGGTTGACCATAAGGGACAAGTAATAAACACAGACTTCAGAAACGTAACGTGGCCGTGGCAGAAACCACAGAGATGTGATGTCAATTTTGACATATTATATCACGTCAGCACCATCTAACGGTAACTTGCGATACTGTTTTTTGTTTTAAATGACGCTTTGAAAAGCCCTCATTATACTATTTATTTTTTATTTTTAATGCACTAACCCGTGCTAAGGACAATTTTGATTTTTAGCCTCTAAATAGGTTTTTTTAAAAAGACGATTGTAATGTGCTTCAAACATGGACTCACCAATTACGCTAAAAAAATATTGTGCAATTTAAACTTAATTCCTGATTCACTTAGTTGGATTTAGTATATGAATGCAAAATTGAGGTAATAGTTTGTATTATAATAATGTGCTTGCCAAAGTTTTAGTTCAAAAACTTTGTTCAAGTTCTCCTTGATCATTTTAGTTTTAGTCCGTTCGAATAGAAAAACATATTGATAGCGTTCCACTTTAATGGCTTAAGTTACTAGGTGCAATTCCTTGATTAGTTGGCTTGTAATCGTTGCTATTCTTGTAAGATTCAACAACATCAGTATATAGTTCTAGATCAATATTCAATAGCTCTTGATGCTATTTTCCAATGTAAAATCCATTGCTTATATCAAAGCCTGTCTATGTTTTCTTGTATTTACATAAAATTGCTAGAAGAACCAGCAGTATTTATTTGGTTTCCGCTAGTCTCGAGCGGGCATAGGTTAAGTGGGGTAGCAGCATGGCTTGACGCAAAACGTAAGCCTAACTGCAACAGAATTTAGGATTTGGCGTATCACAGATTATTGCGGACAACTGGCGGAGCTTAAAAATGAGAAGCATTGGCGTCGATAATGTCATTTATACTACAGCAGCAGCAGCAGCTTGGTTTCCGGAATTCGATATCAGAAACATACCTAAACTTAGTAGGATCAAGGCAAGCCCGCAACGGCGTCTCGGCCTTGTATGCGCAGACGAAGCACTCGAGCGGGCGCGGCTTGACCGTCGGCGGCTTGGTGCTCGGCTGGGCTTGCCGCATCACCTCCGGCCTTCGCCGCTCCGGCCTGGCTGGCTTCTCGGCGTCTGGCTGGTCGTCCTCGTCGTCTTCGTCTTCGTCTTCATTGCCATCGTCAGAATCGTCGCGCCGCCTGCTTGAAAGCATATTTAATAGTTTACAATAACTTCTAATTGTGCTTCGTAAGGCAAGGAGATACGAGCTTGAAGAATATCAAGCCGTGGCCACTGCAATGTTTACTAAAGTTTTTCACTTTCGTTAAAAACAATCCATTTTAAAACCACATTGGACAATACTTAGATTCACCGCATTGCGTTTGTTACTCCCACAAATTCTTTATACACTAGAGGTAGGTACTATGGTCACCTTGACGTCTTTGGTGTCTACACCTTTAAGAATATTAATGTATGAGGGTGTATTATATTTGAAAAATAACTATTTTATGTGAAAAAGTATATACCTATTGAAAGGTGGCTGAATCGAGGCTCCAAGAAAGTTGTACGAAAGTTGCTCATCGATCAACAGGCCAGAGTATGACCTGTGATGGTTTAAAACTACCATTACGGTCTACACAAAAAGTATCTCAATGTGTATTGAAATTAAATAATTAAAATTAACCTATATCGGGGCAAAAAAAGCACAGAACTCGTTTTTAGTACTTTGTAGTGCTAATATTTCTTTACTTGACATAATCATATTATGGGCTCACACTGAGCTTATGTTAATTAAATAAATGTTGGTTATCAAATAATGAGTGAGACCGGAAGGATACATTTTACTGAAACTAATGACATAACATTCAATTTCGTCGCTTCATTCACAAGTAAAAGGATCCCATAGTGAAGCTGCCGAAACAAAATAATGTGATGTCGAGTAAAATTCGAAGGGTTGCTGATTGAGTTTCAAGCAGACGTTTAATCAAATAGTTTGTGTGCAATAATTATTTATATAAAATAGCGAAATGATGGCATGGCGGCGTGATGGCAGATGGACGAAGGCAGTGACAGAGTGGCGGCCGTGGGAGGGGGAACGGTCGGTGGGCAGACCAGCAGCCAGATGGTCAGATGACCTAAGTAAAGTGGCCGGCAAACAGTGGATGCGACTAGCGCGAGACCGTGCTGGCTCGCGTGGAAATGAAGAGGCCTATACCTGGCGGTGGGGTTTACCGGGCTGATGATGATGATGATGAATTATTTATATTGCAGCAATAATTTAAAACTCGAAATACTTCAAGAGTCAACAGTTGGTGAGTAAAATTCAGTACTCGTTCATTTCTCTATCTATTCATCCCACGGATAGACCATACTGCTGGGCATAGACCTTTCCCAGCCAGGCCTACTCTCTCAAACCCCGGACAATCACATCCAAGACCTACGGCTTTATGTCGTAGACCCATCGTGTCGCTGGCAACCGCTACGCCACAGACGACCTCTATGGCGTAGCGGTAGCGCGTCTGCCTACCATGCAAGAGGTCCCGGGTCCGAACCCCGGCTGGGGACAAAAATAAACCCTAGGTCTTGGATGTTTACATGTTTGTGATGTCGTTGTTTCTGATTCCCACCACACAGGGTATCCTACTGTGGTGCCAGAAGCAATGTATTTATCTGAATGGAAATGTTATGGTTAAAATTGTTGTTAGAAGAAATTCAAAAGGTTTTTTTAGAAGAAACTAGGTATTAGGATTTTTATTAAAACACAAATTATGAAACCAATCGCAACACACACAACGATAAACATAAAAACATATAGAAAACATAATACACAACAAGCAAGTTTTGAAAACGTTACATAAGTCTCTTGTGCTGCGAATGGCAGCTATCAGCTGCAAGATCAATTCTCAGCTTTTGCCGAGGTGTAAGGCCACAGTGCTGATTTATTTTATTTATTAAGTACACCAACTGCAAGCGTGCAAACATGACAAAGCTTATACATAGGCTTATACTTATGTATGCGGAATCTGGGATTCCAATAATTTTAAACGCAATGTCTGACCTCCATGGTCAAATTCGTTCTTTTTTTAAATACTGGCCGCTAATATTTTTCTCTTATATACGTTAGTGTTTTGTTTTTGTTGGGTTTAAAATGTCATATCGCTGAAAAAATGGAACTCACTCGTGAAAATATTCGTGCTATGATTTATTACGATTTTCGACATGTTTTAACGCAACAACAGTGCGTAGATCAATTAACTTCGACTTTTGGTGGTGAAGCTCCATCAAAAACGACTGCGTATACCAAACCAGTGGTTTATTGAGTTTAATCGCGGGCGCAGTAAGCTCACGGACGAAGTTAAAGTAGGTCGCCCGAAATCGGTGGTTGTGCCACAAAATATTGAAGCTGTGCGAAAACTAATAATGCAAGACCGCCATCTTACGCATCGCGAGATAGAGGCTATTCTGGGCATATGTATGACGAGCATTCATAGGATATTACACGAACATTTGTCTGTAAAAAAAATTTGTTCGCGTTGGATCCCGCACAAATTAACTCAGGATCAAAAAGATGCTCGCGTCAAAGGTGCAAGAAAACCTTAAAAAAATTCAACGGAGGCGACTCAAAGTCTGTTTATAATATCTACACAGGTGACGAATCCTGGATCTACGCGTACGATTCCGAAACTAAACAACAATCAACAGTTTGGGTGTTTCAAAATGAGCCGAACCCTACGAAAGTGGCTCGTGCAAAAAGCACTGTAATGCAAATGGTGGCCTGCTTTTTGGGTATTAATGGCCATGTGGCTACAATACCACTGGAGAATCGCAGAACGGTTAATTCGGAGTGGTACACGACCATTTGTTTGCCGGAAGTATTACGCAGAACCAGCGACCAACCAGCGACGCAGAATCATACTTTACCATGACAATGCAAGCTGTCATACATCTCAGGAAACAACTACATTTTTGGATGGTCAAAAAATAGAATCGATCCACCGTACAGCCCTGATTTGGCTCCCAATGATTTCTATTTATTCCCAAATGTAAAGAATAAATTACTTGGTCAACGATTTTCGACCCGTGAAGATGCCGTAGATGCGTTCAAACAGCACGTTTTGGAGATACCTCAATCAAAGTGGAAAAAGTGTTTTACAAAATGGTTTCATCGAATGAAAAAGTGCATCGATCATAGTGGAGAATACTTTGAAAAACAATAAAAGCATATTTAGCCATATACATTTGTTTATTTTTTCTATACCGCATACATAAGTAGCAGCCCTCGTAATAAAGGAGAGTGAAGTCTAGCAATTATGCCAATCAAAGATATATACAGCCTTTGTAGACTCAATTGTAAGAAAACTAAGACATTTCTTTATAATTATGGAATCAAGCTGATTCTCAGGCAATGACTGTCCGCCGCCTCCAACTTTACCCACCAACCCATAAAGGACATACTCACTCATCGTCTTCGTCTTCGTCCGTCTTGGAGCAAGTCCTCGTCGGAAGCAGCAAGAGCACGGCCAGCACCAAACAATACCTCCATCGCACCATCTCAGTTCCTGTAACCTTCAGCCCCACAGCCAACTACTCCTTGATCCCTTGCCGAAACACTAGATTTGTCATGTTCACCTATGTAAAACGAACATAATTATTTACGAAAGCTAGTCAACATTGATGGCTGAAGAAATAGCAGTTGACAGAATTTTAGGTGTTAGATATTTTTGGTTTTGGAACTTGTTTCTTTTTATTTTCTGGCTACTTGTCAAGTTCCTGTCATGGTGGGACTTTTCCCAGTTAGAAAATATCAGGAAGGAGTTTCAAAACCTCAATTTTAAATGCATTGTTTACGCAATAAGGATTCTGACAGTAAGGCCACCCACAGTCTACAATCCTCCACAAAGCCGGACTTGGCCCCCGTGATGGAGTATGCCCTAAAGCTATGGTAGGAAGATACCCGTGCCCCAGCAGTGGGAACATACAAGGGTTGTGTGTGATAAGTATGAGGGTCCAAGTCCACAGCCTAGTCCTTATTTTCGGCACTTCTTGCCGGAGACACAACAAAATACGTCCGTTAACAAATTAACGTTTATTGAAGAGAGATATTAAAGTATCTACAACTAATAATGAGTGACGAGAAACACAGTCTACCGACATACATTGCAGGTTGATATTGTACTCGTGGCCTAGCCGAAACGAGTGATTGGAATCAATCACTTGAGTTAAGCAACAACAGGCGCGGTCAGGTGCAAGATGGGTGACCGTCCCGTGACTACCGCTAGTGGCATTTTTTCCGAGCGCTTCTGAGCTTCGCAAGGCACTTTAAGCCGTTGGTGCCGGCTGTCATGTAAGGGCAGCCGTTAAGCCATGTCAAAGGCCTTATGGGCGGCTTGATAACCTGTGACAGTAAGGCCCGCCACTGTCTTACAATCCTCCGCCAACCCGGACTTGGCCCCCATGGTGGAGTATGGCCTAACCTTCCTGCCTTGCAGGAAGAGACCCGTGACCCAGCAGTGGGGACATACAAGGGTTGATATCGATTGTACTCGTAATAAGGATCCTCACTAGTGGTATCCCAATGGTAGTGGTCGTAGTATCTGCCTACACCTACGAAATACAGATGTGAGTATCTACGTGTATTATAATGTAAAAAATTTTGAATACGACCATTCTATGCAATATCTGGAATGTAAACAAACTATTCATGAATATTTCACATGAGACCAATTGCGAGTTGTTAATGTAGCCTATAAAGGTCCCTCTGCATGGCACATGCCTTCTCTCAGAGAGAGAGAGAGAGAGTATAGGCTTAATAACCAGGCATTCCTATCGCAGATTGGCCATTTCAAGCGCTGAGGTATTTGAACACCTCAGACCGTCAGGTTTCCTCACAATGTTCTCCTTCACGGTTAGCGAGTGATACATTATCCAATAAAATAGAATAATCTAGATTGTACTTCTTTGTAAAAAGTTATACGTTTTAATTTATAAAATACTCGTATATTATAGTAGCGATGTCTCTAAGATTTATTACTTTTTTACCATTAATAGAAGTTCTGTAACATTTATAGGCCATTAGTATTTTAAAATGACAAATTGTTGATGCTATCCCATGATGGGCAAGGGTGCCTATCAGGCCCAAACTCTCTCCGGTAGAAGCCGTTCTTAGCCTGCCTATGTTGATCAAGCCAGTCCTAGTAAATAAAATGTTAATAGTGTAATCGAGCACTATAAAATGACTTCCTTTCGATAATGTGGATAGATGCGCCATCTACGTTTGAAAGTATGAACTAGCTACTCCCCAGTAGGTGGCACTGTGCCAGACCATAAAATTTAATTTAGTTTTCTATAAGATGCGTTTTAATTATATTGGAAACGCGGAATGTCTTTATATTTGAAACAGATAAACGCGTTTCACATATTTATGTTCTATACACAATACCAATTACAAAATTCATATAAGATAAAATTTCTATGTATGTGGTGATTTCTAATTAGTAAAATTATAGTTCTAACCAAAATAGAATTTCATACTATCTAACTTCCACTTTTTACTAAAGCAATATTTATTAGCCTTTTCCGAAGGCTAAGACTGCTACACGTGACTACGTAAATGCTACGAGAGGTTACGAAATTGCTACGCCGCCGTAGTAATACACAACTTAGTCATCAATCAATTTTGCTGGCTGTATTTAGAGCTCCACTCTATTCTAGTCACATTAATAAGTGCAGTTATTCTCATTAATCCCAATTATGAGATACCTAGGTTTTGATAAGTTCCTTTATTACTTTATCAATGCGAACAGAGGAAGCGAAAGAGGTTTGTTAAGATCGTGGCAAGTAGCAAACGCGGTGGAAGCGGAGCAGTAGAATGCCGACTGTCAGCCGGTAGGTCGTGGGTTCAAATTCCGACATGTAGGTACCAATGGCTTTGTTTTCTAAGTTATGTACTTTTCTGAACTTATAGTAGCAATACCACTCGCTAACTGTTAAGAAAAATCGTAAGGAAACGTGCCTGAGGTATTCACATAACCCAACGCTTGAAATAGCCAATCCGCAGTGGGCACGCGTGGTGATTAAGCCCATAATCTCTAACTGAGAGAGGTCCTGTGTCTCACAGTGGGACATATATAGGGTGCATTATAAGTGGCAAGCCCTGCTACCCCTCCGGGATATAGGCGTGAGTTTATATGTGTGTGTGTATGAGTGTGTGTGTGTGTGCGTAAATTACGAGTGATACATTAAAATGTAGTAAATAGTAAATTAGGATTGCTAGATACTCTTTTACAGAATGTAAGCGAACTATTCATGAAATCATTTGCTAATAAAATCAAATAATACCAACTTCGAGTAATACCTTATAGAGTATATTATAAATTTTCGTTAATAATGCAGCATTAACGAAATAAAATACAAACTTAATTAAATATCTTACATAAGAGAAAATCCTTGTAGACTCCTTAACAAGCCATTTACAAATGCACATACTTTCAATACCATTTCCATCTGTCGCTGTAGCAATTTCACGTCAAAGCTCCCTCAAAAAGGTACCTAATTCCAGCCGCTGCCGCGGCCCTAACAAAGCATCCGACTAACACAAAATGAGCCTTCAATATAGGCAGGCCTTTTGAGCCACGCATGCATGAAACCTTTTTGTGCTCTCCTTTGCGTGGCACTAACTAGGCCCCGCACAGGCGGCTTATCGCTGTCATAAAGCCTTCTGTGAGGCCCCGGTGTCGTTCAAACCCCAATGCCCGACCTCATTAAAAAATGAAGCCCAACAAACAACCTCAAAGCGAAGCGCCGCCGCGCGGCGAGTAGCGGAACTACTCTTGCAAAATCAACGGCTGTACTTTTTTAATTAGCTCCCTAGCATACATGGTGAATGTGGAGTTTTTTTCTCCGGTTAGTTTGGCCGCTTTGCGTCGAGTATGGTAATTGTAAAGTAGCGGCACTCGACGGCTTTTGAACTTTGCTTTTGGTTGGTAGAGTATTTTTTTAGCCCCAAAGGTTGTTTTGCCGCGGGCAACCGAGATTGCTTATTTCATAATAATTGTGGCTGCTTATTAAGACAGTTGTATGCCTATTTATATACCTTGTTAAAAATAAAAATGAATTATCTAACCGCAGTTAAGTCATTATAATTAATTATTACACAATCTTGAGAATTCGTATAGTAGAAAAGAATATAAATGCCGACAAATCTGTAGGAATCTATGATCAGCCCACATCCCACTGCTGGGCATAGGCCTCCTTGTTATTGCGCCATTCCTCACGGTCCTGTGCTAATCTGATCCATCTCTGACCCGCAACCCTCACGATGTCGTCTGACCATCGTGTCGGTGGTCTGCCTAACAACCTCCTTCCCTCCCTCGGCTACCACTCCGATACTGCCCTGGTCCACCGGCCGTCTTCCTTTCTAGTCAAATGCCCCGCCCATCTCCACTTTAACTTTGTGATCCGCTTACCACGTCTTGAACGAATTTCTACGTTGAGTACACGGTCCACAAGCGACATTAAATGTATATGTAGAAATACATTTTTTTTACATTTTTTTTTATTTATTTCTTCAGAAATTATATATTTAAGAGTACAGTAAGTGCCTGAACACTCCACTAGGCAAGCCCGTTCTGAAATGATCAGATTCCATTATCGATTGCTGTGTAGGTAAGAAGAGGCAGTGCTATAGAATCGTATAAAACACATCAACAAACAGCACACCATATAGGTTAGACAAACTGACATATAAATACGTAAACACAATAGACTATAATATCAAATAACATAATATTACATAAATGTTATACATAGAATATTATTATATAATAAAATAATAATACATTCCCTAGATTACGGATGCAATTCTTTTTCTCGCCTACATCTTAGTGTGAGGTATCGTTGGTTTAATTGTTGAACACTATTATGAGTGTACGAAAACTGCGAATTATAAGCTTTAACGTGCAAGGTTTTCGATTCTACTTTGGGTCTCCAGGTTTTATCTTATTGCAATATTAGGTTCTATAGCGTTTAATGCAGCCACAACCTGCACTAGATAAGTGAATTAACCAGTCAGACCCTTTAACGTTAATTTGGGCGTATTTTGCCCCGTCACATAGTGGTGAAATTTTATGTAATAAAGCAAGAAATCTGACGCACTATAATTTCAATAAATGATATCTGAAGGTTTTTTCATTTTATTAATTAAATAAAAAGTACTTTATTCAAAAATAAATCGGTCATTCAAGTAACGACCTCGCTTATCATAAGAATACATAATTTAATTTAGTTAACACTTGCAAACGTCGGAGCCTTAGAATTAAGGCTATTGTTCAGTCTCCGGGATTTCCTACACTTGTTGTCAATAAATAAAAAACAATTAGGCTTCAAATAATTATCAACAATTTGAAGCAAAATAAAGGCACACGAAAATAGTTAGATAGAGAACACTTTAATGCACAACCAGAAAAATAATACAACCATGATTTCTTAAATCTAAGTAATGACATACAATTTGCGGTCTTGTCGCTATGAGTGATCTCTTCCATACAACCATTGGATGGTGTGGATTGCATGAAGAATATAATTGGTACGTGGTGCATGGACATAACAAATTAAATCAGAACATAAATGTAATATGTATATAAGAAATAATATAGGTACAATGAAAACTAATTGAAGAAACCAACTGGTACCACAATTAAATAGTTATCCGGTGACGTTCCGGTTATTGGAATACTTTTGGACATATGGGAGCCATGCTCATCATTCTAATCAATAATTCGTGAACCATCCAAGCTTAGGCTATAATTTGAGGTAGCTCTATACCCAATACCTGATATTTGTTTATATCGCTCTTCGTATTAAGCAATTTAAGTATATATTCCATTTTGTATATAAATATTCTATTCCTATGTCGTATTCTTTCATCGTTGTACCAGGCCGTGGTATTTGGTACTCGCGTGGTACTCGTGGGGTATCTCTTGCCACTGATTGAAAATCAGCGCTGAAGGCTTGCCCATCAGTAAACTGCTGAGTCAGTTGCCATTTATAATAACAGTGACACTCCGTGACTTATATTTTCCTTCTTCTTAATTTTTTTGGATAACTACCACACAATCCAATCACGTGACCTGGTCCCAAACTAGGATACTATGTGCTATGGTAGCCAGGTAATGAAGACACAAGTATGAAAATACACCCAGACTGAGGACACGTGTACAAATTTACGGCAGCCCCCAGTAGGAATCTAACCCACGACCTCTGTCTTGGTAGCCAAGCGCCCTAATGCCTAGACGAATAGACGAACGAGGCAGTCAATTCATGATTTTTATGTTTTTACTAGCCATTTATCAATTGGATTCCCATGGGAATTAGATATATTCCCGCAGTAAAACGTAGCCTATGTGTTAATCCAGGGTATCAGCCAACACCATACCAAATTTTAATAAAATCGCTCCAGCCGTTTAGAAGTGAAGAATTAACAAACATACACACTCACGAACTTTCGACTTTATAATGTTAGTGTGAAGTGGAGTGTGATATGATTCTCATCACATCACTGATGTGATGTGAATCATATCACTATGATTCTCATCACATCACTGATGTGATGTGAATCATATCACTACATGTGATGTGATGTGATTTTTGGGTTTGTTTTGTTATTGTGGCGTGTGTATATTTTTATTCTTCTTGTTTGTTCTTCGTCTTCTTTTTCGGGTCCAGAACAAGTGATTGCGACGTATTGATGTACTCGTACCTATCTCATTTGTAAAGAACCATGGGCAAGAACACAGGCAAAACACCGTCAATGGCTCGAGACACCAGACGCTTCTTCGATGCAAACTTCCAAGTTCTTTTATCTAGGTTGTCTCAAAAAGAGCAAACTTCGCGTGAACTTCACTCTCGCCTTGTGAACTAATTTTTCACGAGTCAAGTTCACGGCTGAGGGAGGCGGGGGGTGCTGCGATGAAATAAAATATTCATTATTATTTGCAAGGCACTGGCGCAGATCGCGGTTAGGCGGGCCGCTGGGAATTATTAATTTAATGTAATGCTGATAAACGTTGCGGGTTGTTCTTTAGTGTAACGGTACCGTAGTGGCATGGGGTTGAAAGGCTGCTCGCGGTAGGAGGTTGTAATTTTTATTTACAATAAAGTGAAGGGAAACATTCATTAATCGTTATCAACCCTTGTTTGTCCCCACTGCTGGGTCACGGGTCTCTCCCTGCATCGCAGGAAGGTTAGGCCATACTCCACCACGGGGGCCAAGTCCGGGTTGGTGGAGGATTGTAAGACAGTGGCGGCCCTTACTGTCAGAAGTTATCAAGCCGCCCATATGGCCTCTGACATGGCTTAACGACTGCCATTATATGACAGCCGGCACCAACGGCTTAACCTGCCTTGCGAAGCACGGAAGCGCTCGGAAAAATGCCACTAGCGGTAGTCACGGGACGCTCACCCATCCCGTACCTGACCGCGCCTGTTGTTGCTTAACCAAGTGATTGATTACAATCACTCGATTCGCCTCGGCCACGAGCGCTTCAAGGCAAACATTATATGAAAAAAACTGCTGCCTGTACGTAATACAGAGAGTATTGTAAAGGGGTTCAAAATTTCACTGATGCTGGTACTTGCCCATTAGCTCAGTTGGGAGAGCTCTGGCACGATTAGCCAGAGGTCGCGGGTTGGAGTCTCGGCATGGGTGGAATTTTCAGCCGCTAAATAGGTTTTGAAAATTGTCCTTAGCAAGGGTTAGTGCATTAAAAAGAATATAATCATTTATGGTAATCTTAACATGTAATGTGTGGAAGGCAATGTTTGAACCGCAGTGGTCACGTGTGGTAATTAACGCAATAACCTACCTACAAGAAGTTCTTAAATTTACTATTAAGTACTGTAATAAATTACATTATAATTTTTGGATGTATTATAAATTTACAAAATTCGCATTTTAACTAACTTAACGATAACAGTTTTGATGTATATGCCTCGATGACGCCAGTACAGCTTAATAGATCTGAATGGAATTTGGTGCAGATATAGTTTATAAATTACATTTTATACCGAAAATGTACACATAAAAAATTCCACAGCGAAGTCGCGGCCAACAACTGGTGTTGTAATTGTATAAAAGGTTTTTGTGGCGTTGATTTATAAGGTCTTATTTAGAGGCGACTCTCTAAATAAGACCTAAATAAGAAATACGTACCTATATTCGAATTACATGTTTCTGAAATAACACATTATACTGCAAATGAAAGGCATTGACAGATCAAGGAGTTTTACAAATACGTTGTAGACCTGCGTAATGCACGTGTAAAGTAACTAACTAAACAAAACACCAGGCCCTAAATTCTGTTAATGCATTAAAAGTAAAGTAACGTGGTGATTTCATTTCATTGCTGTTTTAAATCTAAGCCCGCACACGTATCAAACCTTCTAGGCGCCAGTGGTATAAAAACACTTCACGTCACGCGTCCAATTATCTGTCATTCTAGTGTAACGCACTAACAGAGTTAAGAAACAAATCATTGGTAATGTGTTTTGTTCATTTAGTTAAAGCATGCTAATAACGTTGGCAATCTTGTTTATTGCCAGATATATTCATCTGGCAATAAACAAGATTTGTCTTTGAACTAGCATTATTATTGCCATACCAAGTTCATCACACAACCTTAATCATCATTAACGAGAAATAACTCTACAGCCTTTAATTCAGGCTTTGATTGAGCGGCTGCTTGCGCGGTGTCCCGACGTGACGTCAGACGTAGTATTTAAAAAGTTTTACTCGTAAATGACGTAAAAATGTCCCGGACCTACCTCACTCGCTATCAGCGCCCGGCTTCCCATCCCCCTCCATCGGCGAGACACGGCCTTCAAATGCCGAATTTTTCTCGCCTCTTTCGTAATTAGTTCATTAATAGATTGCTCACCGAGTGAAGCGGAATTGAAACTCCCTAATTTTTATTCGTTCCCCTTATTCCGGAGCCAATGTCGTTGGTATTTAAATTAACGTTTTTGTTATTGACAACGTTAATTTCATTTCATGAATATTAATGGAATGGAAAGGTTTAAGTATACTGTACGAATACGGGTTCGCGACAGATGCCACATTTTTTACGCCTTTTGTAGAAGTATTTCTTAATGATTCGCGATACTCATACGTATATGAGTATCGCGTATATACTAAATGGGTCAATCGCGATTATTTATTAGGTAAAACGTAATTACGTACCTGTAGTAAAACGTAAATGCTAAGACTTAAGATTAATCCTCGTACTGAGTGCGCAATCAAGGTCGTGGATTCGAATCCCGGCCTGTACCAATGACATTGTTTTCTAAGTTACGTCAGTAAAGTTATACTCTAAAGTTATAGTTATACTCTAAAGGAAAACATCGCGAGGAAACCTGAGTGTCGCCACACTCAAACCTCCGCGCTTAAAAACACCAATCGGCATTGGGCACGCGTGGTACTGAAGCCCAAACTCTCTTTGAGAGAAGGCCTCCCTTTGCCTTTAGCACCAACCCAAATTCTTCCCGCGGGTGTCGTACAAGGTGACTAAGGGACACAAACCGGGGTGTGGGCAGCAGCGTCCCCTGCAGTACAATTCCACCAAACTGCGATCCCCAACCCGCATGCTCAGCGTGGGGATTATGGGCATTACCCCTCAATGATGGCACAACCTTGCGCTTTGGCGCTCATTAGTGGAGGGCTATGTCTAGCAGTGGACTAATATAGCCTGAAGAAGAAGAAGAAGGACGTAGTTAGGCCGCATTGTAATAAATTTTACCAGACTTTATTTGAAACAGCAACTGCACAACGCACTGAAGATCGATCCTAACAGTGAGATAATTTATTAGAATAGGCCTTACAACTCGGAGAAGGAAATTGCTTTGTAGACCCACACATGGCATTTCGTGCAATACTTAACCCTTCTCAAGCCACGTCTAACTAAACATTTCCTAATTTCCTCCTCGAAGTAACTAGAGCTGGCAAATGAGCACACACACAAGCGCGCTAAATTTGACCAGGCAAAGACCTCTGTACATCCTTTATTACGCCGCGATGCGGGTTTCAATCTGGGGCTAAGCGAGCGGGGTGGGAGGTCAAAGTGACTGGTCTCGTAAGTAAAGTTTCACATATATAGCCGCCTACATTTGTCGTACATGGCTGTTGAGAGGGTTTACATCCAACTTATTAGACGTTTCGGAAATTTGGTTTGGTAGCGAAAACCCCACAGGCTCCGCTCGTGCTGGTGATATGAGGGCTAATTGGGAATTTTGCGCCGGTATCGATGTTTTGATCGTTTGCCAACCAAGCTTCGTATTTAAAAAAAGTCTAACTGATATTAAGGATTATGTCTTATTCTTCTCAACTTATCGCTAAGCTGAGAAGAATGCAACAGAAGAAAGGAGATCGGATTCACCAACGTAGAAAGATAGAGGAATAACAATTATGTCCTAAAAAGCGCAGTTGTTGACACAGGCTTAAGTTAAGGCTAAAGCAGCATGTTTCTACTTTAAAATGACTGTCTTTGGTGGTAAAAACCACAATCAAATCAAAATTGTGACAGAGATATAAGAACTTGTGACGGTTCAAACCTCTTCACACAATTTTTATTTCTTTTTCTATCTATCATTTTCAAATATTTAAATTACGTCACTCTTCGATTCACATTCTTCGATTTCCCTCATTTTTCATCACTACTACTATACCCTTCGAACAGACCTGACTATTTTACCTGCTTATCCGTTTTTATCCAGTTTTTCTGTTTTAATATTACTACATATCTACAAATAAAACAACACCTGAAGTCGTTCCAGTTCTTATTATTTATAAAAGATATCCAACGTTCCAAACTTAACATTTTAGCGCATCCTAGCAAGTAATACTTACGGGTCTTATATAACTTGCTATGAAATTTTAACTGAAAGATCAGAGAATGGATGATGGGATATAGCCAGCGTTGAAGACCTGTTTCACTTGACAAGAAATTAAAACACGTATGGAGAGCTGAGTCCAATAGTGGAAAGGCACAGGGAGAAGAAAAAAGAGTTACAAGTTTTCAGTTATTTTTTTTTTCATATTAATGATACATAATATTCATATGAAATTGATTAATATTTTACTCGATCACGAAATTTATTTATATTCTCGTTGTACGAACAATCTAGTATTTATGTAACATTTTAACAACTGAACATTTTCATCGACTGTCACACATAAGATTCGTAAGTCTACATCGACAGTAGACCGTCCAATCACTATGCCCCGTATCTAGTTTGTAACTCAAATGTTTATCACCAGCGTACTAAAACAAGCCCCGCTCATTTTCATTTTCACAACCGAAAATTTTCATCGACTGTCACAAACAAGACTGGCTAGTCAACATCGACAATCGACCGCATTACTACGTCCTATATCCTGTTTGTAACGCAAACCTTTATAATCCTCGTGCTGAAACGTACCCGGACCCCAGAAAACCTAGTAGTTATCTGACATTTTCACAACCGACCATTTTCATCGACTGTCACACACAAGACTCGCAAGTCAATATCGACAGTCGACCGCCACAGCACTACGCCCCGTATCCAGTTTGTAACGCAAACGTTTGTAACCCGCGTGCTGAGACGAGCCCCGCTCCAGGGTAAATACATGCGAGTAAATAAGCCCGTACGTTGATCCATCTTCGTTATTTATGTACATACACGTCTATGTGCTGGGTGGTATTAGGTAGGTATGGGTGGACTTTGCGCTGAACCTGCGGAGACCAATTTGGAATACTAATGTCGGAAGTTTATTTGGTTTGCCGAGTGATTTGTTTGTTGGAAAGCGGTTGGGTCTTGAGTGAGGTTTGGCTTGCCATATTGAAGTACCACGGAACTACACTTATTTATTCTTATTATTGTTGTTTATTAATTTATTTGTATCACCACTTAACATCTATCATTACAGGTACCTAATGCGATAGAGTTACATAAAATTTAAGTAAACTTAAACAAAAAGACAGTACTTAATATTGCACATTATACACGTTACAAAATAAAATAAGTCCTTAGCTTGGAATCTGAATTATGGCCTTTTTGTAAGCCTTCAATCAATTCAAGACAAAATCGTTCGTTTTTGGCATAGAAATATACTACTTTATTGTGATAAAAATCCGAGAAAGAGATTTTAATATTAATGGTCTTTTTTTAGTAGCCTTCCAACGTCCCACCGCAAGGTAAAGGCCTTCTCTCAGAAACAGAGAGAAATAGTTAGGGCTTATTTACCACGCGTGCCCACCGTGAATTGGCGATTTTATGTGCTGAGATATTTTAACACTTCAGACACTCAGGTTTTCTCACCTGTCAGGCGATTTTTACACATTTTTTTAATCAAATTTGATGTATCAAAGATTTTCTATATTCTGTCTAACATAAAAGAAAACTCACAGCTAAGAGCCATCGCTAATGACGAATTCTAAAAGCGTTTCTCATCGCGATTTTTGACACTGAAAAACAATGCAAATGCTATCCATATTGCTTCCATTTTTACCCGACTGCGGCGAAGCCCAAAAGGAGGGTAATGTGTTTAGTTCGTATGTATGTATGTAAGTATGTCCGATTCTATGTTCCCTCATAATTACCAGATGACATGATTGCGCGCGGGAATTGTATTTGTTAAAAGTCGTGATTGCTCTAAAATTTCTAGCAATTCATTAACAATATATTATGTACTCCATTCATTCTCAATCGATGATGCTGAAACCTTTAAATATAGACTTTGCCTATTCACTTGAATTGCAACTAAATAAGCAGGTACTTAGGTACCATGCCAATCATAAAACAGCTTCAAAGCGGCGATTAGCACTACACAAAGTGAATTCCAATGGGGCGTGTCTCAAAGTTGCAGGAGCGTATGTTTGAAACTTTAACGTTTATGAGAGCGTGCATAGGTGTAAAAGCAGAGCAGACGGTCAGATTTAATTATCTCATTGTTATATTCTTTTTTATTGCACTAACCCGTGCTAAGAATAATTTTAAAAACCTATTTAGAGGCTAAAAATTCCACCCATGCCGGGACTCAAACCCGCGACCTCTGGCTAACCGTGCCAGCACTCTCCGAACTGAGCCAATGGGCGACTACCGGCATCAGTGAAATTTTGAACCTCTTTACAATACTCTCTGTATTACTTACAGGCAGTGACATCTGGCTGAAGTAATAATTGTACATGTTATTATGAAGCCCTCGTGGCCTAGTGGAACAGAGTGATTGGAAACAATCACTTGGGTTAAGCAGCAGGCGCGGTCAGGTGGGCATGGGTGACCATCTCGTGACTAGTGGTATTTTTTCTGAGCGCTTTTGTGCTTTGCAAGGCACGTTAAGCTGTTGGTGCGGGCTGTCATGTAATGGCAGTCGTTAACCCATGTCAGAGGCCCTATGGGCAGCATTATAACTTCTGACAATAAGCCCCGCCACTGTTTTTCAATCCTCCGCCAACCTGGACTTGGTCCCCGTGGTGGAGAATGGCCTAACCTTCCGAAAGAGAGACCCTTGCCCCAGCAGTGGGGGCATACAAAGGGTGGATATCACACACGTTATTTTATTTCCGTTTCAAGATATTGATAGATAAATCATTAATTTGTACTTTGAAACCCACTCACACACATTACTTACAAAATATTAAAAGTTGATTAACATACAGTATTAAATAACCTATTTCGAGGGTAAAAATTCCACCCATGCCGGGACCCAAAACCGCGACCTTTGGCTAACCGTGCCGGCGCTCTCCCAACTGAGCTAATGGGCATCTCACTGGCATCAGTGAAATTTCGAACCTCTTTACAATATTCTCTGTATTACGTACAGTACTATACACTAGTTTTAGTACAAGTTCAGACTTATCTTAGACTTACTTAGATAATATATATACAACGATCTAGCTCTTGAAATTAACACCTATGTTTAACTTGTAACGTCCATTTTTCTTACCACCGTAACGCTAAGAAGAAGAACATTCGCTAAGCCGTAACTTCTGTGCTTCTTTGAATAAAATCATCTTGATTTTGATACAAAAATACATGCAAAGTATAATTATTGTAACCAAAGTGTCATACCAAAATACGCAAAAATAAAAGGCAATACTCTGCAAAATTCAAAGAAAAGGCAACAAACTGTAAAACAAACTAACTAAACAAACTGACCAGGACATCCGAATCAAAGTCCCCAAAATGCTGGCAGCATTACAGAGCTGCACAGTCAGGGAGAGCCCTTGCTTCAGATGCGGCCTAGAGCTTTAAGCTAACTGGTCCCTCAAACGACGCCCCACTTCCTTGATGAAGTCCCGGCGTCTCCCTAACTCCTCCAGTTGTCTCCAACGCAAGCGGAGCCAAAATATAATTCATGCGCTCTAATGAGTGCTATACTTTTGACATTTTTTTCTTACCGGAGGCAGCTTTAGCAGTGTTGGCCTCCCCAAAATATTTTATAAACAAAAACAGAATAATAGGTTAGTTGGTACGTTTGAGTCAAATAGAATATCAAACTTTATGTAAGAAAATAATTTAATTCCACCACATCTTCTCACACTTGGCATGTTTGAGTTTAACTTTTGTAGAATTTGAGAATTTAACTTTTGTAGCATTGGTAGAGACGAAACAAATTATATGCGGTGAAAGAGGTAGCTAAGAAGAAAGAGGCTGTAAGAACCGTGGTTAGTGGCAAACCCTGGTCTCTGTCTTCCTTTCAACGTGAAAGTAAACATACAAGCGTGATGTTTATTTAAAGTTATGTAAAGTCTGATGTGTGAATCAAGTAAAGCTTCCACATCACACTACACGTTGCGCAAGAATGGATTATTCGACAAGTTCCCGAACAGTTTCGCAAATTGCCGCCCGTAATTCGCGAACGCCTGATTCTCGAACGTTCCCGTAAGTGCTCGCTGCAATCATTGCGGTCGCTAATGTTCCGAAGTTGGACCGAATTTTGGAGTTATTAGTTTTCGTAGTTTCGTGTGCGTTTGATTTATTGTCATAGGTATCTAGTGTTTTAGGCTAAGTATCAGTTTCACTTTCTACCGTTTGTTAACACCAGTAGTATGTACAATGCCAAATTTCTAATTTCTAGTATTTGACTACGAAACCCTGAAAAATATATATGTATGCACCGTTTAAATTATTATTAATAAATCACTTATGAGTTTCTGTGTCTGACGGAAACCGTTCTTTGAAGATCTCCATGATTAAATATATCCAGTAACTTTGCTGACGTAAATAGGTCATATCACCAAATTTAGGCAAAGCTCATACTTTAGCTGTTTTTATAGAATGCAATATTACAGACACGGCCTTAAATGTGTATTTATCAAGTAACATTTTATATATATCAACAAACATGTTATATATAATACATAAATATTCTTTTTAATTCACTTTGCAAAACTTTGCTTATTTACGAATTCGTATGATAAAGGGATTATTTGTGTCATATAATATTTTTCAGAAGCAGACACGATTTAATATGTCGTGTATTCTTACATTACAGCTCTATTTACTAAAGTAAATAACAGAGCGTAGACCAACATGAAGGAAGAAGAAGAACACGTTCTTTTTCATGAAAATCAAATAAACCCGTCTTCTAAGAGCTAGAATCAAAGACTAGTATCTCCAGCCACCCAATTATGCACAAGAAATCCTGAAGAATTCTTTATGAATCAACTAGGATTTTTTTGCAAAAGACGTTCGGTTTGAATTAAGAGCCACTTCCCACACAAACTAAACGCCTAAAGGCTTGAGACAAGGAGGTACTACACTTCTACTTCTACGACTGTGCGCGGTATCTATCACCGTCGGGCCAGGTTTACCCGGGATGATCCGGATTAAACCGCCCTAAGCCGGTTCGACGATATATTGGCGTGCGCAGACTGCTGGCTGGATGTATTAGAATTAGCCTAGTGAATTTACGGCGGGCTTCAGGTATGTGCATGGAACAGATAGGATGGGATTAAGAACTTGACGTTCTTTTTTTGCGGTAGAGACACAATCTATATAAATTTGCGTGAGGATTAAAGTTGTGGAATTTCATATATATACTCTATTTTGTTTTGGTGCCATTTCTATTGCAACATGCTTTTATTAGCTTCACTTTTATCTAACTGACAAGCTTATTCCCGGTTTTTCGTACATTAACAAGCCGTTAATGTAATGTTAACAGCAGAGCTGTTAGTTGATTATATTATTTTTAATGCACTAACCCGTGCTAAGAACAATTTTAAAAAACCTATTTAGAGGCTAACAATTCCACCCATGCCGGGATTCGGCTATCCGTGCCTGAGGCCGCGGGTTCGAATCCGGTGGAATTTTGGAATTTGGGTGGAATTTTTAGCCTCTAAATAGGTTTTTTAAAAGCTGTTAGTTAGGCAAATTGTATACGAAAAAACACATTTGACAGCTGTTAACGGTAACTACCGTTAACTAACAGATTGTTAGTGTTCGGGAAACTGGTCATCATCAACATTTAGATTAGATGTTCACAAATTTTGTTTTTATCTACCAACCTCTAGTTGTCGTGTAGATACAAAATATTGCAACTATGTAATTTGGATAAGGGTACAGTTGCTTGGTATCATCGAGCTGCTTTGACAATTTGAACCGGTTCAAAGTTCACCACTTTATGCAATAAAGATATTAATAAGACAACTGTGTAATTTCCTTTTTATGTATAGTGAAGTGTTCTCTATCGATTTAATAAATAAATAAACCATCGGCGGACTTGACACTCAAAATAAAGCTAAATCATCAAAGGATGAATTTTCATTCAGCAAAAACTCAAAATGTCCGAGCCAGACGCCTTTTTAACCTCTTACCTAAAAACCATCAACAACGGTGTTTACTCCTAACTGCACCCGATCACAAAGCAGGACAGGCGACATCCTTACCCCTTTAATTTCTCAATTACTGAACAACTAACGAATAAAGGTTGGAACGTCTTAATCAACATCAAAGGCAGTTTTTGCCCGACCTCCCTAACGCTGCGGGCGCCCAAACTTCTCTCATCAAGACTAGGGACTAGTTCAGTCTCAGTTTAATGTATGCACATTATCTAAGCTACCTAGTTTGGGTGTTGTTCCATTCTACCCCATTCCCCCTGGCTCGTGCGCGCAATTTTGACAGATACGAGATCAGGTTATGTAAAGTAGACGGAAGAGGATCTTGCTTCTATTCCGAAGGCGGTAAAGACTGTTATTCCATAACGGGTCTGAGATGCGGTAGCCTATCGGTAGAGTTTGTAATCTTTGGGTATTAATTAGTTAGTAGGGTAGATTGATAATGACAGCAACATAGGGAACAGAGTGCGCCAGGCTCGTTCTCTCTGTCTTATTAGCCAGTAAATGTTTATGTAACACGAATAAAATTTGTATAAAGATTAAGGTTGCCAAAAAGTAACATAATTTATAATTTTAATTTTAGAAAAGTTTCATCGCAATTTCCGGCACTCAATGACTCACTTAGGGTATTTAAATTATTATGTTATATAATATTAGGGTATATAATTAGGAATAGAAATAAATAGGTAGATAAAGAAAAATCCACGGATACTGTCTAAGAATACTTGCTACAAGTTAAATAAATCACGTTTTTTAAAACAAACGTATTAGACAGTTTTTCTGAGTACTGCTTACATTATCTGCTACAAAAGAGACCGGTATTAGTCTAGCACCAGCGCATAACATTTTTTTGTACATTGTACATTAAACGCAATATACCAAAGCAACTAATAATAAATTATGTTCTTAATAATATACAAAGCAAGAAAAGAAACTAAACTATCAAAGAAAAGAGATCTTTGAACTAAACCCGAACCCGTAAGTAGATCCGGACTAAAAGTCTACAAAAAGAGATCTTCATAATTTTTTTTTTTTAATATTTCGGTAAACATTGTATTTTACGTGATCTATAGTTATTTTTTATATAGCTTATAAACGTCCCATTGCAGGCACATGCCTTCTCGGAGAGAGAGACTGAGCTTAATTACCATGCGTGCCCACCGCGGATTAGCAATTTCAAGCGCTGAGGCCTTTGATCAATACATTAAGGAATATTCATGTAAGCAATATTCCAACTAGATTTATTTGAAAGTTCCGTAGAGGTACTATAATATTCTCGTAATTCCTACAAATCTAATTAGAACGACTAGCTCCATCTGTTGTCAAGTAGCAATAACTCTATAAGTCAATCATTATGTTAGTTCTGCTTTTAGTCGTCCCGCGACACTACTAAGTAACCCCACTGGGCGTCTACTATGAAACACGGGCTGACTTAATTTTTATAAGGTTAGCCTAACATAACATGCCCTATTTTTGTCTTCAATCTCTACTTCTGAATTTAGATTTGAACTTAGAAAATACAAAAAGAGGTATCGTTCTATTTTCATGTTTCTCAAAAAAGACCCCAATTGTCAGATAAATAAGTACAATACTTAACGACATTGTCAATTCAACCGGAAAACCTCCTAGAGTAACGAAGTAGCCTATGAAATATTTTTTCATTAGACTTATTTCCTATTGTTTTTGATTTTTCGTTGTTTTTTTTTTGTAGGAATGTGCAAAATTACACAGTCTGCTATTTCAACGGAACAAAGAAACTCACTTAATCAACCTTTTCACTCTATGTACAAATGCCTGTAAAGTTACTTAACATCTTAAAATCAAATTAATGGAATTATTTTAGTGCAGGAAATGAAGAAATCAAGAAATACTTATTGTACGACGCTCGGAGTGTTTAAGGCACGTCCTACGTAGTGTAATGTGCGACGCAGGAATTTACGACGTTCTGTTAACATACTCGTAAGATACAGCCTTCTTAAAAATGTGAATGTTGTGAAGATTACTCAATCGCGCAATAAAGGATGAACTGAGTTACATGTAACTTGGCATACAGATAGACGAAGACCTGAATTGAGACATAGGATACTTGATATCCCGGTAATAAGTTCTCATAAAATAATTTTCTTTTTGTTACCGTAACCCTTTACAAGCGAAAATCTGAAATATTTATGGCGTTGCCATGGTAACAACGAAGTTCGCCGGGATAGCTAGTAATCAATTTCATCATTAATGTACCTCGTGTACTTACACATACTACTCATGTGAAGTCCCTCCATTAGGTATATAGGATCAGCACTACCCCAGAGGGTACGGTGCGAGTATAAACATTAGTTAGTTGTGATAACAAATCTTGAACCATTCCGCGGGCTTACCTCCTAGCATTATTGATGACTAAAACAACCCCCTCCCCCGCCTTGTGGCACGACCAAAATTACGAAAGTGGGGTCAAATGGAACCTTACATACGGACAAAACCTCCTACATTGAAAAGTAAACTGTAACTTCTTACAACTAAGGCTGAAATCCGCGTGGGCAGATCGGAGGTCTAAGACTCAAGCTTTCCGACAAGGAATGGGGTGTAAGAGGGTTAACCCCCCAGGTGGTTAAGCCATTTTACCACGTTAGGCTGTGACGGCCGCCTGTAATTTTGGGGCCTAATGCGACTATTCCTATTTCAAGTTACCCCTGGAGGGTTAAGTATGGGCCTGGAGCGAGAGATAAGGCGAATGGGCCGTGCGAGGCTGTATGCGTCGATGGCGAGGGTTTAGAGGTTGGAGTTTTAGTTTGTCAACTTCAATTGGGGAGTTTGAAGTTACGTCAGTAGGTAGTCGACCGGATAAAATTAAAGGAAGGTTTCATTGTATTTAGTTTGTCGGTGATATACGCGAAAAGTTTTTAGTGTAGGTACACGCGCCCCTGCGGCGTATTATTAACTGACTGTGCAAGGGTTATAGATAGGTTGATTATTGCAAAGGCAGACAAACATTACGTGTGATTTCTAAAATATAAGTAATGATATAAAATTGTATGTAATATATGTTTATGGTCTATGTCTGTATATGTCTCTCACTATGGCATCGTTGCTGGTAAATAACCTAGATACGTATTTTTATGGGATTTATGCTGCGTTTTTAGCTAGAAGTTGGAGCATAACGTTTTATACATCCAATGAAATTTAACCTGCTTTGAGTGACACTGATAGTACAATAATTTTGTATACGTATTGATTGAAGACGTTTATTCAAATAAAAATACAAAAAAAAATACAGAGGTTGGTTCCTGCCAAACTGTATAACAGTTTGTTGGCAGATTGAGTCTGATGTGGATCAGATAGACAACATAAGAATAATATTCTTTACTGTACGCCAGGAAAAAACAAACATAAAATAATCATAAAGATGATGTGACAGAGAAGAGGCCTATGCTCAGCAATGGACTGTATTCGTGAGTTAGGTACATAGATGAAATTTGGACACTAGCTTCAAATATACTGTTACTAAGAAGCTCTTCATTAAAATTACTTGACCAACTCTTAACAAATTATCTTCCTGAAATCGAATTCTACATTGACTTAAACTGCATTACTAAATTTTACGATATTACCCGAATATCTGATAAATAAGAGTACAGGCTATTCCTTAAACCTACACCCCCATCGTTCATCCAATGAAACCCTCGTTTCCATTCAGCTACCGACCGTAGCTCAACGTCTACAAATAGTTATTTCATCATACCTGTTGAAGACCAGGTATTCTTTTCCTATAAATAACTTTAGGTTCCCACAAAATTGACACTTGGAATTTTCCGCCGCTTTTGTTTCTTTGAAATAACAAGTCTTAGACACGCTATTTTCTGTTATAATTTTATGTGCTAAAAACATAACATAAAAATTACAAGTAACAGAGCTCTTACGGATTTTTTGTAGACTTGACGACAAACCTGTCAAGAGGTTAACAAGGTTGTGCTAAATAAACTCAAAACTCTGACCGTAGCACCAAATAAAAAAGTAGTCTAACAATTTTGGCGTTTGGCCCAATTAATCGTAGCTAAAAGACAAAATTTACAAAATTCCTTAGATCTCTAAATAAATGACGTTTTTAGTTCCTCCATCTTTAACCTCTGATAAGTTGCTAAGTTGTACCTGAATTCATTTAAGTATCTAATAAACCTCGTTTCTAATCCTGTAAGACATAAACTAAACATCATCCGCATTTTTTTCCTACTGACTAGCTTAACTTACTGAAGTTCCAGTGACACTTCGGGAGGATATAACCACGTTCTCTGATAACTGAAGTTGCCTAACAAAGACAAAGGGAGCGGCCAGGTGCTGCAGGGAGATGCGGCGAATATAAATCGATGCAGTCCAACTTTGTGCGTTTCTGTGCCTACCTTCGGTATGATGTTGTATTTCAATTGGTCCCTGATACCCAAAAACATTCCAACCCATTAAGTAGCTTTAAAGAAAATACTTTTTTATGTTTCATTTTTTTGGTCAGACGTCTTACATTTGTGATCTCTTTCAGTGAATCTCCACTACTGGAGGTTGGGCGGCAGCTCTCTATATTCCTCTCTTTTATTTGTCAAGCGTCACAGATCTGCGACACTGGCAATTTGAGTTCATACTCTGAAGTTACGGAGTAATTATTTCTAATCACTATAACATTAAACAAGTGTAAACCTTAATATAAACGACCAATGTTTTATCTACCTAAAAAAGTGGTTTTCTCGAAAGTTTTTAACTGTGGCTTGGAATGATTCTGCGTAACGTGTTCTAATATGAATTTGCCTGGAATTGTAGGCCACTCTGAGATATAGCAATAGAAAAAAGGGTGTAATTATTATGCATGCTCTATAGAAAAACCACAAGTCATGAAAAAGTAGTATTAGTTGGATTCCAGCTAAAGGTCCCTACTAACTTAAATGCAACTTATTTAATCATATTTATGGTAGTACGCGAGTACCGTTGCGCGAGTACTTTTGCGTTCAACCAAATTGTTACGGTCTCGTTACTTTATTCTGTTTTGCTTTTCATGTATGCTACTGTTTTGTTTGTGCTTTCTTGATGCTGTGAGTCGTAATTAGATTTCTATGGATTCACTTTATATACGTGTATGTGTCTTATGTGAATAAATGATTTATCTACCTTCTTGCAAACTCTTTATTTCTGTGTTATTACACCATTTCCATCTTGAGTTTTTAAATTTATAAACATGGCTACTACTAAATACTATCTAGAATTAAGTTCGCCTTTGTACAAATTTGTTTCAGTGCAATAAAGAATTTTTCATTCATTCATGGCTTACACAGTTTCCTTATGTATAATTTTAGTAAAAGATAAATATGGACAGATTTTTGTAAGGAGAATAAAGTTTTTTTATATATTATTTATTTATTTATTCCGAAAACTCAGGTCCAATAGTGTTAGTGAAACAGTTGTTTAAAATCTATGTAATATACCTTATATATCTAGATTTAAGAAACTGTGCAAGCGATTCGCTTCTTCTTCCGATTTCCTACAAGAATCCTGAAAATCTATATATCCTGTGCCTATCAACGCCTGGTACCGCCTACTTACGTTTCAAAATAATAGATTTCATTCAAAAAAGCACAGACACTAGAACTAAATTAATAAACATTACAAGTTAAACTAGGTGTCCAGTATATTATTTTCGAGAAAGGATGGAAAAAAACTTCCAAACTTAGTCCTTTTTAAATTTTGGACTTTAGACAGAAAAGACATGTTTTGAGAGTGCAAAAAAGCATGGTTTATTCAATTCACTTTCATCTTATATAAAATTAATATTAAATAAAATTAAATAATAATTACTTCCACACATCATAATCACTTGACCTGGTCCCAAACTAGGATACCTTGTACTATGGTAACGAGGCAAGGTCGTTACAAACATGAATATTTACTGATTTTACCCGAGCTACTGATATATCTCGAAGAATTGCTCAGTTGAAGAGGCAGTGGACGGGGCACTAGCTCGAAGAACTGATGGCCGTTGGGGCGAAAAAGTTCTGAGCTAGCGACCACGGACCGGACGACGCGGCGTGGGCAGGCCCTCCACCTGATGGTCTGACGACCTGTTTGCGGTGAAGGGAAATTTGGAAAACCATGAGGGAGGCCTATTCTGCAGTGGGCGTCAAACGGCTGATGATGATGATGGAAATTAAATATCATATAAAATTATATCAAATATAAAATTTCATTTCAGAAATGACGGGACGAAGCCCACACAGACATGACGGGCCGACGACGGCGCGAACTTTAAACAACGCAATGCGTCTTTATTTATTAAGCTATGTCCAGCAGTGGACTACTTAATATAGCCTGAAGAAGAAGAAGAAGAAGATGCGTCTTTAAGGCGCTTTAGAGGCTAAGTGCCACCAATGGAAAGAAATCGTAACTTGTTTTATAATACGTTTTTATCTAAAAGTTAACATGAAAAACCTTAACAACTGTAACAATTATTTCTAGAACCTAGGATCAATAGACTAGAGCTTTAATCGATTTCCTATAAAAAAGTTCTGATTTTGGCGGAAAGCGATTAAAGTCCTTTGTTGTTGCTTCTAGGTTCTAGACTGTAGGTTATAAGAATACCTAGTTGTCAAAGTTGTTAAGATTGCTCATGTTCACTTTCAGATAAAAACGTGTAATTTTAATAACGTTGTGATTTTATTTCCATTTCCATTCCATAGTTAGCGCCCCAAAGCGTTTTAAATTGGAAGGTATGCAAAAATAGAATAAAAAATTCATTGGCGTACAATAATACATTCTTTTGCTGTGTGGTGTCGGCCTAGAGAATAGCACCAACCCAAATTCTTCCCGCGGGTGTCGTAAAAGGCGACTAAGGGACACAAACCGGGGGGTGGGCAGCAGCGCCCCCTGCAGTACAATTCCAACAATTTGCGATCCCCAACCCGCATGCTCAGCGTGGGGATTATGGGCATTAACCCCCCAATGATGGCACAACCTTGCGCTATGGCGCTCATTAGGGGAGGGCTATGTCCAGCAGTGGACTATTCTTTACTGGATAGGGTTCTACAAAAAGGTCCCTGAAGAAATATTGAGCTTATCAGAGCTTCTTAGAAGACTTCTCACGAATCAATTCACATACAAGCGTACGGAAAGCATATTGGTAAAGTTTCGTTGCGCTCCAGGCTGAAAGTAGTCCCAGCCGAGCCGAACCGCAGGTTCAATTAGGCTTAAAATTGAGAGAATATAAATAAAAACTTAAGATTACAATGTAGTAAACCTTCTCATAATAAACTTTTTAAAATGCTCTAATTTTCAGTCTTCGCATTAAGCGCTTTTCGTCCTTCATAATGCGCACAGCCAAAGTGTGGAACATCGTTTTTCCGAACAAATATAACCTGAACCTCTTTGAGATGCATGTGAACAGGCTTCTTCTGGGCAAACTCGGTCCATCCTAGACCTCATCTAAAGCCTCGGGCTAGATAGAGGTCAAGAGTAAGCCCATTTGTTACAAAAAAAGTTTTTTTTTTTCATTTACTCGTAGCTTAAATACGATCAAACCTCCATCAACAAAATTCTCAACATATCACTGAAGTTTCAATGCAATTCGGCATGACGTTTAAAAATGAAAACCAAACTAGGTTTATAAGGGAATCAGCTTGTAAGGCCTTAGGCTCGGGGCACACGTGAAGGACGTGGAAAGAGGGTGCGGAAAAGACGCGACGCGTACATAGAATTTACGCCCTCGCCCTGCCCTTTCTTTGTGGGCTTCGTCCCGTTCCATCAGTAGGTACATTTTGAATGTATGCGAATCGGAAAGACGACACGTCTTTTCCGCATCCTTGTCTCACGTTCATTTTGTGTGAATGAATACTAATACAAATATCCTTATTGATAAATACAATTTAGCATGAAATTATGTGAATTATGAAACTCTTGCTCACTAGGAAAACCTGTGCAAGTGTCATCCCTTAACTAGGTACGTATGACAGTGAGTCAAAAATTATGACCTAATTTTTGACTTGAGAAAATCAAAACAGAAAAGCTTGCTTTGAGCTTCTTAAGCAATTACAAAATGACAGGCATTTCAGAAAGAGAGAGTGTTGGCTTAATTACTACGCGTAGCCACCGCGGTTTGGCAATTTTAAGCGTTGGGGTTTTGTAGAATACCTCAGACACTCATACTTATACATGAGGGAAGTTACTTCATGCACAAGTATGTAAGACTGATAGAATATTCTTTATCGCACACAGAAATTACAATAACAGAAATTATATTAATATTACGATTGGCGGCTTTATTACTAAAAAAAATTCTTCCGAAATGTCTAAACGAAAATGTCTAAGAAAAGTACCACAGATTACAGAAAAACTTTTTTTATTTAATAATTGAGTGTTTTTTAATCGTCGAAGATTTTTAAGTAAAAACATTATGATAAGTAGGTGAGGCCAATGTCCTGCGTCGAATGGCTAATGATGACGTATAAGTGATGTGTAGATACTAACGGAGTACTCTAGGGTATTTTTCCAAGTATACATGGGTGGAACCCCAAAAAGATGGATTAGGACCATTCTTTCCTCTGCGACACCTCTGAGTGACTGCCAGGACGGTCTCAGCTCGCCTTAGGAGCACATCAATCACCGCCTAGCCCCTAAGGGACTAGACGTTATACGGGTTTTAGGGGCGGGGGAAGGTGAGAATTATTTAAATAGAAAACCAACGTTTTCGCAAGCAGTGACAGTGACTTTTGACTGGTCCGATACAAACGGCAATCAATATTGTAATTAATAAAAAAAATCTTCAAGCAATCCTTTCTTTACCTTAACAAAAAAAAAAATTGTGTAAAATGTGTAATGGTTTTTTTCTTACTCTTAATTATTATACTATTTTTATTTTTAATGCACTAACCCGTGCTAAGGACAATTAAAAAAAAAATTAAAAACCTATTTAGAGGTTAAAAATTCCACCCATGCCGGGATTCGAACCCGCGACCTTTGGCAATCCGTGCCAGCGCTCTATCCAACTGAGCTAATGGGCGACTCACCGGCATCAGTAAAATTTCGAACCTCTTTACACTATTCTCTGTATTACGTACAGGCAGCGACATCTGGCTTAAGCGAATTGCATCACTTACAGCCCCGACTACCTACTTTGTAGTTAGGTTTTTACATCGGAATGATATCGCTGTACCCACATGATTATACTATTTTTATTTTTAATGCACTAACCCGTGCTAAGGACAATTATGTTAGGACATTATAGTACCTAATTATGTTATTTTTTGTGTGTGCATTTGTGATAATTTAAATGTTTTTTTCTTAGACATTTTAAAAGCCCATTTCAACAAACTGTCTTATTTTAACAATTTTTTTAACGTCGTTAACATACACTTTAACCGCTCGGACCTTGCGACAACATTGCAAACAAGTGAATCCAGACAAAAATTTATAATAAATATCTGTATTTTCTCCTGCAAATAGTAAAGACTAAATAGAGATACTACGAGCACTATGTCAGTGCTAAAATTTTTTTTTTATTTATATTTTTAAAGCCTTGTGGCCACTCGTAGCCAGCCAGTCTTACCCAACGCAAAGAGGTTTCAGCCTCACCCAAGCAAAAAACAAAACACAGCGCTCTTCAGGCCACAACAATAATTAATAGCTGAAACTTTTTGCCCAGTCGGCCTCCCTCCCCCCACACGCAATCTTACGACGCCGGATTTCTGTCTGTTGGTTTAAATCAATCACTGCCTGTGAGTTGAGAACGGTGTAAGGGTTTATGCCTAAAAGACCTTGTTGTGAATTGTTGTTGGAGAGCTGGACAGTAGTAAAAACAAAGGCGGGAGATTTTTTTTGCAAGATATAAAAGCTTCAATATTGCTTACAAAACTCTCTACAGTCAGTTGTAGCGAGACGGAGTTAAAGAAAACGTCTAATCCATCTTTTTTTTTAAAGTATCTATCTCTTTCCTTCTTTCTAAGCAACCTGAAAAGTCTTCTTCTTCTTCAGGCTATATTATGTCGTCCACTGCTGGACATAGCCCTCCCCTAATGAGCGCGATATCGCCCATTAGAGTCTGATCTTTACTTAAACCACCTCAAAAATCAGCGATAAGATGTTGTTACTCAGTTTTCGCTTTATGCTAAGGTGCAAAGTCTTGGTCAAACCAAATGAAAAGAATTTTATTCACTATAAAAACATTTAGATTTGTGAGATAAACGTCACTTTCGCTATTCGTCATATGAGACATAGACCACCTTAGCGAGACGCTACAAGAGATATAGGTGACTTTCTTTATTCGTCACATTATCATGTAGTCGCATACATGTTTATACTCAATAAACGTCCAAGCTTTTAAAGCTATTAGTTTAAAAATTAATATATTAGGTATGTGAAGAAGAATCTAACAAAGAAGTCTTGGTTTCGAGTACACTTCATTCGTATCATTCGTATTTTTAACCATTCTAACTATAAAGACTCAGAGTTCAGTTCAGATATCATATCAGGCCGTTGAGCATGAGTAATACCTTGGCATAACGAAGATTATTATTGAAATACATCAAAAATAGAACGCGCGTTCAATAAAGCCCGCCTCATCATTTGATCCATCCACACAACAGCACACCTCAATGGCTAAACAAAAACCAAAAATTAAACAACGTCCTTTGTTGGCGAAAACGCTAAATTGAGGAAATTTCCATCCATTCTCCGGGCAGGCGTCATCCGCGCCTAAACCCCGCTTCAATTTCAATAGCCCCCCCTACACACACCCTTACACCCTTTAGGACGCCTCCACCTTTGTAGTCGTCCTTTTCTAACGCGAGGGGTTCCAACAAGAGCAGGCAGGATGGCGATACCTACTGCAAGCCCGGTCCGAAAGTTAGACATATATTATTGTATACGCCGTAGGTGGCTCGGGGGCTAAGATTGATGCGACGGGCAGGGGGTAGTTCGGCAACCCGGATCCCGAACGTAACGAAATTTTAGCCTCACGCATGTGTGTGTAGGTATATGCCTGCCAACCTCTCATATTTCACTCGGAGGAAATTACAAAATTAATTTCCAAGTTTCAATCTTATAAAGAGAGTGAGACGAAAAATTGCCTCTTATGTGACGTGGAGAGGCATTGGTAGGCTTCTGGACAAATTGAGGTCGACATAATAATATGGTTTCGAGCTTTTTCTGTCTCCCGTTGTTCGTGTAAGCAATCAGGATTTTTACGGCTTTCCGTTATCTACCTACACAATTTTTCAATAACAACAAACCTACGAAATGTATAAAAATGCAAGGAAAAAGAATACGAAAATACTGGCATAAAAACAAGCATTACCAATCAGCGGACGATTATGTATCGCGGAAAAAAGTAAACACAAAAAGGTCCTTCAAAAGAAGTTCGATATTCAAAAGTTCAAAGTCAAGGCGGGAAGGGAACTCCATTGTACTAATTACGCGGCAGACGGCGCGCTTTCACTCTCGCCCGGCGTCGTTTTAATTATTTTTTTCAGCGTCTCGACGCGACGGCGGCGGCGCGCGCTTCTGACGGAAGCGCGGGAAAAATTTACGGTGAAAATTGCATTGATACGCCCGCGACCGCGAAACCACTTTTCTTGCCATATATAATGCAGTTTGGTTACAAAAAGTTACGGGCTACAGTTTTCTTATAGGCAGTTAATATTAATGAAAAAATATGTTTAATGCCTAGCTGAAATGAATTAAATTAATGTTATTACCTAATACATATTTTATTACGGTGCATTGCTTTTGGCCTATTTCTGCAGTTATTTACAAGGCTTACCTTTTAAGTAAAACCGTCTGAGTTTTCCCGTGGAGTATCCACCCTTACCAAACAGAAGCGACGGGAAAAGTTCGCGCCCCGCTCAATCTTTGATACTTTCTTCTTGCATTTTTTTAGCTCTCCTTATTAATGAAAAGTAGGTTACTAACTTCGTTCGCTTTAAGAATGAAAGTTACGGCCACGTTGCCGTAGGTCGATGAACTTCGCAGCTGTCTTTTGTTTTTGTTTACCTTCTTTGCCGTTATCTGAGTGCTTTTCAGTATGAGATTTTTAGAGGACGCATGCCTAGGATTGGCCTTTAACTACGTAACCTACAAGATAAACATTGTGACTGATTAGATTAGTTATTTCTTAATAATTACCTTGTCTGATTTTAAAAATATAGGTCGCAAAGTATATAGTGTATTTTCCTTTTATAACAATTTTTCTTTTACCTCCTGCTGTTGACTGGTAGAAAATGCTTAAGGCATTAAGTCTGCCGCATCCTACATTTCTGTACGTGCAATAAAAGTATAAATAAATAAATATTTTGGATGAACTATGAATTGTTATCATTATGCCATTGGATTCATAAACAAACTTCACATAGATAAAAAAAATCCAACAAAGCGATAAGAACCTGCGATACCAGCACATAGTGCCGAACATGGGTTTATGTTGAAAATCAATTATTGGACCAATCAATTGTTCAACCTTTACTTTGAGCTCGGTGATTTTAGACTGTTCTTATTGAAAAATTCGCACATGCGTAAAGGTAATGCATACCTATTTGCTTGCCTTACATTGTTAAGGTTATGGCTTTTGAATGTCTAACAGACGTTTTAATTCCTTCACCGTTTCAGTTTGATGGCACAAACCAGAGGACATCCCACGATTTTGAAACTTGTTTCAGCTTAATAAGCCTCTTGGTCAATATCATGTCATTATCATACGTATCTGGTTCTCTAGCTCAGTTACCCAAAAAACTCAATTCATTTGAAAAGTGGTTGCGTAGAGTTATGACTTCCGCTACAATTTCTATGGCTCCAATATAGTCTTTTTAAACAAACATCAACACAACAGTCAACTTTGTCAACCGTAGCTGTCACTGTAACATCATTAATTATCTATTAGAAAAGGATTCTGTGTCGGGCTCTTGGCTGGTACATGCGCTTCATTTGTTTTTTTTTTCCGGAATTTTCCATTTTATTCTTTTTGTTGGCTTTTTCTTATTATTCATCATCATTGTGTAGTTAATTACTTCCATTAGTTAGATTCAGCAGTTTTCGGTGAGTATTATCATTACTTTTCTTCAATATGGGTGACAAAAAGATCCCGCCTAAGCCCCCGGACCCAGTCCCTTTTGAATATGAGCCGATTTGTACGATCACCTTACCTCAAGAATCGCCGATGTGCCAGCAGATGGATACTTCTGATAGTACCTGTAGAAAGCGTGCTGCAGTCTCCGGACCGCCACCTGAGTTACCATCTAAACTTCCCCGAGCTACTCTTGATCTTAGGCAAAAGTACTCTGCATTCGACAAAGGCCCATTTATTGTGCATGTCTCAAAAGTCCAGGCAGAGGAGAATTCTGGTTCAAGCTTGCACCATGTTAAGTTTGGCTTATTCCTATTGAAGCACAACATTGGTAATGTCTTGAACGATGGCATAAAACGATTAGGGCGCAACAGAGTTTCTGTCGAGTTTAAATCTCCGGAAGATGCAAATGCCTTCATTGTTAATCCGGTTCTAGAGCAGAATCAATTCAAGGCAGTAGTCCCCCAATATAATGTGACTCGAATGGGCCTCGTAAGAGGGGTTCCAACTGAATGGTCAGAGGACGAAGTAAAAAATTTGTTAAAAGTTCCAACAGGCTGTGGAAATGTTATTAAAGTTCGCAGAATGAATAGAAAAACTATTGATAATGAAGGTCACTCAGTATGGGTCCCAAGGCAGACAGTGGTCCTTACATTTGATGGGCAGGTCCTCCCTAAAAGAGTATTCTGTTGCTACTCTGCTCTAGAGGTTGAGCAATATACTTATCCAACAGTGCAATGTTATAATTGCTGCCGGTTTGGACATACACGAAATCAGTGTCGGTCAAAACCTAGATGCTATAAGTGTGGAAAAGACCATCCTGGTGATGGTTGCGAGATTAATGAATGTGAGGCTACATGTTTACTGTGTGATGGTGAACATCCTGCTACTAGCAAGGATTGCCCAGAATACAGCAGACAGCGTGCTATTAAAATTCTAATGGCGGAGCAAGCTATTTCATATTTTGAGGCAAATAAAAGGATACCTGCTATTTCCAGAACTTATGCAAACGCAGTGAAATCATCCCCTCCCTTGTTTTCACAGTCACTGTCTAGCCCCACTCAAAGGCAGCAATCTAGTAGAGCATATAAAAAAACTGTCTTTTCAAAACCAAAGACTCATTCTCCCCTTACTCCAGGGTATGATAGGCTTGCACATCAAGAACTGACTAGGGACTATTCCTTTTCACCATCCTGTAATGGTTGTGCTCTAGGCCAAAATCAACTTTCAGCAAATATAGCTACTGAGGATCCCATTGAGCAGCTTGTTTCCCTTCTCACTAAACTTATTACTGCCAAGTCCCTACCTGACCACGTTGCCCAAAAACTTAGTAATATTTTATTTGTTCTTCATAATGACCCTTCATCTTCTTCAGTGGAATGTGAGAAGCATAAACAATAAAAAACATGAACTAATTCATATCTTAAACAAATACAAACCAGCAATTTGCTGCCTGAGTGAAACTTGGCTAAAGCCAAGTTCCAATTTTAATGTAAATAGCTATAATTGTGTTCGCAATGATAGGGCTGACAACTATGGTGGTTGTGCCATTCTTGTCAGTAACAAAATTCCTTTTTCAGTAGTTTCTCTTCCCCATCTGGGCAGTGATGTTAATTTGGTCGGTGTAAAATCTTTAGGCATTACTATTGTCTCTATTTACATTTCAAACCCTTCCGTCACACTAATTCCATCAATTAATTTACTTATGTCACAGTTACAAACTCCATTTATTATTATGGGCGATTTTAATGGGCATCACTATAGATGGGGTTCAGACCATTGTGACACCTTTGGGGAGGAACTCATTGAGGCCATTGATGATGCAGGTCTATGTGTCTTAAATGATGGTAGACCTACGCGTAGGGGTTACATAGGAGGGAGGAAAAGTTGTGTTGACTTAACTATCTGTTCACTGGATTTAAGTTCTCGCTGTATTTGGGATCGCTTAAATTACACTTATGAAAGTGATCATTTTCCAATCCTTGTTTGTTTACCTAATAAATCTGTCCCAGAAAAGTCAGTTAGTCCTTTACTGAAATATCGACTTACTAAAAATGGTTGGGTCACTTACTCAGACACTTTAGAGGGAGAGATTCCATCCCTACCGAACGTTGAAAATTCTGATTTAGCTTCTACCTATAATGCTTTCGCCGATGCCATAAATTTTTCTGCCGGGAATGCTTTCCCAGCTAAAAAACTGCGCACTGGAAAAATCCCTTCTCCTCCTTGGTGGGACGAGGAGTGTACACGTATCATTAAAGAACGTATTGACGCAGAAAAAATCTGTAATGAATTCTGCTCTATCGATAACTTAATTGAGTACCGTAGGCTTCTGGCCAAATCTAGAAGATTTCTACGAAGGAAGAAAAGAGCAGGTTGGGTAGCGTTTTGTTCTGCTTTATCTCCATCAACTCCACCTTCTCTAGTGTGGAGACAAATCAATCGTTTTAGAAATAGTTTTTCTCCTAAACAATCCTCTTATATCTCGGATGAAGTTGCCGAAGCATTCTTTATTAAACTAGCTCCTCCCTATGTCCCTAATGAAGAAGAATTATGGGTTCCTGATGTCTCTGCCAATAGCTCTCAGGACCCTTTTGACAAACCTTTTTCTGCAGACGAATTGGCATCTGTTTTATCCCACGTAAAGAACTCTGCTCCAGGAGAGGATGGCTTCCCATATTCGTTCCTATCAAAATCAGGACCTAAGACAATCGATTATTTTTTAAAATTTGCAAACATGTGTTTCGAAACAGGTTTTGTTCCAGAATCTTGGAAAAAACAATTGGTCATGCCCATCCTTAAGCCTCAGAAAAGCTCTGATGATCCGAATGGTTTCCGTCCTATAGCTCTTTCATCTGCATTATCAAAGATTCTAGAACATCTTATTAAAAATCGTCTTGAGTGGCTTGTAGAAAATAGAGACATTTTACCTAGAACGCAGTTCGGTTTCAGAAAGGGAGTGGGAACTGTAGATAGTATCGCAGTACTTGTGACCGACATTAGGATAGCTTTTAGTAAAAATAAGTCGACGGTGGCAGCTTTCTTGGATATTTCCTCAGCTTATGATAGTGTTATCCTTTCAATTCTTAGAAATAAATTGCTTCAGCTAAAGATCCCCCCAAAGATTGTTCGCTGCATTCACCTTTTGTTAATGGCTCGGTCTGTAACTCTCCGACTGCCAGAGTTTAACTCTGGTACCAGAATGTTATGGAAAGGCCTCCCGTTCGGTGTTAAGCCCAATACTTTTTAATTTGTATACCCACGACATGAATTCTAGCCTTAATTATAACTGTGAAATCCTTCAGTATGCTGATGATGTGGCCTTGTATGTCTCTGACAATTCCATTGAGGACGCAGCGAATTCTTTGAGCTTATCTCTTGAATCCCTTAGTCACTGGCTCTTCTCCCATGGCCTTTCTGTGTCAGCTCAAAAGAGTTCCCTATTGGTATTTACTAGAAAACGACGTATACCCGACATAGAGGTAAGCATTGAAAATATCCCTATCCCTCTGAAATCGAAGGTGAAATTTCTTGGTGTCCATCTTGATCCTAGGTTAACTGGCGTCTATCACATTGAACACTTGGTTAAAAAATGCGAACGCGTTTATACCATCCTGCGCGTTCTTGCCGGGGTTTGGTGGGGTGCACACCCCTTTAGCCTTAAATTAGTATATAATGCTCTGATTAGAAGCGTTATTGATTACGGTTGTTTCGCCCTGGAGCCAATGAATAAAACCTCGCTAGTTAAGTTAGATCGCATTCAATATAAATGTTTGCGACTTGTTTTAGGCTGTATGAAATCGACACCGACTAATGCCCTTCAAGTTGAGGCTGTTGATCCACCTCTTCATCTTCGACGCCAGTTACTTTCGGACCGCTTTATAACCAAAGTTTGTTCCCGTACGTCTCACATCCTCCCTCGAAAATTACAAGAGCTTGATTCCCTCACTTCTACAAGTTCCTACTGGAATAACAAAGAAGTTCCTCAAATTGTCAAGAGTTTCAGATGGTTAGAGAATTTCAGGGGCTCTATTGTAACAACCAGTAAAGTGCCTATTTTTGATTACAGCTTTGATGTAATTCAGTATAAGCCTAAAACAATTCTGAGCATCGGTATAGGTAAAGATGATCCTTCAGCCAACTCCAAATTTAATGCTGCTATAAGTGAGCGATGGAATGGGTGGAAAAGATTTTTCACTGATTCGTCGAAGTTATCATCATCTTCCTCAGTAGGTGTTTCGGTGTTTTTAGAAAACTCTAAATTGGCTATTCAATTTAAATGCCCTCCGGAGTCCACTGTATTTACTGGCGAGTGTATTGGAATATTGGAGGCCTGTCTTTTTGTTGAATCGCACAATATTAATAATGCAGTTATCTTTACTGACTCTCTAAGTTGCCTCCAAGCTCTGGACCAGAATCAGTTCAAGTCAAAATTAAATAGTAAACTCATTATGGATATTAAAAAATCTTTGCTAAATTGTTATAAGAATAACCTTGAAGTCAACCTGGTCTGGATACCTGGCCACTCAGGTATTTTGGGTAATGAGAATGCAGATGCTATTGCTAAACACGCCTGTACTCATGAAGTGGACTTGAAGCACTCCTCTCACTATCCCTATGACTTGCTAGCGTTGTCAAAGCCACGTCTTTACGTCCACTGGTCGACCCTGTGGGAAGAGAGTAGTCGCTTCAAGGGTTCTCGATTTTTCTCTATTCAACCAACTATAACACCCAAACCTTGGTTTTTCAAATTTAAAAAGGTTGGTAAGAGGGTAGTGTCGGTGATATCAAGGCTTCGGATCGGTCACTGTTGTACGCCTGTCTTTTTAAATAAAATCAGAGTGCGTGATAACTCGATTTGTGAGTGTGGTCTGGAGGAGGGTGATCTCGACCACATTTTCTTTAACTGCTCAAATAATAATAGATCAGTTAATTTGTATAGTTGCATTCCATCTGTAGATATTCCACTACCAATTAATTTCATGTGTTTATTAACGCATTTATCATCGTCCATGGGCCTGTATATATTACTTATAAAATTCATTGGAGAAAATGATATTAAGTTATAATTAGAGTTTTATTTTAGTTGTTGTATTATTAAGCGTGTATTTAGTTTTAAAAATATGTATTTTTTCAGTTTAATGTACTCATTGTTAATTTTATATTGTTTCAGAGTTGCTGTAGATAGAACATTCATTTAGTTCACACTTAGTTCAAAGTCTTCACAAAGAAATCAAAATTAGTAGGTAAACATAAAAAAAAAAATTGCTCATTTCGTGTCAAGACTTGACTGTGGCAGAATTTGTCGACATCGGCTGGTTGCCATATCATGAAATAATAATAATAATAATAATAATCTATTAGAAAATAATCCTTTTATCTGTCACAACCCATTCGGGCCGCGGAAGAGGACACGAGATTACGTGGACTAAAACCCATAAAAAAAATATAAAGCAAACAAGTAGCACAATGGTTAACCCTCAAAGGGTAAGATTGGTTTTTATGACACCATAAAAAACTGCATTGAAATTTCACTAAACAGTTTCATTGCGAACTATATCCATGTTTAGCATATCTAGAATACGCGTGAATTTGAAAGATTGGTTCGCTAACTTTTAAGGGTTATCGATAGGTAAGTAATAAAGCTTTTGCCCTGCAATATGATACCCATGTTATGATACGCTAATAAAGAAAGGTTCATAAGAAAAAATCACCTGCATAAGTGCACTATGGGGCGAATCACGTGTTTTGTGGAGCTAATTTGATAAATATACTACAAAGTCACTAACGCGGCCTAACGTATTACATTTTTGTACCCAATAAACCAAAGGTTTTCCGTTAACACTCAGTCACAGATGACAATGACTAGGACCCCAAGGAAGCACTTTCAAACACCTCTCAATGGACGCCTCAGGCCAAATGTGTCGATTAAATCTTCCTGAGAACGTATGCATAATCGTATGATTATGCATACGTTCTCAGGAGCTGTATAGCTCCTAATACAAGCGATCTCGGATTACCCTCGCCCTTAGAAAAAACCCTTAGGGTCACATCTACCTGAGGGTGACATTTTTTATTCACACTTCCGTCAAAACGCAATATGCAAAAAGGGTGCTATTTTCTTTGATAAAAAGATCCGGAAATAATAATTATATATGCGTAATAGAACGGATTAAGGGTTCTGCGTTCAGGACGATTTTTTTCTGTTCCTGTCACCTTTCCAGTCAGATGTGTACTATGGACTTTTAACTATTCGCAACGATGAAAGAGTTTTAATAATATGCATTTTGAAACGTTAGCTTGCAATTGTTACGTTGCCGATGTATTTTTACTAATTGATAAGTTTCGAATTTGAATAATTTTATATATTTTCGATAGGGTTACAATTTGTGCAGCTGTCTTTTTTACCTACGTATTCTATGGTTTTCAAGTTCTTATATTATTTGTGAGTTACATGCCACAAGAACTTTTAATACAATTCGATTTCGTTTTAAACATATGCACTACTCAATACATACGTGTACATCTCAACGGTTACCCCTCGAACGCTGTAGGTGTAAAATCGACGCGTCAACGTGCATTTCAACAATAAAGCACTTGAATTAAAAATGTAGATGCTAACCCAAGGCGAGGGACTAACAATTGAAGCCGGTCGGTACCCTGGCATGTGACCTCTTGACTCCAATCAAATAATTACTGCCCCACGGACGCAAGGACCCCGCACAGTGAGCTGAACACTTAAAAATATTCAAAATGGTATCCGAGCTCTCCGAATGAATTTATGCCTGCGATAAAATCTTCAGAGATTTAGGGCATGTGAAATGGTTGTTTGTCACTCAGGAATTTAAACGATAACATAACATTAACGTTATTTGCCGCTGTGAAACTGAAAGACAAGGGCTCGTGATTATTATTATTACCTCGAAACAGTACCGAACTCGTTCCACAAAAACATTACACCCTTGACACACCGCATATCCCGAATAACAATAGGATGCAGATTCGGGATCTCTCTAAAGATAAATAATACATTTTGATTTATAATAGAGGTAAAAAAATACTCTTCATTTATCGAGAATGCATAAATACACCCTATTATTCGGCGTCGGGAAGTGCAAAATATGGGTGTAACTTTTTTATATCCGCTCAATACGTGTCAGTGAACGGGTTAGGTCTCGGGGTGACGTCATCGCAGTTTTTTTTTCGAACACAAAACGCATTCAAAATAGTTCGAAAATATTTTACGGATGCATTCAATAGTGATTTGATTTATGCCAGTGACATGCAAAGAAGAGTCCTCGTTAGATTTATTTGACTGCTGTTTTTGCATTGATTCCTCGTTACGGTTGATCGGTCATGTCGATTGGCAGTTAGTGACTGTTATTCCATTTTGCTAGTTTATAAGGGTGACCGGATATTGCAATATTAAAATATTTGTCTTACCCGCATAGTCTTTCCAGCTTCTATCGAACATTTCTCTTTTTTTTATTTAGCCTATACATATCCCACTGCAGGGCACGGGCAATGAGAAAGAGAGTATGCGTTTAATTATCACGCCTGCCAAAGGCGGATTAGTAATTTCAAGCGCTAAGTTATTTGAACTCCTCAGATACCCTGATTTCCTCACGAAACCTTCACAGCTAGTGTGGTATTGCTACTATAACTTCACGGATGTACATAACTTGTAAACAAAGGCATTAGTACATGCCAGCACTGGGAATCGAACCTGGGTCTCCCGCTTCTAAGTCCATGGTTCTAGCCACTGGGCTACCGCGGCCTTTTCTAAGGAATAAAAATTTAAAATACCCGATCAATAAACTTGCATAAATTTGCATGCAATAAAAATATCTACATAATATCACAAGCTATCTATAAATCCGGGCTGAGCTTGCATCCTCTAATCTGCATGATAAAAAGACGGGCCGGAAACGCAATGCACCGATAGTGCTACAATGGTGCAAGAGAAGTATGCGTATGCAGAGAAGGGTTTCTTCATTGTTTGAAGTTACAACTACCAAATTAATGAGAGGTAGCGCAAAAAATGTTGCACAATCGCGACATCCGATCTGATTCGATGGTTCTCAAAATGTGGTGACAACATTTTATTGAACGCACGTTTTGTAGTACAGTTGCTGCTGCTTCTTCATAAAAATCGATTATGTTCTTCTCGAATCTATATTTGATATGTATGTTCACATTTTTTCTTTTATCATGATACAGCTTACTAGTGAATTAAGGAAAAAATATATGTTGGTCCCTCTGTACAATTTCAATAAGCAATACAATAACTTACCTACTGTAAGCTTGAAAATAAACTTAAAAAGACTTTATGTATTTTTATTTATTTTATTTCTTTATTTATTCGGAAAAAATCAGGAAACAGTCTGAAGTTTTTACAAAAAATTACTACTGGACAATATTAAACATGAACCCATAAATATTTTTCACTAGATAGCTATAATGTAGAGTAACTAGGTGACAAGGATGCCAATTGTGCATATAAGTACGAGTACATCAAATGTAATACAGGTAGACAATAATATTACAAGTAAAATGAAAATATGGCAACAACTAGCTTTAAAACAGCAAGACAAGTATGCGGGTCAACGCAGTAGTCGGCAGATGATAGTATTAAATTAGTTTATAAATTAATTTGTATATAATGTACTTTGGAGTTGGTTTGAGTTTGGTTTGGTACTAACCAAATTTAATTTGCAATTAATCCGTTTTGTCAGTTCAAAGCAGTGTCTTTAAAACCCTTTTTTTGCACGTTAATACCATACAATACTAATTCACCTAGAAAAAACTTAAAAAACTGCGATCTAGTTTTAAAAAATATTACCTTATATCTTGGTCACAGTAATAATTACATATTAGACACAGTTTGGAAACCGCACGCGGGCCCTAACTACCTACTGATCTAATTTCCATGCGTGGAGAGTAGAGGTAGGGAAGGGTTAACTTTTTATTCACCGCGTGAATTGTGAATAGAATTTGTTGCATTTATTAACTTCCAACGCGTAGCATAGATTACTTTAGTACATTTTTACACTTTGATAAGTAAAGTTGTTTGATCTGTGGTGGATATTATAGAGCTGGGGAATTGTGAAAAAAGTGCAGTGACAGTGAAAATGTGGCAAGATAATTTCTTATAGACATTAGGCAGTTATTTTTAAAAATAGTTTCTTGATTAGACCGATGATTGATTGATGGTGGATAGCACTAGCATTTATGGATTTAATATCCTGATTAGCCTACGATTTGGAATTGATAAAACACAATAAACAAAATAATACACCCAAAACTTTATTCTATTGAAGCTTTTTTTTCTAAAAATCTTTTTCTTTCTAAAAGAACTGGCAGGTTGTCTTAAAAATAATTGTGTAGTGAAGCAGTTTCAAACGTAGGCATATTCTGAAACTTTTTTAGAATGTACCGATAGAACTGGCCACTTTTTTCACAATAAAAAAGTAAATAAACAAATGCCGATTCCTTTTGACATACGAGCTCATATGGGAAGCAATTTCAAACTTTCTCCCGTCCCCCAAGGCGATCTAGCGATCATTTTCCTTTGAGAGGGATCACCCTAGACATTAAGCAAATCCACCGTACAGTCATAAAATACAACCCAATATCTTTGTTATGTTATAGGATATTCTATCCGATATGAAAGTATGTTCGTTTTAGTGGAAATTGGTAAAAATTTGCAGTCGGAATCTGGGCTAAGTAGTCGCTAGGTAGGTACTTTCACATGTTCAACTAACTGCTATCATAAAAAACCTAGTACTAGTTTGCGTACTACCAATTTTTTTTGTTATGCCACTTTTTGTCTACAATTAACAGGTGATCAACCTTTACACACAACGTGCTATTGAGAAAACGCAAAATCTAAAAACAATTTAATTAGTAACTATCAATAAATTAAACAACTTTCAGCACATATTGATTTTTAATTTATCAAACTAATTGACGAACATTGTTTGATAAATGAAATTTAAATTAAGCATAAAAACTAATTTAAAAATTATAATCATTTGATAATGGACTAGTTTAATTACTGATAAAGAACTGGTTTAATTACCGTTACTGAAGAAACTGCTTTTAGCTTTTTCACTATTCCAATAACCCTTTGCAATTGATTTAAACGGCTAATACTGAGTAGAATACACGTATGTTAAGCTTACGGCGCTAACTAAGCAATAAAGTTGGGCAAAGTACCAACACTAAAAAAGTACGAACAAAGAAAATATTTCAGCAAAAAAAAAGAAAAACCCGCCCACTTTCATGTCGGGTACAATAAAAAAGAAAAATTTTACCTGAAGACCCCAGCAGGTACTGGCGACAAACCTCGGCCTACCCTATTACATACTCCTCTCATGTGTTTGTGTACCTCTATGTATCGTACATAAGCTCCTATCTGACGGCTTAGGACGCCATTTCGCCAGGGTACTTCCTTTTAACATAAATCCACCCCTATACTGGAGGGCGGCGGGTCGGTATAGGAAAAACCGTGGAGTTTCCGTAATTTCTAGCAAAATTATCTGCGGTCGTCCTTAAAAGACTAGCTGGTGGTTTCTATTGCTTCTATTCTCAACTACTAGGTTTTATAACAAATGCTTTGGTAAATGCATATTCTCAGTTTAATGCAGGAATCGGACATCTGATAACTCCATCTCTGAATATGTTTCAGGCAATATTGCTACACTACACTACACTACAGTTGCTACACTTCACTACGCTGTACTACACTGTATTAAACATTACTACACTGTACTATACTGTACGATACTGTACTACACTGTACTATACTGTACTATACTTTACTACATTGTACTACACTATACTACAGTACACTACTACTGATAACTTTGTGTTATATTTTTTTGTAAATAAATTGTTAAGTGTAAAAGGTTCTTCTTCAGTGGGCAATGAAAACGAGAATTGCATCGTTAGTAAGTCTTTTAAAGTTAAATAGGTAGAATAATTGTACACGGAAATTATATAAACATATAGTACGATTGGGGCGGCCTTATTACTAAAATCAATTTCTCAAAGCAAGTGCACAATTATAAATACGTTGCATATTGTAAAATCGACAACGAATTCGAACCTACGCCTGTTTATTACACAAATTTGAAGCACAATTTTTCACAAACTAGGATATTTGCAAAGCTGATTTTCACATCTAGAGATAATTCGCATAGATTTATAGTAGAGTCCATCAGTCTCTGTTCCATTTTTAATCGCGTAAACCAAACAAGTGGGTCCGACGCAGCAGGGCCGAAATACCCAATAACCATAGTTTTACGGGGCCCCCTCCGGGTGCAAAATCGATCATCCCCCTCCCTCGCCTCTGATGGATTATGACGCCATTTCTGTTTTCTTTTTTCTCTCGAAAAGTGGACCGGGACATTGAGGGTTCTGACGAAACACTGGCCAGATATTAGCAAACTTCTTTTCCAAAGGCTTTTTCATAGGAATAACTGCTCTATTTTTTATTTGTCTAACTATTTAGATTTCAGAGTCATTGAACCACTGCTACAGTTTGTCCAAAAAATCAAGAAGAGAAACTATATTATTGGTATTATCGAAAATTAAGACCATGGTCATAATTTTCGATAATACCAATAATAAATGTAAATGCATTTACTACCTTTGATTAAGCACAATACATCCTTTTATTGTAATGACACTAGTTTTCATTTTCAAAATGCTTTTTAGTGCAAGAATGTAACACAGCAAAAAGTCTGAGCGAAACCTCACTCTTTAAATTCTACACTTTTTTGACAAAGGGTTCTGACGGTTCAATGAAAATACTGGCTGGTAACATGTTGGTTCGCGAACTTTTTTCTAAAATCCTGTTGTAAATCCAAAGTTACATCTTTTTTCTAATTATAAATTATTGTCTAACATTTAAAAGAAAAAATGTTCTCAATGGATGATGATTTTTTCCAACCGGGTACGCCTGCAGGAAGCGTCGTCCATGCTTTCGTATGACTGACATAGCCTATATTTTCCTTTGAAAGTGCGATTGCATAGACAACAAGTTTTCCGTGTATATCGCGATATAATTGCGATATAGCTAGTGGTCTATATCGCAATGGACCATAAGTTGTGTATTACGGAATGCCACTGAATACATGCATAGAAAAAGACATCTAACACTCGTAATATTCCAATTCCGACTCAGTATATTTTTCCGATACGCAACAGTACCCTAAAAAGAAAACAAAACACCGCCTACCCTGGGGAAAGGTTCTAAGATGGATATTTTGTTTCTGCATGGGGCACGTCGGGCCTGATTTCTGTCTTTAGATTATTTGAGTTTTTTTCCCGTCTGTCGATTTAGAAGCTTTTTCACATAATATTTTGTTTTTACTTACTAACGTTGACCTGCTTTATGAATTGCGGATTTTTAAATAACGCTGTAGTGGAATTGACGACCTTTTTTACTCACTAATAAATAATATTATTAGTTTTCATATTTAATGAAACATTTTATTTCATTCATAAAGCAGGTCAACTGATGACACAACTAGTATTTTATTATCTTTAGTAAAATAGGTATACAGTATTAAAAACCTATTCCATGTATTTACACATGTAAATATAAATTTACATGTGTAAATAATTATAATTAAATATTAAGATTTCTATATAAATTTTAATAAGTTTTTCGATTTTGTCGAATACAACTAGTTTTCTTGTAGTCGGCTAGTCTCTTGAATAAATTCTTAGTTGCTACAAAAATATTAACGCAGCGTTTCTGTTTATACTAAATCACGATTTCTTTAGATCACTCCTCAGAGACACTTAAAGTAATCTAATTTTACGTCTTTTCCTTGAACCCAGATTACCTAAAGGGACTATGAGGGGTGTTTTAAGGCATCCTCTTTTTTACAAAAAAAAAAGACTAGAAGTATCGACTTTTCGCATTTCCTCCAAATCCGAAGCGTCACAGCCAATGTCCAAAGTACATAGAAGGGCCAAACCTTTAGGCACATAGCGCGAGGGAGTAAGGGACCCCCTCAGTTAGATACAGGGTGATTTACGGAGGGCGCCGTCCCTTATCGGCGTCGTTATGACCATGTGAGGGTGAAGTTATTGTACGTGAGGACGAGGGGGGTGAACGGGGGCTCCGGGGCCAGGGGGCCGAGGAGGCAAGGCGTTTGAAGAATTTCTCCTGAGTGCTTTGAAGGGACATAATATGTTATTATTTTTAGCAACGCCTGCCTGGTAATGTCAGTTAGGTGGCGCGAGTTCGATGTATTATTTTTCAATCAGCCGCGTCGATGTTGGCTTCGCATATGTGTACAGTTGCATATGAGGTAATGTGACATTCTTTTGCTGCTTGATATTATCCAGAATAGGTATCAACCCTTGTATGTCCCCACGGCTGGGGCACGGGTCTCTTCCTATAGAATCAATCACTCAGATTTAAGCAACAACAGGCGCGGTAAGGTACGGGATGGGTGATCGTCCCTTGAAAACCGCTAGTGGCATTCTTCCGAGAGCTTCCATGATTCGCAGGAGCCGTTAAACCGGTGGTGCCGTTTGTCATGTAATGGCAGTCGTTATGGGCGGCTTGATAACTTCTTTCAGTGAGGCCCTCTGCTGTCTTACAATCCTCCACCAACCCGGACTTGGCCCCCGCGGTGGATTACGTCCTAACCTTCCTGCGATGCAGGAAGAGACCCGTGCCCCAGCTGGGACATACAAGGGTTGATAAAGATATCGGTAAGGAGTTTACAGTGCCATGATAATGCCACCAGGTCACACGAAGAGGACTGCCTGGCCATTCAGTGATGATAAAATATTAAATTCAATGATGAGGATAAACAAAAGAAAAGAATCTCTAAGCAAAAATATGAAAATGCCGCCATTTGCTAACCATTGGCCGCCGCCATAAAATTATATACGCCTCCGAAATAAAGTCGCGGGTCCCCCAGACCGGCGGCGCGCATTTGGCATGCAAAATTTAATTTTAGAATCCGCGCCCGCTTCAATATAGGTAATATTCGAAATTTATGTTCCATGTTTGAATTCTAATGTCGTCCCTTCTGCCGTAAATTCTTTAGTGCTCTGCTCACCCGCTTTGTTATTTATTATGTTTTTAGTTTTGTTTGTCGCGCTTCGATTTTTGTGTTTACAGTGTTACTTTGCTGGTTTTGCACTGGGTTTAGTTCAGCGTGCTTGTTTAGACACCTACCTTTTTAATACCAACATTCACAGTTCTAATGACTTAGCTACTAAGTAATAGTAAAGAACACAAGATTAGTAGAAGGAAAAGTACATGTTGGAAGAGCTACGACACTAATGTTTTCTAGGTTAAGCTACATACCGTGATACAAATAATTCTAGCATTATTGAACGATTAAACTACTTTTATTGAAGAACTTTTAATCTTAATTATTCTGCGTTCGTCCAAGAGATTTATTACTGGTATATAGAGACTAGCCTACCTTTATTACGTCTGATTACCATGCCGGTGGTCGTGAGTTCAAATCCCAGCAGGGACCGCCGTACATTTGTACAAATGGCCTCAGTCTGAATGTATTTCCACGTTTATGATTTTCTTGCCTAGTTAGCACTGTACAGGATACTGCAGTGTGGGATCAGGACAGGTTATTTTCCTATATGTACTCGTAAGTAATTTTTCTATACAGATAGATAGACTTTATTTCACAACCAGAAAAAAAAAATTGTATATGTTTTCTTAACGGGTCTAATCGCGATTAGACCCGTTTTATATTTAAGTACCTATCTTGAATCATTACTACTACGATTTCTTAAGTCTATGTAATAATAGTAGTAATTAGCGGACTTAACGCTTAAAGCGATCTCTTAATTTGATATAATGTAGCATTACAGTGAAATAACCGTGACAGCTCGCAAAAAACATAAGTTTCTAAAATAATTCGCTACAATTAATAGAATTACGATTGCGGGGGAGGCGCACTCCATTTAACTCGCGTTAAGCCGCCTCAGTGTAATAAAATTTCCCGCGTTTTTCTCAACGCCGCCTAATTACAAGTCATTTTATTAATAAAGATCGCTTTACCCTCGCCGATATAACTCAATCACAGGAAATTTTTAATTTCGCCTGTTAATGCACCTTAGAAAATTAGTTAATTGTGGTATATCTAGCTGCGATTTTTGAGTTTCTGCGTCACAGACTTTTACAAATAAAGGTAGTATAAGTTACATCAGCGTTTGAAATAAGTATAAATATAGAGTTCTTGTTTCAAACTTAATCTCGATATAACTTTATTTCACGAATATTTGTAAGCCGAAGCATAGATCGATAGTACCCACATAAATAAGTGTTCTGATGTTATTCTTAAGTGACATCGAAATGTTTTTAATTGTAGCTAAAATAGATTAAACATGCTTTTTTTTATTTAAGCAATTTTTTAAGAATTTTCAAGCTATGTCAGTGCTAATTTACGGGAAAAAAATATCGAAAGCTACCCTAAGCTACGTGGAAGTTGTACAGCAAAACGCAAACTACGCTCATAAATCATGGCGTGGTCAACCGCGCCCACGGAAAATATTTGCCCATAAAATGGTCGCGTGGGCACACGGGTCACCCGTTCGCAGGCCGCTATTTAAATTTCGAATGATATACGGTTTGTTTATTGGCGGGCCCGCGCGTTCCTTTTTCGAATTCCATTATGCGTTGACCGACGCGCGCTTGGGTCGCCAGTGGTCATTCGCCGGTACAGTAAAAGGAGGGTGCGACCCCTGTACATAATGTACTGTTTTCGCAGTTGGCCAGTCTCGGAACCGGTCGCCGCTGACCGGTTATCGGGAATTTTACGATTAATTTGTGAATTTGTGTAAAGCACGCGCGCTGTGTTAAAAGGTGAGCGGGGTTACGGGTTCAAGACGCGAAGTTTTTTTTTAAGGCGCCCAAGTTTGAAGAAAGTTGCCAGCTCGGCTGTTGGCGGGGCCGTTCCGAAACCTGTTATTGAATAAAGTTTCCTTTTGAAACACTCCGCCGCGGTTGACAGTTAATTAAAGCATATTGTTGTGACATTTTGAATTGAATTTCGAGTTTTCTTTCAAAATTTGATGTGTGTCTCAAATGAAGTGCTTGAAGTTGCTTACTGTATTATGAATAAAATTTGGCTTTTCTTGTAATCTCTCGAGGTTTTCAGATTATAGTAAGTAGGTACCTACTAAACTCTGGCTTTACAAAATTCTAGCTTACTTACAATTCAGCATTTTGCATTTTTTACGAATTATAATTCGTTTCTTAGGTAACATGTAGTTCGTAATGAAAACCAAACTACATTTGTATGGGAGTTGCTCCTTAAGGGAGATTCTTAACAGACCTCAGCGTTTGCTACGTACAACCCAACTTGCTGTGTGGTGTCGGCCTAGAGAATAGCACCAACCCAATTCTTCCCGCGGGTGTCGTAAAAGGTGACTAAGGGACACAAACCGGGGAGCGGGCAGCGCCCCCTGCAGTACAATTCCACCGAACTGCGATCCCCAACCCGCATGCCCAGCGTGGGGATTATGGGCATTACCCCCTATGATAGCACAACGTGGCGTTCTTTAGGGGAGGGCTATGTCCAGCAGTAGACTAGTTTAGCCTGACGACGACCCAACTAAGAAGCTAAGTACGCACAAAATATCAAGTACCTAAACTGGCTAACTAAGAACCACTTGCCCAAACGACTCAACGAAGTACAAACATATTAGTAGAACCTGAGATTTCTTCACTTAGCCTGCAATTCGCGAAAGAACGAATTTGTTACATAGGCCAAATCGAAAACCATTTCGAGGTTTTTATCCAAATAGCAGTATTTTCAATGTTAGAGCTAATGAAATCAAAAGATGGGCTTTATTTTCTGAAATTTAAATTTGTTATCAAAACTGCTGCGTGACGTCATACGACGGTTACAGTACTCTGTAGGCAGCAGACCAAAATATACAGGTAAACTGTGAACACAATATCCAGATCGAGCTGTCAAATTTGCTGACAGTCACGTAGTATCTCTATGTAGTCTGTGTGACAGACTGACTTGCTTGACTGATCACGTTTGGTTGTTGTGGATTTGCTTTAATGGTTTTCAATTTTTATTTGTATAGCTAACACCGACGATTTCGCATACGCCCTGGACAGTGATTTATACCTTTTTACCTACTGTCTCTCGACTTTTTACATAGTCTGTGGCTTTTTTGACAGTATTCACAGACTGACTTATTCCTGACTTTGACTCACTCATATGCTAACGCAATCGCGTGACACTCTACACGGCTGGGCCGCCGTATGACGTCACAAATTTAAATATTTCAAAAAATTATTTTATAGTGATAAACTTAATAAATCGGAAAAAAACGAAATTAGTTTCTTAAAATTACGTCTAATATCAGGAAAAAAAATAAAATACAGCTATCATAAAAAGTTTCCTTCCCGAATTGTACAAAGCAAGAGCTGAAGTACCTATAGTAATACTTCAGACAGTAGGGTTTCCCCACGATGGGAGGTACCGGGCATGTACCCGGTCATTGGTACATGCCGGGATTCGAACCCACATCCGCGCGATTGAGAAACCGGCGCTCAACCGCTACGCTACCACCGTTCTCATACAAACATTGTAGCAAACAGAAAATCTTCAATCTCACACAGCCCGTGTTATTCAAAAAGCTATTATTTGTCGGAAATTTGAACTGCACTCCCCAAGGGGTGACCCTCCGTGAAAAACGGAAAGCTTCGCCTATCTACCACTCACCATTTCCCTGTTACACTAGTGAGGGGAGTATATTCTATTTTGTAACGTGCACAATGGGCACCCATCCAGCGGCGGCGTTGATAGCGCATCGGTACTGCCTTAACGCCTGGCGTCCTATACATAGGAGATCACATCCATTGTTCTTAAAGTTAGAAATCCGGAGAACTTACATTTCAATACTTGTTTCAATATTTTTTTTGGGCAGTATGTTTGTAGTAGTCTTTTCTTGCTACAGTTTCTAATCACCTCTTTGTAAAGAAATAAAAAAAAACAGTTTCCTAGCTTAGAATCATTTGGATAACACGTTACATAAAATAATGTCAAAATAGCGGTTGTTTGGAAGAAATTACTTTTAGTAATAAGGCCGCCACTTGTACTGTACTATGTTATTTTTTAAGTGTGTGCTACGTTATCCTGGTGTACACGTAATAAAGAATATTCTATCTACCTACCTATTGTCATTCGCTTGTCCATATTTCTGAAACCATTTCCATCATTGCCAGGAATCAAACCTCATGTCTATTCCTGATACACACCTCTCGTCTTTAGTATGCAGAATTCATGGTTAGCGTCTATTTGATATGCTGACACCACTGGAGGGATAATTAAAACACCGCATGGGTGTATAATTTAACACCATAATAAGAGCTGGTTTATCTTGCTCATTTTTAGGGATCCGTAGTTGCCAAGAGACCCTTATAGATTCACCATATTGTCCGTTCGTCTATATGCGGTCTAGCTCAGAGACGACAAGATAAGAAAGCTGAAATTTGGCTTTAGATATACAAATTATACTATTTTTATTTTTAATGCACCTGTGCTAAGGACAATTTTAAAAACCTATTTAGAGGCTAATACATTAATGAGCAGAATGTGCGGGAGCGGCAAAAGCATTCTGAACGCCATTGCATCACGGCTGGATAATCCACTTATTTGGATTTTAAGTAAACGCCCCAAGTCACTGTTACATATTAAATACTAACCCTAGGCTAAGTTCTATATTTATTGCTACTAATATAACACTGGACCACGTTGTCTGTAAATTTATTGAAATAAATAAAATAAATAAATAATACTAATAATTATAAAAATAATAAGCTAATAATGTACGGAATACATAGAATAGTGTAAAGAGGTTCGAAATTTCACTGATGCCGGTGAGTCGCCCATTAGCTCAGTTGGAAAGAGCGCTGGCACGAATAGCCAGAGGTCGCGGGTTCGAATCCCGGCATGGATGCAATTTTAGCCTCTAAAAAGGTTTTTAAAAAATATACAAATTAATCAAGCCAATAAAACGATACAATAAAACTTACTTCTGAGACCATTTCCATCACCGTCACGAATCAGCCTCATATCTATTCCTGATACGCAACTCTCGTCTTTAGTATGCAGGAGTTATGGTTAACGTCTATTTGATATGCTGGCGACACTGGAGGGGTAATTAGAACACCGCATGTGCGCAGAACTTATACAAGCTGGTTTATCTAGCCCAGTGGTTCTTAACTGGTGGTCCGCGAACTACTGGTGGTCCCTGGAGGCATTCCACGTGGTCCGCGAAGCCATAATTGCGAAATAAGAATAAGTCGTTAAATTATACGAACAAGCGTTTATTTATTTACATTTAGGTAAAGTATTTAGGTACCAATAAACCAACAGGTGGTCCCTGACAAGAAGGAAATTTGGCATAATGGTCCGATATGACTAGAAGAACTACTGATCAAGCCCTTAAATTGCTAGTTTTAGGGCTCCGTAGTTGACAAGGAACCCTTATAGTTTCGCTATGTCTGTCCGTCTATCTGTTCGCGACCGAGTAGTGCGAGAAAGCCAAAATTTGGCTCCGATATACAAATTAATCACGCTCATATAATGACAGAATAAAATTGTGATTTTTTTTGTGAATGCTCTACACCTGAATTAGGGATGCATTGTGTTTCGTCGTCTACGCCATAATTGTGGACCGTTGAATAGCGTAATATTAAGTGCAAATCATTCCCAGTCCCAGTAGGGCGTAAACCCCCCGCCCCCACCCCTTTCCTTTTTCAACGGTTCATGGTGGAAACGTGAAAAAAATCAAGGTAGTCGCACGTATTATACAATGAACTTTAAAGAAAAACCATCACGGCTAAGTAGGTTTCAGGATAATATTCAACCAAACTTTAGGTAAAAGGAAAACTTCGAAATTCATTTTCAATGGATTTTGTATGAAATAAGTTGATGAAGTTGTTAGTTCTGTAAAGCAGATAAAATCTCCTTTTTTACGGAACCCTACTGCACGTAGCACAACGTGCACTTAGCCATTTTTTTTAATAAACTCAAATTTAAATAGCCACGAAAGGACTACAGGATAGATTACGTACAAGGAAATTTTTAAGTTCCAGTAATTAAACATATGTTTTAGAACCATTGTGGAAACAAACATATGATCCATTATCAAAGTTATGAAAAAGACGGCAGTATAACCGTTTTATTTTACTTTAGAAGTGTTTGTGTCCATAATATTTCATTCGATTTTTTTTTCAATATACACTTCTAGCTTATTGACTCTATACAATCTAAAGGTCTTTAGCCTCAATTTTTTTTTGGGCTTAAACTATAAATATCTCAAACCTGATAGGTAAGTGAGCACGTTAGGCCTTAGAAACTTTTACCGCTAACGATAAAGAGATCTCAAAAAACCAAACACTAATCAGATTCCCAAAAGTTACATAAACATGTGACCTCTACGAAAATTATCAAGCGAAGACACACAAGGCACGCACACATGGAGGACAATACGCCAAAACGAGAGCTCACACGAAAACGTACTTCGTCCCTCACGCACACATGTGCGGCGGCGAAACACATAGTCTCTACGTCACATATGTGGCTCATATGCGCGGGCTCAAGTGGGGGCGAGACAGCTGCATGGCGGGCCTCCCTTGGCTAGAGGGAGAGGGCTGCCGCAGGACGAGCGATACAACAAATCAATACGACGGTGACCGGTAGCCTGTGTCACTACCCCTCCCTCCGCCACCCCCGTCGCCGACCGCACGCCTCCACCTACATTGTCAACCGCCATAGAGTAGGAAAGTGGGCGAAGTACATAAACGGGTTATTTATTTTGGTGGTCGGGCTAATGGAAAAGTTATTATCAATAATTTTACAGGCTCGGTCTAGGCTGTAACAGACCTGTGTATCCATCGAGCTTATTAATGATGTAAAGTTAGTAATTTCGAAAATCTGTAATTGTTACTAAATAAAGTAGAAATGAGCAGTTTTATCGCTCTACGCTAAGAAAAATGCGGTGAAGGCTAACTTTCGATTTTAGTTAAGTTTCAATAATAAAGTATATAATAAAAATAATGTCTGTAAACAGCAATGCTTACCGTATTTCCTTCATAATATGAGTATACAGTCGACAATACCTCAACCTTAACAAACTTTTCTTCTACCATATTATGTTACGTACAGAGATATATTTTTAACCTAAAAATTACTCTACTAAATTATAACAATGAACAGTACGAATGTCTTAAAGTCATCAATTATTCTTTCGTCTTCATTCGATTTTTTTTATGTTATAATATTACCTACCACTTTGAACTGAGATTCAGTGTCCAACCAAAGATTGAAAATCTGTCCAAAAACCGTATCATATTATTGAGAACATTTTCTTAAATAAAGTTAATTTATTGCAACATGAATGATTAAAAAACTTTACCGACTTCCTACTGCTTCATCTGTACATATGCTAGAGACTCACGTCAGAAGTCAAAACCTCGAGTTTGAAACTCGCTTCGTCCCGATTTTTCATTCAGGATATTTCAGTATTACGCGGCAGCCTATGCGTTCTCTTTTTCTATATGAAGTTTTTTTTAATAAGAGAAGGGTGAGATGAAAGTACCTGAAATCGGCGTACGTGTATACAGCAACAAATGAATGTTGTAAATCGAAAGATGTTTATCAGGATCACGATAGAACAGTGGTAAACGCTGTTCTCTGCTCACCCCTCTGAGATACAGGCGCCATACACTGGCGACCTCTGAGATACAGGCTCCATACGCTGTATTTATACGCAATACACTAGTATTGCGTATAAATACAGAAAAACCTACATTACATAAGGCAATTTATGTAAAGTAAGTTTCTGTTGTTTCGAAATCGCGCTGAAGAAAGTTTTTCTCTTTTTCGCACAAATGGCGAAAATTTTTCGCGCCTCTATGTCAATGCTTAGTCTGTGGCCGACCCCCTCCGTCTCCGTCCGCACAATCCGCTTGACCGCGCTACGTATGGAAGGTACAGCTGTAGCGCGCGCGTCGCGTCTTGATACTTTGCAACTCAATTTATTTTTTTTATTTTTGTATGCATTTGCGGAAGTCCCTGTGTTTTTATAAAACAAATCTTACTATCACACTTCTCAAAGAGTTTTGGAGTATTTTTTATTCAACCTAATTGTGAGAATAAGAATAATAAGAGAATAATAATAATTGTACCTACTTATTCAGGTATGATTTTGAATATCTTTGGATAAACTTAAAACTTACTAACTTAGAAAATAAGGTCCTACATTTTCTATGAATTTATTGATCTGATATTCATCCAATCTAATAATAATAGTAATTTAAAGCTAAAACTGATTCCAATGTCAAATTACTATTCACAGAAAAGGTTTCTTGCCCATTCCGCCATAAGTGTCATTTTGCAAGTGTTGCTCAAATTAAAAGAACAAAGCGCCGCACCAAAAACCGAACAAACAATCTCGATACTTTCATCCAACCGAGCACATCTCCACCATTTTCCCTTCCACGTTTCTTGTGAGCAACGGTCGCATAATTCAGTCGCCCTCCGGAGGGCTCATATAGGGCTAAGGGACGATAAACTCTAAAACCACGGGCGAGGGTGGGCCTTCGCCCCTGCCACCCCGATAAACAGCGCCGGTAATTTATGACACCTAGAGGAACCCTTCTCCGGACGCTTCCGACCGAGCCGTTTGAATTTCGAACGTTTATTTTCGTTTTGGGAAATTCTTTGTGGCTGGTTAATGGCGACTCTGCGAAGTGGCCAGTATCTTAGAACAACTTTTGAGGGTAGTTTTAGATTTGTAGCTAAAACTTTGGTCCATTTCATTTAATTCAGCGTACATTTAGACACACCGATTGATAGAAATCGTTATAATAGGGGAAGCACTAATGACCATCAAGTGGTTTGATTCACCTATGTTTTTTTTATGATCTTACTAATTCAAGAAATAATAACCGCTAGTAGCAACTTCTTGACTTTGATAACAAAACATATTTTATCCTGGCGCACTTTGATAATTATTGGCCAGTTTATACTGCCAACTTTTAATATTAATTCTTACTTTTTTTTTAAATGGGCTTACAGTTATACATTTATTTTTTTATTTTCCGTAGTGCTAGTCATCAAATCAGACTGGCCAGTAAATAAAAAAAAATAACAGTTACTCTAGTTCTGCTCTAATATTTAAAGAGTCATCACTATTTCCTGATACACAATGTTTTATTCTTAACCTGTTTTGTGTACCTATTTACTTAAAAACCTTTATCCCGTATAGTCATAAAACCATTCACCAATTTGAACTAGAACTTTTACTGAAATCACTTATAGAAGTAGGTATACCAACCAAGCAGCCTCTTAAATTACCCAACCCTTCCCCAAAGCAAAAGACTAGAAGCAAAATCAATAGCAGACCAAACCGTCTGACCAACAAATACAGCCGACTATACATACGTGTATATATATAAATTTCTATTTTAACCTTATGGCGAGTATGCCCAGCCGGTTCGGCCATTTTGGATCTCCCACCCTCTTCCCTCCTCTCAATCTGCCCCCGGCCCCCGATCTGGGGTCTTTGAAAGGCCGAAACCTACTAACACTAATGCCCCTACGTATGAGGGCCGCGGCTGTGTGCGTGCATTAGATGTACACAGGCTTAGGAGTGGCAAGTGGAGAATTTCAAACTTGTCTTCACTCAATTAGCAAGCACCGGCCAAGTTTATTTATGGGTATAATTTTAACGTCCATTTATTATAATTAGGTATACTTAATACCTAATATTCGGCGCTAGAAAAAAAAGTAAAATGAACAAACCTCTTTCGTTTTATCAACATTGATAAGTCACTGCATGCACGGGCATCGGGTTCGAGTAATTTTTATTTCACTCCTTCCTAATGCGTATTTCCTAATGACTCGCCATGTTCGTTGAGAGTTATATAAAAAACGGGTCTAATTACTATTAAGGTTTCACCTAATAAATAATCGCGATTAAACCGATTGAATACATAACTATCCCCTATAATACTTACCAGATTTGATAAATGCGTCTTGAAAGAAATAAAGGTACCTAAGGCTTCTTTAGGAGTATTGACATTGCACATAAGATAAACTCTAGCCTGTGTCTCAGAGGGGTAGGCCGAGCCAGATAAGCGACTGTCTAAAATAAACAGATTTTCATTAAAAATATTAATCACACATTTATTTTGAGACATTCAAACAAATAAATAAAATGTGCTGACCTAATAATTTCTGCGTATAATAATAATAGATTTCATAAATAATATACATTAAAAAAATGTGCTGACCTATTAATTTCTGCGTATAATAAACATTATTCTATATATCCAGTTTAATATTGGTTTAGAGATGTTTTGTAAACGCAATTTGGTGTCAATTTATTTAATTTCGTGATGTACTGTTTTTTTTAGCCTTTTACATAAAAACTTTACTGACATAAATATGACATCAATGTAACATTAATGTAAATAGTTACATTCAACGAAACTTATCGATGTTGTTTATAAAGTTAGGTGTCTTAAGGGTCCCGTAGTCAACAAGAAACCCTTTAGTTACGTCGTGTCCGTCCCTCTATCTGTCTGTCCGTGGTCAGTACAGAGATGGCCAGTACATGAATCTTAAATTTGTCTTCAAAATACATATTAATCACACCAACAAAACAGTAACATAAAACAATTTTATAAAAAATATGTAGAACCCGCACTACCAAAATTAGTTATGCAACTTTTGTATTCGTTTGTCGTTTAAAAATATTTTGCGTGTTGGATATTTTTATCGTTTATCGACAGTAAAGGGTCTACTGTCTACAAATAATAAGGACAGGAAATATACATTCAAAAACGCAAACTTAACTTAGTGCTGTACCGTTACTCTTGCTACTTTACAGAAGTAGCAAGCAAAATTGAGAATATTGTACATCAAACATAACAAGTTTCTTCATGCTTGTAGACGAGAGAGACTTAGTTATAATTTTTATTATTTTATGTTTATATATATTTTTTTATTATTATTCCACAGGCCTTAGACTTATTCTTTGAATCATTTGCGTTATGGTCGAGAATATGTACAATACGTATAATGTAGAGACGTAAAAAACTTAAGGTCAGTAGCACATAATATAATGAACGTAAAAAGAAAAATGTCACGGCTAAGTAATCTTTACAAATTAACGAGTAGGTAGTATTTTAAAAACCTATTTAGAGGCTAAAATTTTTAGTAGCCAACCAACTTATAAAAGAAAAAAGTCGTAAAAATTCCATTGAAAATCACTTCGAGGAACTCGTTACTTCTGAAAAGCAGTTAAAAAACCTCGTTCTACGGAACCCTACACTGCGCGTGGCTCGACACTCACTTGGCCAGTTTTTTAAGTGTTTCTCGACAAAAGTAGTGATTTGACAAGTTAAATAATAAACTTCGTCGAGAGTCATTAAAATAGTACAATTGATTCGATGCTTATCACGTAAACCAGATTTGAAATACGTTATTAGCTAATGGAAAAAATTGTAACTTGCATCATATTTCTTGGCGTAGGTACCATTTACCACATAACATGTTGTAACTTTTGCCTATACCCGTATCAGTTGGTAAATATTTATACTTAATATAATAATAATTCAGTTTATGACTTATGACGTCTTTTACGACCGCGTTTATAGCCCAAGTTTATGACATGTTACGCGTATATAAAAGTCGAGATTTCGCGTAAAGGAGTCTCCTTTGAATAACTTAGTAGGTCACGTAAAATAGTAAGCAAATAAATTAATGCGCACCCCTAATGGCGTTGTAATTTATATAACGCGACAATTTATAGCCGAAGCTTTTCGGCGTCATGTCGCCCGAATCACCGAACGCAGCTAAGAGCAAAGCAACCCGCAGAATTCAATCAGTCACCTCAAAGAGCATTTCAGACATAATTGGCAACGAGCTCAAAGACTCTACCCCCGAGAGCGGGACGCATTACCGAAATAAAAAATTCACGTCAATTTTCCAAAGAGATTTCCATCAGTGCCGATAAACAGAGCACCCGCCGGGGCCCCCCCACTCCCGCCCATACGTGAAAGATTCACTCGCCACTCCAATACATCATTCATTCGACCGCGATCGGCTCGACAGCAATCTTCCATTTGCCGCGAAAATCGATACACGTCCAGGCCATATAAGCATTTGGGGGGCGGCGGGTGGCGAAGGGAGTTAAGGTTTAGTCCCGAATATTGAATTTCCCTTGGGACAAACCCGTTTCGCTTTGTCCCTTCAGCCGAGGTCGTGTGGGTCGAGATGCCCGGGCTCGGGCGTACCTTTTAATATATACGCTTTATATACGCATAGCTAGAAGGTATATATGTGCGGGACGCGTGCCGTAAACACGTATATGTATGGCCGTGCGTGAGTGTAGGATAACAATATTGCGAGCGGCTAGGCGTGTGTGACTTTCAACCGTTTGTCGGCCCCTCGAGCTGTGTGCTTAGCCTCTATGTATATGTACCTACCTATGTATGAGTAGGCGTATTACCCTTTACGTGATATATGAGACTCGCTACTCCATGTGAGCCTTAAATTGGTCCTCTCCGTATAAAATGTGGAGCTTTATTAGTTTCGACGTTTCGACGCAGAAAAATGGCGTGTTTTTTTTGTGTATTTAATTGTCTCTTTTCGCTTGATTTTCTTTAATATGGCATTGGCAAGTCAAAGTGGTAGTAGGCTGGTGACGTTTGTTGGAGAACGGATAGCCGATGGGGTACAAAGGTTTTAGATGAGGACTATGAACTAGCAACAGCGTAGGTCAGACTGTCAGTATAGCAGAGGACAGAAAGAAGTGGAGTTTCGTGCGTGAACAGTGAACAAACACGGACTTATTTAATTCAATTTATTTAATTCAAATTTAAAAAATCATAAAAATTTGCTAGTAGTCTTATTCTGATATTAGTAAATATATTTTTTTAGTACTTATAGTGGTCATTGCTTGCCACTTGAAGATGCCATCTTTCTACATCAACTATCCAACAATGGTTGATGTAGGTAAAATCTACCTTCTCTGCGAAGCCGTTAAGCCGTAGGTGCCGACTGTCATATAATGGCAGTCGTTGAGCCATGTGAGAGGCCTTATAGGAGGCTTAATAACTTCTGACAGTAAAGCCCGCCACTGCACCAAACCCGACTTGGCCCCCGTACTGGAGTATGGCATAACCTTCCTGCGATGCAGGAAGAGACCCGTGCCCCAGCAGTGAGGGCATACAAAGGGTTGATATCAGCGAACATAGCCAAGATGCTGATGCGACTAGCTCGCATCCTGCGCACGAGCGTACGTATTGGTTAATTAATGGTTACTTAAGAAAAATGGGCTAATTGATACAGATGGTGACAAACATGGTTGCACTACGTTGCTCTTACGACGCACGGCTTAAATGCGTTGAAAAAGAGTCGTAAACACTTCCATTTGGCGCAGATTGCACTGACTGTTAATTAAAGTATCTGTCGCAATATCACAATCCCGTATTTACGTTTCTAGGTTTCCAGCAGCAGTATACCACGGGAGCAAATAAACTTCACCCGGTTCCCCCACTCTAAGTTAAGTCTCCGCATAATATATTGGAATGGTTACGAAGACACACGAGCTTGATGTAAATGAAGCATCAAATGGTCCCCATGTCAAAGAATAAAATGTGAATAGAAATACAGACACTCCAGAAACAAACTTATTACTACGTATACCGCCACGTAGCCGTTAATGGCTACGAAATCTCGTAGCTGCTACGCAACATTTAGCTGCTACGCTGGGTCTAGTTCCGGCAGCGAAACTAGTTTAATTGTGGTTCGGGATGCTAAAATCATAACCTTGTATTGTAAAACGTTTTTATCTAAAAGTGAATATGAGAAATCTTAAAAACTGTGTCCACTATTTTTAGAACCTACAGTTCAGAACCCAGGATCAACAATCTAGGACCTTAATGGATTTCCGCCAAAAACAGCGTTTTGAGCGGAAATGTATTGGAGTCCTAGGATATTGATAGTACATTCTGGGATATATATTCTAAAAAATATTATCACAGATATTAAGATTCTTGATGTTTACTTTTTGAAAAAAACGTATTTTAAAACAAGTGATGATTTTTATTCCATTGGTGGCGCTAATTAGTGCTCCTAAGCACTTTAAGGGACCCGGTGTTAACTAGGAAAAGAATATAACTTTTATGATAATTTTTTTTTCAAAAAGTGAACATCATCAATCTTAACAAAAGAGACAACGATTTTTAGATCCTAGAGTCTCCAGACTGTAGGCTGTAAAAATCGTTAGATCTGTATCTACAGTCTACAGTCAAATCTATTGAGGTCCTAGGATATTAATAGGCTATATGTTTATTGGCCTAATACAATACATTCTAGGCTATATGTTTTAAAAATAATTATCACAGATATTAAGATTTTTGATGTTTACTTTTTGAAAAAAACATTATAAAAGTTATGATTTCAACTATTAATTTCAACAATCTAGGACTTTAATCGATTTCCGTTAAAAACGGCCGTTTTTGGCAAAAATGCTTTAAGATCCTAGATTCTTGGACCTAGGTTGCAGTCAGTTTATACAAAGGTTTTTCTTTTGCGAAACTGGAGTGAACTAGCCCCTCTCATATGTTGCGACGACACCCTCCTAAATTGTCTACATATACGACAATCATGGTGATTTTGTCTTGTTTATTGCAAATATCTGCTCAGAATTAAGTTTAGGATAGTGGCAATGTATATATATTTTATTTAAAATAATACACTTTACAAATCGTCGGTATAAAGGTAAAACTCATTAACTGCTTTTCCATTTTTTTATTTATAAACTGATAATTATTTTTGCCCAAAAATAACACTATCTAGGTTACTCATAAAAAAATAACGATGGGTGAGCGTTTTTATTTCTGAGCTAAATATTACATTTAGTATCTCAAATTCACATAATTAAGCGCAGTTTCTACGATTAGGCTCATTTGCAGTTACCGAATTTTACCTTTATACCGACGAAATACGGAACGAAAAAACTAATCAAAATAACTAACACACACATACACACATATACACACACCCTTACATTCGCACACACACAATACAAACAATTAAAGTAAGTGTTGGAAGCGCTTACACCATGCTGTCCTGACCTAGTACTCGTTCCTACTGTTTGTAATTCTCTGTAAAATTTATTAATTTGATTGTGTCCCCAATTGTGTGTAATCTTGTCAAATAAAGTTTATTCTTATTCCCTTCCTCTTCTTATTCTATCAAGTGTGAATAATCTACAGACAAATATCCGAAACCTTTATTAGAATTCAAATAATTACTACAGTGTGCTTAGGAGCTAAGCACAAATAAATGTTATTCTGGATTCACTTACATTTAACAATGTTGGTTGAGTTCGACCAGTCTTTGTATCACGTAACTTTCGACTCTAACGGGTTAAGCGCTTAAGCGACTCTAAATTGTCAATGTATGTATTTGACAGCTCGGAGTAGGTTAAATCAGACAACACAATACAGTGGAATACTTACGTGGTTGCACCCCTGAACATCGATTCTGTAAGTGCATAATAAATAAATATTCATGGACATATTACACAGATCTCGTTAGCCCTATACTAAGTACAACCAAATGACTTGTGTTATAGGTGCTAATTCAACGATAGATTTAATACAATAAATACATAGATAACATCCAAGACCCGAGACCAACTAGAAAAGTTCGTTTCCTAGTTTGATCCGGCCGGGGATCCAACTCGAGACCTTCCGTTTTACAGTTAGCGTGCCAAACCGCTGCGCCACCGAGGCCGTCAAAAGATTCCCTGTTGAGTCCCAGGCATGTTTTTTCACTAAATCGACATTAACAAGTGTATCAAGGTATTTGTGTGCACGCGTAGACTTTAAGAGGCAGTAATGAAAATTAAAACGACGCATTCATTTAATTATCATTACAATTGAAGAAAGGGACTGAATAACTATTTGCATCTCTCTCACACAATACAGATGGCAATATTGTTTAAGCCAGAGGCCAATAGTTTTCCAGTCCCTTTATTTTATTAACAGTGTTAGTTAGACCTGAGATTTCAGCACTAACCCCCAGTTTCTCGTACACTAATAATCAGTTAATCTACTGTTAACAGCTTGACAGCTGTTTTTTTGTATGCGTTTTGCCCTACTGACAGCTGTTAACAGTAGATTAACGGCTTGTTAGTGTACCAGAAACCGGGGCTTAGTCTCATAGTAGGGCCATTGTACATGTTAACATACCTCAGCGCTTGTGTATCTTCTCCACGTCACCTGTTGGTTGGCTAGAATAAAATACTATTTAGTATTAAGCCCGCCAATTGTACAATCTTTACAGGTACAATCAAGAATTTAATAATAATAATAATATGTACAATGTACATACACAAGCGCTGAGGTATGTTAACATTTCAGGAACTGGGATTTCCTCACAACGTTTTTTATTTGCCGTTAATGAATGGTATTGCAACAATAACATGACAAATGTTTATAACTTAGAAAACCAAGTCATTACTTACACGCCGGGACGTCCCACCTCCTCCCACCCACGCCCAACCCGCGGCTTCCCGATTGAGCAGTCGGCGTTCTACCACTCCAGTACCAGCGACAATTAACAATGTTATGAGTGTGTAAGAATAACAGAAATATCTCTCAATGACATTCCGTTTAATATTGCGTCGTTTTACTTGTGAAATAATACTAAACTTATTTGCGCTTTAAAGTGTATCTGAACCTGAAGGTATGTTTTTACCAAATTATAAAATAATGCGATCAATTGTAACACGAGTTGGCTAAGTGGCTAGTATACAATAAAGAATAATCCGTCTATCTATTTATGAATCTGCGGCTGATCCAGACTTAGAAAATCAAGGAACAGACGTCAAAAATAGAAACATGTTTAGAATACGGGTACTATGTTCAAATAAGTACGCTCCACTAGTTCTAAACTCCAGTAAATCCCAACAAGCAAACGGAGAAACGAACAAATACACTAACAGAAGTATAGTATACAAGCATGTAGAGTCCACAACGAACGCTGTTCGCCGGAGCGGCCAATATATCTCTGCCACAATGAGATGGAGACAAATTCCGCCGTGCTTGCGAGACCCTCCCCCGAGTAGCGACTGCAAAAGCGTTTGCTGGGAATACTTCTGTTGTGATTGTGTGCATGATGTCTTCGCCACCTACTGCGAATACTGACTACGGTAGTGTAAAGTCTGTTAGCTTTTAGAATATACCTCGGCTACAATCGGATAGAATCGTATATATTCGTGAAATAGTAATATCGGAACTAATATGAATTGATATTGAACTAACTTTTCAAAATAGTGAAGAAAACTTTTATACGGAGCATGATTACACTCGTGTGCTTTCGGCGGACACCGAAGCCTACTCTAGAGCCAGAGGTACATTCTAAAAGCTAACTGAGCGTACCTATACTGGTAGGAAATCTTGCTGATCGTCTTAGTCTGATTTGTGCTAAGGAAAGATGATACACCAACCGGTGACAAACGTGACGTAGATAGAAAAATACTTGTAAAATACGAGATAATGAGAGAAAATTATGAAAACGATAAAAATAATAAAAGTAATGTTTCAACAAAATTGCGACTGAAATAGCATCTAGAAAAGAACAAACGTAAGTCAGGTTCAAAAAGTGTTTTTTTTTTTTTATTTAACGTCAATTTTAATGATTGTGCAAGTAAATACGAGTAAGCAACAATAAGCGTATGTAAATATTGTATACTGTGTAGGTCAATAAAGTATGATTGTTTCATTTGGTTGGTCTGTATATGGCATACTATATTTCTGTTGTTGGTTTTACCTAGAGTGATGCGATCCATGTAAGAACACCATTAGTTTTCCATGATGTTGGAATATATTTTGATATGATCGGCTAGTAAATGTTTAATTAAAACTGTTTTTATACGGATTTATGCTCGTTTATTACATTGTAAAAAATGTAATAAACGAGCATAAATCCGTATAAAAACAGTTTTAATTATGTCTACTGTTCGTGTAAACCTTAGAAAATACTAGTAAATGTTTCTTCGTTCATTTTATCAATTTCGCTGCATACAAAGTTCAACGATAAACAGTATTTTTTAGTACTCTCCTTCCCTTGATTAACTTCAAACTTGCAAATTTATGAACAATTCTTAATATATTGCAGGCATTCAAATCAGTGCTAAAACCCTTGATTATTAAAAGATCTTTTTATATTATAAGAATTATTTATTATTATAAGAATTTATTGTACTCTTAGGTTAAGAAATATCTGTGTAATTTCCTTTTTTATGTACAATAAAGTGTCTCTATCTATCTATCAATATTTGAACAAAGCAATCAAATGAGGTACCTACCGAATTCAAACAGCAGATAAAATAACAATTGCCACTCTTTGTTCTACCTTTTTATGACTTCCGTAGTCCACAGTTGCTTTCTAAACTTAAACAAAATGTCTAATTACTTACTTCAAATAAAAAAAAATCTTCAAAATTAAATTATTAATATTCCAATCCGATTGTTCTGCCGACGGTACAATGTAAGCCAGTGTGGCGGGCGGTTACGTGCAGCTTAAAATACAGACGGCGAGCTTATTTAATAAATAGATAGATATAATTTATTCACTTTACAGAATATAGGCACTATTATACTCGATTTTAGATTCGAAGAAACCGATTCAAATGGTACATAATTGAAGGTACAATATAGTACAGTCTAAGCAACTATTCGGTTTTCTTAAGGCCGGAAAGCGATAATGATAATAATAATAAATTATATCTACCCTTTTGTATGTCCCCACCGCTGGGGAAAGGGTCTTTTCCTGCATCTTAGGAAGATTATACCATACTCCACCACAGAGACCAAGTCCGGATTGGTGGAGGATTGTAAGACAGTTGCGGGTCTTACTGTCAGAAGTTATCAAGCCACACATAAGGCCTCTGACTTAATGACTGCCATTGCATTACAGCCCGTACTCGGAAAAAAAGCCACTAGCGGTAGTTATGGGACGGTCACCCATCCTGCACCTGAGCGCGCCTGTTGTTGCTTAACTCAAGTGATTGATTCCAATCACTCGGTTCGACTGGGCCACGAGCGCTTCATATTAATTAGTTTACAACCAACTCCCAAACCTACCAACTACATAAAAAAATCACAAAAATTGGTGAAACTGTTTCGGTGCAGTTCACTGGGACACGAGATTTTTATATTAGTTGTAAAATTACCCAGACTGAGTAGAATTCTTCGCTTATTGAATTAATGTCAAATCTATAGATAATTTTTCATACATAGCATATCACTCTGTGCTATACTCCAGTCGTTAGCGTCACGTAACAAGCGCGCAACAAAGGACTTTCAATCAAGCCCCTCCCGTATAAGTCAGCTATAAACTAACGCCAAGAAATTGAAGCAACGAAATGCCAACTTCGGTCAATATACAGGGCGAATTTAAAAACGTAGGCTTCGTTTTAAGGGTATGTTCTGTTCCTCTTGTTTATCATGACAGCTTGTATAAAAGTAATGTCGTAGCGTCAGTTAATGCCATTTAGTTTCAGGGAACTGCGGACAAATACACGCGTAGAGTAGAAGTAGCGACATGACACATTTGTACGAAAACCAGTGTAACCAAACTGATACTTACAAACCAAACGCACACTACGAATGCCAACCTGCCATTGGTAAAAAAAGTCAATGCCGAAAAGGTGTACATCATAAAAGTTTCAATTAAAATATGCACCTTTTTGTAATGTTAACAATGATCAAAATCAAATGACAATGATGAAATTAAGATTGATATTTTGTAGTAACGCTACTCTACACTAGATGGAACTACCGCCGCGTCGGACCGAAAAGAACTTTTACCAAGTAAGACATAGAGTTCAAAATTGAAAAACAAGTGCATTCTCAGTTTGGGATGGGACAATGCGAGTTCTAGTTTGTCGATAGGGAGAACCTATCGACAAATTATACGCGTACAAACAGTTTACACATTAACGGCCGAATATGAATGCTGGTACTTAGAAGTATTTTTAGCTATTTCTTTTTGCGGGTTGACTGGTAGAAAATGCATCTTTTCTACATTATCTTTTGTGCAATATAGTATATTTCATTACAAGTGCGGAAAGGCTGTCATTGCAAAGAGTTCCAACAAGTTGCAATGACAATTCCGCACGTGTACTGAACGACTATTTTTAATACAGTTGCGAAAAAAATAAGCAATTTAATAAAGAAAAAATATTTAGAAAATGGCGCCAACCGTAAAAAAATATAAGCAGAGATTTTTTTTCTTCACCCATTCTAGAAGGCAAAGGGAACTATGCCCATACAGCCAAGTCTTCAGAAGATTTTTTTTATTGATATGAAATGAAAATGAAATTTAATGAGATGAAATGAAATGAAACCTAACTTAACTCATTCAATCAAATCATTTAATCTGATATTGAAACAAATTAGTAGCTCATAAAAACTTCTATGATTTTTTTTTAGTAAAAACTTCATGGCTGGTTTTTCTTTTTTAATAGACATTATTTTGACAGTTGGGAAAGAAAACGCACGAGTGCGGGAAAGGTAAAAAAAAAATCACGAGTGTGTAATAGCCCACATCCCGCATGCTATACGTCCGTGTAATACGCCACTTTTTGAGCAACTGTATTAAAAAAGAATTAACACTAATAGGGTATATAGACACACAAATAAAACAATGTGGTAGATTTCATATTTTAAAATGTTATCTCTTATTTAAAACTAGCTTTATCCCGCTGCTTCGCGGGCGTTAGAAATTACGCCGATGTTACACGGGAAATATAATGTATTCTACGACTCAATTCAGATCTTTGTCTATCTGTACGCCATGTTTCATACGTTATACTATTTTTTTTGACGATGGTACTTAATATATTTCATTTATACGCAAGAGTCTAACCTGGGAGTAAGCACATTTTTTCTGGTATTGCTGCATCACATAAGTGTGCCACCTTCCGCCATTTTTAGTGTTTATGAAGTGTTCATGAAAATGCTTTGAATATATTGTGTTCATCGTCGTTTTGAACCAATTTTGCCTTTCTGTCGCTGCCATCCATTTTAATTTCGTATCCGGTTCCTTAGAAAACTAAACGAAAACTCACTTCCAAATTGTTTTGATTCCGAGAGGGTTGTTGCAACATTGCCTCGGTTTTCTGTTGTCAAAGGGGTAGGATGAAAATTACTTCGATAGTTTCTTAGATATTTCAGTCACTGATAAACTGGTGAAGAAAAACTATATCGCGATCTATGTGCTCATGTCATATCTTGTATGAAAAGTAGTAATGTATGAGCTCCAATGACAGTTTACACATGCACAACGACCAGCCGGAGACCGGAGCTCATACATTACTACTTTACCCGGCCTGGCGACCGTACGGCGACCGGGTGCATGTGAAAAGGCACTTAGGAAGTAGGTATAAAATAACAACAATTATTTTACCTACTTAGACGAATTGGAATTTACAATACCTAAGTACCATTAAATATGTAGGACTACTAAGTCATAGACAATTATCGATAGATTTTTATCATGTGTGCCCCCATCCGTAATTGAGTAGAATTCAAATTATGACAGAAATTTCTAGAGAAGGTACACTTTCATCAATGAAAATTTAACTTTACTAACCAGTAAATAAAGGTGGTTTCACTTTTTCATTTTCGGATTGGTTTCCAAATTTAATTAAAAATACAATGAAACACGTCTTACCGATGAAATATTACGGCATGATCGGTATATTTTAGTCCCCAGCTATTATTTTTGCTCTCTAACACAGCACAACAAGGCATTTTAATCAGGTTTTTACCATTTTTTTCTTTACTAGAAGCGCACGGCACCTGAAGTAAACAAAACTGTCACCGACTACGCATAGGCAATACATTGCTAATGTGAGGCACGCGGGCACTGCCCACTTACGACTTCTACTCTTTTTTTATGTTCTGTGCACGCGTATTTCTAGTGCAATTCATAAAAGAGCCCAGTAGCCTGATTGCCCGATGCAGGAGTAGTGCGCGCGCGGAATTGACATGTGCTTGCCACATTGCACACACCAGAAAATAAATATATACTACCCGAAAATGGTCTCATATTGGTAACGTGTCACGTAAGGCTGCTAAATACCTTTTCATCCCACCATCTCGGAAAGAGTATTTTTAATCTTCAATATCTGAGTGGAAAAGCCGTTTTTATTCTCTAGAGGATAAAGTAAATTGAATTTAGAACATCGTGTGCACTAAGTTTGTGAATTAAAAAAATATTACACTCAATTTAAATAACTGTAGCAACGTTACTTTAAAATTTTCTTAATTATACCTTAGTATTATTTTGTAATAATTTAAAGATTATTCTGTAATACTTACCTGTCATACATAATGTAGTAATTAATACCTAAACTGAAATAAAAGTGTACCTATCTTGTGATTGTAAACGTTTTTTTTTGCATTTAGTCACTTCCTCGCTGATGTGGAATGAAAAGTTACGTGTTGCACTCGAGTGCAAAGATTTTTCACCTCGTGCTCTTTTGATTCCCTCGCTAACGCTCAGGATTCTAATTTTGAATCACTCACTGCGCTCGTGATTCAATTTTAGAATCCTTCGCTTGCTCGGTCATCAAAATTGAACACGCGGTTAAAAAGCAACTTTGCACTCTTGTATAACAAATAACTATTTCCGGGCTAGAGCTTAAAGTTTCTAGTAAATCTCCAGTTTAGCAGTAGTTCTTCTCGACCTATTATTGCTTGCTAGCGGCACGGCAAGGCAATACCTCGCGTGACAGAGTGACAGACATATTGAACATGCTCCCCGTTCGACTCCGGGGTTTAATCCCGAACCAGGGAATCGAAACTTGCGGTTCAGAAATTCTGCTTTGTGAAGATAAAGGAAGAGGGGACCGGGGTGGGATAGCACTGTTACTCATAGTTTCAATCTATTTTAGCGTTACTTTTTTAACTGCCTTGTAGTGATATTATTTGAAATAAAAGTTTGACTAATGGTTAATAATCATACTATAATTGATCGTAATAATGTATCAGTCAACAAAGATATGTCTCCCATAAAGCGTTCGGTCTTAGTGCAGATAGAGGAAGGGGAAACTAGGGTAAGATAGCACTTTTACTTACAGTTTCATTATTTATTCCCTTTCATAACTTCGGACTAAAGCGGAACGGCTTAAAGTTACATTAGTAGTAAAAAGTTACTTTTTCTTTATGTAAGAGTCAACTCATTTAGAAAAAAGTCACTCTTCACACCGCTTTATGCCGCGCTTCATGAGGGTGGCGCTGATCTGAAACTATTCACAACAAAACTAAACTAATCTCGAATTGATAAACCAACTTTTGCACATTCCCCATCAAGAAATATTTTTTTTTAAGGCCGATCAGTTCGTTTGTCTTGGTTTTGATATGAGAGCGTTGCGTAATTAATAACTATATACGAGTGCCTAAGTGTATAACTGGTTTGTGAGAAACCAGTTATAGTTCTAGGTAGGTAGTCCGAATAAACTTAACCCGCAACATTGCGTTAATTTAAATAAATAAAACAAATATAGTAAGTAGAACAGTTTTGTTCTAAAAACCTATTTAGAAGCTAAATATTCCGCCCATGCCCGGATTCGAACCGGCGACCTCTGCCTATCCGTGCCAGCGCTCTTTCCAACTGAGCTATGCAATAAAAATAAAAATAGTATAATAAGTTATTGTTCTACTCAAAATATTTGCAACAATTTTATTGCAAAACTTAACAGCGTCCCTTTTCCGCCCGCCCTCCCCAGCGGACTTGTTAAAGCATCGGTCGAGAATCACGTTCTCTTTGAAAAATGTGCTTTGATATACCCCCTTGTTACGTTGACTTGTTCGCTCCAACTAGCGTACTCGGGTTGCGACTGAGATCACGTAAGGAGAAATATACGCCGCCGACAAATACTATCGCATGGCCGTTTGTAATTTGTTTATTTTTTTAGATCGAAGAATCATCAGCTTGAAAATCATCCTATTACAATAAAAATAGGCAAAGGGTGATAAGAGATTCTGATAAAACATAAACCAAAATGCGTATGAAAATTATGGTATGGCAGAGGGGATGCTAAGGTAACAGAACTGTTATTTATGCTTCGTAAGAAATACTCGTATCAGTTGGATTGGTAACGGAAGTTGGTAACGGAACGTATCAGTTATCAGTAAGCAGAGTACTTGTTACGAGTACAAAAATATTTAGCGACATTCATACTCAGAACGTTTTTCTCGTTCTAAATTGTTTTACAGATAAGCCCAAAAGTAAGGCACTTAATCCAAGCCATACTAATAGTTTATTTCTCTAAATTATGTCCGAGTTAAAAAAAAAAAAATAAGGACAGATTCTCCGAATATTAACCGAAAGTGGACCGATAGAATTCCAAAATAACTGAATTGAAATTTAATAGTACTCGTGCGTATTAGTAGGCGTTGTAGTAGGCCCATAAATCACCAATTTCTTAGGTATTAGAGTGTCACTCCATTCTTGACCATACTCATCCAGTGCCCATCAATGATCTGTTTCATAATCTCGATTTAGGGATACAGTGGGCGTCCTATGCTTTTTTAATACAGCTCTTGGCTTGAAAACCGTTTTACCCAATCAAAATTGCTTCATTGGCGTTATGTCTATTACTACCACTTACTGAAAGCCCTGGTCTTTAGGAAAATACATAGTGGAGGAAAAACTTTACTATACAAGAATATATGTAATATAGGCTAGTGCTAATATAGCAAATAAATAATCCAAATACTGCAATTTCTTACTTCACAATTGATCTACGCGTAAGAGCGATGCCACACGAGCCTTGCGGTTACGCTGCGTCGTCGCAACGCAATGATTTTAATGCAGTGTATACCAAAAGACTGCAGCTACCTTTTTATACGTCGTCGTCGTCAGGCTATACTAGTCCACTGCTCGACATAGCCCTCCAATAAAGAGCGCCACATTGTGCTATCGTAGGGGGTAATGCCCATAATCCCCATGCTGGGCATGCGAGTTGGGATCGCGGTTCGGTGGAATTGTACTGCAAGGGGCGCTGCTGCCCACCCCCCGGTTTGTGTCCGTTACGGCCGAATACTCAAACGTCAGTCAAATCGATCACTCAGTTGAAGGGCATTCAAATTTGAACATCTGTTAAATAATAAGTGGTATACACAAACGTCATTCAAACGATTTCAGACCGTGATCAGCTGAGAAGCCGTCAAATAAATAACAAGTCTGTTTTCATTGACAAAATATTTAAACTTACCTTGTGTATCCGATTTACGCAGAATTAGTTCGATCGATTTTAAGTTTTATGAAACAAACTTAAATTATTGTACTAGATAATATTACCTCGTTTTGTACAAAGCAAAATGTTTAATGTTGAAATAATAATCTCTTATATTGTGGTAAAATGAAACGTTAGGGCTATCTCACCAATGACATTTTTAAAGCTATTCCCTGATAAATATTTATGTAAACAAGAATTGAATGAGAATTATTATTATGCGTTATTATGCCAGTAGCATAAAATAACGCAGGGTTATTAAAATTTGTTCCATTGGCTGTATGGATATATTACGCCTTGTAACTGGTTGGATTGTATGGCCAAAGACGGACTCCAAACGTAGTACCGTCTCTTTCGACAGCCGGAACCACGCATGGAAGTCTGTTTCATTATAATTCTCGAAAGCATTTAACTTTGCCTCATTTCTTCGAGGCACATTAGGCCCTTCCTCATCCGACAAAGAGCATAATGTTGATAAGAACATTATTTTTCACTTATAAGTTCACTGATATTACAACTTTTTTACGATTTGAAGGACCTCGCGACCACTTTCAATTGTAACGCCTACTCAACTCGATTTGACAGCCTATTTGACAGCTAAATCGCGCTAAGTTGCGTTCGAGTATACGAATTTTTCGCTGAGTGATGTTTAACTGCCAGTTATTTTGTGTTCCACTTAAATTTAACAGAAGCTTTTAACTAACGTTTGTGTATACGAATTTTGTGTTTAACGCCTTGTCAATTATTTAAGATGCCTTTAAATTTTTGAATGGCCTTTGAGTATTCGGCCGTTAGTCGCCTTTTACGACACCCGCGGGAAGAACTGGGTTGGTGCTATTCTCTAGGCCGACACCACAAAGCAGCATCTTTTTATACACCACGTATATATAACGCTCTGCCGCTCAGTTGTTTTACCGCAGCTCCCTTCCACGCCTCGTCTCCTTCCGCTCCTTCTGCGTTGCGTCACTGTCCGTCATTGCAACGCATTAGAGCAATGCCTCACGAGCGTTGCGGCTGCGTTAAATCGTTGTAACGCAATGATTGCAACGTAGTGAATGCGCTACGTTGCAATTGCAATCATTGCGTTGCGGCGCTACGGCAACGCAGCTATATTCATATACGTTTGTTTAAACACATAACGTCTGTTAGCTTTTAGAATATACCTCGGCTACTATCGGTTAGAATTGTATATATTCGTGTAATAGAAATATCGGAACTAATATGACATTTAACTTTACATATTGTTTGTTATCAACCTTTGTGTGTCCCCATTGCTGGGGCACGGGTCTCTTCCTGCATCGCAGGAAGATTTAAATTTAACAGAAGCTTTTAACTAACGTTTGTGTATACGAATTTTGTGTTTAACGCCTTGTCAATTATTTAAGATGCCTTTAAATTTTTGAATGGCCTTTGAGTATTCGGCCGTTAGTCGCCTTTTACGACACCCGCGGGAAGAACTGGGTTGGTGCTATTCTCTAGGCCGACACCACAAAGCAGCATCTTTTTATACACCACGTATATATAACGCTCTGCCGCTCAGTTGTTTTACCGCAGCTCCCTTCCACGCCTCGTCTCCTTCCGCTCCTTCTGCGTTGCGTCACTGTCCGTCATTGCAACGCATTAGAGCAATGCCTCACGAGCGTTGCGGCTGCGTTAAATCGTTGTAACGCAATGATTGCAACGTAGTGAATGCGCTACGTTGCAATTGCAATCATTGCGTTGCGGCGCTACGGCAACGCAGCTATATTCATATACGTTTGTTTAAACACATAACGTCTGTTAGCTTTTAGAATATACCTCGGCTACTATCGGTTAGAATTGTATATATTCGTGTAATAGAAATATCGGAACTAATATGACATTTAACTTTACATATTGTTTGTTATCAACCTTTGTGTGTCCCCATTGCTGGGGCACGGGTCTCTTCCTGCATCGCAGGAAGTTTAGGCCATACTCCACCACGGGGGCCAAGTCCGGGTTGGTGGAGGATTGTAAGACAGTGGCGAGCCTTACTATCAGAAGTTATCAAGCCGCCCATAAGGCCTCTGACATGGCTTTACGACTGCCATTATATGACAGAATAACTTTACATAACTTTTGAAAATAGTGAAGAAAAGTTTTATGCAGAGCTGGAAGTAGTATTACACTCGTGTGCTTTCGGCGAAAACCGAAGCCTACTCTAGAGCACGAGGAAAGCTAATAGACTGTAAATACTGCGCTGACGCTCCGTTGTTTCAACGCAGCTGCCTTCCCCACCTCGCCTCCCTCCTCTCCTAGTGTGATACGTCACCTTCCGTTATTTCAACGCGTGGTGTGGCATGTTGTTCAGATTTAGATTAGATATCAAGAGACGTGGCTTTCGTGGTACTTTCAGTAAAAATTCGGTGACAAAAAAAATATTTTTCATTTCTTCGTGTTCACTTTTTTGTGCACAAAAAAATAACAAGTAGGTACGTTGTCTTGCTAAATTTATGTTGGCCAGACTTCGGTGTTGCTAGTATATTTATCGCTAACTTAAGAATGGAAAGCCAGTACTCACTTGTAATATTTATGTTGTTAGCATCAACAAAAAAATACAAGTGAGTACTTGCTACAATCCATCAATCCCGATGTATAGAAATCTAGCAAATAAAGAATGTAACAGCGAAGAGCAAGATTCCAGTACCCGGCGAGCGTAATTGCAGCATGCTGGTTGTTGAAGAAGCGAGGTTTGTTAGGCTTCATCCGAGAAAAAAACCTTGCATCTTTCTCCAGGATACCACCATGAGTTTATATCTGGATGACTGTATGCCTAAAGATTTTCTGAGAAAACGAAGCAAAAAAGGTATAAACAAAATGATCTACGGTTGAAAAAATATCTCATCATGATATTCCAAAAATCACATACGAATTCGTTTCCCTTTTTTCCACGAAAAGCATTTTTTTTCTTTTGATAGGCGAGCCGTAATGTATCATGTCTAAGGCCTTTGATGATTGCCATTCGGTGAACAGCATTTACGGTCTGATACACTTTTTAAAGGAATGAATGTGGTCTCAAATTGAGTTGTAAAACATTTGAATAAAATGAGCATTTTTGGTTTGCTCCACATTTTTTTAAAGGGTAAAGTAATGGCAAGCGCGCTTCCTAGCCTGTATGTTTTCGTTTCGGATTACTTAATTATTCGATTCTGAATTCAAAAGGTTTAGAAAGAGAACAAAAGAGGCGGCATTGAATTAATTCCTACCATTGTTTATCGGTCACTGGCTGACTTAAAACAATGCCCTCATAGTCACATGCAGAGTTTTAGAGTAAAACGCCAGTTTTGCCCTTTGTCACAGCCCTTTGTGCTAAATGTGCCCTATTCATTTGTTTTTGTAGGGCGCGAATTAATCTCCTCACATTTCTTCGATGGGCCTTTGTACTCAATAAAAGGCTTGACAGCAAGATGATGTTGATGGATGTGAGAATGAATAAATAAAAGTGTAGTGTTCGAAATTCGAAAATTCAACCCATCGTGACAGCGTTCCGTTGCACGAATTTTTATATGGGCTACTTAAAGCGCGGTATCATCTATCTTGTATCGCCTCACGCGTTCCAATATACGCATCAAACAGCCCGCCCCCTCCCTCAGGGCTCTGCCCTCCCCAGCCCCCTAATTTCTACATGTTCGTGCATAAATAAACTGACAGGCCCGGCATAGAGATCCGAACCGGATATTGCTTGAGGCTATATAATCCACTTTATACGTGATACGTGAACGAGTATGTGTGTAGTTAGGTACATGTCATACACACCTTATTGGGTAGTAACTTGTGCGAGGTAGCAGGGACTGTTTGATATTAGATCACGAGTAAGTTTGTTACTAGATTCATGATGTATGTTTAGGTTTACTGGCTGTAACGAAATCCGATAAATTGAGGCTTTTAACCTTCAATACGTGATGTCACGGCATTTCTGACAATAAATTATCACGTCTAATTCAGTCTTAACCGGGGCCTGTCCATGAGCTTCACGTATAACTACATTAATCTTCTACATGTATATGTGAATAATGTCGCGGCTACTGTAGCAACTCAGCATAAGGCAGGATTTTCTGGCGCTAAGTTTGTTAATATCAACGTGCACTTGGCACGATTGGTTCGGAAAGTAACGAAGCGATTGGCTAGCCGTAGTGTCGATAGTCTCTAGTATACGAGGACTTTGCTAAAGTATTTTGTGTTAGGGAGCTGCAAATCGAAGAAAAAAAGAAATCATAAAGAGTATAAACTTATTTTGGCTGGAAAAACTGTTGGGATGCAACATCCTGTAAAGTGGCATACAAACCTTTCGCATCATTCAGTCTTATTCTCACTGATTAAGTAATATGGTAACAAGAAAGGGTATTATAGCTGAAAGAATTGTTTAATTTCAGTTAGCGATAAGTTGCATGATAGTGCTAAGAATCATTGTAACAGCTAGTTTAATTTGTATAAAACAAAACATAGATATGTAAATCTTTTAATGTATTTTATTTTCTTGTGTGTACAATAAAGAGTTCTAATCTAATCTTAAAAAAAATATTGTAATCTCATATTCCTGCTCTACTGAATTAGACAAGCCTGTAACGCTAGTGCTAAGTTAATTAATTAGTTAATGCTCCTATATTTGAACATATCTACATAGTTGTATAAAGAACTGTAGGAACGAGTATGAATATGAAACATAATTACATACTTTGCCTATAGTGGCTTTATGTAATTGTGGTGTAGTGGCTTGTTTGTACCGCGCCTCTATTAGTTTATGTTATTTATAAGTGCTGGACCTGTAGATATGTTTCATACTCACTCCTGGGCCACGTGACATGATTTTTCATTCAATTGCCACCGAAAGGAAAAAAAAGACACTAATGCGATGGCGGTGCACACATCCTAATATATCTATATAAATACTACTGCAGTAAATAACGTATATGTCGACCGTAACGCCATCGTGTTGGTAAGTATTCGCGCATAGACAATGAAATTAAATCGCCATGTTCTTGCAATCATCCGAACATTTTGATTTGAGTTTGTTATTTACAGTGCGTTCACATTAACTTGACGCGTGAGAGAATTGGTAACAAGGACATAACATGTGAATTAGCTTTTGGACCTAATCGGAAGATGGTAAAACTAGCCCTCAATCCTTTTATTTTCCCCAAGTAATGGGAATGATTTCTTATTTAACATGGTAACAGTAAACATATCAGTGCTACCAATTCTCTCACGCGTCAAGTTAATGTGAACGCACTGTACAACAAATATTCCTTTTTTTTTTATTTTACACTTATTTTTTTTTATTTGGGGTTTCTGCGTTGTAATGTAATAGAATAATGTTGTTTATATATTTTTTTTAATATCTACTATTTATTGTGAAATTTAAGCCAATATCCTGAATAAAACAATGTTTGTCAATACTATTTAACGTAGGTATGTACTTAACGTAACGAAATGTTCAGATAGATTCGCTTGTTTCGGATCTCAGTCCCAACCTTTAAGAACAGTACCCAACCTCGAGTATTTACGACAATTTTATAATAAGTGAATTGAATACTCACTTTGTCAAAAATAAAAATAACATAATGAAATGAAATGAAAAGTTTTTATTCAAAGTAGCGCAGATACTGCGGCTTAATGAACGTTACAAGTCAAACTAGGTGTCCATTTCAAAATCTGGATAATTTTGGAGAAAAAATGGTCAAAAAACTCCAAACTTACTCTTTTCAAATTGTTTAAATAAGAGAATTTACAAAGATTCTACAAAACTCGTGAATTTTACATGCTTGAATTCCGGACATCATTGTCATCTAAATAATCTTTAATAATCCTTAATCCGTAGCTCTTTTGGCAAAAAGTGTACTTTACACATTTTTTGAACCGCGCTTCAGTCAAACTTAATATATTCACTTAGTAAAAAGATAAACAAATCGGGGTTGGGTTAGACAGTTGGTTTCAAGGTTTTTCTTGTTTGATTTAAGGCTCAAGATAATGCACAAAAAGAAAACAACCTTGTCCGGGCAATCCTAACAACCCTCACCCGACCGTATCGCCTGCGACGTAATACACCCTTTCAGTTAAGCCTTCCGAAAGTTCCGTGCCACGCACACTCGCGCGCGCCCTCACACATCCACACTAAAGCCACAGAGCACGTAACATAAGGAGCTTTGAAATTAATTTAGCTCGGAACTAGCAGGCAAATGGATAGACGTGAGCCCGCCGAAAGGGGGGTGGTTTAGCCCCCCTTAGGGGGCCAGGGGGTGTAACGGGAATTCGGTGTTTAGGCAAGGCTTTGTGGTAATATGGTTTCTGCTTAGCATTAATTGTGCAAGTTTTGCCGCGCTGTGTGCCGATGGGTGTAGGTAGGTTGGGAGACGGCGGTGTGGCGTGCTTGCTAATGCCCTTTCAAGGTAAGCCTGGTTTGGTGGGCATCGATGCTCGAGCGCAATAATTCAGTCCGTCTTGTTCGGGAAACGGGGCACAAATAAATAATTGTCTTGCATAGGCTGCTACTTATGTATGCGGAATCTGGGATTCCAATAATTTTAAACGCAATGTCTGACCTCCATGGTCAAATTCGTTCTTTTTTTAAATACTGGCCGCTAATATTTTTCTCTTATTTACGTTAGTGTTTTGTTTTTGTTGGGTTTAAAATGTCATATCGCTGAAAAAATGGAACTCACTCGTGAAAATATTCGTGCTATGATTTAATACGATTTTCGGCGTGGTTTAACGCAACAACAGTGCGTAGATCAATTAACTTCGAGTTTTGGTGGTAAAGCTCCATCAAAAACGACTGTGTATCACTAGTTTAGTGAGTTTAATTGCGGGCGCAGTAAGCTCACGGACGAAGTTAAAGAAGGTCGCCCGAAATCGGTGTTTGTGCCACAAAATATTGAAGCTGTGCGAAAACTAATAATGTAAGACCGCCATGTTACGTATCGCGAGATAGAGGCTATTCTGGGCATATGTATGACGAGCATTCATAGGATATTACATGAACATTTGTCTGTAAAAAAAAAATATTCGCGTTGGATCCCGCACAACTTAACTCAGGATCAAAAAGATGCTCGCGTCGAATGGTGCAAGAAAACCTTAATAAAGTTTAACGGAGGCGACTCATAACATAACATAACACAACACAACACAACACAACACGACACGACACGACACGACACGACACGACACGACACGACACGACACGACACGACACGACACGACACGACACGACACGACACGACACGACACGACACGACACGACACGGCACGGCACGACACTACACGACACGACACGACACGACACGACACGACACGACACGACACGACACGACACGACACGACACGACACGACACGACACGACACAACACATGACATGACATGACGTGACGTGACGTGACGTGACGTGACGTGACGTGACGTGACGTGACGTGCCGTGCCGTGACGTGACGTGACGTGACGTGACGTGACGTGACGTGACGTGAACGTGACGTGACGTGACGTGACGTGACGTGACGTGACGTGACGTGACGTGACGTGACGTGACGTGACGTGACGTGACGTGACGTGACGTGACGTGACGTGACATGACATGACATGACATGACATGACATGACATGACATGACATGACATGACATGACATGACATGACATGACATGACATGACATGACATGACATGACATGACATGACATGACATTGACATGACATGACATGACATGACATGACATGACATGACATGACATGACATGACATGACATGACATGACATGACATGACATGACATGACATGACATGACATGACATGACATGAAATTTTTTTTTTGTTGACGGGGGGGAAATCTTCAAAAAGATACCCGAGTTCCTGGGGGGGAAAGCCGGGTTATGTTGGATTTCTACCAACTAAAACCCCCCCGGTGGCCCTCTCCGTGCGTGTGGAGGAGGGCTCCGGGATCTCAGTGAACACACCGGAGCCCTCGCGCACTGTGCGTAGGCACCCGTCCTCGTTCAGGCACATGCCTGGACAGCCTCCTTTAACGGCGGTGTGCGGCCACCACACACCGCCGCCTCCACGGGGTCGCTTGGAGCAGTGGCTCGAGCCCCCACTCTAACCACCCACGACCCCGGGGTCTCCGTTTAGTCGCCTCTTACGACAGGCCGGAGATACCGTAGCCCTATTCTATGCCCGGGACTACAGGGCTGGGCCCCCTTTTAGTCGGCTCTTACGACAGGCAGGGGATACCGTAGTCTTATTCTAAGCCCATGACTACAGGGCGTTGGGGCTGGGTCGAGGCTGGTTAGCTCCGCCTCTGCGTCTCCGCCTCCTCACGGGGTCGGCCCTCTCCCGCTCGCGTTCGGCCTCCTCCTTCCTAGACATTACTGCCTCGCAGAAGGAGGCCATCGCTTCCCACTGGGGTTTGCCCATCAGCATTGCTGCCACCACAGAGGGTAGCCGGAGGTCTCCCCCGATCGCAGCAACTAGATCTTGTCGCTGCGATTGCCACGCGGGGCAGACCTCCAACGTGTGCTGGGCATCGTCGCTGGCGAAGCCGCAGTGATGGCAGGCCGCGGAATTCTCCCTACCGTTTCGGTGCAGGTACTCACCGAAGCACCCGTGTCCGGTGAGCACCTGGGTCAGCCGGTAGCTGATCTGCCCTTCCGCACGGTTCATCCATTCGTCAAAAACGGGCAGGATTGCCCCCACAACCCTCTGTCGCTGCCTCGCCGGGTCCTGTAGGCGCGCTCTCCACTCTTCAAGGGCGTCCTCGTGCGCCTTCTGCCGCACCAGTGTTACGGCTCTGGGGGGCATGTCCTGCCCGTCCTCACGCATGCGCCGCAGCCTGACGTACAAGGTTGCATCCATCGACGCCAAGATTTCCAGGGGGGGGGGAACTAGCCAGGAGTCCTGCCGCATCGTGGGAGATCGTGCGGTATCCGCGCGCTACCCTTATGGCCATCCGCCGCTGTACACTCAGCAGTTTTGCCTTATGTATGCGGTTTCCGGCCAGTTTTCCCGCCCAGATTGGCGCGCCATAGAGGGCAATGGACCGCACGATCCCCGCGTACAGTCGCCGAACATTCTCCCTCGGTCCTCCCAGATTAGGCAGGATTCGGTGCAAGGCACCCGCTACCTTTTCGATCCGGAGGACCAGACGGTTGAAATGCTCGGCAAACTCCCATCGACCGTCTAGGATTACTCCAAGGTACTTCATATACCTCCCCACCTGGACAACGGCGCCGCCGACTTGGACCGTGGAACTGGGCGGTTCCACGCCTTTAGGAAGGTCGTGAAACCAAAGCGCCTCAGTTTTGTGCGGAGCCACCTGCAGACCCAGGCCTTGGATCTTGCGGACCACGCACGCGACCGCATGCTCAGCGACACAGGTGGCCCGCTCAAAGTTGTCGCCTTCTGTCAGGACTAGGGTGTCGTCAGCGTAGCACACCACACTAGCACCTATAGGGAGAGGAATGCGGAGCACCACGTCATATGCGAGGTTCCACAGGAGTGGCCCCAGCACCAACCCCTGTGGAACCCCACAGAACATTTCTCTCTCGTGCAGAACTGCGTCTTGGCCGACGTACTCTATATACCTGTCGCTCAAGTAGTCGCCGATGGTGCGACGCAGGTAGTCAGGCACGTGATGGTGGGCGAGCGCTTCTCTGATTGCCTTCCAGCGTAAGGAATTGAATGCATTCACTATATCTAGGCTGACTGCAAGCACAACCCTACCTTCGGACACCGCCTCTCGAGTGATGGAGCGGACGCGCAGAATGGCGTCCACCGTGGAGCGCCTATGCCGGAAGCCAAATTGGCAATCCGATAAATCCGGTCCGACGCTCCACAGGTGGAGATTGATACGTTCCGCCAGGACCCGCTCGAAGAGTTTGCCCGCCTCATCAAGCAAGCAAATGGGTCTGTATGCCGACGGTGAGTCCATAGGCCTGCCTTCCTTTCTGAGGAGCACGAGACGTGCACGCTTCCACTCCGTGGGGAAGCGCCCTACGGTCAGGCAGTCAGTGAGAAGGCGCTGGAACCGTTCGCCCAGGACGCCCAGAGCCAGCACCCAGGCCCGACCCGGAATGCCATCCGGTCCTGGGGCAGTGTTACGCGCCGCTAAGCGTCTCACGGCTCGCGCCAGCTCCTCCCTTCCCACATCCAGGTCCTCCGTCCGCAGGGGTGTCAGCAGCGTTGGCGTGCACGGTACGCTCGGCGGGCTGTCTGCAGCTCGCGGGAAGAGGGTGTCGACCACCCTGGCCGCGAGGCTGGGCTCTAGAGTCTCGGTCAACGGAGGAACCCACGGTCTGAGCTTGTCCATAACCATTTTGTATGGACGCCCCCATGGGTCTCCGTTGAGGCTGTCCACGAGTTCGCGGTAAGCCCGCTCCTTGGCGTTTGCGACAGCCGCTTGGAAGGCCTTTGTAGCTTCACGATACACATCGTACGCGGCCGTCCCCCTGGAGCCTGGCGCCTCCTTCGCGCCCGCAGGTAGACCCTTCTGGCGGTAAGGCACGTAGCACGCAAGTCCGCCAATTCATCAGACCACCAGTAGGTAGCGGTGCGTTCCATCGGCCTGGAACGGGGCATCGCGGTGTCGCAGACCTGGGTCATCCTCTCCCGGAACCATGCGGTCTCTTCGTCAGGGCTCGACGCTGGAAACGGCTCAACCCACGCCGCAACACTGGCGGCCGCAAGGAGCAGGTCCCGGTCGAGTTTCCCCAGAGCCCATCTCTTCGGTCGACTGACGTCCCTAGGCGTCTCACGTCCGGAACGCACCGCCACGTCCATAAGGATGTACTGGTGGTCTGAGAGGGTGACAAATTCCTCCGCCACACGCCAGCCAGATACCATAGTATCCGCAGATGGGGACGCCCAGGACAAGTCTACGATAGACTCGCCCTGCCAGCGCACGCAAGTGCTGACTGACCCACGGTTTAGGAGCCCAAGGTTTAGGCACGCCGCCCATTCCAGGACGGCTTTCCCCTTGGGCTCGTCCCTGGGTCCACCCCATGCACGCGCTTGGGCGTTGAAGTCCCCTAGGACCAGCACCGGACGGAGCTGACATCGGCGGACGCACGCCGCGAGATCGTCCATGTAGCCCTCATAATCGGGAGACATTGGGAGAGACGTAGCAGGCGACAATTGCCACGTGACCCCACTGCACTGCCACAAAGCCGGACCCCTTCTCCAGCAGGCAGCACGGCGGGGCCTCCACGCCTCCGCCCCAGTACACTGCTACAGAGCCACCAACGTCGCCGAACCAGCGAGGATGGGTTGCGACTCTGTAGGGCTCCGCAACTACGGCCAGGGCAATCTTATGCTCCGCGAGGGTCTGCATGAGCAGGTCCTGCGCCCCGCGGCAGTGGTTAAGATTGCCCTGGAGTATTCTGAGTTTGGCTGCGAAAGCTAGGCCTCGTTTGCCTCCGCTTGCCGGCTGGGGCCCGGCTGACTCGGCGCCGCCGAGTCTCCGTCTGCGGTAATAGAAATGGGTGTGGGAGGGACCTGCTTTCCTCTCCTCCCCCTTCTTTTCTCGGGTGCCGTGCATTTTTGCCCCATTGTGTGATCGGCGGGTAACCCACGATCTTTACAAATGGCGCAGGCTGGCGGCGCAGAGCACGTGGCGGTTTTGTGTCCGTCTTTTCCGCACGAGAAGCAGATGTCGCTCCTGTCGACCGTGTTTTTGCACTCGGCCCTCACATGTCCAGTCTCTAGGCACCGATAGCAGCGGACCGGCTTCTCTGGCAGATATCTGACACGGGCAGACATCCAGTCGCCAATACGAATTCGGGTACCTGCTGTTATTGTTTTTGCCGCTGCTAGGGGACAGCGGACCCACGCCGTGCCCAGTTGACGCCCGCTCGAACGAATCGCACCTACTTTGACATCCGAGGCGCTGCAGCCGCCAGCAGCACCGATCGCAGCCGCTACGTCCGCCGGGGTGATCGAGTCGTCGAGATCTAGGACTCGTATTTCCCCCATCTTTACAGGGCGCGCAACTTTCACGGGTAGGTCCGACAGCGCTTCCCTGAGGCGCTCAGCTAGTTTGTCAGCGTTGCACGTGCTGTCTAAAGCGATCTCTTCCAGACAACTTTGGGATGGATAGAACTGAGAGATGAAGAGAGTAGGTAGATAAAGACTACTTATTATTACATTTTTGAGCAGTGGTAGCGGATCCGTAGAACGTCGGCTTCTCATTTGGAAGGTCGTGGGTTTGAAACCCGGCAAGTACAAGTTGTTGTCTAGTTCACGTAAATTTGTAATGTTTTGGCAGCAATACTATTCGCTAACAGTGAACGTATCACATCGTGAGGAAACCTGAGTTTTTGAGGTGTTCACCTACCTCCCTACCTACCTCTTCACATACCTCCGCGCTAAAAGCCGCTTATCCGCAGTGGGCACGCGTCTTAATTAAGCTGATACTCTCTCTCTGGGAGAAGGCCTGTTCTCTACAGTGGGACGTTTATAGGCTGTATTACTATTTACCTACAACATATTTATGTCTCTCAGGTAAATCGTCTTTTTTATAAATAAATAATAATAATAAATAAAACTTTATTTCAGACTATGCGTCCATACAGGCAGGCGGTACAACAAAATTAAATTAAGAGAAAAGTTTTTAGAACTACTTGTACAACAAAGTAGGTTCAAAGGGTGCATTAGTAGGTACTAAGATTACAAGACACTTTATGGTAGGACTTCTCTTGGCTTATCGTTTTCGCGTATTTGCCGACCATCTGTATTGTAGTAAAGGTATTATACATTTAAAAACTTATTTAGAGGCTAAAAATTCCACCCATGCCGGGATTCGAACCCGCGACCTAGCTAATGGGCGACTCAATTCGAAAGCTCAGTTGGAAAGAGCGCTGGCACGGATAGCCAGAGGTCGTGAGTTCGAATCCCGGCATGGGTGGAATTTTCAGCCTCTAAATATGTTTTTAAATTTGTCCTTAGCACGGATTAGTACATTAAAAATAAAAATAGTATAATAGGTATTACAAAATCAGTGCTAAATATTTGTCAGAATAATATTTTTAGGGTTCTGAATCACGAGGGTGCTGGATACTTTAATATGTCTACTGTAACAGGAAGCCGGTGGTAGCGTTTTGGTAAAACGCTTACCTTTCGTGGAAAAGGTCGCGGGTTCGAACCACGGCTTGAACCGCAGTTATGAATTAGTTAATGTTCTAAGTTTCGGACAGTTGTGAATATTTTATCGGCAGTTTTCTACTTCTTTTCCAAGCATCAAAATGTCAAATGTGCGAGCGAGACGATGCCAGACGTAACAGTAGCCTCAAGGCGCTGCCGCAATTTAATCAAGGTGCGTCAGTTGCTCGTATCTGACTTTACATTATAGTTTCAAAATCGCCCGTATCATAACTCAGTTAAGCGCACACGCGCATACATACATAACCTCACGCTTGTATCTCAGAGGGGTAGGCAGAGACCAGGGACTGCCACTTGGCACGATCCTGACAGATCACCTTCGCGTCATCAACGTTCATAACATAACATATATCATATCATTTACATACTGGCACATACATGTTTCTCGCCCCATACTAGGATACCCTGTGTCATGGGAACCAGAAACAACGGCATCACAAACATGTAAACATCCAAGACCTGTCGCTTTTTTTTATAATTCGTTGCATGCACGCACGCCGGTTCCGGGTACTTTTTATCTTCCCCTTTGCTAATACACTCCCTATTTGATCGATGTATGTCCGTCGGGACGTCCCTTACCAGCCCTCGCTATTTTCACTCACATTCGCAAATTTGTCACTTTTAGTCAAAAATCGATACTGGTATTTATCGTAATCGCACACGACTATCAGCAGTCCCTTTGATTGAAATTATCATCTGTGTTACTATTTAAAAACTAAATTCCCTCACCCCTGCCGGGTACAAAGCCTCGGTGACATTCAAGACAAATGCAAGGCGGGCACACGCTCGCAGCTACACTTATCTGAGTAACTCTTATTAAATCCTCTTTAACTAATCCTTGCAAGACTGTATGGTCGACAGAACAAGGCTTGAAATTGCGTGAATAATTAACAATCTATTTTATATAACAAATCACTCCTATATTATATTGTTTACTGGCATTACCCCTTCCTTTGTCCGCATTATCGTGGGTTAGCTGGAAGAAAATACTATCAAGTATTAACTCGAATTTGGAATTTGTTTTTTCGGTGGAATTTTTAGCCTCTAAATAGGTTTTTAAAAATTGTCCCTAGCACGGGTTAGTGCATTAAAAATAATATAATCTTGTGGGTACAGCGATATCATTCCGATGTAAAAAAAACTTAACTGCAAAGTAGGTACTCGGGGCAGCAAGTGATGCAAATTACTTCAGCCAGATGTCGCTGCCTGTAGGTTCGAAATTTCACTGATGCCGGCGAGTCGCCCATTAGCTCAGTTGGAAAGAGCGCTGGCACGGATAGCCAGAGGTCGCGGGTTCGAATCCCCGGCATGGGTGGAAGTTTTAGCCTCTAAATAGGTTTTTAAAAAAAGTATAATTCGCTCTTGTACAAATTATGTTTTTAGTGCAATAAAAAATTTTCACTCATTCATTTAATTTAAAGAAAGCTGAAGAAGTAGGTGTCTCTAAAGTGATGTCTGCATCGGCCTCTGCATCTTCGTAATGAGATGATTTATGCAACGTCCAGTGGCATCTTCACTCACACTTGATGGGTGAAGGGACCACTCGGATGCTGCAGTGCCTGGGACATGGTTTTTAGATGGTGTAGCCCACTTGCCCAGCACCTATACCATCCTGACAGCTTATTCGGCCTAGCCCCCAGGAAAGAACAACCATCCAAGGCACGGGTTTCCTCACGATGTTTCCCTTCACGGTTAGCGTGTGGTAGTGCGGCTGCAAATTTGCAAGAAAAACATGTGAAAAGGATCCGGCTTTGCTAACCTAGTAATACCAAAGTAAAATATTCACCACAGTGCAGTTCAACCATCCACAAAGACGATAAAGCACTTCCTTTCAATGTATTGTTGCATTATTTTTATCTACGTCCCTTTCTTTTGTCCGAGAACGTTCATCATCTTGTAAATCATCATCATCAACCCATTATATCACAACCGAGAGGCACGGGTCTCTTCCCTGAGGAAGGTGTAGGTCATTCTCCACCACGGGGGCCAAGTCCGGATTTGTGGAGGCTTGCAAGACTAGTGGCCGGTCTTAATCTCAGAAGACGACCTCTGTGGCGGAGCGTTAGCGCATTCTGCCTACCGACTGGGGCAAAAAAACCCCAGATCTTGGATGTTTGTGATGTCGTTGTTTCTGGTTCCCACGACACAGGGTATCCAGTGTGGGGCCAAAAGCAATGTATGTGCCAGTATGTAAATGTTATGTTACGAGTAGGTATGTAAGTTTTCAAGCCAACCTTGGCTTAACGAGTGCCATCTATCGACGGCAGCCGGCACCAACTGCTTAACGTGCCTTGTGAAGCACGGAACCGCTTAGAAAAATGCCACTAGCGTTAGTCATACACGGTCACCCATCCATGCACTGAACGCACCCTATGTTGCTTACCTTCGCGAAAGTGTAACTCAAAGTGCGATTTCTCTCACGTGCTCTGCTAACCGTACACATAATTAGTGGTGCTGTGCTACATAGCCAGCCCGCACATAATGTAATTATTTACGTCGTACATACGCCCGCTCTAAATACGCGCTGAACAATTTGGAACTAGCGTCATCGATGTGATACTACAGAAGGACCTCGGGGTACGATGGCCTTTGATGGAGTTAGCCATTGTCGACTTTTAGTCCGGATCTGCTTACGGGTGTTGTTATATCGAAAGAGTCCGACCAGTTTTCGCTCCGTCTACAATTTGTTGTGCTTACGAAAGTTTTAGTTCTAAAATTAGCCATTGTCATTTACCTACTACAACTCATTTCTACCACTATAGAATTTATTTGTTCAGTTAAAAAAATATAAGTGTATGTTTACAGTTTTTCTGCTTTGTAATTGTATTTTTTCATGTTCACTTTATGCTTATAATCATTTATATTTTGTTTCCTTAAAGGCCTCCGCAGACGAAGGCCTATCCCCCGGGTACTTTATTGTCCGTCGATATAGATCTCTCTCTCATAAATTGTGTCGAATAACGCACACGAAGGACTAAATGTACCCCGTACAAAAAGTCCCTTAAGTTACCGAGGACATCAAGAGAACGGACTGGACAAAAGTTCGGTGTTTGCTTTTAAAACGCCTTTTCTATATCAACTTCATGTAAATTACAACACAATGTAATCTCAGAATATTTGCTTCCATAGCGTACCCTTCACTCAATTTCCGGGGAACAAATGACCGCACACCGTAGGCGTTGAGTCCCCGACAAGTACTCGCAGGACATTTTTCATGATTCAGGGACTTTTGTCCCTCGGAGACAAAAGTCCCTCGTCGGCGCAGGCCTTAAGAAGAGAGTTTTGACTTGATAGTTTTAATATCTCAGTGGCTGAGGTGTTCGAATACCTCCGCGCTTGAACTTGCCAATTACAATACTCTCACTAATTACTATACTGTCGGTAATTGCCATACTCTCTGTCTCTCTTTCCCTCTCCCTCTTTCCCCCTGTCTCTCTCTCCCTCTCTCTCTCAGAGAAAGCCTATGCCCTGCAGTGCGACTCTAGCATCTAGCACTTATAGTTTATCATCAACTCATTATGTCCCCACCGAGGAAGGTATAGGCCTTCAACCACGGGTGCCAAGTCCGGATTCTCTTGCAAAACTAGTGGCTGGTCTTAAAGTCAGAATTTTTCAAGCCGCCCTCTGACTTGGCTTAACGACTGCCATCTATCGACGGCAGCCGCTAACAACTGCTTGACCTTGCAAAGAACGGGATCACTCGAAAAAATGCCACTAGTGTTAGTGATAGACGGTCACCCGTCCGTTCACTGAACGCGCCCTACGTTGCTTAACCTTCGTGATCGTTTTGAATCACTCAGGCACTGGGGCTACAAGCTATTCACACTTATAGGCTACAAAACTTTTTTTTTTTTTAATATATATTTATAGTACCAAGCTCTAGTAGTAATTATGTTTACATAGTTCTAAATGCAATTGTTACTGTTTTTGTCAATCATTAATTATCATTACAAAACTTAACCACCTATATTTGAATCTTCACCTCGCTGCCGTTTCCATGGTTATGGATAAACAATCGCGCATCATTAAAAATAAATCAAAATTAAACTAAATAAAGGTAGTTCTGTACCTTTAAACTCTGTGTTAGAGGCAAAGTTGGTAACCGCAGCAGACGTCGGCCATTTTACCGGTAGCCTAGCAACGGAGAAGTCTCTACCTGGAGACGTAAATAGGTTTTGTTTATCGGTTGTCTAGTTAGAGGTGTCGAGGCGCTAATTTGACAATCGGCCCGTTTTGTTGCCGGATGACGGAGGTTGAGTTGACTACGATTTAAATGTGAAGGTCGCTATAAAATATCTTAACACTATCATATTAACTTTTGATGATTGATGTATCATAGATTTTCGAATAGCGCTAATTTGACAAACTGTTCATTTGGTTCCTGGATAACAAAGGCTGTGAGTTCGATTTAAATGTACAGATTGCCTTATAAAATTGAATCGCTCTTGATATAACATACATTTTCGACTGTTAAGGCGCTAGTTTATAAACCAGAATATGTTGTTTGATGACCAAGGCTGAGCATACCTATTATATTAGCCTTTGGTACCATTAACAGAGATATTGTTTTACTGTAAGTAGATAGTTTCTTCGGAAACTCGAAGTGTAAGTTTTACTCGCCACTTGAGTCAAACAACATTTGACTCGATTGTTAATCCTATTCGCAACATGATACACAAAGCCGTATCAAAAACAAGGGCCGACCTGTAGATTATTTTTGTATCAAAATAATAAATAAAATATAACACAATTACTTGTTTATACTATTTTTTTTTTAATGCACTAACCCGTGCATGGGTGGAATTTTTAGCCTCTAAATAGGTTTTTACAATTACTTGTCTTAGGCCCAAACTAGGATACCCAGGACTATGGTAACCAGACATAGAGCAACTGAGCACAGAGCTAACAGAGTAACCCGACACAAAAATCATAATCATAAAAATAGGTACACGCAGGCTAAGGCCAAATGCACAAATGTGTGGCGACAGTAGTAATCGAACCCACAATCTCCGGCTCGGTAATCAGACGTAATACCGCTGGAACAGCAGACATTTCGATTCGTATATTCGACCTTTTGATGTACCTGAGGTAGCCTGTTGCAGTCTGAATTACGAGTGCATGCATGTAAACGTTTAAGGTGCCTCTACCTAAATCAGACCTTAAACAAAAGCAAAGCAGCGGCATTGCTTGGAAACTACTCTGGGAACTACAATGGTCTCTCCCAGCACTCTCATCAATGCATCCCCCAGCTACATAACAATTCGTTGCGGCATTTCAATATAAATGTTGGAGGTTGGCAGCCATTAGAGACACGGGACGGACTGGCATGCGATCCGCCGATATGAGGAGTACACTACCCTTGTCTTGGGCGCTAAGTGAGTGTGGAAGCGGCTTTCTTTCAGCTATTGTGTTACTTTTTTTCTGCTGGGTTTACTTGTATAGTCGACAGCAGTTTGACTTTCGAATCCTGGAATAGTAAAGGTTTATGCGGTTTGTGCTGGTGACTGTAAATTTTCAATCCTCGACTACAAGAGAATTGCAATGAGCTATGCGTGGGATAGTTTAGGAAATGTGTTAAACCGCTGCTTAGTATCAATAATTCAATGTATAATGAAGCCACTTAAAATGAGAAAAATTTTCAATGTTTATTTCTAATTTTATTATTAGACTGGAAACTCGACATAAGGCCAGTTTGGTTAAAATTATTAAGCGCAGGTGTAATTTACCACTGACAAGTTTAAAAATATCTTTAAGACAAACCGTGTCCAGGTATGAGGGTGACATGGTCACCAAGTTTACCGAACTTTCCATAGCGAAGCGATTTTAAATAAAAAACCTTGTCCAGATAATTACAGACATAATAAAAAATTTGCCATATCTGGCTGATTAAATATAGTGGCTTTTGACTTTAATTTATAAAGATATAATATACGCCATTTACCTTTACAGATAAGTCACAGAGCAAACTACCTTTATTGAAGATAATTAGTACAAAAATTGTCAAAAAATTTGAAAAATGTAATTACATCACTTTTAGTTATGATGCCGCCTTCTGTACTCTTTGGTTAATAAATATATTTATAACTTCTGTTTTTGTTTTTAATAAAGTCTTCTCGTAGAGACCGCAACTCGGCAAACGTAGTCTAGGGCGCCCTCCGACCAGGTGGAATTACGATCTGCGAAAAACTGCAGGCAGATGCTGGATGCGGCAAGCTGAAAACAGGGCGCTATGGTGCTCATTAGGGGAGGGCTATGTCCAGCAGTGGACTAATATAGCCTGAAGAAAAAGAAGAAGAAAGTCTATTCTATTTCTGAGCATGTATTAATATTATTTTACCTAATATTTTCAACTTAACAGCTGAAATTTCTGAATTAATGAAAACAAAAAATATCTGAGATAGAAGAAGCCGTCGCCATAACAGCCAGCAGTAAGGGCAGACGCAGACCGTCGAGAAGCACTCTTCATTTCGAATGCCTGTCCACGCGCCTCCCCCTCGACACCCCCTCGTGTGGAATACGCCCTAAGTCGTTGACTGTGATGCCAGTGAACGTTCTAGTTGGATGTGATAAAAAATAATATAAGTTAAACGATATACTGTGAAGCAAAACGACGTGAAGAAACCTGATTGTCTGAGGTGTTCAAATACCTCAGCACTTGCCAATCGGCTATTAATAGGCACGCGTGGTCATTAAGCCCAATCTCTCTCTCTCTAAGAGAAGGACTGTGCCCTGCATTGGGACGTTTACAGTTGTCATAAGAAATACGTAAGTATATAATTATATTCTTTTTGTTGCACTAACCCGTGCTGAGGACAATTTTAAAATCCTATTTAGAGGCAAAAAAGTCCGCCAATGGCGGGACTCAAATCCGCGACCTCTGGTTAAACGTAGCAGCGCTCTCCCAACTGAGCTAATGGGCAAGTGCCGGCATCGGGAAATTTAGAACTTCTTTACAATATTCTTTGTATTATTTACAGGCAGCGAAATCTGAATGATGCAACAAGTGATGCAAATTACTTCAGCCAGATGATTCTGAGATAATTCTGCGTCCAATTGATATAGTTAAGGTGCAAACGCCGTTCTTGTGGGGTGTAATCAAAATAAGCTGGGAGACTGAATAGATTCTTTTAAAGTCTACTCGAATAAATCTAATTATTTAAAATTAATTGGGCATCGTTCACGTTGTTTTCTAGTAGAGCTTGTCTATGAAATAAATATAAGTATCCAAATTTATCGCTTACGTTACGATTTATTCAAACTTTTCGGACACTCCTTTGGCGCTTTTTTATGTGATCGTGTCACTTACAAACTTACCTTAAGTAGCTAATTTACTAGGGTTTATGCTAAGCTCATTGACCTTTCTGTGAAATTCCAGCCTAATAGCTATATCTACTCCACCTACCACTTTTGGAGAACTGAATTCAGAAAATAATATTTTATGTCCACAAATTGCCGTATCCAAACCCTAGCGCCAATCCCTGCGCCCTCTCCAAGCGTGCCCTTCACTCCTGGCTGGTTTCAGAAAGGACGTGTGATGCGTACCATTGTGGTTTGTCTCGTAGCAACGGCTCCGTGAGGTTTTCAGTTGTGCGCCTAGCAAGCACTGCAAGCCTAGCTCAGCTCCTGCGGCACAATGCAGTGGTGTATTAAACTTTTTATCGGCTTAGTGACCGCTTGTACCATTATCACTACTTAAAGCGGGACGTTGTCACGCTGTTTTTTTATTATGTACCTATATACTTCCCGATGCAGGGTATAGGCACTCAGAAAGAGAAAGTACCTATGGGTTTATTTACCACTCGTACCCACGCCGGATTAGCAATTTCAAGGGCTTCGGTTACGCTGTTACGCTACAAAATAGTGTCGCTGTGTCTTCCATGATTCACGTATTGCAAGCAACAGAGCATATTTTTGCCTTACGTTGACATCGTGAGTATAAAAATAGTGTTTCTTAATTATTTGTGATATTCATACATATTTATATATTAATCGGGTTTAATCGCGATTATTTACTAGGTAAAACGTTATATTAGATAACATAATTCTCGACTCGCCACTTCAGTCTACTCGTGAAACATCGGGAATGAAGGTGATTTGGTTTTACCTAATAAATAATCGCGATTGGACCCGTTTAATATAGGTATACGTATAAAAATAATATTTATAAGATTAGATCAGATGGTGTTAATGCAATTATTGATCACAAAAAATTATAAACCTAACTGACTAGACTTGCCGGCTCAATCACAAGTTGCTAAATAATTTTCTACATTATTTTATTGTGCAAGAACTTAAATTGATACTATTAACAATGAAATGTGCACAAGCATGAAATAATTACATTTCACCATGGACATCGTCAAAAATTATAAATAACTTTCTAAAAGAATGGAACAAGGTTATTATTCCATTTTACCAACAATAAAAATCTATTTAGAGGCTATAAATTCCACCCATGCCGGGATTGGAACCCGCGACCTCTGGCTATCCGTGCCAGCGCTCTATCCAACTGAGCTAATGGGCGACTCACCGGCATCAGTGAAATTTCGAACGTCTTTACACTATACTCTGTATTACGTACAGAGGTTTTATGTTTTACGTAAATAGCACGGGTTAGTGCATTAAAAATAAAAATAATATAACAATAAAAAAGTTTAAGTTTCAGATCTAGAATTTTTTTTCAGAAATAAGCTCGCCTTTGAACACTTAATTTCTTATGTAATGTGCTGTTAAATCAAGGATGTTTTAACCACTTCTTGTGTTAAATGTATCGTGTGCAACAAAGTACAATAATGGTATTTTGCTGCATGCTAGGCCTACCCTAAATCTTCAGCCAGCGTGTTTGCAAACGTTTTATACCAATATAGAGCTTAAAACCAAGCACTAAGGTATTTAACAAGTGAATTTCAAAGTTTGCAGTGTTTAATAAAGTTGTGAAGTAGGTACATACAACTCTGGTAAAATCTGATTAATACCTTGATTTGAACTGATTTTAAAATCAGTAAATTTTAAAATCAGTTCAAAATCAAGCATGAAGACTAAGATGAAAAAGCTAAACAAAACTGTAGCACACCTTAAATATTATGTATTTACAAACCGAATAACGCTTTGTTGCGTACATTGTTAAATAAGTTTGAATTTTGTAATAGTTTAACCTACTTTGTAAATATGTGGAAGCCTATTATTGGCTTTAAAAAACTGTTACTGCACTACTTTAACAACTCACTGTTATTTAAGCTGTTGGTTTCCCAAATAAACTTTAAATAAATAAAATACCTAAGATGACGTATTGGGTCTTTCTCCGTAGACTGAAATACAGCTTAGTTATGGTCACCTAGCGTAATGTCATTTTCTTTAGATAGTAATGTAATACAATAAATACAATTAATTTTATAAATAAGGCCGTTTAATTTTAAAATTATTTAAAATATAACGGCCTTATTTATAAAACATTCCTTAGAGTCTATTTATTTAATCTGTGATCACGTCTTTTCCTTGTAAAATCTCAGAATATTTTACTGAGCGTTTTTGGAGTGTTTTAAGGAATTGTTCTTTTACAAATAAGATTATGAAAAAGCAATGATGTCGTATACTAAGTACCATTTATCTTCATTAAACATCGCACTACATTAAACAAGTACCCACAACATATGAATAAACAAAAAAGTTATATCGATTACAAAACTTGTAGCAGTTGTTTTCTTCCTTTTCACCACTCCAACTCGCTTTCGCTCTATCTGACTCTTCTTCGCTTCTTCTTCAGGCTATATTAGTCCACTGGTGGACATAGCCCTCCCCTAATGAGCGCCATAGCGCAAGGTTGTGCCATCATCTATCTGACTATATCTTTCTCTAGATAAATTTATGCCTGCTAACTCAATTTCTGGTGACACTTCAATCTCACAGGCTCCACAACAAAAACCCTTCCATTAAAAACTGTATCCCACCACCGCAGCATACTTACTTGCAAGTTAACCTACCCATATCGGCGTATATCCGAGAAATTGAATTGCGAATCTTCATCATACATCAAGCGTAATCCGTTTAGGCGGCACTATATATCATGCGATATTAGATACATAGCCCACCCTCGCTATTTGGTCCGTCGGGCGGGGCGCGCTTTGTAAGTGTACCTTCGCCTCTGGCGTAAAATAAGAAAGGTAGCGGAAGCAACCACCTGCATAATATAACAATGCTTTAGAAAATAAATATTCTTCTTCTTATTCTTCAAACTGTGCAGCCCGGGCTATTTGGACAGAATATGGTATTACGCATACCATATCCTGTCCGAACTCTGACGTTTGCTACAGCATTTAGTTGGGAATTTGACAGCTAGACGTAAGCAATCCTTCAGGAATTGCTGCTAATAATAAGGTCTCAGTTTACTTTGACTTTCGTTGGTTTGTAGTTTCAAAGTTTAATAATAGGAAGTGCTCGAGTTTTGATGCAACCTTATTGAAGTTACTTTTTATAGTGTAACTTTGCTCAATATATATGCAAAATGTTGCTCTAAAGGATATCGCAAACGTGAAATTAATAGTGATATCTATGTCTCTGTGCCGCAGCATGAATGTTTTGTCACTTTATGACTATTAGATACTTAAACTTATTGATGGACCTCTTCATTTTTGCTTGATAGACAAAGCACAACATTTCCCATTATACGATAAGAGAGGCACAAAATTATTAAGTCGTTTGCATTAAGTTGGTATAAACGTAAATTGGTTTTCATAAAGTAATCTCGTAAGGAAGACAATACTTTTGGGTATTTTTAAAGTACTGACGAAAGGGTATTGTACAAGATAGTCCTAACTAGGTTCCCACCTGCCTTTTCTTTTTCATTCATTCCGCTCCCAAGAATAAACAAGAATATATCTTCTTCTTCAGCGCTGTAACTTGGACCACCGCCCATTTGGTCGGCAACTAAGCAAGGTGGGGTTGAAGTGGGGGCGAGGTGGGGACAACGCTTTCCTGTTTGAAGACACACGTCGCTGTAGGAAATCCTGTACAGGACAGAACTCTAAAATTGCCTGTTTCTATACCGAGTGGTGGGTATGCAAATATACGCTCCTGAGACACATACATGTAAGGGTGTGTATGTGATTTTGCGTGTGTGCTACGAAGGGGTTGGTAATTAAACAGTTTGTGTTTTTCGGGTCGGGACGAAACTCAAGTGACTGCGCGAAGATTTTTCAGCTACTTCAAGCTCTCATAAGTTTTATTTAGTACTTCATAATTTTTCGTATAAAAATACGAACCTAACTGAAAGTAGGTACTCGGGGCTGCAAGTGATGCAAATTACTTCAGCCAGATGTCGCTGCTAGAGGCTAAAAATTCCACCCACGCCGGGACTCAAACCCGCGACCTTTGGATAACCGTGCCAGCGCTCTCCCAACTGACCTAATGGGCGACTACCGGCATCAGTGAAATTTCGAACCTCTTTACAATACTTTCTTTATTACGTACAGGCAGCGACATAATCTGAAATAATTTGCATCACTTGCAGCCCCAAACTTTTGCAAATTTTTATTTGGAGTCATGAGTGAGTGTGTTTCATTGCATATGTTATGCACACGGAAACACACTCACTCATGACTGCCTTACATATATCTGCCTTGCATGTATATGTAAGGCAGAGTATATGTGATAATTTAATATTATATAGTAGCTGGATAGTCCAAGATAAATGTATGTAGAAAAAACTTGGAGAAGTCGGTACCTATCGTGCCGCAACGCATGACCTAGATAACAAATTTTCTTCTTTTTAGGGAAATATGTTGGGGCAAGAAGGAAGTCGTGGCTCAGAAACATCGGGGAATGGACACATGTGGCCAGCGTCGAAGATCTGTTTTGCTACAAACAAAACACAATATGCGGTGCTAACGGTCAACCTCCACTAGTGGAGAGGCACAGGAAGTAGAAAAAGTAATGCATATGTATCTAAACGTCATTCATTTCTTCTTTCACGCTTGCCTCATAGAACGTAGAACGCTTGCCTCATAGTTGAGAGGTACAGAGCTCAAATCCCAGCATTTACCAATGGTATTAATTTCTAAATTACATTGGGTAACGGTAAAGATGAAAATCTAAGGTCTAACTAAAGTCTTACTATAGTCTGAAACAGATGAAACGTCCTTAAAGTTGACCAATAAAAAAAAAATAAAAAAAAAATACATTGTGATATTGTCGGTCAGGTGTTTGATTTGGCGTGTATTTTTCTTTTTTCTTTCTATATTTTGCACTCATGTTTACTTATTGGATTTATTTTATTTGTATTTTACATTATCATTTAAAATTAATAACATCTATATCTATGTGTTGTATTGTATGCATATGTATGTATGTATGTGTATGTGTTTATACATTTATGGATATATATATATATATATATATATGTATCTAAGTATTTAAGACGACCCTTTTACTTTCATATTTGTGTACCTATCCTATTCTATTCATATATCCTATAAATGCACCACGACACGCACCTCGTAGGACCATTCAGTTACCTCGGGCACTGACTGAAAATCAGCGCTGAGGGCTCAGTCCCTCAGCACAACGCTGAGTCAGCTGCCTTTTGTGGCAATTTAGACGCACCACAGGCGAAAGCTATTATTTGTGTGTTTTTTGTTTCGTTTATTTGTATATTTGGTTAATTTCTGTTGTGCTCATGTTGTGTTAATTTTGTGGTTTTTTGTTTCTGTGATGTGTCTTGTTGCTATAATAAATGTCTTTCTTTCTTTCTTTCAATACTCAAAATCAAATATGATAAAACAAAGATGAAATTGGGTGTTCTTAATGAACGATATAAAAATATGAATCAGTTTAACTTCATCAGTTTAATAAGACATTTTCCCGCAATAAAACGAAGCCTATGTGTTAATCCAATATGTCAACTAACTCCATATCAAATTTTATTAAAATCGCTCCAGCCGTGACGCGACTAGACGTGAAGAAGTAACAAACATACACACTCACAAATTTTTGCCTTTATGATGTCGTCCATGCCGATCCGGCTACGGCGACTATAGTGGGACCATCAGGCTTCGTCGATGTGCCCGAGTGTGGCTGACGTAAGCAATCTTTGCAGTAAACGTACGTCCGCATGTGCCACATTTTAAAATTCCGTTAACATAATTATAATGTATTGCCGCAGGTGGTCGGGCTTTTAAGTGATCCCGCTTAGCGTCGAGATCAGTTCGTCTCTTCTCTTCAAAAGTCAAGACACTTGTTTGCACTAGGTGTCTCCACGCTGGTCTCTCAGCAGCGCATTCCTCCCAGTTGCTTGGATCCATATCGCAGTGTGCCTCTTCAGCACGTCCTTATATCGGAGAAACTGGCCACCTCGTTTGCGCTTGCCTTTTCGGAGCTCCGAATAAAATACACGCTTTGCCAGTCTCTCGTTAGGCATGCGGGAGACGTGGCCGCACCAGCGCAGTTGCCGCCTCATCAGATAGGATTCAATGCCGCCAACTTTAGCCCGGCGCAGTACCTCTGTGTTGCGAATGCGATCGGACCATTTTATATTAAAAATTTCGCGAAGACATTTGAGGTGAAACCTATCCAACATCCGGATGTGCTTGCGATAAAGACACCAGGTTTCTGCAGAGTATAAGAGGTTTGGTAACACTATGGCCATGTACACGGCTACCTTGGTCGATCTTTGGATGTCGTGTGAGCAAAATAGCTTTGATCGTAACTTTCCGAAGGCAGCAGAAGCTGCGCCGATCCTGCTGTTAAGCTCAGCGTCCAGATCACCTTTTGCTGTCATGATGTGATGTGATATGGTGTGACGTGATGTGATGTCATGTGACAATAGTGTGATGTGACGAGGATTTGATTACTTTCTGTACAGTTAGGGTTGATAGATATACCTATATAGAGTTCGATATAGAATATAGGTGTATATGTCGGTTCAGTCTCCAAATTTGCGTCAAAACATGTTTCACAACAATGGGCGGCTGATTGGCACGACACAAAGGCTGGCATCCGTGGCATCGCGGCTCGCGGTCTCAAATTAATTTCCAAGCGGAGCCCGTCTCCAGGGGCGAATTTATCTCATACCAGCGGCGGTGTGTGGCTTCGTCTTTGGCTTCACATTTGGCACAAAGGTAAGGCCTCTTGCCGTACACACTTTCCCTGACTCTAGAGTCTAATACACGTGTAGTTTTTAAAGTTCTGTAGTCAACAAGGAACTCTGATAGTTTCGCTATCTCTATCTTGTTATGTTTTTTCCAAGATAAACGCCAATTAAATTGAAGAAGACTTTTATTTATCTGCACGACATGAGTATACCGAGCCCGCCATTTCAAAAAAGAGTTACATCCAAGGCGCCTCCTAACCAACAAAACTAAAACAATTTATTTTAGCTTGCATTCTGAGCCCATTATTATTTTGTCACATCATATCGGTCTGTCTTCTGTATGTCCGCGGTTTATAGCTTAGCGATTAGTACCTACTAGCGAACTGAAATTTGGCCTAGGTGCACACATTGACCTCGCTGGAAAACGGTAGAAAAAACTCTGTATATAGAAAAACTTTGGGGACGTCCTCTGCACCTATATTAGGGTTGCATTTTTTTTTCTCGTCTCGTAGTCCATAGTGTCACCCATACGCTAAATATCAATTATTATAAATGGCTCTCAGAATAAAACAAAAATCAGGCCCGCGATTTCATTCGTATTCTTGTTTACATATATTTCCGGATTAGAAAAGAACAAAGAAAGAACAACGTAACATAAAGTAACCTCACGCCTGTATTCCAGAGGAGTAAGCAGATAGATAAATAGGTTTTTAAATAAGTAAGCAGATACCTCGTAATAGTCAAGAATCGCTAGTAGCCCCGGCTGCCTGAGTGTTCTTAAACGATTACGAAGGTTAAGCAACATAGGGCGCGCCGAGTGGATGAATGGGTGACCGTCTATGACTAACGCTAGTGGCATTTTTCCAAGCGGTTCCGTACTATGCAAGACACGTTAAGCAAGGTGCCGGCTGCCGTCTATAGATGGCAGTCATTAAGCCAAGTCAGAGGCCTTAAAGCGGCTTGAAAACGTCTGACAGTAAGACCAGTCACTAGTCTTGCAAGCCTCCACCAATCCGGACTTGGCCCCCGAGGTAGAGTATGGCCTATACCATCCCCAGGGAAGAGACCCGTGCCTCGTTAAGCTAGGTCAGAGGCCTTATGGGCGGCTTGATGACTTCTGATAGTAAGGCCCGCCAATGCCTCACAATCCTCCACCAACCCGGACTTGGCCCCCGTGGTAGAGTATAGCCTAACCTTCCTACGATACAGGAAGAGACCCGTGTCCCAGCAGTGGGGACATACAAGGGTTGATATCGGATATTCACGTACGCAAAATTTAAGGAAATATGTCTCTACATTCTTCGAAGTGTTTGCAGATAGACAGAGAAGTCAATTTTTATTTTAAAAATAAATAAACTCTTATTGTACATTATCTTAGACAATTAATTATGTTTTATTTACAAATCCTTATGAAGAAGAACATAAGAGATACATTTTTTTGCAGATATTTTGCCGAAATTTACTATAGGTCTTCACACTATTATCTGTATTGTGAGGACCTGGGTTAATATAGACATATATAATATTATTTATTGTATATACACCAGGAATTAAACAAGAGACTTACACAATAACATAGTACAGTACAATTATTACACTTAATTCAACCCAGCTGGTAGAGTCAAGGACTCTCAACAAATAGATATATCAGTGAGTCGAGCACTGATAGCTATCGCTGGCACAAAGCACTTAGCTGTCAAATAAAATAGAATGGAGTGCAGTTTTTAATGTCACCAAGTGTGAGATTGTTGATGTTATCTCGCCGCGGCCGTTTTTTTGGGCGCGTCTGAGCTTGCGACAATAGGTCCGCCACTTGGATTATTAAATTAGTGATCTGGGGCATTATTATGTAAGTATCCACTGAGTTGAGTGACGTTGGTTATGACTTTTTTTAAGCTACTCCGGCTGTCAAATGCATACATTTTTTGACACTTAGGAGTTGTCTAAATGCTTCACTCGATAGAGTGGAATGCTACGTAATAGGAGGGCTGTTGTATAAAACCGGCTTCTCAGTATGGAATGTAATCTTCTATAATATAAAAATGGATCGCTGAATGTGTTGGTAGACGCAAATCTCGAGAGCAGCTAAACCGATTTCGCTAATTCTTTTTTTAGAATATTCCTTGAAGTACCTAGGTACGAGGATGGTTCTTACGGAGAGAACAATACAAAAAAATTAAGAATCGACTGTTAGGCGGTACGAATTTCGCTGGGTCAGCTAGTATATATTATTACATCTTCAGATATAATTATTCATCGCTCTTCATACATTTAGTTTTATAGCTATAATATTATTATAGCTAGTGTGAACCCACGGTGTGTGTGAACCGGTCTCGTACTAAATTTAAGATGAACCATAACTTATTATATCTCAAGATGTAATATATGTTTTATTACATCCCATAGTGAGAAGCCGGTTTTACGAGCTTGCGTCACTTTCTAGATCATTGTAGAAAAAGAAATCTTCACGAAAATGTCAATAATCAAGATGTTTTTCTGTTAGTGATGTCTGTTTATCATATTACCTACATGGTATCCTAGTTTGGGACCAGGAAAAGAGATCATGTTAGGTGGATGTTATTATATTTGTTATGGTAGTAATTTAGACTTATCTACTAATAATTTAGAATACTACAGATTCGTACGTTCGACGGCTGATCATCTTGGAACTCTGTAATTGGCCATGTTATTTATCGTAAATGTTAAGTTTTCTTGTTACTGATTTCGCTGTTGATGTCATTAAATAAATAAATCTTTTACGAGTATATTGCAAAGACCTTCTCCAAATTCACGAGTGTAAAGTGTGTTAAGAGATAAATTAAATTTGTAGATTCAAACGTAACTACATCAGGTACAGTAAAGTCTACTAATTACGAGTACACCAACAAACCTAAGAGAGTCCATAAAATAGTGAGTCAGATTTTAAACCCTCAATTAGTAAAATGCTTTTTTTCTACCTCGCTAGGGCGAGGCGAGTTCGAAGCAAAAAAAATCTTAATTCCAAAGGCAAATTCAACTATACTCGTAAAACCAAAATAACGAACCGTCGCGAACCGCAGTATGCACTAAAGGGTTAACTCTCACTCTTTGTACGCGGGTGCATAATAAATAAAAAAAACTTCACAATGCAACCATCCGACGCGTCTAACCCTTTCACTGCGTACAAAAAGACCAATTTTATATGCGTACCCCGGTGTCTCATTTCAATAAAGAAAAAAAACGAGAGATAAAACCTTTTTACCCACGACTCTTTTGGGGTCACAGTTTTTTTTTCGCTCTTCCTTAATTTGCTACAAGGTGCATTGGTGGCAGGCAAATAGGGATGATGCGTCTATAGATTTAAATGAGTTCTTTAGAGAAATGCGCGGATTGAAAGGGTTGATCGGTAGGTCGGTAATATTTTCCCATCGGGCCACAATGGGCGAGCGTCTGTGCTGTTTGACATGTGATGTGATGTGTCGATCATTTGTGAGAGACCTTAGAAAGTAATTGTTGTGTTCGTGACCTCTCACGCTATCCATTCTAATATCATGCCAAAGTATTTAAATAATCACCGAACGGGTAACAAAATACACAATGCTTTGGGCAAAACCCAAGAAAGTATAGTCAATCGTGTTCAATTTACATCTTAAGTTATATGGACGTAGCTGACTCTTACATTTCACATACGTGTGATAACTAGCCAGGTGAGCTGGTGTCCAGGATAAGCTAGGATTGTACTGGAATTTCAATGTCACTGGTCAAGGAATTTCCAAATTGCCTCGAATTTAACATAACATTTACATACATTGCTTCTGGCCCCACACTAGGATAATCTGTATCGTGAGAACAAGGAACAGCGACATCGCAAACATGTAAACATCCAAGACCTAGAGTTTTTTTGTCTCCAGCCGGTGTTTGAACTTAGGACCACTCACATGGTAGAAAGAAGTCTCTTCAAAAGTAAAACTTACACCTTCTATTGATTTAATTTTTGGCATGGAATTTATATGTGCTGTGTGGTGTCGGCCTAGAGAATAGCACCAACCCAATTCTTCCCGCGGGTGTCGTAAAAGGCGACTAAGGGACACAAACCGGGGGGTGGGCAGCAGCGCCCCCTGCAGTACAATTCCACCGAACTGCGATCCCCAACTCGCATGCACAGCGTGGGGATTATTGGCATTACCCCCTATGATAGCACAACGTGGCGCTCTTTAGGGGAGGGCTTTGTCCAGCAGTGGACTAATATAGCCTGAAGAAGAAGAAGAAGATAAGCCTGGATTGTACCGGAATGCCAATGTCCTTGGTCCAGGAATTTCCAAATTGCCTCGAGTTTAACATAACATAACATTTACATACATGCACATACATTACTTCTGGCCCCACACTAGGATACTCTGTGTCGTGGGAACCAGAAACAGCGACATAATATACGAAACCTGGGGTTTTTTCTCCAGCCGTGATTAGAACCTGAGACCTTTAGCATGTTAGGCAGAAGCGCTACCGCTGCGCCACAGAGGTCGTCGGGAGATTTTATTTATAATTTCTTCAAAAGTAGAACTTACGCCTTCTAACAATTTAATTTTTTACATGGTGTTTGTATGCCTCGTTCCGATCTTACAAACATTTTGATGAACTAGCCTTTCCAGCCCGTAATATTCCACTGTATTGGGGTATCCTTTTTGACGTTTCCGAAGTGTTAAAATATGTCGATACCTACTAATATATGGTAGTTCAGAGTACTGGCGCACCCTGGGAAATAGTCAGCGAGCCTCTAACGCTGATTGGCAAACCCTTTTATCACGATGGCTTGCTATCGACATGCTGAGACGAAGTTCGGTATAGGTTGAATGTGACGAGTTCTTTCAGTGGATTTGTAATATCGCCCAATGGTAATTGCCTAAGGTAAATAAATCAATGCAGTGAAACATTTATTCGGACCAAACAAAAAAGGCAAGGCAAAATTAGGACGACGATCTGCGAAAAACTGCAGGCAGATGCTGGATGCGGCAAGCTGAAGACAGGGCGCTATGGCGTTCTTAGGGGAGGGCTATGTCCAGCAGAAAAAAATAGGAAAGTCACAAAGGTTCGTTATACAAACAGAACATAAAACTAAATTACTCAAAAACGCCGGGACACATCCAAAAGATCTCGACGCTAGCAACGTTGCTGCTGCAGCGCCTAGGAAATCCTTTGCATCAGGTATGTTCATACCCACGACTCCTCGGACATACTAACTATAGTAATAATTAAATGTCTCTGGATGCGGATAGCACAAGACCGTGCAGCTTGGAAAACCATGACGAAGGCCTATGCCCTTCAGCAGGCGTCAAACGTCTGATGATAACGAAATTTAAGCCTTGTTCTGCCCCGTAACTTACGCCAGTAAGACTGGTAACTGTAACAAATTTCCGAATAGTGTTTCTAAACTGTCCACAGTTTTACTCAACGTACCTATAAGCACATCTACATCTTGGCGTCCTTTCTTATCGACTCTCACAGCCAAACCAGCGTAGGCGTAATTAAACGAATTAACCTTATTTTAAAAACTTTTTTCGGCGCGCCGTGAAGGCTACGATAATTTTATTGTGCCTCCATTCATTCACCCGTAGTGCGGAAAGTAGACCTAGGTCATAGACTTATTTCACTGTCTAGACGAAACGGTAGGTTTGCGGTAGTTGTATTAGTCGGTACAGCGTTCGTTAGGGACCCGTTGGTCTAGTGGTAATCCGTTTGATAGTGTTCGTGGGTTTGATTTCCATTGGTATGTTCAAATGGCCTCAGTCTAATTGTTTTCTATGTTTGTAATGTCTTGTCTGTTTATCATATTACGGGGCATCCTACTTTCGCACCGAGACAAGTGATGGTGTTGCGTGGAAGTTATTATATTATATTATATTATATTATATTACATTATATTATATTATATTATATTATATTATATTATATTATATTATATTATATTATATTATATTATATTATATTATATTATATTATATTATATTATATTATATTATATTATATTATATTATATTATATTATATTATATTATATTATATTATATTATATTATATTATATTATATTATATTATATTATATTATATTATATTATATTATATTATATTATATTATATTATATTATATTATGATACAGTCATTTGACTTATCTACTGGGAAGCTATTTTGCTAAATAATCATCTAATTACTTATTATTTATAAAAACACACACTCCTTAAAACACTACAAATATGCCGGCTAAATGTCGGAAGCCTTACGGGCGGCTTGATAACTTCTGACAGTAAGGCTCGCCACTGTCTTACAATCCTCCACCAAGCCGGACTTGGCCCCCGTGGTGGAGTAGGTATGGCCTAACCTTCCTACGATCTAGGAAGATACCCGTTCCCCTGCAGTGGGGGCATACAATGGCTGATATTGATGCTGACTAAAATACCTAATCAATGGTGCTGATTTTACAGAGAAAATACGTACCTAACGGCGCATTAAATAAAACGGCTCTAGGAGTGTTTTAGAGGAATCGTGTATTTATAACTAAGGGGTAACCTGATTAAGATCTTAATTTGTTTTCTATCACTCTACATAATAAGTACATAAGTACTTAGACTAAAGATTTGATTAATCCTACTTCAAGCAACCATGACGCAAGCATAACCGCACATAGTTTTTTTTTTTGATAGACGAAACTACCGCTGTTGTTTCAGATGCGGTGCTCACGTACATTAGGAATAGTCGATATAGTTTTAGCTGCAATTTGCAATTTCCATTCAAAATATCTAGTTTTGTTTTCATTTACAAAATACAAGCCGGGACAGGATAAATCTACTAGGTAGGTACAAAATGTCATTAGTACAATACAGCTAGTAGGTAAACTCAACAAACTTTCGTTAAGCTGACTTGGCTTAACGCCCGCCATGTATCGACGGCAGCCGGGACCAACCGCTTAACGTGCCTTGCGAAGCACGGAAACCACGGTTTACCCATCTATACACTGAACGCACCCTGTGTTGCTTAACCTGCGTGGTCGTTTAAGATCACTCACGAGCGTTTCCATTTTGTTTTATTATATTCCATTTAACATTTGTATTATTTATTTGTAAATAAAGATAAGATAAGATAATTCAATTCAATTTAAAGAAAGAAATACAGTTCCTTTGAATATTCCTTATTTTGTACAATTACCTACTTAATACTATTGTATTAAGTAATTGTACAAAATAAGGAATATTATTTTGTTGTATCTTGTATTCAAGATACAACAAACTTTATTCCCACCAAATAAAACCGCCTCCAAACCCATAGCTCATAGCATAAACCCAATCCAGCACCAACAAACCTAAAAACAGCCCATAAATTGTCCCTCAAATCCGCCACGTCAACATATTTTGGAGACACTGCGCCGCGTCACACCCCTTGCATCACAACGCGCAAGCTATTTACCAATCGCGTATGCCCTGAGACCCTTGACCCTTCTACCTAAATATGACCTCTCGGACCTAACCCTTCGGCTATTGTAGGGAGAATTAATCGGCTGGTATGGCCATTGTTGGCCGGACACTGCCCACCCGGTATTTTAAAGGTCCATTGTGTATATATTAGAAGTTTTTAAGTGTCCAGTTTCGATCGGATACGCGGAACCGGATTGCGAATTTTTAGGCGGCCTCCGGTCGGGGAAGGGTTGATAGTCTGGTTTGAGGATTAAAACAGACTGGATAGATGTCTAGAGGAAGTGTTGGGGAGGAAATAAGTTTTACCGCAGTTCAATGTGGATCCTAGGTACTGAAAGATAAGAGATAAAATAAGAATATTCTTTATTGTATACCGGAAAAATAGTTACAGAAATGGCAGATACAAAAGATCAAATACAATTGGCGGCCTTATTGCTAATAGCAGTTTCTTCCAGGCAACTTCAAATTGGAGAATTTGCCGAGGAGAAATAGATACGGGTAGCCGGTGCAAATACGAATATCAATAGACAAAGGTACGTATACGTACCTAATAATAGACACCTACATAGATCATACTTAAATACTCTATTAAATATCTACATATACTCATATAAATAGTGTCTTATAACAAGTGAAATATGTATGAACAAGAAAAAGGTTATATATACCTACATATATATGTAAAGAGAAGTGACAGCAAATTTACTAGCTTGCTAAACTAACAATCTGCGGTGCATTGCTTATAGCGGCTGGATAAGGAAGAAGATGGAAGAAAGAAGTGGTTTGCCTTAATATAGGCCTGCCAAGGTACTGAAGCGCACTACTTATTAAAACGCAGAATTAGCAATAATATTTTCTTTTTATTATATTTTTTATATCGAAACCTAGCTGCGAGTCTTAACACGACTGACACCTAAACAAAACGTAACGATATTCTTCATATAATTTAAACTCTGCCAAGACGGCTATACGCTCGCCAGCTACTATGAAAAAGTATCGTTACAGTACACACATATTTTGGTCCCTTTCTGACTTTCTGTCAATACCATCTACTGCTGGCGTCGGAGTCCAAACCGGCCGACCACTTGCAAGCGGCACTTCGCACTAATTCACCAGCGTGTCTATACACAAAATTTAAATTCGTTAATTTCCAAATATACTCCACCTACTTAAAATAACATAACATTTTACATACTGGCACGGATAGCCAGAGGTTGCGGGTTCGAATCCCGGCATGGGTGAAATTTTTAGCCTCTAAATAGGTTTTTAAATTTGTTCCTTAGCACGGGTTAGTGCATTAAAATAAAAATAGTATAATTTTACATACAGGCACATAAATTGCTTCTGGCCCCACACTAGGATACCCTGTGTCGTGGGAACCAGAAACAACGACATCACAAACATGTAAACATCCAAGACCTGCGCTTTTTTTTGTCCCCAGCCAGGATTCGAACCCGGAACCTCTTGCATGGTAGGCAGACGCGCTACCGCTACGCCACAGAGGTCGTACTTACAAGTTCCTTGTCCACTTGCTTTAATTATCTCACCGATAAGACACTTTTTTTTCATGGGGAAGTTCTCATGGATACCCTGCCGCTGGGAATGGCGACAGGGTTATGCCGGACTTTTACCGTCTAAAACCCCATGGTGTTCCTTCTCACACCGTACGACGGAGTCGCGGGAACGCCATCGCAATTTTCCGCACCTCACCAAGCTAACAGCTAGGCGGCATCTAACTATATATATGCATCTAACTATATATACTATGGCCTATAGCCAGAAGTGGCCAGTTACGGGCTGATTGATTGAAGATCAAGTTGCTAAAAACTCCAAGGTTCAAAGTGCAGTTTGCAGTATATTCACACTTGCGTGCACTTTAGGGGAGGGGGGGGCATAACGGGGACGCGAGGCACGACGGGGCCACCAACACATACAAGTAACTACGCACACTAGCCGTGTTTTGTTTTAGCCAATAAAAGGGCATTTCGCATCGGCCCGAAGTGCGGCAGTGACCGGCGAACAGAGTGCACGCGTTTATTTTTTACGACTAATACTTTTTTCTGGCGAGATTTCATCTAATTTTGAGTGGTCACCAAAACGCGTCTAAAAAGGTAAGTGTTTAGATTACTACTATAGTTTTTTTTTAGTGTGTAATACTACCAACGTCAACTATTGATATGTTTTGAGCAAAATCACTCTGACCTTGAATTAATTTTTTTGTTTGTTATTTAAAATTCTGTTAGACATGGGGGCATGACGGGGACATGGCTAGGGGGCACAATGGGGTACCCCGTTGTGCCCCGTCCCCATTATGCCCCTGAATGGTCTGTTCATTTGATAATACTACAATAATGTTATTTATTTTGTTTTAGGCATATAAAAATGGTACGAACTTACAAAAAGAAAACTTCCAGAGGCAGTTGGTCTGTAGAAAGCATGAAACACGCAATTGATGCAGTTTTAAGCAAATCAGCAGGTTACAGAAAAGCAGCTCAATTGCACGGTGTTCCACAGACCACATTGGAGCGTCACGTCGCAAAAATAAGGAAGGGCGAGGTATCTCTTAATTCAGCTCCAGCTCCTCCGTTTCCCGATCTCCAATTCGAAGAGTATGTCGTGATTTAACAACTTCCTTTGATAACGCTTCTCCCAAAGATATTCTCCCCATCCCCACAGTCGAACAAAGAAACCAAACGAGAAAAAATTATCGCAGGGGGAAAACGGTTGTTCTCACTTCAACCCCCTACAAAAACGAACTAGAAGAACGCGAACAACTTAAACGGACGAAGAAGTGTTCAAATCCGAATGATCCCCGGTTGAAAAAAAACTCAAAAAAACAGAAGACTCAAAAAGCTCGCTCTGATGGAGAAAACGTGAAGGAGGACGTCTTATGCATCTATTGTGTTGACTCAAACCACACTTATTTGAAGTCTTCGGAGCGTTGGGTAGCCTGCCAGCTATGTGGACAGTGGGCCCATACAGCCTGTGCAGGAGTTGATGACGCAGATTTGGAAGAAATCCACATCTGCTTATTCTGTGACAAATAAAATAGTGTACCCCGTACTGCCCCGCACAGGGTACCCCATATTGCCCCTACCACGGGGCACGATGGAGTTTTCATTAAGGTTTTGTGAAATTAAAATTTAAAATAGTATTTGATTTCTTACTTCACCAAATTCGGTGCCAAATGATAAATGAATAAATAACCAAAGAGTTGTAATTAGTTTTCATTAAAAAATATTTCATTTAAATTTTTTTGTTGTTTATTTCCCTTAACGTCCCCGTTATGCCCCCCCCTCCCCTACCTACTCAGTTTCGTCACTGGAGACAATGTAACGGTTTACTAAGTTACGTTACGGGCACCGTTGCAACAAAAATCAGAAGATTTATGAGCTGTTTACATGCATGATTGTTTACATTTACTTTAATCGTAAAAGGAAGCCCGTCCTGGTAAGGTTAATAGGTATATCTTTACTAACACAGACCTCAACAAAAAGAGACGCAAAATAAAGTAAGCAAGAAGAAAGAAGTAAGAAGAAGATAAGATAAGAATATTCTTTATTGTAGGTACCTACAGCAGAAAAAACCAACATAGAACAATTACAAGGATGCGATACAATTAACGGCCTTATTGCTTAGAGCAATTGATTCCGGCAACCGACGATGGAGAGTTGCTGAAGGAAAAGTTGAGACGGGTAGTTGGTGCAAATACGAATACCGAAACAAAATCAAAAGCCAATGGACAAACTCGGAACCGTTCATGGTTCCCGCACAATATTTTGCATACCCTACCCTTGCTTAATCCGCGATAGATGTTATTGTTATTTTTGCATAGAACGGTAAAGGATTGCATTGGTTATGTCCCCCTTTGCGTATCTGCACCTTGAATACAGTCGCACCTGTGCTCTTCCTAGTTGGATACTTTAAAACGTGAAAGTAACGCATATTTAAACTCGCTATCAGTGGATAAGACTCGGTTGTGTCAAGAATTTTTTTTTATTATTGGTTAGCAACATAAAATTTAATGAGAAAACAAATATTTTGTTTCGGTTAAGAAAGAACGCTCCTATAATTATTATTATGCGCGCCAATGAATGTTGGTCTTTCAAATCGCCTATAACTGCCAAATCCCATTCTAATTAATTTTGATTTTATAGTAATGCGATTGGAGTGTTGAAGATTTGGTGCGCATGATTAGGCCCACGGTCAAAAAATAAACTCATTTTTTAGCGTATTATTAGGCAAAATATTTTGACGAGGAAATCATTGTTGTCTCTGTCATTTATTTACCATTTTGACGTTTTTCTTACGTCCAGTACGTAGGTATCCTATTTTAGTATGTCTTTTATAAAACCAAACCCAGGTACTTTATATTTGAAGTAAAGTTACATTTTGAATGTAACTCATGATTCGCTATAACAAATCAATTTAAGAGTCGATGAATTTAGCATTATCTGGTGCTCAATTCAGTTTTTTTCTTCCTCGATGTTTTTCCGGTCTGTTCGCCAGCTATTATTTGCTGCTCAAAGATATTTTGCTGACGGAAATCAATTTAGTGGTGATTAAGACCGTCTTCGTTTATTGGTCGTTTAATTATAATTAGGTAGAAGATATCGGTTTACGCAACGTTTAGTAAAGTCGCGCCACAGATTAGATAATAGTTACTACGTCGCGCAACAGGCCTACGACGTAGCGTCTTCGCGATGCGTAGTAGTGACTACGAAAAACTTCGTAGATTGGAGTGAACATTCTTTTCAGGGTTTAAAAATGAAAGCTTTGCAAATTTACTTTTTCTTTTAGAATCCAAGTAGCCAAGTAGAGTAGATAGAATATTGTTTGGTGTGTTCTTTTCTTACGTAAGTGTCATTCGTCTGTCTGCTGAAAATTTCAGGCATGTTTTTAATTGAATGTTTAGCAGCCATGTTTATTTTCATCGCGCAATTTTAGTACAGGACGACCTTTAGTATAACAATCGTTTTGGTTGATTAAATATTGCAACCACGTTCCATAACAGCGAAATCATCAGCAATAAATTACAATAAAATCTTACACTTCGGCAGACTAGATAAAGTTCAATTTGCCGTTTCAATAATTTTATTTCCTACGCCTTTATCGGGCCCTTTCCTCCTGATTTGCATAGGCCGTCGTTTTAATGACGTCAAATGGACACAAAAGGTATTTTTTTCAATAAACAACATTCGCATATGCAAGCCAAGTCGAGAACTGGAACATCTGCCGCGGGTTCGACCCCCGAGCTTGTATTATAAAGTTCACTGGCCGCATGTGCCAAAAATTTGCATATTATCGATTCGGAAACCTTTTGTTGATTCTACCTGGATCATTTTGGCATTTAGATTAGGGTTGTGCTTGGTACGAGAATGCCTACTATTATTACCTATTTGTGTTAGGTGGGTAGGTACCTACATATTTAGCGGCATAGATAGGTATACTTACCTATCAGGGCTTTTATTTATGTGGAGCGTTACTTAAGTGTGCCTAGATTGACACTTACTGTTAAAATAACATTCGCTGTAGCGAATGTGGTTACACGATTGCAAAGCACTGTGATGGTAGACCTACCTGCGTAGTTATGTTTAAAAAAATACTTTGACTTTAGGTAGGTACGTAAATGGACATAGGCGTACTTAGTTAATATTGACCACTGAACGCGGGACTTTATTCAAATTAACAAACAATTTAAAAAAATGTTCTTACATGTCTATCACCAACATATCCTGGCTGAGCTGATTTTTGTTTAAATTATTGTTCACTTATAGCTTCCAAGATAGGTAGGTAGGTAGTACGACTGAACGCCAAAAATGGCCACATTCTAGTACCTACCTACGTAATTATCAAATTGTGACAGTACCTACGTAATTATCATATTGTGACAATTTACGTGTAACTTTCCGTCGTTGCCATCTATGCAGAGATCTGATAATGTTTTAGAAAATACAGATCATACGTCCGTTGGCACACATGTAGAATAGAAATCCGCCGTGGCGAATGACTTGCTGTGTGTCGCAAAGTTTCAACGTTTCTGTTCCTACGTAGGTATGTGCAAAGATGATTACGTAATGTAATTGCACTAAATAATCGGTTTTTCTGGTAGTAGGTACCTAGATACTTAGTTGCGCCATCTCCCTACCCTCCTCAACTATGAGAATTTTACATGAATTATAGGGCTAATGACAGGTCGTGCGACGACCTGAGCCTTCATTCTGTAAGCGCATTACACTACAATGACAGATAAAAAGATGGGTCACGTTACGGGTTTTTTATACCTACCATTGGCGCCTAGGAGGTTTATTACGAGTGCGGCCTTAGACTTAATAATAAATAAATAAAAATAATAATAAGTAGTCATTTACTTCAGGCAAAGAGACCCATATAAAAATAATTATTACAAATAACTAAACCATAAAGATATGACAAATTACCTAAAGTCCTAAACTACCTACTTGTGGTTCGCGGCCACAAAGTTATGCTGTGATAAGGTTAAAGCAGCAATGAAAAGAAATCGTCACCTTCGCGCAATCCGCTATTTGACTCGTATTCCGATTTGACGGAAAATAAAGTTTTAAAATATATTTTTTGGTTGCTTTTAGGTCCTCAAAAAATATACTAAAATATTTTTTGGTCTAATGGAAGAGATATTTACCGTTTAAGACTTAGGTACCTACCTACCTACTTGAAAAAAGAGTCAAATAGCGGATTGACATTGTACCTACTCGTACTTACTACAATGCATCTAAGGCCTTGTACCTAACGGTCGCGGGAGTCACTGGATGCGAGCGGCAAAATTCGAGGAAGCTTGGAAAACCATGAAGGAGGTAAATGTATGACCTGCAGTGGACGTTTATCTATATAAGTATTTTATTCAATATGGTACTGCCCATGCTTGTTCGCACCGCAGTCTGTGACGCTCGTGGGGTAGAATCTGGCACTGACTGAAAATCAGCGCTGAAGGCTAGTCCATCAGCATACTGCTGAGTCAGTTGCCATTTATAGCAGCAGGGACACGCCGTGACCTTTCGTTTTTCTTCTTTGTTTTTGTTTTTTGTGAATGTCATGTTTAGTAATATGTTTTAAGTTTGTTTTGTTACGGTGGCGTGTGCACTGTTTCTACTCGTATAATAAATGTTTTTCTTCTTCTTCTTCTTCTAAATAATTATGGCTGATGACGACGCGTGTTATGTAATGTTACGCACACAAGCGTGAAGGTAGAGTAGGGTACAGTCTGTTAGCGTTTAGAATATACCTCGGGCTCTAGAGTAGGCTTCGGTTTTTGCCGAAAGCACACGAGTGTAACACCTACTTCCTGCTCTGTAGGTACAAAACTTTTCTTCACTATTTTGAAAAGTTATGTAATTATTAGTTCCGATATTTCTATCACACGAATATATCCGATTCTATCCGATAGTAGCCAAGGTTATATTCTAAAAGCTAACAGACTGTACACCTACTTAATTTGACAAGACGATCAAAATTATTATTTAGGTATACTTATCTATGTATACCCACCTATCACCATAGGGCAGAGGTGGGCTGAATTTTTCCCCCAAATGCCATCTCATAATCTCTCAAAATTATTATTAGAAATCACGGCATAAAATATTTGCAATCAAAAACCGTGAACATCGCCAAACTAGACCAAATACAATGGCGCCATTCAAATGCGACTATGTTTAGCAAATCTATGCAGAAGTAAATGAAACGGCAAAAGTAAATGCCAAACAAGAATTTCTAGTTTATTTTCCAAAAACCTGTTTTACCACGCGCCTCTTTATAATTTGCAATGTGCACGTTTTTAGGGTTCCGTTCCGGTAAAGTTGCCTTAAAACAAACTCATACCTACAGTTCAAAGTAGGTCCATCATCCTGGCTCGGATGACCCTTTTGATACGTTAAAGTAGACTTAACAACAAAAATTGTTTTTGACATTATTTTAATTCTTGTATAGGCAAATACCTAGACAAAATTGTAAATCTGATGTTAACTGTACCTAGGTACTTATAAGTATATTTCGTTTTATTGTGGTCTAGTTGTAAACAAACCGTTGATAGAAATCGTTAAAATACGGGAGGCAATAATAAAATAATATAAAGCTAAGCAGCATGTCCTCGTCCTGAGAGGTTTAGGTACTTATTTATCTTATTAATTTAAGAAATACCTACCTCTATATTATATTGAATATGATAGCACTTAAAAAAATGTGAAACACATAAAAGCTAACTGAAATATTTCAATAATCAAATTCATTTATCAAACCAAAAGAAAATTGCACATAATTTTTATAATTTTGGCGACTACTAGTAGGTATATTTTTTTAAATATAGAAATAATTACCAAGGTACTTTTATTTATTTCATTTTATTAAGGACATCAACAGCGAAAACAAATTATTTGATCGCAATAATAAAATTACAGTTCACAGGGCTAAGATAGGCTTTAGTTCAATGCTGCCAGAAACCAAGAGCTCACGGCAAGATGGTCATGGTTCATGGTCTAACTAATAAGTAGGTATAAGTACCTTCACCTTTAGGCCGACGAGGTTTAGAAAAAAATAAACACTAAGAATCTGTATCAGGAATCCCGAACTGTTGGCCTACTTAGTATACTTAGGTATGTTTCACAGAAACTTTGTTTCAAAAGTAGTAAAATTTTTACAAGTTCAGATAAAAAGTTGACTACGTAGGTACTTCAGGCGCTGCGGCGAGACCTCGCAAAAAATAGCAACTTCAGACTTGACCACACCCTTTGCAGTATATTGAAACTCGCGGTAGAAACTGGTCTCCATCGAATGGCAACATTTTGGGCTCGTGTCTTTTGTAAAGAATTACATTGCCCGGAATGACCTGGGTTGTGTTAGGAAATAATTGAATTAGGCAATAATTGAGTAACAATTTTGTCATGCTTTCCGACGCCTGCCCGGCCCACGTGATTTATTGCTTCGGTCTTTTGTAATATTTTACATTAATTTTCTTATCGAATTCCCAAACCTAACCTTTTCTGGGTGAATGAACGTAACCTGAATGCGAATGACGGTCGTTTGGCGCAAACGGCTGAACAAGTTTAAATACTATTACCTACCTAAAGAAAAAAAACCGGCCAAGTGCGAGTCAGACTCGCGCAGCGAGGGTTCCGTACAAACCTGTATTATAGACCTAAGTATTTGGTATGAATTTCAATTTAATACCTCTACGCGTTTATGAGGAAATGGGTAGTAAGTTTAAAATTATTAAAAAAATATATATTATGTGATGTAACTAAAAATTTATGGTTTTCGTAATTTTTCCTTTATCTATGCTATAAGACGTTGCTTCGTACCAAATTTCAAGATTCTGAGTTCACGGGAAGCACCCTGTAGGTTTTGATTCCCTTGCAAGTGTCGAAAATTTGCGGCATAAACGGCTGTATCTTTTGATTGCGTTGGCTTAGAAGTTTGATTTTTTCACAGCTTCAAGGGACAGTAGACCTGAGTAATTGATATAAATTTCAGCTTCATACCTCCACGCGTTCCTGAGAAATAGGGTCTTGACAGACGGACGGACGGACGGACAGACGGACAACAAAGTGATCCTATAAGGGTTCCGTTTTTTCCTTTTGAGGTACGGAACCCTAAAAAACACGAAAAGTATAGCATCATTTTCGTAGTTATATAGAGATAGGTTAAAATGCCATTTAAGTACTCACAGTAGGTACACGTTGCTGTAGTAGGCACAAGGTATGTAGGTAAGTATAATGCCCGGCATATAACTTGATCATAAATTCGCGTGACACTTAGGACCTACGATCATTTTTTTTAGGTAAAAATTTTTTTTAGTTAAGACTAAAGTCAGTCACATCTCTCCATTATATCAATAAAATCTAAAAATTCAAAATAAGTAACTACTTACATAGGTAGGTACCTACTTGAGAATAGTGTACCTACCTACTTTTTAGGTACGTACATTCCATTTTGTAAAGCCTTTGTCTATTAGGTACATGTTAACAAGAAGTTGTTAAAAATCGATTCAATAGGTACATTACCTACGGAAAGCAGACATTCAAGTTCACCTAGATCATTCATTTATGTTATTAAGAAATATGAAACCCTATCATTCCAATAAATTCTTTCAGGACCTATAATATCCAGACACCATAAAATAAGCCTTTAAACTAAAAAAGAAAAAAAATTCAACTAAGTAGTAAAAAAACTCTCCAGAGTAAACCCTCCGGCGGGCGGCAAGGTCGAAAATGGAATGCCCAATTTGGCGCCAAAATCTCGCGTCCGTTGACAGACCACGGGCCGCCTCATATGTGGGCCACGCCCCCTCACCCCAGCCAATCACACGTCTTTAAAACACCGCGCGCAACACGCATATTGATCTGCGGACACAACCGTTTACATTTCGACATATCACATGCTAAACAGCGACAAACAATAACACACGAGATTAGGCTATTGTAATTTTGACATTACATCCATAACAATAAGGTCCAAGTTTAGTTGGTGAGATGGGAGGTTGTTAGGTTAATTCTGGTCGTTAGCCAGGTGTAATTTATAGCGGTGGAGTTACAAGGCAAAGTAAACTCTATGGCCAGGTAGTTTAAGACTGTTTTTTGTCAAATACATACCTACAAAGAGGTTTTTTATTTCTTTGACCAATATTTAAAAAACTACAACAAAGTTTTGCCTCCAAAGAATCTGTATGGTACCGACATAATTTAGTAGTTTTGTGTCTTCATTAATATGATAATTCATGAAAATTTACACAACAAGCAGAAACTGGGGCCTGTGTTTAATTTTACTTCGTAAAGTTTAAAGTATTTTTTTTAATAATACTTAAGTGCTTAGTGATGATAAGAGTAGGTTTAGTTAAAACCCAAGAAAATAGTTAAGCATAGTGACATCTAGTGGCCAAGGTGTACACTAAAATTGTGACAGAAAGCTAACCACGCAAAAAATTAAACAGTATGCCTACTTGTCGCTAGATGGCGATAACTAATACTGAAATAATAACAATTTTTAAGTACAAAACTATATAATATTTTATGACATAGGTACAGAGAAACTAAATAATTGTAGCTCATTAAAATAAAACTTGTCAAATGACAAAATTATCATCATATACAAATACCTAGAATTTTAAAATGGCATGTAGGTACTAAAAAAATTGGTTAACTTTTAATGTGGACTTTGTGATTAGAAAATTAATAAGAGTGATGGTGTTAGTTGTTAGTACATTAAAATAAATTATCATAAATATTTCAGATTCAAATAACATTAAACTACTAGCACCATGCTAATTTCCATAAAAATTAAATTTTATTACTAAAATTTATACAAACACGATTCCCTAAAACATTCCTCAGAGGCAGTTTAATTTGCTTGTGGTAAAAGTAAAAACATAACCACATTATTTAGACTACCTCTGAGAAGTGTTTTAGAGGAATTGTGTTTTTATAAATAACACTGTTAAAGTTTTGGGTAGCCTAAATTAAAGGTGGACCCTGTGATGTAGTAGGTTTCACTTTTTAATTTATTTTTCTTTCTTTTTCGCGATCTGCCTTCAAAGGGCATTTAGGATTTTGTTTGTGCCTATAAAATGTGTATGTAAGTGTTACACTGACATTAAAATTGTGCAATAACACTTATTTTTTTTATTGTCCTATAATATAAGCCTTTATTTCTTGACTTTTGCTTACTATAAAACTAGTTTTAAACAGTTCACATTGTCACTAGCACTGAAACTCGTCAAGTTGTCTCTCGACATAGGCCTCCTCCATGTTTTTCCACATCACCCTATCCAATGCTGCTCTTTGGTGGCAAATCATCCTCCCATCGTTTGTGTGGTCTTCCTCTCCTCCTTATCCCATCTCTTGGGTAATATTCTGTGATTCTTTTGGTCCATTTCTCTGTTTTATCTCTCAGCATGTGACCTGTCCATCTCCACTTTAACTCTCTTACTTTGGTGATGATGTTGGTAATTTTAGTTATTTCTTCTATATCTCTGATCCTTTGCTTGTCATTTAGTCTAACATTCAACATACTTCTTTGCATGGTGTTTTGACATACTTGAATTTTGTGTTCTAATGATTTGGTGAGGGACCAGGTTTGGCATCCATATGTTATGATTGGGAGGATACAGGTGTAGTACAACTTACTTTTTTCTGTAATAGGCACATGTTTGTTCTTCATGATTTCTTTGAAAGACCAGTATCTTTTCCAACCAAGAGTTACTCTGCATTCTATTTCCTTTTTCATTGAGTCTTTAGGTGAAATAAGTTGTCCCAAGTAGACATATTCTTCCACATATTCTATGTCTTTTCCATCTAGTGTTATTTGGTCTTTGTTTCCATTTGTCATAAGTTTTGTCTTGTCTTTAATCATTGTCAGACCTACTTTTTTGCTATCTTTTGCCAATTGTTGGATCATATTTTGGAGGGAGGGAGGGATCATATTTAGGATTTTGTTTGTGCCTATAAAATGTGTATGTGTTACACTGACATTATAATTGTGCAACTTTTTTTTTTATTGTCCTAAACAAAGCGCAAATTTTATTACATTTCCATGCATGTGTATACATAACTGTTATTCTGCAGTAATTCTATCTTTGTAGATGTTACAGTAAATAATTAAAATTCTTACTTCTTACTTTTAGACTCTTCCCAAAAATTAATGAAAATTACATTGTATTAAAGACCAAATACAATGAGTGGTTGATGGCTTTCACTCATATTTAAATTGTTTAAGCATTGAATTACTTACATCCATAGAAGTCATCTGAGAGGGAATATATGAACATGTCATCACACCACACGATTATACTATTTTTATTTTTTATTTTAACCCGTGCTAACGACAATTTTAAAAACCTATTTAGAGGCTAAAAATTCCACCCATGCCGGGATTCTAACCCGAGGTCGCGGGTTCGAATCCCGGCATGGGTGCAATTTTTAGCCTCTAAATAGGTTTTTAAAATCACACCACAAGTACAAAAATATGCATACAGATAGAGAGAAAGAGGAAAATGCCATAAATTGCAAAAAAAATAAGTCTATTCTTTTTTACACTTCAGCCTTCATGGTATCTTTACCAGGTTCATCCAAAACCAGGGGTATATCACCACCTCCATTTTTGGGCACCCATCCCGAGGACTCTTCCTCCATCTTTCTTTTCTCTTCCTGCAACCTTTCGAACTCACTTATCTCTATCTGGTACTTAGGTGAGGTGACTCCAAAAAAGTTGGCCAGACTTTCTCCTGCGTAGTCTACAGCGTTGAGAACTTTTGTGCCAGATATCCAAGCATAATGAGAGAACCATGGCCCCCATGTTAAGGTTTTCTGTGGACAATTAGATTTACAATATGTAATAAAAAAAACAGCATGAAAAACAGTAGAGGTGAGTCGTTGACATTCATTCTTTTTACAGGCTTAGGACTGACTGGCCGGGAAATCATTGAACACAGAGACAATATTATTATGTAGAGCATCGCCAACAGCCACGCTTATTTAAAAGTTGATTCCATTTACAAGTAACTTTTTTTTGTATTTTTTTTTCTTTTTTATTTATTTACATCTAGCTTATTTAATCAAAATAAAAAGTCATTTCACACATACCTATTACCTACAAGTTGCGCGGTTTGTGTATCTAATCCAACTCTTTCCATCAATGACAAAAAATGCTTCTTAAATGAACTGGTTCATCACGCACGCCGAGCCAGTCTCGCCCAAGCACACCGTCACCGGCACACCACTACATACATAATTTAGTTTGTTCGGCTGCTTCCATTTGTGTTCGTTTAACTTCGTTTGAAGCGTGCACGACACACGAGTCGCTTTGCGTAGGAATGAAATCTCGTCCTTAATACAACAGGTTAAGCTAAACCAGAGTTTTCGAGTGTCTAAAGATAGACCATGTCTAAGCCGTGTCTAGGTCTTACCCATCATAAAACACAGTATTGTGGCAAACGTACTTGCTCAACACCTGTCTATTTTTTTTAATAAGACGGAATGTTACTATGTAGATTTAGAAATCCAGAGACCTTGAGAGATTTATGAGTTTTGCGTTTTGACAAAGGCATACTTATTGTTTATTAAGAATATTATTTAAGTACAAAATATTTATTGGTCAGAAAATAGAGCAAAATTCACAAGAAAACTCACTGGGTCAACATTTTCTTCAGGATAAGGCTGACTTTGAAGTTCGGTTGCCGTATCCCGTTCAATTTCTTCAGTAACGCCGTCACTAAAATGTGTTATCTTTGTGGTCCTGTTGATAGTCAGCGCATAATCCGGTTGAGAATTATTTTTTCCAGTAGAATCCATTGGTACGGTATACTTTTCACAAAGTAATTTCCGAATTCTGCGATGACTTCATGCTATGAAGTCATTCGAAAATGAATGAAATGAAAGAAAGAAAACTTGTAAAAACAAACAATGTTCACAGACTACTAAAGAGAACGAGTTAGGTCAATTTTACATTATACATAACGTCACTGCGTGACTTTATTGTTAAGTATCACGGATGTAAATTTAAACTTATACAAAGTCGGTGTACAACGGGCTTAATAATCATTAAACCTAAAAGAAGTTTTAGAGACCTTTAGCCCTTGAATTGGATGCCGCCGCCTAATGAACGTCCTAGCGACTAGTTCGGCGAAATAAAAAAGGAGCAGCAGTAACTTTGTGTTTTCGTAAGAATCCATATTGGAAACGAGTTAGTCACCCCCAGTTTAAGTCAGAGTGCTTAGTGCGAGTTTGACAGATCCAATCGAATAACTTTACTACCGCGTTAATCGAGCATTGAGTATGAGTAAGTTAACCGTTCGAACTGGCAAAACGCTGTCACAGTAAAACTAGCACTCGCGTTTATTCGTGTTTTGGTGTTTTGGCTGGTAAACGTGTTCACTTCTCAACATAAACCATTACAACACGCACTCAGTAATTTTAATTTCCAAACTTGTCGCTAGGTGGCGCTTCCTCGATGCCATAGAAATATGAGTTTACGTTAACGCGACCAAGTAGTTAAAAAACTCGCACTAAGCACTCTGGTCGGCAGCGCGACTGTGAAGCGTAACTGTCGCTAGCGACGCCGCGATTTAGTCGCGCTACAGCCGCTAATGTGAAAAAGGATTCGATGTGTAGCGTTGTGAAAACCCTTAGGCCGATATTCAGAAACGATTATGTTAATGTTAACAGCGTGAGCTCAATGTCGGTCCAGGTCTTCCAACTGTCAAAATTAAAGTCTCAGTGATATTTTGTATTCACAGTTGAGTTTAAGATACCAAAAATTAAGCGCAAGCTAAGCTGAGTGAGACTGAATAGCGGATTTTGGCGACTTAGCTCAGACTCAAGGTGGCAATGACGAAGAAAGTGGCGACACCTGTAAGCAATTGGAGAAATCTAACTTGTTGTAAAGTAACCTTTTTTTTTATTCACAATCAGTGTTGCCAGATTAGGCGATTTATCGCCATTTGGTCTATCTCTGAGGATGAAATTGAGACCGGAATTGGCAATTGGCAACCGGTAGCGTCAAAAACTGTAACCACAGATTACACGCTCGAATAAGTTTAGCTTGGGCTGTGGCTCAGCTAGAGTTGGGTCACGGGAATATACCCGAAAGGTATATTCCCGGGTAAATACCCAAAACGGGTAAATACCCGAAATGGGTATTTATGTGGGTAAATACGTCTATTGGTGTTTTCGTTCGCTAAAATAGATTGCATTACCGTTAAATTCATTTTTACTCACGAGCCTCAGGACTATATTATGACTATATTATATATATATGTCACCACAACTATACACCAAAAGTAATGCCAGCTCTACTTTATCGGTTATTGCCAATAACATTATTTATTTTCGTTTCATTTCAATATTTCTTTCCATTGCTTTTCCAGGTGCAGTAACTGCCAGCGTAGGTTTTTTGGCGACACCAGCAGCAAACCACTCCAACCAGACCTTCTTCTTCAGCAGGTGTTGTACTCGTAACAAGGTAACTATTTTCGCTTTACGCTTAAAAATACAGTTGAATCAAATACTTTTTTAAACGCTCGCGGCCTAGTCGAACAGCGTGATTGAAGTCAATTACTTGAGTTAAGCAATAAGAGGAGCGGTCAGGTGCAGGATGGGTGACCGTCCCGTGACTACCGGTTGTGGCTTTTTCCGAACGCATGTCTTACAATCCGCCACCAACCCGTACTTGGCCCCCGTGATGGAGTATGGCCGAACCTACCTGGAATGCAGGAAGCGACACCTGCCCCGGCAGTGGGGAGGGTTGATATCGAAAATGGTTTTTGGTGATTTATAACATTCCTAGTGCTCATACCTTAGTTTTTCATTTTGATCACTGCATGAATATCTCAAAAAGTTATGGAAGGTCTCCTAACCTAGAACATACTGGGCTTACAAAGTTGTAACAGTCTGCTGTATGCTTACTTTTTTGTAACCTATCTTATAACTCCAACTCTCAATTTATTTTAAACTTCAGGTCTTCGAATTTCTTAAAGTAAATTTGTGCACTTTCAAACTAAGATTTTCTTATCACATTGTAGGCAAAGAGGGCACAGACACCGACTTCGAACCCCATTGAAGGTATTTGAAATCTATTGATGTTTATTTTATCTTTATGCTGTAAAGTGTAGGGAACAAACAATTTGGAGACCTTAGTATATTTTGCGATGCATTTGCGTGCAAGCTATTCCTTTTTGTTAGATATCTCTGTTAGATGTAATTGATATTCTGAGCACACTTTCCTGTACAAAGATGTTTTAAGAGATATGCAGAGGTTGCGAGTTCGAATCCTGTTGCGAGTCAAAAGTTTAATATTTTAATTTTTTTTTATTTTTCCAGCAGATTGAGTACTTTGGAAATATCAGAAGTTGACATTGAGGTGAGACTTTAATTAAAATCATCTTATCTGTTTTACAGGTGCGAAAGTCAAGAGAAACAGAATATTGCGGTCTGTTAAAACTTTGACTCCCCGATGCAAGAGGATCTATACAGAGTGCCAAAAAATTATCAAGTCTAAGCGTCGCCTCTGTTACACTTTCCAAGAATTCTCCATCAGTCCCGGACGAAAAAAACCAACGTACACGCCTTGCTGGTTATGTTTCCAAGAAACTTAATAGGAAATTTATGTGCCAAATTTGCAAGAGGTCATTCCTTTCATCAGATCCTTCAGATCTCCACACTTGGATTTTAGAACGACAAAGACGTCAACGCCGAAGTTTGGCTTACCCAAATTCAGGTTTTATTCTTCTTTTTAGAACCTGAATAAATCACTAACAATTACCTTGACAAAAATGTTTACTTACCAAGTGTTTTTGAAAATATTAAATTTGAGTTTCTACAACTACAAGCCAATGTTGACTGGTTCGGCTGCTCTGAAATCACGTTGACATATTAACTTCATATCCTTAGTTTGCAGTATCCAGGTTCATAATTTTTGCAACACAGACAACAAGATCATAAAAGGGGCCTTTTCCGCAGAACGCATAGATACGTCGCTGGAAATGCACAATTTGGCACTTAAAAAGTATATTAAGTATCATAGAAAGTAATGTGCATTGTTTATTTATTCTGATTTTTGTAGGTTGGCTTCGCTTATACATTTTTAGACAAAAGATATTATAAGATGTCAATTTGATATCATTGTCAAATCTTAGTATTATAGTTAATGTTAGAACTATATGCCTGCCTCGTTGGATTAGCCGTTAAGGTATGTGGGTACCAAGGCAGAGGTCGTGGGTTCGATCCCACTAGGGGCCGCCGTACAAGTGGCGCCAATTATAAGATGCATTGTAACAATGTTCACTATCTATTCATTCTGTAATTATTAATTTTGATATGTAAGTCGTCAAATCTTATGTTGGTAATGTCGGAATATTCTTTACTGGGAATATGTATTCAGCCTGTAAATATTAATTTATGATCAATTTCCGTCATGTCAAAACCATTCATTCTGTATTAATTCTATGTTTATTAAGATCAATTTGATATCATTGTCAAATCTTAGTATATAGTTAATGTTAGAACTATATGCCTGCCTCGTTGGATTAGCCGTTAAGGTATGTGGGTACCAAGGCAGAGGTCGTGGGTTCGATCCCACTAGGGGCCGCCGTACAAGTGGCGCCAATTATAAGATGCATTGTAACAATGTTCACTATCTATTCATTCTGTAATTATTAATTTTGATTTGTAAGTCGTCAAATCTTATGTTGGTAATGCCAGAACATTCTTTACTTCGAATATGTATTCAGCCTGTAAATATTAATTTATGATCAATTTCCGTAATGTCAAAATCATTCATTCTGTATTAATTCTATGTTTATTAAGATCAATTTGATATCATTGTCAAATCTTAGTATATAGTTAATGTTAGAACTATATGCCTGCCTCGTTGGATTAGCCGTTAAGGTATGTGGGTACCAAAGCAGAGGTCGTGGGTTCGATTCCCACTGGGGGCCGCTGTACTAGTAGCGCCACTCTGGCTGTATTTTCATATCTGTGATGTCCTTGACTAGTTACCTTAGTACAGGGTATATTAGTTTGGGACCAGGTCAAGCGATTTTGTTGTGTGGAAGAGGAAGTTATTCATTCTGTACTCATATTATGTATTAAGTCTGGAATTAGTATTAATTTTGATACTGCAATTACTTTCTGTAAATTGTAAATGTATTTTTAAGAACTGTTCAAATGATGATCCATTAAGTTTCTTCGCCATTCTCTTGTACATAGTGTAAATATTTAAATACTAGAAATAACCATAAACTTTCGTTTCCAAGATATAGGCTTGCAAAGATTGGTAAATCCTTCATGGGCCATTGTATACGTTAATAATAAATTCTCTAAAGATATTTTAAAGCTTGCCTGAAATGCGGTTCAAAAATGTGCAAGGTATACTTTGTAACAAAAAGGGCTACTATAGCATAAAGGGTTATTTAGATGACACATAATATGTGTTTAAACAGAACATATTATGTACCGTTTTATAATAATTGTGTAAACGTTGTTAATTAAGGACTTTGAAAAGACTAAGTTGGAGTTTTTTTTCTCCAAATTATCTAGATTTTCAAATGGACGCCTAGATTGACGTGTAACGTTTATAAAGCCGCAGTTTCTATGCTACTTTGTAAAAAAATCTATTTCATTGAATTTCTTGAATAAAAAAAAATACTTCTGACTTCGTTTTCATTTCCCCTAAAAATTAATAATGGTTCTCTGAACAGTAGAATAGTATCGATAGTGTGGTGGGCATCCCTAGCATATCGATACATTTTTTATCGACTATAGGGTGCTGAATGCACTACGGATGGTGGTCACGTCAATCCATTACGTTCCGGGCCTTTCTATTGGTCGATTCCTATCTGTACCTGTCTAATTTGTTGTGGACATTGACATCCGTGTCGGTGTTTGTGCAGTGCACTAATTTGTGGCAGTGCATAATTATTTATTATACTCTTTGGTGCAGTGGACAGGACAGATCCATTCACAGACAGATATGATTTGATTTCAATATTTACAATAGGTACATAAAAATGAAACGAAATTATGAACTTGCCGAACACTAGCTGAAAATGTAAATTTTGGTGCAGACAAACTTAGTATCAAGAAGTGATCCTGGCAGAAATAGTAGACATCGCCTACTTGCCATTTTACCAAAAATTTAATCGAATTGAGTTTAAATCGTGCACAAAATCTGAGTTCTCGTGAAGGCATTTACCATGACTGCCGAACTAAAACCTGAAAGCGATTTGGAGAGCTTTTGCCGGGCATGTCTCATACATTATGAAGAGCCCAATGAACTTGTACAATACAGTGAGAGGACTAGAAGACAATTTGTTTACGCCACTGGCCTGCAGGTAAGAATACACACACCTACCTATATGATTGCGGTATTTTGTACATTTGTTGCCACAAACTCAATATTGAAACCTGCTAATCAATCAACCAAGAAAGCTCGTTTACCTCTGACAGCAAGGCCTGCCACTGTTTTACAATCGTCCAACCCCGACTTGGCCCCCGTGGTGGAGTATGGATGGCCTAACCTTTCTGCGATGCAGGAAAAGACCTGTGCTCCATCAGTGAGGATGTACAAGGGTTTGCTGGCCTCTGCTTACCGGCCGGCCGACAGTAATTTTGATAGTTATCGAAGTTTTTTTTATAATTATATCTTACAAATACAAATTAGGTATATCTACCTAGTTAAAAAATAACACTCAACTGATTTATATAAATTGATGATCCACCAACTGCAATAAATATATTTATTTTGTGGCTTATTTCCAGGTGAAACGCAATGACACATTCACATTCCAATTGTGTAAGGAGTGCTATGTAAACATCAAAATGACTTGCAAGTTCAAGAAGCAATGCAGGACCTCTGACAAACGATACAAGAATTATCAAGCATTGAAGGAGGCCGGGGAGACTGCCGATTTCTGCTCCTTTTTGAAGAAAACTGATGATACATTTCGGTAAAGTATGAATGAAATGAAAATGAAAATGAAAATAGCCTTTATTTGCCAATATCTTAAATAACAAATATAATAGCATGCATTAAATTGTATTATTTGAATTATGAAATGTTATGTTAAAGTGTAATTTTGATTACAAAAATAATAGTACATAATTTATTAATTGGCTGCCCATTTCTGAGCAAAGGCCTCCCCCAGATATTCCCATTCTACTCTTTGCATTGTTATCCTTGGCCATGTAGATCCTGCTTCTTTTTCTATATCATCAGCCCATCTCCTGTTTGGTCTTCCTTTGCCTCTTTTTCCATCTTTTGGATACCATTCAGTTGTGCGTTTTGTCCACCTGTCATCTTTCATCCTCATTATGTGTCCTGCCCAGTTCCATTTTTGTTTTTGGATGAATTCTGCACAGTCTATTACTTTTGTTTTATTTCTTATAGTTTCATTTCTAATTTTTTCGCATCTTTTAATATTTATCATGCTTCTTTCGATTGCCCTCTGGCAGACTTTTAGTTTCTTTATGTGCTGCTTGTTTAGGGACCATGTTTGGCATCCATACGTTAGGCAAGGTAAGAGAACAGTGTCGGCAATTTTCTTTTTGAGTTCTATTGGTATCTCTTGGTTTTTGAAAATATCCTTTAGGCTCCAGTATCGATTCCAGGTCTTGGTTATTCTTCGATCAATTTCTTGTGTGGTTTTGTTGTTGAATGATATATGTTGGCCCAGGTAAATGTACTTTTTAACATACTGAATTGTGCTTCCGTCTATAGTTATTGGTGATTCTTCTGAGTTAGTCATTAGTTTGGTTTTCTGTTCATTTATTTCCAGTCCTACCTTCTTGCTTTCCGTTTTTAGGCTCTTTATCATTTCTGTCATTTCTACTGCTGTTTCGCTGAATAGTAGTATGTCATCCGCAAACCTTAGGTGGCTGAGTAGCTTTCCATTTATGTTGATTCCCATTTCGTGCCAATCGATTTTATTCATTACACTTTCTAAGATCGATATGAATAGTTTAGCTGAAATAGGGTCTCCTTGTCGTACTCCTTTTTCTATATTGAAGTGGTTTCCCGTGCGCTCTAGTTTTATTGCCGCTGTGCTATTGTGGTATATGGTTTTTAATATTTCAATGTAAGGTTTTTCTATCCCTTGTTCGTTGAGGGCTCTCCATATGGCGTCATGTTGTACTGAGTCGAAAGCCTTTTTGTAGTCTATGAAGCAAAGATAAAGATTTTTGTTGAACTCAGTGTATTTCTCTATTACTTGGTTTGTCGTGTGTAGGTGGTCTATTGTTGAAAAACCGCTCCTAAATCCAGCCTGTTCAAGTGGCTGATTTTCGTCTATCTTTTTAGTTATTCTGTCTAGTAGGATTTTTGCAAAGATTTTATAGATATTAGACATGAGACTAATTGGTCTATAGTTGCCAATGTCTTTTTTGTCACCTTTCTTGTAAAGTATCGTTATCTCTGAATGAGCCCATTGTGTTGGTATTTCTTTGTGATTTATGATATAGTTGAACAGTAGTGTCAACTTTGGAGTCACTAGATCTTTAATGGCTTTTATTATTTCGTTGGATATTCCGTCTTTTCCGGGGCTTTTATCATTTTGTAAGCTTTTAATTGCTTTTAAAACTTCATCAGCTAGTATTGGTGGTATTTCTTCATTATTTCTGTATATTTGTTGGTTCGGTCCATTTTCATTTATATCTCTTCCCGATGTGTAAAGCTCTCTGTAGAATTTTGTTGCAGTCTCTATTAGATCTTTCCGGTTCTTTATTTCGGTGCCTTCTTTGTTATATAGTTTATGTATCCACTTCTTGGGGTGATTTAAGTGTTTTTCTCCTTTTTTTAGACCTCCAGTTTGCAATATGGAATTTTTATAAATATTCGTTTTGTATTTCTTAATATCTATTTCCATCGCTTTCTTGGCCCTTCGGTATAGTTTTGTAAGCTTTGTTTTTTGGTCTTTCGTCTTTCCATCTATATTTTTCAGATTGTTTCTCTCTTCTAGTAGCTTTAGTGTTTTTTCTGTAAAGACATTTGATTTCCTGGTTGATTTTGTTTCTTTTGTTATTTGTTCAACTGTTTTTTGGAGTGTTGTTTCGAATTTATCATATTGTCTCTGTACTAGTTCGTGTGTTTCTTCTGTTTCTTCATTGGTGTTTGCTTCGTAAATATCTCTTAGTCTTTGGTATGCTTCGTATGGTATATTTCTTGTCATCGGTAAAGTATGACAACAGTATATTAGATGTAGTCAATGACTGAATAAACTTAACGTTACTTGCAAAGTCACAAGTGTAAATTATGACCATTATGTGATCAGTTGCTAAAAGCGTTCCTCTTGTTAAGGGCCAGTTTCTGCATTATGTCTCGCTTGCACCTTATTTATATTTAATAAGTTAGCCATTTTGTTATTATTTTGTGGTTTTTTTTTAATCTCTGTGCCGAGAAATAACTAAATATTCTATTCTGTTTCCTAAATTTCTCAAAAGTATTACATTCTTTTTACATGTGCCTGCACCAGGGAATGCAGACGTCATACACACTGTTCATTACAAAAGTTACGAACAGGGTTACCTTTAAAGATAACCATCTTGAAATACCTCAATTTGAGTTTTTGGTGGTAAATTTTTGTGGTATTAGGTTTTCCTCAGATTGAGTAGATTATAACTCTTTATTGCACTCCATAGCTAATATAAGTACTTAAGTACAGGAAATTGATCCATTTTTTTTTTCGAAATATTCTAAATTTTTGAATAAATTTGATATTTGAACTAAAAAATATCAAATAAATTAAGTTGTTGTTTTGTAAAGGCTTGTGACCTACAGTGCGATGTTAATAGGCCACATAAAAGAAAGTTTTATTTAGAAGAAAAGCTGTAAATTACCAACCTTAATTGACGTGTTTCATGAATTGCGAATTTCAGAGGTAACCTTGTATATTTTTATTGTTATTAATTCACCAATAGATCCTTCATTAAAGTTAGTATTAGATATTAATTCTTCAACACTTCATCATTCCAGTTTTCCATTTATGAATGGCTACAGTACACCAATGCAGCAAAAAAATAAAGATGATGACAATGGTATGTAAAACTATATTTTATCTTGAACCTTACTCTTCGACCTTTGATAGAAATTGTTAAAATATGTATGGGAACCGATAACTACGCCTATTTATGATAAAAATAGAGTAGCAGAATGAAATCAACGCCTGTATCCAGGGTAGGCAGAGATCAGCGTTTCCCACATACCTCAATCACGATGACAAACTTTTTTAGCTTCATAAGCATTCATTTATTATCGTACGGCATCCAGGTTATGAGATTACGATAAATAGATAGAGAACACTTAATTGCACAACCTGAAAAAAGGATAAAAGAATGATTTCTTAAATCTAAGTAATGTTATACAATTGGTGGTCTTATCGCTAAGAGCGATCTCTCCCATCCCATCTTTGGATGGAGTGGATTGCAAGAAGAATATAGTCGAAATAGCCATTGCCACAACCAGTTTTCAACCCTTGTATGTCCCCACTGCTGGGGCATGGGTCTCTTTCTACATCACAGGAAGGTTAGGCCATACTCCACCACGGGGGCCAAGTCCGGGTTGGTGGAGGATTGTAAGACAGTGGCGGCCTTACTGTCAGAAGTTATCAAGCCGCCCATAGGGCCTCTGACATGGCTTAACGACTGCCACAACCAGTATTACACGCAAAAAAGACATTGATGGAAATAATTCAAATAGATTATGTAGATAAAACGTTTGTATAATACCTTAGAATTGCATTAAAAAAAAATTTTCTATGTGACCCAGACTAGAGATGTGAAAATGAAATGTGTATGTGTATGAAAGAAAATCATTTTTCTCAAACATACTTGGAAATTTATTATTATTATTATTCTTATGATTTTTTTATTGCAAAAAAAATAATGTACAAAAGGAGGACTTAATATTAATTTTGTACCAGTCAACCCGGAGGAGGCGATTATTTTGACAACCTTCGCGTTATGTATTTTGTTCTGGCTATTTTGGTCCCAGTTCTGGCTAAAAACAAAGTAGCGGCCGGCAAAAGTTGTTTGAAAATATGTATCTCTCATGTTTTAAGCAAGCCATACACGCTACGGCCTGGTTTACATTTGCTTTATTTTCGTGCTTTTTAAGCATGCTTTATATAGAGGTATAGGTAGAATCACAGAAATAGAGACGCCACAATCGTATATCCGTAAAGGCCTGCGCAGACGAGGGACTTTTGTCCCCGAGGGACAAAAGTAGGTGAATCGTAAAAAATGTCCTCCCGAGTACTTGTCGCGATCTCAACGCCTACGGTGTGCGGTCAGTTGTTCCCCGGAAATTGAGTGAAGCGTACGCTATGGAAGCAAATATTCTAAGATTACATTGTGTTGTAATATACCTACATGAAGTTGGAAAAGAAAAAGCGTTTTAAAAGAGAACACCGAACTTTTGTCCACTCCGGTCTCTTGATGTCCTCGGTAACTTGAGGGACTTCTTGTACGGGGTACTTTTAATCCTTCGCGTGCGTTACTCAAGTTACTCGATACAATTTATAAGAGATCTAAGTATATTGATGGACAACAAAATTACCCGGGGGATACTCCCTCGTCTGCGCAGGCCTTAAGGGATACAATTTTTTTGGGGTTTCCGCCGTAGGCGCGCATGGAGGTAACTTATCAAAGGTTTTATTTAAAAAAGGCTTGCAAATAGAAAGCTGTTTGCTGAAAAACAAAACTATCTAAATTATTATACGTGGGAAAAATTATTGTTGTTCGTTGTTCGTCATTGATTTTTTCTGATAAAAAGTTCTGCCTAGTTTGATTTCCCCGCATTATTTAAGAAAAGTACTGAACGAGCCTCGGCCACACCTAGGCACCTATTGATTGAGTTACGTATGTGTATCGGCCTTTGCCCACATATTTAAACGATTAAAAATTTCCAGAATCTACTACCACAAGCATCCGGAACTTCATGACGGACATACTGAAGGCTGAGGAGATCCCGGACACAGAAGTGAAAATCATCAGGGAAACCATTGAAGAGGAGGCAGATATCCTGGACGACTCACTGGACTCCCAATGGCTGCAGGATGACGTGTCAATTGACACAGACTTTCAACTGGACTTTAGGTGAGGACTTTTAAACGGTTAGGTGAGCATTTTATGCTGCTGTGTGATGTCGGCCCAGAGAATAGCACCAACCCAATTCTTCCCGCGGGTGTCATAAAAGGCGACTAAGGGACACAAACCGGGGGGTGGGCAGCAGCGCCCCCTGCAGTACAATTCCACCGAACTGCGATCCCCAACCCGCATGCCCAGCGTGGGGATTATGGGCATTACCCCCTATGATAGCACAACGTGACGCTCTTTAGGGGAGGGCTATGTCCAGCAGTGGACTAGTATAGCCTGACGATGACGACGATGAGAATCTTATTGATTAGAGCTAAAAATATGATAAGAGAAGGATATTCTTTATTGTACACTGGAAAAACAACAAATACAAAATAAGTACAAATATACATAGAACAATTAGTGGCCTTATTGCTAAAAGCGATTTCTTCCAGACAACCTTACGATGTAAAGTTGCTGAAGGAAATTAAGTTAAGTTTGTCCTTTTAAGTGGGTAACTACCGCTGCTTCCGCCTGAACTCAGCGCTCACTCGACTAACACCTAATTATTGGTCACTCCCTATTGGAATGGGAATGGAAGGAATCAAAGTGGAGTTTCTTCCATAGTAATGGAAGAAATAAGCAAAGGAAAACTCTGCAATTGCACTGTGAGGGTGAAAGATTATCTGATAGGAGTATATTAACGGGAACTATTATGTCCAACGTAACTATAAGTCGAATACCTGATCCGAAAAGAATAAATGTGTTGTTTCTTTAGTAGCTTATTCTCCAAATAATCCATTAATTGGAAAACTAACAGCTGAGTAAACATTTTGTGTTTATAGTGATACCATATTTTTGACCCCGTTAAGACTCCGGGAGTTGAAGTTGCTTTTAAACTTATCGGGTTTTTTTTTTCAGTTTCAGTCCGTTCGCCACGCCGCGCTCAGTCGCCAACGACCATTGCTACTCGACGAAGAAAGATGACACTCAACACGTTTACGCACCAATCAGGTTAGCGGGTGTACTTACAATACGCTGAGGTGTAGCAACATAAAAAAGCCCTACGGTCTCAAATTGGAAATCGATAAAAAGTTTTCGGGGAAAACATTAATGTATTTTGTTCTCGAAAGAACATTTTTAACCACTAGGTTCCAACAAATTTGTTTTAATAAATAAGACTGTTCGAATGTAGTACTCGTAGGTATTCTGCTCGTCAAGGCTCGGCTTACTGGTTATACCGCCAGATTTTGGCGCCCGGATTCCACACACTCGAATGTAGTACTCGTATTCTGCTGTTCAAGGCTCGGCTTACCTGACTATACCGCCAGGTTTCGGCGCCTGGATTCCACACACTATCGGCCGAATACTCAAACGTCAGTCAATCGATCACTCAGTTGAAGGGCATTCAAATTTGAACATCTGTTAAATATTAAGTGGTATACACAAACGTCATTCAAACAATTTCAGACCGTGATCAGCTGAGAAGCCGTCAAATAAATAACAAGTCTGTTTTCATTGACAAAATATTTAAACTTACGTAGTGTATCCGATTTACGCAGAATTTGTTCGATAAATTTTAAGTTTTGTGATGAAATACGAAGTTTTTTTATAGAAATACAATAAATCATAATATGATTTATGAAACAAACTTAAATTATTGTACTAAATAATATTACCTCGTTTTGTAAAAAGCAAAATGTTTAATGTTGAAATAAATCTTATACTGTCGTAGAATGAAACGTTAGGGCTCTCTCACTCAACAATGAATGACGTTTGAAAAGTCTACCACAATAAAAACATTGCGGTATTGCGGTTTTTTAAAGCTATTCCCTGATAAATATTAAACAAGAATTGAATGAGAATTATTATTATGCGTTACTATGCCAGTAGCATAATAACGCAGGGTTATTAAAATTTGGTCCACTGACTGCATGAATCTATTGTAACTGGTTAGATTGTATGTCCAAAGACGTACTCTTTCGATAGCCGGAACCGCGCATGGAAGTTTGTTTCATTATAATAATTATAATACTCGTACCTACTCGAAAACATTTAACTTTGCCTCATATTTTCGAGGCACATTAGGCCCTTCCTCATCCGACAAAGAGCATAATGATGATAAGAACATTGTTTTTAACTTAAGTTCACTGATTATTGAAACTTATTTACGATTTGAAGGACCTCGCGACCACTTTCAATTGTAAACTCCTACTCAACTCGATTTGACAGCCTATTTGACAGCTAAATCGCGCTAAGTTGCGTTCGAGTATACGAATTTTTCGCTGAGTGATGTTTAACTGCCAGTTATTTTGAGTTCCACTTAAATTTAACACAAGCTTTTAACTAACGTTTGTGTATACGAATTTTGTGTTTAACGGCTTGTCAATTATTTAAGATGCCTTTAAATATTTGAATGACGTTTGAGTATTCGGCCGTATAGGCAGTATAGCTGAAACCGGCAATGATTTGGCGCCCATTTGCATGGTACTTGGGTTAGGCGCCTTTTCTACCCTAGATACACCACTGTTCACAGGCAGGCCATTTCCTTAACAAGAAATTGGGTATTATTCGGATTCGGCGAGAACAATTCTCATTAAATCATTTATTAAGATATTCACCTTTTGTACGTTTTCTTTTGTAGTCTTAAACGTAATTACCTTAATTCCCGAAGTTAATTACGTTTTTACCTAATAAATTATCGTGATTACACCCGTTTGATACTAGCTATGTATGAGCAATAAAATATCGCAAAACGTGAAAATCTGCCTTCATAAAACGACTTACAATCAAACCTTTAAATTCTCAAGTATTTTTTTTTATTTCGTTAATGAAAAAAAACTATTCACATTTTTAACTACCATGGGAATGTTTCTTTGAATAACACTTTGTTTACACAAAGTGGAATACTTTAATCATGGTTTCTATTTCTTCAGTTTCAGTCCATTCGCCACGCCGCGCTCAGTCGCCATTGATCATTGTTATTCGACGAAGAAAGATGACGCTCAACATGTTTACGCACCAATCAGGTTAGGAGTTACACTTTTTTCCTTTAAAAACCTATTTAGAGGCTAAAAATTCCGCCCATGCCGGGACTCGAACCCGCGACCTCTGACTAACCGTACCAGCGCTCTCCCAACCGAGCCAATGGGCAAGTGCCGGCATCAGCAAAATTTCGAACCTCTACAATATTCTCTGTATTATTTACAGGCAGCGCCATCTGGCTGAAGTAATTTGCATCACTTGCAGCCCCGACTATCTACTTTGCAGTTAGGTTTTACGTCGGAATGATATCGCTGTACCCACATGATTATACTCTTTTTGTTGCACTAACCCGTGCTGAGGACAATTTTAAAAACCTATTAAGAGGCTAAATATTTCGCCCATTTTTCCTTTAGTTAGCCGGATTTGTGTCCCACTGCTGGGCAAAGACCTCCCCCATAATCTTCCATTCCTCCCTATCTCGACGATTGTCGACTTCCAAAAGCCATTTGTTTTATTAGGTAACACTGTTCGTTTGTATCTGGGCGTGCAGGGAATATCCAGTGATCGTGGTGATCCAACACAATCCTGGCTGATGGTACATTGCGTAGAAAAGTCTACTTGTTAATCTGTGGGTTAATCGACTTTGCATTGTACATCGAATGCTCGTAGTGAACTACGAACGGCAGTACTATGAAACAGGCCTGTGGAAGTTGACAAAAAGTTGAACGGGAAAACATTAAAGTTAGTTTTCTTCCAGTTTCAGTCCGTTCACAACGCCTCGGCCTGCTGCCAAAGAAGACTCGTATTCACCAAATACACAACAGAAACAACACGTTTATGTTACATCAAAGAATTTGGTACAAATACAGGGCAAAGATCAGGGGAAATCCGAAGTTTTAATTCCAGATTCCATTGACAAGAACTTAGAAAAAGCTTTGCGGGATGATGCCCAGGAGTTTTCTCTGGACGATTTGTTGATCTCGCCTGCTCCCGGTATGTTTGTAGCTGTCTATCTACACCAGTTGCTTAAACAATAGGCATTGTCTTAAATATTGACAATTGATATTTCGTTTTAACTGTATACGGTCACTAGATATAAAAAACAAAGTCATTGACACATGCCCGCACAGGGGAACGAACCTGGGTCTCTCGCTTGCGAGTCCATTGTTCTACCAACTGGGCTACTACCGCTCGGTACTGGGCACAGATTACTTGAAACACTCCATAAACACGGTATAAATCTACCGTGTAAAGTCTGTAAACACTATGCTTACAAGAGTAAGGACTTTACCAGATTATTTATTTATACCATTTATAGAGTTTTTAAGGGAATCGTTTTTTTTACAAATAACACCGTAAGTCTATTGTCACAGAAATATGTCACAGAAATAAAGAATTTGACTGCCTACCAAAGCCTTTGATCATACTTTGCCGGCTAAAAGCCTACCTAGATATAATGTAGGTTTTAGCGCGATAATCACTCGTGAGTGATAAGGGATTTGCTCAAATATGTTCCAGGTACTCCGTTGGTGTCTACACCGACAATCAACGACATCCTTTTCGGTAAAAACTTGAACTGTGACGGTGATAGCCAGTCCAGTGCCCTGCACAAAGCGGGACAGTGTATAGATCCCTTCAATGACGTGAGAGGTGATGAAGACGTTGAACTTTTCAAGGGTGCTAAAATGAACTTTTACGGAAGCGGCAATGACGCTGAAAATAATGATATAGACATAATCGAAACTTTTGGGATTGACATCAAAGTAGAAGTTGACGCGAAGGGGACAATTCGGCCTACAGTAGATAATAGTAAACAAGAAGTGCCTGTTCCATTTGATGAAGAAATTAAGATCGAAGAAGAACCAGTGCCATTGATCGAAGTGACGAAGATCGAAGTATCCGAAGACAGGCCCACTGTGTTTCGACCGACTGTCGACCCAAACTTGCCACCCAGTAGCAAGTTTCGACCGTCTGTAGCACTCGTTTACGAAAACAGTGAAAATAAAAATAAGGAAAACGAAATCGCACCTGAAAACCTGTCAAATGTTGAAGAGCAGCCGCCGAAATCGAAGTTTTATTGCGACATCTGTAAATTTGATACAGAGAACTACAGAAATACGCTTCTCCACTACCGATTAGTTCACAAAGTGGCTCTTAAATCCAAGTTGAAGGAAATTGCACACGTATGTGAGGAGTGCGGCAAATCGTTCAGGAATTATGGGAATTTTTATCATCATATGAAAAAGCATGAGGTATGTTTCTAAGTTAGGTATGTATATTTGTTAAGTTATAGTAGTGATAATACTCGATGATGTTGAAGGAAAACATCGTGAGGATTTCCGGACGTTTCGGCCGCGTAACAGTTGCCGTGGTCTCGGGTAGACTGAAGTGGCGAGTACAGTAAATAATTGTGGGTATACACTTCTAATTTTTCGCAGCTGGCCGACACACAACACTCACTACGTCCACGGACAGGTTCAGTGATAAGGCGCGTGATTTGTATTTACTTAGCACTGGATTCCACGTACTTGAAAGCTTGAAACCATCCTCTCTGTTGAATTTCTTGTGTTTTTTTTTAATTTCAATTGCTTCCCGAACGGTTTCGTTTTACCTAATAAATAATCGCGATAAGACCCGTTTTAATATATAATTATTATTTTTAGTTAGAATTTATTTTCTATTATATAATTATTATTTTTAGCTAGCCTATAAACAATTTCAAGCGCTGAGGTATTTAAACTGCTCAGACACTCACTAGACTCACTCATCAGACATCCTCACGATGTTTTCCTTCACGGACAGCCTGAAAATAAACTCACAGAACATCTTCTTCTTGTTTATTATAACACCATTCCTCTAAAACGCTACTCGTGCTAACTAGCGAAAACGCAACTTGTTTTCGTTTTTCTTAACAACTGAGATAACAATTTAATTTTTAGAAACTGCAGTCCAGAAGCTTGGATCAAAAACCTAAGACTCGATTTCCGTTAAGAACGGCCGGTATTGGTAAAATTTCTTTTACCTGACTGTCTAATAGTTCGCACCATAAATTGCACCTTATCGCTTTGCAATAAAGTCCAAAACTAATAAAAAGAAGCTCTGCCCGTCAAATTGTTAAAGCCCTAGATTCTTGGATTTAGGTTCTGGTTCTATAAATAGTTCGCACCATAAATTGCACCTTATCGCTTTGCAATAAAGTCCAAAACTAATAAAAAGAAGCTCTGCCCGTCAAATGGTTAAAACCCTAGATTCTTGGATTTAGGTTGTGGTTCTATAAATTCTACTATATTTTGTAGACTTTTAGTTCGGATCAACTTACGGGTGTTGTTATATCGGAAGAGTCCGACCAGGTTTCGCTCCGATTCGCAGAGCTTAATCATGATGATCATGGTGAGCAGAGACGGAGCTCGCGTCGTCGGTCGCTCGTCTCACACTAAAAACGAAAGTTTTAGTTCTATTATATTTATTAGAATTGATTAATTGATTGAAAACATTTATTCAATAAAAATACAGAACTTGGTTTCTGCCAAACTGCAGTTTTACAAGTTCAAGTTATCGACAATTAATGTTCACTTTTTATAAAGACGCGTTAAAAAAGAAATTCTTTTTAAAAACCTATTTAGTGCCAGCGCTTTTGCCTAGTGCCATTTATTCCGTGCCAGCGCTCTTGGTAGAGCGCTGGCACGGATAGCCAGAGGTTGCGGTTTCGAATCCCGGCATGGGTGAGATTTTTAGCCTCTAAATAGGTTTTTAAATTTGTCCTTAGCACGGGTTAGTGCATTAAAAATAAAAATAGTATAAATTCTTTTTTCATCTCCATTAGTGGCGCTGGTTAGCGCCTTAATCTGACTGTGTAGTGTTTTAAGAAATCGTGTGATGAATACAACGTTTTTCGATAGCTTGAATGAGTTTAATGCGTGTAATTTTACATAGGCGATGATTGTATGGAGCCGCGACAATCTTAATTCGGAGAGGTTTGGTGAGCGAGTGGCGAGTAGCATCGACGTGGCGGTGGCGGCGTGCGGCGCGGCGGCGGCAGGCTGGCCCCCCGCGCCCCGCGCCGCTACAGCTAGCGATCGTGGTACAGTGCTACACAAGAAATAAGTCTCGCGGATGTACCTGCGCAGGTGACCAAATTTTGGATGTGCGGCAAGTTGATCGACCAATCAGATAGTTTTATTTTATGGCAGGCCGCGCGCCTTTGTTGCTATTGGTTGATTCAACGTCATCGATGCAGGTGAATATTAGTTTGGCAATATTAGTGTGAGCGAAATAGGTAGCGCTACTGCGGCAATCAATTCTGCACCTTAACCGTATCGGTTAAAGATCATCTTGAATGTACTTATAGCTTCGGGTACTTTCGTTACACTTCTTCCTAGTCTGCGCGAACGTAGATTCCCGAAGGGACTTTCATGATGTGTAGTACCTACTGTAACACGTGTTTTGTAGATTATTTATTTCAGTCGGTTTTATCAACTCGTGAATACTTCCAGAATCCGGATCGAGGCACCTTCATTTGCGATATTTGCAAGCGAAAATTCACGGCGCGGTCAAAAATTTTACTGCACATGAGAGGACACATGACGAAGCAGATTGGGACGAAAAAAATGCCTAAAAAGGTTGATCGCCCTAAAAAGGTAAGCTACATTACGTACTCCCAAAAATCTAGTAAGGCTCTCGGAGCCTTAGATTTTTTCTTACTTGACATAAGTGTATTGGGCTTTTGCATATAGGTACGTAATGAGATGATTTATACAGCGTCCAGTGGCATCTTCACCCACACTATATGGGTGAAGGGACCACTCCGACGCTGTAGCGCCTGGGACATGGTTTTTATGGATGATGTAGGCTTGCCCAGCACCTATACCATCCTGACAGCTTAGTCGGCCTAGCCCACAGGAAATACTAGTCAATACGTGCGGAGCCAACCAAGCCGCGGGTTTCCTCACGAACAACGTTAACATACTTAAATACTAAACAAACATTACTCCTTCACGAAGCATGATATTCCAGAAAAATCACTTCGTTATAGCTACCACATTAGTTTAGGTGTAACTAACTAGTGTCTATGAAACAAGTATTGCCGTGCTAATACCACTATTGATCAACTATTGTTTGTTTTCCTTCATTACTTTTCACCATACCACTTCATTTTCCAGGAATACATTTGTAACATATGCGGGGCGCGAAGCAGCGACTCCTCCAACCTAAAGGTGCACATTCGTCGGCATAACAAAAATTACACCGTGTTCTGCAAGGAATGCGACAAGGGATTCGTGCGGAACCAGGACTTGGAGAATCACGTGAGGTAATCCTCTAGTTTGCTTAGCATGCGCGCACTCTCTCGATTTCGAGTGGGAAACTTACGAGTACCTACTTTCCAGGTCCAAAGTCGACTTTGGCAGCCGAGAATCGAAATATCCAAAAGACTGCGGTCTTGTCTACGTAAAAGTAGTTACTATAAAAGTGTTGTATTTTTACCTGACAGCACTGTAAAAATAGTCACTGATAAATAGTTCTATGCCCTAAGTATGGTAAAATTAAGAAACTAAAATCAAAAATAAAACGCTAAAACGGCCGTTTTTACCGGAAATCGGTTGAAGTTCTAGTATATTGATCCTAGGTTTCTAAACGCACCTAGCGTTTAGACACTCACGTTTACCTAAACGGTGTTTTCTTCGGTGGAGCGGACGGAAACCTAGAGTACCTACACCATATAGGTTTGCATCCGCTCCACCGAAGATTTGTTCGTCGTAACAGTTAAAAACTTTAGCCTTTCCATCTACGTAATGAGATAATTTATACAGCGTCCAGTGCCACCTTCACTCACACTAAAAACAGACCACTCGGAAACTGCAGTTTCTGACACATTGTTTTAGATGGAGTAGGCTTGACCAGCACCTATACCCTCCTGAAAGACGGGAGGCTCAGGTCAGATTCCGAGTGCGGGCAAGTACCTATAACGTTGTTTATTTTCAGTTACGTACATTTGTAGCATCAATACCACACGCTAGCGGTGAAGGACAACACCGTGAGGAAACCCGCGGCTTAGATGGCTTCGTTGACTTCGCTGACGCCCAATTTTCGCTGTCTTCTCTTTCGCCTCAAGTCTCAGGTCATAAAAGTTATAGTTATGTCTGCCGAGATCGTAAACTACCCTTTCTTTTTAAGTACTTTCGTGTCGCATAACAGTCGGGCGCCCTGTAGGTAGGTTTTACGTAATTGAAACTCAAGAGTTTAGTACATAATTGAAGCTTTAAGCTATTAGTTAACCCCCGAATATGAAGTGAACAGCGAAATAATGAAACAAGATATTTTAATATAACTTATTGCTAACTAAACACTACGAATATGTGTGACAATTTAATAACACATTCAGCGATTCATTTTTATATTATAGAAGATATATAATTGTGTATTCGGAGTAGGTCAAATGGGACGAATATTTCGTTCAGAATTTTGACAGTAAAACCTTTCGTTGTTACAGAATACACACGGCGGAGAAGCCCTTCGCGTGTGCAGAATGCGGTAAGAGGTTCAACCGGCGTGATACACTCACGACGCACATGCGAGCGAAGCACACAGGTTGGTTCTTAAGACAGTTAGTTAATTAACTATACTTTATTGCACACATACATTTCACAGATACACTACATAAGAAATAACATGTACAAAGTCGACCTTTCTTCCAGCAAACCTCAGAAAATAGGAGAAGCCGTAAAACACGGGTCTATATGTGCACAAAACAAACTACAAAAGTCCTAAATAACAATCTATTTTCACAAAACAAAGAATAAAATAAACTAGATATCCGAACAGGTAGATAATGCTGTTTCCACTGCTTCATGAAGATACTGACAGTGGGACAAGCGCATATGTTCTTAATAATAATAATACTTTGCCTCTTAGTATATACAGGGTTACAAATTAAGCCTAAAAAACTGGAAATACAACATGCATGCATATTAGAGTTAGTAGCCTACTAAGTTCAACCCGTAATCAGTAGGTGCAACCCTGGTCCCCTCGCTAGGATACCCTGTGTAGAGGAAACTAGATTATGTGTTCAGCTCATACACATATTTTGATCTGGCGGCAGTTTTGGTGTTTCCCTACTTTTTTTTTATGTAGCCTCAAACGTCTCACTGCAGGGCACAGACCTTCTCTTATAGAGTATGGGCTCAATTACCACGCATGCCCCCCGCTAATTGTCAATTTTAAGCGCTGAGGTATTTAAACACCTGATACACAGGTTTCCTCACTATGTTTTCCTTCACTGTTAGCTTTTTACTACTGGTAAAGCATTCAATTTTGTTAATTGCACCCATGGTATCTACTCATATAATTTTAATAAAATGGGTATACTTTGGTTTACTTATCTAAATGTGGTCGGAGGATTTGATACATAATAAGTAAAGTTACGGATTTTTTTATAAACATTTTGTTTTCTTATATTAATTTGGTTTCTGATACAGAAAAGTTGTTTCCAAAATTATTAATTTTTGCGTCCCATTTTCTCAATCAAATACTGCAAACAGTATCAAAAAATATGTTTTGAATTACCGCTTTATCTATAGAATTAAGCAAATCTTTGTATTTTGTTGCAGGAGAAAAACCCTTCGAATGCGAATTCTGCCATGCCAAATTCGCCAGGGGAAACCAACTCACAATACACGTAAGAACAAGCCAAACGTGCAAGAAAATTAGGGAGGACGATGTACAGGACATAAACAAAGCGTACGAATGTGAATTTTGCCACGCAACATTCAAATATCCCTGCCATTTATCGTTGCACGTACTCACGAGTAAAAATTGTATGAGAGTTAGGTGTGGTATTCCAGAAAAACCAAAGAGACAGTATAAGAAGAAAAAAAAAGTAACAAAGAGCGCGATACCACCGGAGCAATAGTAGAGAACTGACCTGAACTGAATGACCCCTGGATCATATCAACCCTGTCCCCACTGCTGGGGCACGGGCCTCTTCCTGAGTCGCAGGAAAGTTAGGCCATACTCCACCACAGGGGCCAAGTCCGGCTTGCTGGAGGATTGTAAGATAGTGACCTTACTGTGATAAGTTATCTAGACGCCCGTAAGGCCTCTGGACTTGGCTTAACGACTGCCATTACATGACAGCCGGCAGGAACGCTTAGCGTGCGTTGCGAGGAACGGAAGCGCTCGGAACACATGCCATTAGCGGTAGTCACGGGATGGTCACCCATCCAGCACTTGATTGCACCTGTTGTTGCTTGACCCTAATGATTGATTCCAATCACTCGGTTCCACTAGGGCTCAAGCCTATATTTAGCCAGTTTCTGAATTGAGAATTTCGCTTAGTAAACACTGAACTCAAATGCGAGTGCAAAAATGTTAGACTCTTAACTTCATAGGTACAGTGAAACACAAGAAATATGACCCGCGGATGTACCTGCGCAGATGACCAAATTTTGGATGTGCGGCAAGTTGATCGACCAATCAGATAGTTTCATTTTAGGCCGCGCGTCTTTGTTGCTATTGTTCGGTTAGCATGGACGTTTTGACTCTCTCTCGATGTCGAGTCAGAGACTTGCCAAGTCTAAAGTCCCAACGCTTGTCAAGTCTAAAGACTCGAGATAGCCCGAAGAGTGCGGTCTTGTCTATCAAAAAGTTATTATTGCCATATTAAATAAGAGTGTTGTTTTTTTTGCCTGGCAGCACTGTAAATATTATTACCTGTTTACCGATAGCCGAACATCACTAGAAAGTTAAGAACCGCTTTTCGTTCCGACGCAAGCATCTAATCGGAACCATTAATTTTTTTAGTGTGCGCACGATACAATAATAGTAACAAAACGCGTTCACGGCATTTTCGTTACAGCGCGTAATTTCAAATTTTTACTTTCGTGAAAAACATATTAAGGGGTGCCATAGAAAAGAATTGAAGAGCATATGATTGCGCCACCCTCTAGGCATGATGACTATTGATGACCCAAGTCTTATTTATTCAAGTCAACAATCCATTATCAACACAAAATATATCTATTACAGCAAGAACACAAAAAAAAACATTTAAAGAATTTGTAATTTTTCTGTCAAATATAAGCTCTCGAGGCCTTGTCTTCACCTCCGTGGGTGCCAGACATGTGTCGGTCGCATATGTCAAAATTAGTGTCTATCTCGACCGAAATTATCTCGGCAGCGTCACCATGCTACTGCTTGTAGACATGTCTCGGTCTTCTCCATCTCGATGGCCATGCTAAAGTCGAGACATCTCGAACTCGATAAAGAAACTGACATTTTTGCATAGAAAAGGGCGTTTCTCGAGCGGACCACGCTAAGTGTATGGTTGATTCAACGTCATCGATGCAGTGATTATTAGTTTGGCAATATTAGAGTGAGCGAAATAGGTAGCGCTACTGCGGCAATCAATTCTGCACCTTAACCGTATCGATTAAAGATCATGTTGAATGTAGGTACTTACAGCTTCTGGTACTTTCGTTACACTTCTTCCTAGTCTGCGCGAACGTAGATTCCCGAAGGGACTTTTATGATGTGTAGTACTGTACCAATTTGCTTAGTGAAATTCTCAGTCCAGAAACCGACCTTGTGTTGTTGTTGTTATTAATTGTGCTTGTTGAAATTTTTTTTCTGGGAATTACTATACATAATGAAACGCCTTATAAAAAAGTGACTAATTTTTTTAGGCTATTGGAATCTCAACTCGGTGTAATAAAACAGGTTATTTTGTAAACAATTGTTGTTATTATTCTCAGGCCAATCGTTAAAATGTAGGTTGCTACTTGTAAAAACAGATTTTAAAATCTGACAAAATAATGTAGGTACAATTTTATACTTCTAATTAACAAATTATGATTTTATTGCTTACAAGTTGGTGTTTAATTTCATACATATCCTTATCTAAGACATGATCACTCCTGGTGACAACTGTGAACTAGGAAGACAGACAATTTTACTATGAACTTGTTAATTTTTTATGTATATCACAGTTTTAGTTACTGTTTCATTTATTGAATGTAATAGAATTCATTAGTGACCAAAATCTTACTTACTAAAACATAAGCTGATCATACCATTATTAACAAAACATAACAATTTAAAAATACTTATATTATGTAACCAGTACGTGCAACAATAAATTACTGAGTTTACATTTGCTTCAAAGGTTTGGTGTAGTGATTTGTAGCTGAACCCGATACCAACACTAGGGCAATACCATCGAAATAAACCAGTAGTGATACAAACACATACTTTCAAACAGCGTATTAGCAGTCTAAAAACAATTATAAACCTAGAATGCAATAAACTGGTTTCAATATTCATAACAAAATATTTACGTTCGGGAAATAGGACGCTAGTTTTATTTACTGGATATTGGGTTTGTCAAAGTTTCCACGACATGTGTTCTTGTAACATTACAACGGTTTGTCTACTTGACTACCTATAACGTTATCTATCCCTTCTTTACTGCAGAAACTTCGCTAGAAGGGTTTCTACGCCTACTGCTAGTTCACGGCATGGTAGTTCATATTAAAAATATATGGAAAAGAATGCAGGACTCTATTAGCGACCGGAGTTCATAAAAAAACTTAAGTAAAAACATTGATTAATAAAAAACATTGGTGCAGAGACTTATAGATGTAGGTACCTAAGTAGTAATTTTGGCTCAACACGCGCTAATCATCTAGTAACAACAGTAGTTCACAATGTAAAATCTACAGTCGCAATTCACTATAGTCAAATCAACATCACTCGGATTGTCCACAGCACCTTAGTAGCATAGTTCCAATACTGCAGCACTATTAGGCCTCTAATATGCAAGGCATTTAGTCTGAACTAAGACTTTTTCGGCCTATGTATGTCTAGGTTTTGGCTTCGTAGGGAGGAGTTCTCTTTTCTAAGGTCTGCGAGTTCTTGGTTTAACTTTAGAACTTCCATCACCAATTTCCCGTTCTCGACTTCTAGTTTGTCAGCCCTGAAAATAAAAATATGTTTTAGTTTAGACGAACCAATTGAACTTCTGGTAATGGATTTCAGATCTAGATTGCCAGATTAGAGAATGGATCATCAAGTACAATGGTAATGAAAAAAAATTTATTGTAACACCAAAAAGGAAAATAGTACAGATATTTCTTAACCTATGATTAAAGACTGCGGCCTTTTATAGTTAGAGACTAGCCTAGATCAATGACAAAAAAATTGCTAACCCCATCTTGAAAAAAGACAAATATGTGACATATAACTTACACTTCGCAAAGTTGTATTCGGGTCTCATTCGAGAAAACTCTTCGGACTTTACTTTGGTCAAATAAATTAGTATTAAACATAAAACATTACGAGTACAACGCAACCGACAGGGCGGATAAGTTAGTTGTTCAATTTATTTGTCTGTCTACGCCGCCTAAGCGGTCAGGATGGTATAGATGCTGGGCAAGCCTACTCCAACTAAACCATGTCCCAGGCTCTGCAGCGTCCGAGTGGTCCCTTCAACCATTTATTAGTGTGAGTGAAGGTGGCACTGGACGCTATAAGTTGTCTCATTACGTAGATCTCTTTTCTTCTGCTTATTGGACCCTATATAAATAAAACCTCTGATAAATTCATCTGTAATTTCTGTGTACAATGAAGAATTATCTATTAATCGATCTCTCTGTCGCAGGCAATTAGGTAGATCTATCAGGCATTACACATATCTAGGTATTTGCGAGCATGTGTGTATTTGGGATGTTTAAACAAAGTGTTTTAAACTCTTTCGGCCTTTTTATAAACCACAATTGCTTGAATCACTCCAATAACGTTGACTATAATCGGTATGTGGTGGAGATTCAAACAAAGACGTAATCAAAGAATAAATAAACAGACTCAGAGGAGGGGATTAAAGGAATCGTGGAAACATTTAAACGTTTAAAAAATAAATTACTATTCAGCAGGAACTACACGCCAGTGGCCATTAACACAATCATGTCCAAAAACGAACTTCCCTCGCTCTGTATGATTTATGTGGAAAATTACAATTTCGTAGTTTGGTTAGATTGGAGCCATTTCTGATGGATAGTGATAATAAGGCCACCATTCTGTACTCTCAGGTAAAGATATTTCCTTTTTCGACCACAATAAAGTGTCGATAATATTTTATTCTATCTCTTAAGGTATAGGACATAAAGGAAGGATCTAACATAAATAAGTAACGTATTTTCGGGGTTGAATTAAAATGTATGGAACGCAATTATGTACATTGGTGAAGTTCTACATTTGAAGGGAAACATCGCGAGGAAACCGTAGCGTAAGAAGTGTCCACATATCTCAGCGATTTCTACGCACAATAATAAATTTTAATAGATAAATAAATATTCATGGACATATTACACAGATCTCGTTAGCCCTATACTAAGTACATACAACTAAATGACTTGTGTTATAGGTGCTAACTCGACGATAGATTTAATACAATAAATACATAGATAACGTCCAAGACCCCAGACAAACTAGAAAAGTTCGTTTCCTAGTTTGACCCGGCCGGGAATCGAACCCGAGACCTTCGGTTTTACAGTCAGCGCGCCAAACCGCTGCGCCACCGAGGTCGTCGACAATGGCCCAACTATGAAGTGCGCAAATCTCTTACTAAGTATCTCTATTGTACATATTTTTTTTATTTTGGTTGTTTTGTTATGACTTTTCGTACATTATTGAATTGTCATCAATTCATTATTGTACAAATTGACGCAGAATGATGACGATTGGATTCATTGACCCAGCAAGAGCGACTTGAGCCGTTTTTCAGTAATTCTTGTGAGAGAGGTTCTTGATTAATTCCAGTAAGAGTACCGTTTTGGAATGGAAGGTTTACCTTTTTGCTTAAAAAGAAGTGGTTCCCAAGAACTAGACGTGCGTTCCGATTTGCGTTTTTTTCTTTTCCTTGTTTTTTTGTTTAAATATGTCATGCGATATGCCAAATAGCAGGTCACAGCTGTTATTGATTAGTATCTGTTTTACTTATATGAATTTGCAGCCTTGATTATGTAGCATATACATCTGTGTGTGCAAGTGAAATGTGTGCTTAGCTCTTCCGTATAGATATGAGGCGAAATATGTATCACATATAATGGATACGGCATTTCGGTGGATTTCTGCTACGTGACAGTAATATTGAACCACATAATAGTACTACGAAGTTCAGAAGATATTTAGTTTTTTTTCACACAGTTGTATACATGAAAAGTTCCATAATCAAGACTCACGCATTTTCAAACAGTGACTATAGAATATGTAGCTATTATCTTTACCTTTTCTGTTTCGCAGTCAGCTCTGTGATGTAGTCGCAGGCCTTCGCTAAAATCCCGCCTTTGCTCGCCGAGTCTGGCAGTCCTGTATTTGGTATCAACGCAGCCAGTTTTGTGATCCAGCTGTTGATTTTGTCTCTCCGTCTTCTTTCCACCTCATTGTGGGTGGCTCTTCTTTTGTCATCGCGCTGAGAATATCAACATGAAAGTTCGATAAGCCAGACCTTAAGTATTTACATCTTGCGTTTTGAGGCGCCTTGTTGCGAAAGATTGAATAATTGGAAAGCTGAGGTGTGCTCTATTAAATCTTTTGAGTCCCAGAGATTTAATCGAACATTTAAAGCATGGTCTAAACATATCTAATATCAAAATAATATATATATATATATTATTTGAATTGAGCCAAAACCATCTTAAATGGTTTTAGGGTTTAAGGTGGTTCTGAGTGCTAACTAACGCTACCAGTGGAATAAAAATTTAATTTAGTTTGGGGTTCAGAGTTACTTTAAACATTGTTATGTTTTATTCTGCTCAATAAACATTTTTAATTTCATTTTCATTACATTTCAAAAATCATAACTTGCATCAAGTTTTTTACATACTTTAACTAAAAGTGAACATGAGAAATCTTAACAACTGTGATAACTATTTTTAGAACCTATATTATAGAACCTAGGATCAACAATCTAGACTTTGATCGATTTCCACGAAAAACGGCCGTTTTACAACTATTTTTAGAACCTACAGTCTAGAACCTAGGATCAACAATCTAGACTTTGATCGATTTCCGCCAAGAACGGCCGTTTTTAGCGGAAATCGATTAGTCCTAGGACATTAATACTACATTTTAGGTTATATGTTCGAAAAATAGTTATATAACAGATATTAAAATTTTTGATGTTTACTTTTATAAAAAAAAGGTAAGATTTTTATTCCATTGGTGGCGTTAGTTGGAGCCTCTAAGCGCCTTAATTAGATTATAACTTATCAAAGAAAACGGGATGTATTTCAGGGATCTCTTGTTGATAAACTACAGATGGAAGCAGATTAATATCAAGGTATAAATACATAAATACAGTGGTCTTATTGTCAGAAGTTTTCAAGCCGCCCTGAGACTTGGCTTAACTACTTCCATCTATTGACGGCAGCCGGCACCAACTACTTAACGTCCCTTGCGAAGCACGGTAACGGCTCGGAAAAATGTCACTAGCGTTAGTCATAGATGGTTTACCCATTCATGTACTGAACATGCCCTGTGCTGTGTGCGCCCTGCGTGATCGTTTAAGATCACTAAGGCAGCCGGGGCTACGAGCGATTCTGCGATTCATGTAAATACATATATTGAAGAATATATATCATCTAACCGATGTAAAGAGGTCTGGTAGTTGCAAGAATATTGGACAAACCTTTTTCGTCGTGATGACTTTGGCTTGTATTGGTTCCTTGCGAATGGCTTTCTTTGGACTGCCTGCCTGTTGACCGAACACTTCAACTGGGTTCCCAATTACGTAGAACTCGCCACCTGGAAGTACTGGAGAAAAAGTAACGATATTAGACTTACCAAAAGTCAATGCACTAACAATAGCTCATTCAAGTTGAGTATGAAAAAAAACGATTAATTATTACACATTTGTATTTTATTATGTTTAAAGCTGATTTATGGAATGTTTATTTGATTTTCTCAGAAAAATACATGAAAAATTTAAAAATTATCACTTTTTGAGCACTTAATAGGCACCAATCTCAGTTGGTTTTCCTGTCAAATAGCTTATTCTGTGAGTCTTAATTGGTAGTCTCTTGAAAAATGTTCCTTTCTATGCACCAATACTTAATTCTTGCCTTGTTACTCCCATAGGACAGGTAATAACATAAGAAGGTACCCATGACTTGACAATAAAAGTGTTTGTATCCATTTAATTGAACCCAATTGTCATATTGAGTAATTTGTGTCCTTGTAGAAAATGCTATTATCTTAAAATTCCACTTACTACTGGATATTTACTACCCATACCAGTAGGTAACATAAGAAATTTGAACATAGGAAATTTGCTTCCTTAGCACCAAGATCATCCCTTACGCTTAATGCACAGAAAAAACATCTCCAATAATTATGCGTGTGGCTAACAATATAAGTTAAAGATTTTCTCATGTTTTCATACATTATTCTAAGTTTAATGTTTACCCAGGCACTAAAGCACCTAAGTGGTCACTTTGTTTATCTAATGACATTGTAATAAATTTATACTTGCTGTGCAGACTCCTATCAGAGGTTGGCAACGTTACAGCTATCTTGCTTTACGAAAATTTATTAACATACAGTAACTGAGCAGAAGCAACCAAAATAATAGTGAATGCTGTTAAGATAATCTTGAATATTGTTTGTATCCTAAAGACTGTGTTTTTAAAATTAAAACTTCAAACTAACCATGTGTTGGAGAGCCTGTAGTTTGATTGCTGACTGTTTCCTCACCAGAGGTCATTGGCACAAATCTATATGTTGTCACTGCCCCGGCTGCAAAATGCAGAAAAAAATGTTTCGGACAAATACAAAAGAAACTTGTTTATTTATTGGGGTAAGTGTTTAGTTTTTTCTGTAGGGTTAAGAATACTCACACAAGTCTTTAAAATGATAAGATTCCGGGTTTTCCTCCTCGTTGGCGTCCAAAAACGTATGTGACACTAATGGAATCTTTTCCTCAGCACTCTCTGAAATTCAAGCATAATTGAATTTAACCTTAATTCAATAATCTCTGTTTATAATTGCCTTCCAGTGACGCTATTTATAATTCAATTGTGTGAATGTAGCCTGGACTAGCCAGGTCAAAACAGGAAAGATCTTTGAAAACTTTATATAGTCATATTGTTTCTTTGAAGTGTAACAGAAATGTTCTTACCAAAAGAGCCCTCATCCACCATTCCCAGGTATTCTCCGTCACCGCTGCAATAAACAATAGTTGATAAGGCAAGACACAGGACAACAAACCCGATTTTGTAAATAGATCGCAACGTTTGCCAAGTTGCAAAAATACTATAAATCTACGACCTTCAGTCAATCGCTACAAAGACGTCGATAATTATATAATGGTCTATATTTTACAATATCTGTGACTGCTGGTTACATTTACCTGTTGTCTAGTGAATTTTCGTGGATCTCAATTTTGAGTTTGGACATTGCGGTCTATTATTTTTTGAATTTCCTCTACTTGATCACGGGGACAAAATAAACGGGTCATGTGACGAATAACCAAAGACTAAATTAAAAAGTTGGAGGAAAAGATAAAAGACAAAAAATGTTCACAGAGTTATAAAATATTGTCTATGGTAGAAGCGCCACCTATTTTCTTTACTAAGGAACGGAGGTGATGCTGCCACCTAGCTGAAAGGTTTAGAACTTAGTGGAACCGTATAAAATAAGATGTTTTTTGTTAACCGACTTCAAAAAAGGAGGAGATTACCAATACGACGCGTATATTACTTTTTTTTTACTATGTTTTCGCATAACTTCGTCAAATCTTAACCGATTTCGGTAATTTTTTTTTGTTCGATTAGGTATTGCGTCCCATTGGTCCCATTTTAATTTGGTGAAGATCTGATGAAGACTTTCAAAGCTGGAGAACGGAACTCTTCAATGGACAGCAGCAAATAAGGCCTAATGAGGCCTATTGATTAGTAGGTAATATGCATGTGTTTCATAAGATATAGCGTAAAATTGGTCCCAGGTTAAAATGGTGAGGTTCTGATGAAGACTTTAAAAGATGGAAATTGAGAATTTCAACATTTAAAGCAAAAAATTAAGTTACGTTTTGATGTTACAAACACTTTGTTCATCAAATACTTTCATTGAGTAACTTTTTCCCTGGTGCCTGAGGACATGTTTCGAAGATCATCAGCTCGAACGTTGGTCTTGAGAGGTTCTAAGCTTTATTTCTAGATATAAATAAGTAGGTATGCCGTTTTCAACACAGAGAATATAATCACTACGTTTTAGTTTTCACTAAAGTCGGTATTTAATTTCACTGTCATTTTGTACAGCCGAAGATTTGGATGTCTGATGATGACCAGCGCAAGAACACCTAGATCTAGGGCACCGTTGCACCTAGAAACCCGAAATTGAAGTTGAAATCTATGGTTTCATTATCACTTGCTATCAGTTGGGAGAGCCCTGGCACGGTAAGCCAGAGGTCGCGGGTTTGAGTCCCGGCATGGGTGGAATTTTTAGCCCTAAATAGGTTTTTTGAAATTGTCCTTAGCACAGGTTAGTGCATTAAAAAGAATATAATCATGTGGGTAAGATATCTTGGAGTCGGTGCCCAAAATGTATGTGATGGTCTGGAACTTAGCACCGACTCCAAGATAGCCTTCTACAGTACCTAGATATACACGAATTTCGAATTTATAGATCACATTCGTTTTAATTATTTCTTCGTTTTTAGTGCCTCGGGGTGCAGAAGTCGGTTTTTATTTTTTATTTTTATTTTTTTTTTCCATTCCAAGCGAAATCGGATTGATGCTAGTGACAGTGTCTAGTTTTAGTAGAAAGATTTTAATCGATATCAACCTTTGTATGTCCCCACTGCTGGGGCACGGGTCTCTTCCTATATCGTAGGAAGGGTTAGGCCATACTCCACCACGGGGGCCAAGTCCGGGTTGGTGGAGGATTCTAAGACAGTGGCGAGCCTTACAGTCAGAAGTTATCAAGCCGCCCATAAGGCCTCTGACAAGGCTTAAAAACCAAGGATTTTTTTGTAAATATGTAAATCTTATTAAGTATTAATGTTGTAGGATAATTATATAGTCCTTCTGTTACTGTCAGAAGTTATGAAGCCGCCCATAAGGTCTCTGACATGGCTTAACAACTGCCATTACAGTGAGATGACAGCCAGCACCAACGGCTTAACGTGCCTTGCGAAGCACGGAAGCGCTCGGAAATATGCAGCGGTAGTCACGGGATGGTCACCCATCCTGCTCGTGACCGCGCCTGTTGTCGAAAGATTTAATAAATACTACGATATCCGTTTACCACCTAGTATAAGTAACATCAATAATACCTACTCAGCCTGTTTGTAATCAATCAATGTAGAATGTTTGCTGGGACTGATACAGAGGAAATTGTTCAGACACTCCCTCTCTGCAGTTGATTGATTGATTGATGGACGATATTAGTACCACCCACTTAGCTGGGTTTTTAGAGAACGCCAGATACAATCAGCGATGTGATTAAGTGCTACGTCACTGCTACGCTCCGTGTCACATTTTTCCGGATGTAGATACGAACTATTTTCAGTAGGTATGTCAACACGTAGGCACATAAACTGACGCCCGTAGGTATCCCAGACGGCTGGGCAGGGACCATTTTTCTACCATTTAGGTACCTTTAGATGTATGTACCTATTTAATTATATTATTTTTAATGCACTAACCCGTGCTAAGTACAATTTTAAAAACCTATTTAGAGGCTAAAAATTCCACCCATGCCGGGATTCGAACCCGCGACCTCTGGCTATCCGTGCCAGCGCTCTTTCCAACTGAGCCAATGGGCGACTCACCGACCTCAGTGTTTCGAACCTCTTTACAATATTCTCTGTATTACGTACAGGCAGCGACATCTGGCGGTAATTTGTGAAGTAATTTGCATCGCTTGCAGCCCTGAGTACCTACTTTGCACTTAGGTTTTACATCGGAATGATATCGCTGTACCCACATGATTAGATATATTATTTTTAATGCACTAACCCGTGCTAAGGACAATTTTAAAAACCTATTTAGAGTATGTATGTAATTGTAAGTCTAATAACTACGGTGCCTACTTTCTACCTAGTATTATATATCCGTGAAGATTATAAATACTGCGAGCCGTTGCCTCAGGTGATATCGTATCGATAATGAATAGTGTTCCTGGGGCATTACGAGGAAAGTAAATCCTACGTAAGACGGCCTCGGTGGCGCAGCGGTTTGGCGCGCTGACCGTAAAACCGAAGGTCTCGGGTTCGATCCTCGGCCGGGTCAAACTAGGAAACGAACTTTTCTAGTTTTTCTGGGGTCTTGGATGTTATCTAGGTAGATAGATAGATAGATAGAATATTCTGTATTGTAAACAGAAATTATTAATCTAAGTATGTACGTATATTTATTGTATTAAATCTATCGTCGATTTAGCACCTGTAACACAAGTCATTTAGTTGTACTTAGTATGGGGCTAACGAAATCTGTCACGGATGTAAATTTACATCCGTGTGTGTAATATGTCCATCAATACTTACTTATTTATTTACTGTATAATATAGAGTCGTCAAATTTTCCCTTTTTTTTTTTTTTTGTTACTCAGGAGAAACCCCAATTACGGGTACCACCGGCTCGGGGGAGCACAGTGGTTATGTCGGACTCCCCGCCCTGAAAAGGGTGGTATACCGACTAAAACTCCTGGGGTGTTCCTCCGCACCGCAAAGGACGGGGCCACGGGGACGCTTACGCACACTTCCGCGACCCCGTCTGCGGGCGCCCTTTCGGGCACTCCTTCAGCGGCGTCCCTGCCCTGCCCGCAGGAACAGGGCGAGGGAACGCCGCATCTCTTCGTTGGAGTGCACAGGTGCGATGCCAGATAACCTTCACGTGTACCCCTCCGCTTTCCGTTCCATCTGATTCTCTATGAACCAGATGGAGGGGAAAGTGGTGGGGTCGGTGCACCCTGAGCGTTAGTCAGTAGGTTAGTATCGGAACTTACTTGCTAACGGCGAATAATCTGGCGGGAGGGGTCGCGTGGGCCCTGCTTCACTTTGTGGAGCGGGACCCAGGCGACCAACCGATTGAAGGACCGACTGGGGGGGTGCCGCTGCGCGAAAGCGCGCGCGCCTCGTACAAGTCGGACCAGAGTGGCCGTGGGCGGAGGGTCGTGGGACCCTCTGCCTCCATCACGGCGGGAGGGGTCGCGTGGGCCTTGTTTCACCTGTGGAGCGGGACCCAGGCGACCAACCGACTGAAGGACCGATTGGGGGGGGCGCCGCTGCGCGGAAGCGCGCGCGCCTCGTACCAGTCGGACCAGAGTGCCCGCCGGGTCGTGGAGGGTCGGGGGACCCTCCGCCTCCATCACGGCGGGCCGGAGGGCGCCCTTGCGTGTTCCGAGGGTGCCTTCTGGCACGGAGGCGCGGTCGCTCTCCGCCTTCTCTGCTTTCAGAGAGGCGCAGGTGGGCGACGCGACGGGCGGCGCGTTGGGGCGTGTGGGGGCCAAGTTCTATCGCACTTGGCCCCCACACGCCCCAACGCGCCGCCCCCTCCATCCCATCGTTACTTGGACCAATGGGATTAGAGGAGGGCGGCGCACCTCCTCGTTAGGGCACATGGGGGCCAATGGACGGTTGGCCCCCACCCGCCCCACACGCGAGGCCCATCGCGTCGCCCACCTGCGCCTCTCTGAAAGCAGAGAAGGCGGAGAGCGACCGCGCGGGCCCCCTCCGTGCCAGAAGGCACCCTCGGAACACGCAAGGGCGCCCTCCGGCCCGCCGTGATGGAGGCAGAGGGTCCCCCGACCCTCCGCCCACGGCCACTCTGGTCCGACTTGTACGAGGCGCGCGCGCTTTCGCGCAGCGGCACCCCCCCAGTCGGTCCTTCAATCGGTTGGTCGCCTGGGTCCCGCTCCACAAAGTGAAGCAGGGCCCACGCGACCCCTCCCGCCAGATTATTCGCCGTTAGCAAGTAAGTTCCGATACTAACCTACTGACTAACGCTCAGGGTGCACCGACCCCACCACTTGCCCCTCCATCTGGTTCATAGAGAATCAGATGGAACGGAAAGCGGAGGGGTACACGTGAAGGTTATCTGGCATCGCACCCCCGTCCAATTTTACCTACTCTAACCTTCAAATACCTACATAGGTACAATTTTAGGTGTCATAGATACTTCTGTGTTTAAACTTGGGACACTTACTCAAAATGGATAACCAAAATAGTGGGCAGTTAACATTATAGACAGGCTTTTCAGCCGTACCACAGGCCATACCGAGTGACATAATTTTCCCCAAAAATGTCTTGTCTCGCTCTTTAAAAAAAATCTTGAATGTAGTCACATGCAAGATTTTTTCATTGAATAGTATGTAGTCGAGCGAGCCCCATTAGAGTATGCCGTAAAGTTCCGCAGTTTCAAACTGACCCTCTTTGACCCTCAGTAATAGAGTAAAGTAACAAAGTGTGATACGGGCTTAGGGCGGGAAAAGGTCATCACTTTCTCATTAAGGGCGATCGCCAGGCTGACTGACCATGTAATAAACTTCAACAGATTTTCAGGTCTATTAACATTTAATAAGGGAGTAGGGAAGTTTTATTTAGTTGGGATTTGTAGAGCCATTAACAACATTCATCTAATGATTTGGTTTGAAGAAAAGTGTGATTCTAGAAATTATTTTTAGCGCCAAGGTTGAGTACATACATAAATATATTTACCACGAACTTTCAATAGGTGGATTAAGCTATACGTACAAAGATACTTCGCAAGTACGCGAAGTATCTTCGCGTACTTTATCTCTCTAAGGTTTGCTGGAAGAAATCTCTTTCAGAGATAAGCTCGCCTTTGTTTTTTTTTTTATGTAATGTACTGTTAAATATTTCGTATGCCATAAAGTAATAATATAATACGCTTCGCTTCGATACTACGTTCGCAAAAGTCAACAAACATACCTACTTAAATGTTTTTTTTATTAGGTATAACCGTAAAACTATAAAGTCGTGAAGAACTCTCTGTACAACAACCCTATACTAGATGCGCCGAAAGTGTGCGACAAAATTGTGAAAGTATTCTCTGAAGAACGTATTTTTTTTTAAATGTTTCATGTTTTCTTAGTAATTACATACCATAAAACACGTGCCAACTAAATTTGGTTTATCTTTAACTTTAATAGGTACAGAAAGGACGCCCTCCGACCAGGTGGGATGACGATCTGCGAAAAACTGCCGGCAGATGCTGGATGCGGCAAGCTGAAGACACGGCGCTATGGCGCTCATTAGGGAAGTAGGGCTATGTCCAGCAGTGGTCAACATAATATAGCCTGAAGAAGAAGAAGATGGTACAGAAAGAAATAACATAATTATAACTATTTGAAGTAAAACTTTCGTAATCAACCGATTATTAACTACATACTGATTCACTAAATTGATTCGCTCTGATTCACAGAGCCTAATCATGCTCAGAAGAGACGGAGCTTGCGTCGTCTGTTGCTTGTTAGAGACGGGACCGGACGGGACAAACCAACATAAACTGCATTAAGGAGTCGTGTTTGTTTATAGTACACGCATAAAAGTTGATTAACAGAGCAATCGACTTGACCTAAGTAAGTAAACTCTTTACCCAACAATGCTGTCACGCCAATAAAGTCGCAGGACTAGCTTACTAAAACAATAATAACATCCCGAGGCCGGTTCGACCTTCTTAGCAAACAGAGACAAATTGCGTGGACATCTCTTGAATACCGATTGGCTTTTATATTAGCCAGTTATTACTGTGAAGGTACATTAATTTGGACGTGGGCCGTTGTAGTGTTCGGTTATGAATAGGTAATTAGAGAAAAATCATGTAGCACTTACTTAAAGTAGGCTTTAAATTGGCCCACCACACTAATAACTTCCACAAAGCACCCTCACTTGCCCTGGTCCAGAACTAGGATACTCTGGTATACTGTGTTATGGTAGAAAATGCTCTATAGAGAATATTATAAAATAGAGAATGGGAACTGGCTTTTAACATACAAAAAAGCGGTTTTAACTTACTTGCTCGCTTTCAAACAACTTTTGTAGAAAGAGATAGGAAAAGAGAGAGAGAGAAAGAGTGAGAGAGTAATAGTATAGGTAATACTAATATGTATCGACCGAATATCGAATTTCAATTTCGCATAGGCAAAATATTTGAAGGATTAGACATATTTGTCGCATAAAAATCAGTTTCATGTATTCTCACAAAGTCGTATGCGCAAATTTGCTAATAAATTTTGCTCGCTTTGAGGTGTCATATTATTGCATGGTAATTAATTACCATGCGACTTTTTATGTAGAATTCAAGTCATACGCCTTAGAGTCGTATACAAATTATTTGCTAATGAAGCGAGAATTGGCTCCCAGTACGACGATTCCAAGATATGCAAAACATGCCGATTGAAAATTTAAAATAGGTACTGCTAATTTTTGATGACTAGAATGTCGTTGCTACATTTTTTTTATTGTAAATCAAAGTAACATAATCAACGTGCATTTAAACAAAATTAACTTTTACCACAAACACAATAAGGGGCAAAATAATCAATCAGCCGTAATGTCGCCAGAGGTACTTGAATATATGAATCTGGCGGAGGCTTGTTTTTACTGAGTATCCTCCCCGACATCCCGAGTTGATTTCAAGGAAGCATCTCCCTTGACAGATGAGTTTTACTCAAGTGTTCGTAGCGGGGTAACAGTTCCTATCTAATATAGTTACGTGCTATTGTAAATACTTTTAAATATTACATTCAATAAAAAGACTTTGAAAGATGCTTATTGTGCAATAAATAATTTTCTAATCTAATTATAATTATCTGTGGCACAGTTTCTGAATTAATAATTTCGCTAAGTAAATAGTTAACTGTAGTGCTGTTTCTTCGAATTTCCCAGTAAAGAGCGAGACAGAATGATACTTAAGTGTTTACTAAGTGAATTTATCAATAACGAATCCGGCCGTATATCTTTGTGAATAGAGCTGAGTAAGTTAAAAAGGATTTTGTCTGGCTTGACAACAATTTGTCATTTAGTTGTTAATTATATTGCCGTACCTTCAAGACCTCGGAGCATCTTCAGTACAGTACCTTCGCTATGAAGGCAAAAAATCAAATTGCTGTTGAGTTATACAATAATTGTATGAACGGAAACGAGATCGCTTCGGGAGAGAATATTAATTGGGAGCGGTTTTAAATCCTGCAGAACTTCTACTACTAGCAGTTAGCTCTGTATCTCCATATTTGGAGCCAAATCTGCTATCGAAGACTGCAAATTAGTTAATAAATTTAAACCATCGAATACATTTTGTAACAAAATATGGAAATATTTTGACTATTTGACTATTAAAATTGAATGTCTGCTCGATCCCGCAAGGACTAAGTTTAATAAATTCTCAAGATTGAAGTAAAAGTTTTATGTTTAATATTCTGGGTTTATGTGAACTACAACGTGAAATATCCGTGATCTGTAATATTTCAAAGTAATTCACGACAATATCTCAGAAATACGATCTGTGTCCATTCTATTACTGCAAATTCAATATTAGCACAAGATCTCCACAACCTTGGGTTCCTTTCAAGAATATTATTCCTTGAACTGGCCAGTTTATCTAGGTCTGCGTACAGTTGAACTACTTAGTTGTTATTGTTGACACTCGAGGGGTCAATTTATAATAGAAACATCCTTTATTTCTTGGCAACGTCCCATGTTAGTATGACGTAACTCTGCGGTCCCATGGGGCATCAAGTTTATGGATTCACTCAGAACATTGCAAAATAACCTTTAAGTGTCGATAATAAGAACTGCATTTGAGATTTGAATTCCCTGGTAAAGCGTGAGACGCGTAGGCGCCTGGAAAGGCGTCGGGATGTCGCCTCTGCAAGATGAGGTCACCAAGAGGGAAAGAGATAGTAGATGTTACGATTTTTGAGTCAGAAAGAGAGATTGTGATGTAAAGGCACCTTGTAGTCATGAAATAGTTATTGATACAACTTTTGTTTTCTAGGAACATTATTGTTTTCATTTACGATTTATGGTTGAGAAAAGTTATAAAACTTGACAATCAGCGAACGTGGCTCATTATATGAATAGATTTGGATGACTAATAGTTAAAGGCCTTATTTTGTGTTTTGTCGTTGCTGGCAAGATACAATGGCCTATGCCCTTTGGCCTAGCCTGGTCATAGGATCTGCGATGCAGGATGAGACCCGTGCCCCAGCAGTGGGGATATACAAGGGTTGATATCGACGAGATACAAAAATATTTTTGTGGTACTTACTTAAATACCTATATATGTCAGACTGAGGGAGACATTTAGCGAATATGTAAAAATAAAAGCAAGCTTACAAACATAGCTAATAATAATAATAAAAGTAGTAATCAATAACTTTGGATATGAATAGCCACCGAACTTAGTCTTCCTTTATCTATTGACAGTTTTAAGCTGTAAAATAATTCATAGTGCTATACTACCAATATTTTACGTTTCTTATATATTTGTAGTAACTTTTGTTCGTGTATCAAGTCATTATTTAGTTTATTTTAATTCAGTTTATTTTAGTTATATATTTATATTTTAGTTTAGTTTATTTAATTTTAATTAAGTGGAAAGGATATTATTCTGAAAAATGTTAGTGCCCTGATCCAGATTTTGACGATAAACTACATCAACATAATGTCCACCAAATCATCGCCACTCATTGGCAAACAATATCACTCTAGTGAAAATAATTTTATTTGCCATTTGTATGTTCAGATTTAAAACGCGACTCAGTCACTCAATCACGTATTCATTAAGCCTAATCAGCGACAGTTATTCCAAGATTTGTAGTCGCAAATATTTTTTCTTTCGTGTTCCATAGAAAAGTCGCTCAAAAACTATTTACAAAATAAAAAAATGTATTTGTTTATTCTGTAAAGTAAAGAAAAAATACTATTACGATGTTGTTTGCTAAGCGATGAAATAGGTGATAAAATAGAGCCTTTCATGCATGCAGCGCAATGTATTTTCAATACTCAGTACTTTTGATATCATCAAATTGAGATCAAAAGTACCGAGTATTGAAAATACATTGCGCTACATGCATGAAAGGCTCTATTTGTAGAGATTTTTTATTCTACCCTTTGTAGGTCCTCACAGATGGGGCACGGGTTTCTTCCTGCGTCGCAGGAAAGTTAGGCCATACTCCACCATAGGGGCCAAAGTTCGAGTTGTTGGAGGATTGTAAGATAGTGGCGGGCCTTACTGTCAGAAGTCACCAGTCCGCCATAAGGCCTTGACATGGCTTAACGACTCTGTCATTACATAACAGCCGGCACCAATGGCTTAACCTGCCATGCGAAGCACGGAAGCGCTCGGAAAAAATGTCACTAGCGGTAGTCGCAGGATGACCACCCATCCAGCGCCTGACCGCGCCTGTTGTTGCTTAATCCAAGTGATTGATTCCGATCACTCGGTTCCACTAGGCCAGGGGCGCTTCATCTTAAAAGGGCTAAATTCGCTTACAAACGTGTTCTCCTAAAAATAAAGCTATGTTAAGAACCCATCTCGTGTAACGCCCTATGTAATATTCAGAGAATGTTTCTGACGTCCCCTTTGACCGAGCTTGCGGCCTAACTAGATGAATTAAACACAACCTTCATCGTACAAGCAGCTTCTACTCTTTGAACATTGTAGATAGATAGATAGAATATTCTTTATTGCATGTACACCAGGAATTACATAACAGACTTAAAAAATAACGATACAGTACAAGTACAGAACGATACAGTCTTATTACTAAAAGTAATTTCTTGAAGTAATTGTTATTTATTATTATGTTCGTGGCAAGTAGCAGTCCCTGGTCTCTGCCTACCCCTCTGGGATACAGGCGTGATGTATGTATGTAATTTCTCGAAGACAAACATTGTAGTTAATACTTACAAAAATATACAAAAATTCGAGAGGCTTAGGCTATTTGTTTATAAAAATGGCTGATAAATTATAAGTGCTTCATTCTATAAGCACACAATTATTAATATTACGACATCGATATCAACCCTTGTATGTCCCCACTGCTGGGGCACGGGTCTCTTCCTGCTTCGCAGGAAGGTTTGGCCATACTCAATCACGGGGGCCAAGTCCGGGTTGGTGGAGAATTGTAAGACAGTGGCGGGCCTTATTGTCAGAAGTTATCGAAACGCCCATAAGGCCTCGGACATGACTTAACAACTGCCATTACATGCTAGCCGGAAAAGCGCTCGAGAAAATGTGACTAATTAATATGACAATAACTAATAAAAAAAACTAAATTTAGATTTTTTAGGGCTGATTTTTCAATCCTCGGATAAAACTTATTCGACGAATACATCAATAATCGTATCATACTAAACAACCAATTGTAATTGTCTTTCTTTTGTTATTTTACAATGACATTTCTATGTTATTGTGTAATACTTTATCCACAGAACATAAAAAAAGAGTAGAAGTCGTAAGTGGGCGGTGCCCGCGTGCCTCACATTAGCAATGTATTGCCTATGCGTAGTCGGTGACAGTTTTGTTTACTTCAGTTGCCGTGCGCTTCTAGTAAAGAAAAAATGGTGAAAACTTGATTAAAATGCCTTGTTGTGCTGTGTTAGAGAGCAAAAATAAAAGCTGGGGACTAAAATATACCGATCATGCCGTAATATTTCATCGGTAAGACGTATTTCATTGTATTTTTAATTAAATTTGTAATGACATGAACACGGAAACCAATCCGAAAATGAAAAAGTGAAACCACCTTTATTTACTGGCTAGTAAAGTTAAATTTTCATTGATGAAAGTGTACCTTCTCTAGAAATTTCTGTCATAATTTGAATTCTACTCAATTACGGATGGGGGCACACATGATAAAAATCTATCGATAATTAGTTGTCTATGACTTAGTAGTCCTACATACTTAATGGTACTTAGGTATTGTAAATTCCAATTCGTCTAAGTAGGTAAAATAATTGTTGTTATTTTATACCTACTTCCTAAGTGCCTTTTCACATGCACCCGGTCGCCGTCCGGTCGCCAGGCCGGGTAAAGTAGTATTGTATGAGCTCCGGTCGCCGGCTGGTCGTTGTGCATGTGAAAACTGTCATTGGAGCTCATACATTACTACTTTTCATACAAGATGTGACATGAGCACATAGATCGCGATATAGTTTTTCTTCACCAGTTTATCAGTGACTGAAATATCTAAGAAACTATCGAAGTAATTTTCATCCTACCCCTTAGACAACAGAAAACCGAGGCAACGTTACAACAACCCTTTCGGAATCAAAACAATTTGGAAGTGAGTTTTCGTTTAGTTTTTTAAGGAACCGGATACGAAATTAAAATGGATGGCAGCGACAGGAAGGCAAAATTGGTTCAAAACGACGATGAACACAATATATTCAAAGCATTTTCATGAACACTTCATAAACACTAAAAATGGCGGAAGGTGGCACTTATGTGATGCAGCAATACCAGAAAAAATGTGCTTACTCCCAGGTTAGACTCTTGCGTATAAATGAAATATATTAAGTACCATCGTCAAAAAAAATGGTATAACGTATGAAACATGGCGTACAGATAGACAACGATCTGAATTGAGTCGTAGAATACGTTATATTTCCCGTGTAATATCGGCGTAATTTGTAACGACCGCGAAGCAGCGGGTTAAAACTAGTTTTAAATAAGAGATAACATTTTAAAATATGAAATCTACCACATTGTTTTATTTGTGCGTCTATGTACCCTATTAGTGTTAATTATTTTTTAATACAGTTGCTCAAAAAGTGGCGTATTACACGGACGTATAGCATGCGGGATGTGGGCTATTACACACTCGTGATTTTTTTTTACCTTTCCCGCACTCGTGCGTTTTCTTTCCCAACTGTCAAAATAATGTCTATTAAAAAGAAAAACCAGCCATGAAGTTTTTACTAAAAAAATCATAGAAGTTTTTATGAGCTACTAATTTGTTTCAATATCAGATTTAATGATTTGATTGAATGAGTTAAGTTAGGTTTCATTTCATTTCATCTCATTAAATTTCATTTTCATTTCATATCAATAAAAAAAAATCGTCTGAAGACTTGGCTGTATGGGCATAGTTCCCTTTGCCTTCTAGAATGGGTGAAGAAAAAAAATCTCTGCTTATATTTTTTTACGGTTGGCGCCATTTACTAAATATTTTTTTCTTTATTAAATTGCTTATTTTTTTCGCAACTGTATTAAAAATAGTCGTTCAGTACACGTGCGGAACCGTCATTGCAACTTGTCGGAACTCTTTGCAATGACAGCCTTTCCGCACTTGTAATGAAATATACTATATTGCACAAAAGATAATGTTGAAAAGATGCATTTTCTACCAGTCAACGCGCAAGCAAAAAAGAAATAGCTAAAAATACTTCTAAGTACCAGCATTCATATTCGGCCGTTAATATGTAAACTGTTTGTACGAGTATAATTTGTCAATAGGTTCTCCCTATCGATAAACTAGAACTCGCATTGTCCCATCCCAAACTGAGAATGCACTTGTTTTTAAATTTTGAACTTTATGTCTTACTAGGTAAAAGTTCTTTTCGGTCCGACGCGGCGGTAGTTCCATCTAGTGTAGAGTAGCGTTACTACAAAATGTCAATTTTAATTTCATCATTGTCATTTGATTTTGATCATTGTTAACATTTCAAAAAGGTGCATATTTTAATTGAAACTTTTATGATGTACACCTTTTCGGCATTGACTTTATTTACCAATGGCAGGTTGGCATTCGTAGTGTGCGTTTGGTTTGTAAGTATCAGTTTGGTTACACTGGTTTTCGTACAAATGTGTCATGTCGCTACTTCTACTCTTTTTTTATGTTCTGTGACTTTATCCATAGCGGTGGTAGCGGAGCGATGTAGAACACTGGCTTCTCAATCGGGAGGTCTTGGGTTCGAACCCCGGCATGTACCAATGACTTTGTTTTCTATGTTATGTACATTTGTGAAATTATAGTACCAATACTACTCGCTGAAGGTGAAGGAAAACATTGTAAGGAAACCCTAGTGTCTGAGGTGTTAGCGTACCTCAGCGCTTGCTACGTACAACGGCCCAACTATGAGGCTAAGTGCGGAAATCTCAGGTCTAACTAACTATTTGTCAATTGCAATACTATACTATGTGGTAGCACGGTACCCTCTTTACGCGAACCGGTTTGCACATGGTCACTATGTTTTGCAACGCAAATATCTCCTGTCTTCTCAGTTACAGTGAGTCGTGTAGGGCCCCAGCCATTTACATTTCCTAACGAGCTTCCATGTGAATGGATGTCCTGTGTTTGCACAAGTCTTAAAGTCGGTCGCTGGCTGATGCGATTTGAAAAGGGACCTGCACGACTATTATTTTCTAGTCCATTATTTCGTATTAAATGGTCGAAATACGATGTTTTTTTATGTAAAATGTAATTACGTTAATTCCTGACGTTACGTTTATAATATTATAATATTATACTCTTTTTTCGCCCCTTTTAATGTTATCCTTATATTTAATGTTATAAATACGTTACGTACGTTATCAACCCTTTTATGTCCCCACTGTTGGGGCACGGGTCTCTTCCTGGATCGCAGGAAGGTTAGGCCATACTCCACCACGGGGGCCAAGTCCGGGTTGGTTATAAATACATTAATGATAAAATAATAAGATTTTCTAATTTGTTGCAAAAAATACCTAAGTACCTTGCAAGAAATATGTAATATTGCTTTGACTATATTTTTAATATTTACAGTTCTTGCAAACATTATAATAAGAAAATCTTGTAATTAACATAATTCATATGACATGCAAAGATATTTTATTTAAACATTAAGGCAACTAACTTTGCGTTTATTGATTTGTTTTTCAACATAGACAAATCAAACTTCTTAGGGCCAGTTTATAAATTGATAACTTCGCTAAGTAAATACGTAACTGTAGTGCTGTCTCTTCGAATTGCTCAGTAAAGAGCGTGACAGAACGTTACTTGAGTATTTACATAAAGAAATTCATGAACCGGCCCGTAGCCTTACAAGTTACTGATTACGCCTGTTAAAAATATATTTGTACGATAGAAATAAAATTGCTATATCACGGTATGTGCGAATAGTAAGTAAAAAGTATATGTATATTTATACAAAAAAACAACGGGTTTTTTAAAGACACGGAAAATATAGTTTCCTAATTTGCTTGAGAACGAGTAAAATATTGATATTAGAGCTCTAATTAAAGGGCTCTATAGAGTTCAATACCTATAAAATGGATATAACACCTTATAAAACAAGTTTTTGCTAGTTAAATGTATTTAACGAAAATTTCCATTTTAAAATAATACTGGTCCTAGGTTTTTGGCCATAAGTTCTGTGTTCAGGTTCCCTTTGTTCTTATGACCAGGATCGAGAGTTTTATAAAATCCTCTTAGCAAAAAAACGTAATGGACTTCGTAAAAGTTAAACTTTCCTGAGGATTTACAAATCTTCTGCTAGTTTCTGCTGCACACTAATTGAGTCATCTCTAGATAAATGGAAAGGTCAGTTGACTAATTGGGAACTTGTGGCGATCTTCGGTATGATGTAACTGTAGCCGGGCACAATGAGTTTTACAAAACCCGCTTAGCAAAAAACGTTATGGACTTCGTAACAGTAAAATTTTCCCGAGGATTTACAAAAAATAATTTTATTTTATATGGTTTTTAAAATTGTCCTTAGCACGGGTTAGTGCATTAAAAATAAAAATAATAAAAATAGTACAATCATGTGGGTACAGCGATATCATTCCGATGTAAAAACCTAACTGCAAAGCAGGTAGTCAGGGCTGTAAGTGATGCAATCTACTTCAGCCAGATGTCGCTGCCTGTACGTAATACAGAGAAAAGTGTAAGGAGGTTCGAAATTTCACTGATGCCGGTGAGTCGCCCATTAGCTCGGTTGGATAGAGCGCTGGCACGGATAGCCAGAGGTCGCGGGTTCGAATCCCGGCATGGGTGGAATTTTTAGCCTCTAAAAATAGGTTCTTACAATTGTCCTTAGCACGGGTTAGTGCATTAAAAATAAAAATAGTGTAATCATGTGGGTACAGCGATATCATTCCGATGTAAAAACCTAACTGCAAAGTAGGTAGTCGGGGCTGTAAGTGATGCAATCTACTTCAGCCAGATGTCGCTGCCTGTACGTAATACAGAGAAAAGTGTAAGGAGGTTCGAAATTTCACTGATGCCGGTGAGTCGCCCATTAGCTCGGTTGGATAGAGCGCTGGCACGGATAGCCAGAGGTCGCGGGTTCGAATCCCGGCATGGGTGGAATTTTTGCCTCTAAAAATAGGTTCTTACAATTGTCCTTAGCACGGGTTAGTGCATTAAAAATAAAAATAGTGTAATCATGTGGGTACAGCGATATCATTCCGATGTAAAAACCTAACTGCAATGTAGGTAGTCGGGGCTGTAAGTGATGCAATGTACTTCAGCCAGATGTCGCTGCCTGTACGTAATACAGAGAATAGTGTAAAGAGCTTCGAAATTTCACTGATGCCGGTGAGTCGCCCATTAGCTCAGTTGGAAAGAGCGCTGGCACTGATAGTCAGAGGTCGCGGATTCGAATCCCGGCATAGGTGGAATTTTGAGCCTCCAAAATAGGTTTTCAAAATTAAATTTTGCTAGTTTCTGCCGCACACTAATTGAATCATCTCTAGGTGCATGGACAGGTGAGTTGACAAATTAGTAACTTGTGTCGATCCTCGGCATCATGTAACTATAGCCGGGCACAATGCATTGACTCAATTTGTGCTGACGGAGTTGGCTGGTTTGCGCGGTAATTTACCGATAATTTAGTTTGGTGGCTGCACGCCAACGCTACTATAATCAATTTAAATAATTAACATGACTGCGTTATTAGATTATTACGGATACACGTCGATTGTACGATTATAGTGTCCCAGGTGGACTTGCATCGACCAAATAGGGGATGCATTAGCAAAGGGGAAGATAAAAAGTACCCGGAACCGGCGTGCGTGCAACGACTTATGAACGTTGATGAAGCGAAGGTGATCTGTCAGGATCGTGGCAAGTAGCAGTCCCTGGTCACTGCCTACCCCTCTGGGATACAGGCGTGAGGTTATGTATGTATGTACGGATGTATGTATGTATGTATGTATGTATGTATGTATGTATGTATGTATGTATGTATGTATGTATGTATGTATGTATGTATGTATGTATGTATGTATGTATGTATGTATGTATGTATGTATGTATGTATGTATGTATGTATGTATGTATGTATGTATGTATGTATGTATGTATGTATGTATGTATGTATGTATGTATGTATGTATGTATGTATGTATGTATGTATGTATGTATGTATGTATGTATGTATGTATGTATGTATGTATGTATGTATGTATGTATGTATGTATGTATGTATGTATGTATGTATGTATGTATGTATGTATGTATGTATGTATGTATGTATGTATGTATGTATGTATGTATGTATGTATGTATGTATGTATGTATGTATGTATGTATGTATGTATGTATGTATGTATGTATGTATGTATGTATGTATGTATGTATGTATGTATGTATGTATGTATGTATGTATGTATGTATGTATGTATGTATGTATGTATGTATGTATGTATGTATGTATGTATGTATGTATGTATGTATGTATGTATGTATGTATGTATGTATGTATGTATGTATTTATGTATGTATGTATGTATGTATGTATGTATGTATGTATGTATGTATGTATGTATGTATGTATGTATGTATGTATGTATGTATGTACGTATGTACGTATGTATGTACATACATACATATATACATACATAGACGGGGTAGCCATTGGTTCCCCTGTTTCTCCCGTTGTAGCCGATATTTTCATGGAAGACTTCGAGGAGCGAGCCCTGCGAACTGCTCCCGTCCCACCAAGGTTCTATAAGCGATATGTCGATGACACTTTTGCTATATTACCTACTAGTGGAATATCGGCTTTCTTAGACCACCTTAACTCTATAAACAACAAGATCCAGTTTACAATGGAGTTAGAAGCGGATTGTTCTTTAGATTTCTTAGATGTTTTAGTCATCAGGAATCCAAATGGTACCTTAGGACATACAGTTTATAGGAAAAAGACCCATACTGATAGGTACCTAAACGGTGAGTCTCACCATCACCCGTGTCAGTTGTCTACCGTTGGCAAATCTCTGTTACAGAGGGCTCACCGAATCTGCGACAAGGACCATCTACCTGCGGAACTCCAGCATGTCAAACGAGTACTTCGTGCAAACAAGCTGAAAGTTCCGCGTGTCCATCGTGGACGATGTGTCAAACCGGACACAGTCGAGCGAGTTCCAGCCAACCTGCCTTTCGTGAGAGGTGTGACTGACAAAATTGGGAGTATTTTGAAACGCGCTTCAATCAGAACCATCTACAAGCCGCCATAAGCATAAGCGCATAAGCGCTTATGCTTATGGCGGCAGAGACATAAGCGCTCTGGTAGATCTGCAGTCAGTGAACATACACTTAGCGGTACCAACCACTTTATACATTTTGATAAAGTTAAAGTTCTAGCCCCAGAAGACCGTTTCTTCCCTAGAATGATACGCGAGGCAATAGAGATCCGCCGGCATCCAAATTTCAATAGAGATCGTGGTTGAAATATACCGGCAGCATGGGAACCAGTGCTTAAGTGCATGAGACCCCCTTGCTAAAAGTGTGACTGTAGATTTAATTTTAATTTCAATTAACAATCAATATTTTTAGTTCATGTAAAATAATTGGTTTATAAATTTAATTTTTAACTTCAATTACTAATAATCAATATTGTTGACTTTATATAAAATAATTGATATACCTATTTTGGAACGTAACTTCATAATGAACTTTTGTAATAAATTTTTTGCCGAGGGTAGTAAACTAAACGTTATTGCTTTCAAAAAGACTCCTACCACCTCAGTCATCCGAGACCACGGCACCTGTAAATGTACCAAAACATCGGAAAATTGTAAAAAAAAAAATTATAATAAACGAGTGAAATCCGTACTAAAATAGTTTTAATTATGTCTAGTACTCGTGTTAACCTTAGAAAATATTATATTTTATAGTTTTCTAAATACATAACAATAACGTACTCGTAGGTATCTCTTTGCAATTTAATAGAATTATTCTGGGTTTAATTTGTAAGTCTAGGTCTAATAGCGTATTCAAACAAAACATTGCAGCTCTAATTAAGGTATTGAAGTATTGTACTAACTTAATAAGAGTATTTGATAATGAATTGTTAAAATAAAATTTATAAAAAGTACTTAAATTATACAATAAAATAATATTAAGACCATACTTTTTCTCTTTAAGAGAAGGCCTGTGCCTTGATGTGGGACGTTTAAAAGCTACATAGAAAAATCCAGCCATATTAAACTAAAATAAAATTAAACAACATTACTATTAATTAAACAACATAACTATTAATGAATTCATAACAGCAACTCGCAGCTGCACGTTTCTTAAAACAGAGAACGCAGAATATACCTGTGTAAACTGAAACAAATATTTAATAGTCGCCCATTAGCTTAGTTGGAAAGAGCGCTGGCACGGATAGCTAGAGGTCGCGGGTTTGAATTCCGGCATGGGTGGATTTTTTTTGCCTCTAAATAGGTTTTTGATTTGTCCTTAGCACGGGTTAGTGCATTAAAAAAATATATATACAGTACACAATATGTTAATAATAATGTAAACTTATCTTTTGTCATACGTTTTAAAACAAATTAAGTTTTATAGCATTCTACTTACTGTTATCTTTAATAACATTTTAATACATTCTAAAAGCTAATAGACTCTACGAAATTACGCGAGTAAAATATTAAATCATTAGAAAGTTTATTTACGAAAGTTCTACGTAGCACCTAATTTACTATTTTGAAAACGTGCAGTCGAGACACGTGAAGGATAAATTAAGTACTTTTCAAGACAACAACCTCCACGCTTATTTCTCTAGCTACTCGTACTTAGTATTGGTCTGGACAATTAATGGCCAATAAAAGGATATTGGAGAACGCGACTCGGCAAACGTAGTGTAGGACGCCCTCCGACCAGGTGGGATGACGATCTGCGAAAAACTGCCGGCAGATGCTGGATGCGGCAAGCTGAAAACAAGGCGCTATGGCGCTCATTAGGGGAGGGGTATGTCCAGCAGTGGACTATATAATATAGCCTGAACAGAAGAAAAGGAAGAACAGAATATTGCTTATATAATACAAATATAGAGCGATTGTAGCGGAGCAGGAGAGTATCGGCATCTCAATCGGAAGGTCGTAGGTTCGAATCCCGGCATGAATCAATGCCTTTTTTTATAAGTTACGTACATTTGTGAAGTTATTGTTGTAATAACACTCCCTAACTGTGAAGGAACACATCGTGAAAAAACCTAAGTGTCTTAGGTGTTCAACCACCCTAGCGGTGGTTGGGTGGTGGTAATCGGTGGTGGTAATCAAGCCCATTCTCTCTTTCTGAGATAAGGCATGTACCTTGCAGTTAGACGTATATAGACTACGCATAAAAAATACAGAATTTATTAACGATTCGTTAGAGGTTTTCCTATAAAAATACCTTGTATGTCCCCACTGCTGGGGGCGCAGCCCATTCCTGCATAGCAGGAAGGCACTAATTTGTTTACGTAGGACTAAAAGGAAGCACCTATTAGATAATGAATTGCTTGGTTCGTAAGGCATGACGTTGTGTACTATGAATATGTGCCTGCGTGATATTTCTCATTCCTTTTACCACTATGCCAACTTACGCAACTGACATGGTGGCCCTAGGCATAAATAATAACAATCACGCAATTTCAATATTTATTCGACAATGGATACATGATGAAAAACGACGGACATATAACAAGACGTGAGGAAAATCATGTCGTCAAACAAGCCCAACAGATCGCAACCATCAAAAGAGGTAGAGGACGTCCACAAAGCACCTGGTGGGCCACGGCAGCAAAGGACTTGGAGCAAGCCCAGTTGAGCGAGCGGACAATCCAGGACAGAAAATTCTGGAGCAAAAGAACGAGGAGAGCCGACCCCAAATTAATGGGATGAGGCAAAGACAAAGAAGAAGAAGATTCGACGATGGAAATAACGCAAACAGCTTGCTACGGTTCGTAGCCTCGTAGCACTAATAACTCGTAGCTTCTCGTAGCCTGTACTCGTAGCACGTCATGACCCGCTACGCGACGAGCAGATTATTATAGCTTTTGTAATACGGCTTTTGGGCTTTAAGTTATTAGCAGTCGAGATGTTAATTTATCTCACTCAGATAAATATTTGTTGAAAGAAACAGCTCCAGCGTGGTGGCTCTTATCGTACAGGCATAAGTGCGAGTATCGAATAATACACGTATTTGCAGAACGTATTTAGTTTATTAAACTGTTTAATTTATTTTAGCTCATCCCTTTTGCTGACGTAGGTGCTTAATTTAAGGCAAGGTTTTATTAATAAGCTTCCTGATGGATGTAATAATTGCAAGGGTAACACAATTTTTAAAGCTATTTTTTTTGTTATACTACAATTACGTAACAATTACAACAGAAAAATTAATAATTTAATTTGCAATACAAATAATGTTCGATAATACTAGAATATAATAAGAATTAAATTTTTTATAATCATAATGTTGCGCGCCCTACAGAGACCACAAAGATTCATATTGTTACGTTTAAAAATCATCTTTATGTACTTGTGGAATATAATAAATGATCGAGTATTGAGTCCAGTACTGAGTTCCGCCATATAATTTTTCACAATTCTATTATAAACCTTCCATTTGTCAAAACCAGGTAAATTTATGTGGTCTATGCGTGATTCAAGAAACATTTAAGGCAGGTTTAATATTTCTTTAACACTAAATAGTAGTGCTGTCTCTTCAAGTTTCTCAGCAAAGAGCGGGACAGAACGTTACTTAAGTATTTACGTAGTGAAATTCTCAATTCACTACGTAAAGTGGTCCGATTCGGGTACACTTAATCGTTCTTTGATTTTACTTGAGTGTAGAAAAAAAATTAAACACGCATTCACGTTAGGGTCACTTAATCAATTGCTTTTCTTTATGTGATTTTTATATCCGTCTTCACCCTTATGAACCTTTTTTAATAAGAAGTTTAATGGCAGTTTAAATCTAATAAAATGGCAGGAGTAAAATGATTAGTGTTAAACAAGACGATTACATTAAAGCCGATTACTGTATTTTTTGTAAATATATTTTTAACATTTACATACAAGCACATACATTGCTTCTGGCCTCACACTAGGATATGCTGTGTCGTGGGAACCAGAAACAACGACATCACAAACATGTAAACATCCAAGACCGGGACATTTTTTTTGGTCCCCAGCCAGGGATAGAACCCGGGACCTCTCGCATGGTAGGCAGACGCGCTACCGCTATGCCACAGAGGTCGTCAATAATTTATATAATTTATAATTCATATTAATCCATATTAAAGTTCTGTAGACCAAATAATAAAAGATTGCAAAGAAGAAAACCAGGATAAAACTACTTGTTCATTAGTTTTCCGATCATTCTTGCATTATTCAGATTGCCTCATTTCATAGTTGATCTAATATCCAAAGAAAATCCCATCGTTTCCTCGCCTACGGATGGCTGTTTGATTTTCTCGGGCTTTTTATCCCTACTCGATCCCACGTAATGACGTCATTGGACCGCAGAGTACTGTTTGATAAATGTTTACGTGTGGACATTCGGCAAATAGTGCCCTGCATATTGGTCCACTTAAATGTCAAACTCTTAAGTTTTTAACTCTTTTGCACATAATTTAGGCTTATGGGTTTTCCTTTATTGATCGTATATTATTTTTACGAGTATTTTTTCCGAGTACCTAATTAATCACTCGTTGAAAATATTGAGTTTGAAATCCGATGAAATCAAGCCTTAAACTATGAACGAAAGAAGGATGAATGTATGATATATACGTATATATGAATTTATTCATATGTACTATACATACATAGATAGTGCAAGTTATCTCGCTATTTTGTTACAGATGAGGTTTATTTGAAAATCTTTATGCCCGACTGTACATCTACTGGGGTAAAATTAGCAACGGTGCCACAAAGACGGCGGAGGCGTGTAACGAGAGGGCAAATTGACTCTTTTGGTCCTTCGTACTACTAGAATATTCCCTCAAACAGGTTAGCTAATGATGTCCCGCACAGTGCAAAATACACACTCCTCCTTGTTACAGTACAAATGGTATATGGTGATAAGAAGATTTTAATTTTAAAGAATACATTTAAACATTTACTCCTAAATGCCAATTTTTATTTTTCGAACTTAAAAAACTTTGTCTCCAAAAGTCAACCCTAATTGACTTTTTGAAAAGCCTTTTTTGTATTCACCTCACTTGCTTTGGATTTTAACAAAAATATTGGTAAATGTCAAATGACTATAAACCTATTAGTATTAGCTGTACTTTGGGATTAATCCTGTGCTAAGCCTCCGTATTCAAGCCATGTCTGCAATAGGCATTGGCCACTTAATAGCCCCATATCTGTTCTTATACGCATATCCTGTCCGATTCTCCTCGATCCCTTTTAAGTGATCAAACCTACGATGTTGAGGATTCTAAGGTAAGGCGTTAGTAATGAGTTATGTTTCTGTGCTGTTTGTTTGTTGACGCTAGTTTATTTATAACTTCTCTTGTGTTAAGCAGATTACCCTGTAGCAAATGCTCAAGCGTAACGTCAAAGTTAATTAGGCCATTGTGTTCACGTTTTTTTGCTTTGCTTTGGTTTGTTTGAGGGTGAAAACTAAGAGACTTCTACAAAACGGCCCAATTTAGCGTTATGATTTGTCGCTACAATTCTTTTATAAGTCAAAGTAAAATCCGGGATGTACTCATCGAGTTAGCATTTACCTCCTTAATTCTTTGAATTTTACAACAATATAGAAGGAAAATTAAAAAAAAAAAAACGACTTCTGCACCCCGAGACACTAAAAACGCAGAAAGAATTTAAACTAATGTGATCTATCAATTCAAAATTCGTATATAGGTATCTAGGTATTGTACAAGTATATCTTGGAGTCGGTGCCAAGTTCCAGAGCATCACATATATTTTGGGCACCGACTCCAAGATATCCTTGTACAATACCTAGATACCTATATACGAATTTCGAATTTATAGATCACATTCGTTTAAATTATTTCTGCGTTTTTAGTGCCTCGGGGTGCAGAAGTCGGTTTTTATTTTTTATTTTGAAATTTGTATTTCGCGTTTTTAGTGAATAACAAATGTGGTAGTGTGAATATCAAACCACCAATCCGCCGCCGCCGTAATTTCATTTCACGAATAACCTCATTCTGGTATTTTGTTTTAAATTATGTTCCTCTGATCTGTTTACTATAGGCCAGTATGCACAAAAAGATTGTGTTCTATTTCGTTTGAATATTATGCTATCACATTACTGACCTAGTGGTAGGTATTTAAAGCGGTAGCGCGCAACATTGATCAAAGCGCTGACGCTTTGATGTTCTGCGGAGCGCAATGCATGCCTTAATCGCATCAATTGTTTCACCACCAACGATACCTAACAAGTTAGGAAACATTCTTAAAAAAAAGCAGAGTGTATGTTTATAAACACGTTGGAGGCTAGAGCCGAGTAAACGCGATTCAGCCTCTCTCACCGATTGCAGCCTAATATATCCGAGAGCATCGCCTACCAGTACCTAGTGACGAATTGGAAATTAAGTTTAAGTTAAGAGACATTATAAAGAAATGTGAAAAGATTTAGTTGGTTAGATTTTAACTGAAAACTGTACAAAACATGCAATAAATAAACAAATAGTCCTTAATAACGATATTATTTCAGTCTTTTTTGTCGTCATTTTTGCACTAAAAAATTCTTAATCTAACATATGAAATGAATGAAATGGTTTTATTCATTATAGTTTTATACGTCACGAAAAGGCGTTACAGTTCAACCTAGGTATCCATTTCAAAATCTAGATTATTTTGGAGAAAAAATGGACAAAAAACTCCAAAATATAGGAGCCTAAAAAGATATTTCTAATAATTTTCAATAGAATAAAAATAATATCATTAAGTAAACAATTATCTAAGAACAATCAGCAATTGAATCATCATTATGAACTTATTACGAACAAACTACTCGTGTAGCAAATTATCATAGTAAGGGCGACAGCTTTTTGATACAATTACCTTCAGCTGCGACCCGAAAGTGACCCCAATGGTGTTTTGATCTCAAAAACTATAACGTAAAATTAACCGCACTGCGTTTGAGACTTAGAAACCTTCGTCGTGTGGGCATGATTTAGCAGCTGTCGCTTGGTATCGGCGTCATGTATGATTTGGGCTCATATGTTTATCAGCTGTCGCTTTGTGTTTGTTGGTATCCTTTCACGTCTCAGGCAGGCGCCACAATGACGCAACACGCCGCCGTACTGGCGAGACCGTTCCTTCGATCCTTCCTCCCGCCTAGCCGCCACAATCTCGGAGTAGCTGACAGACCGTATTTCGCTAGGGATAAAGGCTGATCTCGACTTGAAAGGAGATGACGAATCTTTATTGGAGTCCGTGCCTTTTTTCACTAAAAAAATGTTTGTGGCCGAGAAGTGCCGTTAGTTGTCTGAAGAAACGGCTTCTTCAAACCGCTAAATTAGGCAAATTGTATGTTGATTGTAACGTATACTCAGTGAAGTCATTCATTTCGAGACTGGTGCTTATTACTGCAAAGAGGGAACAATACAAAACGCTTTTTTAAAGAAACTTTTTTAATAAACTTTTTTAATTTTAATGGCGGTAGATACACAACATATAATATTTAGGTTTAAAATGTAGCTAATTAAATTTAAATTTCAACTTTGACTTATATCTTTGACTTTGGATTCGAACCCACGACCCCCTAATGAAAAGCCGACATTGGAGCAATCGGCTACCATACCTAGCGGATTTTATGCCTACATTAGAATAGGTACCTACTTGCATTTGGATAGGTTAATATTGTTACAATTTTGTAAAAAAAATCGTGACGACTCATTTTGTCCGCGGTTTGTTAACATGGTGCAAACTGTTAACATATGTTAACAAATTGTTAACACATATTAACAAAGCTTTAACACAAGTTAACAAAGCGTTTACAATGTTACAAGAATATTGTCCTTAATGGTCTAAAATGGCAAAAAAGTTTTTAAATCCACAGTTTGGCGTCCACTATTATATTGCTGTGTCGGAGATTCTTATCTGGGGCGAAAATATTATTATTTCGTAACACTGTTCACTCGTCCAATAACGTTGGGATAATAGAAAATACCGGGAGAATACTGATCCTCTAGTATTATTCTTGTTCATAAATCAATTTTCATGTTGTTGACAAGCAGGCGCCGTCCATTTCTTACGTAAGAGCTGTTACGCAAGAAATGGACAACGTAATAATATAGTAGAGAGAAACAAAAAAACCTTGATACAGTCGACAGCATATCTTGATATACATGCATACTACTTTACATACATAATTTCTATCTATAATCAGCCCACATCAACCACTGCTGTGCATAGGCCTCCTTTTTACTGCGCCATTACTCACGGTCCTGTGGTTGGTAGGCAGACTACCGACACGATGGTCGATAGATCAGACGATATTGTGAGGGTTGCGGGTCAGAAATGGATCAGATTAGTACATAATTTACATGGGTTCATTTTATTAGTAGCGTTACTATTACTATGCAGGAAGAGACCCGTGCCCCAGTAGTGGGGACAAAGGGTTAAACAAAAAGGTTGATATCGTTACGATTAAGTATAAAAAACGAAATGCTGTTGAGAGTACGTATGCACTGACCTCTACAGAAATCTGAAAAGAACTATTATATACACCGTAAAATTACCAGAGAGTTATTATATTTTCATCCAATCTCATATTCATAAATACAATCACAATCTTTAATAACTTTCTGACATAATCACTTGGTTTATAACAGCGACAGCAGGCTATTTCCGCAGATTTTGTCACGGTTAACTATCAAGCTTTATGACGGGTGTAAGTACCAAAACCTACCTATAGGTATCGATTGGACTCATTAGAGCAACTTATTGCCGCAATAAAACCGCAATTTTGCTCGTCGGAGATAGAATCGGCGCCCCTCAGGCACACGACGCTAACTATAGAAAGTTGACTCAACGGCCTCGGCATCGTTGATACGTATAATAACGAGGCCGTTCGTATAGGGGTATAAAAGTATTTTAGATTTAATTTACAAAAGGTATGCCGCATCATAGTGGAAGGAAGTTGATAAAAGGGTACAAATCGAAGTAAGTTCGTAATTGGATCAGGTATACAAAATTCCATCTTACTATAAATCTTCCTTTGTTATTTTACTAAAAACTGTTTATAGTTATAACCACAAAAGTTAGTGGATTCTTTTTTAATGGAACGAACTTTAGAAGACAATAACGTTTTGTATTTCGTTCAAATATTTTCATGTCTCACCTTTTTTTATAAAAATTCTTTATTGCACCACGTAAATATTGTAACAACAGGCGGGCTTAATACTAAACAATATTTTATTCTAAGATAAGATAATAATATTCTTTATTGTACACCAGAGCACATATTATAAAACATGTCATTCTGACATGTTAAACATTGAACATATTATTCTAGTCAACTAATGGGAAATGGGACACATATAATTGCCTTGACAACTGTTTACATATGTATAACTCATCGTTTGAACTGTCTTGTTCGTTAGAAACGTAACTGTAGAAGTATCTAACGATCGGCGCTACAAGAATTGATGACAATCAATGTAGAAAGTTAAGAGTCTGCTGTTAAACATATTGCCTCAGGTTCCTGCCGAAGATTGCAAAATAAATAACATCAGTGGGTGAAATAACTTCACTTTTATCGATAACGCGTTGAGGAGATGGAGATTGGGAATTGCCGATCAAATTATTGACTTGATTATTAGGTGCTCGTTCGAAGCAAAGATTAGAGGGTTTTGTTTTTCTATATATAAGATTTTCTATTTTTGTAATACCATATATATGCAAATGTGGTTTATTATCCACTAGTATAAACCGCATTTACCTTTAATAGTAGACAGTTCGATGAGATGAATTGAATTACATAATAATTTCACAATATACTCAATATACAAGAATCAATTTTGTATTGTAGACTTTTAGTCCGGATCTACTTACGGGTGTTGTTATATCGGAAAAGTCATAATTAAGCTCTGCAAATCGGAGCGAAACCTGGTCGGACTTTTCCGATATAACAACACCCGTAAGTAGATCCGGACTAAATGTCTACAATGTGTGTGCTTACGAAAGTTTTAGATCAATTTTGTAGGTTAGATCGATAATTTTTGATTAAAATTTAATTACCCTCATTAACACTATTAGTAAGCTTCTTTATTTAAGTACCAATTTGCGCAACGAAAACCACTGGATCCCTTTTAGTATTCTACAATTAAATAAAAGTCTGAAATTACATCCTGTGCTTCCATTATTGTCCATATTTTTGTATATGTAACTAGATTGAAAGCTTCACGATAATATGCAATGCTACTTATCTGTTGAGTAATGCATAAAATAAAATAAAAATGAAATCACTGCTACATGCTTTCTCTCAGAGATTATGGCCCTGATTGGGTGTTATCCTTGGTTTTAAGTTCTATAATGTGTCAGTCATGCCACATAATATTAGACTGTGTCTACTAAATTTAAACCAACACGGACTTGGCCGTTTTGCGCAGTGTTTGGCCCGACTGTCATGTAATGGCCGCTGAGCCATGTCAGAGGCCTCATGAACGACTTGATAACATCTGGCAGCAAGGCCCGCCATTGTCTTACAATCCTCCACCATCAATCCGGACTTGGCTCCCGCGGTGGAGTATGGCCTAACCTTCCTGCGATAAAGGAAGAGAACCGTGCCCCAATAGTGGGGAGATGTGAAGGGCTGATATCGAATATCGATTTTTAATTTTACCTACTTAATCTGACTATTAATCAAACACAAAAGTGATTTTGCATGCCCACAACAAATTAACGATTTCAAGAGTTGTCGGTGAACATCAGACACTCAGGCGCCCTCATAATGCTTTTATATACAGAAAATGCCCGTAAACAAACTCATTGGTGATAGCAATATACCACAATACTGGATTCCTGGATTCAAAAATACTGGTGGAAATTTTCCACTTTCACTACCACAAAGTAAAAACAGACAGAAGTGGTTCTTGCAGGGAATCCTGCCGTCTTATCGCTATATTAATGCATTATGCTCGGAAAATTTGGATCTATAGTTGCAAGTCACAGAAACCTTTAAAATTCAGACCGACAAACGTCGTTAAAATAGTCATAGGACCCTATTTGCATGCTTCAGATGCATATTTTAGATATTTGTTACGTCCTTGCCTTGCTACATAAGACGGGTGTAGACTAGTGATTGTGTTGTGGGGATGTTATTTATTAATTATCAGCTACCTACCATGTCTTATTGGCACTTTTTTATATAGTCTGTTAGCTTTTAGACTTTACCTCGGCTACTATCGGATAGAATCGGATATATTCTGTAATAGGAATATCAGCCCGACGTATATTCTAAAAGCTATTATTTCAATGTAACGAACCCTGTTACATATAAACCGAAAAATGCAGCAAAGGACAAAAATTTTTCACAATTTGCGTCGATGTAAAAAAAGACTAAGTCACTTAACGGTACCCACGGCACGCTGCCGAGATTCAATTTCAAGTTAGATTAAATGTAAACATCGAACATCAGTGGACGGTGTGCCTTCCCCCCTAAAAGGTTTCTCAATTGAGTCGCATGGTAATTAAACAAACCTTAATGATACTACCGATATAAAGCGGGCTACTCACGATACTGCGGTAGATACGTCGGTTTATTCAAATTATACGAGCCCGGTACGTGATGTAGTGGCAACCTTTGACGGGCGAAGAACAGATGCGGCACGTTTGGTTTTCAGACGAGGTTCGAACGGGCTACGTCGGACGGACGGAGCCGAGTCGGGACTGAACCGCAACCTTGCGGGCGGCGTAGAATTTGCTCAGGCGTCGCCTAGGTTTATGTTCTAGTCAAAGTTTTTTTCAGGTTACGTCGTTGTTTTGAGGTCTATTCCCACGACGCCTGTAGGTAGACCTTTAAGCAGTAACGCGAATCGGTGCAAATTGGACCAACCAATCTATAGATTAGAGTGCCTATAGGAGTCTGCTCTACGAGTATACACGTGCATACCGTACACCGTACGTTCAACGGTGTACGGTGGAACTTTTGGATTCCTGAATGTATGGAAATAGAGGCAACACAATTGCTTCACAAGCAACACAGCTTTGACTGTTTCCGTGGCAACGTGGCAGTAACAAAAGGAAAAAATAAAAAGTTTTATATAAAAAATGTTCTACATCAACTATATTCATTTAGCGTTATAAAGCAAACCAATAATATTTTTATATTTTTGCGCTCATCGAACTACAAAAAATAAATACTTTGTACATACTCTATACGTACGCATTGACGCCGAAACAATTCAGTTAATCAGCCTGTACGCGCCACTTGTGCTAGTTTTCACGCCGCCATAGGGGCGATTTAGGGGGCGAGAAAGGTGCGGCGCTTCCTACATCCAACTATACACGACTCGCTCCTTCTTGTCTACACACATCACGGTTTAGGAGGCAATCTAACGCCATATCCGCCTTAACACCCTTAATCGTCCCTGCCACTGTGCCGTGAATAGCGGCCTTTAAGTTTGTCTATTTTATGTAGCGTCGCCCCAACTGTCGCGAGTATGTATCGCAGTCAGATATGTCTGCGCTACTTTAAAATGATAAGTAATAAAAAATATATTCTCCTCGTGCAGTTAACGAGGCCAGCTAGCCGAATGAAAGCTCTAACAAGACTTCTAACTAGTGCGGAGGGTAGTGGTAATCTTCGACTGTTACCAAGTTGCCGTTGCAAACATTTATAAATCTTAAAGTACCCCATGATTAAAGATATGTATAATAAGTCATTTGACAACAACAATACTAGAACTAAATAGGTCATGTGACTCAGAAGTGTATTAGTTGGTAAAAAAATGTAATTTAGTTATATGTATACTCTGTAACAGTATGTCATGTTAGTTTTTGTCAAAATCAACGATTTAATTTGATTATTCCGATGACACGAACTTTTCTGACTTTCAGTTGCGATTTCATGAATATGAAATGATAACTCAAAGGTTTCTTGCTTACGTGAGTATTTTTCGTATTGATTAAATCGTAACATCGGCTTTACCTATTTCGACAGATAGATAAATAACTGTAGAGGATAAAATAAAAATCTTATATTTTTGCAGCAAAAATACCATTTTTTTATGTGCGGTTGGAGGTAAATTTTACGAACATTTTATAAACCGTCAAAGTCCTTCGAAAAGAACGATATATTATTGTTGTTTGTATAGTTCTCTGCACTCACGTTGCTGGTTGATTAATAACGAAACATGTTTACCTAATATAATGAAGCACTAGTTCTGCAAAGCCAAGCCTCAGTATGTCGCAAAATCGCCGTGTTCGAACCGGTATATGCAGTGCAAGGCTATCCACTGTGTACACTAGGCAGGCTAGCTAGTGAGTTGCACATGATTTCCACGAGCGGTGGTAACTCAGTGGGTAGAACAATGGGGTTGTTCCACTAATCCCCATTGAAAATCCCCATTGATGGGGATTTGTGAACTTTTTGTCCTCAAATCCCCATTGGCGTTGGACTCGCAAGCGAGAAACCCAGGTTCCATCCCTAGTGCGGGCATGTACCAATGACTTTGTTTTATTTCAAAGCTACGTACTTTTGCGAATTTGTAGTAGTAGTACAAATAGAGTTATGTATACCACACGATAATGGTGAAGGAAGGAAAACATCGTGAGGAAACCCGCGGCTTCGTTGACTATATTTTATTGCTAGAGGTATTGCTGTTATAAACATAACGTATGTTTGACTTAGAGAAATTAAGAGAAAGGTCAGTAGATAACAATCTTTTCACACGAAAGTCTACTTAGTTATGTTACGGATGACTTTGCAACATGAAAAGCTTGAGCTGCTGTCGACTGTATAGTATTTAAGCTCAGAACAAATCAATGTCAGGCAACCTGTCCATTCACTATGCTACCATCACTTAGAGTAAACATATTGTGCGCGTAGTAAGATCCCGTTGAATAAAGACTTGAAGTTTAATTAAATGCCAACAGTTGCTCCCACTTTACCTACACACACACTCTCAAGAGTCAAAGACGAGTGTATAGGTATTGGCACAGCAACGTTACAGCACATAAACCTTAACAAACGTGCACTGTAATCAGTTACCTGAAGGGTGACTTTGCAACAAAAATGTGAAATAAAAAAGGTTTATAACTTTCTGTATAGTTATATAGGAATGCACAACGATAGTGCCTGGTCCCCAAACTAGGCTGCGTAAGTGTAGTTCTAATAAGAAGCATGTCTTTGCGAAATGATGACTGGCTGAACTGCGAATTGGAACGTCGCAATGCATTATTATATGGATATTATTTTTTGTTCATAAACGATATCTTGGAATTGTCAATCCGCGGTGATTTGATATCCATCGATATCAACTCTTTTACTGCTGGGGCAAGGGTCTTTTTCTGCACTACAGGAAAGTTAGGCCATAGTCTTAGTACTTGGCCCTGGTGGTGGAGACCACCGGGGCCTAGTCTGGGTTGGTCGAGGATTGTAAGACAGTGGCAGGCCTTGTTGTCAGGAGTTATCAAGCCGCCCATAAGGCCTCTGACATGGCTTAACGAATGCCATTACATGACAGCCAACAAAAACGGCTTAACGTTCCTTGCGAAGCACGGAAGTACTCGAAAAATGCCACTAGCAATAGTCACGGGACGGTCACCCATCCTGCATTCTACCGCGCCTGTTGTTACTTAACTCAAGTGATTGATTCCAATCACTCGATTCGACTAGGACACGAGCGCTTCATCTCATCTCCTAATTCATTTTCCAAAGATGAAATTCCTCACCCACTTTCAGTCAACGTTGTGTGTTTGGCGCTACAGATACAATGTACGTTGGCAGCGCAACTTATAAGCCAAAAGGCTTACAAGTTTTGCAGTCAAGTCAGTTTCTGCAAAAGCAGAACCCAGTCACACGGAACACGGATCTTGTAACGTGTAAGTTAATATCGCCACTTGAGCGCTCGATATTGATAGAGATTGGAAGGCAGTTCTGCTAGTGATGGGCAGAAATGGCATGCTTTCTATACAAAGCGTCGTGTTATTAAAATAACGCATAACTGAAAAAAGTTTCTTCTAATGAATAAAAATAAAAAAACTCATTATTTCTTTAATTCAATTCAATTTATTTCAACGTAAAGTATTTACATTCTTATACTATTTTTATTTTTAATGCACTAACCCGTGCTAAGGACAATTTTTACATTCTGTTTACTGAATGTCAAAGTACAATGTAACATGAAACTGAAAGCCGCTGCCTTCGGGCCGTAGCGTAGTGGAGAAAAAAGCAGCGGGAAAAAAACTCCACTCTGACCTTCTTTTCTCAAGTCCTCTTAAAGCTTATACTTACATTAGATACCACCTATACGTATAAGATTCTATGATTGCCATTGATAAATTTAAATGCTAAAGCATTATTCAATTGTTATACATAGGCCATGAGAACATAACAAGTGCTGCGGCCAAACACACGAACAGCACTAAAATTCACTTAAATCTTATTCCACGCAAAACAAAAAAATATATAAATTTTAAATCTAAGGAATTTTGGACTTCGTATTGCCTTCTCCACTTTCTTGCCGCCGTCTCTATCTTGCGTGAGGTATGCCCAGTCTATAGTGTTCGCTGTCTCTTCTATGTCATCTGCATAGCAAGTGCAAGGTCTCTAGCAGAATACTTTACTTGGCACTTCCTAGAAAGAAATTTTGTGATTCCCAATGTGGTGGAATTTTTAGCCTATATTCTTTTTAATGCACTAACCCGTGTTAAGAACAATTTGAACCCGCGACCTCTGGCACGGATAGCCAGAGGTCGCGGGCTTGAAATTTTTAGCCTCTAAATAGGTTTTTAAAATTGTCCTTAGCACGGGTTAGTGCATTGGAAAGAATATAATCATGTGGGTACAGCGATATCATTCCGATGTAAAAACCTAACTGCAAAGTAGGTACTCGGGGCAGCAAGTGATGCAAATTACTTCAGCCAGATGTCGCTGCCTGTACGTAATACGGAGTATATTGTAAAGAGGTTCGAAATTTCACTCAAGCCGGTGAGTCGGCCATTAGCTCAGTTAGAAAGAGCGCTGGTACGGATAGTTACAGGTTGCGGGTTCAAATGGGTGGATTTTTTAGCCTCTAAATAGGTTTGCAAAATTCCCAATCTGTTATTTGATTGTTTTTAAACAATGTTGTGGTATTGTTTCCCCAGGATGTTTTTCTTCACCGTTAGCGTTTCACCGCGGCTTGGTTGGCTCCGCACGTATTGACTAGTCTTTCCGGTGGACTAGGCCGACTAAGCTGTCAGGATAGTATAGGGGCTGAGCAAGCCTACATCATCTATAAAACCATGTCCCAGGCACTACAGCGTTGGAGTGGTCCCTTCAGCCATCTAGTGTGAGTGAAGATGCCACTGGACGCTGTATAAATCATATCATGAAGTAGATGCAAAAGGCTACTATTATTAGTGTGGTATTGTATGAAAAAAGTTGCCTCGGTGTAGGTAATATTTGCAAATAATGTATATAAAATTGTGTTGAGTATCATAAAGTTGCCATTATTTAGAACCTCTTGATTCTTGTCGCTAGATGTTTCTAATGCTGCGTAACACTTTTAGTTAAAATTAACCCTTAACTATATATGTATCACGGCCAGTTAAACCAACGCCCATCTTACCTGACATAGCCCCAACCGCATTTTAAGGCGTTTCGGAGCGCCAACTAGCGCCACCAACGGAAAAAAGCATTAAGCATAAAAAAAAGTTTCTTCTAATGAATAAAAATAAAAAACTTCATTATTTCTTTAATTCAATTCAATTCAATTTATTTCAACGTAAAGAATTTACATTCTGTTTACTGAATGACAAAGTACAATGTAACATGAAAGTGAAAGCCGCTGCCTTCGGGCCGTAGTGTTGTGTAACTTTTTATAACACGTTTTTATCTAAAATGAACATGAACAGAAATCTTAACAACTGTGATAACTATTTTCAGAACTTACCTATGATTAAGGTTCGGTTGATTCAGTTGGAAGGAGCGCTGGCACGGAAAGCCAGAGGTCGCGGGTTCGAATCTCGGCATGGGTGAAATTTTTAGCCTCTAAATAGGTTTTTAAAATTGTCCTTAGCACGGGTTAGTGCATTAAAAATAAAAATAGTATAAATTTAAAAACCTATTTAGAGGCTAAAAATTTCACCCATGCCGGGATTCGAACCCGCAACCTCTGGCTATCCGTACCAGCGCTCTACCAATTGAGCCAATGGGCGACTCACGGCATCAGTGAAATTTCGAACCTCTTTACAATATTCTCTGTATTACGTACAGGCAGCGACATCTGACTTAAGCAAATTGCATTACTTACAGCCCCGACTACCTACTTTGCAGTTAGGTTTTAACATCGGAACGATATCACTGTACCGACACATGATTACACTATTTTTATTTTTAATACACTAACCCGTGCTAAGGAACAAATTTAAAAACCTATTTAGAGGCTAAAAATTTCACCCATGCCGGGATTCGAACCCGCAACCTCTAACTATAACTAAATAACTATTTTCAGAACTTACCTATGATTAAGGTTCGGTTGATTCAGTTGGAAGGAGCGCTGGTACGGATAGCCAGAGGTTGCGGGTTCGAATCCCGGCATGGGTGAAATTTTTAGCCTCTAAATAGGTTTTTAAATTTGTTCCTTAGCACGGGTTAGTGTATTAAAAATAAAAATAGTGTAAAAATAGTATAATTACCTATAATTAATAAATTAGAACTTTAATCGATCTCCGCTAAAAACGGCAGTGATTAAACTCCTTAGTTGTTGATTATAGGTTTTAGACTGTAGGTTATAAAAAAATAGATTTTACTGTTGTTAAGATTTCTCATGTTCACTTTTAAATAAAAACGTGTTATAACACAAGTTACGTCGAGTTAGTACCTGTAACACAAGTAATTTAGTTGTACTTAGTATGGGGCTAACGAGATATGTGTAATAAGTCCATGAATATTTATTTATTATTTATTTATTTATGATTTTTTTCCATTGGGTGCGCTGGTTAGCACTCCCAAGCACCTTAACACCAGATGTGCTGCCAACAATGATTATTGACAATTAAGAGGACAATGGTAGTGCCAATTTTCAGGAACATTCACTCTGATTGTACTAGGTCATCAATAAATCAGCCCATATGCCTTCACAGCCAACCTATGAATTATGTTAAAATCATTAATTTTTAATGATTTTAACATACTTCATAGATTTTAATTCGTATCTGATTCGGATTAATTGTAAATATATTGACTTTGTTATATTCATTGCATGTAGAATCAAATTATCAATTCATTTACTTGCATGCAAAAAAAAAATATATATTTATTGTTCTTCCAAGAGACGTTGTACATAATTTACAAACATTTATATATATATATATATATATATATATATATATATATATATATATATATATATGTATATATATATAAAAATGTTTGTAAATTATGTATAACGTCTCTTGGAAGAACAATAAAAGGCTTTTTATTTTATTTATTATTATTATTATTATTCAATCAATCCATCAAAATAGCTGAAAATAAGGCTTCCCCAAGATACGTTACTTCTTTCTGTCCTCGTCCATCCTAATCCTAAACTGCCAGGAGACTAGGTCACTATGTCGTGCATGATGTCGTATACCAATATGATGATGATAATAATTAAAGCATGTAAGATTATTTTGGCTTTAAAGGTGCGGTTGCACAGACTAAAAACATGAACAGAGATGCATGGAAAGCCCTTGTGTCAGCCTCAGAATCCACGGAGAAGTAAAGGGACCAAAGAAGAAGAAGAAGTGATGTTATTATTATTATTATTATTATTATTATTATTATTATTATTATTATTATTATTATTATTATTATTATTATTATTATTATTATTATTATTATTATTATTATTATTATTATTATTATTATTATTATTATTATCCTTTATATTGTATAGAATCAGGCGTTACTTTGCGGAAATCCATCGCTTTTCAGCGTGTTTTCTCACACAAGTAGTGGAGTCGGTGGTGGTGTGTTCGTGTCTTGCTTCTGCTTGAAAAAGTGGGAGGGAGGGTGGTGCATTAACTAACCACATGGTGCTTGTGGGATTTTTGGCGGAATTTGAAAAAGTAATTTTAACTTGTTGATGCTATTATACTTTATTGCACACGAAACATTAAACATATTATTAAATATATTGAAACATTAAACAGGACATTACATAAGAAATAACATGTACTGCTTATCTCTGTAAGAGATGTCTTTAAGCAAACCTTGGAGAGTCGGAGCAGCAATAAAACACTGTATAGCTGGTGTTGTATAGCAGGTGGTAGGCTTCATCTGATTTCACCGCGTGTGGAGTCAAGAACAGCACTTCGTTTAGGCTCCAAATCGAAGATTTGTTAGTTTCAACTATATGGCGCTACATGGATCGGTCTTCTGCCACTACACTAGGTATCCTGCTATACCACTCGCTGAAGAAAAGCTTACTTATAGTTTTGACTAGAAATTAGTAGAAATAGGATCTAACCCGTGAATAGGGAGTGGCATCCGCTCGGAGGTAATTAGTTTGCAAACTCGCTAGATAGGTACGGGTCATTAAGCTTTAACAGCTTCGGGGAAACTGATGAACCAATCATAATGAGAAACCGCGTTACTTATTAACGGCGCTGACAAACAGGGCTGGTCTTTCTGATAGGACATCTTAGGACACAGAACATAATTGACCTATTCCACAAAAGATACAACCCCATTTTGACCACGAAATCGAATCAACACTTAAAGTTTTCTTTGGTCTTTTTGCAATGGAAAATGTTTTCTAGTACTACACTTCATATTGCTGTGTGGTGTCGGCAAAGAGAATAGCACCAACCCAATTCTTCCCGCGGGTGTCGTAAAAGGCGACTAAGGGACACACACCGGGGGGTGGGCAGCAGCGCCCCTTGCAGTACAATTCCACCGAACTGCGATCCCCAACCCGCATGCCCAGCGTGGGGATTATGGGCATTACCCCCTATGATAGCGCAACGTGGTGCTCTTTAGGGGAGGGCAGTGTCCAGCAGTGGACTAGTATAGCCTGACGACGACGACACTTCATATTTCTTGTTACTATGTGATGAGATGATTTATACAGCGTCTAGTGGCGCCTTCACTCACACTATCTTTTGTAACTGTAGTCTCTGTAATTATTTTCTGGTGTGTACAATAAAGAATTTTCCTATCTTATCCTATCTAGTGTGAGTAAAGGTGCCACTGGACAACCACCTATCTAGGTGAAGGGACCAGTCGGATGTTGCAATGCCTGAGACATTGATTTTCGTTGCAGTAGGCTATGTGATAAGTAACTTTGTTATTGTAAGGTATAGTCGATAGCTAGACAGTCTTCCTACTTTCTAAACCCCCATAACGTATCTACGTATATAATTACGTATTAATAACGTAGTTATTAAGTAAGCGGCATGTACCTTTGACTTTGTTGATGAAGTTATGTACATTTCCGAAGTTACAATAGCAATACCACTCTCTAACGGTAAAGTAATACATTGTGAGGAAACCTGAGTATCCTGAGAGAATAGGTGTTCAAATACCTCAGCGCTTGAAATTGCCAATGACTATTGAGTTCATGCTCCCTCTCTGAGAGAAGGCCTCTGCCCTGCAGTGAGATGTATATGTATAGGCAACATTATTTATGTGTACATCACATAGCACTAATATTATAAAGGCAAAAGTTTGTGAGTGTGTTTGTTTCTTACTTCTCCACGTCTAAATAGCGAGCGGTGGTAGCGGAGCGGTGTAGAACGCCGGCTTCTCAATCGGGAGGTCGTGGGTTCGAACCCCGGCATGTATCAATGACTTTGTTTGCTAAGTTATGTACATTTGTGAAATTATAGTAGCAATACTACTCGCTGACGGTGAAGGAAAACATCCTAAGGAAACCTTAGTGTCTGAGGCGTACCTCAGTGCTTGCTACGTACAATGGCCCAACTATGAGGCTAAGTGCGGAAATCTCAAGTCTAACTATCTAACTAACTAACTAACTAACGTCTTAATGGCTTGAGCGATTTTAATACATGACACCCTGCATTAACACATACGCGTAAACGCGTTCTTGAGTGGAGTCCGCGACTCGGCAAACGTAGTGTAGGACGCCCTCCGACTAGGTGGGATGATGATCTGCGAAACACTGCAGGCAGATGCTGGCTGCAGCAAGCTGAAGATAGGGCGCTATGACGCTCATTAGGGGAGGGCTATGTTCAGCAGTGGACTAATATTGCCTGAAGAAGAAGATTAACACATACGCTACGTTATTGTGAGAAAATATCTTATTCTCATGGGGAAATCGATAAGCGATATATATAATAGCTATATTGATAATCGATATAGCTATTATATATATTTCAGAAGTTTTCCCTCGCCAAAACTTTTCCTTTCTTTTTCTTCAATTCGTGGTAAGCGTTGATGGTTTTTTTTTGTGCGAGGTTCTGCCACTATTTACAATGTGGCAACCTTTAAGTAATGAGTTTGTATAAAATGTAAAATGGATTATGTCAGTAAATTATGATAAAATGATAAAGTTAAGTTACAATAAGATTACAATATTTCATTACGCAATGGGGATGTCAATGTTAAAACAAAAAAAATAAACTTTAAATTAATATTATGTACTTAGTCTAATGGGTTTATTTTTCTTTTTTTTTGTTTCTGTCATAAATTCTTTTTCGTTTGTAGTTTTTTTTCTGTATTAATTTTTTTTATTTCTATATTATTATAATATTTTTTTTTCCTTTTTCATTTCTCTTTTAAATTTAAGCCCATTTACACTTGAGGCGACATCAATAATAAAACAGTAAAATAGAAAAAAAAATATCTAAATAAAATAAAGTAAAAGCCTAAAATAAATTAAAATAAATTAAGGTTTAAAATAAAATGTACAATGTCGTATTTACCCCGACGCCTTATCTCTGTTTACTCCGTCGAGTAGTCACAAGCAAGGGTACAATAAAAGTTATTAAAATTTAAATTATTATAAAGATTCTTAAAATATATTTTCACAAGCTAAAATGCCTCGCACCTCACCGTTCTTCCCAGGCGTATCTCGCAATCGGCTCTTGCAGCTCCGAAACGGGGACACTCCTCCAGCAGGTGCTCCAGCGTTTCGGGAGTCACGTCATCATCGCAAATGCATGACGGACTCCCCGCCAGCTTAAACCTGTGGTGGTACGCTCGAAAGCCGCCGTGCCCCGTAAGGAGCTGCGCCTTGGCATTACACATTGTGAATTTGCCAAGGACTTTGTGGGCCGATGTGACGTCCGGGAAGAACAGCGAGGTGACGCGGCCTGTGGCAGACTCGCTGTAGCGGGTCTGCCACTTTGCCACTGTCTCGCGTTGATGGTTACACAATTACTGAAAATACTTCCTATTTACTTGAGATGCTTCCTTGTCCAATGTACAGTTCTCCGTTCACCCTAATAAGATAAAATATAAAACCCACCAGTGTACACATTCATACACTTAGAACAAAAGAATATCGTATAGAGCCTATCAATGTAGAGTTTCTTTAAAAAGGCAATTAAAATATTGAAGAGATGTTTGAATTAAGGATATTTCAATCTAGAACTTTCGTCGAGGAAAACCTCGTTCGAAAAAACCCCTTTATCTGCAAAGTAGAGTTTAATAAAACAATTTTAACAGAACCAGCTTCGGGCGCTCCCGGTTACAAGCTGTAACTTTTAATGACTTCCGCACAAAATACGGTAAGTAGGCACTGTAATCAAGTTAAACTTCCATTTCCTACAAAGTCTCGACATTTTCATACTTATTATTTTATGACGGGGCTTAAAGTCGCGCAATGAAACCGACGTCTTAACAGGATCGTTTGTTTGTTGACTCCCAACGAAAAGGATACGGTCAACCCTTCTGCAGCGGTCGTAGCGCATCGAAAGGGCTAGTATAATTTCTTCAATGTTTTTGGACTTTATTTCAAAGCAATAAGCGAAAGGTTCAATTTCCCACTTAATTTCAATTCCCTTCGACCAGGTGGGATGACTATATCTGCGAAAAACTGCCGGCAGATGCTGGATGCGGCAAGCTGAAGACAAGGCGCTATGGCACTCATTAGGAGAGGGCTATGTCCAGTAGTGGTCTAATATACCCTAAGGTGGCAACCATTATGAGGTTGAGTCCCCGAACGTAGGTACATATAAGCGATTTAAGTGATTATTGTGCCTATTTTTGACGACAAAACGATATTTTCCTATTTCTTAATATCTTTGTTTTCCTGGCAGGATTTTTAAATTAATGTTTATTAAATGAGTGGTTCTTTAAGGACTCTCAAAACGCGGTCACACGATCTTAATTCCTAACTTATTAAACATTCAGTCTTAGGACCAAAAACAGTTTACTCTTTATTTATATATGTGTATAATTACAACATAAAAAATCTAAAATTATTAATGATGTTTTAAAAAATATACATCTACTGTCGAAAACGGGAGCAAACTCTGTGTTCTTCGCGCGTCACACTCTGTTCGCGCTCACGGAAAACTTTGATAACTTTTCTATTCGATTCATAAGCCTATAATGTAATACAATAAATACATTGTGTTTAACTAAGCATCATAATGACCAAAAAATATTTATCTTATCTCTTAAGTTACAAAATTTAATAGGCATTATGTCTCTGTCACACGATTCTGCTAGTTCCTTGAGCGCGCAACAAAACGGCACCTATCTTCCAAGAGCGGCAATTTGTCAGTGGGTAAAACCCGTAAGTCCATCACTTCATAGCAATAAAATACAAGGTAATTTATTCTTTGAACATTTCAAGTAGCCTTAGTCAAGAAACTTTCATGCGCATATTTTGAAGGATAATATTTATAATTTTCCAGCTCATTTTGAATTAGGGAATAAGAAAGAACTTCGAAATTATTTTCAAGTAATTTGTTCGTTATTTTACCAATAACTCTAATCGTAATTCTCAAAAATGTGAAAATTTCGTAACTTTCGTGGCACAACTTTCGTGGCCATTTGTCCACGAAAGTTAGCTAGCGCACAACAAAAGTTACATATCTCTATTAAATATTTACTTTAGATTTTTATAACGCCGCAGATGCATTTACGTAAATCGTAAAGCTCAAAAGAAAGGTTTTATTTAAATGCATGTATGTGTATGTGTTTAAAAATATCTTGTAACATCGACAATTAAACATTTTATCCACCCCAAACTGGGCTGTATTGCCCATTGCTTAAACAATCTTTTCTTAAAATATCCCAACTTCATCGTCATTCTTTCTGATTGTCTTGTATGTTACCGACTTCAATTACTCAAATTAATTTATTTTGGTTGAAATTATTTTTAGATTACCTACAAACCGAAACTATGCCACCGCAAAGTTCAAAGGAGTGACGGAAGAAAAAGTCTTGCAGAGATAAAAAGAAGAGCAAGAATAAAACATGACACTGAGTCACACAATGCAGTGAAAATGAAGGCAAGAGAAAGATACTACAGAAGAAAGGCAGACGAGAAGATCATACCAGTAAATGAAATGAATAGTGGAAGGAAAAGGGCAGTGAAAGAGCAAAACCGCATAAAAAGTCGACTTTTTCCTCAAAGAAAGCAAGAGCGAGAGAAACTTGCTCTTCAGGAAAATATGATCGAGTGCCCCGGATCTACAAGTTTAGTTGAAGACCCACTGTTTTCTCCTAAATCACCAAAATAGATAATAATAATGTGTAAACTATTATAGCAACTGGCAGATAATGATGTGTTTTATGATTCTAAACATTTCAATTCAACATTCAAAAGCACACATTTGTTGCCAGCTGCTACAATAGTACTAAGTTACTAATGTAATAATAAGCTGATCTCAAAATAATTATAATTGTTGATCTCAAATACAAGATGATTCATAAATAATAAGTCTATTATTTAATAAACTTCAATCCACAAAAATTTTTAGAAATAATAAAGATTTGAAACCATATTTTGCTTGTAAAAAATACGTCTGTAACTTTCATGGGCAACGAAATTTCAAAATAATATATCTTTGTAGTTCATGCACCAATTTACAAATACTAAAAATTCTACTCATTATTTTTTCAACGCCTACACGTGTGTTCATTTATTTAAAGATAACTCTAAAAAAAAATTTCGCCACGAAAGTTACGCGGAGAATACTTTTTGAAGAACTACTCAAATAATATCGGAGATCTCACTACAACACAGTGTGTAAGTATTTTAAAAACAAAAAACACTGTGTTCTAACTTACTTGCGTATGTGTTTTTGCAGTTCCAATACAACTCGTTAACTAGGTGTTCACAGCGCTTGATACAATGACCACCAAACAATGAGGCTTAGTGCGGAAATCTCAGCTCTAACTGAACTGCGTTCTTCACGTCTATACTTATACACCCAAAGCAGGGCTCAAAGCTCAACAAAAGGGATAACATAAGACGCGGTGGGGTTACGCAGGAAAACAACACCTTGATGCTGGTGTAATTGAATTCCTCGGAAATAGGGTAGCAAGGTGAGCTAAAAGAAGTACGTTGGAACCTATTTTCCTGAGTAAAATACCCTGCTACAACGGTGTTTATATTCAGCTGGGATCTAGTTACATATAAAGGACTATCCGTCTCGTACTTCAAAGTGCTGATGACGTGCGGGAGCCACGAAGTTAATCTACCATAATCCTTAAACTTATGTCGATCCGCTGAAAACAGCTGTTAAAGGCAAAATTGCATTGAAATCATAGGTTCGAAGCTGTAGGTAACTTTCACCAACCTGGACGTAATCCAGGTGGAGTTTGACCTAACCTTCCGGCGATGCAGGAAGAAACTCGTGCCCCGTGGGGACAAACAGCATTGAAATCTAAGCTGAAGTTATCACCATAGTTTTATATTAAACGGGTCTAATCGCGATTATTTGTTAGGTAAAACATTACCTACCTGTGACCACGGCAACTGCAACGCTACCGTCAGCCTGAGAATGACTGGTCACTAGAATGACCTACTCGTCGTCGGAAACTGTGATGAATATTTAGTGCCCTATTGCTTCTATTTGCTTCCCCTAAGTAGAGAATTTCTTCCATCATATTTTAGAAGAGAAACAACATTTAAGGGTGACCATACATCCTGACGTCAGGTTGACCGGTCACCTAGGCATATCACCAAACTTTCGTGGAATCACTGAATAACTCATAGGGCAGCTATTAGTGCCCATGATGTAGGGTCACCCTTAAATGTTGTTTCTCTTCTAAAATATTATGGAAGAAATTCTTTGCTTTAGAGGAAGCAAATAGAAGCGCACTAAATATTCATCACAAATTCCGACGATAATACGAGTAGTGACCGATCATTCTGACGCTGACAACGCTACCGAAACGTCGGGAACTAAGGAACGTTTGACCTCATACTCGCGATTAGACTCGTTTAATATATAACTATATATGTATGAGCATCGCGAATCTTTATGAAATACTAATTAACTAGCTACTATTGCCATTTATGATAATGTCTTTCTGCAAAGTCGTTTTTCATACAGTAAGATACGAATCTTTACCCACTAGTAGCACCAGTTAGCTTCAGGTAGCCCTTTAACGTACCATGCTAAGGATATTGGCAATTTGTATTTCAATAAAGTTATTTTTATACTTGGTATTATATTTCTGCCATTACCTCTAGCGCGCCGCGACATAATTAGCCCATACGCTCCACACCAGACTCATAAATTATCTCCCACGAAAAACTCGGATAAACGAAAAAGGCTCTATTTATAACACCACACTACATCCCGAGAGGGATATAAATAGGGTAGGATAGGTAAGCTGCTCTACGTACGGGTCTTTTGAAATACCACTTATGAATTCCCTGGTAGTGAAAATGAAGATGAAATGGAAATTTTATGAGCAGTATTGCGTGTGATACGGTTAACATAAAAGGTTGGTACTGTCATCGATAGAAGCGCCTTGATGGATCTGAACAAAAGACTATTGCAAAAATGAAAACGTACGTAAAATAGCGCCTTTGTCAATTTAAGCCGTCTCTTTTCTATTCTACGTGTTATACGTGTTTACAAGAACAATACGAATATTTTCTGAGTATTTTTTATATTACCGTACTCTTGAATAAATAGAGTACGGTAATATAAGAAATACTCAGAATAAAGGTGAAAGTTTGTGAATTTTTTAATAGTATTAACTTGTAGTATTTAAGTTTCAAAGTCACATCTTCGTAAAAAATATATGGACGCATAAAAATATGAGATAGGAGGTAAACTATCTTTTTTTATTTCTCTATGTATAGTGTAAATAATACGAAGCAAAAACATTTAGATTTATAACACTGTTTATTGAAAATAATAAACTTTGTCCATCATGTAGGTAATTTACAGTCGTAAATAAAATTTGTTCCATCATTAGCGTTTCATCACTATGCCATACGATTACATAATTTACAGAAAATATTTGTTATTTTATTGTATCATAACAAATACACGTTACCTAATTAAGTATATTAAAAGCGAGTTTTGTTTTTTTTTATATCTATATTTTATAATAGCTATGTATGCGTATTCAAGTGCATTTTATTTACGTAAGGTGTGTTAGCTTGCACTTTGTGCGTACAAAAGAAAGTTTTTTTTACATTTTATGAAACGATAATACCTAATTTTTATTATACAAAAATATAATTAAAATCACATGTTATTAATGTACAAACAATACAGTTATTTGGTTCCAGCATACAAAGCGTATTAATTATTCAGACTATACACAATATCTTTATCATTTACCTTTTATTTATTTAACACTCAAGATCGCAAAATTGGCACTTTAAATAATTAGGTATTCATTGTTTCTTAGCTTATTCTTACTTTAACATTTTCATTTTACATGTTGGGCAATAGAAAAAACAAAAAAGTGTACTATTAAGTAAGGTAACTACAACACGCTAACAATATCTATGCATCTGGCTGAAATGGGAAGCTTCTCCCTTCACCCTTGTTAATTTGGTTTTATTTGTTTTGCACACCGTACCTACTTCATGACTTCAACACCAGGGCCGAGTTTCATAAAACTACATTCTTAAGGTCTTACATAAATACGATTCCTCTAAAGCATTTCTTAGAGGAAATTTATGTAGTCAGTGGTTGCTTTTTTCAGGTTTTGACAAGCAGACCGCATGATAAAAAACTTGTACCTTGCATCTACGTACAGTCTGTTAGCTTTTAGAATAATACCTCAGCTACTATCGGATAGAATCGGATATATTCGGTAAGGTAAGGTTAGGTTTATTTTGTACTGTTATTTATAACTTTACATAACATTTCAAAATAGTGAAGAAAAGTTTTATAAAGAGCAAGAAATGGTATTACACTCGTGTACTTTCGGCGAAAATCGAAGCCTACTCTAGAGCCTGAGGTGTATTCTAAAAGTTAATTAAAAGTTAGACTGTAATGATATAATTTATACAGCGTCCAGTGGCACCTTCACTCACACTAGATGGGTGAAGGGATCACTCGGACGCTGCAGTGCCGAGGACGTTGAAGGAGTAGGCAGGATAAGGCCGCTAGTTTATAGTGACAATTCGAAGTACATTGCGTAACAGAGCTTTCCTGCTTGTCAATCTATCGGTAAAACGACTAAGGAATGTAGATCGATTCGTCGTAAATAACTATAAATTGTAGTTTTATGAAACAGGCTCCTAGTGCACATAGATTGTGAGCGTGTTATAATGAATTTTATGTTTATAACAAAAGATGTGTAGCTTAAACATTTTTGTACTAAAATATTATTAGCCTCTCTATTGAAAGGAGAGATCAAAAAAAAATATCACACAATGTTTTCATAGCAAATCAATGATTAAATTTCTTGGAATTTATTCCTACATTTCCAAAGTAACGGGGCAGGATTATCAAAAGTGGACGCTGCTAGTAATAAGCTGTCTGGTGTAATAACACTTTTTCCTACTTCTAATAGATGCTTTGGAAGGATTCAACAATGGAATGGTTTTTACCTACCTACTCTTGTGAATCGAAACCTAGTGGTTACACAAAAAAAAACAAAAGTAGTCTGTGATCTTGTTACATCAACTAGGCTTACAAGCTTATATTAATTACAGGCTAATTCTTTAACAATGATACAAGGCACTGCCTTATACCTAGTAACAATAAGCAGCAATAAGGTATTGCAGATTTTTCGTGTATATATAAATGACAATATACTTCGTGCTGATTTAGTTCTCAGAATTGAGAAAATTGAGTATGAATTCAGATTCGACTACACTGCACCAAATTTCAGGGACCAATGTAACTAGCAGAATAAAGGATTATCCACGATACACCGTGTCGCCATTGGGATACGGCCAAAAAAATATATTTCAATCATGTAATTACGTTTTACCTAATAAATAATCGCGATTTGACCCGTTTAATATATAACTAAATATATTTCATCTGGTGTGTTTTAACGATAAATCGGGTATTATCAGTACTGAACGTCTAAATAGTTAGAATATTTCCGGGGCTTAATCGCGTAGTAATTTATTGCTATTTTTTGATCGCCATTATTATAGCCGAATTGTGCGTGAAGCTGTTGAAATTAAGAAACACGAAATGTTTAATCGGGAATGTGGTTTCAATGTGGATCCGGACATTGTCAGTGTAGTGTGTCGCAACCCTACTAGTGCTTTGTGATGGCTGATTGAGGGTAGTCTGAAACCTCATCAGCCGAAGATGCGAACGGGTGCCAGCTATCAGTCTTCTCGTGACCACGATGACTGTAACGTCGTCGAAACGTCGAGTCAATAAATTACTACGCGATTAAGGCCCGAAAATATTCTAACTATGTGTACATGTCGCGAAAGTTTAAAATATGTTATGAACGCCTAAATGTTGTGCAAAATGTCGTCGCCTTCGATACAGGCTCGGCCTAGTGTGGGGACACGGTCACCACTACCTAATGTAATAAATACAATTGTTAATTTTGTTGTAAATTTCAGTTACAAATTAATAATTCCACATACATGTAACATAACTCATTTGGTATTAAAGAATTTTTCCTTTACTTTGTTAGTATTTTCTACCAGTCAACCACAGGTAGACGAAAAAGTTGGAATTAAATAAACTTACACATTAATATATACTTACATACATACATATAAAATATATATATACACACACATATATATCACTAGAAAATATTACATGTACACACTATAAGAAGCTAGGGAAACCATAAATACCATAGATATGAAAACTAAATGTAATGAATAGGGAGGACCACGGGAGGTCATACATCGGAAAAACTTACTAAAAATGTATATAAAGTATACTTTGTCTATGACGTCATTCATGCCTTACCGTGCCTACTTCACGGCTCCAGCTCGACCCAGCCTTGGCTTGCTCTCATCATCTACTAATTGTTTGTAATGTAAAACAAATTCTCCTTCCGCTTTTCGCTTTCTCCAGGTTGGATGTTGACCCTATCTTCTTTTACGAGTTTCGCTTTGTGTTTTCAATATTTCGTCATCGATGGCAATCGCAATAGCTGCCAGTTAAAGTTGTGAAAATTGCATATTTACTAAAACGTCGTGTCTATCGACTGATGAAATCAGTAGTTGACCCAAAACGCCTATAGCAGACACGGCTGCGTAAAGAATACACGAGAAAAAGCCCGGTGTAGCATGAATGACAGGTTCGGTCGTCCGGTGGATGTAACCCAGGTGGAACCCGGCCCGGGAAGTGAGTCTCTAAAATACATAGTTATTCAATAGAGTCATGTTAATCCGGCTATGGTCGTTTCATTCACACTATCAGTAGGCTAGTAACCAATCGCATGGCAATGGTATAGCCCATGCTACTTAACTCGGCGCCTCTCGCGATTCGGTCTTCTTCGTCAGAGATGCCTATTTAATTTGCGCGGGTTATACCCCTGGAATGGCATTGTATTGCTGTTTTGTAGACTATTGTCGTGCTTATTTCATTCTATTGAAAAACTATGTAAGTATTAGACTCTAGGGCCCGGTCGCGACACGGTGTAGCGTAAATAATCCTTCAATTGAGTCAATGGATTCCAAGTATTTGTATTACTAGATTGCCGAGATACATAAATATAAAAGGAAATCTAATTGCGAATAAAACTTAATCCCTTTAAGCCAAAGTGGATATAAAATTATATTTTCGGCTTTCGACAGAATAAAGCGGAGATAAGTAAGCAGAACCGTTACTAATTTCTATTAAGTACTATAATTGTTTTCTTAGAAGCAAGAAATCCATTCCAGCCTTAATACTTCAGAAGCTACCTCGTTTAATTTAAATTTTATATTCGTTTCTAAATTAATTCTAAATCTGTAAGTGGTTTTGAGTACCTACCTACTACGTTTTCCGACTTTGGTAATGTGTATGTAATGGTTTTGAAGTCAGTTCAAACATCTCCATGATACAAATTATTTATCGTATCAATTCCATTGCTGGCTACGCTGAAACGAATACCAAATTACAAGTCACAGCAAACTTTTGCCATACGATAATATGACAACCTAATCGCCGACAATTCCAAAGCATACGAGTATTATTCTATAGAGTTTGAGCAATCTATGAATTACAACCCAACTGCGCTAGAATGAGGGTAATGTTTTTTGGTGGTAATGAATTAAAAAAAGTGAATATTCGATGGGGTACATTTTGAGGTTGAGGTAAGTTGAGGAAATCAGTCATCCCAAAAGGAATTACGTCAAGTTTTTAGGTTGCTCTTGCTCAATTAATGCTTAAACTGTAGAGCACAGACGCTGGGCTTATCTAAGTATGCGGTATTTATGTACGTCCAATGAACGAACGAGATGTTCACTGCAACCTTGACGACCTCTGTGGCGTAGCGGTAGCGCGTCTGCCTACTATGCAAAAGGTCCCGGGTTCGAATCCCGTCTGGAGACAAAAAAAAGCCAAGGTCTTGGATGTTTACATGTTTGTGATGTCGTTGTTTCTAGTTCCCACGACACAGGGTGTCCTAGTGTGGGGCCAAAAGCAATGTATGTGCTTGTAAATGTTATGTTATAAGCAGACCTACCAACGTACCCTTTTCATTCGACGTACTCCTAGCTTGTAAGTAATTCCAACGGAGCGGACACAAAACAGCAAACGTCTTTAGATGAGTAAACATATTTATTGCACCATAAAGTCCATAATTGCACACAGTAGAGGGGGAACGTGACGCGCTATAGCGGGGTCTCGTCTCCACCGGTGAATGGTAGCCTTACGACCTTGGCCTCGGACAAAACGCCTACACCTTCAAGACAAGACCGCCTATTCGCCAGAACATCCCTTAGGAACGCCCGTCTTGGTCCCGAGAAATCCGTGCCAGTGATAGACCTGGTCAGTCTCCTTAGTGCTGGAAGCTTCAAGGCCTCTTCATAAGTGGGCGGCTCGTCTGTGGGCGTCGTTTGGGCGCGACCACCGAACGGGTCCCGCGAACAAGTTGGCGACAGCTCTTTGGAATAAAACAGCGTATTCACATTGTTCGTATTCGAGGTTCTTTCTTCTCGGCTTTGAGCTTCCTGAATGGCTTGGTAGCTGATGGGCTGTGCAGACCTTATGTCTTCTAGGATCTGTCTTGCGCTGCGGCTCGTGGTCAGCACTCCAGTCCAGGAGCGCCGATTCTGCTGCTTCGCCTCGTGAGACCGCGCGCTGCCGGCTATATTGCTACTGGAGTGTGTGCCAGCAATCGTGACTCTGGGCCTTCTTTGAGGTTCGTCAAACGAGGCAGCCTTTGCAGTTTGTCTGGGGATTCGCGTCTGCTGTTCTATGTTAATGAGGACGGCTGAGTCGGCTGTAGTTTCGGCCGGCTCTTCGCGCAAGGCGGCATCAATGCGCATGGCTTCGGAGTAGGAGGGTACTAAGGCACAGTTCTCGCGGATGGCCGCGAAGAGTTCTAGACTGTCTACGGTGGAGGCGTGAGAGAGGGGGAGGGCTCGAGGGGGCCGGGGGGCGGAGCAGAGGACGGCGCTCTGCTCGTCAGCCAGAGCCCAGCCGAAGTTGGCGGCCGGCACCGGCGGGAGTGTGTCTGAGAGGTGAGTCTCGAGGTCGAGCTGTCTACTAGGGTCTAGCTCGTAGTTTGTCCCGAATATTTTTGTTATCTGCAACGAAAATGCTCTTTAATTGGCTGCGGAAAGATACTGTTGCTACCGGGGATCGAGGGGTTAGCATGTCTTTATGATTATCATTCAAATTACTTTGCGAGCCAACTATCAATAGGACTTTGAAGAAGATTTTTAAAGTCCTAGGTTCCGCAAGAAACCACTAGAATTATGTGACAAAAAATTAAGGAACAGTTTTTAGCGCGCAAATTAGCTGCAATTTCTCATTTTAAACCTATTGCATTGCCAAACAGTGGTAAATACACTCACACCCAGCTTGGTTAACATTGGATGATACAAGAGCATTATGGAATTGGTTGCGAAAGTGAAGTATTTAACAGCGTGTACACAGCTAAAGGTTTGAAAGGGTTATACACTGATACTTAAGTATAAGTATACTATTTACTACTTAAGTTTACTATTTGACTGAATATACGCAGCTTGGAAATAACGTAATGGTTTATATGGTTTGAAGCTTTAAAAGAAAGTTGTCATATTTTTCTTTCCTGGTTCGGTTTTAAAACTAGCGCCAGAGCTCCATTTTCAGACTAGCCAATTTTTAGTATACTTTGTATTTCTTAAGATATCTTTATGCCGAAGCGTGTTCCATGCATTGATATTTTTAATGGTTTATTATGAACATTTGTTCATTATTATTTTATTACCTAATTATAAGTGACTAATGTCCCATCTGACATATGAAGTGCTATCTTAGTTTGCTCGCATCGTAAAAAAATGCATCATAAGGACTAATCCCCTAATTTATTATTTATTTCCAACACTAAGGATTTACTTGTAGTTAAGCGTAATATAGTATACTCACAGTATAATGGACGTAAGCAGTGTTGCACTCGATGACGATCCGCAGCGGCCATGACAGCAGAAGACACGACATCGTCCAGAAGAGCAGTTGGGAAGAATACCACGCGAAACGATCTGTATCTCTGTTGGAGTAAAAACAATTTGTTAGAAGAAGAAGAAAAAACAATTATTATAGCCACAGTACACACGCCACAATAAGAAAACAAACTTAAAACATATTACTACATAAAATTAAAAATATGAAAAGAACCCTAAAGGTCACGGCGTGTCACTGCCTCTATAAAAGGTGACTGACTTAGCATAATATTATGCTGATGCAAGCCTTCAGTGCTGATTTTCAGTCAGTGCCAGGTGCTCCGCAATCGCTATAGACTGTGTGGTGAAACCATGGGAAATACCATACTGAATAAAATACTTATATGTAATATAGAGTAATAGTGTTATGGTATTCCTAGTCAATAAAGCAAAAGGTGCAAGGAAAGAGAAGGTTGTGCAGGAGAAATACGTCATGGTTGTGCAACATCAATGAGTCAACTGGTGTTAAAACTGCGGAGGAGCTATTCAGCTGTATTGAACCGAGGCCGCTGTAAAAAGCTGACTGCCAACCTCCAGTAATTTAATTTAAATAAGAGAGACACTTCAAGATGAAGAAAAACACACATACTCCCGAAATACGAGGAATCCTAGTCCACGAGGCCGGGTACCAAATAAGAATCTTATAACTTATAGACAGGCCCAATAACATACTTTAGTTCCTTTTTTTGGAATTAATTCCTAAATGCTAATTATGTTTAGTAGTCATCGTACGATTTACATTTTAGAGTCTTAAAAACACGATTCCTTATAGCACTCGATAAACTTCGAAATAATCTGGGATTGAGATTTTACAAGGAAAAAACGTAACCACAAACTAAATAGGCTACCTCTGAGGTGTGCTTTACAGGAATCGGGTTGTTATAAATAAGACCGTATTATTCATTATTGTGTCATCATCATCGTCAGGCTATACTAGTCCACTGCTAGACATAGTCCTAGACATGCCCCTTTAGCGCCTTGTCTTCAGCTAGCCGCATCCAGCATTTGCCTGCAGGTCTTCGCAGACCGTCATCCCACCTGGTCAGAGGGCGTCCTACACTACGTTTGCCGAGTCGCGGTCTCCACTCAAGAACACGTTTACTCCAACGGTTGTCGGTTCTTTGCGAGATATGGCAGCCCACTGCCACTTCAACCTGCTGATTTTCTGAGCTGTGTCGATAACTTGGGTTCTCAGTCCAATTATTGTGTACTTACATACATACATACATACATACATACATACATACATACATACATACATACATACATACATACATACATACATACATACATACATACATACATACATACATACATACATACATACATACATACATACATACATACATACATACATAACCTCACGCCTGTATCCCAGAGGGGTAGGCAGAGACCAGGGACTGACAGATCACCTTCGCTTCATCCAGGTTCATAAGTCGTTGCATGCACGCACGCCGGTTCCGGGTACTTTTTATCTTTTCCTTTGCTAATACATCCCCTATTTGGTCGATGTAAGTCCGTCTGGGACGTCCCTTCCACTCACATTTGCAATATATATTGGTTTCGTCAATCTTTCTTCCTTCATCCTCTCCACATTCCAAACACTGTGTACTTAATGTTAATTATTACACTAGCAAGGTTTGTACACAACTGCTTTACCTGTAAGCTACCATGTATTCCTTGAAAGAGCTGACGCCTATGAGATCCAGGCCCTCCCTCATTTCCATGAAGTCATCAAACCTCTCATGCTCTGCGAAGAACCTCGAGCGCTGATCTTCGAACTCTGCAAAGAACACAATCAAACTTAATCACATTGTAGATTACACAAAAGGTAACAAAAATATAACATTTATTTTTCTTCTCGTACATACATATAATATATGTATGGGATAATTACCTCTCTAGGATACAGGCTTGAGTCTATATATATTATATATAGAAGCCTGTGAGGAGGCCAGGCCAGTCTATAGAGGCCTATGACCAGCAGTGGGTTGATTTGGGCTGATTATAGATAGATAGAAGCCTGCATCCCAGTGTGGTAAGCAGCCAATTTGCAATTTGCCTGTATTTCGTAATCTGACCTATAGAAGTACAATGTAATTTCAATGGGTATAACCCATATGCGCGGGTTATACCCATTGAAATTACATTGTACTTCTATAGGTTACTAAATAGGTACTGTAAGTCGCATGAGTTCTACCATTGGGCTACGATTGGTTACTGGACTATCAATAGTGCCAATGTTACAACTATTTCAGGACTAATAAGACTGTATTGATCAAATATGCAGTTTTAAAGACTCGCCACCTGGTTTAAAACTATGTTATGGTAAACTTGTGTTATGAACATTACAAAATATGGAAATACTGAGGCCATTTGTACAAATGTACAGCCCTCGGTGAGAATCGAACCCACCAACGGCATGGTAATCAGAGCTACATCAAAGAGGCAATCTCGTGTTGAGTTGCTCGTATGGACGATTAGAACTCGTCATTTTCGTATGTAGACATAAAAGGATTTTGTTACATAATGCACAATGTTTTTTTGGTAGGAGGTGTCTTTACATAGTGTATTGTGATCAGACGTTCGCGTACATGGTACCACGTGCGCATATATGATTTTCTGAAGTTTCTATACCAGGTGCCTGTTTCATACTACATTTTTTATTATGACAATCTGAGGTAGGTACGTTGCAAAGTTGATAAACACAGATTAACAAGTAGGAAGACCCTGCTACGCAATATACATCGAATAGTCATACATTAAACTATGAATTGCAGTTTTATGAAACTCGGCACTGGTTGTTATCATTAACCGTTACTCTGCCCACGAATTAGGTTAACAAAACACAATCACTAGTAAAGCTATTTTGATATCCAGTGGAATGGAGAAAATACAAATAAACCTAGAATTGAGTCCCAAGTGGGAAAAGTCCTCTTCCTTTATACGCAAACCCCCTCGGTCCCTTGCCAATCTTGCCCATGGTTGCTTTAGCAATATCATAGACTCAATGAAGGTCGGTATTCTGCCAATCGATTGCCGAACCTTTTTTATCCAACCATTCTAAGACCACTTTTGTTCAATGTCCTCCTCCAATTATTTAGCCAAACTGACTGACTGACCCCGACCTACTTTCCTATATATTTTTCACGGTGTGGTGGAAGGAAAGAATAAGGTGTTTCGTTTTCTTTGTAAAACCTATAAAATATATTCAAAGTTCGATACTGGTAGTTCTTAGAAAACAAACCACAAGTATGCGTCCTTTCAGAAGGAGGATAGCACATACAAAATGCCCAGAACATCAGATGTCTTTTTTCTTAAAAATGCACGCCAGTATCCTAAAGGGGTAGGCAGAGACCAGCAGAGACTGCCACTTGACACGATCCTGACAGATTGTCTTCGCGTCATCAACGTTCATTAGTCGTCGCATGCATGCACGCCTTTTTCGAAAGTTATCCTCACTGTAAAAGCCGTCGGTCGAGCAAAATCTTTCAAAAGGTTCACGCACCGACTCGACTGCTTGGGGCGAGTACCTAATAAATACCTATAAGCCGAATAAGGTTTGTCAGGATGGTGGCACGTGGTTATGGTCTCCCCGTATCGCTCCGGGGTACAAAGGGGAGAGTGAATTTAAATTCTTAACTAATACCTTAATGAAAATATTGAATTAAAACTAAGTCTGCTAATCTTCGGAGTACTTGTGGCCTAGTCGAACCGAGTGATTGGAATCAATCACTTGTGTTAAGCAACAGTAGGTGCTAGATGGGTGACCGTCACGTGACCACCGCTAGTGGCATTTTGCCGAGCGCTTTCGTGCTTCGCAAGGCATGTGAAGCAGTTGGTGCCGGCTGTCATGTACTGACAGTCGTTAAGTCATGTCAGAGGCCTTGTGGGCGGCTTAATAACTTCTGACAGTAAGGTCCGGCACTGTCTTACAATCCTCCACCTACCCGGACTTGGCCCCCGTGGTGGAGTATGCCCTAACCTTCCTGCGGGGCAGGAAGAGACACTTGCCCCAACAGTTGGGATGTACAAGGGTTGATATCGATGCCAATCTTCGTAGCCCCGGGTGCCTGAGAGATCTTAAACTATCACGAAGGTTAAGTAACATCTGAGGGCGCATTCAGCGCATGGATGGGTAAAACTTCTATGACTAACGCTAGTGGTATCGAGCGGTTCCTTACTTCGCAAGGCACGTTAAGCAGTTGGTGCCGGCTGCCGTCGATACATGTCAGTGGTTAAGCCAAGTCAGAGCCTTAGGGCAGCTTGAAAACTTCTCACAGTAAGGCCAGCCACTAGTGTAGCAGCCTCCACCATTTCGGATTTGGCCCCCGTGGTTGAATATGGCCTATACCTTCCTTAGGGAAGAGACCCGTGCCCCTCGGTGGGGACATAATGGGTTGATGATGGTGATGCTAATCTTGTGAACGTACAATTAAGTAATTTATAAATAGTGGATCATAGAACCTTAGCTGCATTTGTTCTTATTTAAGCTTTGTATATACCTGTGTACCTAACTGAATAAAATGTTTACTTACGACTAAATATACGTACGAATCACAATATGGTTGTCCGCGTCACAGGCTCGGCCTGGAGCGGCAGCCCGCGAATCCATAGTAGCACTGTTTTTGGTTTTACACCTATGACTCGATACTCGACATTGTATCGTTCTGTCAACCGGTGTTAATTATGATTTTGCGTATCCTACTCGACTTCCACGACACAGGCTGTGCCTATACCTGAGCCAAATTCGATAACGAATGGCGAAAAACAAACCGTTGGTAGGCAACGACTTGTTTACACCTAAAAGGCAGATGTTAACAACCTTTTTTCTAGAAATCGTTTTCATACAAATAATAATCGTTCCTCCTACTAATGTAAAATTATTATTTATGTTTATATGTTTATGATTTTATAGTGAAAGGCTTAACCGATTTGAATATGACATATGACAACACTGAAATATGTAACACAGATTTAACAAACATCTACGCGAGCCATGCCGCATAATTTTTCTAATAGAATTAAGCGCGTTTAAGCAAAAAACATACAAACTCTTTAACTTTATAATATTAATAAGTACCTATAGATGCTACTATGAAAATGAGGAGATTGAGACCTACTGCAAATATTGCAATAAAAGAAAGTTCTTTGTATATATTTTTATTCATATGTTCACACTAATCATCACTGTCACTGGCCAAAGAGGAGGATGAATTTGTGTCTCCGGAGACTTGAATTATAAATTCATTAATGACATTATCCATTACACGATCAAATTCGGCGTTTTCTTCTCTTCTTTAATTACGTGTTCAACACAACGTAAAATTTTTAAAAAATTAAAAAAATTTTTAGCCTCTAAATAGGTTTTTGAATTTGTTCCTTAGCACGGGTTAGTGCATTAAAAATAAAAATGTTGTAGGACCTTTATTTAGTTCAGCCATTTAAAAAAGTTTTATTTTTGGCAGCAACATGGCCTTTTAGTTGCCCCCATATGATTTCTATCGGATTTAATTCACAATGATATGGGGGCAATCTATATTTTTGTCTTGTGCCATTTTGTCACACATATACTATATACTTATGCCATATACACGTATTGACAAACGACTAAACTTCACTTTTTGACATAAACTAAATTTCCCAAAATGTTTGTCACACCTGAATTTCATCCATGTTTCTTTTTCTGTAGGGCTGTCGCGTAAAATTAATGTCGAATTTTTTATAGTTTTTCGAAATAACAAGGTAATATGCATGTTATTTGAGTGATTCTAGTTAAATATGCTGCAATAGGAATTGTTAATAAATATTTAAAAACCTATTTAGAGGCTAAAAATTTCACCCATGCCGGGATTCGAACCCGCAACCTCTGGCTATCCGTGCCAGCGCTCTACCAATTGAGCCAATGTGCGACTCACCGGCATCAGTGAAATTTCGAACCTCTTTACACTATTCTCTGTATTACGTACAGGCAGCGACATCTGGCTTAAGCAAATTGCATCACTTACAGCCCCGACTACCTACTTAATAAATAGTTAGCAAGTAAAAGGCTATAATCATGTAAACAATAGAAGATTTGTAAAACGTGAGTTGTGATAACCCTAAATTGGTTTGTTTACCTCTATTCTTTATCGAGTTTGGCAGAACTGTAGTTTAGGAGTTGGAATTGATCATAACTGTATTTTTAATTAAACTATTTTTTTTTTTACCGTATATATTTGCATGCATGCCTTACTACAAATTTGCTACACCCTTACAGAATCCATGTTACGTTAAGTATGAACTGTTCATGGTTTTGCAGTAAATATGAAAATAATTTGAAATGAATGTATGTAATGCATCGATGTACCGAATCTGTATGTGGAATAATACATACCACTGGCAGCCTCGATGTTAGCGAACGCGAAGCCCTTGCTGAATCGGACCTTAGTGATCGGAGTCTTGGTGTCCAGTACTAGGTTTCTGGACGCGTCGCGCTGCCCGCAGCACGCGTGCGCGAATGACGTGCTGGCGCTGTGCGTGTTCACGCGCTCGTAGTACACCTGCCGGGAGATGGCCTTTTTATACAATGCAGACATTTTCTGAAATGTTCACGTAGTTCAGCTCTTGCTATGAGTACGTATAATAGCCCAACGATGAGGCTAAGTGCGGAAATTTCAGGTCTAACTACTACGGTATCTAATCGAGAGGAATGGCGAGACATTGTTAGGCACGCAACATCAACCCACAATAAAACGTCTTCATGAGGACACGACCGCTGTCAAGAGCGGATCCACTAAGAAGCTCGAATAAAGTTTGAACCTTATATGATACTTAGATACTTGTGGAAAAGTACTGACGTTAATGTCACCGTTTGCACAGAAAAAAATAAGAGGGTGGGTGCTTTGACAATTCTCAGTTTGGCTTAAATTTACAAACGATCTGATCGCAAGGAAACGTTACCTATTGGTAAAGGCGTAATAAACGATGAAATCAAAAGCTTAATAAATACATAAACGTGTTTATGATTAGATATGTTAATTTTTAGCGCTATGGCGCTCATTAAGGGAGGGCTATGTTCAGCAGTGGACTTTATAATATAGACTCAAGAAGATGTAAATTTTACTATGACTTACGATTTATTTGTGTTTTTGTAAAACACAAATTGATTGCAACAATTTCGCAAAAAAATGTTTTACGCGATATAGGACTAAATAATTGCCAAACGACTCGCATGCGATGAAATACTTAAGGTTCTCTTTACGAATTTGATTCTAAGATAATTTGTTTAAGGTTAACCTTACATTGATCAGAGCCGAGATAATATATTCAAGACTCAAATAACAATCACTCTCTAGTCGGAGCTTTGAGTGCGGAGTCTCTCAGTGCACATGCTAAGCCAAACAACGGAGACAAAGACATAACAAATCACACGTCTCTCAAATTACTGGAGCATTGTCAACATGCGAAATCTCGAATACACGTCCTTGGAATAGACGCTACTTTGTTCAACCGGGAATTAAGGCGAAGTGCTCCCTTAGTGATGTGTCACTTAGGTGGCGTGTTTACATTTTGTTAAGTACTACGTCATCATCATCAGCCAACCGCTTCCCACTACTGGGTATAGGGTTTTCGCCCAAATGGCATCTCTTCCGGCCCCTTGCCACCCGCGGACCGTCCACCGACTCAACTTATATCGTCGGACCATCGGGCTACTGGTTTGCCCACTGGCCGTCGCCTTGGTCTCTAAGTGCCATGTATTAAGTATTAATTAATTGACAAACTTTCACAGAACTAATAAAAAATATTTCAAATCAGTCAATGACTTGATTGAGCGATTTCAACTATTTGTATATCGTCAAGATATCGTCAAAAAAGGCTGCTCTATGGAAGTTACCCGAGTAATATTTTATTCATGCCTGTGTAGAGCACAGGCATGAATTCCGTATTTGTGCTGTGTGTTTTGCCTGGGCATGCTCTAATTTTGTACGCTTGATTAGCCAGTAGAGATCTAGACTGCACTTTAATGTCTTAAATAAATTTTGTAACACTCTAAATCGTTACTCAATTACCGGTAAACCTCTACTATAAGCTAAGTTTAGGCCTAGTTTATACAGTATATTTTATAATTTATTTATTTTAATTCTTTATTGCACTAATTACATGAGTAAATATACAAAGGCGTGCTTAATGCAAGAAGAATTTTCTTGAAGAAGAAGATGTAATTTCTTACAAACGTAAAATTAGATACGAGTTTCATTATCAATATTAAATGAAATTTACATCGTGCAATGGCAATTCCTCCCTACAATAGATAGGTGAAGACGCTGCCATATTTTAATATAGAGTAGGTTCACATACCTACATATTATAGAGGTACCTATGTTTATGTGAAGTAACCAGAAAATGTGTATAGATAACAGAGATATTCTAATGCTTTTATTGAATGTTCCGAAAGAGAAAGCTTTTGTGTCTACACTATTTCATCCAGCATAATATACAACCTCTCTTCTGGAGATGCTCGTTTCAAAAGAGTGACTGAACTCTCCTTCTTTACCTCAGTTTCTTAGGTCCGTTTCAATAAAACGCGTACGTTTGATGTTAATCTGTTCTAATAAATCGATAACTTATCACTTAGCTCGATCAAGCGGAGCCTCCAGACCATGATTAATAGAATTGGTTATCTGGCTCTACTAGATGACGTTGAGATCATTTGCGCCATGCTAAATACATTAGTACGATCAGTGATAAGCTACAATACAAACAAATAATAATGGATTTATCCAGTACTAGCTGACCCAGCTAACTTCGTACCGCCTGACAATCGATTATTTAATTATTTTTTTTCTCCGTAAGAACCATCCTCGTATTTCAAGGAATATTCTAAAAAAAGAATTAGCGAAATCTGTTCAGCTGCTCTCGAGATTTGCGCTTACCAATACATTTAGCGATCCATTTTTATATTATAGACAAGATATGCCCACATTTCGTCATAGTCAAAATTGGTGACTCAAGTCCATGACCGTCCAGCGAGGGCATTATTAATTGAATCGAATATTTTTTTCTTACTACGAAGACACAAAATTCTTGAATTTAATGTATGTAAGAAGCAAGAATTAAAAGCGTTACTGCCACGCGCTGGACTGACACGGAATCAAAACGCTATAGAACTACGTCATCTTGACGGTGTACCCGGGATCGATCTCAGCTGAAAGAGCATCTTATTAAAGCCCATCTTAGTCTATTGGCAGACCTAAATCTAAAATTCAATCCAGCAATCAGATTGTTCAAAATGATAGAATTGATTTATTATCACCCTTAAAATGCAATTGGGGAAACTTTTACTTTTCATTCACTCATTCGATTCAATTATTGATCAACCGCACGATAAGACCAAACCTTGGCCCGGATTACTACGAGTACTTACTAAGTATTTGAGTTATAAGAACAATAGGCGTCTTCCCTAACCCTTTCCGCCATACACAACTATCCTTTCCCATTGTTCTCCTCACAAGTTACTCATATTCAGAGTGAACAGCGACTTACATTACCCAACAAAGCCTTTGACACGAAACAACTTGGGCCTGTCCTTTGTGGCACCTAAGTTGAGGTCCTCGCAATTTCCCCATACAGTAGAACTCCCTTATCGAACGCTCGAATCTCACCGCGACCGATTTAGAATCGACCTATTTGCGAGGCCATACAGAGTTTATTCAACTAGACTGATGACGTCACGTTCCCACACTCAATTCAATCGAAAGGTACTGTGAAAACGTTGTTCGAATCGTCAAACCATGAGAGTATAAATGCGCGTATGCGCTGCAAGCGATCACGTGCTCAAGCAAGATTATCAATTGCAAGTTTAACTTTAAGATGTCCCAAGTAATACACTATGAATTATGCTATCGTCTTTTCGCGCTCAGCGTTCAGTGCTTGAAATTCCCAATTCGCGGTGGGCATGCGTGGTAATTAAGCCCAAACTATATCTGAAAGAAGGCTTGGCCTTGCAGTGGTACGATTATAGGCTACGTAACAAAAATCGTCTTTTCGTGAAAATTGAAGAATCATAGCCTATGGTCATATGGCCAATCATAGGCATAGTATATGATATTTAGGTACTTCTGTATTCGCTTCTGAATGAACTTAGGAAAAAAATCTTATAAACCCATGTAGGAATAAACGAAATATACGCCACTGACGTTGTACTAAAGTTTCAACTGTAGATTCTAATAATGTAAAAATTAATTGTGAACCCTCTTGACTGACCTCTTTCACAGAAATTTTGATCTGATTGCCACTAAAATTTGCACAATTAGTGTAATATTGAGGGATGACAAAAACATATTCAATGGTTTCAATGAATGAGAACGAAGGTACTCATGAATCGAAACACTGCCAAATGTGATCGAAAACTCCCATTTGTTTTCAACTCACTAATCTCCGGACTTCTTATAATACGTTGGAAAAATTAAATTCGCTTGCTTTCACCATAACGTCTGGCGATTCATTCACTTTCATTCGGTCGGTCTGCATCCGGCTTTAGTTCATCCTTAAGGCCAATTTTATCTGAAAGGCTTATTTAATCAATTGAATGTCAATTTGGCATACTACCTTGTATGTAAAACTTTTTAATAATTGTGTGAGTCCAAAACTATTAGAATTTGCCAACGAGCCGTGCCAGATGAAACAGCAGCCCAACCACTATGGGTTATAGGAGTACAAGAGCGCTCGCCAGTGAATACCCGCTCAGCAACGCTCCACCCCCAGCCCTTCCAAATGTAATGACGTCACGCACCTGTGTGGTGGTATAGGCGTCCCCGTTGCGGTATCGCGTGACCTGCCGCTTGCGCCGCACGTAGTGGTAGCAGATCGCCTTCCACCTGCACGAGAAACAATAAGGTGAGGGGAACAGTACAGTGCGAGGGAAAAATAAAACAATGTTTTTATCCGACTGTAAAAGGGGGACGAAAGATGTATTGACTTTGCACCTGCACGAGAGATAATGCAATAAATCGAAGGTCACCTGCACCCTTTTACTCATGATGGGCGAACAAATTAAATAAAGTTCAAAATTACTGCGTTGATACTACACAATCATTTTGGACCTTATTAATTTAGTTCTGGCTTATTATTATTACTTTTTATTTTATGCCAAACGTATTATTAATATGAGCAACGCACAATAATATTAATGCATGAAATATTTGTACGTGTACTTCCACGTCCTGACTTTGAAAATAACATTAGGAAACCATTGTTATTTTTACTGTGAAGACTTAAAAACAAAATTAAATAGTCCTTAGACTATTTAATTCTATTTTGATTATATATCTGTGTAATGTTCTCTACATACATACAAGAATAGTACATTATGGTACTAGTGTAACATTGGTGATTACCGCCGAGGCGCCATTGTGAGCCGAGCCGTAGGCGAGGCTCTTAAGAGAGCCAAGGACGGTAATCATCAATACACACGTGTATGATACGACGTTCATCAACACACTTGTGAATAAAATAAGAATAAAAAGTCATTTTCAATACATACTGAAAACGAGTTGTGAAAAATGTTTCGTTAGGGCGGGAAAAAATAATCAGTTTTCCTATGCGCGCCCATTGCGATCGGCCACAGACTAAAGGCATGATTTTTAATAAAAGAAAACTTTAAATTCTCCAAAATGGGTCCAATTCGTACAAAATGGGGAATTTAAAGTTTTCTTTTTAATAAAAGAAAACTTTAAATTCTCCATTTTGTACGTGACAGAATATAGAAAACAAAAGTTATATTTAAGTAAAAGTTTTATTTATTAAACATGTACCAGTTAACATTATCTATTTAAATACGAAGTTGCATGAAATAAGCAAGCAATAGGAACATTAATTTATTTATTTTATTGAGCACGATCTTTTTATTGAATAAAAACTTTTTTAACACCAAAGTGACTCAACCAATAAAATAAAAAAAAATCTATGTTTAAAAACCTATTTAGAGGCTAAAAATTCCACCCATGCCGGGATTCGAACCCGCAACCTCTGGCTATCCGTGGCGTATCCGTGTATCTGGCACGGATAGCCGGAGGTTGCGGGTTCGAATCCCGGCATGGGTGGAATTTTTAGCCTCTAAATAGGTTTTTAAAAATTGTCCTTAGCACGGGTTAGTGCATTAAAAATAAAAATAGTATAAAAAATCTATAACTCACTAGTGGGTTATAGCAATGAAAAAGTCACAGTTTCATTGTGGGTGTCATTTTGTGCCTTAGAGTCACTTTATGAGTAAGTCTGTTGAAAAGTTATCTTTATCTATCTATCTATCACTGATGAACCTTTTTGAATTGTTTTACATAATATTTTGGATAATATGAAAGAATTTTAGGATATGTGATAGATCGAGATAGAAAACACTTTATTGCACAACCAGAATTATTATGTAGTGGCAGTAGCCAGCTTGGTATTGGTACAAGTGACGACTGCAATTAAGTCCATTTTGCGTAATAGCAGACAGCTTTTCACCTGCACAACAAACAATACCTATGGTACGGGAAACGGTAGATGCAGTGGGGGAGAAATTAATGGAACAATCCGTTTGATTAGTTTTCTATCGATTCAGCAGGTAATGTCATCAGATAGCTTTCCACTTGTCCAACAATGGGATAAATGAATGAATGCGTCTTTGAAATTGAGTTTCACTCAATTTGAGTTTAATTTAAGTTGGTAGGCAGAAATGGTAAAAAAGTAAGAAAGTGTAAAAGTGTTTATTGGACCAAATAAAATGATACACTATTAAGTAAAAATTAAAATATACTCGTAGGAAGCAAGTGAATTACAAATTTTAAGGCGATTTCCAACTCCTAAACTAGGATTTACCTGACTTCCTAACACCCCTTTCGTCGAGTGATTTAACTATTTTAAGGCGATTTTCAACTCCTAAACTAGGATTTACCTGACTTCCTAACACAACCCTTTCGTAGAGTGATTTACCTATTTTAAGGCGATTTTCAACTCCTAAATTAGGATTTATCTGAGTTCCTAACACACCTCTTTCGACGACTTTCATCATAACATATCTCGTTACTAGACTTAAAATGACAAAAGGTAAGTTTAAGTTTAGTTCAGAGACGCACCACTGCCCCAATCACGGCTTAAGTGGCACTTGCGTAAAGATTTTTCGTGCAAATTACCAAGAGGGTAGCGTTGGTAGGTACAATTTACCGAACATCGGTGCTGTGGTTGTAACCTTTACTCGCATTTGGTCCAGCCTTTCCCTTTTGGCCAATGTAAACTCAAGTGAGGTTAGTCAACAATTAACTAAGCCTGATTAAAATGATTTTAATTGTTTTCGGACTTTATTTCACGGTGATACAGTAAAATGTATGACCTGAATAACGGTTAGTACTACTTCTTGCTGGGCATGTGTCTCTCCTTGCATGGCAAGAAAATTAAGCCATACTCCACTATGGGGCCAAGTACAGAAGCGCTCCTGGCTTAGTCAAAGCAAGTAATTGGAATCAATTACTTGAGCTAAGCAATAGCAGGCGCGGGCAGTTGTAGGATGGGTGACCGTCTCGTGACCACCGCTAGTGGCATTTTTCCGAGCGCTTTCATGCTTCACAAGGCACGTCAAGCCGTTGGTGCTGGCTGTCATGTAATGGCAATCGTTAAGCGATGTCAGAGGCCCTATGGGCGGCTTCATAACTTCAGCAATGCCTTTGTTTTCTAAGTTACGTACATTTGTGAAGTTATAGTTTCTACTGTAACCACTCGCTAACTGTAAAGGAGAACATCGCGGGGAAACTTGAGTGTCTGAGTGTCGCTACCTCATGCAATTACCAATCCGTGGTGGGCAAGAGTGGAAATTAAGCCCACACTCTTTCTCTTAGAGAAGGCATGCCCTGCAGTGGGACGTTTATAGGCTACAGAAAAAGTATATTTTCTCAGTAGACACTATTCACATTAACTTTCGATAGTTTGATCCACGTAATGTTATTATTAAAAAGGGGATTTCCGTGTTATAGCTGGAAGGACGTCAAAGGGTTTTCCTGTTTAATATAAATGCTAAGTTGCATGCATGGAAACATTTCCATACTACCACCTACCACGTAATTCGAAAAACGGACGCGGAAAACTTTTCCGTCGTGAATAAGTTTTAAATTTATGTGAACGAGTGTACTACGCCCATCCAGAGTTAATTTACGAGATGGGGAGGCGAGATTTGGATCAAAATACCGGTAAGTATAGGTGGAGCGCTCGTGGCCTAGCGGAACTTGGGTTAAGCAACAACAGGCGCGGTCAGGTACTGGATGGGTGATCGTCCCATAACTACCGCTAGTGGCATTTTTTCCGAGCGCTTCCGTGCTTTGCAAGGCACGCTAAGCCGTTGGTGCCGGCTGTCATGTAATGACAGTCTTTAAGCCGTGTCGGAGGCCTTATGGCTTGATAACTTCTGACAGTAAGGCCCACCACTGTCTTACAATCCTCCACCAACCCGGACTTGGCCCCCGTGGTGGAGTATGGCCTAACCTTCCTGCGATACAGGAAGAGACCTGTGCCCCAACAGTGGAGACATATAAAGGGTTGATATCGATCGATATCGATAGGTGGAGCCAAAAGTGTATTTGACCTAAACTGACATGAAATGAGGATATTCAGTTTCTGACGATTTGCCTACAGTACAAGTTTCGCCTAGTTTAGGCATCTAGGAATCATGTCAGATGTAATTATGTAAGCAACACTATTTTGTAAACATAATTTTAAACATTTTGCTTGAATAAATTATCCTATCTTCTTCTATTTATATAAATAAAATTCCTGACTGACTGATTCACTCATCAACGCCCAGCCCAAGCCGTTGGACGTATGAAGCTGAAATTTTGCACAGAGGATCTGTGTAATATAATGTAAGCAATTGAAATCAATTCAATTGCAATTCAAGCAATTTGAATTCAACCCTTAAAGGGGCCAAAATTAGTATGGGAGGTAAAAAGAAAGTGGTCTAAGTTTCTTGAAACCTAAAATAAATAGTCTTCAACACAATTGATTTAACACATATTTAGTCGTTTTATTAAATTTAACCCTTAACGGAGTGAACGGGGTTGCAAAATTTTGTAGCTAGCTACTAAAGGCCACGTGGACGGAGTCGCGGGTAAAAGCTAGTCTTATATAAAGCATGTAAGTAAGATCCTATGTTTGTATATTGAATTATTATTAGAAAGAAATATCAGTATAGTTACGTTTGGCCTTTGTATTGAAATGAAAAGGTTTTATACAAAGTAGCGCAAAAACTTGCAGCTTTGTGAACGTCACAAGTCAAATTAGGGGTCCATTTCAAAATAAAGATTATTATGCACGATTTTCCAAAGCGGTTCTAAATATGATTTCTGGTACATGAAAGTATCTGTGCCAGCTGATCGTATAATATTTGATGTGAAAATTAATCAAATTTATTTGTAAAAGTTTTAATCCCAATCATTTTAAGCCACATAACATATCTGTGTTTTAAGCATTTTAAGGGTTCAAGACGCAACGAGTGTTATGGTTCATGAGACATTATTATTTCATACTATTCGACAGTATGTAAAGTTTTATATGTTTTTCCAATCCCTAAACTTCATAGGAAATTGCCATGTTCACGACTTGGTATTAAAAGTACTGGTTCAATGTTTACTTTAGGGTCACCGCACACGGGCCACTGGCCACAACCACAAAACGCCGCCACTGGCATATTTCCTGTAATTTTCATACATTTTATATGGACTCGCCGCACACGGTTGGCGCCGGTGGCGGCCACACGCTACAAATCGTCGCAGCTTGCTTCTTGTGGCTCGCCCCGGCCACTAAACGTCGACACAAAAAGCCGCCACACGCCACTCGCGCGATTCCGCGCCCCTCTCTCCCTTGCCTCAGTTAACCTGTGCTGTAAAGTCGACGGTAACGCACGGTAGTCTTGTGGTTCATATAGGTAGATAAATATGGATATAGAATTATTTACATCAGAGATACAATCCCGTCCTGAGATTTGGGATTCAAAAAGTGATAGTTATTGTAATAGAGGAGAAAAAGTGAAGGCCTGGGAAGAAACCTGCGAATTGTTTATTGAAATTGTTGTGAAACTTACCTTAATGTGATAGCTAGTCTTTCCACAGGTGCGATGCTTTTCCGCATGTTGGTGTCGTGGTGCTTTAATGCAGCATATAATAGAGCATGTAGTTCCCAAAACGTAACTATACTTAAACGAAAATGTTTGAAAAACTTTTTAGAATGGTTTAGAAGATTATCGAAATGTTCGTTGCATTTGTGTACATTTGTTAAAACTGGATGTATCCAATAACTACGGTTTCGTCTTCTACGACGACGTCTTTTTATCAAAAGTAGCGCAATTAAACCTTTTTCGTCAGAGTCCATTATGATACTGCACGCCACGCAAGGGTTAAAAAAAGTAGCAGCCACCGACCGCAAGTGTCGACCACCGGCCACAAGTGGCTGTCGCGCGCTTCAGCTACCTTTGAAGCCGCTTCTAGCTTCTCGTGGCGGCGTTTGTGGCTGTCGCGTGTGGCCCGTGTGCGGCGACACTTAGACTCTCTATTACAAGCTTTTTAATAATATCCATTGGAAGAGATTTAGAAGAAAGAGGTTTATTTATTTGTTTATATTTTATTGCACTTAAATAAATGTACAATGCGACGGACTTAATGCCTTAAGCATTTTCTACGTCAACCGCAGGTCATAAAAGAAAAATTCGAAGGCGTGCAAAAAAACAAGAGACATAATAAAATAAGAATAGATTTTTCAAAACTAAAGAGAATAAAAGAAGATAGGACTAGATTTAAAGACTTTTGAATGTTTTCTTTCAAACTTTTACAGTATACTTAACAATGTAATTCCTGGTGTACATGCGATAAAGAATATTGTACGAAAACGTAGCCAGTCGTATGGGTTTCGTTTCCAGTTAGAAAAAACTCGCTGTTTCACTATAAGGGTAACAATGGATGCAGCTTGGTGTGGATCGAGAGTAAGTGCAAGAGTGCGCAAAACCATAAATACGTTAAACTAATGATGCGTTCAGTTTCACAACAAATATTCTATCAATCTATAACAATTGTATTACATCACTTAGATTTAAGAATCATGGTTGTAATATTTTTCTGGTTTTGCAATAAAGTCTTCTCTATCTGTCTATAAAATGTGTTGTGCGTGTTGACTCACCAAACCCGTGGCGTGGCAGTCCTCATAGAGTGCACCCTGGCGCTGACCGCAGCCACATCCACCCTCCTCGCCAGTTGGATCCGCGCAGTGCTGTGGTAGCACTCCACCAGGTAGACCAAGTACAGCAGTAGAACGAAGGCGATCGGGATATACGCGTAGCCGACGTCGCACGGGGATTCCCGGACCGTCCGCTTGATCGGGAACCTGACAGTCACGAAACTTTTAGTGGGTCAGGAGACCGTACCTGAAGGGTTTGGACAGACTAACATTCTACTTCCAGTTAATTTAAAAATAGTGATACAATCTGTTATCTTTTAGAATATACCTCGGCTACTATCGGATAGACTCGGATATATTCGTGTAATAGAAATATCGGAACTAATACGACACTAACTTTACATAACTTTTCAAAATAGTCAAGAAAAGTTTTATACAGAGCAGGAAGTAATTTTACACTCTTGTGCTTTCGGCGAAAACCGAATCCTACTCTAGAGCCCGAGGGATATTCTAAAAGCTAAAAGACTGTGATATCATTTGAATACGTCAGAACGTGTTTTAATTAATGAAATCTCCAATTCACTATAGTAAAATATGAAGTTAAGAACAAACAATCAAAACGCTTAGACGAACTTGATTACAGTTGTGCGGAAAAACTATTGACCTCTCCATGTAATCTTTTAATTTAATTTCAATTTATGTGCAAGTGATTAATTTATTTTATTTGATTCTGCCCTTTCCGCTGTTACGTATCTCTCAAGATATAGTTGTTTATCAATACAAGTAGAATACCTAACAATCCCTAAGACACAGACACTGTACAAACAACCTATGTATTTAGCTTGTGATAAATATTGGAGACTGTACAAATAAAAATATTTTATTATTATCATTATTAAATTAATTCGGCCTACAGGGGTTTCTCAATAAACAATAAAATAATATTCACGTGGTCATATAATTGTAAGTGTATGATTAACACAATAGAAAAATCTGCCAAAAGAAACACCTATTTTCCTCGTTAGAAGCCAAACATATTCTCCACTCATCCATAAAAACGATTTCGGGGCAACGCGGGTCGGGACGGTCTAAAGCGTGAAAAGACACTTTGTAAAAGGAAAACAAACTTTACATTGCATAGTTCAGTCATGATCTAAGATTAATGGGTTTTGGATGCCTTTCTCAAATTGCTTAAAGCTTCACTTGGTCCAAGAAATTTGCACGACAATTTGCTCTACTTACATTACGTATTACATGACTAGACTTTTAAGATGACGTACGTAATCGTCATCTTAAAAGTCTAGTCATTTGGTATCCATTGTGTTTAATTTCGCCAGGCCATATTCGCTTAGCAATATACGTTGGCACGAGTCACGCATTTTTTAGCGCCAAAATGTCAGAGTTTGACATTTGTTGTAATGGAAAGTTGTGACCGTTGACATTTTGAAAGTGTGACTCGTGTCGCCGTTCTACTCATGCAGTACACGACGTATAGGTCGACGTCTCTTCTAAGGCTTCCCTCCTCTTTCTGTGCTCGGCCATTCTCATCCATCGTACCATAATGTCACAATGTGTAGATCCGCAAAACAGCGCACACCGCTACTAAATGCTTAATTTGTGTTCCAGGGTTTAATTTTATGGATAATTTAAGAAAGAGACTGAATTAATGAAATACGAACCATATCCATTGAACAAAAATGTTCCTACATAGCCTTCTTATTTAAAACTTACGCATGAGGTATCTTTATGCAATATTTATTAGAAAAGTTTACGTGTTTTGTGGACAGTGAAATTCTGTGTAGTAACTAGTAGGTAACCTTCACTAACATTCCGTGTCCACGGATCCATTGAGAGCAGACAATACAAAATTGAAAACATCCCTCCAATTCTCAATTTATCTCGGCCCACCCGCTGTCACCGACAAACAAAAAAAACTTTTAACAACACAATACTGGTTGAAACAAAACAACGGGGATATTTCATTCCGCACGCCGTTTTAGTACTTACTTGATCTTGGAAAGTACAGAAGGTCCACAGATTAGAAAAAGAGCAAAACAACTCAAAATTGAATTAGAAGAAGAAGAAATATATTTATTCATCACCAAATATATATTATATATATATTGGTATATATATATATATATATATATATATATATATATATATATATATACATACATATATATATACAGAACGTAAAAAACGAGGAAAAAATTTAAAAAAATATCATACACGGCAAAACACAACAAGGGAATGCGAGCCATGTTCATGCGGCGGTACAATGTTTTTTTCTGTGGCAATAGTTTTTAATATTTTCTAGGCAATCCCCTTCATAAAAAAAATCTGTGAAAATTGTAACTGACTACTACGAAAACTATTACGGATCAAGAAATAAAACTATTTAGATATAAATCGGATAGATATCATCACAATTGAGTAATAAATAGATGGCTATGCATAGATGGATGAAAAAATTTAAACAAAAGTAATTTATCAAGTAAAATCAATAATTCAAGAAATATCATAAATTTCAAATTATTGCATTTATTCACGAAAGATATATGACAAGTCTTCGTTATAAAACCTTTTCAAGAAAACTCTTTAAAAATTAGTATTCAAAAATGCGAAAACTGAATCAAGGAACGTCGCAAACTTCAAATACGCAAGGCAATCATAGGTTAGGGACTCTTAAAATATTTGCAACGTAAACGCATTTTTCTGTAGCAAGACATTTGAGAGTATCAAGCTCTTTGCATAACAATAGGCAAAAGATTCTAAGGTGTCAGCAGTAGAGCCTCAAGATTCATGAGACTCCTTAATTATTATAGGTGATAGAAATGAAACAGTAGTCAAATGATCTATGTGTTATAATGGTAAACTGGTGATAGCTTATAGGTGATAGCCAAGACCGTAAAACGTAATTAATAACAACTTCCACTCAAAACAATCACTTGTCCTGGTCAAGTCAACTAGAATAAACAGTTCTGATTATCAAATCAGGCAAGGATATTAGATACATGGCCATTTGTATAAAATCAACTACACCAGCCTCCAGTGGCAATAGAACTCACAAACTGTTGTGGTAGACAAGGTCACTAGATCAATGAGGTATTGGTGATAACGGATCTCCTAATCAAATTCAAGTTAAAGAAATTTATTCAATATTTTTTACATTGAACTAGCTGACCCAGCGAACTTCGTACCGCTTACCATAGATTCTTTATTTTTTCTCTCCGTAAGAACCATCCTCGTACTTCAAGGAATATTCTAAAAAAATAATTAGTAATATCGGTTCAGCTGCTCTCGAGATTTGCGCTTACCAACACATTCAGCTATTCATTGTTATATAAAGATAGATAAATATAGATACATTTCTTTCAGTTGAACAAAACGTTTACTTTATGAAAGTCAAAGTTATTGGTTTCACTATAAATTGATTCTCTGGTGACGAAGTTAACATATATCCTTTTTAAATAAGTCAATAAAAAGAATGATATCAATTTGAAATCTAATATCAAGTCAAGTCTAATGTCAAGTAGATTAAAATTTACATAACTGTAACAATTCACAACAACATCGATAATATTCCTTACTTCAACGAATCGTAGACCTTCTAGACCTTTTCAAGCCATTCTTCCTAATCCTTTCGTTTCAGCGTGTCATACACATTCACAGTGCCCGCACAAAGGAGTTTGATGCGAGTATTATCGAACATCGCTAGTCATGGGGCGACATGACGCACGATGGGCCGTAGATTGAATCGATAGTGGGGTTAACCTCGGCTGGCTGCGCCTGTACTTTGCATAATACTGTCGGGATAGAACAAGGGTTCAGTGTGCTTTTTTAGGGTTATCTACGTATCCACACTAGGACAAGAGATTGAGTTGTTTGGTACCAACATGTGGCAATAGTAGTATTACAGCTTTGGGTGGAGGCTACCAAATTCGTAACATGTTCAATCCAAAATGTTCCTGTTTCTTACTTAGGTTCTGAAAACGTCCAACTTACATTAGTGCTCTTAGTCCCAATTAAATTGAATAATCTTTGCTAAATATATGTATAGCTAGATTGGGCGACAAACATCCAGTAATAATATTATAAATTAAGGTAATTAACATTGTTTGTCCTCATTAAATAAAAAAATCGAGCTTAGAAGAAGATTCAGGGCAATGAATTATTGTTTTCTAAATATATACGTTGGTATGTATAGCAAGATTGAACGAAATACGTCCAATAATAATAATATCATGCGTTATCCAATAATCAATCACAAAGAGACACGTTAAATGTACAATATTATTACTAGTTTAAACATATTATAAACAATCCAGCAAACGTTCATGCCAAAAATGTCTCTAAAAATAAGTGTCTCAGTAGAAATCATTCAATCAAAACACTGCACTAGAAAAGTATTTTACACAAAGGATTAAGTAATGCTATTTGCTTAAGTCAGATGTCGCTGCCTGTACGTAATACAGAGAATAGTGTAAAGAGGTTCGAAATTTCACTGATGCCGTGAGTCGCCCATTGGCTCAATTGGTAGAGCGCTGGCATGGATAGCCAGAGGTTGCGGGTTCGAATCCCGGCATGGGTGAAATTTTTAGCCTCTAAATAGGTTTTTAAATTTGTTCCTTAGCACGGGTTAGTGCATTAAAATAAAAATAGTACAAAGGATTGAACCAAGCGAATACAAAGAGTGACATAACACCCTCATTATTTCGGGTTGGACTGTAGATATCTGACCTAATCATGTTTATTTTGTGATGGCATTCAGCCACTAACTATGCGGTCGATATACCTGCATTGTCATTGGGGCCGGCATTCATAGAATGGCTAATTAGGTTTGCATTTACATCGAGCAGTGAGTTCTATTGTCCGGGGATACATCCCTATTTAGACATCAACCGAATTCATACATAAGTCACTCCGTGAATATATCAGGTAATATACGACTCTTAGCCTCGGGCGCAAGCTTATGGGTAAAGCCTTTGCGTCACAAACGTGAGGTCGTGTGTTCTAACCCTAGAATGTACCTGTAGGTAGGTACGCCGATTTTTCAGGAAATATGTAATTAAGATTTCCACACCTGATAAATCCAATCGCGAATAGATCTGCTCAATGTACAGCTATGTGTACGTACTAAATCATAAAAAAACTACTTTGCTGGAACGTATGCTGTCTCTTTCCCGCTCTTGAAAACCTTTCAATATTAGGATTGTGGTTAATAAGTCCAATGGCCGTAATTTAGGACTAATAAAGTGTTATTACCTTAGATATCGTTCTAGAGTGTACTATGAAGGCAGTAAAGAGCACTCTTAGAGGTAAGCGTTTTATTAATACCTAGCTTGAACTACGACATGATTTTGGAGTGATTTTGCTGTGAATCAAACTTCTATTATTATTATTATTCAAATGATTTGGGATAAAATTATGTTTGGAACTCAATTTGAATCTAATGTTCAACGAAATTCCATTGGAAAACATTTTCCTCCTCGCATCGGCATTAATTTGAATTTAAATATGTCCTTGTGTGGTCCCAATGAGATTATCTATTCAATGAGGTTCACAAATCTACCCAGTGATTTCATTATTTATCTAAAATACATTAAGTTCACGTCATAACTAACTTTAGTAATAACACTTTTAAGGTCTTATTTATTAAAGCACGAATTTACTGAACACTGATTTCATTTCCGTGTAAAATCTCCTTCATAGTACCTATTTTGGGAGTGTTTTAAGGAGTTGTGTTTATATAAATAAGTTCGTTAGAATTAATTATTGATTCTTCTTCATCTTCTTCGGTCCCTTTACTCCTTCGTGGACTCTGAGGCTGACACAAGGGCTTTTCATTTATCGCTGTTCATGGCTAGGTGTGGTAGCTCCAGCCAAGTTTTTCCCTTCTCCTCCGTCTCCGAAAGGGCGGTGGTAGCAGAGCGGTGTAGAACGCCGGCCTCTCAATCGGCAGGTCGTGGGTTCAAACCCCGGCATGTACCAATGACTTTGTTTTCTAAGTTATGTACATTTGTGAAATTATAGTAGCAATACCACTCGCCGACGGTGAAGGAAAACATCGTAAGGAAACCCTAGTGTCTGAAGTGTTAACGTACCTCAGCTCTTGCTACGTACAATGGCCCAACTATGAGGCTAAGTGCGGAAATCTCAGGTCTAACTAACTAACTCTGTCTCCGAGAGAACGGATCTCTTCCACGTCTGGGACGGTCTCTAGGTCTTCGTGAGCCTTCGGCGGGCTTCCACTCGAGGGCCACCTTCGGATTGTGGTGATCAGGTTTTTGCAAGGTGTGTCCTAGCCAACTCCATTTGCATTCCCTGATGTTTGCAATGTTTGCATTTGAAATTATGAGAAACTAGAGGTCTATGTATTTAACATAAGATATGATTTATATTGCATTTAAATGACTGTTTGTTTCTAAAATAAAGATAAAATAAATAAAATAATGATTCAAAGCATGAACATTGTACAAGATGCTCCGAATATCATTAAGCGCTTTTATTAGCTCATAAAACTATGGCACTGTAGTGTCCGACTGGTCTATTCACTCATCTAGTGTGAGTGGGGGTGCCACTGGACGCTGTACATCATCTCATTACGTCGACGCAATGGCCAATGTTATAAACTCGAAATTCTGTAAGCTGCAACGCAGTTTTATGTACCATGGTAGACAGGAACGTAATACTCGTAAATGGCTTTTATACTTTAAAGATTCCTTTGCTCACACCTTCAAGCATGATTGACTTTTAAATTGAATGAAGTCACGAGTTTTAGCATGAAACAAGAAGTTCAACAACCGTTGAGAGATTATTTTGAGAGCAAAGTTACCCAGGAACAGGTACCTATTCTACTTAGTTTAGTTGTGTAGTCATCTCACTCAATAGACTTATCTAATACATAAACACAAACTCACCTACACTCACACGCTATCAGCTAGAGTTGGGGTGCATCACTTGACACTTTCGCTTGCAGCTTGCACGTGACGTCTTAGCTGAACCCGCCCCCTGGGCTTTGTTTATTTTTTGTCGACCTCCAAAAACTATTTGTTTTATGAGCGGACACTACAAGTGAAAGAAAAACAAACCTTATGGTGATCCACAGCAATCCTGGCTGATGGTACATACTTACTCAATCACACACTAACTTACTCGCGAATTAATGAGTCTTACTCACATACATAACCAAACCGTGCCCCAGCAGTGGGGTCATACTCGTACAAGGGTTGATATCGATACACACAGATGATAGTAGTAACTCACGTGCTAAGGTCGATGATCTCGCGGTCTATTTCGGCGGTGTTGCACCAGGCCACGGAGCCCAGGCAGCCGGCTATCATCAGGGTCAGCATGAAGCACTTCCAGTTTCCCTCGCGCCGCAGCACACCGCCTAGACTCTGCTGCCGAGGACGCTGCGAACAATTGGAACGGGTCACTTACCTCTGAAAGAAAGATACATCTAAATTAGATAAGTTAGCAGCACAGACTTATTTTCTTTAGTCTGAGGTGTGTGCCTGAGTTCTGAAAAAAGTTCGTTCGTCGCTCATTGTTGACTCTCATTGGGTATATTGAACAAATATTGGGAGGACGAAAAATGTAATTTTGAAAATAGAATTTCTTTTTTTTAAATCGTGTGGATATATAATTTTCAACAGCCCGCTCTTTAGACGAAAAAGGTAACCAAAAAGTTTTCGTAGACCTAAAAAAGAGGTATGATACTTTTTGCTGCTTTGTACGCAATCTCTTTTTCACCTAAAAAAGGTTGTAATGAGATGACCCTTTTTGCAGACAGCTGTAAAATTATGTTGAACTTTTTGTGCAATGATAAAATAATAAATATGTATTCTTGTCTGACCACTGACCTCTATGGTCAATGTTTCTGACGCCATTTAAATACAAAATAAAAAATAATAGGTATATAAGGTACTTTTTTTAAATCCCGATAATTAGATGCGAGGTTAGGTTTTGAAAGTGACCGAAGGTTAATCTTCCAGACGTCTATAATTTAATTAACTTTTGTCCGAAGGCGCAGTACTTGCTGCTAGATTTAATTAATTTATTTGAAACTTGACATGATTTTCAAGGAAGGATTTATTTCAATGAAATCCTACAATCCTCAGTTACCTAGACTGAGGATTGTAAGATTTCATTTCACTCTAGGTTTTTAAAAGGTAAAAAAAGAAAACTTTTGATCTAATGAAGTCCAATACTTTTTTTGTTAACAATTCAATCCCGGTCGACGGTAATAACATCATAAATCTACAAGAAGTGTAGGAGCGAAGGGTCTTGTTTGCACGCCTCGAGGCCCAACGTGTTAAAGCTGCCAATTGTGAGATCTTCCACTTTATTTACACTGGCCTAAGTACATTTGACCCTTCAGAGAATTAGGTTGAAATATTTCCTCCTCAAAAAAAAAGGTAATAATTCTTCCTCGGAGGAAATTCGATATCGACTCTTTTGTGAAGCTCCGAATGGTTTCTCACAATGACTTTTCATTGTCTTTACCTGTTCCAATGTCTCAAAAGACAATCATAGAATTGGTCGATTGTTCGCTTGCCGTGGTGGAGTTTCCGATTGGATGATTCAGTCATTTGGGAAATGATAAGAAATAAATAATCGCTCGTAGCCCCGGCTGCCTGAGTGATCTTAAACGATCACGAAGGTTAAGCAACACAGATGGCGTTCAGTGCAAGGATGGGTAAACCGTCTATGACCAATGTACTAATGGTATTTATCCAAGTGGTTTACGTTAAGCAAGGCACATTAAGCAGTTGGTGCCGTTGGCTGCCGTCGATAGATGGCAGTCGAGTCGTTGAGTCGTCATTCTCGGAGAGGAGGCCTATATTACTACGTTCGAAATATACAACCCATGTATGTCCCCACTGCTGAGGCACGGTTCTCTTCCTGCATCGCAGGAAGGTTAAGCCATACTCCACCACGGGGGCCAAGTCCGGGTTGGTGCAGGATTGTAAGACAGTGGCGAGCCTTACAGTTAGAAGTTATCAAGCCTCTGACAAGGCTTAAAAACTAAGTTTTTTTTTTTTGTAAATATGTAAATCTTGTTAAGTATTAATGTTGTAGGATATATAGTTATAGGAAAATGTATTATTTTACTTAGTATAATCGTTAATAAATAAGTTGTTAGGATTAAGTATTTCTTTAACGAGTTATCAGGATAAATTTTCATCAAACATAATTTATTACAGGAAAATACATAAGCTTTTTCTTGCCAAAGATCTATCTCTTTCATGAATAAAATATTCCAGCTGCAATAAGTTGACGAGGAATAAATCTCAATGAATCAGTCACTAATGATTTGCTACCTGGGCCCTGTTCCATAAAAGTACAATATCTGGTTTATATGACAATTCGCTCGTGGCCTAGCCGAACCGGGTAATTGGAATCAATCACTTGAGTTAAGCAACAACAGGCGCGGTCAGGTGCAGGATGGGTGACCGTCCCGTGACTACTGCCAGTGGCATTTTTGCCGAGCGCTTCCGTGCTTCGCCAGGCACGCTAAGCCGTTGGTGCCGGCTGTCATGTAATGGCAGTCGTTAAGCCATGTCAGAGGCCTTATGGGCAGCTTGATAACTTCTGACAGTAAGGCCCGCCACTGTCTTACAATCCTCCGCCAACCCGGACTTGGCCCCCGTGGTGGAGTATGGCCTAACCTTCCTGCTATGCAGGAAGAGACCCGTGCCCCAGCAGTGGCGACATACAAGGGTTGCTATTGATATTGATTATAAGACTATGCATGCCGGGTAGTACGACGACGCTCGCGCGTTTTGAATGTCAAAAGTCGCGACTTTTCAGTACACCCATTGTGATCTTCTGTCATTTTAGCGCTACAAAACGCGTGACACGCACGATCGTACTACCCAAGCTGGGATTGCATACCTATGTTTGACAAATAAAGTATCTATATCTGATGCAGTCAATAAAAATCTAGGCAGACTATACTCCGGCTTCACACCACAGAAGGGATCTACTGAGGAATCGATGACTTTTAGTTCAGACGGCACGGCACCTCAATTAGCAATTCTCATACAAACGAAGTTTGGATTTATTTCATGCCGGATCTCAATAACAATTAATCAATATGTTTTTAGAGGACACAAATCAAGGTATGTTTGTGCTTACAACCCAGATTTACAGAATAAGTAGCTGTGCCCCGCGGTGTTACCCGCGGTTTATCGATATTTCCATATGAATAAGATATTTTCCCGCAATAAAAAGTAGCCCATGTGTTAATCCAGGGTGTCAGCTAACTCCCTACCAACTTTTATTAAAATCGCTTCAGCCGTTTGGACGTGAAGAAGTAACAAACATACACACTCACAAACTTTTGCCTTTATAATATTTTACAGATTAATAGAGAAATTATATTATATTCTTTTCAATGCACTAATCCGTGCTAAGGACAATATTAAATACCTATTTAGAGGCTTAAAATTCCACCCATGTCGGGACTCGAACCCGCGACCTCTGGCTATCCGTGCCAGCGCTCTTCCGACTGAGCTAATGGGCGACTCACCGGCATCAGTGCAATTTTGAACCTCTTTACAATACTTCTCTGTATTACGTACAGGCAGCGACATCTGGCTGAAGTAATTTGCATCACTTGCAGCCCCGAGTACCTACTCTAAATAGGTTTTTCTTAGAGAAATTATAGTGTCATTATCATTAATTATAGTTTTTTTAGTGAAATTCTTACCGATATTCTTCTAAGACTTAGTGAAATTCTTAATTCGAAAACTGGAGGCAAGTAATACAAAGCGTTATCTCTTAGAGCAAACGTTTAAATTGAAACAGCAACACTCGCAAACATCTCTTTGTGTCCTCCACTTTTGAGACTTTGATTGTGTTACACTCATTAGTCTTCTAAATTGCACTTTATAAACAAGCTCGACTGTGACGCAAAGACGATATTGTTTTGAGATAATTATGTATCAAAATAAAATTTACAGAAGTAAAGGCAAGATTATAGATAGAGATAGATAGAGAACACTTTATTGTACATAAAAAAGGAAATTACACAGATATTTCTTAACCTAAGAGTACAGACGGCGGCCTTATAAGACCAGAGGTAAGAATATTTTTTCTTGTTGTAAGAGCACATGATGTAATTCGCGGATTACTCCATAGCGACATCTCTATTCTTAAAAATAAAGTCAATAGCTGAATGTATTGCCTTAATTAATGGGCTGTTTATACATTTAAATAGAAAAAATATTCCTTATTGTATGTACACTACTACAAGTTACTCGTGCATGAAAGAGAAAAGGATATTTATTCAAGACTCTCATCAAGCGCCAAGGCGTCAAACTCAATAAAAATGTACGGTCCATATTGTAGAATTTATAATAGATTCTTTTTCGTGTTTTGTTTTCGGAAGACATTGATTTTCTTCTTAATTTATGAACTAATCTTTTATAATAGTAAATCACTAAGGCCCACTTGCGTCAGCCCGGGTTAGCTGGTTAACCGGTTAAGTGCTGATTTTTCAACCCTCGGATAAAACTTATTCAACGAATATCGTATTAAACAACCATTTCAAAAATGTGTTGTAATTGCCTTTCTTTTGTTATTTTACAGTGACATTTGTATATTATTGTGTAATACTTTATCAGACGGATAAGTTTTATCGGAGGATTGAAAAATCAGCCCTAAATCGATAGTTTCGTATGCAAAATGATCGATTTAACCGGTTAACTCGAGTTAAATGAGCTAGTTCGGACTGACGCAAGTGAGCCTAAATGTATTTCTTATTCTTTATTTCATACACATAAAATACATAAGAAACGCACTTCTATTTATTTAAAATCCGTGGCTGACTCCAGCGAAAGTAGAACGTAGACATCCTTTTAGACAAGTCTCTCTGGTTGGTTGTTAAGGTCCATTTCTCTTTTAACTAATTAGCTACCGTCTATTCAAATATTTACGTCTATCATCGCGTAATTGCTTAGGCAATTAGTGAAATACGTTTATCCCCTGGTTTGTTTATCCGTTAACGTTATCGGCATTTAACGTGCACTTGCCAATAAATTGCCTCAAAATATTTTTAAGAATGAGAAGAAGAAACGAAATAAAATGAAGACTGCAACGATTAAAAAAAAAATAGAACCGTTTAGAACTATGACATTATAATCACGAATCGTTTTTCGGTGTTTCATAACGTAGGTGTGATCAAATTAAATACTAAGTTTGTAAAGATAAAAGCAAGTCCATACTGCAATGCAAGGCCTGTTTCATAGAAGTAAAATGAAAAGGTTTTATTTAAAGTAAGTAAAGAAACTGCGGCTTAATGAACGTTACAATTCAAACTAGGTGTCAATTTCAAAATCTAGATCATTTTGGAGGAAAAATGGACAAAAAAACTCCAAACAAAAGACAACTAGAACGTAGTTGAATTCAATTGTGAATTGTAATTAATAGTTTACAATGAACATTCGAAGTACATCGCAATTTCGATTAACCCACAGATTAACATGTAGATTCTACTATGCAATGTACCTCCAACTGTCATAAAAAACTAAGAATTGTAGTTTCATGAAACTCTGCCTTTATATTTTACCGAGGAAGTTAAATTTCTTGTAGCGAAGTTAATTTGGTTCCACCCTGCTGAGGTTATAAATTCGACAGACTCATGCAACTCTATTTAGCAGACGGCTTTTGCGTTTTCATGCATAATAAGCTTTGTGGACCAATGGTTGTATCGATTGGAGTATAATATTGGGTGTCTGACTCCAATCAAATTACGGCCGCAGTGGAGGCGGATGACCGGTAGCAGTCAAACCGCTCTGCTGAGCCCGGCGGATATCGTTCGAAATGTCAACGCGAGCGGGGATCATTTTTGGCTATCTACCTACTCTTGCAGTACTCAGTGCAAATCAAAGCGATGTTGTGGAGGAATAAATGGGTAATGTGTAATATTATTCATCCCCGCCCTCCCCCCTGTAGGTCTAATGATCTGAGGTCTAAGTTAATGTATCTCCCTATATTTATGTAAGTATATTATTGCATTTCACCGTTCTTTCTCCTGCACTGCCCTTTGCTAGTCTCTTCAACACTAAAAGTTTGCTGGAAGAGAATGCTTCTTGCATTAAGCACGCCTTTGTACATTTACTCATATAATTAGTGCAATAAAGAATTAAAACAAATAAAGAATGTTTTACTGTGCAAATGGCAGTGATACACTAACATGTAAACACGTTTGAACCTTGTCACAATAACCTTTTCTAGCCTGAGGTATGAGAAATTGACTTTGCCAGGGTACTGAAGTGCATAAGTGTTACTGCACGTGACCGCACCTGTAATTAATTAAATGGTTGATGAAAATGTGTCAGCGACGCCTGATAACTTCAATACCTTCCTATTAATATTAGCTGAACTTTAAAATTTTGCAGTACATATTCAATTCAATTTGGCTAACCTACTAGTAGTGAAATTTACTTGGCGATCTAGATTAACAGTCATGAAGATATAAATCCTTCATGTGATTACATCACTTTAAAAAAGAAAGAGAAGCGCCATATTGGCTTGTCTCTTGGAGGAAGGCCGTATACAATTTTGTAAAGTAAATTATTAGAGTAATCATTTTGTTATCTTCTGCGAATTTTTGGATAATTCAAATTCAAATTCAAATTCAAATAATTTTATTTCAACGTAAAGAATTTACATTCTATTTGCTGAATGTCAATGTACAATGTAAAGTGTAAGCCGCCGCCTTCGGGCCGTATTGTAGTGGAGAAAAAGGCAGCGGAAAAAAAAACTCCACTCTGACCATCTTTTCTCAAATCATCTTAAAACCAAATACATCAGTTGCCATATGTAAACCTAATAAGATTTCATGACTGCCATTAACAACCCCAAATGTCAAAGCATTAGTCAAATGTCTCACAATAATAGGGGAAAACATAAGTGCTGCGGCCAGACACACGAACAGCACTCGTTCACGAGCATAACGCAGTGCTCAGCCATCATCAGTCTCAACCATTTTGGAGGGAGATAGATGACCCGAACACCACGCTACCATTCGAATGACCTTTAGCAAACTTGCAGTTAAGTTTTTGTCAGTTATATAAGGTATCATATAGTTATTAATATGCAATCACGTCGTCTGTACACACTTGTATTATAAAATATATGTTATACTTAGTTATACTTAACAATAAAATCGCGGTGGAATTGGTTTACTACCACGGATTAGGATCGTTTATATAGTCGTCTATTCTATAATATGCCTTTTTACATAGCGAATTTTTAATGAAAGTTTTAAATTTATTTTCAGACAAGCATAGAACACGTTCTGGAATTTTGTTGTAAAAACGAACGCAGTAACCTACAAATGATGTGCCTACCTTGGCTAATCGGGATTTAGTACAAGCAACCTTGTTTCTATTCCTTGTGTTTACGTTATGAACGTCCCTATTTAATTTAAACATTGTTATATTTTTTCGGACATACATTATATTATCGAATATATATTGGCAAGCCAGTGTAAGAATGCCTATTTCTTTAAAACGCTCCCTTAGCGATTCTCTACTGTTTAAGTTGTAAATAGCTCTTATTGCTCTTTTTTGCAAGACAAATATGGTTTCTATATCTGCTGCCCGTCCCCATAATAACAAACCATACGACATGACACTGTGAAAATAACTAAAATAGACCAGCCTCGCCGTCGACACGTCTGTAAGTTGTCTAATTTTTCTGACTGCAAACGCTGCTGAACTCAACCGACCCGACAGTTTTCCAATATGCTGACCCCATTGCAGTTTTGAGTCTATCGTTATACCTAAAAAAAGCGTGGACTCTACCAGCTCTAGCCTCTCACCAGATATTTTTAAACTCGTGTCAACATTTTTAACATTGGGTAGTGAGAATTTGATGCATTTTGTCTTTTTTGCATTTAGCATCAGATTGTTTATAGTGAACCAGTTTAGAATAGTAGATAAAGCATTGTTTACATCGTCTACATTACTTATACCTCTCTTTACTTTAAAAATTAAGGAAGTATCATCTGCAAACAACACTATCTGCGAAAGCTTTTCTACTAGGTAGGGCAAATCATTTATATATACCAAAAAAAGGAACGGACCCAGTATAGAACCTTGAGGGACTCCTATTTTTACATCAGAACCAGAGGATTTAACTCTATTAATATCAACCTTTACAGTTCTGTCTGTTAAGTAAGATCGAAGAAGACTTAGTGATTTATTACTTAAACCATATCGGTGCAATTTTATGAGAAGTGTTTAGAAGTGATATATAATTATGATAACGATATTAATGACAGTTGAAACATAAATGTGAGTATATCTCTGAGTATTTTATGTCAAATAGGGAGCTTTGCTATTCCATAGTCAAACATAGGAAAATACAGCTATCACTATTACAAATGGCAGTAAAAAGAGTTCTAGGTTTTAGAATAATTATGGAAATTTTACAGAGTTATCGCCGTTAAAAAGACTTTAAATAGGCTAAGTACAAACTTAGCCTATTTAAAGTCTTTTTAACGGAGATAACTCTGTAAAATTACAATAAATGTCAAAATTAAAAAATAAACTCTGTAAAAACTACAAAGTTTTTTGACCATATTTTCTCTTCCATATTTTCGTTAAAAGTAGAATGTATGACTCGGTAATAAAACCCATTATAACCTCGACGTGCCTATCGACCACCGCCGTTCGATAGGCGTTCGTTTCGCCTAAAATGGATCGTTTGTTCCCTAGTCTTACAATCTACTATCCTCCTTGACCACTAACCTCCATGGTTACGAGGCAGGTACCATTGGAGTTCATTGTGTCTGACATAGAAGAGAAGTCAGGACTCGGTAGGTATATCCATTTTTTCTAATCTCGGTAAATTAAATGCGAGGTCAAGTTTTAAGAGTGCTCGAAGGCTTATCTTCAAGGCGCCGATAATTTAATTATGTAACACTCATCCAAAGTTAGAGTAGTACTCGTTTCGTATAATTAGAAACTTGGCAGGATTTCATAACTAAGAATCATTTCCTCGAATGAAATACTTTCCTTGTTTTAGGTAAGTAATGAAAAAAATTAATTATCTCAAAAGACAAAAAGAAGAAACCTTTTTAAGTAATGAAGTCCTTATTTAATGAAGAACACCATATTTGGGGTTCCGTACCTCAAAAGGAAGAAATTGAACCTTCATAGGATCACTTTGTTGTCCGTTTGTCCAACATTCTGTCTATCAAGACCGTGTCCAGGTATCGAGTTGAAATTCAAAGCATATATTCAACTCCCCAGTCCCGTAAAAAACAAACTTCTTAGTTAATGTTAAAAAAGATACAGCTGTTTAGGCCGCAAATAACTAAACAACTATTTCGACACTCATCATAAGCCATTTGACGTCCACTGCACGACATACTCGATTCTTGATATTATAAAATGTAACTTTTTATACATCTGTACGCGATTCCGACTCCCACTTGTCCGCGGTGGAGTATGTTACTGCGATGCAGGAAGAGACCCGTGCCCCAGCAGTGGGGACATATGAGGGTTGATAACGAATAGGCGATTAAGTTCAGGAGGAAAATTATCCCATACCGGCCTATGATGCTTTAGAAAATTTTATAAGTACAATTTAAAACTTTACACAAAATGATACTAATGCAACAATTAATTAAATTTGGTTCAGCTATTCAGTTCAGTGCAAAGCTAACTTTGCAGTAAGATAAAGCGGTAACCCGAAAAAAATTATTACTGCAACACTCACTAGCTGTCAATTCAGTGGTATATATTACGTCAGTTATTGTCTGTTACAATTTTGATTTGTGGAATACATTGAAAATATGGTGAAAACATACAAAAGCAACGTACGGAAATTACTATTTCGGATGCTAGATAATTTCAATCATCTGAAGGAGCAAAGGAAGTTAGTCGTTTCGCAGAAACTACAATGTATTCAAGAAATTGAAACGTTGACAGGTACGTAGACTGAAAGAGTTTTGATCCTTTGAGTTTTTATTTATTGTCTTTACTTTTATGTATTTTTCGATGAGTATTCACACTAACTTATGAATCACTTTTTCATATATATATTTCAAGGCGAGTAGAAAGAATACTGATGACACTTTTGTGTTTGTTTCAGGTGAAGTTAGTGATGAGCTCAAACATGACCATGTCATAAAACTGGAGCTGGACACCAAGAAAAAGATAGGTTACTGGATGATGACATGATTGCTTTCATTATCAATGTTCAAGATTCGGACAACGATGAGGATGATGGTGATGAAGATAATGAACCAATATTTGAAGACATCCAGTACTTGGAATCCGATTCCGATAAAGATATTTAATGTTGTAAATAAAACAAATTAATTTGATTCTGAGATGGTGTGACGACCTGACCAAATATTTACCTGGGTGGGAAGCATTGGCCGTCAGCAAAGAGGAGTGGAAATCTGAAGAGGAGGCTTTTGCCCAGCAGTGGGACACAGCCATGATTATTAAAAAAAAAAAATTGATTCCTAAATAGTTTATTATCCACCTCTTTGCTTGCGAAAATTCCATACAACAGTAGTAAAAAATATTCGGTGCGGAAAGTTAAACCAATCTGTATACAGGACTTAAGTTTTCATTTTAACTCTTTAATTTAATTAAAGTATCAAGATCATTACTCGCGACGCACTTGGGGATACCATATAAAATATTTTTAAATCTACCACCTTTTCGCCACTGCAAAGTTAGCTTTGCACCTATTTAACTGGAGCACGCTATAGGCGCAGACAGTAAGGGCTGAAATGCACTAGCGCTTTATAACACGAAAATTCGTGGGTGTATTTTGCTCGGAGGATTCAGGATTGGGAGAGACTAAGGTTTACATTCACCATGATCTTGACACAACTCTTTCACTACATCAACATTCATTAAGCAATAAAAATTTAAATGTAAAGAGATTCTACAGTCAACTGATAGATAGGTAAATAAAGAGATGATGGTTTAATATTTTGTTTACATAGAGCTTGGTGTTACATAATTTAATGTACGTAATTCTACAACAGATCAAAAGGGATCAAGAACTCTAGAACTCGTAAACTTGAAAACATATCTTAACATAATTGGTAGAATCCGTTGAACATAACTTGAAAACATATCTTAACATAATTGGTAGAATCCGTTGAACATAACTTGAAAACATATCTTAACATAATTGGTAGAATGTGTTAAACATAGTTTTTATTAACACGTCGTTTTACAATGTCTTATCATTCATTTGTTCTAAAATTTTTGTAAATAGAATTTCAAATGAGCCATAAATAACAAAAAGGAAAACTGAATTAACAATTTACTGATTCCTGCTTTCTTGTACCATGGATTATAAATTTTAAAATACAATACAAAAAAATACAAAATGTTTAATTTAAAAGAAAAAGATTACAAGCTTGTTTTACGTTGGTTACCACACTAGATGTAAGTCTGTGCGGTGGTAATCAGAGGAAGGCTTAACATTAAGATTAGTTTTGGCACTTACCGTTTATGGTTTGTTTTAGACACATTTGAATAAAGAAATAAAACATAAACTCACGCCTGTATACCGGAAGGGTTGGCAGAGACCTTGATATGCCAATTGCCACAAGCCTGATAGATCTGTTTTGGTTTATCAACATTCAATACTTGTCGATTGTAAAAATATCTTCGAAATTGCCTAGAATCGAATAGAGTGTACTTATGTTAAGGTGCTATTGACTAATGACTGTGCAACTAAACACTATTTGTGCAAGTTATCAGTTGTAAACAGCGAATTTCACAACGATATAAACAGGTAAGCCTCAAAGGAGACGGGCATTTCTGGGCCTGCTTGTAAATAGTTGAGATATGGTTTAAAAAAATCGTTATATTTTTCTATTTTAAAATAGAAAAAATGAGCTCAATTCACAATCTGGAAGATGAGAAATCTTAAAAATAAGTTTATGTCCCTAATAAAGTAGGATATCGATTGCTTTAATCGATTAGTGTGAATGTATTAAATAAAAAAACTCACACCAGATGATTTATTTAATCAAAGTAAATGAATACATTATACGAGGGCTGCTACTTATGTATGCGGAATAGAAAAAATAAACAAATGTATATGGCTAAATATGCTTTTATTGTTTTTCAAAGTATTCTCCACCACTATGATCGATGCACTTTTGCATTCGATGAAACCAATTTGTAACACTTTTTCCACTCTGAGATATCTTCAAAACGTGCTGTTTGAACGCATCTACGGCATCTTCACGGGTCGAAAATCGTTGACCACGTAATTTATTCTTTACATTTGGGAATAAATAGAAATCATTGGGAGCCAAATCAGGGCTGTACGGTGGATGACCCATCAATTCTATTTTTTGACCATCCAAAAATGTAGTTGTTTCCTGAGATGTATGACAGCTGGCATTGTCATGGTGAAGTATGATTCTGCGTCGCTGGTTGTTTTGGCGTATTTCCTTAAATACTTCCGGCAAACAAATGGTCGTGTACCACTCCGAATTAACCGTTCTGCGATTCTCCAGTGGTATTGTAGCCACATGGCCATTAATACCAAAAAAACAGGCCACCATTTGATTTACAGTGCTTTTTGCACGAGCCACTTTCGTAGGGTTCGGCTCATTTTGAAACACCCAAACTCTTGATTGTTGTTTAGTTTTGGATCGTAAATCCAGGATTCGTCACCTGTGTAGATGTTATAAACAGATTTTGAGTCGCCTCCGTTGAATTTTTTTAAGGATTTCTTGCACCATTCGACGCGAGCATCTTTTAGATCCTGAGTTAAGTTGTGCGGGATCCAACGCGAACAAATTTTTTTTACAGACAAATGTTCATGTAATATCCTATGAATACTCGTCATACATATGCCCAGAATAGCCTCTATCTCGCGATACGTAACATGGCGGTCTTGCATTATAAGTTTTCGCACAGCTTTAATATTTTGTGGCACAACCACCGTTTTCGGGCGACCTTCTTTAACTTCGTCCGTGAGCTTACTGCGCCCGCGATTAAACTCACTAAACAGTGATACACAGTCGTTTTTGATGGAGATTCACCACCAAAAGTCGAAGTTAATTGATCTACGCACTGTTGTTGCGTTAAACCACGTCGAAAATCGTAATAAATCATAGCACGAATATTTTCACGAGTGAGTTCCATTTTTTCAGCTATATGACATTTTAAACCCAACAAAAACAAAACACTAATGTATATAAGAGAAAAATATTAGCGGCCAGTATTTAAAAAAAGAACGAATTTGACCATGGAGGTCAGACATTGCGTTTAAAATTATTGGAATCCCAGATTCCGCATACATAAGTAGCAGCCTATGTAATTTACATAGGTACCTAATATGAGCAGTTTAAAAAAATGTTACTATTTATTAACTTCAAGAAAATAAATCTTTAAATTGATTCTCGTTTAAATTAATTTATTACGCGTGTTTGTCAACTGTATATTTAATCTGTGTCTGTAATATCCAGTGACGGACGTGACACCTCTCTGACAGTTGCCATGTTACCAAAAATTTTATTGATCTTACAGGGTGTCTCATTCAAATCGGTCAGTATGGGAAAGTCTAAAACTATAAGACATACGAAGATCTGTTCTGAGGAACCATGTCATCGATTTTAATAAAAAGAAAAACTGCATTCATACATTTAAAAAAACATCTGTACTCTTTTCGGGAATCGAACCCGGTTGTTTTGAAAAAAAAAAAACCTACACTATTTCTATTTAGATATCGATTGTGTAGGTCTTAAGCAGTAAATGTCTGTATGAAACATGATGTCTAAAATGAATAAAATGCATTGTTTTCACATACTTTAATTTATTTTAGTAGGTGCTCGAAGTTACCGCCGACTTTTTCAATACAATATTCAACACGTTTAGGTAACGATCTTACGATTGCATTTTGTATGAAAACAATGCATTTTATTCATTTTAGACATCATGTTTCATACAGACATTTACTGCTTAAGACCTACACAATCGATATCTAAATAGACATAGTGTAGGTTTTTTTTCAAAACAACCGGGTTCGATTCCCGAACGGAGTACAGATGTTTTTTAAAATGTATGAATGCAGTTTTTCTTTTCAGTAAAATCGATGACATGGTTCCTCAGAACAGATCTTCGTATGTCTTATAGTTTCAGACTTTCCCATACTGACCGATTTGAATGAGACACGCTGTATAGTGCGTTATATGAGTGTGTTTTCCTGTTGCTTTTGATACTATAATTCTCCGACCAGTGCTTTCTTTCTACGGACTTCTGATCTTGCTTAACTTGTGCGACCCTTGCTATCATAACGGACACGGAAAAGTTTAGTATAATTTATTGTCAGCTTGTTGCATAATCTTACTTTTACTAAATTTCTTATAACTGCTCTCAGATTGGCAAAATCCGCAGAATTTTCAGAGATGGTTTGATAATATATAAGCTCTTAATTGACATTACTTTAATCTTTTTACACCTAGGCCCAAGAATGTATGAAAGCGTATCCGTTTCCTTCGAGATTCCGAAAAAGTCATATTGGCGATTGAAACGTCTCGTTCCCTTGTAAATTCCGAGCGCTCTACAAGCAGTCTTCTATTACTGGCCCGTCATTCTGCCGACGCTTATAACAAGGATGTAAAACAACAATTTGATCAGCCTCCGATCCCGAATGTGGGCTAAAGTAAAAACATGGCTTGCCAAGTGCAAGTGGGATTCGCGCACTGACGGTTCCGTACCAACATATTTTTTATGTAGTCTATATAATTCTCACTGCAGAGTACAGGCCACCGAAAGAGATGGTATCGGATTAATTACCATTCGTTCCCACCGTCGGCTGCCAATTTGAAGGTTCTTGAACGCCCAGACTCTCAGTTTTTCTCACGATATTTTCCTTCACAGTTAGCAAGTGGTATTCCTACTATAATTTCACACAGTTCCACAAAGTACAAATTATATAGTCAGTAGTTATTTAAAAAAAAATGTTTTTTCGTCGTAATCAACACACAGTTTTTGTTTCGTTGTGGACTGGACTAAAAAATTAGAGAAGGAAGTAGATGCGCAAACAAAACATACAAAATGATAATACAGAAACGATATAAGCGTATACAGTTAGCGACCTGTGGGCACGGAATTCTAAAAATATAGCGAATCGCGGCTCATCCAATAACTCGCTGAATTCGATTTCGGCAATTCGGAAAATCAATTACGCTTCCACGTATCCACATTTTGTCTGACAATATGTGTGCATGGAATAGAAGCAGCTTTCGGGACAAATTACACTGAACTGTAATAGTTTTACTTTAGATTGTCGTCTAACATTTATTCAATGAAGTTTGAAAGCCCCATGGTAATGTTTTTATAGAAAACTATTTAATACGCAAGAAATAGCATAAAAACATTGCTTCTGGTGCCACACTAGGATACCCTGTGTCGTGGGAACCACAACATCACAAACATGTAAACATCCGAGACCTGGGGCTTTTTTGTCTCCAGCCGGGGTTCGAACCCGGGACCTCTTGCATGGTAGGCAGATGCGCTATTGCTGCGCCACAGAGGTCGTCAACCGCTGCGCCACAGAGGTCGTCATACTTAATACTAAGACTTGCATTTAAGCGCGCTTAACACTAAATCAACCTTTCTTCCAGTTCTTTTTTCTTTAATTTTATAATTAAATTCCATAACTTTTGTTCCTTTACAAACATGATTAACCGCAACATGGCCGCGACAGAATATCAGCGTTGCACGTAGTATCTCGGTGCTCGTGCAACACATGCTGAGTCGGGGCCATTTTAGGGGCTCAATACTTTAAACCCTGTCTTCAAAATTAAATCACGATATAAATGTGTAACTTTTTTCTTTTGTTTTTTGTGTTCAGCAAATATTTGAGGATATGTATATCTGTGAATATGTTATGTTATATGTTGTTTGTTTTCACATTGTGTTTTTAGTATTGTGTCGTTAAATAAATGTTTTATCTATCTAATTGTTAAACCAAAACTTTCGTATGCTATAATAAACACTACACACTACACTATACTACACATCTACTTGTGTATATCTACTTATGTTCGTAACTTACTTGAATATTTGTGAAGAGTAGAGAGAGTCCGAACTTTCTTTAATCAGCTATACGCAGTTAGCTCGAAGAAAAATCGACTAGAATAGAAGAAGGAATAATGTAATGCTAGAAAAATAATAAAAATCCTTGCTGCATATATATTTCGAGTCCGAAAATAGCAGCAAACGAAAGTTGAATTGCTTCGTTTTATGAAAGCAAATAGCATTAAACGTCAGTGACCTGAAACTGTTTTGGAACTGTTAACTGGAAAAGTTTCGAAATGTGTTACAAAATTAAATGCTCAGTTTAATTTCAGACTTTTTAACTGAGCTTTAGGAAGTTTTAGGAATTAAATTTGAAAATTTGCAGGGTTCCCAAAAAAGATCATGAAATCCATTAAATAAAAAAAAATTCGACTGAAGTGAAAAATAAACTAAAAAGAAAGTTTAAAAATAGTAATACCTACACCATCTAAAACCATGCCCCGGGCACTACAGCATCAGAGTGGTCCCTTCACCCATCTAGTTTGAATGAGGATGCCACTGGACGCTGTATAAATCATCTCATTACATAGATGCAAAGGACAACTACAGTAATAGGTCCCAACAGCCATATTTTATATAAAGTTATGCTACAGAATTCATGCTTAAAAATTTACATTATTTTCTCACTCGAGTGAAGCAGTATCATCTCTTCTCCTTCGAGGTTGTATTTTTTTTTGTTTTTCAGGGTTTTTGAATTGTTTATAATATTTTATATTGCTCTTCTTAGTGAATTAGTAAAACGATATAGTTTGAAGGTCTATTTATCTTACATCTTTTCAATCGTGATATGATTGAGTTTTGCCTTTATATCGTTATACAAAAGCCATCATACCTCTAGCAAATTATACGATCACTGCCTGCATTTGTTATGTATGGCGTGCGATTGTTTACTAGGAAGTATGATCACTATTAACGCCTTCATGAATAAGAACTACTTACAACGGACCATGAGTGCGCTGGAAGTGCTAGAAAAAAATATAAAGTGTCAACCAGACAGACCTTTGAGAAGAGAACTGTGTTTTAAAACTCGCATTTAAGCGAATTGAATATATTATATTTATTTTCTAATTATAGCCAAAAATTTAAAATCTTGCATTTTCACTTAATCACCTAACCACCTTAATCACACAAGAACACCTGCGGCGCAAATGTATTTCACGCCAACGCGTGAATTGCGTGAAGTAGAAGAGGACTATGCCAAACAGTGAGCTCTATTTATGGGCTGATTAGACTAGGAGAGAGAGAGAGAATCATCTACCTAGGAGATAGGTAGACAATTTTATTTTATGCCGGTAGAAATATTAAATACTGAATGGTTAGCTTAAGCATTCATTTTTAAGACAGTACTGATTGGTCCGTTTATATGAGCACTCAATCTCCAAAAATGTAATGGTTGATCTGAAAGTCGACAGAATCTATATTAGGAGACAATACAATATATGTTCATTCAAAACATTAAGTTTTATAAATCAAAAAAAGTGTTTAAACACATACAACTCGGCCTGAACGGAGCTCGGCCGTCGGCTTCACCGCGATGAGATTCCTCGTGTCCACTTTGCGGGGCCTGGTCCTCGGCCTCGCAAGTTATATCTAACTGGCGTTTGAAATATTGAGTTGGAATTCGTCGCGTGGGAACTTGGGTAGTGTCGGCCTTTGACCTTGGCCTTTACGGAGGTATACCTATGGTATCGCCTCAGTGGGATCAGTGAGAAGGAGAGGTATTATTATGTCTTCTTATTATTATACATCATCATATATTTCATAATTCATATTTTATTTTTGAATACTTTCAACTTGTTGTTGTCTTTTTAACATTTCCACATTCAAACATAATGTTGTTTTTTCATATACAATACATATACAAAGGCCCAAACTTTGATAATCTATTTTATAGGTGCTGAGGAAAAAAAAATTATGATATGGTGCCGCAAATCGGCTATTTTAATTTTTTACAAGCAACAACAGGCGCGGTTAGGTGCGGGATGGGAGACCGTCCCGTGACTACCGCTAGTGGCATTTTTCCGAGCGCTTCCGTGCTTCGCAAGGCACGTTAAGTCGTTGGTACTGGCTGTCATGTAATGGCAGTCGTAAAGCCATGTCAGAGGCCTTATGGGCGGCTTGATAACTTCTGACAGTAAGGCTCGCCACTGTCTTACAATCCTCCAACAACCCGGACTTGGCCCCCGTGGCCCCGAGTGTGGCCTTACCCGCCATAGACCCGTGCCCCAGCAGTGGGGACATACAAGAGTTGATATCGTAAATATTTTTTTCATAGTTAAGACAAATCTAACGTCACCTCTCAGTCTAAAACCCATCAAGCCGTTCTGGCTACAGAGTATGCCAAAAAAATATGCATATGTACATACATACACTCGAAAATAAAACCCTCTTTCTAACGCAGTCGTAATAATAGGTTCATCACTTTGAAATTTTACCTACGGACGCTCTGAACACGTTTGTCTTTGTGTTTTTGTGGCAATTTGGATAAAAGTCAGCTCGCTCTTTTTCTTCTATAGGCACTCTAAAATTTTCCTGAAAAAAGTTAATTTCAACTCAACTCGTTTATAAAGACTTTTGATAGATAAAGTTTTTTCATTTCTGGTCACTGGAAGGCATCGAGTTATTCTATTATTGGTTACCAGACGTGAATATTTTTAATGTTTTTTTCTACATTATTTTGCTTCGACATTAGCAACATCTGCTTTCGCCACATTTTTAATTTCGATAAAAAGTTAAGAGTTTTAACCAAATTCATGAAGGGTCGGCCCAGCCTGCTAATTTACGAGTTTAGGGTACAGTTAGAAACATTGTGTTAATAAATTTACTGGGATGTCAAAGAGTAGCCGTTTGAAACTTTTTTGTAAATAACTTGGTTCGACTAGGCGCGGTCGGGTGCGGGATGGGTGATTGTCCCGTGACTACCGCTAGTGGCATTTTTTCCGAGCGCTTTCGTGCTTTGCAAGGCACGTTAAGCCGTTAGTGCCGGCTGTCATTTAATGACAGACGTTAAGACATGTCAGAGGCCTTATGGCGGCTTAATAACGTCCGACGGTAAGACCCGCCACAGTCTTACAATCCTCCACCAACCCGGACTTGGCCCCCGTGCCTAACCTTCCTGCGATGAAGCATGAGACACGTGCCCTAGCAGTGAGGACATAATTATAAGGGTTGATATCGAAAAATATATTTATTTTTTCCTATTTAATTATTTGTGCCGAGAGACATTGTACTTTTAGAGAGAGGGTTATATTTTTTTTTGATACTTTAAACAAAGTCAAGAAATCTATCAACGAGGTAGATATTATTTTTCAATTAGTTATTGAATTAATGTGCCCTAGGTTGAGTCACCAAACGACAGTCATATTGCTTTCGGTATTTAACTTATATAAATGGACGATGTAAAAGTTAACTATAACAGAATTAAATATTGAATTAAAATCTCACAATTTTAAAGTACTGAAGCATAGGAACAGCTGTTTCATTTATGCATAATCTCAGAACATTTTCCGATAGTTGCCTGCAGGCCAAAGTTTTCAATATTGTAAGGAAAGCGCTCCGTTCTCACGGTGAGTTACTTAAAACATTTAAAAACTTCTGTTCTTACCATTATTTCATTATTCAATCCATTATTGTAGATACTTTAATTCAATTTCATTAAAGTTTTGACTCGGATCAACATAATACATAATTATTACATAGGTATTTGTTGGCATTTGATTAAAAAAAAAATAGCACTGCAAGCCACAAAGAAAAAAAAATACAAGTTTTTCTTTTCTTTTGTGCCAGTTTCACTGAAAATCAGCCAGCGCTTATAATAAATTAAATATTTGAATGGGTCTTCATGGTCAATTGTCATACGGGATAATGCATCCTTTTTGGTAACTCATAAAGTGCGTGACATTATACTCTTTTTCAATAAAAAAAGTAAAATAAAGTTATTAAAACGAGGCGATACTCACACAAGAGTAATTTTATGTTAAATTTCAAACAACATACGATTGCAATGCAACTTTATTAATATGCCGAAAGGACACTAAATGAAGGTTTGATCGTAATGGTATTAGAAATATATAAACTAAAAAAAGATTAACGATATTGAAGGGGTTTCTATGAGAAGAGCTATGAAGCTCTCATTTATTTTTTATACCTACCTATATTTTCCATCCTAATCCTAATCACGTTCACATCTCCATTTGTGTCCACTACATATGTTAGTTAAGTTTCATTGCGATCCAGCATCTCGTTTGTAGATAAAAATCAAACTGCGTTTGTATGGGAATCTTTGTATTCAGCTCCTTGATTATGTAACTTTTCACGTATACACTTACGTGCGAAAGCGGAATGTTTACTTAGCTCAGTCGTTTAGATATGACGCGTAATATCTACCACACATAGTGTATACAGCATTTCAGTGGATATCTGACACGTGATAGTGATATTGAGGGACATAATTGTACAACATAGTCTAGTGATAATAAATTTTTGAACACATATGTATGCGTGAAAAATAACTTAATGTTATTAAGGCGCTGCTCTATTATAATTATTAAGATAAAGATATTGAAATGCTTAAGGGATTAGATTACCATGTTTACAATACTTGCGGTGTCTGCACTAGACCTTAAGTTGTGATGTTGTAAAGCATTTTATTTAAATAATAAAAATGGACCGACTTCAACCGTGTGTTTTAATTATAATATTTTTTAATTTGTTTTATTTAATTATAAACAGAAAACATGGTAAAAGAATAGGATAAGCAGGTAAAGGGCGATTAATATAGCTTGGCATAGTTGAAATAGTAATGCTAAAAAATGAAGGAAATCTCAAAAATGGGTGACGTAATTTTAATATATAAAAAATGAAGATACTCGTATAAAGACGTGTGCACCGTTACAAAGTCTGTATCGCAGGAACCTGATTAAACTGACTAAAGTAATTGACGACAGGTTCGGTAACGCTATTATGATGGATGAATGAATTCAACGAACGAAACTAATACCTACCCGATTCGAAATTGCGGCCCAGTCCCAGGATGCCTTCTCGAATCGGACAAGCTTTGTAAAGTTTCAAAGTGGAACGCTGCATGGAAAGTAATTGCGTCTGCCCTCAAAGGGTTTAAATTTGTATTCTTGACTTAAGTTGTCAAAGAATTGCGCTTCATTTTGTGTAAAGAATGACCTTGGAAATTCTTCAGATTCAAAAACCTATTTAGAGGCTAAAAATCCCCGGCATGGGTGAAATTTTTAGCCTCTAAATAGGTTTTTGAATTTGTCCTTAGCACGGGTTAGTGCATTAAAAATAAAAATAGTATAATTCTTCAGATACTCAAAATAAAACCTACATACGAAAAGTCGTCGTCGTCGTCGTCAGGCTATACTAGTCCACTGCTGGACATAGCCCTCTCCTCAAGAGCGCTACGTTGTGCTATCATAGGAGGTAATGCCCATAATCCCCACGCTGGGCATGCGGGTTGGCGATCGCAGTTCGGTGGAATTGTACTGCATACGAAAAGTGGCTGGTATTATTGAGGCGCTACCCGATTCTAGGACCTAGGTTCCTGTCAGTAGGTTCTAAAAATAGCTATTACGTTAGTTGAGATTTATGATGTTTAGTTTTTCCAAAGACGCGTCATAAAAGAAGATATAATATGTTTTTTTTCCATTGATGGCGGTAGTTAGCGCCGCGCAGCACCTTACAGAAAAAGCCTATAGACTAAGCTCGTTCAAGAAAAATATTTCACTCAAGTCAAATCACCCAGAGGTTTTATTTGGCAGAATTACGTAAAATGAAAATGTTTAGTAAGGCAAACGAAATTATCCAAACAATATGAGTGTCTTTTCTCAATGTACAATTTTTATTGTAATGAACATAGCGTTTGATAAACTAATGCTGAAACGAAAAATATTTAATAAGTACCTACGTTTCATTGCAAGTTTTTAATATCAAAACTTGCACTTCAATAATCATCATTTCGTGCTTTTTCAATAACAGGTTCGACTGATCACAAACTATTTGAAACTAGTGAGATTTCATTTTCTAATTTTGTAAAATGAACCTAGCGCATGTCGACCTACGTTTCAAAATTCACAGATTTCGTGCCTCACACGACTATCGAGCATGTTGGAAATGAATTTACGGATTGGAAAAAATCTTGTCGCTGAGCTACGAGAAAGTCGGGATAAGGAAAAGTTTACAAAATAAAACTACAACGTTGAATGATAATCATAAAATCAAGCATTCGGAAAAGCAATATTTGTTTCACTAATTCGGCCGTTACTTTTTAGTTTTGACTTTCTCGAATATTCTTTTTGCACCTAACCACTGTCATACATTATTATGCATCGTAAAGCCTTTTTTAAATATTATATCTTCACAACTCTCCGAGATATAAGGGGATCGCGCATAAAAAATGCGTAAAATCGGAGCCTACACTGGAGCAAACGAAAAGACATTTCCAATTTCAATAATTTATTTCTCTCTTTCAGTACCCCTTGGTGTGAATTTACCTTTATTCACATCGCTTGTACCTATCAGCTTCACACTACGTTAGACACTCGCCTCGTTTCCCTATCTCCCGTGCTATAATGCCCGGCAGATAACTTCAACAAAAATCCGGGCAGACATATGAGACATTCTTTTTAATAACTATCTGACCCAGCGAACTTCGTTCCGCCTAACAGTTGATTTTTTTATTAATTATTTTTTTCCCCTCCGTAAAAACCATCCTCGTACTTCAAGGAATATTAAAAAAAAAGAATTAGCAAAATGGGTTCAGCTCCTCTCGAGATTTGCGCTTACGAACACATTCGGCGATTCATTTTTATATTATAGACCAGATGACCCAGCGAACTTCGTATCGCCTAACAGTCGATTTTTTAGTTTTTTTAAATATTTCTCTCCTTTAAAACCATCCTCGTACTTCAAGGAATATTCTAAAAAAAGAATCAGCGAAATTGGTTCAGCTGCTCTCGAGATTTGCGCTTACCAACACATTCGGCGATTCATTTTTATATTATAGATTAATATTTTTTAAAAAGATTTAAGTAAAGGCCAAAGAATTCCAACCAACCTGTTCTCTCTAAGACGAAAGAGATTATTTGGTCTCCCTAGCCATGAACAGAGATAAATTGACCGCTCATGTGTCAGCCCCAGTCTCGAAAAAAAGGGTAAAGGAACCAAAGAAATAGAAAAAAATCCAAGTCACATCCCACGACCCATGCCGATGAGACCTGAAATACGTTCCTGTGAAATGAAAGTCATTTGGTCAACTTATTTGTCAGGCATTATACCTGCTACTGGATTATGTTTCACTAAACTTTGCGCTCTATCTGTTTTCAGAGCAACATTTTGTTTTCGTATCACGTAAAATTTATATCATCATATCCAGGGTCGGCAAATGCATCACAGTTTTAAGGCGCTTAGGGGCGCTAACTAGCGCCACCAATGAAATAAAACTTGTTTTAAAATACGTTTTTATCTAAAACAGAACATAAGAAATCTTAAAAAACCTATTTAGAGGCTAAAAATTCCACCCATGCCGGGATTCGAACTCGCGACCTCTGGTTTAACAACTTGATCTAAATGAGAAATCTTAACAACTGTGATAACTATTTTTAGAACCTACCTAAAATGAACAATCTAGGACTAAGTCCTAGGATACTACATTCTAGGCTGTATGTTCTTAAAAAAAAATACTACAACTATTAAGATTTCTCATGTTCAATTTTTGAAAAAAACTTATTTTAAAAACCTATTTAAAGGCTAAAAATTTCACCATTTCAAATTTCAATTTCATCAAATTTCATGCCGGGATTCGAACCCGCGACCTCTGGCTCTCCGTGCCAGCGCTCTTTTCAACTGAGCTAATGGGCGACTCACCGGCATCAGTGAAATTTCGAACCTCTTTGCAATATTCTCTGTATTACGTAAAAACTTATTATAAAACAAGTTATGATTTTTATTCCATTGGTGGCGCTAGTTTGCGCCTCTAAGCACCTTAAAGCAACAAATACGAAGGCGTCAATTGGCTGGAAAAGAAGGGGAAGCAGTGGTTAACATAAATTTTGAAAGCCTTCCCTAGCCCGGAAACATCCAAACGAGGAGTTTGCACGTTATTCAGAGCCGAGGGCCTCTTGGTCAGGACTTGTTATTTAATAGGTGGAGTTCTCTGAATGTTCAAAGTTATTTATTATTGCCTCTACTTGTTTCTGGTACCTACTGCTCTTTATTAGACAAGATTATACGCAATGCAATGCTTATCTGCTTAACCCAAAACTGTACTCTAACATCTTTATTGCACACATTAAGGGTTATGTAATTTCAGCAACCTGTCTTTAAATCTAGGGAACAAGTATCTTTGAGAAAACCAGAAATCAAAATAATGTTTTGTTTTATCGTAAATAATTTACAGTCTAGCATCAAAAAGTGAAAATAACTTTGCAAAATTCCACCAAAAATCCCACAAGCACCATGTGGTTAGTTAATGCACCGCCCTCCCTCCCACTTTTTGAAGCAGAAGTAAGACACGAACACACCATAACCGACACCAATACTTGTGTGAGAAAACACGCGACGCGTTTCGCTTCTAACACGAGGCATCCTCAGGCTCAGAAGTGCAAGTTTTCGCATGGTGCTTGTAGGAGTTTTGGCGAAATTTAACAAATTTTCACTTTTTAATGCTATTACGGATTTTCGCAAAATAACGCCTGATTCCATACAATTTACAGTTTGTTCAATGAACAGTGTTGACCGCTACCTTTGCATCAAGTTTCTGGTGCAAAACACGGCACCGAATAAAATCTCCACGTCGACTAGCATTTCTCAAAGCACGCAACGTGTTTTTGAAAGAACGCAAGGCCTTATTACTAAAAGTTGGTTGTTTCTAACAACCAACTTTTAGTAATAAGGCCGCCAATTGTACTGTATTTTTATATAATTTCTGTTACTGTTATTTCCGTGTACAATAAAGAATATTCTATCTATCTAACCATTTCTTCAGTACTACTGTGACAAATTATTTTCTAAAATAGGAGTAAAAATCTCCCTTTTTATTTTGTATTATTTTATGTATATCTTACTCTTATGTATACCGTTTCTCATAGTGAGGTTTAATTATTCACCACGAGTTTCCAAGTGGATTTGCGGTTTTAACCGCAATTACGTGAACATCAGAAAATCAGGTTTCCTACTAACATTGCCTACATAGCTAATAAGAAAAAATATATAAAATTCAAATAAATCAAGTTTTATTTTCTAACTAATTAAATAAAATAATAAATTTTTCTATAACTATACACAGCATTAATATTAAAAAGATTTAGATATTTACAAAAAAAAAGAAAGGTTTAAATAAAAAAGTCTACACCGCTGCCGATGGGGAGAGTTCCCAAGACACAGGCAGCATTCCCTCTCTGAATGGCCAGGCTGATGCGCTGGCCGAGGTAGCTACCAGCTCTTGGGTCGCCCGATGAGTCGACGAGGCGCGTCGCTATTTCTTTTTGAAGTTTACGTGCCTCGGGCCCCCACGGACCCATCGTCTCGACCCCAAACGGCGCAAATAGGTAACCATCCCCAAGGACAGAGTATTTGCGCCGCTTGAGGCCTTCGGCCGTAGTCGCCGCCGCGCCCGCGGCCCTGCTGGTGTGGATGACATGGGAAGACGCCAGTGTGTCCACGCAGGTCGCATCCCACACTAGCGGCCTCCCGCTCTGCCACGGCACCAGAGACATACCGTCGGGTCTCTTTCCATCGTCCCGTGCTATACCGTTAGGCTCAAGGATGGCCGGCACGGCGACGCTGGAAAGAGCCCTCCGGATTATGTCGTTCAGGGACGCGTGACGCGACAGTCGGCCCACGCTGCGTTGGCAGGATAGGCCATGGTGTCCCAACTCATCGACGCGGTCTCCGCAAAGGCAGCGGTGGGGCTGAACGAGTTTGCAGCCCAATCGCAGACCGACGGCGGTTGTAAAAGTCACATTATCCATCAGCGTGCCTACATTCGCTGATGGGAATGCCTGCAGCCACAGTCCAGACTCGTTTGCTGCTGTTGCTAGCAGACGAGCTCTCTCCGCAGGGCCGCTGCTTGTCTCCAGCAGTCTTGATTGAACAGCCCTGCAGAGCGGCTCGTCCCACTGTTTTTGCACTGCGGGATTTAGGGGAAGGTCCTCATTCGGGCAGGCCACTATCCAGGCCCTCCTAGCCTGCTCACAGCACGACACCTCAATGTCACCGATAGAGGCGAGTATAATTTGTTTATACAAGGACTTCGTGCCGTGAGCTGAGGATAGGAAAGCTGGAAGTGAAACACTTGATACTTTCCTGATGCCAATCCCACCAAACCTTATTGGCAAGGTGGCCTGGCACCAGGATTTCTCATTAAGCGGACAATTTAGAATTTTGATTAAGGTTGAGTGGACTAGATCATCGATTGGTGTAAGTAAGGATTGAAATTTCCAGACAGGTGTGCATCTTAGGATGTATGTGAATTTTGGCAGAAATAAACAAAATCGTATGATGCTATATGCCATGTGGGATTTGATTTTGCTCAAATGAAATGATGTCTCTTCGAACTTGGCCACCTGGTCTCTGACGTATGGTTCTATTCCCTCGCTGAGTACTGGGGCCCCTAGGAGGCGGAATGAACTCTTGTCTAAAATTTTAATATTTGGGACTAAAGTGTTGAATTTGTTTTCGATTTCTTTTTTAATTCTGTGTGAACTTTTGTGGAAGTTATTATTATTATTAAAAGAGCTCTCCACCGAAAAAAGGGAAATATTCTTCTTTCTACGATCTGAGGAAATATTTGACCGATTTGAGGGCAATAAGAAATAAAATTCTTCGCAAGGCACGCTAAGCCGTTGGTGCCGGCTGTCATATAATGGCAGTCGTTAAGCCCTGTTAGAGGCCTGATGGGCAGCTTGATAACTTCTGACAGCAGGGCCCGCCACTGTCTTACAATGCTCCACCAACCCGGACTTGGCACCCGTGGTGGAGTATGGCCTAACCTTTCTGCGATGCAGCAAGAGACCCGTGCCCCAGCAGTGGGGGCATCCAAGGGTTGATAACAAAGAAATAAAATGCTAGATATTATTTTATGTTTTACCGACAAAAGTCAAGAAATGATAGCTGTCAGAATGATACGGAATAAAAAATCAAAATAAAGTTAAATAATCTAGGTACCATAATTTTACAGACAGCTACCCCGCACTATAAAAGCTCGATAAATACATCTTAAATAATATATCAGCACGAGACGAACATTTGTCCTGTTGCCAAACTATCAAGGATACGCTATGATAATTATGGTGATATTTCTTCCAGCAAACCTTAGAGAGTCGAAGAAGTAAAAAGCGGGTGTATACACGTGTACAAAATATACTACATAAATATTGGATAACCTTTGAAGAATTGGTAATTCCCAAACTAAAGCATCAAAAGGGTGATGAAGCTTGTAGGCTTGTAGTGAAGTTTCTTGCACAAACTGTAGTACGACAGCACGCCGTTTGCTTGACGTCCTCTGTGGCGCAGCAGTAGCGCATCTGCCTACCATGCGAGGTCCCGTCTTCGATCCCCGGCTAGAGACTAAATAAAAATCCCAGATCTTGGATGTTTACATTTCTGTGATGTCACTGTTTCTGATGCCCACGACACAGGTTATCCTAGTGTGGGGCCAGAGGCAACGTATGTGCCGTTATGTAAATGTTATGTTATTTGTTTCAGTTGTACAAAATCAAAAACCGAGTTTATTTAGGGCACCTGCGATATTTACGAAACAATCACAATAACGCTCATGTTGTGTACACCCACGCCCGAAAGTTTAATTATCAATTTGCGCCCGCAACCCAGAACAATTATCCCCAAGGCGAGTACACAAGCCCCCCGTCTAATTATATTTCGAACCGAACCGTCATTACGCACTCTCTAATTGCCGACATAAAAGCCCAAACAAGTCTGGGATGCGAGGCTTAAAAGGTTCTTTTCGCTGAAAAGCGAAAGCGGGCTTTGCCATGTGTTACGTTATCGCTGCCAGCTTGATTACGTTTCGTAGCGACCTTACCGATTGCTCTTTCTGTCCAATTGCTGCAGACTATTTTGATAGGCAAGGTGGAAAGAAGTGTGGACAGGAGAAAGATGTCATGGTTGGGCAACATCAAAGTGTCGACCGGTGTTATAAGAACGCGGAGCAGCTGTTCAAAATTGCACTGAACACAGACCGCTGTTAAAAGCTAATTGCCAACCTCCAGGGATGGAAAGGAACTTTAAGATGAAGAAGGACTCTTACTTCCTTTGTATAGCGCCACAAGCCTTCGTGGAACTTGACCTTCTCCACCAACTTCTCTAACGAGTTCCGGGCCCTTGACTCTATTTTCAAGTTTGAGTATTTGCCAATATGAATGAAATCATCTTCCATCTAACGTTTTCTGAGACTACCTCGTAGTCTCTTATCATATAAAACACTAATTTTGTTTTAGATAGGTATTTTGTGACAATTTATTTAAGTTTTGTAAGGTATACTTGCACTTAATACTTAATCTTACGAGTACATGACGATAAATAGAGATTAATAATGTTACGTGCATCATCAGCACGTGCAGCAAAACGTTGCTTTGCTTCTACCTAATGCAATTATAAAGTGGCATCTTCACCCACACTAGATGCGTGAAGGGACCTCACGGATCGCATGAGACACTGTTTTAACATCCTGACAGCTTAGTCGGCCTGGCCCACGAATACACGCAAAACTTACCAATTCACGGGGTTCCTCACAATGTTTTCCTTACCGTGTGGTTGCTACAAATTTTCAAAAGTACTTTAATAAAATAAACCAAGTCATATGTACATGCCTGTACTGAAAAACGAACATGAGTCTCTCGTTTGCCAGTCTTTTATTCTACCCTTCTCGGCTACCACTGCTTCTGGGCGACCAGCAATCAGCATACGCAGAATAAAATGAGCGCAAAATTCAGATGGTGCCCAATCTTACAGAAAATTTACATGAACCGACTTCGACCTGCCTTGTTGGTCTAGCGGTTACATCTTTGATTACTATGGTAGAGAGGTTATTGGTTCGATACCCACTGAGGACAATATATTCTTCCTCTTATTCTTCAGGCTATATTAGTCCACTGCTGGACATAGCCCTCCTCTAATGAGCGCCATAGCGCAACGTTGTGCCATCATTGGGAGTTAATTCCCAATATATTAATATATAATAATAGAGGACAATATATTAATTGGTACAAAATTAAGTGGCCTCAGTTTGTGTGCTACTTCATGTTTGAGATATCCTTGTCTAACTACTGTAATTACAGGGTATCCTAGATTAAGACCATATAATAATAAATAAATAAATAATAAATATTCATGGACATATTACACAGATAGATTTAATACAATAAATACATAGATAACATCCAAGACCCGAGACAAACTAGAAAAGTTTGTTTCCTAGTTTGACCCGGCCGGGGATTGAACCCGAGACCTTTGGTTTTACAGTCAGCGTGCCAAACCGCTGCGCCACCAAGGCCGTCAACTGTGTCATGTGGACGTTATATATATATTTTTAATTTTTCTACCTCATCATAATTATGTTGTATTACCTACCTCGTTTATTCCATTGCGATTACTCAACGGTCGAGATTTTAATTCGAGTTCTTAATTTTCCATTTGAAAATAGAAATTACAAGAATGGTAGAAATATGGAAATGTTCACGACAGTTCAATGAATGAAGTAAAAAATAAATTATTGACCTAAAGCAAAATCACACGGTTCAATCAGACGAACGTTCACCCGAGTAAACGTTCATTTTCTCTTTCATTCGAATTTCATACGATCAAATAAAAACCATTTGAATATAATCTAATTCCAACTTTTTTTTTCTTCAGATAACTGTGTTATTTTTTTCCTCTGTGGCGTTATACAATATGTGATACAAAATGGAATGAAGTACAGGTCAATTTAATTTATTTATTTGGAGAAAATATAGGCACAGATAAAGAATATTTTATATTATTGGGTATGAACTTATCTTAAAAACCTATTTAGAGGCTAAAAATTCCACCCATGCCGGAATTGGAACCCGCGACCTCTGGCTATCCGTGCCAGAACTTATGAACCATGAACTTATCTGTTCTATAGAACATTTCTCACTCATAGTACAACTTCATTAATATTCTGGTCCTAAACATCACAAAGCGAACTTCGTACCGCCTAACAGTCGATTCTTTTTTTTTCTTCCCGTAAGAACCATCCTCGTACTTCAAGGTTTATTCTAAAAAAAGAATAAGCGAAATCGGTTCAACTGCTCCCGAGATTTGCGCTTACGAACACATTCGGCGATTCATTTTCATATGCGGACCAGCTGATCCAGCGAACTATGTACCGCCTAACAGTAGATTCTTTATATTTTTTTATATTGCTCTCCGTAAAAACCATCCTCGTACTTCAAGGAATATTCTAAAAAAAGAATCAGCGAAATATGTTGAGCTGCTCTCGAGATTTGCGCTTAATACATTCAACGATTCATTTTTATACTATAGATAGTTTGTTGCACTAAAGATAAGGTAGACTTAATGTTAATTGCATTTTCTTCAAGTCAAACCCACAGGTACATTAGTGGCAATAAATTGAGGTAGGTGTGCAAAAAAAGAAATAGATAAAAATACTTGTTAGAACCTACGTACCTAAACGTGTTCTAAAGAAGAGGGCACATATAAAACAAAAAATACGGCAATAATACAATACACACTAATACTTGACTAATACCTGTCGTTCTTGACAGCAGAAGTATGTTATCTGAAGAAACAAATACATAATTTCTATTGATTCGAAGATTCGAAGATCTGAAATAAAAGACGAAAAAGGGCATGCGGTAGGTCTAATATCGAAATATACGAGCGCTCCCGTACTTCGCAAGGCCCGTTAAGCCGTTGGTGCCGGCTGTTATGTAATTGCAGTCGTTAAGTCATGTCTGAGGCCTTATGGGCGGCTTGACAGATTGTAACAGAGCTATCCTCTACCAACCCATACTTGGCCCCCGTGGAGTACAGCGATGCAGGAAGAGGCCCGTACCCCAGCAGTGGGGTTATACAAAGGGCTGATATCATCAGTATTCGGGCCTACTTTCCATCCACAGCACTGATGCTTCGTCCAATTGAAACTCTGTAGTCCCGGCCCAGTCCTTTGTTGTCATAATGAAAATTTCCGCAAAAAGCTCCGCAAGGGCGTGATGTAATCCTATTTGGCCGCTGTTTAAGACGTACTTAAAATGTTTACGCTGTCATTAACATGACAAAATGGAGAGAACAAGTTCGTGTGGACTTTTACGAAGTAAAAATAAGGTGTCTTCCTCCTCTGAACATCGATGTAACTAAACTCCCAAGTTACTTACCCAGTTAAAAGAAAAAAATATTTGAATAAATTGAGTCCCGGTAACTCAGTCTAAATTGAGCTCACGAGAAAACTTGAACTCTTAGATTTCTCACGAATATTTTATTATTATTATTAATACTTTATTGCACCATAAAATCGTACAATGCGCCAAACTTAATGCCATAAGCATTTTCTACCAGTCAACCGCAGGAGGTAGATATAACGAAAATTTCGCAGGCATTATTTTCTTTGTTTAATAATAATAAATTTCTTACACAATAATTATTCGGGTTTTTAATACACTGAAACTAATATGAAAAGGGTTCAAATTCATTCCATTTTCCATTTTTACAATGAATGAATTTTTACAATTTTTACTCTTTCTATCTGTTTAATTGTTTATCTTATCGTGTCTAGGGGCGCTACCACGTAAGTGAGATGTCTGATTTAACCTACTACGAACTGTCAAACACATACATTTTTCGAGACTTTGGTACCGTCAAATAGGTTATACCAATATAGTGAACAGTTACTTGATAGAATGCCTGGAATTAAACAAGGAATTATGTCATCTTATCTTACTCGCAAAGACACCCTGTTTTGCTGTACCGAGGTGTAGAATGTCGGGAATTTGCGTCGTGAAGGCGAATTAAAAATTATATGCCTCTCGCGTGAGTCAACGACGCACGAAGGTTTTGTGCTCAGAAACGGCTTTGAATGTGAAAATATCAAGGAGGCTCAAGTTCGTTCGCAGTAATCATATCTGGTTGTATTTATATATTTTGTCGTTGGACCGACGACCTGAGGCAGGTTGCTGACAGAGACTGGATGAGGAATGCCGAGGACACAGAAGTCACGTACACCGTGGATGAGTAAGGACTGATTTATTCGATATCGGTATCGACATACAAGGGTTATATGTCCTCACTACTGGGGCACAGGTCTCAGGTAGGTTTGGCCATACTCTACCACGGGGGCCAAGTCCGGGTTGGTGAAGGACTGTAAGACAGTGGCGGGCCTTATTGTCAGAAGTTACCAAGCCGCCCATAAGGCCTCTGACATAGCTTAACGACACTGATGATTGAGTTAGAAACTATGCATCGTTCATGGTACCAGAGAACAAAAAACATTAACGGTTCCAACTGAAAATCAGTTTTGCTGGTGATGTGTTGGTCACAGCACACACCTGCAATGCATGCTGAGTTGAAGACCTTTTTTTTTGCTACGGACGCAAAGCGTTTGTACGAATGTGTTATTGTCTTTTAATCTTTCTCATTCTCGATGTTATATTATAATTTTTTATGTGTTTGCTTTGGTGGAAATTTCAATAAATGTTTTCTATCTTTCTGTCAGTATACTATCTGTACCAACCTGTTCACAATGCTGAACAGCTTAGGCGGCCACCTCGCCGACGAATACCGGCCCGAGCTTGAACTTATTTCATCGAGCATTGAACATAACCTTATTATTGTACAGGTTCACGTCACGTTAGTGTAAACTTAATTAAGGCTGCTATTTCCAGGTCTATCAAGGCTGCTGTTTCCGTACCTACGCAATGCGCATCTAGTTTTTTTCTGGATTCTTTTTCGTTTACGTTTTTGATTGACATTTAAAAGGTTGACTGTCAGGTGCAGACGAATGGAATATACAAAAAGAGAATTACTAAAAGAGGACCGATTTGAGTTGCCATTAACTAAAACAAAAAAAAAAAAAAAAGAGGAAAACGGAATTAAGTAAAGAGGCTGCTGCAACATCCGATATATGTTGCTGTTTTAAGAGTAAACGCCTCTTTTCTGAAGGAGTAGGCGTAGACTAGGGTAACGATACCATGTTTACTTGTTTAATTAGATTATCCTATCGACAAACCTCCGTAGTCTATTATGGTACAGTCGACAGCACATCAACCTCTACATTTTAGTAGAAAAACACCCGTAGTATAACTGAATAGAGTGCATGCATGTAAAAGTTGATGTACTGTCGACTGTACACTTAAAATGTAAGCTGGAAATCAATTATTATAATATTCAGAGGGGGAATACTACGAGTGTCTCATGAGACTCTTCCCAGCGGCAGCATGCATACGACTTTTCTATCTCCCCTATGCACTCTCAATCAAAGGCAAGTTAATCCAAGAGCCTTCAACGTCATTGGTCAAATAATTGTTGAATGTTGCCTTTTTCTGTTAACTGATCTATCTGTACACGATTATTGAAATCACAGAGTGGTTGCCCTATTCTGCCCTCACGTAGCGGATAAGATTAGGATGGCATGAGTCTTGCTATTCTCGCCTTTTTTGCTGTATGTATGCTAACCACACAGCTATGTAAGAATATTGCCTAACGTTGTGTAGTGTTTACAAAAGTTTTAGTCCAAAAATTGTCAGAAGTCTATCGTAATGATGAGTAGAGTCTCCCTCTTTTCGGAAAGACAAAGTAATTCTGATACAGGGTAGAGTACCGCGAATTATTAAGAAATGCTTTGAGAGCCGTATTCCAGTTCTTCTATGGCCACGTCTGTGAGCGCCATCTATGATTGCTTTGTGAATTTGTGCTGAAAACATATGTGTTACATAATGTGTAACTTAAGGACACCAATGTAAACGTTGATGCGCTGTCGACTGTACGGGGTCTCAGCCGACTTTTGATCCGATTACAAAGCAATCTCCGAGTCATCTTAGAGGCAGCTCGTATAAACGGCGCGCCAACTTTAATTAGCAGTCAGAACTCGCGAACCGATCCGATTTAAACTTCTACAAAAGCTGCGAAATTAATCCAAATCATCCTAATGAAGTGTTATATTCCTTGAGCGAAAAAAAACGTGGGTCTATTTGGAAAATAAATCCCAGACCCGATTGACATGGTAAACGGCACCCGGTACTAATATGGTTCAGTAGGTATATCAGCCCACGTTCGTCCAAGTATGACGTCAGCCCATTCCCCCGCCCTGCCTTTAAGTAACGCTACTGATTCCTGCTAGTCCCATCCTCTATCAAGAGCTAATCTCGGTGTTTTTTCGTGGTGGATAGTCCGACTCAGATTGCCAATCTAATCAGCAGGCTGGCGTCTCAAGAAGCGTTTGCCAGTTCGTGCTTTAGTCTTGAAAATGACAATGACATAAAACTGACTAGCACCGAGAGGTGAAAAGTTCAAACAAAAATGTGTACAGAATTAACATTTTCGGCGCAATATAGCAATTAGCATAATTGATTCTAGTGCACGTTTCTATAAAAGTAGAGGTCCTGTGAAGTACACAATGGAAAACGCCGCTGGCTGTCGTTTTTGTTAATTGAAACGTTTAAAACGTGCGAGATAAAAGCAACTTTTGTACATCGCCAGCCCTAATAACGTTTTCCGAAACGTTATAATAATTAAATAAGAGCAATCGACTTTATAAGGAGAGCAAACGGTATAAAAATAGGAGGTCGTACTCATTAATACAAACAACTTTTACTATTGGTATATGAGAAATCGTGTAAAATTTAGGTATCAGCTGTTCTATCAGCTAGTTCCTTTTTGCCACAAACCTGTGAAAATTTGTATTAATACATGTTGTTAAACTCGTTGAAATAAATCATTTCTTATTTTCACTTTCACTAAAGTTACCAATGAAGGAATTGCTGGTATATTTTCACAATTGAACGTTATCTTTCCAGTCAAAGTGGTTCTTATTTAACGGTAGTACCTCGAATTTCGGTTTGATCATGGAACACAGGATATCCTGGGATGGGATCTTGATCCAATACAATCATTGGTTAAGACCAATGATTGTATTGGATCAAGATCATTGGTTAAGACCAATGATTGTATTGGATCAAGATCCCATGGCCTTAACCAATGATTGTATTGTATGGAAGTTATTATTATTATTATTTTGTTACACCTTGTACCAACATCAAGAGACCGTTCAAGAGACAGAAAAAAAATTGGAGGAGAACAGCTTGGTTCCTTGTTCAGTCTACGAAAGCAAATATTTCTTCCTCAAATGAAATATTGAGAAAGTCCCTCAGAGTAATCGATTACAGTAAAACAAATTAAAATAAACTTGTTTGCTTAATTCAATTCAGCTTAAGCCTTTGATGGTAAGCTCGACTGCCTTTTGATGTTTTGTTTTATGATTAACGTATCTGAATTATACAGGGTTACGTCGGGAATTAAGGTAATTACATTTTACCTAATAAATTCTCTCACGTATAAATTCTCTCAAATACTGAGAAAATTGAGTATATGTGGTTCCTAAAATGAAAATTTTACTAAGTACACACTTCAGTAACGTTCTGTCACGCTCTTATCAGAGAAATTCGAAGAGACAGCACTATAGTTAACTATTTTCTTAACAAAACTCAATTCAGAAACTAGTCCAGTGTCTTTTGGAACGACATATGTACCCCATATTCAAAAAATCCTGTGCTTTAATCCAAGAGTGTTATATTATATCGCTGTGCTAAGCTCCATTCAAATCCCTTTAACTGTAATTAGGACGCAGGGTTTTATTTTATATTCTGTTAGTAGACGTAATTTTAAGAAACTAATTTCATTTTTTTCGTAATTAATCGAGTTTATCATTGTTATTTAATTAAACGCGATTAGATTTGTCTGTGGTTTAGTGTAAAAAGACCGTAAAAAGACAGATGTTTGACAGATGAAGTTGACAAGCCATTGGTAGTTTTTCCACAGAATAACTACTACCACGATTTAACATGTGACGGCATCATAGAGGTCATATGACGGGCATTTAAATATTATTATTTACTTAAAATAAGGCTCATCTTTTATGATAAAAATCTTTTACATTAAAAATACTGTAGTTTGGATGCTAAGCTCGAAATGGTTTTCGATTCAGGCAGTTCACTTTTTTTTGCATCCCGAATTGCGTGTGGGATTAGTTGCGGTTATCGACATTGTATGGGAAAAAGAGGCGAAGCGCTCGTGGCCTAGTGGAACTGAGTGATTGGAATCAATCACTGGATTTAAGCAACAACATTCGCGGTCAAGTGCAGGATTGGCGTGCCTTGCAAGACACGTTAAGCCGTCGGTGCCGGCTGTCATGTAATGACTGTCGTTAAGTTATGTCAGAGGCCGTATGGGCGGCTTGATAACTTCTGACAGTAAGGCCAGCCACAGTCTTACACCAACCCGGTCCTGGCCCCCGTGGTAGAGAATGGAAGAGGAAGGTTACTTCCTGCGATGCAGGAAGAGACACGTGCTTCAGCAGGGGGGACATGAAAGGGTTGATATCGATGGGAAAAAAGTGCCCTGCCGTTGCCATCTTCGGCCGTTGGGGAACCGTCCATCCATTGCCGCCAAGACTTAGGTCGAAGGTACAGCCCACAATAATGACCCATCGACATACACACACGCACGCATACACCACACACAGTGGGATAAATTTCTTTTTATTCCTGATTTTGAATATTTTTGTAAATAATTGAAACACTTCAAGTTATTTGTTACTTTTCTTTTTTTTTTGTGGTGAAAAGATGTAAAATAATTAAAACTGTTTTTACACGAATTTCACTCGTTTATTATATTTTTAGGATGACGTCATCCGAGACCACGGCACCTGTAACAGTGCCGAAACGTCGGAAAAATTGTAAAAATATAATAAACGAGTGAAATCCGTGTAAAAACAGTTTTAATTATGTCTAATGCTCGTGTTAACCTTAGAAAATTCTAAGATTTAAAGTACTCTAATTGATATTGAATAAATCAAAAATATCTAATTGGTTATGGTATTAATCTTAAATATTAAGTATCTTGTTACCGATTTCGCTGAGATTTCCCTATCATTAAATAAATAAAAATAAAATGCAGGTATTCTAAACCTGGTTTAGTCGCAGCGTTCAAATATTTTCCGCTCCTATCCCAGCGTTTGTGGTCTAAAATGACCCCCAAGTGGGCAGTAAAAGGAAATTGTACTGCCCAGGTCAGTATTCCTCAGTATACCTTAGTTGGAGTGCCTCGTGTAGTGAATGTATACTTTGTCCAAAAAGTGTAGAAATTAAAGAGTAAGGTTTTGCTCAGACTTTTTGTCTGTGTTACTGTAATTTATTGCACTTAAAAGTATTATAAAAATAAAAACACACAGTCATTTTATTAAAAAGTTGTAATGTGCTTAATCAAAGGTCTTAACATATTTTAAAAACGTAAAACGCAAACGTGGAATCCGGTCATCAAGATGTGTTCGAGTGGTATCGTCCGACATTGTCAGTGTAGTGTTTCGCAACCCTAATAGTGCTTTGTGATGGCTGATTGAGGGTAGTCTGAAACCTCATCAGAGTGCTAAGTGCGAGTTTGACAGATCCAATCGAATAACTTTACTACCGCGTTAATCGAGCATTGAGTAGTGAGTATGAGTAAGTTAACCGTTCGAACTGGCAAAACGCTGTCACAGTACAACTCTCACTCGCGTTTATTCATGTTTTGGCTGGTAAACGTGTTAACTTCTCAACGTAAACCATTACAACTCGCACGCAGCAATTTTAATTTCCATACTTGTCGCTAGATGGCGCTTCCTCGATGCCATAGAAATATGAGTTTACGTTAACGCGATCGAGTAGTTAAAAAACTCGCACTAAGCACTCAGCCGAAGATGTGAACGGGTGCCAGCCATCAGTCTTCTCGTGACCACGATGACTGTAACGTCGTAGAAACCTCGAGGTAAATTAGCAATAAATTGCTACGCGATTAAGCCCCGAAAATATTCTAACCAAAGGTATTAATTTTCAAAAATACCAATAGTAAATTTTCACTTCCCGTTTTTTGAATATTTGGACAAACTGTTGGTACACCGTCTCGACTGCACACCCGTCGAGTGAACCGGCCAAGAGTTGAGTTGTCAACATTGAGTAGTCTACGGTTATTGACAAGCAAGATACGTACGTACATACATAACCTTACGCCTGTATCCCAGAGGGGTAGGCAGAGACCAGAGTGCCACTTGCCAAGATCCTGACATATCACCTTCGCTTCATCAACGTTCATAAGTCGTTGCATGCGCGCACGCCGGTTCCGGGTACTTTTTATCTTCCTTTTTAGTGAGATACTCTGTGGGTTGTTGCATGGCGGCGGGATTTGGACGAGGTGTGAGTGTGCAAGCCAGTGTTTTACATAGTTTATCGGAGCATATTTTACACCTCCGAAACATTACTAGGTTTTGTTCACTCACGGTAAAGTTAGCGTGTGGAATTGTTACACAAATTGCGAATTTTGTACAGGGCCCTAGGAATTACAAAGTTAAATCGAGCTATCACTGCTTTACCTACAGCTTTCGCAAAATCATATTATTATGTGAAAGATATAACTTCTGCCCTTGATAGACCCTTTTAATTGCCCTTAGAACGCTATGCTTATTGCATTAATTATTAATGACATTGATTTTAGATCGATAGTGGAGCGGTAGATCGCCGGCTTCTCAACCGGGAGTACGTGGATTCAAATCCCACAAGTACCAATGACTTTCTTTAATTAAAAACCTATTTAGAGGATAAAAATTCCACCCATACCGGGACACGAACCGAAGGCCAGAGCCCTGCAGTGGGACGTATTTATAGGCTTTACATAAATATATTAAAAAGATTGATTTTCAATTTTTGTTTTATTTTTCGATTATTCTGCAGTGCATCTATAAACCTCCCCGAAGTCATAGGTGTACCTTGAATACGAAAACTTTGCGGAATACTGGTCTAGGTCACGGCGCGGCGAAGGACAGCCCGCCGTTCGATACTACTAGAATACATTCCCGAGCTTATTTTTATTCATTGAATTACGTTGTTTATACTATATTTATTTTGGAGCGGTGGTAGCTCAGTGGGTAGAACCATAGACTGGCAAGCGAGAGCCCCAGGTTCGATCCCGAGTGCGGGCATGTACCAATGACTTTGTTTAATTTCAAAGTTACGTACATTTGCGAATTTGCAGTCGCAATACCACACGCTAACGGTGAAGGAAAACATCGTGAGGAAACCCGCGGCTTGGTTGGCTCCGCACGTATTGACTAGTCTTTCCTGTGGGCTAAGCCGACTAAGCTGTCAGGATGGTATAGGTGCTGGGCAAGCCTACACCATGTATAAAAACCATGACCCAGGCACTACAGCGTCGGAGTGGTCCCTTCACCCATCTAGTGTGAGTGAAGATACCACTGGACGCTGTATAAATCATCTCATTAAGTAGATGCAAAAAGGCCAATATTATTATTATTATTTACTATATTTATTTTAATGCACTAACCTGTGCTAAGGACAATTTTAAAAACCTATTTAGAGGCTAAAAATTCCACCCATGCCGGGATTCGAACCCGCGACCTCTGGCTATCCGTGCCAGCGCTCTTTCCAACTGAGGTAATGGGCGACTTAATTAGTGAAATTTCGAACCTCTTTACACTATTCTCTGTATTACGTACAGGCAGCGACATCTGGCTTAAGTAAATTGCATCACTTACAGCCCCGACTACCTACTTTGCAGTTAGGTTTTTACATCGGAATGATATCACTGTAACCACAATGATTATACTATTTTAATTTTAATGCACTAACCCGTGCTAAGGACAATTTTAAAAACCTATTTAGAGGCTAAAAATTCCAATGTTGTTTACCCTCCGATGGCGCATAGCGATTGTGTCGTATTTTCTGTTGGTTTCATATTGTTTCTACGCGATCTCATAATTTGATCAAGGACAAAATAATACATTTATTTAGTACCTATGGGACACCTATTTGTTTGGTACCTATTATCCATCATAGTAGTAACATGCGAGTAGTATAAAATTCCGTTCACAATTTTGAGTTAAAGCAAAGGCTTTCCTTTCTATATTTGGGAGGGATTTGGTGTCTACAGTACAGGGTTTAACTAACGCGTAAGCAACTAACGGCTAAATTTTTTTTTTAAACATTTAGTTCCATAAGTTGTAATTTTCTATAATCACGAAAACATTTGACGGAAATAAATTTCATTCCATTTTCTACGATCTGTCATACAGTATGTCACTTATTGACATATCATTTCAAGAATCATAATATGTCTAAAAACAGCTGTGACTAAATCTGGTTTAGTCATAGAGATCAAATGTTTTCCGCTTCCTCTACGGTGCTTTTGGCCTGAAAATGACCCCCAGGTTAGCAGTAAAAGGAAATTGTACAGGCTAGGTCACGGCTCGGCGAAGGACAGCCGACCGTTCGATACTGCTTGAATAAATAATCTAGGGCTTACTTTTGTTCATTGAATAATTTTGTTCAATGAACAAAAACGTTGTGATTGTGTTTTACCAACAGAAAAGATTTTTATGTGATTTCTACGACAGCACAAATTGATCGCAGACTGAAATAAATCATTCAGCGTAAGGTTACTTTCGTTGGCGGCATGAAAGGGCTCTTGTAAAAGATAATAATAAAGTATGTGTGACCTCAATAACACTTTATTTTAAAACTCTACATATAAAATTGATCAGAATAAAATAGGAAAAATGGGTACTCTGCTGGGTAAAAATTATTGTCATAATTTAATTCAATCAGTAATTCGTCGAAGGCGAAGTAGCAAGTGAAAATCCAAAAGAAATCTACAATGCGTGAAGTATTTTTTAATTTTGATTTAGATATTATAGGACAGAATGAAAGAAATATCGAAAACAGTGTAAAGAGGTTTGCACTAACACAAACTATTTTCTAACTCATAGGTATGTTTACATTTCTGATCAGAATTTTGAGATGAAGCAAAAAGTTTCTCTTCCTGTTTCAGAATTTCTTGAGAGATCACTTGAACAATCGTCTATCTAAAATTCATACCGATGGTAAGTAATCATTCGTTAAGCCATGTCAGAGGCCTTATGGGCGGCTTGATAACTTCTGATAGTAAGGCCCGCCACTGTCTTACAATTCTCCAACCCGGACTTGGCCCCCGTGGCGGAGTATAGCCTAACCTTTATGCGGTGCAGGAAGAGACCCGTGCCCAAGCAGTGGGGACATAAAAGGATTGAAACCGTAACTTTGGTCAATAAAAAATATTTTACATCTTACCTACTGGCTCTCTTACTCTAAAGTTCAGCGGAACAACTTAGAAGCAAAAAATCTATTGGTGATAACACAATTTTTTAACAGTTGGTTAAACAAAAATTAACATTAAACTACATAAAACTTTTACTCTCAGCTTAAGCTTTTTTGGTACCTTTTTGTTAGTTTTGTACCAGAGCGTCAATCAGTAATGACTGATATACTTTAGTTATGATCATCCAACCATAACAAGCTACTAATAAAATCAAATCAACTTTCAACGTAAAAAAGTTACATTCTGTTTGCTGAATGTCAATGTGAAGTGTAAAATGTAAGCAGCTGTCTTCGGGCCGTAATGTATTGGAGAAAAAAGTAAGTTAAAAAAAACTAGAAATGTAAATCGACATAAAACTTAATAGAAGCTTTTTGTCCAAAAATGCCGTTTAATCCAATTCACGTAAAAGTTACAGAGCCAGGTGGACAAAGTAAAATATAAATTATTCAACCGCTCCCGTCAGTTTTACCACTCATTTTTTGGAGATAGATACCTACACTTTGAGATCGTTTCGTTTTGGCGATATTTCACTCGACCTCAGCGATAAATTTCCCCGGCTTCAGATGTTATAAAGTGTGTGGCATAACCGGCTACGAAGTGCTTTGCTGAAAAGGATTATTGTAATCTCGTGTACTTGTGAATTTGCGCAATCCCATTTTTTTTGCAGGGTTTTTTTACCGATCGGATATTTTCGAATAGATTCACCTTCCTTTGCCCAGCAGTGGGGACGGGATGTATAGCAGGCCCAAGACTCGAGATCAAATCAAAGTATTTTATTCAAAATTACACAGAAACTGTGACTTATTGAACGTTACAAGTAAAACTAACTAATTTTGAAGAAAAGATGGACAAAAAAACTCCAGAGTTTACATATTATTGTAAGACTTAGTAATAATGCATTGAACTGGCATTTGTCCAAACATAATTTATTTAGATATCACTGGACGAGTATCGAGAAGCGCTCGTGGCCTAGCGGAACCGAGTGATTGGAATCAATCACTTGTGTTAAGCAACAACAGGCACGGTCAGGTGCAGGATGAGTGACCGTCCCGAGACTACTGCTAGTGGCATTTTACCGAGCGCTTCCGTGCTTCGCAAGGCACGTTAAGCCGTTGGTGCCGGCTGTCATGCAACGGCAATCGTTAACACTTTCGCGGACGTTTTAAAAATCTATTGTTCTTTTAATTGTTATGTATGCTATAGTATCCGCGCGTCCGCGAAAGGGTTAAGCCATGTTAGAGGCCTTATGGGCGGCTTGATAACTTCTGACAGTAAGGCCCGCCATTGTCTTACAATCCTCCACCAACCCGGACTTGGCCCCCGTGATGGAGTATGCCTTCCTGCGATGCAGGAAGAGACCCGTGCCCCAGCAGTGGGGACATCAAGGGTTGATAACGATAACGAGTATCGAGTATTTAACTTTAAAAGGAACGAAGTCAGTGTATATTTATACTGAGGGTAAAATAAGAACAAAAAAATCTTAAAGAAGCTATTTACGATGCTCTTTGAAACATGTTACCGCTTAAATAGTAGTAAAGAGAGAGAGAACAGTTTTAAATAAAGAGAATGACCATTTTAATTCCTCTATCCCTCAGATAGGGCCCTATTACGCGTAGCAAATCCTACGGAAATCCTAACGTTTGCGAAAGCAATTAGTATTGAATATGACAATTAAACGATTGGAGTCGTTCGGGATTTGATGTGCATAAGTTAGGGACACAGAGGTGGTTAACTACATTTGAGGAATCCTGTCTTAATGAATTAACGCGCTTTGGGGCGCTAACTAGGGCCAACAATGGAATAAAAATCAAAAAACCTGTTTTAAAATAAGTGTTTTTTTTTTCAAAAAGTAAACATCAAAAATCTTAATATCTGCTAAAACTATTTTTAGAACATATAGGCTAGAATGTAGTATTAATATCCAAGGACTTTAATAGATTTTCACTAAAACCGGCCGTTTTTGGCTGAAATCGGTTAAAGTCCTAGATTGTTGATCATAGGTTCTAATAGTTATCACAGGTGTTAAGATTTCTCAATTTTAAAAACCTATTTAGAGGCCAAAAATAGCACCCATGCCGGGACTCGAACCAATAAAGGCGTTTTTGCTGTCTTATCAGCAACCTTACCCTGTATTTATATCTCAACAAGAAAGAAATCCGCCTCTGTCTGTTTTCCAGGTTTTCTACAATGCCGTGACCGCGTAAACCACAATACAACGAGCGCCGCCTGGCCTCGGAATGGACTTATTACGGAAGTAACCAATTCTACCTCTACAGTATTCCTACTGCGTGCTTCCTGTCCTATGTATCATGTTAAGTACAGAAGGTTCAACTATCTTTTGAACACATACTCTAAGTATCATTTGTTAAGAGAAAATATATACAGGTTGTATCAAAGTCACCTCTGAAAAGTTCTTAGTTGAAATTTTTACTTTTTCCGTTCCCTTCCTTTGAATCTATAAACTTTTAAGTTTTATATCTCTAAATATGTACTGAAATTTTATTGTCTCCAGTTTAAATTTTCAAAAAGACAGCCGATTATGAAACACAATCCATTAGTTTATTAGTACATTACTTTGTAATAACATGTCATGAGAAACATCAAAAACATTAAATGCTTAGAAAGTAGGAAATCATTGTTTTATTGTATTAAATTTGTTGACGTTCCAACAGTATGAGTTACACATAGAATAATCTTAAAGTAAAATACACCAATAAAGTAACTTTTTTTAATTCAAACTTGTACTCATCGTAATAATTGGGACCACGTAACCACATATTAAATCGAATGACTCTAAGGAGTATTATAGAGAAATGTTTGTAGCGTGTTTTTATGAATAATGTTTTTACCGAGAACAGTCTTGCTCTTTAACCAAGACTATTTTAACTGCATTTTAAGAATTAGTTTGAAACGCTTAACCTGCAGCTTTTTTGCGGTAACGATCGGACGAGAGAACATTTAGTTAAATTTCAAGGGCAACACTCAATAAGGCTTTACATAATAAGAAGTATTACGAGCACATGTCAATAACGAACTCTACTGCGAGTATTCAAACAACAAGCATACAAAATATATCTGGATTTTGAGTAAATACGGCGTCTGGGGAACAACAGTTTGCTCGGTCGTCCCCAGGCATACCATCTGCTCGGCGGGAAATTTCCCTTCATAATAAATAGGCAAAACGCTCTCCCTTTAAAAAACATGGTTGTTACATTCGGTCTATATTTATGGTCACTTTGATACTTCGTCCCCTTTATTGCACCCACAGTCACACACCCCGGCGTCAAAGGGTTTATCAGGATGGTGGCCAGGGGCAAACCCTGGTCGCTCTCTGTCAACCCCTCACACAAGTCACACACACAAAACACTAAAGGGATACAAAACAAACGTAATGTCTTTACGATTGCTACCAAATTGACGCACAATTAATAGTATATGAAACTTTACACATACAGTCGATGTATGTTCATATCCAAATCTACGCAACATTTCCTCGATTTTAATAGTTTTCGATTTAACAGTACACCAAACTTTACACGTATATCGACTGCAACAGTTACATAACATAACATTTACATACAGGTACATTGCTTCTGGCCCCACACTAGAATACCCTGTGTCGTGGGAACCAGAAACAACTACATCACAAACATGTAACCAAGACCTGGATTTTTTTTTGTTCCCAGTCGGGAATCGAACCCGGGACCTCTTGCATGGTAGGTAGATGTGGACATTGCAATAAAACATTAAAGGTTGATGAGCTGACTGTACTCTCCTATTTGTTCAAAAGTGCCAACTTTTTCAAGATCATGTCAAACTGAATATTGTATATCGCGTGAAGATCCAGTAACGAGTTCGCTTGTCGAAGCCACGCCGCGATTCGAGAAAAGTTTCGATCGCTATCTATTTATACAAGAGCTGCGATTTTCCGCCAGTTTTGCTCAGATGTGTACCCAATTTCGTTAAATTGGAAACAGCACTTTCTTGTGAACCTCCAAACTTATTTCATCAAACTGATGAAATTTGAAGACTGATGAAGTTTTTAAATTTGTCCTTAGCACGGGTTAGTGCATTAAAAATGAAAATAGTCTTATAATAAATATTCATCAAACTGGTCAAACAAATTTTTTGTCACAAAATGAAGGCTGGCACAAAACTATTAATCTCAGTTATATGGCAACAGGGCTTCGAATTAACTTTTACCTAATTTCGAATCGACAATTTGAATGCTCTTAGAACACAGTCACCTTCTCTGTATCTGGCCACTAGCAGAATCACCTATAAACTATGTCATCATATATTTTTTAAACTACTAACCGGCACGTTATGCCGTTGGTGCCGGCTGTCATGTAATGACAGTCGTTAAGTCATCATCGTTAAAACACAGGCCGTATGGGCGGCTTAATAATTTCTCACAGTAAGGCCCGGCACTGTCTTACACCTCTAGCAACCAGGACTTGGCCCCCGTGGTGGAATATGGCCCAACCTTCGCGATGCAGGAAGAGACACGTGCCGGAGACATACAAGGGTTGATATCGGTCGACTAACTGTGGTATAACGCAGATAAACAGTACCGCACCGTAGGCATGTCGCGTCAAACACGCAAAGAGTTAGGAAGTTCCCAGTCCCCGTCACGACGACGGATAGGGATCAAGGTATAGGGTTGAGCTACGGACAATATTGCCAGTAACTTTGCTCTACTGGATACAGTCTTATTGGCTTGATACTTGCCGGTTTCCGAGTTTTGCAGTGCACTCACTATCGTTCAAGGTTTTTTTCTGTCTTGCCATACCTACACACGAATTTCCCCGTATTTGTAACCGTACTCCAATGCGGATGATTTATGAAAACACATTTTTGAATGGATTTATGCCACTAATGGACTACTTTTCTAAATTGAGTATTTAACTATGTAAATACTTAATAACAATATTAAATTCTAAGTACTAAGTATCATTTTGATCTCTTCAGACTGCTTAAAAATTATGAGCCAGATTAAAATTTAAATTGAGCTGAATTTTGTATAAAAAAATTACTCAAATACACAAATAAGAGCTTACAAGGACTAATACAACTTTTACAAGGCTATGACAGTTGTTGTATAAAAATAACTTTTCATTTCTTATACTCGGAAAGTAGTGTTGTTTTGATCTGATTATTGGGTGGAAAACGCTGCTTCCCTCCATAGAGAGGGAAAAACTCATTCAAATTACTTTCCACCTAAAGGCCGGAATGAACTTTAAAAATAGAACTACTGTCAGCTGTGAAGAGTTTAATAATAAAATTACAAAATAAAATTACAAAATTAAAGTGTATACCTGTTATTTGGCCACCCTGTAATTAGAAACTGGACTATAATAATCTTACTACGTTTTCATAGCAGTGACTCTAATAAAATATATCGGTACATCACTAGGCTAGGCCACAAAGCCTTAGCTGGACCTCAGCTTTTTCCACTACTTCTGTAGTTAATTTACTCGCTTTTAATGGTAATTGTTCAGACAAGGCCCAGGGTTTTCGTAATACTGAAATAGAATACGGCTGATAAAAGTCAAGGCTTATAGAGTTGGTTTTTGCTATGAATGACTCAGGGTTTAATAGGCCATTTCATGTATCTATTTCAGAGATAAGTTCGCCTTCGTACATTTACTTAATAGGCCCCCGTGGTTGAGTATGGACTTACCATCCTGCGATGCAGGAAGAGTCCCGTGCCCCAGCGATGGAGAAATACAAGGGTTGATATCAATGTACCTACAGTCTGGATTCCCGAAGCGAGTACAAAAGTTAGTCATCACTTCAAAAGAAGTCTACATCCGAACAAGTTCAAGATTTTCGTTGCAAAGTTGTCCATCCGTTAACTAGGACTGCTATATTAAAAAAATCAAGCCTCGAGATTTGGAGAACGTCGTAGTATATTCTTTACTTCACTTTATATTACATCCCTAGATTTCCTAAAATTTCTTTTATTTTCAGCAAAAAATTGTGTTGAATAAAAGAAAAAAATTAAACTGACTTATTCAGTAATAAGTAGATAGTAATAATAGAGCTGGTCCACGGGTCTTTTCCTGCATCGCAGGAAGGTTAGGCCATACTCCACCATGGGGGCCAAGTCCGGGTTAGTGGAGGATTGTAAGATAGTGGCGGGTCTTACTGTCAGAAGTTATCAAGCCGCCCATAAAGCCTCTGACATGGCTTAACGACTGCCATTATATGACAGCCGGCACCAACGGCTTAGCGTGCCTCACAAAGCACGGAAGCGCTCGAAAAAATACCACTAGTGGTTTTCAGGGGACGGTCACCCGTCCTGCACCTGGCCGAGCCTGTTGTCGCTTAACTCAAATGATTGATTCCAATCACTCGGTTTGAGTAGGCCACGAGCGCTTCACTAGGCCACGAGCTCTTCAGCAATAAGTACCTTAGAATTATTCAATAATATATGAGGCTTTAGCTTCACGAACTATAAAACTATTGTATACCTTAATAGATGTAGAGACTAATAGTTTTTTTATAAAGTCTTATTTGTTCTTTCTCTCCAACGCAAAATATTGTTTCTGACACATTTTTCTATCACGCAAAAGTATCAATTACAAATATCGTTCCGAACAAGAATTCTCACAAGATTAATCAAACCAAAATAACAATACCAATTCTTTGGGAGATTTTTTGAGACAAATCCAGTTTTGCAATCAATCTTCCGAATCCACGAGAAAATACAAATTATCTGTCCAATGTCAAAGATAAGAAACGTCCTTCAGAGCTACTTATCAAGGACGCAGTCTTAACACCGGTACTATAGGTGTTTTTTGGAGGAGATAGCTTTGTGCCGCATATCGAAGGAACAACGTTACAAGTTATCATTTACAAGTGACAATTAATGTTAATGACAAATTGTAAATGTTAAATAAAAACAAAGGGCTCCTCGAGGTCAAAAGACATGGCCGAACATTCTTCGTAACTTCTCACGCAATACCTTACCTTTACCTCAAAGTTGGCTGGACGAGGTTTGTTTGAAAACTTTGTCGGGAAGGCTCTTGATAGAAGTTGCTTTATCCAAGAGCGGAGAAGTTAATAAGCGTGATTATTGTGTTAAAACTTTGCGCTTGTATTTATTTTAGTAAGGGAACTGCTCTTACTTTGAACAGAGTTAAGCTGAGAGATTTCTGCATTTGTTTGAAATTAAATGTGTGGCATTTTGAATGTATTTCCCATGTATGTATTTCGGGTCTCGTATTTATTAAAAGCTAGTCTTGGAAAACGCGAGATGTGATTTAAGGCCTGCGCAGACGAGGGGCTTTTGTCCCCGAGGGACAAAAGTCCCTGAATCGTAAAAAATGTCCTCCAAATACTTGTCGCGGACTCAACGCCTACGGTGTGCGGTCATTTGTTCCCCGGAAATTGAGTGAAGAGTACGCTAGGGAAGCAAATATTCAGAGATTATATTGTGTTGTAATTTACATGAAGTTGAAAAAGAAAATGCGTTTTAAAAGAAAACACCTAACTTTTGTCCAGTCCGGTCTCTTGAAGTCCTCGGTAACTTGTTAGACTTTTTGTACGGGGTATTTTAATAGTTCTTCGTGTGCGTTATTCGATACAATTTATAAGAGATCTATATCGACGGCCAAAAAAGTACCCGGGGGATAGTCCCTCGTCTGCTCAGGCCTTTAGAATTCTTCGGACTTGAGACAAACGAAACAAAATGCTACGCTGATTATTGACCAACTTGTAAGCCGTGAATTATACGGTCCACGCGGTTGATTAACATTTGCATATTTCAAGTAATTTTGTTGGAAAAGTTCAACCAGGATGTTCACTCCGATACGCAGCGTGGAAACGTGATGAACTACGAGTATGTTCAAATGTTTGGATTGTAGGCGTATAAACGGTCAGTGGTTTTAGATGATACTCGTACTGACAGACAGACTACCTTTGAATAAAACTGATTTATAGTGCTACAAAATTAGCTGACCCGGTGGAGGTGTCAAATTTTGTGACGCTGTCACCGGATCAGAAAGTTTGTCGCACTTTATTGTGCTTGAACATGGGTTATATAGAGGTTGTGATGGCTTATATTTATGTAGGTTAGCAAGTTGTACCTTTTCCGGTGTATAGTCATTTAGACACTAGCACAAGTTTTATCTATAGGATAACTGTAACTTAATGCTTAAATATTAAATTAGTTGTTTTTTTTTTCTCATCTCATCACAGTTTTAATAAAAACATTCTTATGACATACAATCCAAATAATATTTCACGATATACAAACAGATTTTTTATAAATAATTATGTAATTGTAAGTAATTCTATCTAGATCACAAGTGAAAAAAAAATCGTGTGTATAGCTAGTGACAGCGTCTGTAAATGCTGTAAATTTTTTGTATTTTTTTTTGGATTATACACTTTAAAGTTGAGGAAATAGCACATCCACGTTTACATTCGCGTCCTTTACCCAGTTACATTACAGGCGACTTACAACAAAAATTTAGGTTAATATGCATGTCTCAGTTCGAATGGACGTGACGACTGTATCAAATAATCATATTAGGGGAAAGTTCAAAAGGTTTTAAACACTGATTTAGTTAATATCAGTGTTTTAAATCCTTTTGTATAAAAAAAGAGATTGCCTATATTTACAATAATATGAAAGATTATAATACTGCTTTGAGCCATTTTGACTGAAACACCTATCACACCGCGTGACGTCACGCTTAGGTTAACATTGGTACCTAAACTTCACGCGTGCTTTGTTGTGACTACTAGTAATTACGTAGATAGAGTAGCTTTACTCCCTCTACGAGTAATTACGATGTTGCGTGACGTCAGACTCGACGACATGACACTGCGAGCTGTTTTCCCACAGATTTAAAATAATTTTAGAAAAATGGCTTTACCTTCGATATACTTTAGTTTATTACTGAAATATAGGTTTTTTTGTGGATTATGGGCATTACCCCCCCTATGATAGCACAACGTGGCGCTCATTAGGGGAGGGCTATGTCCAGCAGTGGACTAATATAGCCTGAAGAAGAAGAAGTTTTTTTTTTGTAAATAATAAATGAGTCCCCACATTATGAAACAGGATTTAAAAATCATTTTTTCATGCCTATTGTTATTTGCTTATCACAAGTAAAAATTTCAGTCGGTACAGATATACACTTAAATGAAGCTACTTTTTAGTCACTTTCAAAAAGCAATATTTGCAAATTTCAGTGAACCTTTGTAAAGCCTCGAGCATCAGAACTGAAAAGGTGAAATAAAGATCAAAGGTTCAACGCGCTTTCCGTTATAAGGCGAATGCACACCAAAACGATTCTTTTGTCTTTTATAGGATTTCATGCTAAGAATTCTAAAATTCGTTTTGTTGCGTATTTTATGTAACCTATAAACGTCTCACTGCAGGGGACAGGCTTTCTCTCAGAGAGAGAGTACGGGCTTAATTACCACGCGTGCCCACCGCGAATTTTTGAACACTACAGACACTCAGGTTTCCTCACGATGTTTTCCTTCAAATTTAGGAGTGGACTACTATTCATAAATGTACAGAACTTAGAAAACAAAGTCATTCGTACATGCCCACTGGGAATAGAACCTGAGTCTCACGCGTCAGAAAACAAAGTCATGTACGAATCATGCCTACTGGGAATAGAACCTGAGTCTCTCGCGTCAGAAAACAAAGTCATGTACGAATCATGCCTACTGGGAATAGAACCTGAGTCTCTCACGTCAGAAAACAAAGTCATGCACGAATCATGCCTACTGGGAATAGAACCTAAGTCTCTCGCGTCAGAAAACAAAGTCATGTACGAATCATGCCTACTATAGAACCTGAGTCTCTCGCGTCAGAAAACAAAGTCATGTACGACTCGTGCCTACTGGGAAAAGAACCTGAGTCTCTCGCGTCAGAAAACAAAGTCATGTATGAATCATGCCTACTGGGAATAGAACCTAAGTCTCTCGCGTCAGAAAACAAAGTCATGTACGAATCATGCCTACTGGGAATAGAACCTGAGTTTCTCGCGTCCGAGTCCATTGTTCTACCCTCTCGGCTGCCGCCCTTGTTTGTTGGGTTTAATAATAACTTCCACACAACACAATCACTTGACGTGGTCCCAAACTAGGATATCCTGTACTATGGTAACCAGGCAAGGACGGCACAAACATGAAAGTACAAATTCATATTGAAACAGACCGAGACCTGCCCCCAGTGGGAATCAAACGCACGACCTCTGTCTTGGTAGCAAGCGCCATAGCGGCTAGACCAACGAGGCAGTTAAACGAAAAAAAAATAGAATTCTTAACATGAAATCTTGTAAAACTTCGCTCATCATCCCGCACCATATCAGGCGAATTGGAAATTTTTTAATTTGGAAGGCCTTCAATGACTTCGGTGTGGTCGAATCGTTCACACCGTATGTGCCTTCTCCTTTAAAGGTGTTTTTTCGGTATAGAAGGAATATTCAAGTGACTGTAATGAGATATTAAGCGGGAGTTTATTTTAGTTACAAGTTTTTGCCGGCGACTTGGCCCGCGTAAATGTTGATTTCTTTATATAATCCCGTTTCAACTCTTTTCAAATGGATTCATGGATTGTTAGGGTATTAAGGATTTTTTCCCCAAATTTCATATTTCTACTCCCACTGGTCTAGTCTGTACGTTGTCTGGCATACTCTCACTTTACTGTCTTATGAATTTTATGAGTAAAAAAAGAGGGTAGTTGGAATCATAAAGCGTAAATAAATGCTTTCGTGACTATTTATTGAATAATTAGGTACTTAAGAGTAATATTTATTTAATAGCAGCACTAAAAACCGTGTATGTATCTTTCCTTCTTTCTATGATAACTTAACGACTGCCATTAAATGACAGCCGGCACCATCGGCTTAGCGTGCCTTGCGAAGCACGGAAGCGCTCGGGAAAAACCACTAGCGGTAGTCACGGGACGGTCACCCATCCTGTTCATGACCGCGCCTGTTGTTGCTTAACTCAAGTGATTGGTCCAATCACAATCACTCAGTCCAATCACGTGAGCTTCCTTGCGACTTACACACATTTTCGCAAAGGGGTCACCCCTGTTGAGACTTCAATCTTCCACTGTCAAGAAAACGTCGAAAGATAACTAGCATTTTATTTAACATCAAAAGATAATCTATTAAGCAATATGATAAAATGACTAGTTTTTAGTAATAATAAAGTAGGTACACTCGGTACAACTCAACTAGCAGAAGATTTTATTCTTTTTAATGCACTAACCCGTGCTAAGGACAATTTCAAAAGGTTTTTAAACCTGGCACGGTTAGCCAGAGGTCGCGGGTTCTAGTCCCGGCATGGGTGGAATTTTTAGCCTCTAAATAGGTTTTTTTAGCAGAAGATTCCATAAGGCGATTAAGTGGTTGCAGAAGAGCCACTATGCAGCTGCAACAACCTTCTGCTTCAGGCTCTAGCCCCCTTTGGGCTTTGACGACTACAAGAAAAAAATTGTACTTTTCTACTTTATGCTTTATTAAGAATCACTTATTTCTCTGGCTGGACATATCACAAGGAAATCGAACATAGAAATCAATACACAAGATCCCTACAGAAACCAAATCCACAACTAGCACTCAGTAAACGTTTTTCTAACGAAGAACTGACTTTATCTATTGTCTTATTGATCCAGCGTCACTGGAGGTATTGTAGAAATAAATTTCCTTCTGGCTTTACTCAGAAACATTTCGTTGATTTATTCCGAACATTTCCTTCTATCTGCTCGAATTCCTTATCCAATTTCGACGTAATTTGTTACACCTTTATAAGACTTTTCAACACAAAGGATGAAAGGAGCGTTTTGCTAGCCTCTCTAGAGTATTTCCCCGATACATTTCTCGGTATTTTTGGAGTATATTGTTTATCTCACTAAAACATAAAGGTAAAAAAACTGTCCAACTTAAGAAAATCTTCTTCTTGTTCTTCAGGCTATATTAGTCCACTGCTGGACACAGCGCTCCCCTAATTAGCGCCACAGCGCAAGGTTGTGCCATCATTGGGGGGTAATGCCCATAATCCTCACGCAAGGCATGCGGGTTGGGGATCGCAGTTTGGTGGGATTGTACTGCAGGGGGAGCTGCTGCCCACCCCCCGGTGTGTAACTTGAGGAAATACTTTAATTTATTCTTTTATTTAATATTTTGGCGGTTGCCTAATCATTGCTTGTACTCGTAATGAGTACTAAGATTACTAATCGTATTTATGCTCCAAATTTCATAGCTCCAGCTTATAAAAGATCCAGCTTATAGATCCTCAAAATCCTAAGGTATAAAAATACCTTAGGCTTTCGAGGATCTATCAGTAAGTGTAAGTGTTGTTTCGATCCCACATCTTGCAAATTATACAAACTGGATGCCACACTAATTGGTAAATCATCGTAGTATATTTTTTCGAAATAGATAACCCTCGGTGGGGTTGGAATAGTTACTTTCTTTGACATTCGTTCGTTTTCGTTCGTTCTGTCTAGTTTACTAGGCATTTTGTGGACCGTAATAATTATTTATGCTTCCTCCGAGATTCTATAGTAGAACTTATGACATCACAGTAGTAGTAAATGTTAATCTACGAAGTGGGTGTAGTATAATGTATCTTCTTCGCACAATATTCGCTCTTCGCTCAAGGTCACAATAATGGCGCAAAGGTTTATCGGTATCACGTAGGGCACGGAAACATCCCGCATGTCTACTTTAATATAAAGGATAAATTTGGGATTTGATTCTTGATCATGAGTATTTATTTTGAGCATAGACGTGGGTAACACAATAAGCGGTGACAGTAGGTAATCTATTAAATATTATTTAACGTTTTGTACCTATCCCTCTTTTTCAGCTTTAAGCAATAAGGTTGCCAATTGTACTCTGTATCTTTACATGTTATAAAATATGTGCTCTGGTGTACAATAAAGACTATTTTAAAAACCTATTTAGAAGCTAAAAATTCCACTCATGCCGGGACTCGAACCCGCGACCTCTGGCTAACCGTGCGAGTAAAATTGTCCTTAGCACGGGTTAGTGCATTAAAAAGAATATAATTAAAACTATTCTTATTTCATATAATCCCTCTTTGCACACAGTGTGCTTTATTCATAATATTTGAACTCCGTTTGCACGATGGATGACTTAATGGGGAATTGACTTAATGAATGAATGACTTAATGGCTACACCCTCCACTGGACAGAGGTGGGCTGATGTTGATGGTTTAATATTTGCTTAATATTTTTTTACAGGTCTTCCATAAGTCAAATATTAACCTCCGGTAGGGTTATCTATCGATAGATTTATTACTGGGTAAGAGCTCAATAAGCTGAACATCTGCGGGTAGGCAAGCCATTAACTGATGCTTCAACAAAGCAGCCTAAACCCTGGTTTTTCTTTATAGTTTGTGAAGAGATCTGATGTTAAGAGTTGGTTCCAGTAAAAGAAATACTGACTAGTGTTAACGCTGCAGCGTCTACATTCTGTTAAAATAGCAATAAATTACTACGCGATTAAGCCCCGAAAATGTTCTAACTATTCTGTTAACAAATGAGGAACTGGGAAATAAGTTTAACATTTAGTAGAGGTAGGTATAATAGGCCGCCAATTGTACTATATATATTTGCAATTGTTTTGTATTTGTTGTTTTTCCAGTGCACAATAAAGAATATTCTTATCTTATCTTATATAATATCTAAGTGCTTTAAAATAGATGTTTCCAACTATAACTCATCAGGTACTCGATACAATATCACTGATCAAGATATGATATTTCTGTGAAATTAGAGCGTTTTTCTACCAAGCGACCGAATTGACATTTTAACTGGTTATATTATGAATAGTTAGTAGTTGAAACCAACACTGACTATCACGATTACTTATCTTTCATATATCTTTTAACATGTTATCTTACAAGAACTCTAGCTTGCAACTCAAGAACTCAAGCTTACAACTCAACAAAGCCCGCCTAGCACGAGGCACAACACATTGTTTCCGTTCGCAGAGCCACTTTCAGCCACTTCATACACATTAGTTGTAGAGAAGATCTCCATCACGCTTAATAATATATTAAAATGGGCTCTCTAATCAATCAATCACCATGCATCCGTCCACTACGGGAGATAGGCCTCCCCCAACTCATTCTGACTCATATTATAGATCCAGCGAGCTGGTGTGCATCCTACGCTTCAATTCCCCTTTGAGCATCTGTTCTTCGTCATTGGTGACCCGCTATCGCCTCTTCAGTCACCTTAGTAGCCAATTGCCTCATTTCTAATGTGACCCCGCAGCATATCCCGCTCTGCTTCTTCTTCTTCAGGCTATATTATGAAGTCTACTGCTGGACACAGCCCTTCCCCTCCCCTGTCTTCAGCTTGCCGCATCTTCTCATGTCTTCAGGCAGTTTTTCGCAGATCGTCATCCCACCTGGTCAGAGGGCGTCCTACACTTCGTATCCCGCTCTATGGCCCGCAAAGCGACCTTAAATCGGCGAACTAATCCTACCGCCGTGTATGCGTTTCGGTTTCATGGGTCATATCTTGCGAGACGCACTGTTTGATGACACTTATCTTTAGCCTCCAAAGAATAGCCGAGGAGAAAATCTTGCGCAGTTTTCCGAATGCAGCACAACCCATTTTTTGAGAGTTCTTCATTCGAAAACTCGAAGCTTACAACTCGGCAAAATATGTATAGCCTGAGGCACAAGACATTGTTCTCGTTCGTGGAGCCACTCCCAGCCGCTGCAATATTCACGTACCCTTGGGAACACACATGTCTCCCTGATGTGTACTGCGGGCAACATTAAGGGACGCTGCTTTGATTTCATACTCGCTCTTAGTTATTTCCCTAACACCAATTAGATGGTGGTTGTTTCGTTACTTTACCGAACCGTCACCAGAATTTTGCAGGACTGAAAACATGTTTTTTACGAGTCAGAAAATACTATACGGCCACCGCATTTTTATTTTGATCTGATGATACTAGACGGCTGGGCTGTGCCAGCGACCATGTGTATATTTGCCATGAATTTTAGGTGGTCCGAAAGCCATAGCCTTAGCCATAGCCAAACATGTCCTAACAATAACTATAATCAGGATATCCTGATTATAGTTATTGTTAGGACATGTTAATCGTCAATATTGTACTAATATTCAGAGGGTGAATGCTGCGAGTATTTCATGAGAACTCCTTCTAGCGGCAGCCGCCTTGGACTTATAAATTTCTGCGTTGCCGATCCTCAATTTAATGGCTACTACTTTTGGGATAAAAGCTTTGAGGTTTGCAGGATGTAGCAGCAGCACACCTCCTATCTTATTCCTCTTTCGTTTCCATCTAGTATAGCATTAGATTTATAGATTCGCGTCACATTAGATTCGTGATTTGTGCGAAAAATTCATTTCATATAATATTCGATTACTGTTATAGAGCGAGATTCCAGAAAAATTATTCATAATTGGTTCTTCATAATCGATATAATTATACATCCCACCTCAATACGAACAATTTTTATTAGATCAAAAACCTCGAAATCGCGAAAAAATACCTATTAAAACAGGTAACTTTTGTATGTACGCTGATTTTGTCACGATTAAAAATTTTTGCCCGTTGTAAACGTTTTTCGTACTGATGAGTAGAACCCCCTTCTATGTAAGGATTGTATTACATGCTTCATATTTTCATCTTATATATTTCCCTCGAAATAATGACGCCGACTGGACAAGTCAAAAGCACATCAGTTTTTTATGCATGCACTCAACTCTGTTACTTCCGGGCTACTTGAAACGAAAATTTTATAGATTAGTTAGATGCGAACTGTACACATGACCTTTGACTGCAGAAGCCCGAGTACCTGTTCATGAACTGTGGGCGAACACGGAGAGATTTCTTTTGTTGTATTGTGTTGCGTAAGACACCGTAGTTGTATCGAAAAGACTATCCAAGACACTGAATTGTTCTTGTTCTGTTTACGTAACTCGGTAGAAATGTTATTGAATTTCCAACCATTGGTAACGAACATGATATCGTATATGACATTGCTAAAGCGGCTGAAAATCTATAGACAGGATTGCCCGGGGACCGAAGGGATTGGCGTGAAACAAAGATATATATACCCAGCAATAGGCTCTATTCAAACTGTCATGGAATTTCCAACGATTTTCGAATGATCAACGATAACGAATGTAGTGTGGGGCAATTACATTGCTAAAGCAATAGAGGAGATTGGCAGGGGACCGAGGCGTACAAGCAAAGATGTCTATGTACAGCACTGGGCTCTATTCATAAGTCAGTAGACAGATACACAGTAACGAATGTGCTAGCGAAATAGATGTTGTGATGTCCTAACTAAATGAATCGCAATATTATCAATTCCGTGCTTTGCAAGGCACTTTAAACCGTTGGTGCCGGCTGTCATGGCAGACGTTAAGCCATGTCAGAGGCCCTATGGGCGGCTTGATAACTTCTGACAGTAAGGCCCGCCACTGTCTTACAATTCTCCACCAACCCAACTTTGCCGCCGTGGTGAAGTATGGCCTAACCTTCCTGCGATAAAGAAAGAGAACCGTGCCCCAACAGTGGGGAGATGTGAAGGGCTGATATCAAATATCGATTTTTAATCTTACATGATTAATCTGACTATTTTTTTTTATGTACAATAGCGTTCTCTATCTATGGTAACCGTCGACTGACTCCTACAACCAATGTAACTATTTCTTTTCTATCCAAAATCAAAGTAATTGTTGTGCTGGCCAGCTACAACACGTATATATTATACTACATTTACAAAGAAGCATCGTTACATATCTTAAACAAGCAAGAGCGATGCAGGTATCTCTTTGGATCCTATATGAATTTTAAAATACTCGCCTCCCATTAAAAGTTCCCTCGCTGTTTGGCTCGGCTTCAATAGGTTATTAGAAGTAGAAGGTAAAGTCAGTAAAGCACTAGAAAGTTCGTATATACCTTTAGGGGGTTAATATACCCCTCTGCATGAAAAGAGAGAAATCTAAGAATATAATCACATCACACCAATATTATAAAGGCGTGTGTATGTTTGTTAGTTGTTCACGTCTAAACGGATTGAGCGATTTTAATAAAATTTTGTATGGAGTTACCTGGATTAATACATAGGCTACGCTTTACTGCGGGAAAATCTTATTCCTATGGGAAAATCGTTAATCCATGGGGCACAGCTCATTCAAGATCTATAATTCATTGTCATGAATAATGATTTGGCAACATCAGGGTAATTCCATACATGATTAAAGTAAGCGAGAGTCACTCACAACCCCTGAAATTCTTAAGATACTTCCTTAAATACGCCGTGTTCTTTAAAAAAAGAACACTTAAAACATTACGCAAACGTCGTTTAAATAAATAGGCCTATACCTTAGAAGGGAAAGACTTTACCACAGACTATTTATATTGCGTTTATGAAGTGCTTTAAGAGAAATACGTTTTATAAATACTACCGTAAGCGCTGTATCAAACAATGTATTGTTGGTGCAGCGAGCTTCTCATTACCCGACGTATATATCCGACAGAGAAGGTTACGTAAGTTACGTAAGGCTGGTGTTTCTTCGTGCAGTGTTAGGCTGCATTAACTTAAGGAGTAATATTACGAGAGCGAAATGGTGGTGAGGAAACCTGATTGTTTGAGATATACGTCAGCGCTTGAAATCCGCGGTGGGCACGCGTGGTAATTAAGCCCATAATCTCTCTCTGAGAGAAGGTATGTGCCCTGCAGTGGGCCGTGTATAGGCAACTTAAAAAAGGGTGGAGGTATATCGAATCATTTGGCAAATATCTGAACTAGAGTGATGCGCACATACTAATGCACACAATGTTGGGGCTTTACTGCGAAACTGCTCATGAATATGTTTCACGAATATGCATTTCTACCAAACCTAGTTTTGCATATGCCAACCATAAACTATGTCGGAATAAATTCATAGTTTTAACTACTATGCAGTGGTTATTCAAACTGAGTTTAAGGTATAAAGGTATAGTTTAATTCAAGCCTAGACCTCGAAAAAGGGTTGTTGGAAAGGACTTTTATACATTGACGATCGTTTTAAGAAAAGTTAGGAGCATAAAAACACAAACATAACTCCAGTAAGTGCAAGGTAAGCTTTTAGTTCCGAATTTTGACATAGCCATTGAAATTTTAACATTATTTTCTGTTTTTATTCGTGGCTTAGTTTACATTAATCAACAGCTTACATGATAAACCGCCAACCACGAATGTACGTGAACAATCCCCTACTCGACTGGTATCAAATTTGACGCGATAAATGAATATTTCCTGTATTATTTAACGTAAGAAACCGAAATATATTGACTTTGCTAAGTAAGTATGCAGGATGGCTGCAAAATTTGCAAATAAAAAAATATTTTCCGCTCATAATTCGGAACGGTGAAAACGCTATCCGCCATCTTGTAAGCATCTTTGGTTTGTAAACAAACATCTGTCAGACCGTTTCTGTGGACATTTATTATTAAAGGACTTACATTAAAGTGATCTTCAAATAAATACTTTCGAGTTTCAGTCTATAAAGAAACGGGGTCTCTTTTCTCAAGTTAGAGTCAAGTTTTTCGTATGTTTATTTCACTGGGTACACGTATCCACAACTTTCCGGGGGTCTTTATTGACATGTTTTTGTCGTGTTCTCAAACAATGCAGTACCTAATGTTAATTGCTATATTTTGCATGATAACTCGATTTCACGGTTGCGTTGTTGTTATTTCACTACCTATGCTCACAAATCATTCACAGATTTTAAGACTAGGTACCTATGTTGAATGTCAAACTTTGTTTACAAGCCTTTAGGACTTCGAGCGCTATGGCGCTCATTAGGGGAGGGCTATGTCCAGCAGTGGACTACATAATATAGCCTGAAGAAGAAAAAGAAGAAGGACTTCAAACCATATACAAAAATGGCTGACCCCCTTTTCGGCTGTTTAGCAAAGCAATGTTTTAAAATAGATTTTTTGTTACTTTTAGGTCCCCGAAAATATACAAAAATATATTTTGGTCTAATGGTGTGGAAGATATATTTACCATTTAGAACTTACTTGAAAAGAGAGTCAAGTGGCGGATTGGATGGTTTGATGCAAAATAGTTACGCACATAGAATATTCTTTATTATACACAGAAATTACAGTAACAGTCCATAGTTTTGCCCGGGTAGTTTGATGACGCGAGTCGCGCGTTTATCTAATATCGATATCAACCCTTGTATGTCCCCACTGTTGGGGCACGGGTCTCTTCCTGCATCGCAGAAAGGTAAGGCCAGACTCCACCACGGGGGCCAAGTCCGGGTTGGTGGAGGATTGTAAGGCAGTGGTGGGCCTTACTGTCAGAAGTTATCAAGAGTCATACTGGGTCAATAAGGCCTCTGACATGGCTTAACGACTGCCATTATATGACATCTGGCACCAACGGCTTAGCGTGCCTTGCGAAGCACGGAAGCGCTCGGAAAAGTGCCACTAGCGGTAGTCACGGGACGGTCACCCATCCTGCACCTGACCGCGCCTGTTTTTGCTTAACTCAGGTGATTGATTCCAATCACTCGGTTCGACTAGACCACGAGCGTTTCTAGTATATTATTCGTCAAATACTAGCATTTTAGCGTCACAATACGCGTGACTCGCGCCTTCGCATTACCCCAGATGGTTATAACGTTAACTTTCAAACAAACCATGAAGTAAACATTTTCACTTTGCATTTCGCAATAACACCCCGAGGTTACAACACTGACTGGAACCAGGAAATTGATTTTCTGCCTATGTCATGCTCAAAGCAATGTGACTCAGTATGACAGAGATAATTACGATTCAATTTCGGATGGCAGCCTACAATAATTTAGGAATACTGGAGATAACGACAGAGGTTAGTCTCTACAGCTTTTATGGTACAATAAACAGAAAAACTACCTTTATATTAGAAAGAAAGAAGACATTTCTTTTAATGCTACTAAGACATACATACTTTAGATATGCTTGTGCACGGTTGTAGTATATCTAAGCAACGGTAAAATATTCGTCCGCTCTACTATATTACGTTAAGGCCGACTTCGCAACAAAAATTTGAAGGTTGGAGTTTTGCTAACGATTCTTTGAAGGCTGAATAGTCTAAATTTAAAGAAGCCTCAGAGAAATAAAATTTCTAGGCATTAACAAGTTATGCAAATTAAGTTGATTGGCAGACGTTTCCTCAGGGCTTTCTTTAAATAATTTTCTTATGGAAAATAATTAAAATTATTTCAAGGTTAAAAACCGGACTTTTTTGTACCGCAAAAAAAACTTCCGAAACAGTATGGGTTGACCGTACCGATCTTTACATAATGGAAATTTGAAGCTTTCTTTTTAGGAAAACTACTTTCAAATTCCATCTTATATGTAAAATTCAAATAAATAAATTTGAATTAAGATTTTTTTTAGTTCTCAAACTCCTCAATCTCTAAGAAGGTCAGCTCTCTTTTATTTATATCCACACGGTGTCATGTGACGCTAAAAAATATGCGTTTATTGCACACAAACTTTTTTAAGATTTCAATACGTTTAAGCTTGCATTTTGATGTGGTCGCTTATTCTGTCACTTAAAAAATTTATTAAAGTGACTTTTTCATTCTGTATACATAACACTTATTCTTTTCTGTATGATTGGCCCACGGTTACCGCACCGCAGTCTGTGACGCTCGCGGGGTAGCACCTGGTACTGACTGAAAATCAGCACTGAAGGCTTGCCTATCAACATATTGCGGTATCAGTTGCCATTTATAGCAGCAGTGACACGCCGTGACCTTCCGTTTTCCTTCCTTTTTTGTGAATATTACGTTTTAATAATATGTTTTAACTTTGTTTTGTTATTAGGGCGTGTGTACTGTTCTATAATAAATACTTTTCCTTTTCTTCTTAATTTTTTATTAAACTCCCAGCAAAATTGTGTAAAGTAGATTACTTTGTTGTCCAGTGTACGTAGTTTCTACTCTGTTGTCTCGATACGTAGTTTCGAAGCGCTCGTGGCCTAGCCAAACCGAGTGATTGGAATCAATCAGTTGAGTTAAGAAAAACAGACGTAGTCAGGTGCTGGATGGGTGATCGTCCCGTGACTACCGCAAGTGGCAATTTTTCCGAGCGCTTCCGTGCTTCTCAAAGGAACGTTAAGCCATTGGTCCCGACTGTCATGTAATGTCAGTCGTTAAGCCATGTCAAAGGCCTTACGCGTGGCTTGATATCTTCTGACAGTAAGACTCGCCACTGTCTTACAATCCTCCACCAACCCGGACGGCCCCCGTGGTGGCGTATGGCCTAACCTTCCTTCAATGCAGGAAAAGACCCATGCGCCAGCCAGGGGGACATACAAGTGTTGATATCGAAATAATATCGAATACGTAGTTTCAGACTCTGACATATCAGTTTTCTAAAATGCTGTACCACGACTCCCACTGCAAAAGACAGACCATGTTTCTGAAATATGGTAGATACGAGCATAATTACAACCCCAGATAACATCTTGTTTGACTAGCAAGTTTGTTTGAAGTGTATAAGCTTCCAGCAAGTTTAAAACAAATTTGTAAGTTACTGCTTCTTACATACGTACAAAATACTATCTAGGAACTCGTGCCGACCGCAGATTCAAAGTGCCGAATTATCTGAATAAATCTGACACTCATCCTCAGTTTCTCGTGAGTTAACAATCTGTTATCCACTGTAAACAGCGTCAGTTGTTTTTTAGGATGTACTTTAGTCAACTGACAGCTGTTAATAGTAGATTAATAGGTTGTAGTGTATGAGGACGGATTATTATTATGAGAACGGATGAGGACGAATTTTCTGACGGGGTTTTCCTTTACAGTTAATGAATATTTTCGGGATGCAACGAGTCTTCCAGCACGGATTATCCAGACCAAGTAAACCCTACCAAGCCAGAGAAAAATACTGCAAAAAGTTTTTATGTAATGCGCTACGTGAACGGTGGAGTCCTTGGCACGCTTCCAAAAAATTAAAGGAAGGTAGTGTTTCTTCTTACGTAACGACCGGTCATGAATTTTTATATCAGCTTGTTTAGTTTACATTTCACGTTCTAAAGCCGCAGGATTGTAAGTTCAAATTACAATTCTACATTTTTGCGTAAATAATCAAAGAGAAATTAATTACACGACTACATAGACAAACTCATACCTGAATCCTGCAGGGATAGAGAGGCGCCAAGGTCTCTATTATTAGTTAATAAAAATTCTGAGATAAGTAATTAGCCTTAGTTTACTTACCAAGTCTTCGTCGTCATCAGAGAAAATATTGGCGCGGTCCTGAGTCGTCATGTCGCTAAAGAGATCCAGTATTCAATAGAGACCCGCGTCATGGCTCACTGACACTCTTCACACAACTCCATCACCGAAAACTGCATCCAAACTCTGCTCAACTTTGACAGTAAACTGTGCATTTTATGTTTTTTTTAAACACTACTTTAAAAAAAGTTCCGAACACACGCACTGGTCACTTCACTCGCGCGCTTAAGAAAACAAAATGTAATCTAATTTCGAATCAACTTCATTCTATTCGAAGTAGTGAATAAATTCTCGAAGCTTCGACCGTGACTGGCTGGCTGCGAGTCTGGGGGTTGACTGCGGAGGGCGGGCAGGAAAAGCGCTGCGGCGTCTGGTTGCCATGGCGACCGCTTTGCGGAGGGACCGCTTTCCTTGCATTCACTGCACCATTGGGGGAATGGAGATAAGTCGCGCAAGCCAGTGGATTAAGCTGAATGGTAATGCCGTTTGTGAAGCTAGATGCCTTGGGGGTACACTTTTGGTTTAATTTTGTTACCATTTAAGCTAGCTTTAGCTTGGATGTGTATAGGAAGAGTATTTTCCTTTGATGCGTTTTCAAACATTGTACGTCGTTACCCTTAAAAGCTACTGCAATTTGTGTTTCTCTGGCGGATCTGAATACCGGGCCTGAGCCTTTGACAGGAAGCATTTCCCGAACTCGATATCATGACCTCGTTCTTGAGGATAAATTACTGTAACGTTTGACTCAGGATAAAATACGCGTGGTATTCTTATTATCACAGAAAGCGAACGGTAAGTTTTTAGATTTTTGTACTCGAAGAGTGATAATATTATAAGTAGTAATATGTAGTGTATATTGTAAAATTATATTCTTGGTACAATTTGTATTGTAAGTTTGTTACCCTTCTCCTACATTTATGTTTTAGTTTTTACGGGTCGTTGCTGAAAATCAGCGCTTCCAAGGTCACTGCGTGGACTTGGCTGCAATATGCTGAGCCTCGACTCTTTGTCTTAATATGTCAATAAATGCATTCTATTCTATTCATTCATTATAACGGACCTTCATTAAAATGTCTACACCGTTTTTGCCTGTGCGTCCGTCTTATCTATAAAGGTATCTTTGTAATAAGTAAGATATTGAACCATGTTTGGTGGCGGTTGAAGTTTACATAAAATACGGTTAAGCATACTTACCCATCCCACTGCAGGGCAGAGGCCTTCTCTCAGAAAGAGAAGGCCTCGAAAGAGAGTATGGGCTTAATTACTTACCGGGCTTACCACATGTATCCACCGCAAACAGATTCACCGATGCACCGATTATAAAATAAACAATAATAATAGGTAAGTATGTTTCAAATATAAATTGATGTAGGTAACTACTCGTGTAGTTACCTACATCAATTTATTTTTAATATTTTTATACCGTACAAAAATATTTAAAAGGTTTTTTGCTTGTTACTTGTTTTCATATTGCTTTTCATGATATTAAAAATCAAAGGGTGAATTTGAGAAACATGTTTATTTATTGAGCAAATAGTTGGCCGCTAACGGAATAAAAAATGAAACAATTTTCGATAAGGTACATAATAACCATATTAGTACATACATGATTATCTCATATCTAACATGCTAAAACAAAACAATGTAAGGCCTGATATTGCGTAAAGTGTATGGGCAGCTTGATAACTTCTTACAGTAAGGCCCGCCACTGTCTTACAATCCTCGACCCGGACTTGGCTCCCATAGTAGAGTATGGCATTCGGGACAAACAACCGGTTGATATCATCATCATCGTGAAGTGATACATAAAGGTAAGAATGTTTATTTTTGATCAATGAACTCTCTGAAATCAGCGCAACTATGGTTATTTGACTGACGATCCCTTCCGATTTTCTTGAGTGCAACCTCTATCGCAGAGAGCGATGCTATCAGCCGCTTTCAGCTCAGCGCCGCGGCGGCTATCCAAGCGGTGCAGCAGACAATAGCCTTCAGCGATAAAGCTAAATGTGACAGCGCTGCCGCCGTTCCACAGATCTCCTGCTGTGTATTTGCTAGCATACAACCTTAAATTAAATTTAGCTATTTACGTTTACTTGAATGCTCCCACCCAGAGGTAAATAGAAGCGTCGACGGCGACCGTTCTCTGAAAAAGATTACTTTTAATGATAAGACCAGAGAAATATCTGTGTAATATCTTTTTTTATGCACAATAAAATGTTCTCTGTCTATATATCTAAAGTGACTTCTTTAGCAGGGTCACCATTACAAAACATTAAGCTAATCAATGGCAAGCACTATGTAATTCAAAACGATTTTATTCTTCTATCTCACAATTCAGGTGATTTTTTGTGATTTTTATTGCTAGACCACGTCAATTGTGCAAAAGTTGCAAGGGAAAAAGTGACAACCAACTAAATAGAACCTTTGACATAAAAATATTACCTACCTACGCGTGAGTTTAGCCCGTCATATATTTTTGTGTTCTAGCAAAATACCTATATCAATCAATCCTATATTGCTGACTAAGTGTTATACGTTTTATGGCAACTTAGAACTTAGTCACCCTTTGCGAAAATTTCAAAATGGGTAAGACTTATTTCTGACATCGAAGCATTAATATTATACCTGTCATCTATATATTTTTCAAGTTATATTCCAATACAAAAATTAATTCTATATATCTCCGAGCTCTGCACGATGGTACACGACGATTTAATAATAAACGTCTTTGTCACAATATGTAACATTTTACCTGCACCTACACATCTCCGGGCTCTGCACGATGCTGTCTTACCACCAGGTACTGACAGAATAACAGCGCTGAGGTGGTCGCCCGCCGCAGCACATGCTTAGTCAGAACCTTTATTTCATTTGCCACACCCACAATGCTCTGTGGATTATTATAATATATGTTTTGTTAGTTACCTTCTTAAATGCTGTACATTCTGATGATTTTGTGTTGGTTTTCGTACATGTGTGTGTGGAAGTGTTAATAATTTTTTTATCTAGCTATCTAATTCTGTATCGTACAAGCCTGACACGTGAATAACATAACATACTTCTACAGAGAGGATCAAAGGACTGGGTCGCTGTTTGATTTATTTATATGTTTGAATAACAAACTTTGAAGTAGTAAACTAACATTTCTTAGCACTAATTTCTTCCCTCCGGTGAATTCGGGACACTGTAACAAATAAAAATAAAAAACTGAAATAAAAGTAACGGACAACTCAACTGCTGAGCAACTAACGAAGCAGGCGGGACTAATATAGGTGCCTCGCAATAAGTCACAATGTTGAATGAAAACCAGCAGTTGGGATATTGGTGCTGGATTCATATATCCTATAATACTCGCGCAAATATGACAGATTGATTGATATATTATTTATGAAAATCCGACCTTCGCTTAAGGAATTATGCGAGAACATAGAATCGGATATACTTACGAACGTACATTCGAGCCAAACACTTTAACCTTCTTTTTGGACAACGCCGTAGTCGGGAAAAAGCCAACAATTTTCATAAGTGCAGAGGTATACGTGTGAAATGCTATAAATTACTGAGCATTGAGTAGTATTCAGTTAAAAATGTCCACGCATACCGCTCTTTTCTGTTGCGGTATGCGTATGGCCATTTTATTGCAGCCCTGCAGTCCGGCGACTTATTACAACGTATCCCTTGAAATAAATGGATATGTGTGCCGGCAATGGTTGCACGCATCCTCGTCAGGACAGAGGACTGTTATGTCTGGATTAGTCTAATCTATGTTGTTTGTTTGTGTATCACTCCTTGTTAATGCGTATTATGATAGCTCTATTTCATAACTACTGGTGTGGAAGTCGGAAGTCGAAGCTAAAAACGGCCTTTTAATTTGTGTGAATGTTATAGTTAAAAAATGCAACGATTTTTTTGTACGTTTGCCCCAAAGGGATTATTATGTTTTGTAAGTCATGATTTCGAAACTTCAAAGTTGTTAACAAAGTTTTTTTAAGCCATTTAATCCTGAAAGTAGAACTGTACTTACATAGATTTATTCAGTAAATAAATTCCCTTTCCAAATTCGCTTTCCGCCAAAATGGCGCAGCGGTTCAAAATGATGTATAATTTTTAAATTACAAATATTGGGTCAAATTAGACAAAATAATGCGTAAAAATCTCTCTAATAAAAATGTCTAAGTAAAATGGAAAGATGAGATGATATAAGAATATTCTTTATACACTACATAAAAACCACAAGTTAAAAAATAATTTCAAAGCCACCAACTGGAATCTGTACGCCAATTGGTGGCCTTATTTCTTAAAGCAATTTCTTCCAGACAACTTTACGATGGATAGTAAAGGAATATAAGTGTGCAAATTGTAAGAACGAAATTTAAACAAAAGCACACTCTTTTTCGCTCAGTGACCGTTTTCGGTCTTCGAGTCATGTGCAATGAAATCAAAAGGCGACAACGAAGATGAAATGCGAGCGCTCGCTGCGGATGTCGCATTGACACGACGTGTCATTGAGTCTACCGTCGAGCGGTAAATGGGATTTTTGGTGGAAGTAAAAATATTTACTTTTAGGGTTCCATACTTAAAGGTTAAGGGACCCTATTACTAAGACTGACCTTGTCTGACAGTCACTAGGCTGTATCTTATGAACAGTAATAGCTACATACAACAAAAGTGTTATTTATTTCCAGTTTTTTGTCCGATAGCAAGTAGACGCTTGAAATATTTGAATATTCAAACCCTTCGTGCGCGAGACTGACTCGCACTTCGCCGGTTTTTTTAAGATAAGATAATTAGAAATGTTCTTTACAAAACCACAAAAAAAACATACCTTTTAACCATGTCGACACTAAATTTTTTTGTGTAGGGTCTCCTATATAAGAAAAATTATGTGAATCCAAGATTTTAAATAAAAAAGCGCTCGTGGCCTAGTCGAACCGAGTGATTGGAATCAATCTCAAAAATAAACAACAGGCGTGGTCAGGTGCAGGATGGATAACCGTACCGTGGCTACCGCTAGTGGCATTTTTTCCGAGCGCTTTGGTGCCGGTTATCATGTAATGACAGTCGTTAAGCCATGTTAGAGGCCTTATGGGCGGTTTGATAACTTCTGACAGTAAAACCCGCCACTGTCTTAAAATCCTCTACTAACCCGGAATTGGCTCCCGTGGTGGAGTATGGCCTAACCTTCCTGCGATGCAAGAAAATACCCGTGCCCCAGCGGTAGGAACGACCCACTTCTATCTAATCGTCCGATTCGACCAAACTATTTATGCCTGGTACAAGTGCTAATCTTGGAATAAATCAAGAAATTCTCTTGTTAAATTCTAGATTTATTCCAAGATAAGCACTTATACCAAGCATAAATAGTTTGGTCGAATCGGCCCAGACAGTTTTTCATAACATTATTGTTAACTGTCTACAAATAATTAGTACTCTTAAGATTATAGCTCCAATTTAAGCTAATTTTAAGTTTTTTTTTTTTGTCATTAATTAAGTAACCTGTAAGTTCTTTATGAGAAATAAATGTCTTTGAACCAATTAATGTTTACGTGTGCCTTTGAACGCTCTCTCCACTTTAGCTAGGGGACGGAAAATTACTATGAAATTACTAACGTTATATGCTAATAAATTAATAAGTGCAGCGCAGCGGTCAACGTTAGCTGGCCGAGAATAAGATGACGGGCTAATGTTCTTGTAGTAATGGTCGTAAGTGGCAGACGATCGACAATGGACGGTTTCACATTCGACGGTAAATGTAACGACATAATAATTATAGTATCATACATTTACTACGGTCTTGGCCTGCCGTAGTTTGAAAAAAATATGCAAAATGTTTCCCGTGTCGTCCAATGGAAATACTTTCGATCCTGGGTCAATATCCTACGAGGGGCGGCTGAAAAATTTTGAGCCTAAGTACTTCTAAGAATCACTAATGACTCGCAATGTGCATCACTAATTGCGCGTATTCTAAGTAGTATAAAGACCAAGTTTCATGTCATTATCATCATTACGCTTCTAGTAATTGAACATTAAACAACACCATGTCTGAGTCATCCGCGCTTTGCACGAAATTGGAGTACAGAGCTGTCATAAAATTCCTCACCAAGAAGAACAAAACGCCGACAAAAATATTTGAAAAAATGTCTGCAGTTTATGGGGATTCTGCACCTTCATTTGCCACCGTAAAACGTTGGACACGTAAATTCAAACACGGCAGGGAGTCGCTCGAAGATGATCCCAGGTCAGGACGTCCAAACACCGCCGTTACCGAAGAAAATATTGAAAAAGTGAAAAACCTTGTTCTCGAAGATCGGCGAATCAAGATGTGACAGATAGCTGAATCCATAGGCATCAGCAAGGAGCGAATTGGTGACATTTTGCACAATCATTTGCACATGAAAAAAATGTGCGCGCGATGGGTGCCAAAAATGCTCACGCCACTGGACAGGCAGCGTCGAGTCACAACTTCGAAGGAGTTTTTGGACATCTGTGGCGATAATCCTGACGATGTTTTTTCTCGCCTCGTCACTGTCGATGAAACATGGATCCGGCAGTACGATCCGGAGTCAAAACAAGAGTCAATGCAATGGATAGCAAAGGGAGAAAAGCCGCCACGGAAATTCAAAGTGGAAAGATCGGCTTCCAAGCTCATGGCCACTGTTTTTTGGGATTGCGAAGGAATTTTGTTCATCGACTACCTTCCCAAAAATACTACAATGAACGGAGACTATTACGCCGTATTGTTGACAAAAGTCCGTCAAGTGGTTGTCGAGAAAAGGAGAGGCAAACTGGCGAAAGGAGTCCTGTTTTTGCAGGACAATGCGCCCGTGCACACTGCCCGAGTTGCGAGACGTGCCCTCGCCGAAACAGGATTTGAAGAAATCAACCACCCACCTTACAGTCCAGGCCTGGCTCCTAGTGATTATTTCCTTTTTTCAAATTTGAAAAAGGACCTCCGAGGACGAAGATTTTCCAGTGACGAAGAAATGAAGGCGGCCGTAAACGAGCATTTTGAAGGCAAAGACGGCGAATATTTTTTTACCGGGTTAAAAGCTCTTTTAAACAAATGTAAGAAGTGTATTGAAATAGAGGGAGATTACATTGAAAAATACATTTTTTATACATTTCTATCAGCATTTTTAATACCTTAGGCTCAAAACTTTTCAGCCGCCCCTCGTACCTACACTAATTCAATTCGCCGACACATTCGCAGACCTATATGGAATACAAATTTCATTTTTCATTATCTAATTCATATGCAAGATGCACAAACACAGCTTACAGAATAGCACTGGTGGACTGAAAGGGGGAAGCCTTTGCACTGCAGTGGGATACCCATGTTAAGAATGGAACCCATGGAAGAGCGTTTCTTCGAATGTATTTTTAACAAAGGCAATCATAATAACGAAACCTTTTCTATTGACATCAGACAAATTCGCCCGGCATTCGGAAAAGCTTTTTCGTACTTGGGAGGGTATATTTTACCACACATATTATTATTATTCTCATTATTATAAGAGGTTTACAAATTCGTGGAAAGTGGCACTGCCAGGTTAGAAGCGTGAGTTAATCTAATGTAAGATATTATTATTTTTATTCATCACAATGGCTCAAACCATTCTGCTCAAACGAGCATCTGCTTAACTACATACGAACCTAAAATAAATCTGTATCTCCACGCTACAACTACAGAAATAGCTACGCATATAAAATCTAAATCTGCTAAGCTTAACACCCTTTGACGAGGATTCCCTAACCACATTGTAGAGGACAAATAGAGGCCTTAACGCTCCAAAAAGTCCGGAACATTTCCGACTATTTCCGAACAACCAAGTAAAGAAAAGCTAGTTCTGTTTACCAGATAGCGAGAGCCGACGCCAGGCTGGCGCGACGCACTGGCGTCTACCAAAATATTGCCACTAGCTTTTCCCATCATAATGTAGTACAGAAGTTTGAACTGACCTAGCATGAGAAATAGAGAGAGAAAGAAAGAAAGACAAAGAGAGAAGATATTTCAGATCTCATATGAAAGTCAAAGACACGCCGCAGGCATCAAGTTATGCCGCCTACAGTCCTGTCGCTGAAGTAATCTTGCTGTGATGAGTCCCTACCTTTTACTTGCCTTTGATTTGACGTAGACTTTTGATTTTGCATGATTTAGAGTAGACAATTCAGCGGACATCACATCAACTTTTATCACTGTGTATACTTTACTCGGTTATATTACAGTGACTCCTCGTTGGTCTAGCGTTAACTCTCTGAGCACCAAAACAGTGGACGTGGGTTTGATTTCCAGCACGTTTTTAATTTACTTGTCTGATTACCAAACCTCATACTTGTTTGGGACACGGTCAAGTGATTGTGTCATGTGCTACCTATCTACATAGTAGGTACATGTGCGCTCAAGCGTTGCTCATTAACTTTTTTTGTAAAAAACTCACCCCAATCACAGACGGCTTTGTTTATAAAAAAAAAGATTTGTAAAAATATTCCAAAATACATCAGAAGATTTAAATAGTAGTTGTCACAGTTGTTAAAATTTTTGATGTACACTTTTTAAAATACTCCAACTAATATGATAAACGCGAAAGTTTGTAAAAACTACTGAATGAATTTTAATGAAACTCAACAATAATATAGTTTATACATCAGAATAACACATAAGCTACAATTTATAAAGATATTGTGTGATATTATTTAAACGCGACCCAAAAAATAATTATGTGATTATTTTAATGTCACACTCATAATGCACTCATGTAATAAACGAGCATAAATCCGTATAGAAACAGTTTTAATTATGTCTAGTGCTCGTTTTAACCTTAGACAATACTACACTCATAATGTTAGTTTTTTTTCTATGCCACGCTAATATAAGCAACTCAAAATTCTAATTCTGCGCGGACGAAGTCGCGGGCACCAGCTAGTGTATTATAAAACAAGATACGATTTATTTTCCATTGTTGGCGCTGATTAACACCGCATAAGCGATTAATGTTGATTTGAGGTCGTAATACGTGGTAATACACATAAAAATGTAAGTGACCTATTTTGCTAGCTTGGTCTGAGTAAACCCTTTGTAGTGAATATAATAAGCATTCTCGCTGAGAATATCGACTAGCAAAATTTTATCTGTCTCCCTGTTTGCCGTTGAAAGAAGGGCATTAACGGCGAGTTTTGTTTGTTAGAAGGCCGAAAATAATTTGGCAACGATATTGCTATATCGTAGCTGGGAAATATATTTTTAAATAACATGTTTTACGTCATTCAGGTGACTGAATTAGGATCCGTCTTTAAAGGAGTCAAAGGTTGACGTGAGGGCTTATGTGATGATAATAATAGTCTTTCCACATCTATGTTACTTTATTAACAGCCCCTTCACTATATAGGTGATAGCATTAAAATTTGAAAATTATGCCAAAATCTAACAAGCAAGGAATTTAGCAAAGAAATTCCTTGCTTGTTAGATTTTGGCACTACAGACCTGCCTACTCATGCTCAGCACCTATGATCAGATTAAATCATACAATCACGGAAAGACAGTGGCAAGCCGATGGCGTAAGATTTCCTCACGATATTTTCCTTTACATTTAGCGAGTTGTATTGTCACTATCTCAAATAAACGATTGTACGTAAGTGATGAGATTCATGTTGCATGTACGTACCAATATTTGAACCCACGACCTCTCGCTTATAAGGCAAAGGGGCCCACACAAAAAAAAAACTGTGGTTCTACCGATACGTTATTTCCACTTTGCGATTACTGATTACGTAGTGACTAAAATACATAGTGTGAAAGAAAGTTTGCATGACTTAAAATTCGCGGAACAATTATATTTTTAGACATGCAGATGTTTGAATGCTCTACAATCGATCGTACAAAAACAGGTAAACTGAAATTGATGACATTTGGCACATAGAACAAGATAAAAGTGCATTGGCTAGAGGCACACGAAATCGCGGGACAGCTAGTCAGGCTGTAAATATTTCCCTGCAGGGCACGGAAATAGAAGGTTATAAAGAGCAATTGTGCTCGTGGCCTAGTCGAACCGAGTGGTTGGCATCAATCACTCGAGTTAAGCAACAACAGACGCCGTCAGGTGTAGAATAGGTGACCGACCCGTGACTACCGCTAGTGGCATTTTTCCGAGCGCTTCCGTCGTTCGCAAGGCACGTTAAGCTGTTGGTGCCGGCTGTCATGTAATGACAGTCGTTAAGCCATGCCAAAGGCCTTATGGGCGGCTTGATAGCTTCTGGCAGTAAGGCCCATCATTGCCTTACAATCCTCCACCAACCGGGACTTCGCCCCCGTTGTGGAGTATGGCTTAACCTTCCTGCAATGCATGGAGAGACCCGAGTGCCCCAGCAGTGGGGAAATAGCTTCCACACAATACAATTACTTGTCCTAGTCCTAAACTAGGATACCGGGTGATGTAACCAGGTAAGGACATCACAGATTTGGAAATAATAATAATAATTTTCAATTATAACTTTAGTACTGTGTGCAGATATTAATTAGTTCGCATACTGGACGCACGACAAGTGTGCAAGTGAGTACATAAAAGAACAAAAACATACCATTTAGAACAAAATAAACTGTCAGAAACCTCTAGAATGACTGGCTTGTACGAGGGCTGCTACTTATGTATGCAGAATAGAAAAAATAAACGAATGTATAAATATGCCTTTATTGTTTTTCAAAGTATTCTCCACTATGATCGATGCACTTTTGCATTCGATGAAACCAATTTGTAAAACACTTTTTCCACTCTGATTGAGGTATCTCCAAAACGTGCTGTTTGAACGCATCTACGGCACCTTCACGGGTCGAAAATCGTTGACCACGTAATTTATTCTTTACATTTGGGAATAAATAGAAATCATTGGGAGCCAAATCAGGGCTGTACGGTGGATGATCCATCAATTCAATTTTTTGACCATCCAAAAATGTAGTTGTTTCCTGAGATGTATGACAGCTGGCATTGTGATGGTGAAGTATGATTCTGCGTCCTGGTTGTTTTGGCATATTTCTTCAAATACTTCCGACAAACAAATGGTCGTGTACCACTCCGAATTAACCGTTCTGCGATTCTCCAGTGCTATTGTAGCCACATGGCCATTAATACAAAAAAAGCAGGCCACCATTTACTTTATAGTGCTTTTTGCACGAGCCACTTTCGTAGGGTTCGGCTCATTTTGAAACACCCAAACTGTTGATTGTTGTTTAGTTTCGGGATCGTACGCGTAGATCCAGGATTCGTCACCTGTGTAGATATTACCTATAAGCAGATTTTGAGTCGCCTCCGTTAAATATTTTTAAGGTTTTCTTGCATCATTCGACGCGAGCATCTTTTTGATCCAGAGTTAAGTTGTCCGGGATCCAACGCGAACAAATTTTTTTTACAGACAAATGTTCGTGTAATATCCTATAAATGTTCGTCATACATGTGCCCAGAATAGCCTCTATCTCGCGATACGTAACATGGCGGTCTTGCATTATTAGTTTTCGCACAGCTTCAATATTTTGTGGCACAACCACCGATTTCGGGCAACCTTCTTTAACTTCGTCCGTGAGCTTACTGCGCCCGCGATTAAACTTACTAAACCAGTAATACACAGTCGTTTTTGATGGAGCTTCACCACCAAAAGTCGAAGTTAATTGTCAATCGAAGTTGATCTACGAGTACGCACTGTTGTTGCGTTAAACCACGTCGAAAATCGTAATAAATCATAGCACGAACATTTTCACGAGTGAGTTCTATTTTTTCAGCGATATGACATTTTAAACCCAACAAAAACAAAACATTAATGTATATAAAAGAAAAATATTAGCGGCCATTATTTAAAAAAAAGAACTAATTTGACCATGGAGGTCAGACATAGCGTTTAAAATTATTGGAATCCCAGATTCCGCATACATAAGTAACAGCTTATGTAATGGTCGTATTAGTAAAGCTCTATTGCCTTTGAGATCGCTCTTGAGTACTGATGTTAAGTACGACGGCCTCTGTGGCGCAACGGTAACGCATCTGCCTACCATGCAAGAGGTTCTGGGTTCGAACCCCGGCTGGGAACAAAAAAAACTCCAGGTCTTGGATTTTTATAAGTTTGTGATGTCGTTGTTTCTGGTTTCCACGACACAGGGTATCCTAGTGTGGAGCCAGAAGCAACGTATGTCGTCGTCGTCGTCGTCGTCAGGCTATTCTAGTCCACTGCTGGACATAGCCCTCCCCTAACGAGCGCCAGGTTGTGCTATCATAGGGTAATGAACATAATCCCCACGCTGGGCATGCTGGTTGGGCATCGCAGTTCGGTGGAATTGTACTGCAGGGGGCGCTGCTGCCCACCCCCCGGTTTGTGTCCCTTAGTCGCCTTTACGACACCTGCGGGAAGAATTGGGTTGGTGTTATTCTCTAGGCCGACACCACACAGCAGAAGCAATGTATGTCCCTGTATGTAAATGTTATTTTATGTATCACAACAGAACACGCAAAGCCGAGCGCTGATATGCTTCTTTCACATCTGGCGCTAGCGAAAACTGAGGGCATTGAGGGCTCAAACCCTCACCACACCGCTGAGTCAGTTACCTTTTACGGCAGCAAACACACCGCAAAATTTTTGTTTATTTATCGTAATAATTTCGAAAATAATTTGCACTTATATTTGTTTTTGCAAGTATATGATGTTAACCCTTGTGGGTGTGACTGTTAAATTTAGTTGACCGGTAATCAATATATCTCTTCTCTTTTGACAGAAACTGTAAATATTTTATGTTTATATTTTCCCAGTGAACAGTAAAAAATTTGCTTACCTCTTTCATTTCAAGGTTCGTAACAAAATAGCATTACATTAATACGGCTCTAAAAATAAATCAATGTTGTCTGTTTTTTTTATGAATATTCTAATCTGGCTTTAAGTTATATTAGCATCTTTATGATGGCATCTTAGTACAGGGTACCTGTCCTAGCGTGGAACCAGGAAAAATGCCTCTGTTGTGTAAAAATCGTATTAGAAATAATAGTTTTTTGCGAAGTTAGCAACTAAGAGACACCATGGCACCTCAGCTAAGTGTTTATAGGCTATGGCAGTCGGGAAAGGTCACCCCTCCGAATACTGTGCCAAAACTACTCAAGGTCAATCTGAAATACCGCAGTATCACATAAAGTGAAACACACAAAAGACTCAGTCAGTAGATGCATGTTTTTGTGAAGCACAATGATAATACTCGTACATAAAAAGAGCCTATCCAGAAATACAGAGCCAATGACGTACTTTTTAGGGTTGCGTAGTCGACAAGGAACTCTCCATATTTGTCCATCTGTATGTCTGTCTGTCCGCGACTTAGCTTAGCGACCATTGGTAGAAAACTGATATTTGGCAAGAAAGACAAATTTGCAGAAAAAAAAAAACTCAACTCTATCCCATACTAAAAGTATTCATATTTATTAATATTTTTATATTAACAAACACCTATTTACTTTACACCTGTATCTGGAGGGCTACGCGGAGACTGGGGTTACAGGCACTTATAGAGAGAATATTCTTTATTGTATACAGAAATATCTTATATCTTTAGTTCGTTTGGAGGATATTACCTACATTAGGTCTTAAAAAATCATGTCGCGTTGAAACTCAGTTCAACGCGAAATGATTGAAACCGCCTCGTCATTGAGATAAAATAAAGGCAGCAATTTCTACATTCTCAAAATATGCTAAATATCCTGTTGATAATACGTGTTAAAACTGCCAAGGAGCTGTTCAGAATTGCACTGAACAGAGACCGTTGTAAAGAGCTGACTGCCAACCTCCAGTAATGGAGAGGCACTTTAAGAAGAAGAATACGTATATAATTTGTATGTTTATTCTACCTAAGATCTTGCATAACCTGCTAATCTTGTCTCCAAAACTAAGGTTAGCTGGTAGATAATGCTAAGTAACATTAAGCTCACCTATGTGCAAAATATTTATCTATCTATCTATCTATCCAGCCCATGAATGAAGCCCACTGCTGTCCACTGGGTATAGGCCTCTTCCATTTCACGCCAACTCTCCCGGTCCCTAGCCAATCTCGACCACTGACTCCCGGCCGCTTTTTTATGTCATCCCTCCAACGGGCAAGTGGTCTACCCACCGAACGACGACCGGTTCTTGGCCACCACTCAAATATTTACTAAATATTCACCACTTGGCAAATATTTATGCAATAAAGAATTTTAATAATAATTCTTCTTCCTCTTGTGCCTCTTCACTAATGGAGTATGGTCGTCAGCACCCATATTCTGGATTTTTGGCGGAATTTAGCAAAGTAATTTTCACATTTTATTATTATTTGGATTTCCGCAAAAATAACGCATGATTACATACAATATCCCCATATTCTTATTTACTGGCCAAGTGTGACATGTCTTCGACTCAAGCTACGTCCACCTATATCCTGACACTCTCCAGTAACGAAATCGAGTCTCATAGTAATAATTTGTGTGCTATTTGTTTAATTTGTATTGTGATTTTATCTTTTATAATGTGTAATCCGTTCCGTGCTTTGCAAGGCAGGTTAAGCCGTTGGTGCCGGCTGTCATGTAATGGCAGTCGTTAAGCCATGTTAGAGGCCTTATGGGCGGCTTGATAACTTCTGACAGTAGGGCCCGCCACTGTCTTACAATCCTCGACCAACCCGGACTTGGCCCCCGTGGTAGAGTTGGGCTTAACCTTCCTGCGGTGCAGGAAGAGATCCGTGCCCCAGCAGTGGGGACATACAAGGGTTAATATCGAAAGCGAATGTTATTTTGTATTAGTATTTTGATTTCTTTTCATTAATAATAATATTATTATTAAAAAATGCGCCATTAGGGCACACCCCAAAGTACTCAAAGTAGTCTACCCAAAAAACCCAATTGTTTTTTTCTCACCAAGTAAATGATAATTAGTTTTTATTTGTGCATCGTATAGTGTTCTTTTATATTCTAGCTATTAACTTTGCTATGTCTTCACCCCTGTTATGTTGAAATTAGCAAATTTGCACCAGAGCACGCCACCCGCAATAATATTATCAATATTGTATGTCGGTACATTATGTCACGAATAAATCCCAATTTAAAACAATCATTCTACAGTTTAATCCTCATTTTTTGGATAATAATTAACTGAAAAAAATCGTTGTAAAACTAAAACACAAACTACGGCGTGATTTTCTTTAAACGATCTTTTTATTGTGAAAAAAATTTCAATATAAATTAAAATGGGATGAATGGGACGCTTTACCTATCGGAACAAAAAAATGGATTAAATTGGTTAAGATTTGACGAAGTCATGCGAGATCATAGTAAAAAAAATAATAGTATACGGGTCGAATTGATAACCTTCTCTTTTTTTGAAGTTGGTCAAAATAGTATTAATCATGATTAATACTGTTTTTCGCAGTAGAAAGAACCATAACTTTTTTTTGAGATAAAACTTTCGTCAGTACTACACACACACAAGTATAGTAAGTTGAACCGGTTACAATTAAGGAGTAATAAAGTACCATAACGTTGAATTTTTTATATATTAAATGTTTAAGATTTTGCCGACTTTGACCATAAGACGCTCAAGCTTATACATTTTCAACCTGATATTGTGCTTAAGGGAAGTAATTTTGGGTAACAATCTCCATTTTTAAACGAAATATTACTAAATCCTGGTTAGAATATTCCTTTAAAATTGCCCGACCGAATTCAAAGTTACCCTGTAGTTAGTAAAGCGTTTCTTGAATATCATATTTTAGAGGTAACCTTGTTTTGTAGAAATTCGAAATATATATTTATACTTCTAGTTGGATTATCCGATCGATTGCACAAACGCGAGTCTACCTATGAGTGATTCTTTGTTCTCATCGCCTACATAGTTAGGCACGTAAGTATAGTCATCCTATAGTGAAACGACTCCTCCGTTAGGCTAGGTGCATGCTAAAATGCAGGCGACGCAGTACAGCACAGCACAGGGCAGGGCAGTTGAGGCAGACATAGGCCCCCTCCGCATGCTGCGACGCAACTATTCGCTCCATTCCTTGGCTATTCTCACCCATAGTAACTCTTTCAATGTATTTTTTTAATAGTCTGGATGATTAGTATCATACAAACAAGGTTCACAGCGAACTTACTCAATTAAATGTTCTGTCATTGTTCTGACTGCACACGTCGCACAGAAATCGCGTGGCACGTGCCTCCGTCGCGGCGTACGTAGCTCAATGACGTGCCATGCTTTACAAAATCTGCGCTGCCCTGCGCTGCGCTGTGCTGCGTCGCCTGCGTCTCAGCATGCGCCTAGCCTTAACTGTGCGCATGTAAAGAATACACGTTGAACTATTGTAATAAATACACGATATTAATGTCTGTGAAAGAATTTATTTTTCCTCAATAACAACACAATGTTTCAGTCCGTTCACATAAAAAACTCTCATCAATCAAACTCAAAATAACTCTACAGAAACACTTCAAACACTTTATTGAAACAAAAAACATTGTATATTGACAATATTGCTGGTGTGTGGGCTCCGCTAAGCTGGAACGATTACAGAGGCCAGGGATTTGGGTGATGAAATTGCCCCCATGTTGGGAAATTGTTTGGCCTGTTTGAAGTGATAGTGGATAGTCAGATTAATTACATACTAGCTGTGCCCCGGTGTTACCCGCCGTTTATCGATTTTCCCTTGGGAATAAGATATTTTCTCGCAGTAAATCGTAGCCTACGTGTTAATCCATTATGTCAGCTAACTTCATACCAATTTTTATTGCAATCACTCCAGCCGCTTAGATGTAAAGAAGTAACAATACACACTCACAAACTTTCGCCATTATAATATTTGTGATTGTACTTTGCCGGATCACGAATGGTTTCAAAAATGGGAAAACCAATTCACCAATTGACATTACTCGGTATAATAGTCTTATTTTATTGCTATAATTTTTTCATAAAAATAAAAAGAACAAGAATTGGGAAAAATAAAAAGTACCCAGAACTGACGCGCGTGCATGCAACCACTTATGAACGTTGATGAAGGGAAGGTAATCTGTCAGGATCGTGGCAAGTGGCAGTCCCTGGTCTCTGCCTACACCTCCGGGATAGAGGCGTGAGGTTATGTTATAATTTTTCACGAGTTATACGTTTAAAGAAACGGAGAAATTATAGTCTAAAGGGGAGGCCTTCGCCCAGCAGTGGGGCACAATCAAGGCTATGTAAAATGTGGAGTATTATCTTTTATCATACGATATCATGGATTTTCCCATTTGCAAAGGTTTATTTCCTGTAGAACGATCCCTAACTTTGCTGGGGAATTAGACTGTAGCCTCCATTTTACACGATGACTACCGTCGTTACCCTTACCGGCGTTAAGTAATTATCTATCTATCTGAAACAAGGTCTCTAGCATAAGTGTTTCATTAAATTTGTAAATAAAAACAATATAAAAAGTATTGTTTTGTGTAATTAGTTCTGCAGGAAGTGCGTCGTTACTTAGATGCGGAATGTTATGTAAAATACCCAAAGTCACATAGTAAAAGTATGTGTCTTGCTAAAAAAACGCCGTTTTCCATACACCCAAGACAGTAGTTTCTAACGGGGGTATCAAGTTTGTGGAATAAGCCGAACCTGGGGCGGTACTTTGTATCTACTCAAATGTATGGTCTTGTCTAACCTACTGAACCTACTCCAAGTTGTCAAATATCTACATACTGTTCCGTTATGCTTCGTTGGTCTAACGGTATCACGTCAGATTACAATGCCGGAGGTGGTGGGTTCGATTCCCACTGGGTGCCGTAGTACATTTGTAACACTACCTCAGTCTGAATGTATTTCTATGTTCGTGATGTCCTTGCCTGGTTATAGCACAACAGAGTATCCTTGTTTGGGACTAGTACCACGATTATGTAACTTTTGACGTATACATCTGTGTACGAAAGCGGATTTTTTACGTAGCACCGCCGTATAGATAGATATGGAGCGTAATCTGTATTCCACTTAGTGGATACCGCATTTCAATGGATATCTGACACGTGACAGTGGTATACAACCACATAATTGTAAGACAAAGTCTACTAGATATTACATTTTTGCACACAGATGCATACGTGGAAATTTACATAATCAAAGCGCTAAACAAGTTGTGTTGTGTAGAAGTTATTACTTTGACACTTTGGAAAGAATAAAATGGATAACCTATCACAATCGACAGTTACGGAACAGGACTTAATTACTTCCCGGGATACAGGCGTACCTAAATGTATTTAAAATACATCAAACAGCCGTTTTAATCTAATCCAAGTGTTCCCACGTGTCACTGAAACCCTTTGTACCGCAGAGAACGAACTGAAATCCAATTTAGTTCGCGTGGAGCACTTACTAAAACATATGGGACCAACAAGCGGAACACAGGCGCCTTTCGATTGAACCGATCCATCTGTGCTAGCTGACACTGATCCTACCCTAGCTCTTAATACATGAAGCATAAAAGTCGAAATTCAATCTACGGCGAAGATTACGTACTTTTTTTGAAAGTAGTTTTTGGTTCTGTTGAGTTAGAGCTTAAAATCGAAACACTTTTTGGCCAAATTTTGAACAATATCTACTTTTAGAGTGGCGATCAGTAACAACCCTTATTTATTGGCTTATAAAATTGATCAATAGTTTTTCCTCAAAAAAGGTACCCTTTCTATTTCAGACAAGTGTCGACCTTGAATACTTGAAACTCCGTTCGAGTAAAACACTTTGGACCTGCGTATATTTACCCGCAAGCTCGTGCGATTGCGTGTAAATAAAATGAACAAAATCTTTCCGCAAGTGTGACAGCTTCAGTATGTTTCCATACATTTTAACATAAAAATGCAGGCATATCACCACATGCCAAGTAACCGCTAAGTAAGTAAATACTCAAGTTATGCTAAGCCGATGGATATCTCTCCTCCAAACGATGACCTTAAACGGCGTAGTTTTTTCCGCCGGCATCGAGGTTTTCGAACCGAATGACTTGATTTATCACTAATATAAACATGCCCCAAGCATAGCAAATCCGCGAAAATAGGTAAACGTCTAGATCAAGAACGTTTCACGCAGTACTTTCATTAGGGTTCAGTCAGAGAACGCGTCCCACAAAAAGGCCTACAATCTCTTAAAGAAAACAGATTTGACATGTAAGGAAACGGATCTACAGAGGAAAGTAAATCACCGGAGCATCGCAAAAGGTAGAACAATGGGCTGCCAAGTGCGAGTTTGATTTGTATCCAAAAGGTTTCGCACCGATCTCTGACATTTGCAAAACTAATGAAAACTGATTTAAAATAGAATTGATGAAATGAAATGTTAAATATAAGAAGTAAATTTAAGTAAAGGCACTTTAAATAAGAGTATTCCAACTATAACCTATGATCATTAAGATTTATTATTTTTGCTTTAATTTTACGGATAATAATATATGGCCTTTTTGCATCTACTTAATGAGATGATTTATACAGCGTCCAGTGGTATCTTCACTCACACTAGATGGGTGAAGGGACCACTCCGACGCTGTAGTGCCTGGGTCATGGTTTTTATAGATGGTGTAGGCTTGCCCAGCACCTATACCATCCTGACAGCCTAGTCGGCCTAGCCCACAGGAAAGACTAGTCAATACGTGCGGAGCCAACCAAGCTGCGGGTTTCCTCACGATGTTTTCCTTCACCGTTAGCGTGTGGTATTGCGACTACAAATTCGCAAATGTACGTAACTTTGAAATCAAACAAAGTCATTGGTACATGCCCGCACTCTGGATCGAACCTGGGGCTCTCGCTTGCCAGTTTATGGTTCTACCCACTGAGCTACCACCGCTTTTACGGATAGTATTAATAATAACTATCAATTAGTCAATTGTAAAATTGCTGAAGAGCGCTGGTGACGGAAGAAGTCTCATAGTCTGGTCCTACAGTCATTAAGACACGACAAACAAGAAGAAAAAAATTGCTACTTGTAACTTTAAAAAATCTTCTTTCACTTTAAAATTAATAGCAAATTTCAAGGACACTTTTTCTTTGCATAGCTTTATGCTTAAGGAAGTTTTATGTTATAAAGGAGGCCGTATTTTCTATTACTGTTTATTAATTTATAGCGATGAAAATTATTTGGTAATCAGACCTATTTTTACCACAGAAGGTTTATTTTAAGAGCGATGGTAGCCGATCGGTTGTACTCCGGTCTCACCTACGAGTGGTCGTGGGTTCGAAGGCATATGAAAATTGCAAATAAGACTCGTCAAATGAAATGCTATCTGGGCCTCGTTTCTCGCATGTTAACTCATAGCAACTATTAAGATTGAATTAACATGTGGAAAGCTGTACAAGCAATGGTTAACAATGTAATGTTTTACGATTTAAATAAATAAATAAATAACTAACTAAATAGTAATAAAAATGTTCAACTGCGATTAATCGACTATGCAAAGTACATCAAATTGTCTTAGTGAGTAATTGTGACCATTAATTGTACCCGATTTTAGAAAAGTCACAGTGGAGTTTTTTCTCGACGTCTTTTTCTCCTCTACCACTCGACGCGCGATGACATTGTACATTGACGTTCAGCAGACAGAATGTGAATTCTTTAATTTCTATTTTTTGGTTTTTGAAATAGAGGCCTGAGGAACCCCAAAACCTGTCAAAGGCAACCAATTTTTGCGGCGTACCGACGTGAAATGAGCATCGCTCTAATGGCGCGTGAAATCGGCCCAAAGAAACCCCGAGGCAAATGAAAACTTTTGCAAAGGTACCGCCTTTCAATCTTTGTTGATCAAAATTAATTTTCAGATGACCAATCGTTGGAATTTATTCGTAAACAGTAATGTATAAAAGTTCAGTCAGGTTCGTGTCGTGCTACGCGCAGTGTAAGGTTCCGTAGAACGAGGGTTGTTAGTCTAGGATATTAATTTGATGTCTTTAAAGAAACTAACATCTTAACAGTTGCAGGTCAAAATATTTGCAGGACAATAGTAATTTACGAAAATTTTATTTATGTGAGGAAAAATATCAGCATCTTCGAAAATATTGGTAGCCATTATAATATTGATACATAAATTGTCATTTACACAATTAATCCTCATTTTTCGCCGCTAATGCGCTTAATTGGTTCGATATGATCTACTTCCGAATACTCAGATGTGGTAACTCTTTCAGCGATCTGAATAAAAGCTGGTTTCCGCTAAGTTGGCCTAACTATAAAGCAATATATTAAATATGTTATACACGTTTGTTATTATGTTGACTGTATTTACTGTTATGTTGAATGTATTTATTATATCCTCCTAACTTTTAAACGTAAAAATCACTTATAATCTTCTAAAATAACGTACGTATTAAAAACACATTTTTCCGAAAAAAATATGCAAAAAACGATTGGACCTAGAACAGCGACTTTCACAGATCTTCCATTTAAAGTTCATTGCTGTGAATTAAGAACGTTATGTAAAATATGATGTCCTCTGCATAGGACGCCAGGGCTTAGGAGGTTAGTATTTTATTTAATACTTTGTAACAGGCCACGCCGCGCTCTAGAGCACTTAGGGCTTTCGGTACTGACTGAAAATCAGCGCTGAGGGTTCACGCCCCCAGCACTATGCTGAGTCAGTTGCCATTTGCAGCAGCAGAGACACACCGCGACAAAGTTTGTAATGTGTTTTTAGTTATTTTTACTCTCCATACTTTGTCTTTGTATTTTAATTTAATTTGTGTGTAACTGTTGTTGCAATAAATGTTTTTCTTTCTTTTTTTTCTTTCCCTTATTCGTTACGTGTCCGATACCTATGTGAATAAGTCCAGATACTTGTTTGAGGCTTTCATTCATGAAGCTCCTTTTTCAGCGGTAACACTCAGACCCAACCTAATGATACGAATCTAAATAAAAAGGCAGAGGGTAAGAACCCTACTCAGCTTTCGCTGGCCGGTGAAAAGTTAAAAAAGCCACGAGTGGACACGGGAGGATTAAGGCCAGGTCTCCATGCAAGCGCACAATTTCTATTGGACTCATTAAGGTGCTTAGGGGCGCTAACTAGCGCCACCAATGGAATAAAAATCATAACTTGTTTTATAACACATTTTTTTTTTTAAAAAGTAAACATGAAACAACATACAATCTAGAATGTAGCATAAATCCTAGAAAAAATCCTAGGACTTTAATCGATTTCCGGTAAAAACCGCCGTTTTTGGCAGGAATCGATTAAAGTCCTAGATTGTTGATCCTATGTTCTGTACTCTAGGTTCTTCAAATAGTTATTACAGTAGTTAACATTTCATGTTCACTTTTAGTTAGAAACGTATTATACCAAGTTATGATTTTTATTACATTGTTGGCGCTAGTTAGCGCCAATAAGCGCCTTAAACGCACAGTTGTAATTAATACAGTTTTGTAGCTAAATTGTAAGTAATTTACTGTGTGATAATCATTTTGGTATATTTTTTATTCTCCTTCTATCCGCCACCAATCCGGACTTGGCCCCGTGGTGAAGTATGGCCTATACCTACCTTAGGGAAGATACCCGCTCCTCGGTGTGGACATAATGGGTTGATAATGATGATTATGATGATATTTTTATTAAAAAAAATATTGGAAAAGTTCTGACCTGGCGAACGCGGAGAGATCCGGACAGGCCCTCCATCAGATGGTTTGACACTTGGATACGGTGGCGGGGAGTTCCTGGATGCGGGCGTCATAAGACCGATAAGCTTAGAAAACCATGAAGTGGCTTCAAATGGCTCATTTTTTGATGACGACATTTTTATTACCCAACACTCGACTCAGTATAAGTAACCCAAGTACTCGTAAAACTAATTACCCTTAAATATGTAGTTATAATTTAGTTAGACTTATGCTCGCAAGTTTTTTCATTTAGTATAGTATGAAAATAATAAAAATACATAACTGACGGCCTAAGATAACACATTAAAAAAGAAATATAGTTATGCATATTATACTTTAATTTAAATACTAACCATAAGAGAGTAAAATTAAGTATTTTTAAAAACATCTATTTTTAGAGGGTACGGTCGGAGAACCCGGCTTTAACTGCGAGCGTCTTTTCAGTTTTCGATGGGCATATTGCGAGCTAGACCCACACCCCCGTATTCAACAATTGTTTGATAGTTGTCAGTCATACAAAAAACACGACATCTAGGTACAGTCGCCAGCATATCAACCCTTACTTAAGAGCACTCTAATCAGTTACGTAAAGGGCGACTGTGCAGCAAAAATGTAACGGTGAGCCTGCTGGTGACTTCTATTTACACCTGCAGCTTCTAGTGGCATTTACAATCATACTAAATGGATGAAGGCACCACTCGGTCGCTTGCCTAGGACATTGTGTTTAAATGTATCTATCTATCTACTTACAAAATGTTGTATCGTGTGATCCTGCCAAGTTTGGTAAGGGTGGAAGGCAAGTGTTTAAGCCGCGACAAAGAAGCGTTTAATCAGAATAGCACCAACCCAAATTCTTCCCGCGGGTGTCGTAAAAGGCGATTAAGGGACACAAACCGGGGGGTGGGCAGCAGCGGCCCCTGCAGTACAATTACACCAAACTGCGCTCCCCAACCCGCATGCCCAGCGTGGGGATTATGGGCTCTACCCCGCAATGATGGCACAAACTTGCGCTATGGCGCTCATTATGGAAGGGCTATGTCCAGCAGTGGAATAATATAGCCTGAAGAAGAAGAAAATATCATAATACTAATATTACTCGTATCGTAATACGGTCACACTGACCCTTTTCAGCGGTGACGAGGCTCCTCTCCTCTAGTGGCACTCGGGGGCATCTCTGAGACCCAGTGTTCTATTTACACGGAAAAAAAAGATTTCTTAGATTAAGACAATATCCTATTGGTCAAGACAATCCGTGATTCATATATGGCGGAAACAATATTATCTTGAATGAAGTAAAATACTGTCTCAGTTTTGTTGTCTTCATCTAAAACACTCATTCTTGAAACAAGAAAGTTAAGTTTTATTTCGGAAATAAACTAATGTCTTGATGAAAGAATATATAATGTTTCAGGAATAAGCAAGAATTTGATATATTTTCTTTGAAGACCATACATTGTTTTAGCTAAAGAAAAACTGTCTCCGAACAGTCATTCATTCAGTCATTCACTCATTCTTCAAACTGCTAATATTCTTAAAACAGAACATATTTGTATTGCAGCGAGACTCAATGTTTTATGCTAAGACAATATTTTCTTAGATGAAGCGTCTACTATTTTAGCTAAAAATAAATTTATTTTGAGAGAAGACTCGTTTATTTCGTACTAAGTCAATATTTTCTTAGGATAAGCCGCTACTATTCTTAGCTGAATAGAAATGTATATTGTAGGAAGACTTCTTTGTTTCATACTGAGACAATACTTTCTTGGGAGGAGCCTGTACTATTCTTAGATCAAGAGAAATTTCTTTAGATAGAAGACTTCTTTGTTTCATACTAAAACTATATTTTCTTAGGAGAAGCCTTTAGTATTCTTAGCCGAAGAGAAATGTATTTCATACTAAGACAATTTTTTCTTAGGATAAGCCTCTAATATTCTTAGCTGAAAATAAATGTGTTTTGTAGGAACAATTCATTGTTTCATACTGAGACAATATTTTCTAGGGAGAAGACTGTACCATTCTTAGATCAAGAGAAATTTGTTTCGATAGAAAACTTCTTTGTTTCATACTAAAACAATATGTTCTTACTATTATTCTTAGCCGAAAAGAAATTTGTTTCATAATAAGACAATATTGTCTTAGTAGAAGCATCTACTATTCTTAGCTGAAGAGACATTTGTTTTGAGAGAAGAGTCTTATGTTTCCTACTGAGAGAATATTTTCTTGGGAGAAGGTACTACTATTTTTAGCTGAAGAGCCGTTCGTTTTGGGACAAGACTTGTTGGATTCCTACTGAGAGAATATTTTCTTGGGAGAAGGTACTAATATTCTTAGCTGAAGAGACATACATTTTGGGACAATACTTGTTTGTTTCCTACTAAGAGAATATTATCTTGGGAGAAGCTTCTACTATTCTTAGCTAAAGAGACATTCGTTTTGAGAGGATATTTTTTATGCTTCATACTGAGACAATATTTTCTAGCTTAAGTTTATCCCAATGACACTTCATCCAAAAGAATATTGTCTCATTACAAGACTGTACCCTCTTACACGTAGGTATTCCCATAAAACAAACAACTCTTAAGCTAACTATTGCTAAGGCATTGATGAGCATTTTTATGTACAGGGTTACATAAAAATGCTTATCCAATTAACATTAACAAGCTTTGTTGAAACGTCTCACATAAAAAAACTCCAGCTAATGGTAGGTATACTATACATACAGGAATGAAAGTAAACAGATTGATTAATGGTAGGCAACACTTATTTATTATAGATAAAAATTGAACATATACCTATTGTCTAAATTAAACACTTGAATAGTGTATTAAAGGCCTTATAGGCAGTTTTATAGACGTACCTGACCTTGTCTATAATCAGGTAAAATTTACCGTGGAAATCTTCGTCGGAAGTGCAATGTATGATGTACGGCTGGACGGCCTTTTGTTTTCCTGATGCGGTGGTGAATATTTCGTCAATTTTCTTTTGTACATCCCCAGGTGTCTAGAAAGTAAAGGTCACCATTTAAACGCCCGTTTCACTCAACATGGTAAGTATTAAGATACAAGCGCAAAAATCATTTAAAAAAATATAGAAAAGCTGATTAAAACTATAAAAACTCTATGTGTAGGTACTCGGTTTTTACCTTTACATTGACAATGAAACTTTCACTGCATTCCTTTATTGAAAACTTTTCCCGTTTATTCAACCGTCCCTTTGGCAGCACCAAATGGCACAGCAGCTTGATTTGCGATGCAAGGTTGTGATCTAAAATAATAATAACTAAATTAATTATTACGATTTTTTTCTAATTTCAAGATTGGAGGATTGAAATAGGAAAATATTGGATAATCCAAAACCAATCCATACTAGGCCTCATGGTGGAGTATGTATGGCCTATACCTTCCTCAGGGAAGAGACCCGCGCCCCTCGGTGGGGATATAATGAGTTGATGATGATAACTAAATTTAAAAGTTGGTTTCTACAGGGTGTTGATTTGTACAGTTAAATCCGACTCAGGGGTGGTTATTTATATGATACTGAAGAAAAATAAATATAAACATTTTTTAGTGAAAATCACCTTAAATCCCCGGTATTGCGGCGCAGGCGGCGAGCGCGCGGGCGCACTCTCCCGCCCCGCCCCGCGAAACCCCCGTCAGACCCGTCAAGTGCAAACGTTAGAAGCTAAACCATATTAGTAACTTTTTAGGCGATTTTCACAAAAAAAAAAAAAATATTTTATCTACTCTGCTCGTATTATCTAATGCAGGTTATAAAGGGCATAATGAGCAATAATTTACAGTTACACCCCTATGAGAAAAGTACAATTTTAAATCGATTTATAATTAAATTAGGTATATGGCGGGACGACCTCGCAAACTTTCTGCCGGGGTGACAGGGAGAAGTTGAGAGCTAAAGAGGAGGCCTTCGCCCAGGAGTGGAACACTAAATCGGCTAATTAAAAATATAATTAAAATGTATCGACGATCTCTGGCGCAGTGGTTAGCGCGTCTGCCTACCATGCGAGAGGTCCCGGGTTCGAATCCCGGCTGGGGACAAAAAAACCCAGGATGTTTACATGTTTGTAACGTCGCTGTTTCTGGTTCCCTCGACACAGGGTATCCTAGTGTGGGGCCAGAAGCAATGTATGTGCCTGTATGTAAACGTTAAATGTTATGTATATACTCACCGGTATTTGTTAATCCGTCAATATATTCGACCAACGCCACTGTCTCCTCTTTCGAATTTTGATGTTTTTTAATATTCTTAACTTTTTCCATAAATTCGTCCCAAAATAGGTAAAATTTATTCGATTTTTCAGGATATATTGCCACGAAGTCTAAATGGATCTGAAAAAGAAAACCAATGAGTTGTCTGTATAATGCCACAAAGTATCTGATCCAGTAAAGTTGTCAAATTTAATATGAAAACGTCAAGTTTAATATGACAAAAGTGACGCATTCATTAATGGAGATTAAAAAAATCTTACCAAGACATCGCTTCTGACATGTTTAATGGTAAAATAAATATGGGCCAATTTGCGATAAATCCTTCTACAGCGTCATAGATACTGTGTCAATTGGCGGAGTTCATGAGTAGCTTTCCACTTCTTGATAACATCATCACAAGGTTCTGTGTTGTTTTTTAATCACACAACATCATCTCTGGGAGTATCTAAAACGGACTATATGATTAGTATCGCATTATGAATAAAAAAATACCAAAAAAAGGCCACGAAAAAGAAAAACTTACCAACTTTACCCACCAACCCATCATTGAATGTCTTTGTCCACTTCCCATGACGTTAGCAATTTTTCTATGTTCATTTTCACTTTCTTACTACAATAGGACGAGAGCGAATTAAATCCATGTGATGCGCTGCATGCACTGCGCGGGTGCGCGGAAAAAAAGAAATGGCGCTAACGCAGCGCGGAACAACGACCATAGTGTTGCCAACCCCTTCGGAAAAAATCCTCTAAGAAAATGTTTAAATCCCCCTGAAAACCTCAAATTTTTGGTTTTTTGAATTTGTTATATCTATGTACCATTTCATTGGTATGTGAACAAAAGTGAAAGGTTAACAAATACTTTTCACTCATGAAATAAAAAGAATTTTGTTGGTACTTTTATTTTACACTTTCGGCATCGTACTTTATAGCACAATCTTACAAGTTATAAATCAGAAAAGTTTCAAAATCGAATTGTGATTGATGGATGAATTCATAAGCCCATCAGCTGTGTGCCGTACGTTGTCGTTCGGTCGTTCTCGGCTGCATTCAATGTCATCTTCTTGTAGGACTAAAAAAAGTAATTCAATTCACTGCTATTGTAAGTTTCAATCGTCAGAACAACCCCTAAAAACCCCAAAATATTCTTTCCTTTGCCAACCACTAGATTTGTTAAATAATATCTACTTATTTACATGAACGCTTGTAGAGATTTCATGTGCTGAAGACTGTGCCTACTGTTTATTGCAATTAAGCGTGCCAAAACACCCTCACAGTATGATTTTTTTTTGTTGTGTGTACCTATAGCAAGTATTATGAACAGCTAATAATAATAATACTATTAGCTGCTTATGTTTCCGAGATTTATGCAATATTCGTCGCGTGGCAATTTTCGCTCATCTGTCTGGACCCATACGGATTACGTGGCCTACTCAAATTAACGGCGTCATTGTCCTTGGAAGTGTCACACTTATATGTTGTCAGTGCAACAGTTGTTAAAGATATTTTTATTTCTATATTAGTTGGAGTTGACTGACATTCTTATATACTGTAACGACAATAACTGTATACTTAGTACTTTTCTGTTGTGCTGAGAACTGTGAGAGATTAATGACAACAATGACGAATTAGTGACAATTCGAGTAGATCCACCCGGCCTGCCTAATTCCACTTGAGTTTTGCGGGCACATCAGATCCAATATTAGTCATTTTGGTTCTGGAGCGAGCGAGCGTGGTGTTTTTTTCGGTCAATCCTTCTTGCATCTAGAATGCTGCGCCCCATCGCCCATTGGCAAACCTTAAACTTTGTTTTCAGATGTTCGTTCAGAGCAGGTTTTTCACCGTCGTAGGCTAGGATGGGCGTAATACACAAGAATTATTAAGGTTTGCTTCAGGCAAGTAGGTACTAACTTGCCCTTCATTAACTGTTTCATGGACCAGAAGCTCTTCCAGGAGATCTCGCTATGATGATTGATTTCATTATTCTGCCTGTATTCGAAGGAGACTATCTGGCCCAAGTATTGTATACCTACTCTTCGACGTACTGTATATCCTGTCTATCCACCTCGACCCTCCCTTCGAAGTTATAAGGGTTCTTTTTCTTTTGAGTTACGGAAACCCAAGAATAGAAAGTTCAGCCCGTTTTTACTCAGTTTTATTTTGTCAAATTGTACAAAAAGGTTTTTCATCTCAAAGGCTCGGAAAGAGAATCTCTATTAGCTTCACCAGCTGGAGTAAAAGCGTAATTTAAATTTCTAACTATTTTTGCGCCCTTCCTCACTGAATTGAGATGAACAGATATGTATTTCGCAAATGTGCAATGTTATTTGCGTCTCGTCCATGTGAATCCCTCGCTACGCTAATGTTTCTTTTTTGGCAAAATAATGGGCATATTCATCTCGAAATACGCATTTCACTGGGAGATGAGTCTTAAACTAGCAACACTTTTAGTCAGCGCTGTACGTCGCCGTCTATAGTGCATGCATACAGGCGCAGTGCAGGCAGACACGTTCAGACACGTTTGGCTTATTTAAAAATTTTTGTTTACGTCGAAGAATATGTTTCTTGAGGTGAAATAGGTACTCTTGAATTAGATTTTAAGTGACGTGAAGTCAAAACTATGAATCTTGGTGGTCTAGTAACCGAATTTAACTGATAGTGTTTTGTTTAGCTTGCCTTAGGTCTGTAAGTAGGTGCTTAATACCTATAGCACAATTAATTAGATCTAAACAGGAAAAGCACTTTACAGGAAAGGCGAAAATCTTATTTCTATATACCTACATAACTGACTTTTTATACCTACTAGGTGACCCGGCAAACGTTGTTTCGCCTTATAAATTATTTGTACCTAGGTAACTAGGTAGGTACCTAGTAATTATATTAAGAAAAAAAAATTGGGAGGACCACGCCCTTATTATCACTTAGGGTATATACAAAATAGATACATAACGACCTAATTCTCAAACGTACCGAATATACATAGTTACCTACCTATAAAAATTCGTCAAAATCGGTCAGGTCTTTTCGGCCGAGTACCTAGAACCTAACACTGTGATACAACTGATACAAGAATTTTATAGTTATAGGTAATACAAGAATTTTATAGTTATAGATTAGATGAAGCTAGAAGAAAGATGTTGTAGGAATATTTTGTTCTTATCAAGTACCTACAGGGGCTGCAAAGTTCATTTTTGGTGTTATTTCCCCATTCCTTAACAAGTGTACCTATGTATATTTTTAGGGTTCCGTACCCAAAGGACCCGGAACGGCCCCTATCACTGAGACTCCGCTGTCCGTTTGTCCGTCTGTCACCAGGCTGTATCTCATGAACCGTAAAGCCGATTTTATATTACGTATTTGTGGCATAAAAATTAATGTCGTGATATGAGTTTTATCGATATGTTCACGTCTAATTTAGGACTTTTGTAATGCATGCATTATTTCGCGACAGCTTAAGAATTTCGTGTCCTGCGCGATTTTTTTGGTGAAGTTAGTGTCATGCAAATAATTTCATAATGTAGATGCGTCGTAAAGCTATTGTCGCCTCTACCAACGTGTTTTTTTCTTGATACCTAGTCTTTTTTTAAGTCTATATAGAAGCATCTCTTTAAAAACTAAATTGAATACAGAAGAATATAGCTTTGATGCCGATGTAACATGGTTACTGCGATACTGACGATTTCACGACACTAATACTACGTAACGAAATTACTTCGTAAAAAAATAATAATTATCGAAACTACATGATACAACGACAACAGATGATGTAGGTACTTATGTTGCCTTGTTATAGCGGCTACAGAAATACATCATCTATAACACCAAATATTAAAAAACGGTATAAAGTAAACATTTAAGGGGGGCTCTCGCACAACAAATATCTATTTTTTTGCTCAATATTGATAACGGCAACAGGTAGACGATAAAAAATATTCATAGAATATTGAGCTATATTATGTACTTTAAAAATATCTAAATAATTGAAATAAAATAAATATCTAACGGGGGCTGCCATACAACAAACATGATTTTTTTGCCGTTTTCATAGATAATGGTACAGAACCCTTCGTGCGCGAGTCCGCCTCGCACTTGGCCGGGTTTTTAGAGTTACGCCTGTGTTTGTAAATTTGTTTTTTACTGGGCTGTCTTTTGAAGAGACAATGTAAATATAAATGTAGTAATAAGTTTTATTAATAAAACCCTAAAATTAAATATGATATCAAAAAGGCACCAATGAGTGCATTTTTGTCCTTAAAATTCTAACCTACCTTCCGAAACGATCGTATGAAAAACTATAAGTGCACCTTAGTTTAAAGGTGCACATTTTAGAATCGCATTCGATTTACTAAATATAAATAGGTAGGTATGACCTATCTGTCTTATATTTTTGATTTTACTAACGAACGCTACGCGAACACCGGCCGCTATTAAGTGTGGGTTTGAAACACCATGATGCTTGAAAACAAGATGTGAAAGTTATTCAACGAAGAATATAAGTAGGTAGGTAGTAATTTTGGCTGAACACAAAGATTTTCTTTAACAAAAGAAATGTATTGGTTAAAAATCAGTTCTTTCAGTGAAGAGATAACGCATTTTAAAGTAAAATAACCCTTGTTTCTTTGAAACTTCATTCTCAAGTCAAGGATAATCTATTTCGGTAAAAAGTAATGGGAGTTTCTTGATGGAAAATAATATATATTTGCAACGTAAGATAATATTGTGTTACATCAAAAAAATGTGGTCTTGGTTTGAAACGTTTCTAAAGCTTGCGTCCAAAATATGAAAACTATCTAGCGAAGAATAATTAGTTATTTCGGCTATAGGTACAATATGGTGATTTTTTTGACTCTAGAAAATAATGTCTCGGTTCAAAATATGTATATTTGTTCAGTGAAGAGAAACATTATTCTTTAAATAAAAACCCTTAGCCTCCAATCAAAACGAATATTCTCAAGTCAAGAATATTCAAGAATAATTTATTTTGGTACCAAGTATTGGTAATTTATTGATGGAAAAATATATATTCTTGACATGCAAAATAGTATTGTGATGCATTGATAAAATATATAGCCTTGGTTTAAAACACCTAAAAGCTTGAGAATAAGATAAAAAAAACTCTAACCAAGTGTATGGTAATTTCTGCTCAACAATATGTATTTTATGGACGCAAGTAAATAATTTCTTGGTCAAGAATATACCTTTATTTTCAGTAAAGACAAATGTATTTTTAAAATTAAAACAAAAACTTTTTCTTCTGTTGAAACTAAAAATCTCAAGTCAAGAATAACAAATCAAGAATAATATAATTTGGTCGGAAGTTATCTCAATTTCTTGATGGGAGAATATAAATTCTTTTTATGCGAAACAATGCTGTCTTCTCTTTAGAAAATATGAAATCTTGATTTAAAATTAATTGAGTTTTAGATCAATATATTAATATTCTTTTATGAAGATACTGTGATTCTTATGTCAAAAATAAACGATATGTTTTGAACCAAAAAAAGTGTTTTCTTAGAACTAAGCAAGCTTTCTTGAACTAAAATATTCTCATAGTCTTCCTTCAAGAATAAGGAAAGTCAATCAAAACGAGACGATAATGTTTTTGTATCGAGAAAACTTTCTCAAGATAAGAATTTATATTTCTTAATTCGATTCAATTGTTAGTGTTTTAAGGGAAGTATTTTTTTTCTTTATTTAAGATAATATCGTCTTGAATGAAGAGATTTCTATTTTGGTTTAATATTTTTATTGTTTACTGTCAAGAAATAGTGATATTCTTCAATTGAGATTAGTTAATCTTCAAATAAAAATATATTTCTTCAGTCAAGAATAAAAAGGAAGATAATATTATTCTTTAATCAAGTAAACACTGTTTCTTGGCTTGAGAATATTTACTTAAGTCAAAATAATATTTACTTCAATTAAAACAATATGTCTGAGAATATTCATATTCTTCGATTAAGCATTCCTTTTTTTCCGTGTAGACCCTTCAAAACTCCGAGGACCGTGAAGGGTTATCTCGTTAAAATCTCCGTGGTTTTAGGACTTAATTAATTTGTTCAAGAAAGATTTCTTTTTGATAAGATTGTTTTAGTCTAGGAGGAACGACATTAGATAGAAATGAGATGGTGAGTGGCTAGATGTTAAGTTTAAAATAATTTAACTTTCTACTATTTTTATCTTAGGTATTTGATTTTTGTATATTAAGGAAAACAACAGCTTCTTATATTAAATTATACAATAGTTTCTTACAAACAATATAGCAAATAACAGTTTTCCTCGACTGTTTTTCTGGACACAGGTTGCTGAGACGTGGAAGAAGGAACAAAAAATAAACACGAAACAGTCGAGTCTAATTATAAATCAATCAAAAGGCGTCGCGTCCTTACCCCGTCTTATCTATGTGGGCATGTCTCATCGTTTCAGTACATATCTTCTATAATATAAAAATTAATCGTTGAATGTGTTGGTAAACGCAAATCTCGGTAGCAGCTGTACCGATTTCGTTAATTATTTTTTCAGAATATTCCTTGAAGTATAAGGATGGTTTTTACGAAGAGAAAAAAAAAAAGAATCGACAGTTTGGCGGTACAAAGTTTACTGGGCCAGCTAGTTGTGTATAAAAGCGAATTGAAAGCATGCGTCTTTCTCGCGCTCTAGTCCCACATCGTGCTCCAAGCCTTGTTTACTGTGTCCCATATGCTGTAGGACCTACCGCTCGCTAATCAGTTTTACTGAACACAGGTTGCTGAGACGTAGGAGAAGAAACAAAACCATGAAACAGGTGAGTCTGATTATAAATCAATCTAAAGGCGTCGCGTCCTTACCCCGTCTTATCTATGTGGGCATGGCCTATCGTTTCAGTACATATTGTGTATAAAAGCGAATTGAAAGCATGCGTCTTTCTCGCGCCCTAGTCCCACATCGTGCTCCACGCCTTGCTTATTGTGTCCTACAAGCAGTAGAACCTACCGCTCGTTAATCAGAATATTTAGTCATTCGAAAAAGAAAAGGTATGCTAAAGCACTTTTTAAATCGTCCGTTACGGACACAAAGACCTAGGATGTTGAAAGTTTCGCACAGTATTGCGACTGTCACATTCGTTTGGAGTTCCATGGCACAGGTTAACTGTGAAGGACAACATCGTGAGGAAACTCGTGACTTTGTTGGCTCCGCACATATTAACCTCTCTTTCCTTTGGGCTAGGCCGACTAAGCTTTCAGGATGGTTTGAGTGCTGGGCAAGCCTACACCATCTAAACCAATGTCCCAGGCACTGCAGCGTTCGAGCGTGAGTGAAGGTGTCACTGTTCGTTATCATTATCAACCCTTGTATGTCCCCACTGCTGGGGCACTGGTCTCTTCCTGCATCGCAGGAAGGTTAGGCCTTACTCCACCACGGGGGCCAAGACCGGGTTGGCGGAGGATTGTAAAACAATGGCGGGCCTTACTGTCAGAAGTTATCAAGCCGCCCATAAGGCCTCTGACATGGCTTAACGACTGCTATTACATGCCAGCCGGCACCAACGGCTTATCATGTAAGTTTATTGATAATTTTATTAGCATTACAAGTATAATAATCGGATAGGGAATTTTATGCAGATTGTAGTGATATATAACACTTATTGAATAATTACGAAGTACTTTCTCTAATTTGAGAAATGCGGAACTGTGTCCACAAAAAAGATGCAAAAAAATGGCGGTGCGAAATGACCCTGCACTATGCGGCACCTTAGAACTTTCTTTTGTCCGAGCGCGTCGGGCGCTAGAGGGGTTAACGAGCCTTGCGAAGCACGGAAGCGCTCAGAAAAATGCGACTACAGGTAGTCACGGGACGGTCACCCATCCTGCACCTTACCGCACCTGTTGTTGAATAACTCAAGTAATTGATTCCAATAACTCGGTTCGCCCAGGCCACCAGCTAGGGACGCTGTATAAATCATCTCATTACGTAGACGCATATAAACCAAAGTTTTGGCGACGACGTGTGAAATACGACTTAACAAAAGCCTTATCTTGTTCCTTCAGCCTCCCACCCTCACTAGAGGGAAGGTTTTATCTAATTTATCTTAAGAGCGCATCTTTGGGGAGCAATATGGCAATTTATGACGTCACATAACGACCCCCCAGGGGTTTTAGCAGCGCGAGATGGTCATAACACGATATTATTTACCTAAGGGTATGAGTAAGCGCTTGTTCGTAAGCATTTGCCACCTTCGCACTTTTTCAGGCAAAATACAGGGTGTAAAAATAAACTATTTGTAGTACTCAAGAGATAGATTAAAATGTCTAAAGAAATTTTTGTAGGTACTCTATACGTCAAATCCAAATATACCCGTAGTTCACAGTATATCAACGTTTACATTTTAAGTGATAAGTCATCCGTAAAGTGAGAGTTTAGACAGGTAAAAATTATTGTGCTGTTGACTGTACCAATTACTGAGTTATCAATCAGCTGGTGTCATATTTTTGTGTATATATTTTTTACTATAAAAATAAGACTCGTGTAACTCAAAATCTCAATTTGTTAAAGACATAATTATTTAAATAATCATAAAAAATATATATTTAAGAATACACCCGCATAACACAAGTTTTACTTGGAAGTAAAACGGGATTATTAGTTTTTGGTATTGGCCACACTAGATCGTTGCCAACCTTCGGTTTGAGGGTGAAGTGTGTCACCATATACGACATGTTCTACATATCCAATATGCAATTGATATACTCGTATTTCTAGTGTATGTCACGACCGATATAAAAATGTACCTCCTTCTATTGATATCCATAGAGTACTTCAACGAATGTGATGGATTATGATGGTTTGCGACCCCGACGCAGGTCAAAGTATTTAATTTTTTCTTTTAATTTCATTTAAAAAAGCAGACTTTACACCGTAGGTTTTTTTCATCTTGTGTAGGTTTTGTCAACAACCTAATTTTGAAATATTCTTTGTTTCAACGAGTTATAAACCACCTATGTTTATTACATAACGCTTTAACGGGCAGAGGTAGTATATTGTTTTCATTGGTTTGGACCTTATTTCAAAGTGATAAGGTTCAATTTATGGTGGGGACTACATAGGCTGCTACTTATGTATGCGGAATCTGGGATTCCAATAATTTTAAACGCAATGTCTGACCTCCATGGTCAAATTCGTTCTTTTTTTAAATACTGGCCGCTAATATTTTTCTCTTATATACGTTAGTGTTTTGTTTTTGTTGGGTTTAAAATGTCATATCGCTGAAAAAATGGAACTCACTCGTGAAAATATTCGTGCTATGATTTATTACGATTTTCGACGTGGTTTAACGCAACAACAGTGCGTAGATCAACTAACTTCGACTTTTGGTGGTGAAACTCCATCAAAAACGACTGTGTATCACTGGTTTAGTGAGTTTAATCGCGGGCGCAGTAATCTCACGGACGAAGTTAAAGAAGGTCGCCCGAAATCGGTGGTTGTGCCACAAAATATTGAAGCTGTGCGAAAACTAATAATGCAAGACCGCCATGTTACATATCGCGAGATAAAGGCGATTCTGGGCATATGTATGACGAGCATTCATAGGATATTACATGAACATTTGTCTGTAAAAAAATTTTGTTCGCGTTGGATCCCGCACAACTTAACTCAGGATCAAAAAGATGTTCGCGTCGAATGGTGCAAGAAAACCTTAAAAAAATTCAACGGAGGCGACTCAAAATCTGTTTATAATATCTACACAGGTGACGAATCCTGGATCTAGGCGTACGATCCCGAAACTAAACAACAATCAACAGTTTGGGTGTTTCAAAATGAGCCGAACCCTACGAAAGTGGCTCGTGCAAAAAGCACTGTAAAGCAAATGGTGGCCTGCTTTTTTGGTATTAATGGCCATGTGGCTACAATACCACTGGAGAATCGCAGGACGGTTAATTCGGAGTGGTACACGAATATTTGTTTGCCGGAAATATTTGAAGATATACGCCAAAACAACCAGCGACGCAGAATCGTACTTCACCATGACAATGCCAGCTGTCATACATCTCAGGAAACAACTACATTTTTGGATGGTCAAAAAATAGAATTGATGGTTACACTATTTTTATTTTTAATGCACTAACCCGTGCTAAGGAAAAAATTTAAAAACCTATTTAGAGGCTAAAAATTTCACCCATGCCGGGATTCGAACCCGCAACCTCTGGCTATCCGTACCAGCGCTCTACCAATTGAGCCAATGGGCGACTCACGGCATCAGTGAAATTTCGAACCTCTTTACAATATTCTCTGTATTACGTACAGGCAGCGACATCTGACTTAAGCAAATTGAATTACTTACAGCCCCGACTACCTACTTTGCAGTTAGGTTTAACATCGGAACGATATCACTGTACGTAATACAGAGAATATTGTAAAGAGGTTCGAAATTTCACTGATGCCGTGAGTCGCCCATTGGCTCAATTGGTAGAGCGCTGGTACGGATAGCCAGAGGTTGCGGGTTCGAATCCCGGCATGGGTGAAATTTTTAGCCTCTAAATAGGTTTTTAGAATTGATGGGTCATCCACCGTACAGCCCTGATTTGGCTTCCAATGATTTCTATTTATTCCCAAATGTAAAGAATAAATTACGTGGTCAACGATTTTCGACCCGTGAAGATGCCGTAGATGCGTTCAAACAGCACGTTTTGGAGATACCTCAATCAGAGTGGAAAAAGTGTTTTACAAATTGGTTTTATCGAATGCAAAAGTGCATCGATCATAGTGGAGAATACTTTGAAAAACAATAAAAGCATATTTAGCCATATACATTACATATATGAACATATCGCGGATGTGAAACATAAGCGCTCTGGTAGATCTGCAGTCAGCGAGCATACACTTAGCGGTACCAACCACTTCATACGTCGTTCGTCGTTATCAACCCTTGTATGTCCCCACTGCAGGGGCACGGGTCTCTTCCTGCCTCGCAGGAAGGTTAGGCCATACTCCACCACGGGGGCCAAGTCCGGTCAAGTCAAGTCAACCACTTCATACATTTCGATAAAGTTAAAGTTCTAGCCCGAGAAGACCGTTTCTTCCCTAGAATGATACGCGAAGCAATAGAGATCCGCCGGCATACCGGTAGCACGGGAACCAGTGCTTAAGTGCATGAGACCCCCTTGCAAGAAGTGTGACTGTAGAGTAAAAAATAAAAAATAAATTTAATTTCAATTAATAATCAGTATTTTTAAGTTCATGCAAAGTAATTAGTTTATAAATTTAATTTTAACTTCAATTACTAATAATCAATATTGTTGACTTTATATAAAGAATAGAAGGTTTGCCTATTTTGGAACGTAACTTCATAATTAACTTTTGTAATTTTTGCCGAGGGTAGTAAACTAACCGTTAATGCTTTCTAAAAGACGCCCGTCACCTCAGTCATCCGGGACCACGGCACCTGAAAAAGTGCCGAAACGTTGGAAAATTGTAAAAAATGAAATAAACGAGCATAAATCCGTATAAAAACATTTTTAATTATGTCTACTGCTCGTGTTAACCTTAGAAAATACATATACATTTGTTAATTTTTTCTATTCCGCATACATAAGTAGCAGCCCTCGTTTTATATCATTGCCTCTTAAACGTTTAAATGCTGTGATAATAGAAACTGAGTAATAAAGCAAGAAGTTCACTCACTCTCACACTGTTATCGGTGCAATATCTTGACAACGGACTAGGTCCGTCAAGAAATTAACCTTGAAAAGTGTACTAAAAGTTCTAAGTGTCTTCAAGTCCATTTTTCTATGTTGCCCATTTGTGGAGTTTGATCTATCTTTCATGACATAAATTGCACATTTTTTGTTAGGACTGGATTCTTTCCGGTGCCGACGTCGCCGTCGTGAATTCAATTTTATTTTACTTTATAACCGAACTAAAAACCACAATGACGGCACTGACCTTGATTTTATAATGCTTTAATTCCCCAAATCCAACTCAAAAGGCGTATGGGTCGTTTCGTGTAGCCTTGCATTGTACTTCTGACTCTTGTGGCTACCCACCTGTCGAACCATTATCGTATGAACCTTGAGGTCACAAAAGTGGCATCTGTTATCCGTATACATGTGACGTAATCGCGATACCTTACAAAAACGAACTTAACATTCTGGTGAGCTCTGGCTTCAAGTATCTAGTGAGAGAGTCAAAGTGGCTTTAGTATTAACTACGATGACACTTCTTTTGATCCGAGAAGCACACGTCACTTCGTGATATGGTGAACCCTGACTTAATACAATTAGTTTCGCTAGTACAGAGTCTAGAAATAACATGATTCGATGACATTTTGCTAGTATAGTGATCTTCGGATTGAGTAGCGCATGCGCGTTATGCCGGCGCAGACGCACCTTTGTAAATACACGCGAAAATTAGTGGGAAAATGGTGTAATAAAAATAAATAGTATTTTTTGTGCTTTTGATACTGAGTGGATTTGGATTACAGTGTTGGCTGTAGAGAGGAAGGATCGGTGCTTGATTTGAAGGTAAGCGAGTCTTTAATCGTGTGTTTTGTTTCTTATTGGATACGTCATTACTTAAGCTAAAACTTCATTAAAACTTGACTGGACCTTAAACTTTCTGAGATTCTTTTATCAGTGCAAGTAGGTATCTGAGTAAAATATAATTCTTGAGTTCTGTAAGCTTTTTAGTAATCTTTTACTTTTAGATCTTTCTGTAGCATTTAAGGTAGTCGTTTTAGCATCGTTCTTCATAGCATTTTTTTTAAAGTTAAGTGATTTGAAAACAGCTTTTGTTTTTAGTACCAGCAACCAATAAAAACGTGAATTAATAACAGTTATTAAATTCTCTGGCTAATATTAATGAAAACTTTTATGCAGTAAATATCTTTGTGATATCATAACCAGATATAATTACAATTCAATACCTTTAAATTTATCTCAAACCTACCAATAAAAAATCACATTCCTGAAAAACTAAAAACGAACGAAACAAAATAAATTTTCTAGTTTTAGATCGCATGGGCAATGTTTGCCTACAATGTGTACGTACCTAGTTAAAGTTTTATCAAGCTAATTAAAACAGATCATTATAATTAATGCGAGTCAACACATCGTACTTAAGTATTCGTATGGCAATCAAGTCAACTCAACAAGCGCCTAAATAAATCAAAGTATAAACAAGTTCTATATCAGAAGTATACTGGCACTGGTAGTCGCCTTAGTTTTAATATGAGCTGAGACCAGTCTCTAATGAAATGCTAATTTATATTCACAACTGCAATGCCCGGAGATGCCACTAGATCTGTGTCTACAAAGGCGTTTATGACACTTGAAGTTACCTAATAACCCGATCATCTATGTTATAAATTGGTATTTGACATTGAACTCATTATCTGCTTATCTACCAATAAGATAGCTGACGACTTCGGTGGCGCAGCGGTTTGGCACGCCGCCGTCTGTAAAACCGAAGGTCTTGGGTTAGATCCCCGGCCGGGTCAAACTAGGAAACGAACTTTTCTAGTTTGTCTCGGGTCTCGGATGTTATATATCTATTTATTCAATTTCTTGCACCACCTGTGGCTGACTGCTAGAAAATGCTTATAGCATTAAGTCCGCCACATTGCCATTGTATTTTTTACTTATGTGCAATAAACGTATTATTAATAATAATAATAATATTATATTAAATCTATCGTCGAGTTAGCACCTGTAACACAAGTCATTTAGTTTTACTTAGTATGGGGGTAACGAGATGTGTGTTATATATCCATGAATAAAAAAACTAGGACTCTGTCTACATATACGCCGCTTTCTGAATTGAGGATTTCACTTAGTACTGTCTCGTTCATCTTTGTGTAAAGAAAAATGGCTATTTCTTTCATAACATTTTGATACTTTGAAAGAAAATCGACTATCCATTGTTTTTGCACCGTAATTGTGTATCCCTAATCAACAGATAGGTACGCAATAAGAACGCCAATTTCATAAAATTTAGGGCCAATTCGACCAAACTTGCAGTTGCACGAGTGTAACTATTACGGGAATAATTTTACTCCTTGAATTTACTCTTGGATAACTTCGTTTACGTTTTTCCAACATACTCGAGGAGTAAATTATCCTCGGTTTTGTTAAACTGTAGTTCAAGAGTAAATGATAAACGGACGTATAAACCGACCAAAATGTATGCAACATTGTTCATTCTATCTTGTATTGAAAGTCGATACATTTAATTTTGTAGGGTTATTTTTGTAATCTGTGGGTAATGTTTGGCAAATATTTCTACTGTTTTGTTTGCATTGTATTTTCGTTTCGTGGTGACTTTCTCTTTATTATTATTATTAAATTCTTTATTGTACCTGTAAAGATTGTACAATTGGCGGGCTTAATACTAAATAGTATTTTATTCTAGCCAACCAACAGGTGACGTGGAGAAGGTGCGCTTTATCTTGTATCAAGAAAATTTGAAATAGCATGTGTGAGGATAAACGAAAACGTAGCCCTAATTGGCTTCCTTCCGAAAAGCTACTGCTCACAGAAATAGTGGAAAAGCATTTCACAGTAGTTGAAAATAAAAAAATAAAAAAAAACAACTGACTAATATTTAAAAACCTATTTAGAGGCTAAAAATTTCACCCATGCCGGGATTCGTGAGTCGCCCATTGGTTCAATTGGTAGAGCGCTGGTACGGATAGCCAGAGGTTGCGGGTTCGAATCCCGGCATGGGTGAAATTTTTAGCTGCTAAATAGGTTTTTAAATTTGTTCCTTAGCACGGGTTAGTGCATTAAAAATAAAAATAGTGTAATCATGTGGGTACAGTGATATCGTTCCGATGTTAAAACCTAACTGCAAAGTAGGTAGGTAGTCGGGGCTGTAAGTAATGCAATTTGCTTAAGTCAGATGTCGCTGCCTGTACGTAATACAGAGAATATTGTAAAGAGGTTCGAAATTTCACTGATGCCGTGAGTCGCCCATTGGCTCAATTGGTAGAGCGCTGGTACGGATAGCCAGAGGTTGTGGGTTCGAATCCCGGCATGGGTGAAATTTTTAGCCTCTAAATAGGTTTTTAAATTTGTTCCTTAGCACGGGTTAGTGCATTAAAAATAAAAATAGTGTAATGACTAATATTTACATTTTTTAATCCCAGTATAGTGTTTAACTCCGTCAAAATTGGCCGTATAAATCTTTACTCGCGTGTAGCACCTTATTCTTAGATTAGTGGTTGGTAAAATGCAAAATCAGCTTACTCTAGAATAAGTAGTGATTTACTCTCGAGTAAAAAGTTACTCGCGTTTGGTCGAATCGGCCCTTATAATAAACTTTTAAAAAAATTTGTTAATTTTTTAAGTTTAATTGCAATCCTTTTTTTTGGCTGTGCAATGAAGTGTTCTCTCTCTATGTATGTAATTGTGATGAATAAAAAAATATTCTATTATAGGTAGGTATATGAATTTTCCCTCTCAATATTTATACCGTCGTTTGATAAAAACTGATAGAAAATAAGTAGCCTAGTCTCCTTTCTAGTGTCGGTTTACCAGTAAAGGCTGATAACGGTATCGACGCCCATAACAGATTAACTGATTGACGTGTTCCCTGCTCAGTTTTCCTTTATGGGTCGATACAAGCAGGCTCCTCTCTAGATACAAAAGGCAGAATACCACAGAAGTGGCTCTTAAACTTCTTATTCAATTAACAACTTATAATACTGGCCAAAGACCGGATAGGTTAGTATGAAATAGAGAGGGCCCATATTCAATCGAAAGACAATCAACCTTTACATCTGTTTACGTCATTACGGTTACGTCTACGTTTAGTTACCACGTTTATTACATTACTAGCTTTAGCCCGCGACTCCGTCCGCGTGGACTTTAGTTATTCAGCATGCTTCAATAAAAGGTGCAGATGACTGGAAGAGATCACTTTTAGTGATAAGGCCACCGTCTGTACTTTTAGGTTAAGAAATAACTGTGTAATTTCCATTTTTATGTACAATAACGTGTTCTCTATCTATCTTTCTAATTAATGTTCATTGCAAAACAGACTTTAACGGAAAACTGCAGTCTTTTAAATTCGAATGGGTACCCCGATGGAATAAGTGGTTTACGGGGTACCTATATATACCGATTCACCTCTAGCACAGCCAGTAAATACAATGGCCTGTATTACGTTTTTATATAAAACTTTCACGCGCAACCTGGTACCATTGCACAAATTGGGTGGATTAAGATTTCGAAGAAAGAAGAGTGGTACTGGAGCACCAACTTTAAGGATAAGAAGTGTGTGAGACGGTAGACCAGGTGGGTTCAGAGTATTTATCATCCAAGAATACAACAGAACAAAATTTTGCAACCCCGTTCACTCCCTTAAGGGCTGAATTTAGAAAAAACGGCGAAACACGTATTCAATCAATTGTGTTGAAGAGTATTTATTTTAAGTTTCAAGAACGTTAGACAACATTTTTTATACCTCCCACAAAAATTTTAGAAACCCTTTTCGCCCCCTTAGGGATTAAATTTAAAAAAAACGGTCTTATTCCTTGCTTACATCATTGTATATCGACTCTCTGTGCTAAATTTCAGCTTCCTAGGTCCAATTCGGGAAAACATTCAAGAAAAAAAAATTGCAACCCCTTTCACTCCCTTAAGGGCTGAATTTAGAAAAAACGGCGAAACACGTATTCAATCAATTGTGGTAAAGAGTATTTATTTTAAGTTTCAAGAAAATTAGACATTCTTTATACCTCCCACACAAATTTTAGAAACCCTTTTCGCCACCTTAGGGGTTAAATTTAAAAATAATCCGGTCTTATTCCATGCCTACATTATATATAGATCCTATGTGCAAGATTTCAGCTTCCTAGTTTCAATGTTGGAAAAGATTCAAGGAATAAAATTTTGCTTTTCACTCCCTTAAGGGTTAAATTTAGAAAAACGGTGAAAACGTGTTCAATTGATTGTATTAAAGAGTATTTATTTTAAGTTTCAAGAAAATTAGACGACGTTCTGTATACTTCCCATACAAATTTTGACAACTTTTTTGACCCCCTTAGGGGTTGAGTTTCAAAAAATCCTCTCTTATTCCTTGCCCGTATTATATACAGACTCTCTGTGCAAAATTTCAGCTTCCTAGGTCCAAGGGCTTGGGCTGGGCGTTGATGAGTGAGTCAGTCAGGAGAATAAAATGTTGCAACCCCGTTCACTCCCTTAAGGGTTGAATTTAGAAAAAACGGCAAAACATGTATTCAATAAATTGTGTTGAAGAATATCTATTTTAAGTTTCAAGAAAATTAGACAACATTTTTTATACCTAGATAACATTCTTTATGCCTCCCATACAAATTTTGGCAACCCTTTTCGCCCCCTTAGGGATTGAATTTGAAAAAATCCGGTCTTATTCCTTGCCTACATTATATATAGACCCTCTGTGCAACATTTCAGCTTCCTAGGTCCAACGGCTTGGGCTGGGCGTTGATGAGTGAGTCAGTCAGTCAGCCAGTCAGGACTTTGAATTTTATATGTATAGAAGATAAACGAATACGCAACGAAAATGTATAGGTTGACCTGCTGTCATCTGCCGAACTCTATTAATTTAATTTAAATTTATTTATTTGGAGAAAATACAGACACAGATAACGGATATTTTTATGTTTTACAATATTGGGTACGCACTTATGTGTCCTATAAAAGCGGGAGACGCATACTATAGACCATCTCCATGGTCACTCACTCCACAAGCGACTATAGGTCAGCAGCTTGGCTTTGAACTCTGAGAATAGGTAATTCTTAATAATAGATACTTGTCACTAACGTAACTCTAACTAACGTACCCGAATCCGACGTGCGCATATGCAGCGACTATCAATTTTGCTGATGCGAAAGAGGTGTGTTGGGATCTAAGATCATGATCTGAGGTTGGGATCATGGTAACTGACAAACCCAGGTCTCTGTGTGTTTCCATTCTGTAGGGATACTTTCTGGATCATGATTTGAAACCTGTGGCTAAAATACATAATTGAACTTGGACGTATCCCTAGAAGTTCACATTTCATATATAGTTAATAATATCTCATTCTGAAATCCAAGGTTTCATTACACATTTCGCGGTTTACATTTGCAGAGAATGATTTACAAGACAAGCAAGAATGGAAGATTAATCTTTGCTTTTACCCTAAAAGCGTGCTGACGGTCCCTACAATGTCGCTACGAATATAACACCGGCGATGTTATGTGTGCCTGTGATGAATATCTTTGTCAATTTTGTGCCGCGCTAGTGGCACTTTAAACATTCCGAGAGAATATTTTTTACCGGGATACATTAGCTGACGGGTGGTGTCGCTTTTGTGATAAAACCTTTGTGGTGACGAAGAAAATGGACTACAGGGCCTTAGTAGTACGACGACGCTCAACAAAAAGACGCTCGTCAAAAGTCGGGATTTTCCAGTACATTAGTTCACAAATTCTGACTTTTGGCCGGACTCGGGAAGCAATCGAATACTCCACGACACTTGCCTTGACAACTAGGGCCTCAATTCTGTTGGTGCATTATAGTATCATGACAGATACATGGCCAGGTCAGATGAGGTGTTTTTTATACCATTGACGAACGCGCGTCTACGCGCGCACATACATCGAACCTAGGCAGGTTCGATGTATGTGCGCGCGTAGACTCGAGCAACAAAATTCTATCGCCATGTTCATGCAATTGACATTGTACCACAATACATTAGCCATTGCCAACGCCTGACAGAAAATAACAAATCCGTTCATGTTAACATGTCTACTGTCTATACTCATACGAGTATCTATGTTTTGAGCCTGCTAATCTTACATATTTTCTATATTGTCTTGGCCGTACAATATCTCCATACATTCAGATCATTCTGGTGTCACACAGCAGCATGCAGCAAACATGGTTGCGTACAAATGTCAAGGAAATGTCATAGTAAAGGACGATTTTCGGTGCACTTGCTTGTCCAGCTAATTGTATGGAAATAGAGGTCATGTGATACTGGCGATGCGAGGTCTAGGCGTTGCGTATGTTTGAGGAATACCACGAGCTAATTGATGACAGAGATAATTATAAGATCAGTGTTTACAGATAGGTTTTACAATCAACCTAATTTGAATATTGTATGTGCTACATACAATATTCAAATTAGGTTGATTGTCCTTTGGGAAATTACTTTGTGTTTACATAAATCAGTGTACGTGAAGCGGCATAGTGACTAGTGCCAGGGGAAAACCTAAACTTTACACATAGCTTTCGTCATGAAATATCCTACTAAAAGATAGATAGGTAGCTAATGATAAAGAACACTTTCTTGCACAGCCAGAATAACTAATCACAAACGGTATTGAAAGGATGTTTTAGGAAGGTTCACATAGGACATCGCTGCACTTTATTTAAATCAACGGTGGTGGTAAAGTACTCTTTTGTCATTACCATTACAGAGTGAAAATTTGCCGGTAACGTACACGAGTAGAGGATATTGTACGCACGGTCGATGTGCTGCTGACCACACTTCTTTGCAGAATTACGAGACTTGCTCGAAACAATGCAAGCTCGTACGAGTAGTAAAATTCTCATTTTTTATTTGTATCTGAGATGAGATTCTAGGTAAAATTCTGGTACACGTTCTCTTCTTTTAAATCGACTTCGTCAGCGATTTTAACTTGCGACTTACGCTTTGTTATTACGAAACCCTTTAGACCCTATCTCAATGCGAGAAGCGCAAACAAACGATAATCCTCAAGCAATCATAACTCGTCACGTACGGCGAATGAACCTTCACCTACCGGGTACGAGCTACTTGTCCATACATGCTTATACGAAGTACCTTTTTGTAACGTGAGTCTGAGGAGAATATAGAAGGTCGGTTTCTGCACACGATATAATATAATGCGTATTGGCCAAAAGTAATGACAGCCCGACTTTAGAACACAGTAGAAAGCGGCGCGTATGCAAAGAGTTGCATTTGTAGAAACGTCTGCCTGGGTCTATCGTAGCTTGTATGCCCGATATCAACAATTGTATATCCCCTCTGCTCGGGCAGCGGTCTCTTCCTGCATCGCAGGAAGGTTAGGCCGTTCTCCACAACGCGGGCTAGGTCCGAATTGGCGGAGCATTGTAAGACAGTAACGGGCCTTAATGTCAGAAGTTGTCAAGCCGCTCATAAGGCCTCTGACATGGCTTAATGACTGCCACTACATGACAGCCGGCACCAACGGGTGAATGTGCCTAGCGAAGCACGGAACGCTCAGATGAAATGCCACTAGTGGCAGTCCCGGGACGGTCACCCATGCAGCACCCGGACGCACTTGTTGTGGCTAAACTCAAGTGATTGATTTCAAACACTCTCGGTTTGACTAGGCCACGAGAGCTTCTATGCACATTGCTTGCTCATTGAGACTTCTATATAATAAAATTCAAAGTCCTGACTGACTGACTCACTCATCAACGCCCAGCCCAAGTCGTTGGAACTAGGAAGCTGAAATTTTGCACATAGGGTCTATATATAATGTAGACAAGGAATAAGACCGGATTTTTTGAAATTCAACCCCTAAGGGGGCGAAAAGGGTTGCCAAAATTTGTATGGGAGGCATAAAGAATGTTATCTAAAGAATTTTCTTGAAACTTAAAATAAATATCTTCAACACAATAATAATCGATTGAACACGTTTTTCGCCTTTTTTAAAATTAGGCCCTTAGGGGAGTGAACGGGGTTGCATAATTTTGTAGCTACTAAAGTCCATGCGGACGGAGTCGCGGGCAAAAGCTAGTATTCGATGTAACTGTGCCTTTGAGCTTCTAAGGTTAACCAAAGTGGGCAACAAACTAATAGGTCGATAATGCCCATGAAAGCGAAGACTCTCGATTACTCGATGCGAACTTTGGAATCTATTCATTCGGTGGGTGGGCCCGTGCAGTGAAGTTATAGGTATGATCTGGTAAACGCTCAATAGTTTATTCTTTTCCAATAGTATTGTATGGAATCAGGCGTTATTTTGCGGAAATCCATAATACCATAAAAATGTGAAAATAACTTTGTCCAATTCCGCCAAAAAGCACAGTAGCACCATGCGGTTAGTTAATGCATCGCCTTCCCTCCCACTTTTTCAAACTTTTTCGTGTCTAGCTTCTGCTTGAAAAAGTAAGAGGGAGAGCGGTGCATTAACTAACAGCATGGTGCTTCTGTGATTTTTGGCAGAATTTAGCAAAGTAATTTTCACATTTTAATGAATACAATCTTGTGACCCCAAATTAGGATAGATTGTGAATTGTTTACCAGAAAAGGACAAGTACATTGCGTAGCAGTCTCTACTTGTTACTAAATTGGGTTAATCAACTTTGCAATGCACATCAAATTCACATAGAAAACCATGAATTGTAGTTCAATGAAACAGGCCCCGTCTATGAAACAATCTAGTGTTATTCAAAAACTGTGTATAAGCATTCTTTATTCTATGACCGTGTCCCCGTATACCGACCTTGGCCCTTTCATTCACCGGGTTATTAGCAGGGCTCCCTTCCTCAGACGACCTATAAAAGACAAACCACTTACCTTTTGATCCGCCACAGCCCTTCGTAGCCACTACCTTTTAAGCAATAAAGCCTTGTTTTGGTTGCTCTGAAGGTAGAGGTTAGTTGGTCGAACTGTAAAGCCCAACGGAGCGTGGAGGAGCTTCCTAGAACGTAGTTGATACATAGAGAAGTTTGCGGATACGGCAATGTTTTTTCTTAGCTCTCTAGAAATCATTCATTCATACTTCAAATATACTTCATGTACACCTACCTACCTACTTTCTTCATCTTTCAGTTCTATCCAACCCAAGGCTGTCTGGAAGATATCGCTTTTAGCGATAAGACCGCCAATTGTACACGGCAATACTATATGTAAGCCTTTTTATTTATTTTGTTTTCTGGTGTGTACAATAAAGAGGTCTCATCTAATCTAATCATTCTTTATCAAGGGTCCCTGTAGGCGAGCCATATAATAGGGAACGTCCCGGAAAGTTTACCTTGAAACTAATTATAACCGTAATATTCTATAATTATATATCTTGCTCTACGTAAAGTGGCGTAAACGAGTTGGTGCTACAATTATTTATAAGTACGCAGATAAAACTTTAATTCACATAAAAAAGTAAAACTAAATTACTTTAAAAATAATTAAAACTGTTTTTATACGGATTTATGCTCGTTTATTACATTTTTACAATTTTCCAACGTTTCGGCACTTTTTCAGGTGCCGTGGTCCCGGATGACTGAGGTGACAGGTGTCTTTTAGAAATCATTAACGGTTAGTTTACTACCCTCGGCAAAAATTACAAAAGTTAATTATGAAGTTACGTTCCAAAATAGACAAACCAATTATTTTTTATATAAAGTCAACAATATTGATTATTAGTAATTGAAGTTAAAATTAAATTTATAAACTAATTACTTTATATGAACTTAAAGATACCGATTATTAATTGAATTTAAATTGATTTTTTATTATTTATTCTACAGTCACACTTCTAGCAAGGGGGTCTCATGCACTTAAGCACTGGTTCCCATGCTACCGGTATGTTCCAACCACGATCTCTATTAAAATTTGGATGCCGGCGGATCTCTATTGCCTCACGTATCATTCTAGGGAAGAAACGGTCTTCTCGGGCTAGAACTTTAACTTTATCGAAATGTATAAAGTGGTTGGTACCGCTAAGTGTATGCTCGCTGACTGCAGATCTACCAGACGAGTACTTCGTGCAAACAAGCTGCAAGTTCCGCGTGTCCGTCGCGGAGGACGTGTCAAACCGGACACAGTCGAGCGAGTTCCAGCCTACCTGCCTTTCGTGAGAGGAGTGACTGACAAAATTGGGAGTATTTTGAAACGCGCCTCAATCAGAACCATCTACCAGCCGCCAAGAAAGATACACCAATTCATGCGAAGTGTCAAGCACAGGATTCCCTTACAAGAGGCAGGAGTATACAAGCTTGACTGTGAATGTGGTTCCTCGTACATTGGTCAAACGAAGCGTACCATAGCTGAGCGGGTGAAGGAACATATCGCTGATGTGAAACATAAGCGCTCTGGTAGATCTGCAGTCAGCGAGCATACACTTAGCGGTACCAACCACTTTATACATTTCGATAAAGTTAAAGTTCTAGCCCGAGAAGACCGTTTCTTCCCTAGAATGATACGTGAGGCAATAGAGATCCGCCGGCATCCAAATTTTAATAGAGATCGTGGTTGGAACATACCGGTAGCATGGGAACCAGTGCTTAAGTGCATGAGACCCCCTTGCTAGAAGTGTGACTGTAGAATAAATAATAAAAAATCAATTTAAATTCAATTAATAATCGGTATCTTTAAGTTCATATAAAGTAATTAGTTTATAAATTTAATTTTAACTTCAATTACTAATAATCAATATTGTTGACTTTATATAAAAAATAATTGGTTTGTCTATTTTGGAACGTAACTTCATAATTAACTTTTGTAATTTTTGCCGAGGGTAGTAAACTAACCGTTAATGATTTCTAAAAGACACCTGTCACCTCAGTCATCCGGGACCACGGCACCTGAAAAAGTGCCGAAACGTTGGAAAATTGTAAAAATGTAATAAACGAGCATAAATCCGTATAAAAACAGTTTTAATTATGTCTACAGCTCGTGTTAACCTTAGAAAATACTATACTTTAAAAATATTTCGTATTTGTGAACTTGGGAAGAAGGCCTCCGCCTTTACCAGAAGGGCGCTAAATCAGCTAATTTAAAAAAAAATGTTATCCTAAAATATGGCATGTTAACGAGTTCAAGGATTCGATGCGTAGTATTTCCCCTGTGTAGAACTTCCTTGCACATTAAATGCACATTTTTAGGGTAGCCGAAATTTACCCTGAAAATTCACAATTCCTAAAACACATCAACAAACACAGACAATTGAAATTGTCATTTTGTCTACTGCAAGAAAATTATTAATTTTCTATCTTGTATTTTTTTAAGATTTCCTGCTTAGCTGGCGTTGAAAGATAAATGTATGCTTAAAATATGTCAACCGAGACCACAGCACCTGAAAAAGTGCCGAAACGTCGGAAAATTTTAAAAATGTAATAAACGAGCATAAATCCGTATAAAAACTGTTTAATTTAAATATGTTGTTAAATATAATGGACGTTGTCTTATAATTAATTTAAGGCCTCGTAATTGTTAAAACAAATTAAGCCAATTTTGATGAAACCATGTTAGCTCTATTATTTTGTAAAATTTTAATTTAAATACATAACCTCATAGAACTAAAGTAATTGCAAACGCTAATTAAGGTTTTTCAGGTAATGCGAATTTTCGAGATAAAACATAACGCGCGAGCAGCTGACTGCCGCTGAACTCTGAGTTAAATAATTCACTCATTTCTGACTGAAAAAGGAGGAATCTTACAGATGCTTAAGTATTTACTTAGTGAACTTCTCAATTCAAAAACCGACGGTGAGCATAGGTAACTGAGGCGACAGGGCTTAACCCCCAGCCTGGGTTGTATGACGTACGCTTCTCACGTGTTTTGAATGTCTAAATTTGCGTCTTTCCAGTACATTAATTGTCCACCTCTGACATTTCAGCGCCACAAAACACGTGGCTTGTGCCATCGTATTACCCAGCCTGGAGTGAGCGGTTAATTTTCTCCGGATTTTCTTAAACTACGTAGGTAAGTATTTAAAGTAAAAAACAAATTCTCCAAACTAAGATAAAAATAAATTAGGGAACCTAGAACGGATCCCTAATTTCATAGTTTAAATTATTCGAATGTGAATTATATTGTAGGTGATTTCTATGTATGGCATACAGGGCTTCAGAGGTTAAAGACCAGCGTGAGATCAAGTTCATTTTAAGTTCTCAAGTACCGTAATTAGCTAATAGTCGAGTCCATTTCCTTTCTTGAATCGCTGTATAAACATTTAACCACTTTGCACTGATACATCCCACACACGGATAATGGTGCAATTTATCGAAAAAAGCCCCTAACGGGCGCTCTCCCAGATACCTATCTTTGTGCGACCCTATATGCCGTGGGAAAAGCCACAACGTGTATTAATTATGAACGATGCGGTCGTGTGATCTGATACAGTCTTGGTTTATTAGTGTTTGTAATATGTGTTAGAGTGAAACTTGCGAGGCAAAATACGTGATATCGGTGTATACCCTACTTTGAACATAGTAACGTACTTAGTAACAGGTACATACGCGAAGTTTTACTTTTTGGAAGCTATATAGTGACAACATTTAAACGTACGTACTTTATCTTGGTTAAATTTGTACATTTGTAACCCGTATTGTAGGACAAAGGTACTTGCTTTGTTTCTAGAGTACCTAAAACTTTAATATCGAGAAAGCTGGATACAGACTTTAGGTCTAAGTGCAACAGACGTAGAAGTTAGGCTTCCATAGAACTCCGTAAGAGACGATTGCAATAATTGATTCACTGTTATCAATAGTTCACAAAGTTGACTAGGTTTCTATTTTAGAAACTATTTTGTGCTCTACATTTTGTTACCTAAACTACCATCTATGCGGAGATGGGTAGGTTTTCATTGGATTTTTTTTTGCCAAAAAATACATTCTTTAGATACTTTTCCGTAATTAAAGCAGAACCTCGCCGTAAAATAAACATTCCCTACCTAACACTCAATTATAATGTAAATTGCTTTTTGTTCGTTTCAGATACCCGGATGGGAGCAGCGAGATGACAAGAAAGTTCCTCTTTTGTTTCCCCCTCAGGGTGGGAAACATTGTCTTCGGATACACAGTTATAGTTAGTATTCTTAATCCCATTCGCAAGTTCTCAAAACAATTTGTATTGTTTGTTACTTCACACCCGCTCGGCAGTTACAAGCGCCTTAATATTAAGTGATGCAAAGACGTCGTACAGCTCAAGTTGTTGCTACAATAATTTTATCAGGCGTCGCTAAAACTCCTCTCAACAGATTTGTTCAAACTTCTCTCACGATTTATGTTAATCTTATTTCAGATAATAGCAGTCGCTGTAATGGCATACAACCTGTATTGTCTTGGAATGACTGTAGTGCCGGAAAAAGATCAGCCTCAAGAGGAAAAGTTTCGCAACTGGGAGAACGTCGAATTACTCTTTGGTCAAGACAAAAGCAAGCTAGTCTTTTGGATAACAATACTGTATTACTTGTCTTATATGAGTATAGGCTTTCTCCTGTTCGTCTTCAGTGCTTTGTTCGTCTGTGGAGTGTATAAGGTGAGATTTGTTAATTAGGTAAGGCGATAATTTCACACATATTTTACATATATATATAGAAGGTGATGCGGTAAATTCGATGCGATCAAAATAAAGTTCGGATGTATCCTTCGATTTAACTCAGAGCTAGACTTAAGACCTATGCATAACATTTCCAAACCTTCAAACCCTTCCATCCATAATATTAGTAGCCTTAGTTAGGTGCAAAGTAAGTTGCCACGCAAGATACATAAGCTACAATGACTCGATGATGAGGCATCGATCAAATCATAGAGTATCTAATAATGACAGACCGCGAACCTATTTTCCTAAGTGCGTCCTAAATCTCAGTCGATTAGCCATCGATCAATCATGACTAGCGACAGCGAGAGTAAAGTTTATTTTCGTAGTTGAAAGCACATGATAAGGCTGTTTCGTCGGCCTTACTTTCGACAAATTTTACGAAAGCCCGCTCAGGCGCCATCAAGCGCCAAGGCAAAATCTTAGCCGGCCTGCAATGAACATAGTAATATATTTATACGAACACATTCAAAGAGATAGAGAACACTTTATTGTACATAAAAATGGAAATTACACAGATATTTCTTAACCTAAGAGTACAAACTCATCAAAGACTTTTCTACCCAATCACACAAGACTGAAAATTGCAGAGAGATTGAGGTCACCAAATTTAATCATACCTACTTCTAAATGTCACGCATTCAGCTTAGATCACAAGATTACATTACATTTTAGAACCTATTATAATAGAGGTCCAAAAATTTAAATTTTCAGCACTCGCTGATTTGAGCTTTACAAAATTGCAAACTGACTCGGCAAACGTTGTTTTGCCATACTAATTTGCCTAAGATCTATTTTCAAATCTACCAAGTATAAGTACACAAAAAATCTCAAAAATCGGTAAAGCCGTTTCAGAGAAGTTTAATAACAAACACTGTGATACGAGAATTTTACCTATACCTAGACGTAATTAAGACCCTTGAGATAAATATAAATATGTGAAAAAATCATAGAACACATTTTGTTTTTAAACACAAAGTCTAATAGTGTAGATAAGCAATATATTAGTGAAAACTTCTAAAGTTTTCATGAAAAATACACTTACTTCAAGAGATTATTGGCTAGTAACTACAAACTTAGTTTTTGTATTCAGACGGTATCAGAGTAAACATTTGGTCGTGACTGCGAAGTTATGTTTCTAACAGTCTTTTTGGAACCTCTGTTTTTTATACGCTTAAAAACTAGTATAAAACTTCATTCACTCTATCACACGCCAATAAAGTCGAAAATCTTTTAATGGATAGATAAATAACTGTTTTATTTACGCAACAATCAGCTGTTTCAAACAGGGGCGTTAGCTTCACATATCATTTTACATTTACATACATTGCTTCTGGCCCCACACTAGGATACCCTGTGTCTTAACCAGATATAATGACATCACAAACATTTAAACATCCAAGACCTGGGCTTTTTTTCGTCCCCAGCCGGGATTCGAACCCGGGACCTTTTGCATGCGCTACCGCTACGCCACAGAGGCCGTCAATCACTCAATCAGTCGAGTTATTCAGTCGGATAAATCTTATTCCCACTTGTATTTCAGGCTAACCAGTGCCTGGTGAGCATGTTCTTCGTGTATAGCTTCTTCCACCTGTTCCTGACGGTGGGGCTGGTGGTATGGGAGGCCACTTCAGGCGGCTACATCCAACTGGGCCTCATACTGCTTTCGGACGGTAAGAGCTGAGTCTATTGATTGTAGTCTTTAAAGATAAGCTAGAACTAACGAAGGTTATTGTACTCCTCTATACCTACTAACAAATTTTATCATGAGACCAACGCAAAAGCCGTAGAAAAAATACCCGTTTCATACAACTAAGCTTTTAAATTAGTACCAAATATTAAGGCGCTTAGGGGCGCTAACTAGCGCCACCGAAGGAATAAAAACCATAACTTGTTTTATAATACGTTTTTATCCAAAAATGAGCATAAGAAATCTTAACAAGTGTGGTAACTATGGAATGTTGTATATCTTTTATAATAATAATAAACACTGGAACGACTTCAATTGTGGCTTTAATCGTAGATTAGTAGTATATTTTATAATAAAACAGAAAAACTGGATAACAACGGATAAGCAGGTACCTAATATAGATCTGGTCGAAGGGTAAAGTTGTAATGATGAAAAATGAGGGAAATCGAAAAATGTGTGACGTAATTTAAATATTTTTCAATGATAGATAGAAAAACTATTTTCAGAACCTACAGTCTAGAACCTAAGATCAACAATCTATGTATAACATTAATCGATTTCCGAAATCGATTAAAGTCCTAGGTAACTAAGATTAGATTAGATTAGAACTCTTTATTTTACACACTAGAAAACAAAATACATAAAAAGGCTTACATATCTAACTAATGCCGTATACAATTGGCGGTCTTATCGCTAAAGCTGTATGTTCTAAAAATTGTTGTCACATGTATTAAGATTTCTCATGTTTACTTTTATTTTAAAACGTATTATAAAACAAGTTATGATTTTTATTCCATTGGTGGCGCTAGTTAGCGCCCAAAGCGCCTTAAGTGTATAGATACATTCTTAAAAGCCAAAAAACTGACTCTTCTATCTAACGCTAATACTTCGATACAACAATAATTATATCTAAGACAAGTATTGAAATCACATCACACTATTAAAACTGTTTTTACACGGATTTATGCTCGTTTATTACATTTTTACAATTTTCCAACGTTTCGGCACTTTTTCAGGTGCCGTGGTCCCGGATGACTCCGGGACCTGAAAAGTGCCGAAAGGTTGGAAAATTGTAAAAATGTAATAAACGAGCATAAATCCGTGTAAAAACAGTTTTAATTATGTCTTCTGCTCGTGTTAACCTTAGAAAATACTACACATCACACTATGTCACTCTAATATCGTAAAGGCGAATGTTGGTGAGTGTGTGTGAATGTTTGATACCTCTTCGCGTCTAAACGGCGCGAGTGATTTTAATAAAATTCGGTATGAAGTTAGTTGACACCCTGGATTAATATCTAATTCCCATGGAAAAATCGATAAACCACGGGTAACACTGCGGGGCACAGCTAGCAGGTAAAATGTCACAGTTAACGTAATGATAAAAACGTGTTCGTTACAATAACAAAACGTTATGTTTTCTTTATACTATTTGTAATCAAAGTGACTGCCACGTTGGTCTAGCGATTAACACGCTTAACTTATCCGATGTCATAAGTTTGATTCGCATTGAAGGCGGAATCCCCGTGCTTGATTTCAGCGCAGAAATCGCCGATTCTCAGACACGTCTCCTTGTCTCCGTCTGCTGTGTGGTGTCGGCCTAGAGAATTGCACCAACCCAATTCTTCCCGCGGGTGTCGTAAAAGTCGACTAAAGGGACACAAACCGGGGGGTGGGCAGCAGCGCCCCCTGCAGTACAATTCCACCAAACTGCGATCCCCAACGTGGGGATTATGGCCATTACCCCCTATGATACCACAACGTGGCGCTCTTGAGGGGAGGGCTATGTCCAGCAGTGGACTAGTATAGCCTGACGACGACGACGACACGTCTCCTTCGATTGTGTAATAAGACTGCATCAATAGTATTCATTTTTCTTAAAAAAATACCTAAAGTACGAATTGCACTAAAATTGCTTTTTAAATAGATATGAAGCCTTGTGACCTTAGTGCGTCTGCAGTATTTATTTTTTCTAAATTAAAATCTTAACAAAGCATTCCCTAAATTTCCCCGTGTTTCCCAATAGCTTACCTCCGTCTCTCATGTCTTGGTTCCAGTACTCCTGATATTCTGCTTGTTTGGAGTGCGGTACTTCATGGAGGCGATACACTCCGGCAACATCTACAGCCGGCCCGGCGAAGTCCTGTTCAAATACTGATGGTTTTATTGTTATAAAAATATATTGTGTATTTGTAAGTAGAAATATAATATTGGGATAAAATACTAATGACATTACAATGGGCCGGGCAACGTGCGGTCGCAACGTTGCAAACCAAAATAAATGTTAAATTATTTCCTCTTTGGTCTAGCTCTAGATGTACTCTTAGATTAACCATGGTCGTGAGTTCGATTCACACTAGAGGCCGGCCCATTGTCCGGGCGACGTGCGGGCGCAACGTTGCAACCCAAAATAAATCTTAAATTATTGCCTCTTTAGTCTAGCTCTAGATGTACTCTTAGATTAACCATGGTCGTGAGTTCGATTCACACTAGAGGCCGGCCCATTGTCCGGGCGACGTGCGGGCGCAACGTTGCAACCCAAAATAAATCTTAAATTATTGCCTCTTTGGTCTAGCTCTAGATGTACTCTTAGATTAACCATGGTCGTGAGTTCGATTCACACTAGGGGCCGCCGTACCTAAATGTCCTCAGTCTGGGTGTATTTCCATGTTTGTGAGGTCCTTGCCTAGTTACCATCGCACAGGGTATCCTAGTTTGGGACCAGGACAAGTGATTGTGTTGTGTGGAAGTTATTATATTATTTATTACTAACTGACTCCGCCAACGTTGTTTGGCTATCACTACGGCCTATTCTCGGACCTATGTATAGAATATGCATAAAAAATATCATAAAATTCGGTGAGACCGTTTTGGAGGAGATCGATAACAAACAAATACATTAGATTAATTAGGTGAAAGGCTGCCAACTTGTACGACACAAGAACGGTCTTATTTGCAATTGTATTGTAGTCTCTAATTTCATAAGTATTTGAGTTTTTTTTAACACTTAAATCGCCCGCACGTCGCCGGCTCAAAGTAACGTGCATAGAACTTGGACGCTTGAAACTTGACGCGCACAAATATACAGCTTAAAAAAGGAAAAAAATAACGTTCAGTAAATGGAGAGCTCTCTATTTAATTTCTGTTCAAATCAAGTACTATTAACAAAAACGTTTATAACTCACAATTGTATCATTTTTATTTAGATTTACACCATGATTTTGTAGAAATATTGGGATCACCATAATCCCTAAAATCCGGCTTCTACTTTTTCTAGTGAATCTTACAGATTCTATTTCGGAGCTATTCTCCATACTACCCATTTTTCTATACCACTCAAGTGCTTCTGTTGCCGGCCCGTCGTTGTTCATGTGAAAGCTGTCATTGGAGCTCATACATTACTACTTTACCCGGCTCGGCGACCGGACGGCGGCCGGGTGCATGTGAAAAGGCACTCACTGATCTTCAAGGTAACAGTACTCGTACAGTTGCAGATTAGTACTCGTACAGATTAGCACATCTGTTGCCGCAGCATTTTGAAAATATTGAAGAGTCACAGTAAACTGTTTTATTCTTGTTTTTACTAGTATGCTAGTAGTAAGCACCAGCTGCCATTCGTATCTATTCGTTCGTTCCGCCAGTCGGTCGTTCGTTCGTTCCCTTGTTCGTTCATTTATTGAAGTTGTTGTAAATTGACAAACTGTCATTTGTCATTTACAATTTTGTAAGTTGCATATTTTTAAGCAAAACCTTAAAGTTAGGGTTGCTTAATAATGCTTAGCGGCAAACGTCCGACTCAAAGCGAATTATATGAGGGAGGGTTTCAGTGAAATAAAATCAAATTTGATGTTACCATCAAATTTGATTTTCTCACTTACATTTCAGCTCACAATTTGGCCGTCCCTGGCTTATGCTTTTATTAGATAAATGACACAAGAAATTACAATTATACATATGACAGTTTTATTTTTTGTTTTTATTAACTGCTGATTAAGTCTTGAGAGCGTCAATATCTAAAAGAAACCCGACAGCCAAGGAATGTTTTTATCCAATAAACGATGAATTTAACTTTAACTTGGACTATATTTAAATATTTTGCAACTTGGGTGTACAATGTGGTGTTTTTGCTCCTCTCCACTAATGTAGGTTGACCAACTCCACAATAATTTTGGAGATTTTTGGTCGTTGCGCCTGAGACAAACCTGAGTGTCTGAGGTATTCAATTACCTTAGCGTTTGAAATTTCCAATCCGCGGTAGGCTCGCGTGGTAATTCAGCCCATACTCTCTCCCTGAGAGAAGGCCTGTGCCCTGCAGTGAGACGTTTATAGGCTACATCAAAATGAGCGTTACGGTGTGAAAACCCGCTAAGTATGTGAGTACCTATCCGCACCAACCAATTTGACTACGCCGATATCATCAGGAGCCTTAAAAATTTTCAAATTCAGAATACCAAATTCGCCTGATATATGTGCTATGTAGAATTTTACCGGGCTGTCCACGCAGCGAAGAACAGGTCCAGATGGAAAGCACTCTGCACATATCCTCATCGTAGCGCCCACGATCCTTAGCATTGATGGATTGACTGATTGGATGGATGGAAAAAAATCCTTAGAATAGTTAAATGTCAAAGCTAGGCCTATTTATGCGCACCAGATCCTGTTAGAATCATGGCGTTTGCGGTAGCAATTAGTAAAGAATTTTAGAGTTGGATAATTGAAATCGTCCAGGATTTGGTGCGCGTAATATTGGAGCTGATCGTGGTGTACAATCGCACAATAATCATTTCTCCCCATTTCTCGCCAAACGCACAGTTTCCAATGCTAGGTGATACTTTCCACAAAACAGGTTGCCCTGTATTGTGTGGAAGTTATTATTAGAAGTTTAAGTAGCAGCAACGAAACAGTCGTTCCATTTGCCAACAAATATATTAGCCGGAAGAATAGATAAATGTGCAGTAACTATAAAGAAATCTCTATGTTTATCTTTAAAGACTATAAGCTATGTAACAAATAGCTCCACTTTTTATTTATGGATGTAAACAAAAAGTGTAGCTAGCGGACTGATGAGACACTTTATTAACGCTGTGCCCTAATTAAAGTCAGGAGGTTAAGTGACCATCGTGAGTATGCCCGTCTCTAGAATAAGTTTTTTGCTGTAATAAAGGTGCCGCTCGCTCAACCCAGTTAAGATGTCGTTGAAAGATGACTATCCCACATTCTTCGCCGAAGATTTAGTTGGCATAATCCCAATATTATAACGTTAGTCTGTTGTCTAGGTCGTAAAACTTCTACACAATAGTTTTGAGGTAGGTATAATACAGTCCAGGGTGCATTCTTGATTTCGTTCTCTTTTTCTCTAGACTATTGTCTGGAGTAATATTTTTTCATAGGAGCAAAAAGTATGTAGGCTGTATTAGCGAAGGGGAAGATAAAAAGGACCGGGAACCGGCGTGCGTGCATGCAACTACTAATGAGCGTTGATCAATGACTAATGAAGTGTAGGTGATCTGTCAGTATCGTGGCTAGTGCCAGTCAGTCCCTGGTCTCTGCTTACCCCTCTATGTGAACAAAAAACCACAGTAATAAAAACATTTGATTTGGACCCCGTGGTGGAGTATGGCCTAAGTTTCCTGCCACGCCTACGATGGGGACGTAGAAACGGTTGATACCAATAAAAATATTTGAAATTTGAAAGCTTGACTCAGACTGTGACTCAGACGCGAGACGGTAATATAAGTTTTTGAAAGTTTTAAGTCCAGATCTCGTAGTGGTTTCCATTCCTCGCCGAAATACGTCCCAATTTTTTAATAGCTAAAAATACGAAAAATATGTTACATTCAGAGATAAATATAGAAATTACTGTGTTCTGAAATATCCACAACAATAGATGAAGCCTCAGAAGTCCTCTTATTATGTTATTGTTCTGTCTACAGAAGAAAGTAACCACAATAGAATAAAGGTTGGTAGGTATTGCCTCTCTACAATACAGTGAAGTCTCATTGATTTCAGTATTCCCAAAGAAGTAATCGTTGCACAAATTGAGTAGGTAATAATAATTATTTGTATTGTCCCTACTAATTAAAATAACCACGATTAAAACAAAATACAGAGGTTAAATAGGGTCTAACGAAATCCCCACAAACATCCAAAACTGACGGTGGCGGCCCGTCACGGGGTAGTATTTTTTACATTCGCATGGTAAATACGTTAGGGGCGTGTATTTAGGGATTATCCTCGTCGTAATGTGGACAGACTTTGAAGGCCTGTGCACATTACATTTCGGCGGCACACGAGCTCCTCGACATCAGTCCAAAATAATCCTTAATTCTATAAAGTTAGAGACTACCACTTTAATTGAGCACAGTGATCGTAAAAAAAGGCACCACACCACACACAAGTGCGTCAGCTTCAGTACATTTTATACAATTTGTTAATTTATTAACCGCTAATGCATTTCTGCCCTTACAGAAAACATTAACTATGTGAAACAGAATTTGAGCCAGTTCAGACTTGGGATTTTGATTCATTGTCTATTTAGATACCATGATGAAGTCACCTACAATAGTAGGTTTTAAATAAAAACATTTTTACTTCTCAATACAAACAAACTTAACTAAAACAAACTTTTACTAACTCAGACATGTATAATAGTAGGTTTTAAATAAAAACATTTTTACTTCTCAATACAAACAAACTTAACTAAAACAAACTTTTACTAACTCAGACATGTATAATAGTAGGTTTTAAATAAAAACATTTTTACTTCTCAATACAAACAAACTTAACTAAAACAAACTTTTACTAACTCAGACATGTATACATTTAGCATGATATAAATAAAAACGTGTTGTATCTTCCTAGGTAGGTGGTCTCTGCCACAAGCATGACTGTCGACACATGTCTAGCTCGAGCGTTCAATTAATAACAATCACGCTACACGCGGAGAAAGTAACATTAATAATCACAGTCAATCGATCGTTCTATGCTAAAAATAAATTAAATAATAACCTAGGCCTTAACCACCTCTACTACTACACCACTTAACACTATTACACTACCAAAGTTAGAAAAAAATGGTTATGCACTACGTAAGATGACAGTAACACAGGTGTGCTTCTGAAGAGATGACAATTACTTGCACTTCACGATTTGATTGATTATTGCCAACGTGCAACCCGCACTTTACGGCAAAGAATTTAACTTTTTCATGTTTCCTATTGGCTGGCATCTTTTATCTCATAAATACTCATCAATCTATAACTTCTTCACGAAGAATTATTTTCCAGAACATAAGTATCAGATTCGTCTAGTCTCAGTGAATAAAATCTAGTGGCATTTCTCTAATAGGAAGCGTATCTCTTTTTCTTCTTTTCCCCAACATCATGGGGACCACCATAGCCATAGTAGCTGGTACCATTCCAGCACCAACAGCCGCCAGCACAGCAGAACTGTCGGGTGCCATGTTTGAGATGATCTTCTTTCTTATAACGCGTTTATTGTAAGTCGGTTTCACTTCAGTAGCCGATGCCATTTTATCAGGTCTATACTCATTCTTTCTGTCCATATCGCGCTTCGACTCTTCAACAGTCTGAAAACTTCTTTCTACTTCCAGTAAACCTCCATGAGAAGTCGTCATATTCTTTTGGGTCTCGGAAGGGAGGACTGTTAATGCTACAGCTTGATGTGATGTCAAAGTCAAGGGGTCTGATATTTCATCTTCAACATTTAAGGATCGCTGACGTTTCTTGTTCCTGTAACCTTTGGTCGTTGATAAAAGTACCCACTGGCCTTCTCCATGAGGTGGTCTCGACGCACGTTCACTGTCCACTTCAGGCGTTCCTACATACACCACTTGAGTTGGTCTCCTCATGGGCCGCTTGAGAGCTTCATACTCATAAGGGAAATACGAAGGTCGGTTGTCAGTAACTACCGATTCTGATACACCATAGAAAACGGTATCATCGTCTGGTCTTTGTTCTTCGGAATCACAATTTGGTTTGCTCGGCCTCCTACCTTCGTCGGGGTTCCACGTAGAAGGATAACTGTATGAGTTATCAGGTTTATTCCATGAAGGCTTGGTAGGCATTTCGGTATCCCAATTTGATGATGAAGAAGTCACGTGCAGCTTATTGTTGATGTATGCAGGACGAGTGTTTGTCTTAGTTGGTCGTTTCTGTGGGTTGATTTGGATGCCACCCATGCCCTCATATCCGGAATATTTTTCATCGTTCGGGTATCTATCATCGTCATTGCTTTGTTGTTGATTCCAAGATGTAGGCTTATGCTTTTTCATGTTAGGTTTCCACTTTGATATCTTGCTGGTGGACCAGGCCACTGGTTCTAGAGTAATCCATCCGTCTTTGTCGTCGTATGGATGCTTGTGTTGCTTCACTTTCAATCTATTCCACGATGTGTATACTTTACCGTTATCTTCTTCTTCTTCTATATACGGATTATGTATAGGAGCTTGTCCGTAATATCGGTCAGCTTTTAGTTTGTCATTCTTCAATTTGGCAGCTAAAGCATTGATGGCTTTTATTCGGTCATTAGGATAGTCCCGGAAATCTTTCGATTTTTCCGTGTCCTCGCCTTCTATGTCTTCTTCCAAATCACCTTGAGGTCCTTCGTTTTCGACAAAACCTTTCTGGCAAGAAGGCCCAAAACAGCGCGGACGCTCTCCGTTATTGTCGTGAATTATATCAGTCATTAAATTCTTTATTTCTATATCATCTTTTTCTTTTCCTAGGTTCACTGATATGTCGACCCACTCATTTGGAACATCATCGGTTGCCGATTCAATGATGGTAATAGGTTCTTTTCCAGGAACCTCCAGGTGGTATTTCTTGAATTTATTGTCTCCATATTTCTCGAGCTGCGTCTGGTCGCCAGGCGATGCGGTTGCCAGCGTAAGGGTTAAAGTACAGAGGGCAAGCACTATCATTTTCCTTTTGTTTTCACTTTCGTTGTGTCGCGAGCGCGCGCAGCGGAGACGCGCGTGAACTGAGCGGCGCGGCCAGCGCAACCCACTGATATAGTTTTGATTGTGGATGCACAACAAACGCGCCCTCCCTGCTCTAATGCAATGGTAATTTCAGTTCGGTCACGACAAACGAGCGAGATAATTACGTTGGCGATTGTCGCTTGCCGCCGCCTATCTTAATGGACTATCGCGCGTCTCGAGCCCGTGACCTATGCGGGAGTGAAACCGTTTTTCTCTATTTTACGGAGCGTTTTCTCTTTATAATAATGGGCGAAATTTTCTTTCTCTTAATATCCTTCGCGAACCACAATGGTTTTGTTTCGCACGGCTTTCCCGGGCTTTCGTTTTGTTTTATCTTTCGCTTAGATTAGATGGGTCATAAAGGCCTGGGCCAAACGGCCTTATTATCGTTGTTCTCCAGAGCTCTCTCCTTGCCTCAATAGAAAATCAAGAGGAGTAAATTAAACATTCACCACTGCTATACGAACGGGCTATGTTGGTTTGTTTCTGTCATGAGCAAAGGTATATACTGTCTAAGACAACAGTAGGTAGCTAGTTATTAGGCTTTTGTATCGTTTATTTTCCCGCTCTCGGTACAAGCGGGGCACTCTCTCCGTAATCGCAACTACCCACTTATTAACCCTATCTTAGCCTCCATCTTGTTCGTTCTAATTGAACAGTGCGCTTTTACCGACCAACAAATTCCTTCGACCAATACGATAAAAGGCTCGCGGGCTCTGATTATGAAGAATAGCCGAGAATGTTTTTGGGATCAGCCCTTTGCTTATTTTTTTTACAGGTTACCTTTTTTGTAAAACAATATGATTTGTAAATTTATTTATATTTTTGATGTGTAAAATTTTTGTCGGTCATCCTAAAAACCTATTAAGGATAGCGCAATCACTTCCATTGAAATCATATTGCAACCTTGATTGTCGAACCTTATGTTTATGTAGTCTCTGGTAAAATAAAGTGCATGATGTGAATTTAGTATCTACTATGTTATTACCCATATTAAAAAAATATCTAGCCTATAAACGTCTCGCTGCAGGGCACAGGGCTTCTCTCTGAGAGAGTGAAAGTATGGGTCTTGATTATAATCTTAATTCGATATTATACTTAAAAATTGGACTCCTCATTGAATAGGCAAAATCAAAGACTGCTCCTTCGTTTTCTTCAATGAAAGCTGTCAATAGAAAATTATAATAACAGTAATATTACAAGTCGCTAGTTGTAATTAAACTATTACGTCGAGTAATCACACACACGGTTAGCGTTTCCAGCTAATAATTACATACTGACTCATCGGCATTCGAAGAAAACCACAGAATGTCAGATAGTAATTTGTGTCTTCCACAGAAAAACCTGAAGATACCTTATGCTATCATATCATAAATAACTCTGTACAGCTTAACATGTGTCAATCACATCTTGCTAAAAGGAAAAGGGTAGTATTATGTTCACTTATAAAAAAAAACAATTAGATCACACTAATATTATAAAGGTGAAAGTTTATGAATGTTTGTTACTTCTTCACATCTAAACGGCTGGAACGATTTTAATAAAAATTGGTATGGAGTTAGCTGACACCCTGGATTAACACATAGACTACTTTTTACTGCGGGAAAATGTCTTATTCCCATGGGAAAATCAATAAACCGCAAATCAATCAATAACACCGCGGGTTACAACTAGTCGTCAATAAAATGACTTTTGTGTGTGGTTATTTCGTGCTGTCTATTTACGTAATGACCGGACCACACCGTCGCACACGCAACCGTATAGTAGACGCTAGACATACCGTCTACGAGATAATTTCTTGTGTTTTCTGCTATTTTAAGATGTTTTTTGTTTTCCCAAAACATTACGTGGACTCTTAAAAATAGATTAGTTAGTATTTGAATTAACGTACAAGAAATCTTTAACTTTGAATTACTGTACAATATTCTTGTTGTTTATTCTTGCGACTAGAGATGCCTGACCAGACTAGCACTTACGTATACCCCATTGGGCAGTCAAAAAAGGGGGCGGCCAAGGACCGCCTGGAAAAGATCAATAGACCAAGAGGCCAAGTCGATCGGCACTAGCTGGCCTGAATTGGAAACTGCCGCGAACCACCGTCAGAAGTGGAAATCTGTGATTGAGGCCCTACGCTCTGCTAGAAGTTAAAGGACCAAAGAAGAAGTTTTTTGGCGTGTTACCCAACTTACAAAAATAACAAAAAATTAATACTCTTTACCTTAATTCACCAAAATTATATTATAAGCCACACCCATCTATAGTTTCGGATAGATCGCATCACTAACATCGTTTTCCTAGAAGCTGCACTAACCTTTCATCGCAATGTATCACCAACATCTTGGCAAAAGAATAATAATATTACTATACTTACTTAAACATTGTGAATGTTAATATTATTTTTAATGCACTAGCCCGTGCTAAGGACAATTTCTGTACGTAATACATAGACTATGGTACGGATAGCCAGAGGTCGCAGGTTCGAATCCCGGCATGGGTGAAATTCTTAGCCTTTACTAGTCTTTTAAGTTGTGAATGTTATTTGTACGTAATAATTTGGAAAATTTGAGAAAGGGATGAATGAATGAATAAAGATTTTTGTTTGTCCATTTATTGCCAGGATTGTTTCTTGGCAATAAATGGACAAATAAAAAATCTCGGATGTCTAACACATATAAACTTAGAGAATAAATTACTTTTAAGAGATTTTATTCCCATCAAGTACTCGTAGATACTAGAGTAAGATCTTGGTAAAAGGACTGGACGCTCAGCATTTGCTGCGGGATGCTAGGCATCCTACAGCGCTGATTTTCCAGTCCAAATATTACAAATAATAGTGTACACAACTAAAAATAGAAATAAGAATTATGAAACGTATGGTTATCGATTCTAAGTTCAAAATATACATGTACCTGATTGTAAATAAGCGGCGTTATTTATCAAAACACGGTGACTTTTAAACAGTCCCCAAATGCTGTCTAACGTGTATTTGGTATTATGTGGTATGTGTGCATTTGGGGAGCTTTTTAGGGAATTGTGTTTTTATAAAAGAGACTGTTACTTTATAAAATTCCGACTTCGACTCTCACAGTAGGAACCTTATAGAAATATGGTTGATTATTACGTTACTTTTTTGAACTAAAACTTTCGTAAGTACAACACATTGTAGACTTCGTCGGACCTGGCCGGACTCTTCCGATATTACGACACCCATAAGTCCGGACTAAAAGGGTACAATATTACGTTACTGTTTAATCTTCCAGTATCACCGGCATATTAATCCGCTATCTTCTCGACATGAACAGTAGTACCTCACTTCTGAACTATTTTGTGTCCTCGGCTATGCCGACTATGCTCGGCTATGAAATAAATCCATTTGTATTAACAAATGGATTTATTTCACGGGTTTCTAAATGCACTTTCATCTTGCCATGACCCGGCTCGATTGAATCAATTTGCTGGAACGAATAATGATTCCTGGTCATTCAACTTTGTTCAAATCAAGGCTGCGGTCATTACTGCTCGCGGCGAACCTTCAATTAGTAATATTCGAGTTTGCTGTGACAATGAAAGCTTTTCTTCTGAAGAGTATGCCACAAAATTGTTTTGTAACCTATACCGTCTACCTTTTATTCACCGCTTGAAATTGCCAATCCGCGGTGGGCACGAATGGTAATTGAGCCTATACACTCTCCGAGAGAAGGCCTGTACCCTGCGGTGGGACATTTATAAGCTACCTAAAAAAAACTACCTAGGGGCAACCCACCTACTTATTGCTATTCGTTATCAACCCTTGAATGTCCCCACTGCTAGGGCACGGGTCACTTCCTGCATCGCAGGAAGGTTAGGCCATACTTCACCACGGGGGCCAAGTCCGGGTTGGTGGAGGATTGTAAGACAGTGGCGGGCCTTACTGTCAGAAGTCATCAAGCCGCCCATAAGGCCTCTGACTTGGCTTAACGACTGCCATTATATGACAGCCGGCACCAACGGCTTAGCGTGCTTTGCGAAGCACGGAAGCGCTCGGAAAAATGCCACTAGCGAAAGTCACAGGACGCTCACCCATCCCGTACCTGACCGCGCCTGTTGTTGCTTAACCAAGTGATTGATTCCAATCACTCGGTTCGCCTAGGCCACGAGCGCTTCGCTCTGTGCTATTATTAGAATGATAAAAATATCATCATAGGGTTCCGTATCAGAACGCTGGTAACGGGATCCCTTAACTATTTCTACGACTTTTGTCTGTCTGTCTAACTCATGAAGAGCTTAATATTTTTTACGCTACACTGTAAAGAAGAATGTAGCGCTTGGCAAGAAAAGAAAAAAAAAATGGGATCCTTCGGCCATGGACTAACCTTCCAAGATTAGTGGAAAGGCACGGAAAAAAGACATGGTTACATTGCCGATACTGAAGAATTATCATTATCTATTCTTTACGCCACACCGTGTAAATTATACGGTGGTACGAAACCCTTGGACGTGGACCCAACAGGGAAATGGTCGATTTTCGTGTTACTCTGCTGTTACCCAAAGCACGTCTTTCAAATTTTTCTATCAAAAGATATTTCGTCCAGCCGCCACCGACCGCAGATATTTCAGTTGGTCAGAGCAGCCAACAACCTATTGAAAAGTGCAGAAAAGTGAAAACTTCAGATATTTAATGAAGCGTATTTGCTTTGTGGAGTAAAGGCATGGAAAACTTCGTGCTGTCAATTAGTTGCAGGAGTAGTTAAATGGATCGTTTCCAAGTGAGGAAAAAGTGCTTTATAATCGAGATTTTATACTATTTTTATTTTTAATGCACTAACCCGTGCTAAGGACAATTTTAAAAACCTATTTAGAGGCTAAAAATTCCACGCATGCCGGGATTCGAACCCGCGACCTCTGGCTATCCGTGCCAGCGCTCTTTCCAACTGAGCTAATGGGCGACTCACCGGCATCAGTGAAATTTCCAACCTCTTTACACTTTTAGAATCCCGGCATGGGTGGAATTTTTTTGCCTCTAAATAGGTTTTTAAAATCGAGAGTTTACTTTAGTTGATATTAGCAAAATCTCCTGGGACTAACCAGGATTCATTTTATGCACAGGGTGGCTCAAAACGACACTGTGCAGTTATTGCTGTCGTCCAGTGTGAAAACATCCATTAGACACCTATTAAGCATATCTGTATAAACGTCATTCATCAACTTAGTTAATCCTCTTGTCCACGACAGCTTTTTAGCGGCTCGTTTTTGATTACTGCTTTGAACTTTCTTTAAAGGAAATATACTAATAAAACAATTTGTTAGAGAAAAGAAATTCTGAAAAAGTTTCATGAAAATTTCAGTCCGCGTGTGACACAGGTTTGGCATGCTTAAACCATGCGCTTTAAGTCTTGAACTACAATGAACCTTAGATTTGTAAGTAATAGAAAGCGGATGTTATTACAGCACCAGGCTGTGAAAGAACTGGCCTGTGGCCATTGTAAAATTCTGAATCTAGTCCATATCTTAATATAATTATGATTAAATTAGTACCGAAATTGACGACCTCAGTGGCGTAGCGGTAGCGCATCTGCCTACCGTGCAAGAGATCCCGGGTTCTAACCCCGGCTAAGATAAATAAAAAAAAACCCAGGTCTTGGATTTCCACATGTCTGTGATGTCGTTATTTCTGGTTCCCACGACACAGGGTATCCTAGTGTGGGGCCAGAAGCTATATATGTGCCTGTATGTAAATTTTGCTGTAGCAGAATTTGTAGATATTCAAGATAAGAACTAGAACAAGTGATTGTGTTATGTGAAGTTATTATTTGCTTATTTAATTCTTGTTTTCAGAGTAAGTTACCCCCAAGGGGCGCCCTGTCTGCAAGCGCCGGCCTTATCTCGCATTCTGCTCGTAAGTAATGGAAATATTATCTGAATTCAATCTGCACGAAGCGAGGCGCCCCGTATTCCAGAAACAAGCCCTGGCTTTTACTGCTGATTCTACATTCGATTACGAATCGTTTGAGTACCCGTTTTCAGTATATAGGTTCCGTCTTTAGTTTTTTTACGTTTACAATTGACGTTTTTTTTATGTTTGCTCAGTTAAAAAATCGGCAAAAGAAAGGTAATGACACTTCTTCAGTCACGTATGTAATATTTAAATCAAACTAGAATAAAAAATATTTTATTCAAATAAACACAGGAATTGTGACGCATTGAACGTTACAAGTAAAACCAGGTGTCCATTTCAAAAACTAGATCATTTTTGAAAAAAATGGACATAGTCTTTCGACAGCTCGTTAAGATTAGATAGTCTCTTCCCGGCGTAATATTTTATATTTTCATTACACCGTTACACCGAAAAATGAGTCATTGTGATTTTAAGAACTAAGTACCAATTTCTTTACATAACGCTCCAGATCAGAAAGCTAACATGTACTCATTTTGTTTCCTTTTGCGACTGAATAAATTAATAACAAACGCTCACAAAACCACCTGAACCAACCAAATAAACAACAGCAAGTGCACAAATAACTGCCTGGGATTGCGTAACTAAGAAAGCTCTCTTTTCAAGCCATTTCTAGCTCGCAAACTTACATCAGATTGCGAACATCAGAAAAAACTGTAGGCACACTACTGAAGCATTATTACGTGTTGTGCTGTCTGTTACACTTACCGAATACAATTGCATCACGCAAAACGGTTTGAAAGCGTAATTGAAGACTCGTAAATCGTTATAAAAGCTAAACTGAACACTTTCCTCGTGCTTTGCCCAAATGTTTTGCTTGTTACGATGTCCGACAGAAAAAGGGATAGAGATGACTTTAATCCTGTTTCTCTCCAAACAATTGACGAGGTAAATGTTGCCCCATAGGGGTCCAGGTCCACGTTGGTGTCAAACTCTACTCATGACACCCAAATCACATCAGACTAATAATATTATAAAAGCGAAAGTTTGTGAGTCTGTTTGTTACTTCTTCACGTGTAAACGGCAGAAGCGATTTTAATAAAATTTGGCATTGAATTAGCTGAGAACCTAGATTTACACATAGGCTAAGTTTCACTGCGGTAAAATATCTTATTCCTATAGGAAAAACGAAAAACCGCGGGCAACAACGCGAGGCACAGCTAGTTAAGATATAAAAACGAAACAAGTATTCAGTGTAACTAAGCACATCGAGTAAATACCAAAAATAAAAAAGATCTGTTTAAAACCGTATTTTTTTATACAATACCAAATAAAAAAATACAAAATGTATTATTTAAAAAGAAAGATTACAAGCATGATCTGCGTTGGTTACCACACTAGATGTAAGTCTGTGCGGTGGTAATTAGCGGAAGACTTACATTTTTTTTGTTACGTTTTTACTTTTAGGCTTAACATTAATAAGATTTTATCTTGCCTCTCTTTACTTACATCATACAGATGTGCTGAAAATAGTGGTACTTTAACAGTTCGAAAAGCCATAAAACCAAATAGCCATTCCACGGCATTCGCCGTTCTCGCGGCGTGACGGTCAAGGCTGGCTACCCGGTTTCACTTTCTGAGACCAAAACATTTTCACCGCGCTCTCTAGCTTTGCTCACGCGCTGGAGAAATGTGCCGAGCGCCGATCGTTTCCGCTGATAATAATATGACTAGACTATAGTGTACTTATACATATTATGCCAAGAGAAGTTATTTTTTAAGTTTTTTTTTTACGTTGTGGACTCAAAGAGGATGTGGTGACTAGAATTGAGAAAGGAAGAACAAACATCAGAATGGACATACCTACGTCGGCCAAAAAGGGAATGTATTAGCAACGGGGAAGATGAGAACCACCCGAAACCGGAGAGCGTGCATGCAACCATATGCAACGATATGAACGTTGATGAAGCAGAGGTGATCTGTCAGGATCGTGGCAAGTGGCAGTCCCTGGTCTCTGCCAACCCCGCTGTGATACAGGCGTGAGGTTATGGTTAAGTTGTTTTTTTAATAATACATACGAATTTTCCTTTTATATTTTCCTTCGTACTCCACTTACAGTTTTACATGCTTACAAAAGAGAAGCTGAGGTTTGGGCTCAGTGGTTTGTCTTAAGAAAGGCCTATCTGTTAAGCAGTGGATAACTAACACCGGCTGATTATGATCATGATGATGCTTAGGTACATTAACTAGGTGTTATCGTACCAAGCACGTTCTCCCTAATTTCACACAAGTTTTTTTTTTATGTTATGCTATTTTTGTTTAAATAGCATTTATAAATTTTATGAATTGCATTGTATAAATTTTATGAAACGCTGAACGAAAGCGCTAATCTAGCTAGTAAAAGCGCCAATCTAGCTGTTCTGTGAATACCGTGAAACTACAGGAGGGGGGCTAAGGTTGCACTTTATGTTTATTTTATTTATTGAAAGAAAACAAACAATTGTACAATATAGTTTCAGGTCAGAAAATTCTCAAAGACAATAACATGAAAAACAAAAACTTATTAACATATTCTGCTAACGAATCAAGGATGAAATTAGTGGATTACATCCAACAGCACATCAACCCCTACACATGTGCAATATACTTCTTAATACACTTCTTAGGTATATGTCGAAAACAGTGCACGTTAGGTAAAAAATAAGAAAATTATAATAAATAAAAGCTCACAAAATTATGTACTACATTTATTATATCCATTTTGCAACCTTTCTCCAAAAACTATGTTGACATTTTTTGACTTTCTACTTTCGAGCTCATTACTTTTTGATGTTGTCTATAAACGCTTTAAACAAAATGACAAGGCAATTTGCTGTTGGTACCGACACAGAGGAAAGTGAGAAGTAAATTGTATGCTCCCCAGAGCCATCTGTCTTATTACTTTGTCACTCATATGAATGCTAGAGCGCCACTGAATATTTTCCCCACATTTCTCTGAACAATGGCCTTGTTTGCCAGCGGCGATGATGAGTGATGTGGGACGAGGGCGTGGAAAAGACGCGTCTGACGGTTTTTCTGGGTAGGTTTCGGCCCGTCCCTTAAGGCGCTGGGGGATTTTAACTTGTTTCATAATACGTTTCTTTTTTGAAAAAGTAAACATCAAATTTCTTAAAATCTGTGATAACTTCGATTTTCGTAGGACTTTAATCAAAATTCGATTAAATTGGTAGGTTTTTTTATCCTAGGTTGTAGGTTCTAAAAATAGTTGTCACTGTTGATAAGATTTCAGGTGTCAATTTTTGAAAAAAAAAGCAGGAAATATATTAAAAAAATTAAACTGTATATTTCATACAAAAATCCACAACATTATATTATATCTTGCTTGTTGATACTACGTTCTACCTAGGCTGTGTGCTTTACAAATAATGAAAACAGTTGCTAAGACTTCTCATGTTCACTTTTAGATAAAAACGTAAATTTTAACAACTGTAATAACTATGTTTAGAACCTATAGTCTAGAACCTAAGATCAACAATCTAGGACTTATCGATTTACGCCAAAAACGGCCGTTTTTAACGGAAATCGATTAAAGAACTAGGATAATACTACATTCTAGGTCATATGTTCTAAAAACAGTTATCACAGATATTAAGATTTTTGATGTTTCCTTTTTTCACTTCTTTCACGTTCACTTTTAGACAAAAACGTATTATAAAAAAAGTTATGTTTTTTTTTTCCATTGGTAGCGCTAGTTAGCGCCCTTAAGCGCCTTAACGACGCGTCTTTTCACGCTCTCGCCCCATGCCACTTCTGTGTGGCTGCTGGCTTTGCAGACTTGCTGCTCTACATTGTAGAGTAGTAACGGAGTTATGCAAAAGATGGCGCTTTGCGAATATCTTTGGCTTAGCTAAACCCAGAGTGTTCAAGCTTCAAACAAAAAAATGAGTAATAGATAATATTATTACGATATAAAATCGCGAATCACTACCATTTCATTTTGTGTTCTCGTAAGACGTGTATTTTTAATCAAGTAGCATAACAATCAGCTATTTCTCAAACGTAGATGGAGATGGCGCCCCCCGACAATTTTGGTTCAAGTAGTTTTTGTAGTTTCAGGAGAGATGGCGTTATAAATTTAGTTCATATCCTGGAAATAGATGTCACTAATGATAAAGTGATTTCAGATAATAAGGATGCCACACCTAAGTCCTTTGCCTGAAATAAATCATATTTAGGTTCGTGCATGAACGGGGCTTTTAAAACTACTTTTATACAGTTAAATATTTTTTTTAACTGTTTTTTAAAACAATAATTATCTTACAAAAATTAAATAGGTATTTTATTTTACTAATTTCTTTTATTTCGCTAAGGGATTTCTTTAAAGAAACTAACATCTTAACAGTTGCAAGTCAATACATTTATGAAAACATTATGTTTGTTAGAAAAAATCTCAGCAATTACGGAAATATTGATAGCAATCATAATAAAAAAATAAATTTAAATAAACATAAATTGTCCTTTCCACGGTTTCAAAAAGTTAATTACACGATTTGCAAAAGTTAATAATTACATCCTTTATGGGGCACTGTATACAGTTCTATAATAAGTTCTATTCGATTTACAGCCGATGCCCGTGTTAAGCATACTTTGTGCAAAAAAGCATATTATAACATTAATGATTATTTGGAAGATACATTTATGATTTGGACTCAAGAGAGTAGGGAAGTGCTATTATTCCTGCGAAGTGCCGGTGTTCTGCGCTGTATTGGTAGCAAAGACACTTGCGAGAGATCTCAATTTTCAACATCAGTTGCAATTGCAACTGTTGATACCTACTGATGATGACGAGGACATTGATATTTTGTTTCACTGATATCTTATTATTCCGCACAAGATCAGGTGGGTGTTAGATTATGAAACATTTAAGTGAATAAACATTTTGATTCATACGTCAACATTTTAATTTTGCATATTTCGTAAAAAGTTGGCATATTTTCGACATCGATCTCGCATATTTTGTAGTTTCTGAGTTGGCCACTGAACCTAACCTAGCAAAACAATGGTGGCCCGGTGGCGTCTGCGCTCGTAAAAGTAAATAAATCTTTTCTTTGCGTCTGCGCTGTATACATTTGGCTCCTGTTTTATTTAGTTTTTGGATTGCTGTTTTCCGATGAGTTGAGCTATTGTTCCTCGTGCTATTACATCCAGAAATTGCGTTAAGAAAAAGGACTCTGTGTTGTTACAGATACAGGGAATTTGAAAGTCGACGGTGGCTGTGCACTCCCAGCACAGAATTAATAAATTTAATATCTCAGATGCAAGACATCATTGACCACATTTTGAAGGAGAATTTAAATAAAACAAATTTAAAAAGAAGTCATTAGAACTGCCTTGATTACACTTGTAGATTTTAATTTTATTCAGCGTGTGGAACATAAAGAAAAAGTAACCTATTATTTAATCAATACGTTGAGCAGGTTTTTTATCTTACACTATTGTAAAAATATAAATAAGATTTTAACTGGGAGGAGGGACGTCGATGAAAATGATAAATATCAAATAAAAGCCAAAAAATACAATCAAAAATGTTTTAAAGAAAGAAATAAAAAATTGATTTAACTTGGAGTTTTCTTTATTTAAAAACTAGAAAATAAATCTACAATTATTAAATGTTTGAACCTATACGGGTACCTATATAGCGTATTTGCGTATAGCTATTTGTGTTTATATGGTAATGTAGTAATGAAACATGGTATCAGATGGCGCTAGTTACGCATTACCGATTTTAAAGTCGGAGTTTGGTCTCTATTTAGGTAATGTACTCTGTGGCTAAACCCTTGCCAGCGCTAGGCGCAAAAGTTTCGCAAAAGATAGCTAGAGAGAAGCATGCTTAATTAATTGTAAAAGTAGATTACATAGAGCCCGATTTTTTTAGTTTCACGCAAGAGGATCGCTGTACGTTGATTTGTAGAAGTGGGCTTGAGGCGCTTCATGGCGCTAACTAGCGCCACCAATGGAAAAAATGTTCTGTGGTAAAAATCATAACTTATTTTATAAAACGTTTTTATCTAAAAGTGAACATGAGAAATCTTAACAACTGTGATCACTATTTTTAAAGCATAGGTACAGCCTAGAAGTAGTAGTATCAATTTTCAATTTTTCAATTTATTTATTCAAATACCAAAATTTACATGTAAATAAATGACTACAATCGTTTGGTGCTAAATCTATTGTACAATATTCTTGTCGTTGCATCCTGTCCCCTAAACTAGGCGAAAAACCTGTATCTTAGGAGAAGGTGAAATAAAATTAAAGCATAAAACATGTGCGTACAAACTTTCGTCGAGATACATTGAGCGGACGACTGTCAGTCAATATAACAATATTATTTGCATGCAAGAAAAACTAATATGACAAAAAACTCAGATTAAGGTGCGTGTGTTTGTTTGTGAGATTGTGTGTGTGTATGTGTGTGTGTGTGTGTGTGCTTGTGTGAATATGTGTGGGTATGTGCGCGTGTGTAAAAAACTTTATAGTTTTATTTCATAATACACAAAAACTCCTCAACATCACTATAAGTCAGAACCTGCAGCCAAGTACTAATTTGGTGTTTGACTTCAAAACTTTTATTTGGATATATATATATTTCTTTATTTACTTTATTATATAGCCTTGCACTTTGGGCACTGTATTGTCGAGTTGCGAAAGCAGTTCTACATGAAACAGTTGGACACACTGGGCGACTATGACGACGTTGGGTTAGTTTTTTGTCTATTGGCAATTTAGAGTGCCTTCGAAGAATAGATCGAAGAATGTAGAGTTTTCTTACCGATAGGACTTGACATTCTGCATATAGTTTTTCCGTGGAGTAATGTCGTGGCTTAAAATGTAGAACCTTTAGAACAGCTCTTTGTGCTCTTTCTAGTTTGAGCATATCCGTTTTATGGGTACCTCCCCAGACGGGGATACAGTAAGACAGAGTTGACTGGCATAAAGCCAGATATACCATTCGAATTGTGGCTTTGTCTGCAGAGAATCGCAAATTTTTAAAAATGTAGATAAGCCTTCTAGTTCTGCTATTTAAGGACTCTATATGAGCTCGCCAGTCTAGCTTTTCATCGACATAAACTCCCAAATACTTTACAGAACTGACCAAAGATAAAGTCATACAGTTGCAATTAGGTGTGTTTTGTTGGCAAGTGTGGGCCCTTAATTGTCCCGTTTCCATTGAAGGTTTCGCAGTGTTTGGAAGTACAAAGCGTATGACCCTAGTCTTTTCTACATTAAGTGTCAGCAAATTTGAGGAAAGCCACTTCATTACTATGCGAATAGCACTTTCAGAATTATCCAAAGCCTCTTTCCAATCCTTACCATAAGTGATAAGTGCAGTGTCATCTGCGTAAGTGTAGATGTCACAGTTTTTGAGGTTCATTTTACACAAATCATTAATGTAGATTAGAAAAAGTGTTGGACCCAAAATGCTTCCCTGTGGTATACCGAAGCAAATTTGCTCCTCTGCACTTATGGTGTTATCAATTTTTACCGACTGCGTTCTGTCTGATAGGTAATCTTTAAAAATATCCAACGCCAAACCACGAATACCTAGATATTCTAGCTTTTGAACAAGTATGGGGACAGAAACAGTGTCAAAAGCCTTGCTTAGATCCAGGAAGATTCCATAACATTTAAACCTATTATCTAGTTTATGGACAACTGACTTAGCTAGATCAACTACCGCATCCTCAGTTGATATACCTGGTCTAAAACCATACTGGTTGTTGGCCAGGAAATTATATTTAGTCAAGTAGCTCGTCAGATAATTATTCAAAACTCTTTCCATAATCTTTGATAGGGCACTTAAGACTGAAATGGGTCGATAATTAGAGACACAGTCTCTGTCACCACTCTTATATACGGGGGTAACCAGTGCCTTTTTAAAGGCATTTGGGAAGACGCCTTGTGATATTGCTAGGTTACAGACATGAGTAATTAGTGGTACAACGATGTGTTGTGAAAGTTTTATGATTTTAGCGGGTATATTGTCCCATCCTGTAGCACAATCGTTTCGAAGTGTTTTCACTATTCTTTCTATGTCATCGCTGGTTACGGGCAAAATAGCTATTGACGTGCATGGAGAGCATGGATTTGGTGGTGGGTTAGGTTGGGGCTGATCTTTAATAATTTTGGAGGCCAACACTTTTCCCACTGTAGCAAAGTATTTATTTACATTATTTACAGAGGTCAGTTTATTAGCCGATAATTTTAATAAATCACTTGCAGGTTTTGTGGTTTTATTGGTGTATGTTATTTTCTTTACAAGTTTCCATATGGCTTTGGGATTTTTCTGTGCTTTAGAGAATTCACTTTTTTCATAATTATATTTTAATTTATTTAGTAGTTTATTACAAAAATTACGATATCTAGTGTAGCTAAGTTTAAGAATAGTGTTGTTCGGATCACGTTTTACTTTTTGGTGCATTTTATCCCGGTTCCGAATGCATCGGACAAGCCCTGGCGTAATCCAGGGTTTTATGTTTCTGGATCTTCGAGGAATGTTAACCAGAGTAGTGTTACTGGAGATGGCGTTATTTAGGATAGCTATAAGATTATTTGCAGCTGTATTTGGATCCGAAGAATCGAGCACCGAAGCAAAGTCAGCGATTTCAAGCTCCTTCATGACTTGCATGTGGTTAATGCGTGTTGTCGTTTTTCTTGTACAAATTTTGCTAGTTTTATTTTGATTAAGAAACAATATTGTTGGTAAATGATCTGTTATATGTGTTTCTAACGTAAAGGCTGTAGCAGGAGAATTTGTTTTGAGTAAAATATGGTCTAAGCAATTTTCGAGTCGAGTAGGATGTAAGAAAGCTGGCAAAAGACCTAACGAGGCTGTTAGTAATAGGTATTCATCAGCATGTGGATCAGTGTTATTTGGCTTAATATCTATATTAAAATCGCCCATTAGAGTTATAGTTTTGCATGCATTGAGGGTTACAATTACATTTTCTAAGCCGTTATAGAAATTTTGTAAGTTTATGTATGATGGAGACCGATATATACCAACAATAGCAGTATCCTCCACATGACACACTAGACAATTTGCTTCAGAAAGGTTAGGCTCGTAAATTTCACATTTCAGGTCACTTTTTGAGTACATGACTACTCCATCATTTTGTTTAGTGTTGTTTATAGAAGCGTGAGAGACGTATCCATCCATGGTTGGAATTGGTCCGCATAATTTCAGCCAGCATTCAGTAAGAATTATGAGATCGAAATCTATATTAATCTGTGATAGAGTAGCTATGAACTGGTGTAGATTTTTATTTATACTTCGTATGTTAAGGTGGATAATTTTTAGGGAATTTTGAGAATTATTGTATAAAGGTGTATAGTCGTTTGGAGAACAAGCATAAAATTTAGCTACACTGATGTTGTCTATTTCATTTGAGATATCCGTTACATTATCCATAACGCAATTTTTAAATCCGTAAAAAAGGGACTTAAGTAATTTAGAATTAGGTGAGTAATCTTAAATATGAAATCTCTTGTGCTAGAAATAATTTGGAGTTTTAGTAGAAATTGAGTGTGGGGTGTTGTGTAAAGAAAAATAAAAAATAAGTTTAGTGACGTGTTGTCTAAGTAGAGTGTTTGTGTAGAGCTGAGGTATGTGTGAGTTTGTGTGTATGAGCGTCCTGAGTAGTTACATATATTTTTAGTAAGATAATATAGGTAGCAATAACTAATTAAATTAAGGTGTGTAGTGCCCTTACAAGGTTTTACAGGCATACATTTATATAGTCATTCTGTTTTAGATATATTCAATAAACATTCTTCCGTTCTAACGGTGAAAACTTCTTTCGTGGCTGCTGTCTTTCTTAGTAAAATCTTTCCGTTTGAGATCCAGCAAAATTTAAAATCATTTTTCTTTGCGTATTCTCGGGCCTGGTAATAAAGTTTTTTCATAGAACCAGATAGGTGTTCGTCCACGTATATAGGTTTTTTATCACCAGCTATACCGATAATCTGCGTGTTCAGCTTCTCATCTGGTCGTCGGTCCTTGTTGAAATTCCGGACAGATGCCAAGTAGTTTGTTTTTGTACGTACCGTGGCAAATTCAGCAACGATAGCTTTGTTGCTTCCAGGTTTACCCGGGAGACGGTAAACATCGCGCACTTCAGAGGGTGTTATGTCAGTGCCAATGGTTTTTCCGACTTGTCCCACGAGTTTCAACAGGTCTCCTTCCGTTTCGTGTTCAATATTTGGGACGTTTCTGATTTCTATTGTGGACGATCTGGTTGTAAAGCGAAAATCTTGCAGTTGCGTTTCAATCCTATTAATAGAATTAGTGTTTTCCGTTCGGAATTTCTCCAAGTCAAGTATTTTTAATTTGAGGTCTTCGTAGTGGCCATTTATGAAATCCATAGATTTTTCTATCTCGGAGTTGCTTAATTGGATCTGGTTGACTTTGGCCTTGAGATCTGACATTTCTGTAAAAATTTTTGCGAAGGTAGCCTCTTGTTGCATTTTTATCGAAGTCAGCGTTTCCATAATTATATCCAGAGAGACTCCGTTGGACTGTTCGTTTGGTTCATTAGGAGAACGATCAGTGCGGGGGCGTTTGCAGCGTACAGTTTGGGTATGCCCCTTGGGAGTACTAATTTCTGAGTCGGATAGAGATTGATCTCGCGTAAGGTTGGTTTTTGACGTCGATGGAGGCGGCGTTCGTTTTAAATTGGCACCTTGAGTTGGAATCATCTTTGGCGGCGTTCGGTTCATAGTTACGTTTTGCACAAAAAAAAAAAAAAAAAAAGGTATTCCAAACAGACCTGTAGGTAGTGTCCGCTGCGTAGCACGGTAATCGTAGCACTCGCTCGTAGCACGCGTAGCACTTGTGACGCGCGCAGCCAGACGAGCCGGGCAGTTGCGAGACGTGCGAGCCGAAAAGGCGTCACGTAGTGGCGAGTTTCGGCCCCCGTCGTCAGCTACTCGGTGGCTCGATGGTTTGTAGGACCAACTCCACGCCGCATCCGCACCGTAGCCTCGCGCTCGAATCCAACTTAGCACCAACTCGCAGCGTCAATAGTGGAACTATCAATATCTCTTTCTAAGACCGCCCAGTAGGAGGAGTTCCTCGATAAGAACGCGGTAAGTGCGACAAGGAATTGAAATTACCTCGGTCGGCCAATCACAAAAACTCAAGTATAAATCCGTAAGCAAAGACCAACACACGTCCGCTCTCGACGACGTTAGACTTGTGATCAATAACCAAGGATTTAATATTTTGTGGATTTTTTAATGAAATAAACAGTTTAAATTTTTTTTATATATTTCCGCCAAAAAGGACCGTTTTTAGCTCACACTGTAGGTTCTAAAAATAGTCGTCGTAGTGGTTAAGATTTAGGGTGTTTACTTTTAGAAAAAACTTATCGTGTTTTTTTTATACCATTGGCTGCTAGAAAGTGTGATGTAGGTACTACATACAGTACCTGTGCGGGCTTAGAAATGAAATGAAATTAAATGAAAAGGTTTTATTCAAAGTAGCACAGAAAGTGCGGCTTACTGAACGTTACAATTCAAACTAGGTGTCCATTTCATAATCTAGATCATTTTGGAGAAAAAATGGACAAAAAAACTCCAAACTTAGTCTTTTCATTAACTTACTTTTAGACTTAACAGTACTACAATGATTATAATATTTTTTTATTTTTAATGCACTAACCCGTGCTAAGGACAATTTCAAAAACCTATTTAGAGGCTAAAAATTCCACCCATGCCGTGATTCGAACCCGCGACCTCTGACTATCCATGCCAGCGCTCTATAATAGTATAATCATGTGGGTGCAGCGATATCATTCCGATGTAAAAACCTAACTGCAAAGTAGGTAGTCGGGGCTGTAAGTGATGCAATCTACTTCAGCCAGATGTCGCTGCCTGTACGTAATACAGAGAATAGTGTAAAGAGGTTCGAAATTTCACTGATGCCGGTGAGTCGCCCATTAGCTCAGTTGGAAAGAGCGCTGGCACGGATAGCCAGAGGTCGCGGGTTCGAATCCCGGCATGGGTGGAATTTTTAGCCTCTAAATAGGTTTTTAAAGTACTACAATGAATTAAAAGAATCTAGCCCTAGGTGGTCGTCAGACCATCTAGCCTGCCTACGTACAGTCTGTTAGCTTTTAGAATACACCTTGGTTACTATCGGATATAACCGGATATATTCGTGTAATAGAAATATCGGAACTAAAAATGACACTTAATTTTACTTAACATTTCAAATGAAGAAAAGTTTTTTACAGAGCAGGAAATAGTATTACACTATTATACTTTCGGCGAAAGCCGAAGCCTACTCTAGAGCTGGAGGAATATTCTAAAAGCTAACAGACTGTAATCTTCGTAGGTACAGTTTGTCTAAAAAATAAAAAAGTTCGCAGACTCGGCGTGCGTGCATGCAACGACTTTGAACGTTGATGAAGCGAAGGTGATCTGTCAGGATCGTGGCAAATGGCAGTCTTTGGTCTCTGCCTACCCCTCTGCGACACAGGCGTAAGATTATGTATGTCCAAAAATTCTAGAAACCGGATGTGAAATATTTATTATTGGTATTATCGAAAATGAATAAAATTTACTACCTTTGATTCAGAACAATACATCTTTTAATGCAACGACTGTAGTTTTTATTTTTATAATGCTTTTAACTGCGAGAAACTAACTAATACAATCAAAAAGTCTGAGCAAAACCTCTGTGTTTAAGACAGTAGCAGCGTGCTGACAGAATGACACGTCATCGCGGCTCGCTGGCCAGCTTAGTTTTTTTATTGGAAAATGAAAACAACGTACATATTTTCTTATGTCTTTTTTGACTTCTTGGTGTCATGGCTTTGTAAAATATATGTAAGAGTAATATGTACGCAAATGAAAATGAAAAAAAACCCGCATGCCCAGCGTGGGGATTATGGGCATTACCCAATGACGGCACAACCTTGCGCTAAGACGCTCATTAGGGGAGGGCTATGTCCAGCAGTGGACTAATATAGCCTGAAGAAGAAGAAGAAATGAAAATTATATTTCTTTTATGTTAATAGATCGCACGATTTTCACTAACATACATTACACACCTTCCCATCTGCCCGTTCCCGCCGATGTAACATTTACATTAATTTACATACAGACACATACACTGCTTCTAGCCCCACGCTAGGATACCCTGTGTCGTGGGTACCAGAAACAACGACATCACAAACATGTAAATATCCAAGACCTGGGGTTTTTTTGTCCCTAGCCGGGGATCAAACCCGGGACCACTCGCATGGTAGGCGAAAGGCTTCCGCTGCGCCACAGAGGTCGTCGATATCTACGATACAGGATATAAGCTTAACCTACTGCGCTTTAGGAGGTGAAAAATCTAATAGTCACAGTTGTTTGTACTGTCAATTAGAAGTCAACAGTAAAGTCCGTCACCGGAAGTAGAACGACATTGTGATGACTATTACATAAGTTAAATAAGACACGTTTTCCGCTCTAGAACACTTTCCACAATGAGAGCAAACACACGACACGGTGCTCTTTATTACTGTTATGTCAATGTGACATTGTTTACAGTATTATTGACAAACTCAACGGTTGCCAAAACAATTGACGCCTGACCCATATTCTTTCTGTGGATGCAATTTGGTTTATCGCTGGAAGCGACAGGTTTCTTATAGAAATTATTATACTGACAAAATACCTAGATATTCCAATAAAAACAACCAACTTCCTCACCTAGGTTCTTGAACTGGACAGAGCAGTTGACACAAACGGTTTCTAAATGAAGATACATTTTTTTCATTGATGACGCTCTAGGTTAGTCCTTATTCCAACCTTATGAAGCTGCGATAACCGATGCGCGGGTTTCAGCACAATGTTTTTCTTAGCGGAAATATTTAAACTGTTGTTAGTCATTTACTACTTAAATTGGTAAGGACAAAATAAAGACACGGAAAGTCATTTGTTTTTGCTTCATAATGCTATACCATTCATGAGTCGTATAAGAGCGATGCTGCTATTCAATACATTGTTGTGTGTCGTTTTCAAAACATTTGAATGGGGATCATTCGAAGAAGAAAATTGAAGTAAACAACAGTTTTACTTTCTAGCGATAGATTCACTTTTCTTATTCCCAATGCACAATGTCAGTAAATTGCTTCGTAATTTCTACGAACAATAAGTACAGTCGAGTCAAAATGCAGACTGTATTTTAAAAAAACTTCCATCTGCATGACCCATATTATGACTGAACAAATAGAAGCTAATCCTCATGCCTCTATAATATTGTTAGTAAAATATTATGTATTAAATAAATTAGTTGAATATCGTTTTACAAAAAAGTTTCTTGTTATTTTCTCATATAACAAAAAAATCTCCTCGGCGATGTTCGGAGACAAAAAAGTCAATAATTATCAATACATTTATATTATGTAAGGCCCATCACTGTCTTACAATCCTCCACCAACCCGGACTTGGTCCCCGTGGTGGAGTATGGCCTTCTTGCGATGCAGGAAAAGACCCGTGCCCCAGCAGTGGGGACATACAAAAGGGTTGATATCGATAATATTGGATCAAGGACAATAATAATTCCAATTTCTAGAGCAATAAATTTGTTGTATTTGTATATATTAAAAAAACTTCCTTTTCATCGTTTACAGAGGATTTAGACACCGAACGGCAAAAGATAAAAATTACCTAAAGTCTACAAACAACTAAATCACAAGTAGCAAGTTCTATGCACGCCCAGTTGCTATAGTACTCTTTGGGACCAATTTTTTAAATATTTAATTCTATAAAGGTTCCTTTCACGAATTTACAAATTCTACTAATGCCTAATTCGCTAAATGGTCAAATTCCAAAATGGCAAATAGTGAGAATCTGAAACTCGCCCCACATCTAAAAGCGCATTGGCAAAATCATTTTGTCTTCCGTTGATGGACTGATCAACGTTCGATGAAGCGAAGGTCATCTGTCAAAGTCGTACCAAGTGGCAATACGTGCACTCTGCCCACCCTTCTGGGATGCAGGTGTGAGATTATGTTATGTATCCGTAGATTGTCAATCCTACCGGTTTTAATGATAGGATTGATTATACCTTTATAATTTCTTTAAGTCTTGAATATAAAGAAAAATGTGTATTTTAATCTGGTGCGAATTAAAGTGCTTCATTTATTTCTAATTATCGGTCTTGTAGAATGACTGATTGATTGCTAGACGTCAATATCTAGTGTAGTCTTTAATATTATGTCAGTGTGTTCCTCCATAATGCTTGAGTTCCACATAACTTCCCACAATGTCACTGGTTCCCAAATGGTTTCGAAGGTGAAACATAGATACTCCATCAACAATATTATTGTCAACACCGGTATCACCGTCGCCGCTTTTACTTTCAACGCTAGAAGAATCTCGTTTCAGATTGGCTGTTTCACATTATTTCAAGCGTACTGCATAACCTGTGGCATAGCAATTAAATAAAAAATAAATGATAACTTATTTTTTAGCCAGTGATCATCAATTTACAACAATCAGTTAAGCAGTACGTTCGGTAGTTTTTTATTTAAGATTTTAGTTATAATAAGAAAAAGAGATATATATGGTAGAGGGGATTACTAGGCTAGTGACAAATCTTGGAAGTCAAACGGACACGACCAAAAACGATATTCTAGTGGTAGCCTTAAGTATCATATGTCTTACTTTTGAGATTTCTTCGACGAACGTCGTATTAAGATTTTTTGGTGGAAATAAAAAGTTAAGAAAATCTTAACTTCCCTCTAAGCCAATAAAACTTCCAAGTCCTTTTTTCCAAATCCTAGGTGATTATTTTCAAAATATTTTCAGCTAAAACTAAGCAATAACCGTCCCATTGCCACTAAAAAGCAACAACAATTTCGCCATTAGTGGATGTCATCGTGCGTGCGACTAACAAAAGCACTCGGAAGAGATAAAACTGTAGACAAAGCCCATACCGCCTCAGACATCAATCTTATCACCATCGGTGCACATTGTTCAACAGTAGTGCCTGCTTCCCTAAACCATTCCACGCTGGCCATTCCTGTCGACCAGTCGTAAAACCATATTATTAAAAAAAAAAGAAGACCAGATATATCTAAATCCGGCGTGAATTCCAAATTCAAAAATTAAAAATGGCGTCGCTTCCCGCCATGTTTTTCCTGCTTTTTCTCGCGAGTGCCTCAGCCGAACATTCGGGAGCGTATTCTTCGCCTCAGTACGCTAAGAAGATGTATCCTAGAGGATTTGACCCCAACGCCGTGTTGCCGGAAGAGAAGCGAACAGTGCCCTTCAGGGGGCAATACGACACTCAAATCCAAGCTTCAGCCAGCATCGATAGATTTGACAATGACAGCAATGACACATCTCAGTATGCAAGGAAATCGTTTTTGAGTTCAGCTGGTGACTTTTTGAGTGGAGCGGGCGGACAAGTTGTGACCTCATTGGCTAAGGACTTCATAGCGAGATCCACTGGTAGCAGTCAGGTTGGTTTTGACTGCATATCGCAGGTTCGTATCGCACCTTCTAATTTCATTTGCACGCTTAGAAAGTAGCTGCGGAATGCATTGCTGTTGTCTTTGGAATTTTAATGATAAGGGTCTAAACTGTAAAAAAAAAACCGGCCAAGTGCGAGTCAGACTCGCGCACCGAGGGTTCCGTACAAACCTGTATTATAGACCTGAGTATTTGGTATGAATTTCAATTTAATACCTCTACGCGTTTATGAGGAAATGGGTAGTAAGTTTAAAATTATTTAAAAAAAATATATTATGTGATGTAACTAAAAATTTATGGTTTTCGTAATTTTTCCTTTATCTATGCTATAAGACGTTGCTTCGTACCAAATTTCAAGATTCTGAGTTCACGGGGAGCACCCTGTAGGTTTTGATTCCCTTGCAAGTGTCGAAAATTTGCGGCATAAACGGCTGTATCTTTTGATTGCGTTGGCTTAGAAGTTTGATTTTTTCACAGCTTTAAGGGACAGTAGACTTGAGTAATTGATATAAATTTCAGCTTCATACCTCCACGCGTTCCTGAGAAAAAGGGTCTTGACAGACGGACGGACGGACGGACAGACGGACAACAAAGTGATCCTATAAGGGTTCCGTTTTTTCCTTTTGAGGTACGGAACCCTAAAAATTACATGAGTCATAAGAAAGGACAGAGAATGGTGAAGAAGACGTTACTTTGGGACTTTACACGCAAAATTTAGCATTGCAGAGGTATTGAAAAGTGCACTTTATGTTCACAGGTCCTAAGCCTGAACTTGACCAATCTGGTGATCCTGGTAGTGCTGAAGGCCCTAATTCTTGCAGCCGGGTTTTTCGGAGCTGGCGCGTGGAAAGGTGATCACCACTACGCGAGAAGCCTTGATGGTAAGTCATTCCGACGTTACCCAAATTATACTCATATTATTTTCTCTCTTTCGCTTCTCTGAATGACAACTCAGGAGAAAAGTTATAACACATCTTTTCGAATCAATATGCAAACTTGACTAAATTTCTATCCGAATACCTAATTAGTTTTCATAAACAAGTTGCTCTGTTAAATTGTAAGGGCTTGTTACATTCAGTCGTTCAGTTACTTACTCATTTGACGGGTCTAATTGTTAACTAACACAAGGATTATGTAGTTGTACAGGGTGCTCATTTAAAAAGGCTTTAAAGGAACCTGCTTGATCCGTTATAGTTACTAGAAATACCATTAGATAATTAAGTCGTATTTCATACTTTGTTGACAGTGGACAGTAACTCTGCATCCACAGTTTATATATGTAATGGCAGTCGTTAAGCCATGTCAGAGGCGTTGTGGGTGGCTTGATAACTTCTTACAGTAAGGCCCGCCACTGTCCCTCCAATAACCCTCCACCAACCCGGACTTGGACCCGTGGTGGAGTATGGCCGAACTTTCCTGCGATGCAGGAAAAGACCCGTGCTCCAGCAATGGGGACATACAAGGGTTGATATCGATCGATCTTCTTCTTTCGTGTCGAAAGCGCCGCCCTCCTCTCAGACATCTCGCTCCCAAAACCGCGCCACTGCGAGCGCGTCGGGTGATGCCTCCATGAGATCCCGCAAACTGCACTGTAGAGCTTCAGGGCAGACACAAAGATATCGATCGATTATGTACAAATGCTTTTATTACTTCGAAAGACAATAATCTCGTGGTCTTAAATTAACCCAGCACATGTGACACATCAAATAAACTGCTGTAAACACCCAAATAAATGACAGCAAACTAAAGCCCACATTAGGAACCTTTCATCGTTTGCCGGACACTCCATCTGCGCCTAATCCATTGTGAGGTTCACACACTATAGAGAACCACGGAAGTTGTACCTCGGCATCCCATTTACTGCATAGAACAATGTTGTTAGTGTCTATTGAAAACGAAAGCGTAGTGAATGAAGACTTAGATCCCGAAAAAATATTTTTTGCTGAATCAAGCCAGTAGTGGGCTCCAGCCCTTCAGCTATCTCTATTAGCATCTACTAAGCATAATGATGATGTCAACCCTTGTATGTACCAACTGCTGGGGCACGGATCTCTTCCTGAATCGCAGGAAGGTTAAGCCATAATGCACTTTAATGCTCGTTAGACATAATGATTGTAAAACAGTGGCGGGCCTTACTGTCCGAAAGTTATCGGGCCGCCCATAAGGCCTTTGACATGGCTTAACGACTGCAATCACATGAAAATGCCACTAGCGGTAGTCACGGGGATGATCACCCATCCTGCACCTGACCGCGCCTGTTGTTGCTTAACTCAAGTGATTAATTCCAATCACTCGGTTCGACTAGGCCACGAGCGCTTCGTACGCTACGCTTAAAACTTGGAGCTAACTAGGGCTACTATAAATAAAAATCAAACTAAGCCCAAGAACCTCCGTGCATTAAAATATTTTTCGCTAAAACGGACGTTTTGTCGGAAATCGAGTGAAATCGTGAAATCGAAAAATCGTTTTATTGAGTGGGCGTTCTATATCTTACACTATTTGTTGCCGCTGACCATCGGCCAGCGAAGTCCATAATCCAATAGCTTCGGATGCGTTTCCTGTGTCGAGGTACCAGTAATCCGATCAGCTGAGGATTATCCGGACAGGGGAAAGGTGGACGGTGAAATGGCCACAGCATTGCCGACGGGACTCGGCACAAAGAGGGTTTTGTTGAGTGAACGCGTGTGTGGATATTGTTTTTGACATTCAACGAATGAAAATCAGATCTTTAACAGAGACAATCCTTGTATAGCTTAGCTGTATCTTCGTTTTTAAACGTAGCTATGCCGAGTAATTTTTGTTTCATAATTTATAATATGCCGCAAATATATATTTTTCTGTTAGGCCACAATAATTTAAACTGTTTTATTTAGAATGATTTGCCACCAAAAAATTATCTCACTTCTAATGTAAAAATATTTTATATTAATTATTTGAGTACTTATTTATTTTACGCAGTTTAAAAACTATGTAATTAGCTGAATCATTTTACTTATAAATCAATACTTAAAGTGCATCGAAATTAGACCAACTGAAAATTACCCTTTATATATAACATAATATTCATTTAATAAAATTAAAATAAGTAACTACCTATTTTTATGACTTTATACACGTGATCTCAACAAAACAACTTATCAAGTTACTATCGAGTTAATTTACACCTTATTTATCCAAAAGAATGTTTTTTATTTTTTCCAAATTTTTGATGATTGACAAATGATTTTTATCATTTCGTTAATATTAGTTATAAATGTCAAAATCTGTCAATAATAGTAGTTATCAGTTCAGATTCAAGACAAAAAGTTGAGTTGAATAGACATTACAATGTATTCTTTTCAAAAAAAATCAGTGAGTAAAACTAGAGCTAAAATAACCACTGTTCGCTTCCCTTATACATTTTTATTCATATAGCATTGTACACGAGTCTTCTTTTGGTGATGCGAGTTCATGAGTTTTTTTGTATGTTGCCTAAAAAACGCCCCAATGCAGTGCGCAGGCTTTCTCTCAAAGAGAGAGAGTAAGGGTTAATGACCACGCGTGCCCACCGCGGATTAGCAATGTCAAGCGCTGAGGTTTCCTCACGATGTTTTCCTTCACAGTTAGCGAGTGGTATTGCTATTTTAACTAGCATAGAAGTGTGAATTAATAGTCAAGGTCAAAGTCTCTTTTTCAGTTTAGTTTATACTTTATTGTACACGAAAAACACAAAAAAAGAAATACAATTAAAGAAAATATATGTACAAAGGCGAGCTTACCTCTGTGAGAGATTTCTTCCAGCAAACCTTGGGGAGAAACCTATCTACCCAAATACATAAAAGCTAATAATGTAAAGAATAAACTACATGAACCATCATAGAAATCTACCTACATACATACATACATACATACATACATACATACATACATACATACATACATACATACATACATACATACATACATACATACATACATACATACATACATACATACATACATACATACATACATACATACATACATACATACATACATACATACATACATACATACATACATACATACATACATACATACATACATACATACATACATACATACATACATACATACATACATACATACATACATACATACATACATACATACATACATACATACATACATACATACATACATACATACATACATACATACATACATACATACATACATACATACATACATACATACATACATACATACATACATACATGCATACATACATACTTAAACAATACATAATAATACGTAAACAATACAGAATAAGAACCTACTTACATAAATACCTATCAAGGAGCTAAGATATAGACAGATAATGCTCTTTCAACCGTTTCCTGAAAGTACTGAATGACGAGCTAGTACGAATACTCTGCGGCAGTGCATTCCACAGCCTGACCGAATGGACCGAGAACGAATCCCCGTAGGCTCCAGTGTTGTGGACAGGAATCTGAAGGAGATGGGAATTTAATGTTCTCACTGGTCTCACTCCAGAGTGCAACAAATGAAATCGTTTTTTTAAATATAATGGATAAGAAGGATTATGGACGATTTTGTACAGAAGAGAAAGTATATGTGCATTCCGGCGAAGGCGGATTGGGAGCCAATTTAACTCTTGTCGAAAACTGGAGACATGATCAAACTTGCGTAAACCGTACATGAACCGGATACCCATGTTTTGAAGTCGTTCGAGTTTATCTAACAGCTCCTCGTTGGCATCCAAGTAGCAGACATCCGCGTAGTCAAGGAGAGGAAGAAGAAGAGACTGGGCAAGAATTATTTTGGTTTTGCGGGGCAGGAAGTACTGGAGACGTCGGAGCGAATTAAAAGCCGCAAAGACTTGTCGTCTCGTTTTTTTTTTTTTTGCGTAGCACAGAAACTGCGACTTAATGAACGGTACCTACAAATTCAACATAGGGCTTAAAAAATTTGATCATATACTTATATTTTAAGTTTTGATCCTTAATTAAAAGCCCGTAACTCGACCAAAACTGTCCACGTCATGGGTCCGGAAGTGCATAATACACTTCCGGAAGAATTTTTGAACATAATATGCCATGAGTGCACATAAACACACGTATTTTTGTTGAGAGGTGCCGATTAAATACTAGCATTCAAACTTACTTCGCAGGTACTGTAGACTATTGCAATTACAATAAGATTTTTGTAAATTATTTAAGGATAATCTAATTATACTATAAAGCATCTCGATACAAAAGAATATAAGTAACTAAATTATCTTTGTAGCGTTATTTAATAAAACTAATCAGTAAATTAAATTATGGCATGATTAGCTGTATTTTTTTTAATAAGTATACTTCTTGGAAATAACTTGTATAATTAAACTGTTATTTTAAAGAAAGTAATAACTATTATTTAATTAATATCAATTTTACATGTCTAGCTGTCCCCGCAAATATTGGTTTGCAAACACAAAATATCTTTCTTTACACCTAGGTACCAAATATACATAAAAAAAATCAAAAAATCGCTGAAGCCGTTTTGGAAGAGTTAAAGGAGGAACAAACAGTGAAACACGAGATTTTTATATATTAGATAATCGCAACCTTTCCAGATAACAAGAATGCGTCCTTCATTACTGAGGACGAGATCCTCCTGTACCTGAGCTACCTAGCAGGACAACAGAATCACGACTTCGGCTGCTTATACCGGCTGTCATGCCAACGGCCGGCGCAAGCGCAGCTATACTCCTCTGGAGCTGACTTACTGTTGCAAGGCGCTAAGCTCATGCAAGGGTAAGTTGGGGGGTGGTGTGAATTTTTACGTTAAGTATGACATGACGTAAAGAAGTACCTCCAAGTGTGACATGCCGTACTGTATAAACATACTGAACGCGGACTTCACATCGTGAGATCCTGGGTTCTATCACAGTATGGACCAATAACTTTTTACTATCCAGGTACACTTGTGTATTTATAGTTGGAAATCTGAAGGAAACTGAGTCGCAGAGGTTCTCACATACGTCAGAACATGAAATCGCAAAATTTATAGTTTTCAACGTTTCCAAACACAAGAAACGCCATCTATTAGTAGTCGAATTAAGAGTTTATTCTTGTCTTCTACAGGGACAGTGCGTCACTACAGGACTACGAAGAAATCTCCAAGGGCATCTCCCAAGCGGCGGCTTGGGGCAAGGACGGCATGTCCTGCGACGCTCGGTACAAATGCGGGGAATAACTATTTATAAGTTACAAGACGTTATGATGAAGGCGGCAGCAGGAGGGCAGTGGACTAGATTGATATGGGGTACGAAGAGCCCTATGCCTAATAACTGGCATCTTTCATGGGTTGTATGGAAAGGTCATTAATGTCATTAATTAGTTCTCGAATTTGATTATAGGTTACGTAACCCATATTATTTTTGTTCGTTTATCTCGACCAGTCCCACATCTGGCCGTATAATTGGGCCTCATGGCCTGATTATGCGCACCAAATCCTGTTGGAATCCTGACGTTTGCCTATATAAAAGTACCTATATAAAAGTGTGTATGGATTATTTTAATATATGTTTTAATTTCATCTTAATCTTCCCTTAAGGTATTTTAAGTAGTAAGGGAGAATATGTTTTGCTTATATTAATTGTAAATAAATAAAACATTTTTAATAAGATACAATTTTTACTTTTTAAACTTACAAAGATTGATAGTCAGACCGATATCGCGATCTCCAACTACATATATACTTAATCAAATACGTACTTAACATAATTATCAAGTCTCTACCAAAAATCCCACAATTCATTACATTCCTACAGACAATTGTCACAAAGGACCGGCCTCGTCAAAAACCATACCACATCCAATCCTCAGAAAAAACTTACAGTTCAACAGCCCAGACAAATACTGACGTGATCACATAAAATTATCAACAAAAAGCCCACAACTTTACAGAACTATATCACTTTTCTTCATCAAATGAAAAAACTGACAAACTTATCAGAATCCTCACCAAAAAACTCACAGATCAAAGTCGCATTTCTATCACTTCATATGCTCAGCAGACCAAAAGCAATTTCTCCACCAAATCCAAACTGACATGAAATACTACAGCAAATTCCCGAAAGAAAGCCCTCAACTCAACAGAACAAGTCACATTTGTCCATCAACTGCATATTTATCAGTTCAAATTTCCACTGAGCAGACCAAAATCGCCTTTTTCTACAAATTAAAATGAACAAGCTAAGCCTGATATGAATTACCACTTTCTAATTATTCATCCAATAGTTCAAAACTCAGCAAACCAAAATTACTTTTCAATACACTAGAACTGGCATAAATTATCACGTCATATTCCCAGCAAATAGTCCACCACTCAGCAGACCAAAATAACAATTCAAGAGACCTAAACTAGCATATACCCAGAAAACAGTCCACACCTCAAGTGACAAAACTCACCTATCATCACGGACTACTACCGATTTATCACTTCAAACTCCCATCAAAAAGATAACCATTTTCGATCGCAACTCCGAAACCAATTCGGGCACATCAAAAAGCCCGTTATGGGAATGTCAATCGGCGACTAGGACCCTAGGAGTTCTGTCTGAGGTTTTGTTGACTCGAGCCGCCCGGTACTCCAGGTACGAGACGAATCCATCGTTGTCAGTGTCGTCTAGCTGGAGCGTGCGGTCCACCAGTGCTGTTGGAGAAAAGTTAAGGAATCAGGGAATCAGAAGATATTTTTTCTAAAAGGTGATATGTGAAGTTAAAACAAGTGGCAAGCAAATTGAGAGCAGCCTTTTACACACAATGTACATTGGAAGTTGAAAATTTATTTAAATACGGAGATAAGGTATTGGTGCAACAGATTCTTTGAAAGTTGTAAGTTTTTAAGCTCATTCCATATATTTTTCTGCATAGTTTTATTTCAAGAACAACCATTTTTTTTAGTAGCCCATGTGCGTCCCTTTGCAGGACCAGGAATTTCAAATATGAATACCCCAGTTACTCAGGCTTCCTCACGATGTTTTCCTTCACAGTTATCGAGTGGTATTGCTTGAAAAACCTAACAAACCTATTTCTACATCGATGGAATTTCTCGACAATAATTTTAGAAAGGTAGGATCATATTTTTTATCAAATAAGATATTTTGGTCAAAGACGTGTAAATCTGAAGGGGAGGCATTTGCCCAGCAGTAGGACACAGTCGTGGCTAATTAAAAAATAAATTGAATAAAATGCTTGACGCTACGGAAAGGCGACTTTATACAGCGCCTTGAGTCACAGCTCTTAAAAAAACATTGAGAAAAAAACTGGTTTTGAATGTAACATTATACGTCCTAATTCAAAGCAAATAATGTCGCCTGTTGGCATTGAAAATGCCCAGCTTAAATCTAATATTGCATCCTTTAACTTAAAATATTTGGCACGGTAACTTCAGTGTGATGCCTGGGCAAGCACCACAACAATACAATTGGTCACGCAAATACTTAAAGCAAAGCAACGTTCTTTTGCTGAGTCATGGTCGATTAAACAAATGTGTCACTGTAGTCAGTGCACTTTTGCAACTATGTACGTATTATGTTGTCATTTATATTATTATGATTATGGATGAGAATGCTGTTAAACCAACGACTTTAAAAAAAAAAGAGATGAAATGTACTCAAATGCGGTGAAATACATCGCACCTCCGATGAAATACAACTCGAAAGCTCAAAGCATAAACTTCAAAATTCCTCTTTCGATTTCTTATGCTTTTCGACTTGCTACTGTATTTTTGATCGGATGATGCTATTTTATAACAGTATTTAAAAATTGCCTAACTTCTCGTCCTTCTTACTTAATTACCTCTGCAAGATCAATGGAAAACACCATCTCTCGTATGTGATACAAATTGTTGGTTTTACTTCATCGGTATAAAGATTAGTCCAATAAATTGCACAGTGTGTATCACCCGTAATAGGGCCGTAAGCTAAATTTTATATTCGGTACTTTACCTATGTATGCATTCATATCATTGGATTCAGGTTCTATGGCATTTTCAGCTTCAGGGTTGGGTTCTTCGTGTTCCATTGTATGGTACACGGCCTGGAACAACACATCGTCTTATGTTATAAAACCTACGATAATTTCTTAAGCTGTAGCGTCAAAAACTACCTAGTAAAGTAATAGTCATTTGGTTTCAGTTTCGTAAATGTAATAGTGATGAAAAAACTTTGTCTCAAACAATATGGTCGCAGCAGATAGTCTTTTAGTAGCAAGATATGGGGTAGGCTAAAGCCCGTAGCTATGTTTTGGGAAATTATAGTTAGAAATACCTATTAGTTTAAGTTGGGCGAAAATATCTGACAATTGTAAATTTATTACCAAAAATGTGGAAACGAAATAAATTTGTGAGCTATATACTGATTTTAGATAATAAAAAGAGAGATATTCCAGTTTTTTCTGAATAAGTTTTTTCGCAAAAAAAATATCATTTCATTAAAATGCAAATCGGAAAATAAAATCATGTTCAAATATCTGTCAATATGAAACGACCACATTTTCGGACAACGAAGGGCTTATGATCTATGTTAAGGGATGTGGCGTAGTCATTGCAAGTTGATCATCTCGAGTGCCATTTGGTTTTAGGATCACTAATTACCTTAAGTAGCTCTAGACCATCAAGCTTAGAGTTCCTGTCAAAGTCGTGTGCAGAGAAGTAGTGGAACTCCAGTTCTTCTGCAGACATCCTAGCCAGGGCCTCGGCTGTGAGAATCCTGGAATCTTCTTCCAAGTGTCTGGAAATAAAACAATTTGATTAGCAGCTATTTTATACCCTGAATTTCCAAGCTCTGTAGGTTTAGACGGTAGGTTCTTGGGTCATTTGTTACTTGTAAGCAACCACGGTGCTTGTTGGACATAATTTTTAAGTTGCCAACACGTAGTTGATTGTGGGAGAAGATATCGAGAGGAAACATTAAAGTGAGTGTTTTGTCATATCGGGTATCTTATTTAGGTCATTTTCCGACTCGAGGTGATTACTTTGCCTGTTCAGTGACGTTCTTCATACTTAACTTTAAAGGATGGTTTTTCATTATTATTAACTTCAAAATTCCAATAAATCGTTATACTATTTTTATTTTTAATGCACTAACCCGTGCACGGGTTAGTGCGTTAAAAATAAAAATAGTATAATCATGTGGGTACAGCGATATCATTCCGATGTAAAAGCCTAACTGTAAAGTGGGTACTTGGGGCTGTAAGTGATGCAATTTACTTCAGCCAGATGTCGCTGCCTGTACGTAATACAGAGAATAGTGTAAAGAGGTTCGAAATTTCACTGATCCCGGTGAGTCGCCCATTAGCTCAGTTGGAAAGAGCGCTGGCACGGATAGCCAGAGGTCGCGGGTTCGAATCCCGGCATGGGTGGAATTTTTAGCCTCTAAATAGGTTTCCAATAAATCGTTTTTTCAAGATCATGACGAGTGGCAAGCTCTGGACGTTGCCTACCTTTTATGGATTTAGACGTAAGTGTATTAGGCAAATTTGTAACTCTGATGAAATAGAAACATCAGAAAAATTTAAATACAAATCTTTATATTAGCAATTGCTTTGTGTTTTCTGTAAACTGTTGCGTTTCGTTGCGTGCTTTTATGTTTTCGTGTAAGTAATAAATGTATTTTCTTTCTTTATTCGTCTCACTTGGTATCGTGAAGCAACTGAGACTCTGCTGTTAGGGAGTCCCCCCCACGCGGCTTGTAGTGATGGTGCTGATGCGATACTGGCTGCTGTCCGTGCGGGTGGTGCGGCCCTCGCCGCATGCCGTGACCCTGCACCAGCTGTAGGGTCAGCAGCACGACCACTGTAAGAGAGACAGCGGTAAGATCTGGGGCATGCCATACTTCAAGAATGCGGAATTCCAGAAACACTTAAAGATAAGATAAATTTGTTAGTCAAAAACATTTCACAAAATACGGCTGAAGTGATAAGGATAATAATCAATATTTTCGATATCAGGCCTTGTCTGTCCCCACTGCTGGGCCACGGGTCTCTTCCTGCATCGCAAGAACGTTAGGCCATGCTCCACCACAGGGGCCAAGTCCGGGTTGGTGGAGGATTATAAGACAGTAGCGAGCCTTACTGACAGAAGTTAACAAACCGTGGCTTAACGATTGCCATTACATGACAGCCGGCACCAACGGCTTAACGTGCCTTACGAAGTCACGGGACGGTCACCCATCCTGCACCTGACCGCGCCTGTTGTTGCTTAACTCAAGTGATTGATTCCAATCACTCGGTTCGACTAAGCCATGAGGGCTTCTTGATTTTATTTTAAACTTTTTTTTTTAAGAATTTATGAAAATCGCCCTTTACGCGCTCAACTGATGTCCGCATGAATTGTTGTCCAGTATAGAAGAATGTCATGCGCCCATCCTTTATAGATAAAACCACTTCGGCATGCACTTATGTTTATGCATTGGCATTGTTTATTTTCCTATTGGCTAACACCAATAAAGCACCCGACTAAGCTCAGGCTCACAATTTTCTATCATTAACGCATCCTAACCAATAGACAAAGGTAGATTAAGTTTTCAATTCCGTGCAAATAACGTTAAAAGTATTATTGAACAACCAAATCGTAATATCAATAAACAAAACCAAACCATTACAACAAAACGTCATAACAAGTCACAATCACAAAAGTTGTCGACACGCGTTTCCAATTTATTCAGCAAATAGCTCGACAATAGAAACAAAGACACCCGAAGTGGGTACCTGCCAGTAATTTGAGGGCCATTGTCACTCGCTACATAAAGGGTACTATCGAGGGGCCTTTGGGGCAGCTGTGGACCCCACGGGGCCTCGGCCCCCGGGGCAATAGACCCCTGCAGAGACTCAATATTCACACCTCATTTCACAAGGACCCTGCCCATTTAATTCGCGATTTGTCGAGTCCGAGTCAAAAGTACGCGGAGTAAAACGGTTGTGTGACCAAGGAATATGTTGGGAGGTTGAGATTTGGAATTTAGTAGGCTAATTTGCTAACAGGGTGTCTATTATTTAAATCAGAGGGTTGTTTTTATTTTAAGTACATGGTCTCATTTCAGTAACTTTTGACGAAATAGTTTTAGTTCAGTACAAACGCGATCAAGTTTAACGTATTTTAAATATGTATTTAGGTTCATAGATACTCTCTAATGCATAGGCAATAATTATTTCAGTCTGCCTAATACTCGTATAAACGTTTACATTGAGAAGTAAAAAAGGTAAGCCTCTTAAGTTTTACCGGAAAGTTTTAGAAATAACCTTTTGAGACTAGACTTTCCTATTTCTATAGAAGATTCCAATTATGCTTCTCAATGACTTCAGAAATTACAAAGTTTTTCACGTATGTTTTCCTGCACATCTCATTGCGATTTCAATTCCACTTGCACTATCGAATGCATAATTAAAATAATATAAAATGTAACTCTCCAACCCTCGGCGAACAGTTGGCCGCTGGCAGAAAGACGAAACCTGCTACCCTCTTTTGTCGAGGAGTCTATAATAGAAAGCCCTAATGGAGAACAAATTATGCGAGCAAAGGGAGCTATCCATATGTCGTGGTGTCTGTCACAAGCGTCTCCATGGACCTCTACGAGTGGCGCACAAACTAAATACGATGCAAGCACAAGCTTTTTAGATCTGTGTATCCGAATTGACCCATACATTTTGTTAAATTCTAGGTAAGAGACACGAGGTAGAAATTTCTTATTTGTTATCAACCCTTGTATGTCCCCACTGCTGGGGCACGGGTCTCTTCCTACATCGCAGGAAGGTTAGGCCATACTCCACCACGGGGGCCAAGTCCGGGTTGGTGGAGGATTGTAAGACAGTGGCGGGCCTTACTGTCAGAAGTTATCAAGCCGCCCATAAGGCCTCTGACATGGCTCAACGACTGCCATTACATTACAGCTGGCACAAACGGCTTAACGTGCCTTGCGAAGCACGGAAGCGCTCGGAAAAATGCCACTAGCGGTAGTCACGGGACGGTCACCCATCCTGCACCTGACCGCGCCTGTTGTTGCTTAAATCAAGTGATTGATTCCAATCACTCGGTTCGCCTAGACCACGAGTGCTTCCTTCACGGTTAGCGAGTGGTATAACTACAATAACTTCACAAGTAACATAAAAAAGTGATTGATTGGTACATCCCGATTTTGCAAAAATGTGGTTATTTTTAGCAGAGAATATTGGGCGCTGCTTTAGACGTCTGCTAATGCTCATGCTTGAGGTCACAGCAGTCCTTACATGCGTACCTACTGCATAATGAAATACCTACTTAATTTATATTTCTTAGACCTGACCTTGAAATCAACAACGGAAAACCATTGTTGTTTTTATTTCAGAACTGAGGAAGTTAAGGAGGAAGAGGAATTCACAAAAATAAAGGTTTGTCAACGGGGCCCAATTTCATCTATTCATCATTTAGGCTTCATTGCTGGTTACCATAGTACAGGGTATCCTAGTTCGGGACGGGGACAAGTGATGGTGTCATGAATATTTCGTATGTAGTTTATTATGACAATTCGAAATACATTGCGAAGCAGAGTCGTTTTATTAAGCTGTAGTTTATTTTGATGCGTATGCTATAAATTATGTATTGTGCGAGACAATTTGATGCAGTATACAATGCGTGTTTCAAAACAAACCTAACTCTAACTTCTTTGCAATATTTGCAAGAATGCGTAAATCAAAATTATGGTTTGCTTTGGAAAAGTGGAATAGTGGATTCGTAAGCGAGCTACTCTCTGACGCTCTGATACACAGAGACATAGTATTGGGCCTGCTCGGACCGTACTGTTACATTTGAGACAATGTACTAGTACGGTATATTAGTACTATTAGGACCTCATAGTAGAACCATCTCAACGTTCACGTTTTGACCTTTCAGCCATAAAAATCTTTATTTTTACAGAACCATTAATTTATGAATAATATATTTAATGTTGCAGTGCCACCATTAATAAGTACTATGATAAAAATCAATCAAAAAATATTTTTAGTTCGAGTAGTGTTTTTTCCTACGTACCATGAAATAATTATTACCATCTAGATTTTCGTAGGCTACTTTTGTTATTTACAAAGAACAAAAGTAGCTCGCAGAACAAGATTACTACCACAGGAAGAAGCGTCCCAAAGCGCACGAAACAGAAAAATCTCCTTCACCAATAATTCACTATAATAATACAGTGAAAATATTATGTTATATTCGTTAGAGAAACTAACATCAAGAAAACAACACAGTATTACTTTTACAAAAGTACCTTCTTGGATTAGCGCGCGAACCAGCAGAATTGGCACAATGAATGAAACAAAAAACGAAACAAGTAAAAACAATCTTTATTGCTACCGGCTGAAGCTTTATTGCTACCGGAGGGAGACCGATCGAAACAATTTCGCTCCGTTCAGTTCAATCACCACACTCTCATGCAGCGTTCGTTCGCTCTCGGCCATATTCGGTCACCCGGTCCGGTTCATTTATTCTTTCAGCCAATCCGTGATCGCGAGAGCAATGAACGAATAGATCGAATGTCCGATTATCACTGGGAAACGTTTCCTTTCGTTCATTGCATGGTAACGTATCTTAATCGTACTTCGTACATGACCGACACAATACTACAGAGACACAGACTACATAAAGATACCTGACAGCAATGTTGTTGCCATGGCAATTAGCGATACGTCGTCGCTATGGCAACAACATCGGCCGGCTGGAGCGCGCGCAATCGCACATGCGCGCTAGTCAGTCTTACCGACTTTTTAATCTGTGGTTACCGCATGTGCCGCCCGCCACACGTTCAGAACAAAGTATAACAACACTACTATACAAGTTAATGTTGATGTCATGTCTGCTAAATAATGCCAAGGATACGAAATAAATAAATGCCTGTATCAGAGCAGTGGAGGCCGCACGCCGGTCCAAGCCTTAAAATGCCTCTAAAGTGTGGTAAATAGCTGTTATATGGCAACAGCAGTTGTATGGATAGTTTTCATTATAATAGTTAGAACCCCTACGCGAGTTTTTCACAATTTTTGATGCTTAGGCATCAAGAATTATTGGTCGGTACATAGGTAGCGACCAATAATTTTAAAGAGCTTAAAGTTCCCAAAATGTCAATATAAGAGAAACCGCGATATACCTTTCTGTTTTATTAAAGTTGTGACAGTTAAACAAAAACATGTTGGAGATACCTGATTTCATACTATTTAGTATGAAAGGTCAACCACCAGTTTTCCAAGTGCCCACTTACTAGAGAATTATAGCGCATTATCACCCAATAACACCCTAATCCCATGTGATTACGAATCACTTACATTAGAGCACGAATAGTGTTATAGTGTGAATAGAATTCCTTTGTTGACGTATTTTGTTCTTTTGGTTAGTTATTTAGGCATTATTTTAGTAATTTTAATGGTGAACTGATGAGGCGTGGAATTCCCTGCGTGAAAATAGAAACAAATAAAAAAATAAAAAGTTTCCTTTTTTTATATTTCCTTGAAACTTTTTATTTATTTGAAAAAAAATCAGTACCTACTAAAACTAATATACTTTATACTCTATATTAAAGACATAGAAATATTAACGTATTTTCTCGATAAAACTTCATTCAATAGTTACGCACACAGAACAAAACTCTAAAATAAAAAAATCTAGACGAATTCTACAGGGCACTGAAGACATTTTCCATATCTTCTAAGTAAAAACCGAAAGAGACATTCGTTGAAACAAAAAACACAAGCACACTTAAACACTTGCATTTGGGAGCCTGAGGATGCCTCGTGTTAGAGGCGAAACGCGTCGCGTGTTTTCTCACACAAGTATTGTTGTTGGTGGTGGTGTGTTCGTGTCTTGCTTCTGCTTGAAAAAGTGGGAGGGAGGGCGGTGCATTAGCTAACCGCATGGTGCTTGTGGGATTTTTGGCGGAATTCAGCAAAGTAATTTTAACTTTTTAATACTCTTAAACACCTTTAATCTGCATCACGTACAATACAACTTAAAATTTTCATTTGTTTCGTTTATTTTTCTCCAAAATTCCGACAGCGTCATCTTTGACGAAGGTAGAAATCAATGTTACTGCGCAAGCGCCAACAAGGCACGGAACTGTCGGTATATTTTCTGGTTGATTTCTTGATTTTACGAAATATTTTGTGAATAGGCAAGACAAAAGATTTTTGAATTCGCTGGGGACACATTTATTAATTACAAAAAAAAAACTGCATTTCAGTAATATAGATACTAAAGTTTGGCGAAGGTTTAAGACATTTTTCTAAAATTATTTTAAATCTATGGGAAAACAGCTCGCAGTGTCATGGCGTCGAATACTTAGAGTATATACTACTAATTTAATCTCTAAGGTCGAATATGACGTCACATGGTAATCACTTGTAATCACAAAAAAGCACGGGTGAAGTTTGTCAATGTTTACCTAAGCGTGACGTCAAGCGGTGTGATTCGTGTTTCAGTTAAAATGGCTGAAAACAGCATTATATAATCTTTTATTTTATTGAAAATATTGTTAACCTCTTTTCTTAAAAAACTAAATTATTTTAAATCATTTAATAATGTACTTTCCCCTAATATCGTTAAATCTTCGATATTTTTACTGTCGTCACGCCTATTATAATATTTACTTTATGTAATGTAGGTACTTTACATATTTGCAATTTTTCTTGAATAGAGGTTGGCTGGCTCTCTTTTTTGCGTGACAGATAAACAAATGTGGCATACATTCACACACAATTGCATCACTTGCAGCCCCGTGTACCTACTTTGCAGAATTTGCAAATTACTTCAGCCAGATGTCGCTGCCTGTACGCAATACAGAGAATATTGTAAAGAGGTTCAACATTTCACTGATGCCGGTGAGTCACCCATTAGCTCAGTTGGGAAGAGCGCTGGCACGGATAGCCAGAGGTCGCGGGTTCGAATCCCGACATGGTCGGAATTTTAAGCCTCTAAATAGGTTTTTAAAATTGTCCTTAGCACGGGTTAGTGCATTAGGAAGAAAATAGTGACAAGTCTGTCAAATTTTGCTTAGCACAGATTAATTTTGACAGCCGCATTCCGATTCTTCTATGGCCACGACTGTGGCTGTGTGAAGACGCCATCTATAATTTGCTTTGTGAATTGTTCCTGAAAACGGCTCATTATTTCAGGCATTTTTATGGTGAATTACCTATAAAGAGTCATATTAACGTTTTCGGTGTGTATAAATATAAAAACTTTTTTTTTAATCCAGCTTTTTTTGTAGAGCAACGTTGCACAACGTGGATAACATTTTGAAAATTACTTATTTTCATCACGTGGCAAAAAGTTGATCCACATAATATACTATCAAATATACCATAATGTAAAAGTCAAGCTAGGTCGTATTTTTTTTCCATAGAACTTTAATGTAAAAAATTTAGTAAATCTACAATGCACTTAAACCTGCCAGAAATACCAAGAGAGACATTTTTAAAATCGTAAATATCAAAACTACACTCACTCACCTTTATAATGCATCTTGATTAAAATAACTCAAACTTTTCATTTGTTTCGTTTATTTTGCTCCAAAATGCCAACGGTGTCATCTTTGACTGACGGGTAAGAATCAATGTTACCGCGCAAGCGCAAACAAACCACGCAACTGTCAGCGTATAGGCTTCGGTCACACAAATAGGACATAGGACAAAGGCGCGGAAAAGACGTGTTGTCTTTCCAAATCACTTTTCGTACAAAATGTACCGAAGGGACGAGATGAAGCCCACACATAAAGGACGTGGCGAGGGCGGGAATTCTATACCTACGTCCCGGCCACACAGCAAATACGCGGGGTAAGGGCGCTGAAAAGTCGTGTACCAATTCACTTTCACATTACCTAAGCTGAGACTGGCTCATTTTTGACTATGGTATTTCTAAGTCAGGTACTAGAAAATGTGCTCAGTGGCTTTTTGACTAGTACCTACCTACTTGTGTGTAATTTTCTGTACAAATTACTAATTTTGTTATGTACCTACTGTGTGTATTTGTGTAATCTTTTGTTATGTCGTCAAATAAAGTTTATTCGTATTCTTTTTCTTCATACAAAATGTAGGTGCTGAAAGGACGGGACGAAGTCCACTCACAATGGACGGGGCGAGGGCGTATACAACGCTTTAATCCTTCTTGTATGTCCCAGGCCTAACCCATCAATATAGTTGTCTATGGTATGATTTGCGCATGTCTTTTCTGGTTGTTTCCTTATTTTCACAAAAGATGTCGGTAGCAGTTTAAGGAAGGTGTAATTTTACCGTAACCATTGAATATTAAATTCAATGCCGTAACTACAATCTTACTTTTTCTTGAATGGAGCCTGCACTTTTTATCGCGCGATAGATAAAGTCTATAAGAGAAAATTACTCCCCACGACACTCTCGGGCCCAAGAATCTAATATACGCATAGTATTTCAATACAATAATGTAACAACGACGAATACCTGTTATTTGTCACTATTTCGTAGTCTACTAAGCAATATCAGTACAAAGTTGTTCCACTTGCATCGTTGTATCTCTCGAACAAGATCGAATCGGGCGAGACGCCGAGTTAATTGCCATTGGATAACGATTATTTACCAGACTAGTGTCATGAAAAAACTAGTGGATGAAAACCAAGGTAACGTTTAATGCAAAAGATGTCAGTCATACTTTTAGAAAGTTCAGAAAAAAAACATGCAAAAAACAATGTAGTGTCTGTGGCGCAGCGGTAGCGCATCTGCCTACCATGCAAGAGGTCCCGGGTTTGATCCCCGGCTAGGGAAAAAAAAACCCCAGGTCTTGGATGTGTACATGTTTTTGATGTCGTTGTTTCTGGTTCCCACGACACAGGGTATCCTAGTTTCGGGCCAGAAGCAATGTATGTGCCTATATATAAATGTTACTTATGTTATGTTAATATATTCTAAAGTTTTGTCAAGAACACAGATTAAATATCTGGTATCAACCCTTTGTATGTACCCACTGGTGGGGCATGGGTCTCTTCCTGCATCGCATCAAGGTTAGGGAGGAATACTGTGGAGTATGGCAGGGGGCAAGTGCGGATTGGTGAAAGATTGTAAGACAGTGGCGAGCCTTTCTGTCAGCAGTATCAAGCCGTCCATAAGGCCTCTGATATGGCTTAACGATTGCTATTACATGGCAGCCGGCATCAACGGCTTAGCAAATACGCAAAAAACTATTTAGCATACAAAAAACCCTTACTGAACAAACGATTCCGGGAAATATTTTAGCCAAAGGACCTGAACACGCTGGCAGCATTGCCATGCTTCACCACCAAAGAGACTTTACCTAATAATAAATAAATAGTCCTAAAATAAAATAAAAGTGAAATGGTCTCAGCGTTTCCGACATCCTTGTCTGGTTACCAAAGTGCACTGTATTTATCGGGATCCGCGACTAGTGCTTGATTGTGTGAATGCTATAATTTATTTATTCAAGATCATATGAAATAAGTGACAGCAAGCGGTATTCACACCTTTTCAAATTCTGATACCGGTATCTATTATATCTATTGTACTTACCTAATCGTACAAATATTGTATGGATTCAATCGTTACTTTGCGGAAATCCATAATAGCATTAAAAAGTGAAAATTACTTTGCTAAATTCCGCCAAAAATCCTACAAGCACCATGCGGTTAGTTAATACACCGCTCTCCCTCCCATTTTTGCAAAAGTGCAAAGTGCAATTGTGAGCCTGAGGATGCCTCGTGTTAGAGGCGAAACGCGTCGCGTGTTTTCTCACACAAGTATTGGTGTTGGTGGTGGTGTGTTCGTGCCTTGCTTCTGCTTGAAAAAGTGGGAGGGAGGGCGATGCATTAACTAACCGCATGGTGCTTGTGGGATTTTTGGCGGAATTTAGCAAAGTAAATTTCACTTTTTAATGCTAATCGTACAAAAACAGTACTTAGGGACACTGACCTGTAAATGAAAAGAACATTTCCTGAGTTTATTTAAAACACAAGAGACTATATAACAAAAATTTCACTTAACTTGATAAAAAACTTGACTAAGTTAAACTATGTAATTTAACGGACAAAAATATTGTGTCACTGTTTTTGTATCAAATTCCTCCGAAAAAGCTTTACCGATTTTTGTGAATTTGCTTGTGTATATTTTGATATGTCTAAGGTCGTAGCCTAATTAATATGGCAAAAGAAAGGTTGCTGGGCCATCTTGTCTGATATACAAAAATCTCGTGTCACAGTGTTAGTTATACCCGGTCTACAACACGGATGTAAAAGAAATTTATATCCGTGACCTACAACTCCTCAACCAGTCACGTACAATGGCACTAGTCACGTGTTTTGTGGTGCTAAAATTTCAGATATTCACAATTAATGTACTGTAACTACTGTATTACAATTATTGTAAAGTCGCTACTTTTAACACTTAAAATGCGTGACTGGAGTCGTCATACTACCCATGCTGTTCTACTAATGCGTCGATTAAGCGCGCCGCTCGGTCCTTGAAGAGCTGTGCAAATTAATTAACCTCAATGTCTTTAAAAATGTTATGAAGAATTAAAGTATACCGCTCCTATTAAACTTTCGTATCACATAAGCATAAGCATGAACAAGACCATGTTGGGATAAGTCTTGAAATCTAACGAAGAATATATTTTTGCAGCCAATACTTTTAACTCCCGCGAAGCTACGCGCTAACTGAGATTCTTCTTCGTCTTCTTCTTCAGGCTATATGTTAGTCCACTGCTGGTCATAGCCCTCTTCTAATGAGCGCCATACCGCCCTGTCTTCAGCTTGCCGCATCCAGCATCTGCCGGCAGTTTTTCGCACATCGTCATCCCACCTAGTCAGAGGGCGTCCTACACTACGTTTGCCGACTCGCGGTCTCCACTCAAGAACACGTTTACTCCAACGGTTGTCGGTTCTTCGCGAGATATGGCTAGCCCACTGCCACTTCAGGTCGCTAATTCTGTGAGCTATGTCGATAACTTTGGTTCTCTGTCGGCTGCATTCGTTGCGAATCCTATCCTTCAGAGAAACTCCGAGCACAGATCTCTCCATAGCTCGTTGAGCGACTTTGAACTGGTGGACCAGCCCTTTCTTGAGTGTCCATGTGTCGGCTCCGTAGGTCAACACAGGTAGGACGCACCGATTGAAAACTTTCGTTTTTTACTGAGATTACACCACAATAAAATAGAAAAAAATCTATGCAAGTGAATATTGTTTTTGTACCATAGTTACCATAAAATAAAAGGGCTAGTGGTTAGCTATATTTGTTTATTTAAAGATTATTGTATCCGAAGACGAAATCATGCAGAAAATAAATGAATGGAATAAATAAATAATCGGGTCGCTAGAAACTGATATTACCCGTCAGCCCGTAGGATCTCGGTTAATGGCGTTCTTACTTCCGGGCATAACGTGCTTCCGGTTTCGTAGATGCTGATTCTTTTTTACAAAGATATATTTTTTTTTTAAAAATGGATGAAACTTTATTTAATCTTATGTCGGACAATCATTAAAATATTGTAGTTGTGAAATTCGGTAACACTTCCTAAGGTTTTAGATTTTTCAGGTAATAGAATAAACCGGACTCGAAAGATTACACCCACGGATGTCAAAAAAAGATTACACCATTGTCAATAAAACACATTGTTCGCTTTGACTGCCAGTGCTACAAACTTAACCTGATTATCGATTGTCGTCCATGCTGTATGTACAAGAATAAATTTAACTAGTCAGTATTTGAGCTAAATAATGCTGAAATAATCACACAACACCCTTTGTACTAGGCCGTTGTCTGAACAAGTAGACAATTTCTAAAAGTCTAGACAACTAAAAAAAATACACAACCACCGGCAGAGCCATATCACCCTGTACCAGATATAAAGAAAAATAATTGTTTTATACAAAATAACTGTTTATTCATATTTATTATTATTATTATTTTACTGGACTACTTTTTTATTTAAGTCGTAACATTATTGTTTTTTCATTTAATTGTGCCTTAAAGGGTTTTCTATCGTAATGACCGAAAAAATATTTACTAACCTCATATATTTTTAATTCAATCTCTAAAAAGAGTATCCATAAAAGTAATTACCTACATAAACTTATTTTGGGTTCCTTTTCAGCCCTGTTTGTTAATATTCTATTCTGTCGCCACAAGTTTTAAATAAAACTGATTCGAAGCGATTTTTTTACAATCTCTTAACACTTATATACAACTACAACCTACATCCTACATGCTCACCTAGGTTCAATATTGAACATAACAAATTAATAATAGTATCTCGTCAGCACGACTGTATGTACAACAATCATTCTATCCAGTCAGCATTTAAGCTACATAACGCTCAAACTTGCCATTTACATACAGTCACACAACACCCTTCGCGAAACTAGACCGTTGTCAACAACTGAAAAACTTACACAGCCACCGACAGAGCCATTATCACTCCTGAGATTTCCCTAATACGACTCATTTTGTCGCAACTCAGCGGTGAAATAGATCTTTATTCCTTTAAACTGAGGAATAGAATTTGCTGGCACAACAAAGTCTCGGCTTCTGGAAAAACGTCCCAACAAAACTATACCTCAAATTCTAATATCACCCTACGCGTGTTCACATTAAGCTTTATTTTCAGCTGCTTCACTGGAACAGAGAAGGCTTTTCAGGCTCCAAATGTTTATGTTTATAGCGATCTGTTGTGGGCGAGTTAAAAAGAGACGGACGTATGTAAGCGTGTGGGGAGATCAATACATTCGTGATGCCGCGCCGCGTATCTGACACAAATGGAGAGTGGCAGAGGGCTCGGAGAGCTGCTTTTGAGATTGGTTCAAGACCTACTGAGATACTGGTTGCTAGTACCTATCTTCCTACCACCTTTCGTGCCTGTGTGATGACAAAAGCCAAATCCGGCGGAAAACGAGGTTTGGTTGGTGCTCAAATGTTGAGAGTAAAGTCTCTCTTTCCCGAAGGCTAAGATAGTTTGTCAATTTAGAAAGGTTTAAGGAATGGTCTTAAAATCATTTAGAATATTTCTTTGAAAAACAGTACGTGGATGTTTCATGTATTGATATGTCTACAAGCTTGAATCCTTCCCTGTCAAAAGCCCTGATTGGTTTTATGTTATGTTTACGTAAGTACGTGGATATAAATGTATGCAAATGTGAGAATACTTGATTATGTCATTGCTTTAGCATTAAAATTTTGACTCCTATATCAAAAGTCGTAGGTTAGGTTCGTGGCTAACGTGCTTTGGCCTCAGTCTAGGGGTTTCTCCATTTTTATGATGTCCTTGTCTGGTTTTCATATGAAAGGAGTATCCTAGTTTCGCAGCGGTTTTTCCATGTTTGTGGTTATCATATCACCCCTAGTTTCGCAGACAATGCGTGGTAGGTATGTTATATTATTTAGCTTCAAAATACAACACAGTATTCAGTCCTATTTTAACTGGTGTCGTTGAATTTCGGTCTCGGCAGGCCCTCTGGCCGGCTCTATCGTGCCTTCCTGATCATCGTTTTCTTACATTTGCATCGTAATTGATTTCTCCACTTAGTGTTCCCTCCTCTCCTCTTTCCCATCACGTGTGACGTAATGCGCGAGGACTCGGAACTTGTTTCAGAGACGTCACGTTTTATTTAGTGGCGCTAAAGCATTTAGCATGCATTTACTTCAAGCCATTCTGTCCTATCTCTTTGCAACGGGATATTCTCACTGTTCTAGTATTTGAAGCAGTCTTTTCTGCAATTGATGTTGTTACTTTGATATCACTTTGCTATGGACTTTTACATAATTCTGCGACCAAAATGGTGGTACATTATGCTTGTAAGGCGTTTGTATAAGCTATTATATCACTAGCGCTTTTCATTCTACTTCTACTTCTACAGGCTATATTAGTCCACTGCTGGACATAGCCCTTCCCTAATGAGCGCCATAGCGCAAGGTTGTGCTATCATTGGGGGGTAATGCCCATAATCCCCACGCTGGGCATGCGGGTTGGGGATCGCAGTTTGCTGGAATTGTACTGCAGGGGGCGCTGCTGCCCACCCCCCCGTTTGTGTCCCTTATTCGCCTTTTACGACACCCGCGGGAAGAATTTGGGTTGGTGCTATTCTCTAGGCCGACACCACACAGCAACTTTTCATTCAACTTTGTCAAAAACCCGTTAATAGAAATCGTAAACGGGAAGCAAAAATATCTATCAAGTTGTTTGCTTGTCCTTTGTACGTATTTCTGTTTATTAATTAAATTATAAACTCAAGAAATATTTATTCTTACAAATTATTAATTTCATGACTTTGAAGTTTTTCCAGAAACAAAACTTATCTTTTAATGGAAGGCCAAGATAATTCGAAACATATAGATACATCGTACGAGTGATTTGAGGTGCTACAGCTATCACATCACATCATATCACATCATACTATCACATCACTGTAATATTATAAAGCCGAACGTTTGTGAGTGTGTAAGTTTGTTACTACTTCACGTCTAAACAACTGAAGCGATTTCAATAAAATTTGGTATAGAGTTAGCTGACAATCGGATTAACACAGGCTTTTTACTGCAGGAAAATATCTTTTCCTGTTAATACACAATTTATTTTCTCTAATAAACCACTGGTAACACCGCGGGGCACAGCTAGTTTTTAATAAAAACAAGTTACGCTTAACAAACGTTAGGTCGGATTCGTTAATAAAATTTTAAGGGTACATTTTAGTAACCATATTGAGACATTTAAAATATATTGAGATACAAGAAATCTTATATCAAAAATTACTGCAGTTAACTGTCGAAGTATATCAGTTTGTAAATTAACAAAATAACAATAAAAATGTTGGAGTGTCTTATAATCAGCGCTGACCGCGGACAACAGTAATTTTTTTTTACTTATTTAGGGATATCGGACCAAAGACTCTGAGTGTAGACACAGCATAACAAAACAAAAAATACGTGAATACCGTTACAATATAACAACGTTCTAAGTTGAAATATATTAACATTAGTACCTATTGTTGCAGCTTATAAAAAAAATAAAAAATAAACATATCTATTCTAAAAACCTATTTAGAGGCTACAAATTTCACCCATGCCGGGATTCGAATCCCGGCATGGGTGGAATTTTTAGCCTCTTAATAGGTTTTTAAAATTGTCCTTAGCACGGGTTAGTGTATTAAAAACAAAATATTTCTATTCTATTCTTATGATAAATGGAAAAAAGCATGCCCTCACAACATAGTCTAATAGATTTTTTGCGTTCCGATTGGACAAAAGAACCTTTTGTTTAATTTCAAGACCATGGCTCAACGGGATGACTTCAAATTCACGCTGTAGACACCAAATTAAAGAAACAATTTTCTCTAAATCTTACCATTATCGTTACGTCCATATAAATAGTACTGCAGTATGGACCACCACCGCCACCGCGTTGTATCATCCTTTACTTATTTATCACTTTTAGAATTCTCAGTTTGCGTCGTAATTCCAGGCGGTAGTACCTTGGGTGGCTGGTTGCTAGGCAACCGCGTCCCCCGCGCCCTGTAGCCAACTCCACCCTCTAACCACCCCAACCACTTTTAAACTTTCATGTTGCAAACTTTTTCAGGTTTCCTCGACTCGCAACCTTCGCTGGGATTGGAGTCTTTTTTTGTTTTAAGCCCCTTTGCTGAAAACAAGATGGCACTCCGCTATAAATAATAAAATGAAACACCAACTCTCTGAAATGAAAAACGTGGGTTGATACTTTTAATGCGATGCTCGCTAAGTCGAAAGTGCTCGCCCTAATGTTGGTAATTTAAACATCTGACAGACGTTACTTTAGTTGGTCTTTGATATTTCAATGTCTTTTGCTTTTTCACTGTTAACTAATTACTTTACATTATATTATAGGTATCAGCAATTATTTCACTTTTTTTGGGGCAAGTATATTAGTATGTTCAGTTAAATAGTTGCTGATTCGATTGATAACGTGACCCAAAACTTTTTCTAGCTTATCTAGTACCTATTACACGATTGGTAAATCAACTCTTAGCCAGTTTTCTATTCCAGTTTTGGTCAAATTTTCGTTCATGTAGAATCGATAGCAATCATTAAAAATCAATGATCCGGAAAACAAGTTGAAGTATACATTAACGACCTTATTTATAAAAATACGATTTCCTGAAGCACTCCTCAGGAGCATTTTATTTAATCTGTGTTTATGTCTTTTCCCTGCAAAATCTCCACCACAGACAATTTCAATCGGATTTATATAGTGTTTTTAGTAATCGCATTTTTATAAATAAAGCCGGAAATGTCTATCAAGCCCTTCCCTGCGCTGTGCAACGTTGCTTTAAAAATAACGCAAAAAGATGAGTTAACATCTCCCGCAGCTTTGAAGGGTAAACACACGCCACCCCGCACCTGCCTGCTCCGGAAAAAGTCTTATTAATTTTTCCACATCGCTTAGCGTCGTTGGTAAAAAATACGGCGCTTCAGGCTTCGAAACGATTTACTGGAAAGTGTATAAGTATGAACTATATGTAATTAGATAAGTGCAGATTTAATTTATGAACGACTAGCTGTGCACGCGACAACGTTCGCGTATATAGTAAAAGGATCACCGTATGACATAACCTATAAACTATCCATCCAAAGGGTCCTTTTTAGAAACTGATGAAAGAATTTTTGAAATCGGATCAGTAGTTTTGAAGTTTACCTCCTACATACAAACTTACAAACATATAAACTTACAAACTGTTTAAAAACCTATTTAGAGGCTAAACTGTTCTTTTTTATTTATAATACTAGTGTAGAATAGAGTGATGTATGTGTGCTTGCCGTCGACACGCTAAGAAAAAGTGTAAAGCAAATTTTAATTTTTCACGTTATTTATTCAAGATAACTACAGAATACATATTAAATACAAAAAAACGTTCACTGAAACTTTTAGGATTAACTGTGAGATGGGTTACTCTTTTCTTATAACTAACTTAATAAGTGTGGTGAAGTGAAGTTAAACGCTTTTTGTTGCTAATAAATACAAAAGATGTAAGAGAAATTATGAATTTGTAAAAAAAAATTGTCATTAGAAAGAGAATCTATACTCCCTTGAACTCTTAACAGATACTTCATGTACATTTTCTTGACATGTCTAATAATTTCTGAAATGAAAAATCGTAAATATTAGAGATACCAAACATCAGTATTTTTTAAAGATCCTCAATACTCATGCATAGTTATATATTAATTTAAGTTATATATTACTTAATAAATAATCGTGATTAGACCCATTTAAGATATAACTAAACAAAACATCATTTTTCAACTTCCCGTTCATAAGCAAAATGTACAAAAAAGAAATATATATATCAGATAAAAGAAAATTACTTAAAATTTGCATTGAGCCCTGCACTAGGAAATCCTGTATTGCAGGCTATTGACAACGATTAGCTTACACAATAGTTATATGTATAATAGTTAATAACAAATAACATTTTCATCAATAAAATCCCCGCCCCATAGCAGCCTGTTTAACTATATACACGTAAACTCTTCTCTTTTTCCTGTTAAGCCTTCTTTTTGCCGCCAAACGGCAAGTTTGAAGGCAAGAGTGCTCGTACAACATTGATGAGGCTCCCGACCGCGGGTAGACAAGCAAACATGGAGGAAGGTGCTTTTAGGAGCTTAATTGGTGAGCTTTTAACTTCAGCGAGATCGCTCGCCCGCCTCAGATTTCTGGTAAAGTCGGCAAGAAAAGCGTCTAATGGAAACCTTAGGGGTTTTTACTGATTTTTCGGGACCAGATGTTTCATTTTAATATTACAGGACCTACTTACTACTTTTAAATCAGTATTTCTCAATTATTCGCGATACTCATACATAGTTATATATTAAGCGGGTCTAATCGCGATTATTTATTAGGTAAAACGTAATTACCTTATTTACCGATGTTTCGGCAGCGTTAGAGTTGTCGTGGTCTCGGGTAGACTGAAGTGGCGAGTACAGTCAATTATTGTGGGTAGTCACTTCTAATTTTTCGCAGCTGGCCGACACACAACACTCACTACGTCCACGGACAGGTCCGGTGATAAGGCGCGTGATTTGTATTTACTTAGCACTGGATTCCACGTACTTGAAAGCTTGAAAGCATCCTTACATACTAACCATCCATAGGTACTTTTAAATTACCTAGTCGTTGTTACTACCCCTTCCGTGGTCAATAACGTTTTACCTAAACATCCTTGTCCGTAGTAGATAATGTTCTTGTCAACAGGGAGTACCAAATCCTCACGTACCTACTCGTAGAACTGAGACTGCTAATGCACAGTGGGCACGCATGGTGACTAAACCCATACTTTTACTAAAACTTTTGTGAACACTACACATTATTGATTTAAACCAGGAATCTGGACGGACTCTTCCGGCAAAAAATCAAGCAATTTAATCCGGAAGCCAATAATGAATACATCTACGAAATTCCAAAAAAAGGATCGGCTGTTCCACTTTACCGTGGCTGCGGTATTAAAATGTATGGAGCAGCTGATATATTTTCGGGATTCCACAATTTTTCTTGTATCAAAATTTGTTATTTATATTAAATTTAAAATTTGTTGTATATTTTAATATATGTATTATGTGTTTTAAACTGTGTGTGTTATTGTGTACTAAAACTTGTATTAAAAATTATTAGTATAGACGAGTAGACCAGATTTCAGATATGGGGGTTTTCAGCTACTCTATATAGGCATGTACCGGTAACTGACATCTCAAATACAACCCACAGCGGTAAATTAGTCACAGGTTAAATACATGTCAAAAAACATTAACACCTCTCTTTAGCTAAGGAATCGTTTTTACTACAGTAATGCTTGGCCACCATCCTTATTATGGAGCCGGCGTGGCAATAAAAATGTTAACAGTTCCTATTTCAAATTAACAATGGACGCCACGCGTGGTAAATTAGGCGCGTAAATTTGACAGCGCGCTACCGAAAATTACGCTGTCAAAATATTTTCGCAAACAATCGACAGTGGGGTGCTAACCTACGCCCACTTTTCAGCAACAAAACAAAACCACAATTAGCATAATAGCTACTTGTTCAATGGCTACATTGTACTACTCGTAATAATCCTTTTTCTGCATGTGCGTTGGTCCGCCCTTCTACTCTAAAGTGCTAATTAATTCGACTCTATTTTTAGTTGTGGCTTTGTAGGTCCTTGGATCGGAAGTTTGCGTGACGGCAAAGAGACTACAGCTGATTTTTTTTTTAACTTAGATGGATAGAACTTTTTCATAATAGTAATTTAAATCAGTACCTATTCAATTTAAGTAGATACCTATGGTCTAATCGTGATTATATATGAGGTTAAATTTAATAATTTTTTTCCCAAAGTAGTTAAATAGTTACATACCTTTCATATTTTATTTCAAACAAAAATTTCTGCTATCTTCACAGTGAAAGGTAGGAAAATTTGCCTATATTTGTGACACAAAATTAGATACATTTTCCCAATGGAAAAATTTACAGCTTTCATACCGAATCCTATCATCGCAAATCCAGTTAGGTCACTCAACAACAAATACCCAGAGGAGTTCCATTCGGTTTCCAACATAAATTATTAATATTTTTAAAGTACCGAAAAGGCTTCATTATAAGATTACCCCGTAACCATTTCGATTGAAACCAAAAGGATATGCTTTTAAGTCGTACGTCAAACAAAATTAATAGACATAGAAGCTTTGCTTCTTACAGATACGAACAAGAACAGGTTAAGGTCAAGACAGGACAAGTTCAAGCACACAGCACGCAGTTAGCGACAGTTCTTATTATGTGTTACACAAGTTCTTCTTCTTTTTCGGTCCTTTAATTCTTAAGGGAGCATAGGGCCTCAACCACAGATTTCCACTTCTGAAGGTGGTTCGCGGCAGATTCCGGCCCGCTAGTGCCGACCGACTTGGCCTCTTGGTCTATAGATCTTTTTCAGGTGATCCTTGGCCTCGGCTTGACGTAAGTGCTAGATAAGCACAAAAACACTTTATACCTACTTGCAATCATACAATTGTTTCTACCCGTGTAGATAGACATGTAGGTTGCTTACTTAGAAACGATTAATATCAGTGATGAGATCTTTCTGTGTCTTTACTCCTTGTACATGCAGGGGAAAAGAGGATAGGTTCCTTTTTAGGGGTCGCTTGGACCCACTTGACTTGTAAATGCTGGGACCCTTTTCACATGAAAGGGCTGGTCTCAGTTTTCCCTCTTTGCTGAGGTATGTACATATGGTACTGGAGATGTCTTGCTGCACAGCCGATAAAAAATAGGCGTTCATTCGCGCGAAGAAATAAGAAAAGTTTTTGTTTTATTTTCTAAAGGAGGAAAAACAGAATTAATGAAAAATACTGAACTACGGTAAATAACTAAGCTTAGTATATTTTAAAAACCGATTTCGAGGCTAAAACGTATATTTAGTATATTTTGTTAATTCCTAAACACTTCTCACCCTGGGATTAGAGCTTAGTATGCGACAAGTGTAAAACACAAGACATTTATGAAAATATGTAATGATACTTTAATTCTAAAAGCACGACGAGTTGTTGTGATTCTATATAGCGCATAAATCGATGCATTGCCTGCAGTGGATAAGTAGTATAGGTATGTATGTTATGTAGGTATTTTCTTGCTTTCCTCTTAGGTCATTCATGAACTACATTCATTCATTGTAATTCCTGGTGTGCAATAAAGTATATTCATTTCATTTCGTTTCGTTTCGTTTCATTTCATTTCATTTACATTAATTATTCGAAAGTATTTTGTTTACATCTATGATAACGAAAGTAAGGTTTACCCAAAAGTTTGTTCCCATGTCTATAAGGTCGTGGTCCCGTATAGACCTTATAATATACATAAGGTCTATACGGGACCGAGCATAGTGATATTCGTCTTCGTGCCTTTTGGACCGGAACCAAATGGCATTAAGTGGAGTCTCAAGCGGCATCTCCTACAAACGTAGTTTGATTACAATTCACAAATAGCAATGAAACTTTCATTATTGTATTTAGAGGATACTAATCGAGGTTTGATCGTGCTTAAGGCGCTTAGGGGCGCTAACTAGCAAAACCAATGGAATAAAAATCATAACTTGTTTTATGCTACGTTTTTATCTAAAAGAAAACATGAAAAATGTTAACCACTCTGATAACTATGTTTAGAACCTATAGTCTAAAACCTAGGATCAACAATCTAGGTATTTAATGGTTTTCTACCAAAAACGGCCGTTTTTAGCGGAAATCGACTAAAGTCCTAGGATATTTATACTACGTTCTAGGCTGTATGTTCTAAACATAGTTACCATAGATATTAAGATTTCTCATATTTACTTCTTGAAAAAAACGTATCATCAAACAAGTTTTGATTGTTATTCTATTGTTGGCGCTAGTTAGCGCCCTGAAGTGCCTTAAAATTGCATATAAACAAATAAAAAGACATTTCCTCCATGAAAAAAATAGTCTAGGATAAGGTTTATTCTTCTCAATTCTAAGGATAATCAAACCTAAAATGGAGTCCCCTTAAAATATTCGTAGTTTGGCGATCCGGATTGTCGATAGGGCATGCCAGCTTTTAAAACCAAACTACGTTTAAATAGGTATTGCCTCGTGAGGTACCCTCTTAAGAAAACAATTACCTAAGGCTGAACCATTAACATTCCTTAAAAAGTACTCTGTAGGTACCCTGAAGAGATCCACACTATAAGCAGCAGTCGACAGAAAATGAAAAGTTAAACGCTCCGGGCAAGGGGTGCATTTTAAAGTAAAATTGAAGTCTACCAGATAGCGACGGGATATAAACACCACGCACCATCGTAACATGGCCTCTGGTATACACAGTATACTTTTATGCTGAGGGCATATTGCAAACCGAACGCTAATAAAACCATGTAAGGCGAGTGCACACAATGAGACTAGAAAACCCAGTGAAGTAGGACTATACTTTTCAAAAGTGGAAGAATTATTTTGAAGCATAAGTGTTTTGGCTACAAATTTTTCAATGGCTCAAAAAGAATTAGTGTTGATCACGGTTCTTTGATTACAGATAATTACAGTGATTATGATCACTGTAATTATCTGTAATCAAAGAAAATTAAAACAAGGGTAACAATTTTAAAATAGGGTGAATTGCCCATATACTCGATTTCTCTTTCTATATTCTATTTTATTTCATGTGGTAACATTATAAATACTTGAAGCCTGCTTGCGATTAAAAGATTTTGAATTGCGATGAATGTGTTTCTTTTTCTTGTATTTGCTAGGACTGCAATAATTTAACTAAAACCACGCCGAGACATATGTGCATAACATTACGTAGATACAAAAAATCATATATTGTATTTTTTTTCTGGTTGTACATTTATTGTATCTCTCTATTTATCTAGGTATGTTTATATGAAATCTATATGAAATAAATTCGCTATGTACACCTTCTTATTTTGTTAAGTTTGTGTTACCTGAATGAATGTTATTTGTGTAATAAAGTATAAGTAACGTTTAGTTAACATTTAGAACCAAAAAAGAAGTACGTTCTGTTTACGATATGCCCTTGCTGGAAGAAGGTCTAGGCAAGCTGGTGGGTTACATTCGGGCCAGGATAAACGGCAAGTCCGCGCCGTCGCTGCCATTAAAAACTTATTAAACATCATCTCGGGCAATTACATCCCCCCTTCCCCACACCTCTCCACCCCTGCCCTTCTTGAGGCAGACAGAATGAAGTAGCTGCTGATATCATAGTCTACTACGATGATATATGTACTTACATCTCGTATGAAGTCAATCGAGAAACATATAGTTTAATCTCTAAGGCAATAAAAGTCTCAATTTGGTACACTTTTATGATTTCGAAGGAAGCCCTATGTGTAGACTTCGCCATCTAAAAATGTCTTCTACTTGGTAAATTTTATTGATTTTATTATTTTTAATGCACTAACCCGTGCTAAGGACAATTTTCAAAACCTATTTAGAGGCTAAAAATTCCACCCATGCCGGGATTCGAACCCGCGACCTCTGGCTGTCCGTGCCAGCGCTCTTTCCAACTGAGCCAATGGTCGACACACCGGGATCAGAGAAATTTCGAACCTCTTTACAATATTCTCTGTATTACGTACAGAAAATGTAAATTGTAAATTTTATTGAGAAAACTAATTTTATACTATTTATATTTTTAATGCACTACCCCGTGCTAAGGATAATTTTAAAAACCTAGCTGCAAGGTGGGTAGTCGGGGCTGTAAGTGATGCAATCTACTTCAGCCAGATGTCGCTGCCGGTACGTAATACAGAGAATAGTGTAAAGAGGTTCGAAATTTCACTGATGCCGGTGAGTCGCCCATTAGCTCAGTTGGATAGAGCGCTGGCCCGGGTGGCCGGAGGTCGCGGGTTCGAATCCCGGCATGGATGGAATTTTGCCTCTAAATAGGTTTTTTAAAACTAATTTTGTAACTGAGTTACGTATTGCTAGAGAAAGTAGGTAGGTACCTGTTTTGACAAACAAACCCATTGATTACTCTACGAGTAGGTAGTTCTAGTTGTCTATGAAGTAATAGGTAGTTTGCAAAGAAAAAAGTTTTAAATACTCAGTTGTCTTTTTGAAAATCTTAAAAGAAAAAAAATGGTCATCATGCCGGTGAAGCCCATATTCTTTCTCTCTTCTCTCTTAAAGAAGGAACATGCCTTACAATGCAACGTTGGTACATAGTGTGTGCATTGTAAGATTACTAGCGGATTTATGACATAAGTCATAAGTGTGGTTAATACCTACTTAATATCAATCAGTTTATCTGAATGCGAAATTTCATCCTCAACTTAAGCCCTTTGGCCTCATTCTACTGTATTTTTTTTTATTTCACCTGTAGGTACTTACTATAAGCACATGGTTTCTTCTTCTTCTTCTTCAGGCTATATTAGTCCACTGCTGGACATAACCCTCCCCTAATAAGCACCATAGCGCAAGGTTGTGCCATCATTGGGGGGTAAAGCCCATAATCCCCACGCTGGGCATGCGGGTTGGGGATCGCAGTTTGGTGGAATTGTACTGCAGGGGGCGCTGCTGCCCATCCCCCGGTTTATGTCCCACATGGTTTGGAAGCATATCGTTTATGAGGTGTGATTGTGGAATCGTTAGCATTATTTTGAGGAAATGTTCTTTTCATTATGATATGTTTGTCATTATTATAAACGATTTAACAGTAACACCATTTGTAACATATTTGTAATGGATAACAGTTTTCAATACCTGTGGTTCAAAACCTTACATAAACTAAATAAAAATATACAAATTCAAAGTGATATGACGTAGTGTTTATGTTTTACTTGTTTGTTTATGCTTAAGTGTATGTAGGATTAATTATTGTCATAGGAATAAGTGTAATCATCGGTAGTAAATTCATAACTATTCGCATTTTTTACACGATATCAACCCTTGTATGTCCCCACTGCTGGGGCACGGGTCCTTTCATGCATCGCAGGACGGTTAGGCCATGTTCCACCACGGGGGCCAAGTCCGGGTTGGAATTTCTTACACAGTGCCATGTTTTTAAATCCAGTGCCATATGTTTCAAAATAAAGGAGCAATACCAATACACATTTAGTTCAGTTTTAGGTAATTCAGAAATAACATTCATGACAATCTCAAAGAACACAAATCGTGACAGTCGTTAAGCCATGTCAGAATCCTTATGGGCGGCTTGATGACTTCTGACAGTAAGGCCCGCCACTGTCTTACAATCCTCCACCAACCCGGACTTGGCCCCCGTGGTGGAGTATGGCCTAACCTTCTGGCGATGCAGGAAGAAGAGACCCGTGCCCCTGCAGCGAGGACATACAAGTGTTGATAACGATATCGATAGTATAAAGTTAGCTGACATTATACATAGGCTACGTTTTGCTGCGCTAAAATGTCTTATTCCCATGGGAAAAGCGGTAAACCGCGGGTAACACCACGGGGCACAGCTAGTTCGTAAATAAAAACCACACTCTGTTTGTATATCAATAGTTCCTTCCCGCCTTAAGAAGTAGTGACCGAATTTAAAGTCTCCCTCCAGAGATTAGACCTAACTAACCACCCTCAAATGGCACTTGCATATAAGTCACAACCCCACATAACTAAATCTGTAAAGGTGCATTCGCACGATGCAGGCTGCAGCGGAGGCTTCGCCGGACCGGAAGTGGTGAGTGCGGTGCGCCGCCGGAAACTGCCACCTCGGCACTGCCAACTGGGATTTACTTTCACATTTTCACTACATTTTATATCTCTGGCGGAGTCGTGATTAAAATGCGACGAGTCGGTTTCTGTTAGCATAGCTGACCTTAAAATCTTCTGTTGTAAGGCGTAGGTTGTTGTGGTGATCAGTGAAGGAATTGAAGAAGGCCTAGAGTATTACAGCATGGCGTTCATTGTGATCAAGAGAGATTTTCTAACTTGTTAAACCATACTTTTAAAGGATATTAGGATTGTTGTAAAATCAATGGAATTTGTCATGGATTAGGATTAATTGGAAAGGGGAAGATAAAAAGTACCCGGAACCGTCGTGCGTGCATGCAACGACTTATGAACGTTGATGAAGCGAGGTGATCTGTCAGGATCGTAGCAAGTGACAGTCCCTGGTCTCTGCCTACCCCTCTGGGTTACAGGCGTGAGGTTATGTATGTATGTAGGATTAATTATTGTCATAGGAATCCTATTTAATGAACAGGAAATCCTATGTAAGCCAACACGGACCACTTTTTAACAGTAACTTAATTTGATTTATTGTTAAATGCTACTTAAGCCCGTTATAACAGATAAATAAATTTTATTAATAAATAACTTCCACACAACATGTCTGATAGCCTTTAGAATATACCTCGGCTACTATAGGATAGAATCGGATATATTCTGTAATAGAAATATCGGAACTAATATGACACTTAATTTCGAGATCAGAATTCGATCATCAGTACGAAAACCGGCAAAAATTGGCAAAAACCGAAGCCTACTCTAGAGCCCGAGGTATATTCTAAAAGCTAACAGACTATACACACTTGTCTTGATAACAAACCACCAAGGCAAGGACATCACAAACAGGGAAACACACCCAGACTGGAGCCATTTTATACATCAATAACCGCGCCCCCTTGATGGAATAGAATCCATCACCGCAGTACCGCTTAACAGTCGATCCTTTAATTTTTTTTTATTTTTCTCTCCGTAAGAACCATCCTCATACTTCAAGGAATATTCTAAAAAAATAATAAGCGAAATCGGTGCAGCTGCTCCCGAGATTTGCGCTTACCAACACATTCAGCGATTCATTTTTGTATTATAGAATATACAGCAGTATTCCTAAGCCTCCCAGCTAGATATATAGATAGAATATTCTTTATGGTACAAAGAAATTGCAGTAATAGAAATTACATATTTCAAACTATAGTACGTTGTTTCTTCCAACCAGAGACGGATACAAGAAAGGAACAATTTTACAGCTCAATAATAATTATAATAAGTTCCACACAACAGACCCACTTGACCTGGTCCCAAACTAGGATACCCTGTGCTATAGTTATCAGGCAAGCCCATTCTATAGCCTTGCCCAAACATGAAAATAGCTAGATTAATAATTCTTCCTACTTTAACCCAATTGAGCAAGATCCAGGGTGATGCCGCGTGTCAAATAAAACCAGATGAAAGGCCTATAATTTGGTGCCTTGCATCACCCGATATGGATTGGGTGGGCCGCGGGCGTAACTCGCACATGGCGAAACAAATGTCGCAAATTTCGTCCCAGGGAAAGGTTTGCTTTCATTGATGAAATAAATTGGCAATTACTGTACGTACCCTACCTATTAGGATCGGAGGAATATGGGTACATTGCAACGAAAGACGGCAGTAGGTAAGCGCGGACAAAATAGGTAGAAAATTTTAATACCTACGGCCATTCATAAAAAAAGTTTAACAACTTTAAGACTAATGACTGCCTCGCAGGTCTAGCCGTTAAGGCGCTTGGGTTCCAAGACAGAGGTCGTGGGTTCGATTCCCACTGGGGGCCGCCGTACATTTGTACAAGTGGCCTCAGTCTGGGTGTATTTTCATGTTTGTGACGTCCTTGCCTGGTTAACACAGTACAGGGTAATTATGTTCTTTTTTTTCTTTTTTTTTATGCACTAACCCGTGCTAAGGACAATTATAAAAACCTATTTAGAGGCTAAAAATTCCACCCATGCCGGAATTCGAACCCGCAACCCCTGGCAATCCGTGCTAGCGCTCTTTCCAACTGAGCTAATGGGCGACTCACCGGCATCAGTGAAATTTCAAACCTCCTTACAATATTCTCTGAATTACAGTACAGGGTATCCTAGTTTGGGACCAGGTCAAGTGATTGTGTTATATGGGAGTTATTTTTATTAGACGAGACTCCCAAAACTCTGTCTAAAATAGTCTATAGAGATTTTACAAGGAAAACCCGTCAGCGTTGATTCAATGAACTGAATCTAAGGAGTGCTTTAGAGGAATCGTGTTTTGAGAAATAAGATACAACTAGTCCGCAACTTCTCCAGAGTCTTAATAAGACTGTATTATTTATAGAAGGATTGAAAAAGTATTAACATTCGCCTAATTAGGCATGTCCTGTTGTTTTTGAGATATCTGAAGAGGTAGACTGATGCTAAATATTTATTAGGAACCCGAGCCGGTAAGTAAAATCACAAAAGACATGAAATTTTCACCAGATAAAAAGGTCAATCGTTCTCACCTCTTTAGTTCCACCTATCCACTTATCTGTTGGAGAAAACGAATTCAATTTACAATTTTCATAAGTTGACACATCGGCCCTGTGGCGCAATGGATAACGCGTCTGACTACGGATCAGAAGATTCCAGGTTCGAATCCTGGCAGGGTCGCGTTAAGTTTTTACTTTTTTTTTCGATAAATTGTAAAATTTATTTATTCTTTTTGTATTTATACTAAAAAAAAGTAAGTAGGTATTCTATTATTTAACGATGCACATGGTGTCATTTCGAAGGGCAATGTCAAAATGCAGTTCGAATAAGAAAAGTTATTTCTAACAATTTAGGCATCCTATTAGGAATGACACGCTTCTCCCTAAATACCAAAAACTTTTAAAACTTCTCAGGATGTCAGGTAGCAAATAAAAGTAGTTAGCATACGCCTCCCACCCCACGCTTCAAGGGTATCGTCCTAATTAAGCGCGGTTTTTGTTAGCTTGTTCTAACAGCCCTTCACGTACAAATAAACACACATACAGACATAAAAAACTAACATTATGTTATTTATACTATATTGTATTTATTATACTTGTACATAGACTATTAAGTAATAGTATAAGTAGGAAGATATATTTCTTATTTACTTAGTAAGTATGTTGTGTATAGGTATTTTACATATATTTACAGTCTGTTAGCTTTTAGAATATACCTCGGGCTCTAGAGTAGGCTTCGGTTTTCGCCGAAAGCACACAAGTGTAATACTACTTCCTGCTCTGTATAAAACATTTCTTCACTATTTTCAAAAGTTATAAATAGCAATACATAATAAACCTTAACTTTACGAATATATCCGATTCTATTCGATAGTAGCCGAGGTATATTCTAAAAGCTAACAGACTTATATTTACATGTATTTATGTTTGTATAATTACGAGCTAGTCTTAACAATTTTCCCAAATAAACATCTTTTGGCACTGCTCCATCATCATCCCATCACCAAAGGTTAGCTGGAAGAATATACTTATTAAGGTCGTTTATGTACAAAAGTCGATGATTACGTCTATCTTGGCCATACTTTGTCATTCAGCCAATGCTCTCAGGAGAAAGAGATCGCTAGACGAATCCAGTTGGGATGGGCTGCCTTTAAGAAGCTGGACGACATGTTTAAAGCGAAAATCCCACAATGCCTAAAGACCAAGGCATTTAACCAATGCATTCTACCCATCCTCACGTACGGTGCCGAAACGTGGACGCTCACAAAGGCTAACATGGAAAAAATCCAAGTCGCACAGAGAGCCATGGAGCGAGCCATGTTAGGTATTTCACTTGTTGATCGAGTGCGCAACGTTGCAATCCGACAAAAGACCAGAGTCGAAGATGTGGGCACACGGATCACAAAGTTGAAGTGGAGATGGGCGGGACACCTGATGAGACGGGATGACGGAAGGTGGACAAGGGCAGTCACGGAGTGGTGGCCAAGAACCGGTCGTCGTTCGGTGGGTAGACCACTTGCCCGTTGGAGGGATGACATTAAAAAAGCGGCCGGGGGTAAGTGGTCGAGATTGGCTAGAGACCGGGAGAGTTGGTGTGAAATGGAAGAGGCCTATACCCAGCAGTGGGCTTCATTCATGGGCTGGATAGATAGATAGATAGATAGATAGATAGATAGATAGATAGATAGATAGATAGATAGATAGATAGATAGATAGATAGATAGATAGATAGATAGATAGATAGATAGATAGATAGATAGATAGATAGATAGATAGATAGATAGATAGATAGATAGATAGATAGATAGATAGATAGATAGATAGATAGATAGATAGATAGATAGATAGATAGATAGATAGATAGATAGATAGATAGATAGATAGATAGATAGATAGATAGATAGATAGATAGATAGATAGATAGATAGATAGATAGATAGATAGATAGATAGATAGATAGATAGATAGATAGATAGATAGATAGATAGATAGATAGATAGATAGATAGATAGATAGATAGATAGATAGATAGATAGATAGATAGATAGATAGATAGATAGATAGATAGATAGATAGATAGATAGATAGATAGATAGATAGATAGATAGATAGATAGATAGATAGATAGATAGATAGATAGATAGATAGATAGATAGATAGATAGATAGATAGATAGATAGATAGATAGATAGATAGATAGATAGATAGATAGATAGATAGATAGATAGATAGATAGATAGATAGATAGATAGATAGATAGATAGATGTACAAATGTGGTATGACGACCAGGTGGGATGACGATCTGCGAAAAACTGCAGGCAGATGCTGGATGCGGCAAGCTGAAGACAGGGCGCTATGGCGCTCATTAGGGGAGGGCTATGTCCATCAGTGGACTACATAATATAGCCTGAAGAAGAAGAAGATGTAAATAAAGAATAAAGAAATAGGAATACATTAATGGCTCAATAAATAATTTTCAATTTCTAAAATGCCTTTTCTAGGCGACACCTATGGGTTTGCACTATATGCTGACTGTTATATTATATTATTACTGCCTCTTTGGCTTAGCGGTATCACGTCTGCTTACCATGCTTGAGGTCGTGGATTCGATTCCCACTGGGGGCCGCCGTACATTCGTTCAAGTGGCCTCAGTCTGTGTGTATTTCCATGATTTGACTTTTAATTTTCAGTCATTGAAATTAAAGAAATAAATATTCAAAAGTCTTGCCATTTTCGAATAGATAATTTTTTTTTCATTTGAAAAAATAGATTCCGCATTAAAGTCGGACCAGTTATACTATTATACTGTTAATAAAGTCAGAACCTAGCAACCTATTTGCCTCTCGCTCATACAATATTGTGTGAGCATATTTTTATTTTTATTTTATTTAAATATGACAACCAACAGGCGATACTACAATACAGTCACAGAGAAAAAAAAACACACCCACAAATAACATGGTAATGGCTCATCCACTTATAGATTGTCGCATCATGCATTTAAAAATCAACAAACTGAATATATATTAATCCATTTCAAAGATATAAAATAAATATTAAATAAAGACAAATTAAACTAAAAAAACTATTTAAATGTACATAATTTTAAATAGTTATATAACATCTTCGTGTTATCCATACGGTACAATTTTGGTTTAAAAATATTAAAAGACTGCCAAGTGCAAGTCAGACTTGTGCGACTAGGGCTCCGATACTATAACTCAACAGCTGTGGTATGGAAACTCTAAATAAACAAAAAAAATACAGCTGTTGTTTCATACATTCACTAGAGCAAATATCAAAACGTTAATGGAACACTGGTATGTACAACTGATATGTTTTCGATTTTTTGTTTTGATGTTTTGAGTAGAACGAAATTCTCAAACTTTACTGCACCTCTCTGGTGTTTGTTTTGGCTCTACAGTAAGCATTATATACTCGTATACGCTCAACCCCAGCGGAATGTCAAATTATAGATCACACCCATTCTACTATTCCAGCATTGAATTTGAAGTATTCCTTACTTCAAATTCAATGATTCCAGTTCATACCTACCAAATGGTATATTTTCGATATTTTGTATTGATTAATAGAACAAACCTCTTTAAAGTTTTACTGCACCTTTCTGGTGTTTCAGAAAGTTAAGGTGGTGGTGGGTATTTTAAAGGTAGTGGTTATTTATAAAACTTATAAAATTTAATTTCTTCATTGAATTAAAAAGACTTTCTAAACAGTAGTAAGTAGTAGCTGTGGTAGTTGCAAAGAAAAAAAATACCGCGTTTATTTATCTTTTAATATGGCTTCTCCGATTATACTGAATTATACTGATTTTTTGTGAAAGTCTTCCATTCAAAAAGTTTTCTCCTTAATATCATGTTACGCTATTACGTTCATATTTGTCAATAGGCAGTTTGACAGTGTGAAAAAAAGGATTTATTATATACATTTATACCATTTATGACTTTTAAAACCGATTTCAGGCATTTAAACCTAAAAAAATATAATTTCTGCAAAAAAACTGTATAAAGCTTGATAATTTTGGATCTGTGGCTATTTTATCGAAACGGTCAGGATTGTTCTAATCAATAATTACGCCGCAACTCAGTAAATATAGCGATTTCCGAGAACCCGAGAGTTGACTTGAAGTTTGTTTGTTTGCTAACTAATGACGTCACTAATACTTGTGCGACGCCCAAGCGACGCCATATTGCGGCTTATTTTCAAAATGTTTTTTTTAGAAAAAATACACAAAAAATATAAAAATTGTCTCTTTCTGAGCACTTATTAAACACCAACGAAAATCTGAGTTACTACTTACATCTGTTTATTTATTTTCTGTGATGTGTCTTGTTGTTGTATAGGTAAATGTATTTATTTCATTAAATGTATAATCTAGTAGTTTACAAAGCAAATAGTAAGTAAACAAATTTTAAACAAACTATAATCGCTCTTCACTTTCTGTGCGAACGACAACGCTGACGTGTGTTCGCGTAAGTTGGCGCATGAAATTTTCACGCCACTCCGAAGTTGGGGCCTCATTAAAACTTGCGCCCTACATGGGAATTAGCCCCGAGTCTTACACAAGTTGAATCTTAACGTGTACGTGAACTTGCGAGGGGCAATTATGCTCTAAGACGCCTTTTAAGAGTGTGTGGGATAGACTCTTATCGCCTTTTATCATTAACTAGGTGACACTTTGTGATTGTTTTGGAAATCCCATAATTTTTTAGCAACCCGCGACCCAATGGCCGTGCAATTTGAGGAGAAAATATACACTTTTATATTCTGATTGTTCCTACGCCAAATCCAAATCTAAGCCGTTCATCCGTGATTGCGAGAAAAACATCGAAGCTTTCAAAAAATATTAGAACATCGAGACATTTAATGCTAGAGAGATCGTTGTGAGAGATTTTTCTTAGTTCTGTAATGATTCGGTGTTTACTGTCTTATGTTTAGGTAAAAGAAATGTGTAACTAAATAAATCAATAATTGAATAAATAAATTTTCATGGCATTACCCCTTACATCCATTATGTACATAACTCAAGGTTAGCTGTAAGTAATTAAAAGGTTAACTTAAAAGACGAGTTCAGCCATTGATTGAGCTAAATATTTTTTGAATAATATGAACGATGATAGCAAATCCACAATTAATCAATTTAGAGTAGAAACAACTCAATAAACTTCATTTTCTTTGCTACAAAATACCAAGCAAACTAAAAGGATACAGTAAGTCAACCTATTACACTCCGCGCTACACCTATGGCTTCATAGATAATCTATCTATTTACGTATTATATAGTCCAAGGTGGAAGCGATAGCTTACCTAGACTCAGTGGGAAGGGACGCTCGACTGACAATACCCAAATTTCAAGATAATACTAGTTTTACCTCCACAGTTTGTATTTTGTTTAACAGAGAAACAAGCTTGCTCTTGGTGATAAAGAATTATTTTCTACTTTTTTGTTCAGTAATTTTATACTAAGTTAATTCACTGTCCCTTCACTAGCATATATCTGAGCCTCGAACATGCCGCTCGGAACCTGATACCGCTAATGATATTCATAACCCGGCCGCGACAAAGGCATCGCTATGAAGGGTTGAAGCGAAGATGCTATCTCAATGCTAGGTCGCATTAAAATAAACCCATTTGTTCGAGTTCTGCATTCAGCGCACTATACGATGTTTGTTGCATTATTGTCAGGTAATTTAATATGCAAACCGCGTGGGCCTGGATTTTTAAGGGTGCGCAAAGAGTGACAAGTGGTTTCTCCCTTTTAAACATTTTGATGATACAGATAAATTATGTGTTAAAGATAAAAAATGCACGATTTGAGCTTAATCCTAATCGCGTAAAATTGAGGACATGAACATCAATAACCATATACGTACCCTACAGATATATAAACACAAGCCCGTGCCAAAATTCGCTTGTGACAAAATAGAAGGTATTTTATTTACTTCCACAATAGGTATAGACGAAGGCATACGTGTTTCAGAGCAAGACAATTGTGCAATGCATAAACTTTAAACGCAAGATCGACGAGAAACCATGAGGACAATAAAACAAACAAAAGCGTATCTGCCTGAAGCGCCGCCACCCCCGCGCGCTCGCGCTCCCCCCTTAGGCCTGCGCCCCCATGGCGCACCGCCCCTACAAGCTTCTCGCCCTGTGATTGGCGCATTCTCTACCGCCCTACAACGCGAGTGTGCACTCCAGCCCGAGTCGGAACGAGACGCAGCACCCCTATAAAGATTTTACATCGATTATGGGGGTATGTAGGCAGGTTGTTTCGCTCCCACCCGCGCGCTCCCACTGCGGCCCTCTCGCGCAGCCGCCGACAATTAAAACGCGGGGCGGTTTGCGCGAGTGCGCGCGGCGCGACGTCACTATAATGTGGTTAGTCAGTGAGCGCCGGGGCCGGGCCGACGGCGACGGGGACACGGAGGAGCAACGGGAGCGCTGGCTCGCGGCACGGGCGCCGTGCACCAACACGGTGGAGTTCAAGACGGCGTGCGCGGGGGCCGGCGAGCCGCCCGCGCCGCCGCTCGCCGCGCTGCCGGACCCGCAGCAGTTCAACATATTCCCGGCGTTCTTCAGCCGCCAACTCAACTTCACGGGTGGCGGAGGGTGCGGGCAAGGGTCCAAGATCATGGAGGAGCTGAGGCCGAACCTCGTGGGGGGTCTACTGGGGGTGGGTGGACTGCTGGATGAGCACCAGTCGGATAGCAAGTTCTTGGGCGGTGGCGGGCTGGGTGCGGAAAGCAAGTATACGCCGGAGAAGGCACGCAAGTGTAGCAACGCGTCGTCATCGTCGGCGGAGGAGTTCGGAGCTCTATACGCTGGCGAGCACGCCGCCACGCCTCCCGCGCCACTGCCGCGGTCGCTGCACGACCACTCAGGTACGCCTTGCTGCTTCTCCTCTTAGATAGATAACTAGATAGATAGAGAACACTTTATTGTACATAAAAATGTAAATTACACAGATATTCCTTAACCTAAGAGTACAAACGGTGGCTTTAACACTAAAAATGATCTCTTCTCTTCTTTTACTATCTTTCTCTAGCCCTTTTCATCTTCAAAGCCTGTCTCATGCTCGAGTTGTGCCAAATGATAGCTGGAATCGCCGAAAATGGCTTGTGTGGCTAGGTAGATAGTTAGAGGACCTTTTATTGCACAGCTATAGATAGTATACTCGTATACTGTTAAATAGTCATGCACTTACATACTTCATTTCTTTATGGAATGTTGGATGCCCTATGTGTACTGTAGCGATACTTTTTTATAGCAGCTGGCTGGCGTAGCCGTCTAAGCAGAGTTTGAATTATTTTAAAAACCTATTAAGAGGCTAAAAATTCAACCCATGCCGGGAATCGAACCCGCGACCTCTGGCTATCCGTGCCAGCGCTCTTTCCAACTGAGCTAATGGGTGACTCACCGGCATCAGTGAAATTACGAACCTCTTTACAATATTCTCTGTATTACGTAGGAAATTTGAATTATTTAAAGTATTTCGTTACGTTTGGTCTATGTAGGTGTCAGTCGTGAGACTCTCAGCTAGGCTATGTTTTGGTGATGAAAAAAATAATAAAAAGAAAGTATTGTTGCTAAATCTAGAGTTTTAATAAGTAGTGCAGGGTGGTATCGGTGCTGGGCAAGCCTACACCATCTATAAAACCATGTCCCAGGCACTACAGCGTCGGAGTGGTCCCTTCACCCATCTAGTGTGAGTGAAGATACCACTGGACGCTGTATAAATCATCTCATTGAGCAGATGCAAAAAGGCCAATATTAATATTATTAATAAGTAGTGCGTACAGTACGTAAAGCACCACTTTAAGGTTTTTATTTCTACCAAATAGTTTACTTGAATATGCTCTTCTGGGTACTTAAATTCCAAAATGCAATTAGCACTAAACTACAGGCAACATACTCGTAGGTAAAGCCTGTAATTCCTACGATTTTCTAAATCGTACCATTTTCTGATTTTATACATTAGAACGACAGTGAATCATTACCACTGTCGTTCTAATATATGAAATTTCTTTCTAGATTTTATTTCTACCAAATAGTTCCCTTGGTAAATGAATACGCTCTTCAGGCTACGTACAGTACACAATGCTATTAGCACCAATCCGCAGGCAACATACGTAGAGCCTGTATTTCCTACGATCTTGTAATTCCTACCATTTTCTGATTTCATACGTTAGAACGACAGTGGTAGTATGAAACCGAAGTATTACGCCGCGGTTCAAAAAATGTATGTTCATCATTTTAGTTGATTTCTGTTGATCAGTGGTCTGGAGAAGATAATTTTTAATAATAAAGACGCCGTTTGTACTATCAGGTTAAGAAATATCTGTGTAATTTATTTTTTTGTTTACCATAAAGTATTATTATCTATCTATGCGCTTGTGGCCTAGGCAAACCAAGTGGTTGGAATCAATCACTTGAGTTAAGCTACAATAGGCGCTTTGAGGTGCGGGATGGGTGACCGTCCCGTGACTACCGCTAGTGACATTTTTCCGACCGCTTCCGTGCTTCGCAAGGCACGTTAAGCCGTTGGTACCGGCTGTCGTGTAATGGCAGTGGTTAAGCCATGTCAGAGGCCTTATAAGCGGCTTGATAACTTCCGACAGTAAGGCCCGCCACTGTCTTACAATCCTCCACTTGGCCTCCGTGGTGGAGTATGGCCTAACCTTCCGGCGATGCAGGGAGAGACCCGTGCCCCTGCAGTGGGGCCATACAAGGGTTGATAACGATCTATCTATGTATCATTTTCCTTCAAACAAAGCGAAGAGCCTGCGTGTTCCGTCGCTTAACGTAGCAGCTACGGCTACCGCGCTCGTAGTTCGTAGCACCTTCGACGTAGCCCAACTATAAGACATCAACGGGCGCTCACCAACAGGAAAATTAAATCTTTTTATATCAGATAGATGTTTCTTTATTTTTGGTTTAGTCTAAGCAACATAAAAAATATATGTCTGATGAAAAAATAAACGTCCCACTGCAGAGCACATGCCTTCTTTCAGAGAGAAATTGTGGGCTTAATTACCAGGCATGCCTACTGCTGATTGACAATTTCAAGCGCTAAGGTATTTGAACAGCTCAGATACTCAGGTTCCCTCACGATGTTTTCCTTCACGTTAGCGAGAAGTAAACTAAACCAAAAATAATGCTCTGCATTTTTTTTAATACCCAATCAATATATTTTCTACTTTATCAATTTTAAACATATAAATGTTTATTATTAAACTTGCACTTTAACTAATTCACGACTGCTGCTCTTCACAACATAATATTTTAAGTTATTACAAGCCAACATAAAATTTATATCAGCTTGGGTTCACTATCAGTATATGTCATGTTTAGTTGTATACAAACGCTATTGCTTTCCTGTACATTATGCATCTAAAAAGTATTAAATATACATCGTAGTAGTACCATGCAAGTGTAGTTAGGTACTCTTTATTGATTAAAGAGCAGATATTGCAGATACTGTAGTTAATTTCCCAAGTTCACATTGTATATCTTGGGAAAATCTTTTTTTGTCGTCGTCGTCAAGCTATACTAGTCCACTGCTGGACATAGCTCTTTTTTGTACCCTAACATTACCTAGGGCTTCATTAAGTGACTTTAGTTGGTCCCACTGTCATCCTCACGACGGAGCCGCTAGGTCAAAAAATTAGGATTAAATAATAAAGAACTCGCCATTCATTTATTTGGGTATAAATATTTCTGCCTTCTCTCCGTTGTTTCAGTTCAAGCTTCTCTGCTGAGTTTTGCAGGAAGAAATCCCTCTAAGAGATAGATTCGCCTTTGTGACAATGTTAATTATGTATTTTTTTCTAATTTATGTGTTGCGATAATGAACATATAATTAAATTACTGTCTCATAAATCGCACATCGGTATTTATTGTTACTGAGGATGGCATGCTTTGTGGCATTACTGTGGTTGAAGAATATCTGTATAAAGAATTAAACTGTGAAAATTGCTTTGGTAAATTCCGCCAAAAATCCCACAAGCACCAAGCGGTCAGTTAATGCACCGCCCTCTCTCCCACTTTTTCAAGCAAAAACAAGACATTAACTAACCGCATAGTGCTTGTGGGATTTATGGCGGAATTTAGCAAAGTAATTTTCACATTTTAATGCTATTATGGATTTCCGCAAAGTAACGCATGATTACATACAACATCTGTATATGGCACCAATGATTTATGGTAATCATGGTTGTGCTATACCTCAAAGGTCTTACGTTCTTATCTTACTGTCGTATCTTAAGCTACGCCTAACAGTTTTCAGCTGATTGGATCAAAGCTAAAGATTTTGATCCAGCTCACCTAAGTCGCAAATCAACCTAATTTTGGAGTCAGCACATCAATTTTTACATCCGTGCACTCTATTCAGTTACATTACGGGTGACTTTGCAAAAGAAATGTCAAGTTTGATGTGCTTTTGACTGCACTGTTTTGTAAAAAAATCTATCAAAAATCACGTACGTACGTCAATGTTATACATTTTGTACGTGAACAAAAGTTTTTTATTCCAAAAAGATGATTGGCAGCAGGTATGTAATGTCTGGTGGGCCCTACACTAGTGAAATCCTGTAATCTTGTAAATTACTTACTAACTCAGTCCTCTCGCAGTTTGCTGCCACACTTGGAAGTAACACTGTATAAATTGTAACAAAAATAAGTGTTCTCGAGCTCCCGTCCTTTTGTGAGACCCAGACTATTTGTTTTGCCTAAGCACATACATTCAGCTACATAATTACTATGCATGCACTCCTCGCGACACGTAGAGATACATTCTACATGCAAGTAATTACAATTTCCAATTAGAGTAATATTGCAAACAATCGGCCTCAGGCACGCTCCATGAATACGAAATGCTCGTCGCTAACGACCCGCCCCCCGCGTGTCGTGCCTCACCCCCGAAGGCTGCGTGGACTTTCGGGGTACAATGTAGGCTGGTGAGGTTATTTTTTGGCACCTTTGCACGTGGATTTTGGAGAAGAAAAATATAGCTTCGATTAGTTGGTTCTATGCTAATAAATCAATTTAAATCCTTTTGTGCGACACAGACAGAGATAGGACTGGCTCGCCACTTAGTTTCCCAAATGAGATAGGATGAAATAATGAGTATAACTTTTTCTCAGTTACCCATTTACTCATTATGTAAATTAAAGGTATAAATTATGTAAACTGCCTAGGAGCCATAAATATAAGGAATACATATACCCCTCTATTAGGCAGATTACCTAAGTCGTCTATTTTGCATCTCACAACTTTATGTATTAGCCAGTTCTAAATAGTTAAATAATTAAATCGCTGTAGCATATAGTATCAAGAAAACCTGGGTAAAACCTGGGAAAAATTAATGCTACTGTTGGTGTCCTAATAAATTATTTTATAATCAAGCAAAGCTACATTGCTAGGTCAGCAACTTTCAATCAATCTTCAACCACGGGTTAGATAATCCCAGAATAATCTTAGTAGGTGATTATTAACATAAAGGCACGTCCACACGCACGTCACGTAGACGCGGGCGGCGCTAACAATGGCGGCGCGACGTGTCCGTGTGACTGGGGTAGGGTATGTTTACACTTTGCCTGAAAGTAGCTGAAATTGCCTGCCTGAAAATTCCTGAAAACAGTTAAAATGTAAATGCAAAGCGCTAGCTAAATAGTTGAACATGACTGTTCTTTTAGTAATGCAAATACTGAATGGTTGCCCAAAGTCATACTTAATTCATTTTGATTGGTTTAATTGGATGAAAACTCTATGACTATGTTATAAGCCTTTTGAAAAGAGACAAAGTCTATGTTTGAAAAGTATTACTTGTACTATGAGCAAAGATATGAGCGTTCTTATTTTGAAAATCTGTTAATTGTTTAATAATTAGCTTTCAGTTGGTCAAAATGCAAGCAAATAAAAACAAGAAGTATGTGAAGGTACATCTTTCAGACCTATTAATATTTTCAAATAAAAGTGAAACACACACCACATCATTACGATATACACGGCAGTATGTAATAATCTGTATTCATTTCGATAAACCTAATTCCAAGATTAGATGTAAAAAGATAATAAAGGTTGATCGTTCACTCAAGGATAGTTTTGTTCTACCAAAAAGGCTAATAAAGTAGTAGTTATCGATTTACTTGTTTATGTATCTATAATGTAATCTTAATAACACACAGTTTCAGAAGTTAGAATCTGTCATTTACAATTACTTTCGTTTTTGGGGCAATTATTTTTTTTAGTTTTTTTAGTAAAGTGAGAATTTATAAAATATATATTTACTTATTTTATACTTTGTATATATATTTTATACTGTATAATATATATATATATATATATATATATATATATATATATATATATATATATATACAGATGCTTTGAAAAATATAAATCAGGAAAAATAGTCGTAAAACACACTAAATGTCGTAAAACACGCTGCATATTACAATTCCTTACATTTGGAACTGGTGAATGCCAGCATAATTTTGTTTTCTAACTTGCGTAACTTATTTATTTTTATTATATCATATAAATAAATAAATATTCATGGACATATTACACAAATCTCGTTAGCTCTATACTAAGTACAACTAAATGACTTGTGTTATAGGTGCTAACGCGACGATAGATTTAATACAATCAATACATAGATAACATCCAAGATCCGAGACCAACTAGAAAAGTTCGTTTCCTAGTTTGACCCGGCCGGGGATCGAACCCGAGACCTTCGGTTTTACAGTCAGCGTGCCAAACCGCTGCGCGACCGAGGCCGTCATATATTACTATTAATTAACCAGCTACCGATGAGTGACGGGATGATGGCATACTCGTACCTCATTTACACACCGCAGTTTGCACGCGTAGTGATTCGGCCCTTTCACTGAGATTGCATTTATACTGTAAAAGGATATATAAATTTATTTCTGCTTCCTTACAACGCGGAACATCTTTATGCATTCTCCAGCTACATTGGCTGCCAGTGTGACAGCCCCTTATGACCACTACGTGCCCGCCGCGCCGGCCTCTCTACAAAACAAAACTTCCGAGCGAGCGTAGTTGCGGAAAACTAAATACTTGCCACTTGCCCAGCTGGACGGGGATATGCGAGTTACTGAGTTTACACTGCGCTAGTTTGGCTTCGGGTATCTTGTGTGGGATTTAGGTGATGGCGTAATGATGAGAACAAAACTTGCTAGTCAAGTAGCACACCTAGACTGTGTAGGTAATTCAAATACTGCGCGGACTAGCATGGCAAGGCTAGATGACGTCAGTAATTTGAAATGGATACCTAGTTTGACTTGTAACTTTCATTAAGCCGCAGTATCTGCGCTACTTTGAATAAAATCTTTTCATTTTATTACATTTCAGTATGCAATTAGAATTAGAATATTACTAAAACTGTTTTTATACGGATAGACACTCATCAATACTACCAATAATCTTTTCGTATGGGATAAACCGCGGTGCTACAGCAAAATTTAGACCTTTTTTAAGGACCCTTTCGGTTTGTTCGTCTAACGCTTGTTTTGATAAATTGACAACTGCTACGGGTGCGTTCCAAAAATTGGTTTGTACCGCTGCGTTAGATTTCGACTGAAGCCGATCATATTTTCTGATTTGCTTCTCTTTGCACATAGTAATTTGGTGTCCCTCTCTTTTATCCAAAATTTCAATGCAGTGAGCAAAATCGAAAGCTTGCAATTGTGTTTTAATTATGTCTACTGCTCGTGTTAACCTTAGAAAATAGAATATTACTGTGCTTCGATACAAGTTATCCTCTAGTAATGATTATTATAATTGTGTTGTTTTTATTATAGTACGCAATTTTGGAAATATATTGTTTAAAGGTTGTCATTAACAAATGTTTTTTTTTCTCTACGAAAAATTGTAAAATGTTTCGTATAAAAACAAACATATTTACGAATTTTCGCGAGTTTTCTTATAGTGAGATAAGTAATGCTAAAAACTATATGTGTTCCATAGAATCATTTTTTTTTTCCATGTAGGATAAGGTTAGCTGAACTCTGCGACATTGGTAGAGCGTATAAAACGGGAATTTAAGTGATGTTTCCGAAATATAAACGTCAGAAAAAAAAACACAATTTTAAGTGGCTATGATTGTGGCCTACAGTTGGGAAAACGTCTCCTTTTTAGAATTCCATTCCTTTTTGTCTTTGGCCAACTATCGTCACCCAAGTAAGCAATTGTTTATGTCATCACACCATCTTCACCTCGGTCTGCTACGTCGCCGGCGGCCTTCCTACGGCACCTCGGCGGTGACGGTTTTTGCCCACATTTCCGGGCCTATACGTCTGACATGACCACTTAAGTTTAGCTTTGACGGTCGCAGCTTTCACCAGTGATTTTGGTTTTGTTGTTCTGTTTTTGTTAATCCTCTTCAAAACAGTAACTAGTTTGCTGTACTCCATCGCCCTTTAGCAAACCTTGAAAAAAATTTCAAGAAACATTTTTTTTTGTTAAACATACTTGACTAACTGTAACTTATTTCAGGAATTGTGTATTTTAAAGGTAACCTTGTAAAGATATTCATAAAATTTTAATACAGTGTTTTTATAGAGTTTTACTGTAGTCTTTCTTTTTGCAAAACTTATTGGTAACTGAAAACCCAAAAAATCAATAACCAAATAATTATTTTTTAACTTTCATAACTTTGTTGCGAGGATGTGATGTTAATATGTTACATATTTGTCTCAAACCTCTACATGTTAACCACTTAGGGCAAAGCAACTTTCGAGTAGCTGCCTTAAAACCTATATACTTTATTTCATATCACACTATTGCCCATTCACCATTACGCCATTTAAATTAATTGCGTAATGGCAAATTACATAAAGGTAACTGAAATTTAAATTGATTTGGTGGTACTGGAATTATAATAATAGGTATCAAATTAATCATAATTTAATCCAAATAAAAGACAGTCTCAGCGTACGTGTTCACTTCATTTTCCGGTATCACAGGTTTCACTTGAAAGTAGAATCTTTTTTTCGTCATTGACTTTATGACTCCTTGTGAACCAGTTGATCCGTTCGTATTAGTTTGTAGACTGTTCTTACTGATTTCAATGGTAGCGTTTTTCTTTTTTTCCTGTTCCTGTTTATTAAGTTTATCCAAACGATCTAGAAGCTTCTGAGTTTCTGCTAAATTGGCTGCCGCTTCTTTCTTTTGCTGATTTGGGTTACGGTTACCAATATTAGGCAGGAGATTGTGCCCGCCTAAAGCTGGGTGACTTATGAGATTATTCCCATTCGTGTTGATGAGTGAAGGGAGGTTTATCAAGTTGTTATTGGGAAGTAGACCTGTGTTTTGGTTGTTGTTTGAATTTCCATTGTTGAGTATATTGATTGCGTCAAGCAGGCCGGCGTCGTTCATCGATATTAGTATACCTGTGGATTAGAATTAGGTACGTATTAACTTCACGGTACTGTCAGCATCTTTGTTTCAAACTATCGATCTATGATTTTTTGTAACAATAGAAATATAAAAACAATAGTAGTGGGCGCCTGCTCTACAGTAAAATGTTTATTAAAAGGATTATCTTGGTCAACTAGTTTATTAAAAAGATTATCGATCTTATTTATATTAACACGAACTGACTTAAAACGCCGATTAAAACCATATTAAGTAAGCCTGCGGTAGATATTTTACAAGAAAGACGAAACCACAGATTAAATAAACACCTCTGGACCTTTTAGTGTAATCGTGGTTTTAAAAAAAAGGTCCATATTTAGATTAGCACCAAAATATTAAAATATAATAGCAGGGGGACGTCGAAATCCCAAAAGGTAGCATTCTAACTGTGATTTAGTAATGCATATAAATGTGGTGTTTACCTTTAATTGGTTTTTGTATCAAGACTCAGCCTAGACTTAAGTTACTTGTTACGCATGTTAAGATACAAAAAGTGTTGGTAGACCTAATAAAATAAATAAGTAAAATAAAAATAAATATAAAAAATTGCCGAGAATAAAAATGAATTAAAAATAATCACACAAACATCAGCGAAAAAATAATAAAACTTTGTAGTCCGAACAGTACCTTATGTCTACGATCGTCCCTTGGAAACTCAATTGTTTTTTATCGCACTTATTTACGCGTAGCGCACGTCATATTTCATTTAACATAACCGAAAAAAAATTCCATGCCTACAAAATTTTTACTACTTTTAATTGAGATGCAGCTTCGAACCAAACATGTTATTTATGTTAATTACTCTGCATTATAATAGAAAAGATAATCACAATATTACAAATGATTCCAAATTCACGCTTAGAGAATTAGATAATATGAAACGAATACTGGTGATATTCACTGCATCCAGGACACTAAGCACTGCCGCACTATGTATAGATAAATTAAATTATTTTGATGACTCTAGCGAGTCCTTACTCTTGTGTGACGAAGTGGGAATAGAATTACGTGAAACTACTAACTACACTTAGTGATAGTGTAATACGACGTTGACAAAAAAATATATAATCTATAATGTTATTCGCATGTATACTAACTTGTTATTATAGCTAAAATTGAGCACAATTGGGATCTAAAAGTCACTGCCATGTTGTTCACTATATTACACCAATAAAGATCCAACCTCTAAAACTCTGTGGTACAAACTGAACTAAAATATTGTCGAAAATCATTTGCAACACACTAATTAAATATCAATTTACTCTAATTAAATATCACACGTATTTAGCGTCCAACTATGATTCACTACACATCATAAGCCTACCCGGAAGTTTACAACGTGAACTCGCACAAATCCCTACAAATACTTACTAATGATCCGAATAATCAAATCACTTGCACCTTGACGTGACCAATGGTCAGCAGCTGTTTGTTTGACAAATTGTTCATAGCCATCCAAAATATTTGTCACTCAAGTGAACCCTTGTTTGCCAATGTAATAAGGACTATTTTGCTGTATTACATAGGATGTAGAGTACGAGTATAATCCGTGGCGCGTGGCCGACGCGTGCGCCGCTTGACACCTGCCCCTATCTTTGTGGGGCCACTATCTCACTCACCCCTTTACCACAATACGGTGTTCCCTACTATAATAACTATGAATGAACGACAATTCTCACGAATGAAGCGGGTAGGTTATAGTAATTCACTGTCTATTATTTTACCGTATACGAGGCTGCTACTTATGTATGCGGAATAGAAAAAATAAACAAATGTATATGGCTAAATATGCTTTTATTGTTTTTCAAAGTTTTCTCCACCATGATCGATGCACTTTTGTATTCGATGAAACCAATTTGTAAAACACTTTTTCCACTCTGATTGAGATATCTCCAAAACGTGCTGTTTGAACGCATCTACGGCATCTTCACGGGTCGAAAATCGTTGACCACGTAATTTATTCTTTACATTTGGGAATAAATAGAAATCATTGGGAGCCAAATCAGGGCTATACGGCGGATGACCCATCAATTCTATTTTTTGACCATCCAAAAATGTAGTTGTTTCCTGAGATGTATGACAGCTGGCATTGTCATGGTGAAGTATGATTCTGCGTGGTTTTTTTGGCGTATTTCTTCAAATATTTCTGGCAAACAAATGGTCGTGTACCACTCCGAATTAACCGTTCTGCGATTCTCCAGTAGTATTGTAGCCACATGGCCATTAATACCAAAAAAGCAGGCCACCATTTGCTTTACAGTGCTTTTTGCACGAGCCACTTTCGTCGGGTTCGGCTCATTTTGAAACACCCAAACTGTTGATTTTTGTTTAGTTTGGTGACGGTACGCGTAGATCCAGGATTCGTCACCTGTATAGATATTATAAACAGATTTTGTGTCGCCTCCGTTGAATTTTTTTTAAGGTTTTCTTGCACCATTCGACGCGAGCATCTTTTTGATCCTGAGTTAAGTTGTGCGGGATCCAACGCGAACAAATTTTTTTACAGACATAATTATGTTCATGTAATATCCTATGAATGCTCGTCATACATATGCCCAGAATAACCTCTATCTTGCTATACGTAACATGGCGGTCTTGCATGATTAGTTTTCGCACAGCTTCAATATTTTGTGGCACAACCACCGATTTCGGGCGACCTTCTTTAACTTCGTCCGTGAGCTTACTGCGCACGCGATTAAACTCACTAAACCAGTGATACACAGTCGTTTTTGATGGAGCTTCACCACCAAAAGTCGAAGTTAATTGATCTACGCACTGTTGTTGCGTTAAACCACGTCGAAAATCGTAATAAATCATAGCACGAATATTTTCACGAGTGAGTTCCATTTTTTCAGCGATATGGCATTTTAAACTAACTTTTTACACTAACGTATATAAGAGAAAAATATTAGCGGCCAGTATTTAAAAAAAGAACGACCATGGAGGTCAGACATTGCGTTTAAAATTATTGGAATCCCAGATTCCGCATACATAAGTAGCAGCCTATGTATGTCATACGTCTCTACAATTGTAATTGTTCCTAGACTTCTTGAAAATTAAAGATTTGAGTTCCGAGGGACACCATATTTCAAGCAATTATTGAAGTTGATAAATGTTTATTTATTACACATAGATTCTAGAACATGTAATACTATAACAAAAACTAGGGACAACGATGTAATAAAAAGGATAGGGCTCAGCTTCTCAGCTTAGTGCTGTGAACACATACATCATCACAGCGGTGATTTTCACCACGTCCCTGTTCTCAGTGAATAAAATATAACAAAGTTTGCTGATTCTAAAATAAATCACTATGGTTATTAATTATATTTCTAGCCAGATTCATCATGAAATTCCTTTTAGTGATGTCAGTATGCTATCTGAAGAAAAACATTTATTATAAAACATGAAGATCTATCATAGTATGACGAAGAGATTGACAAGGGAGGCGGCACTATCTACTAACTTGTACCAATTTTGTACTGAATTTAACCGTCAACTTTATACATACCTAGATAAATTAGTAACAAATTAATTAAAGCTGATTTTATATGGATTTATGCTCGTTTAGTAAGAAACTATTCGCTGTCCTGATCGGTACAGATATAGCTGACCTTCCTAAGTTAGCAGGATCACCTACCTATAAACTAAAAAGCATGTGCTTTAAATAGAAAAAATAACCAATGGTGAAGAATTAATTATTTAATACTTGTTCTGCGACTTAAGTAAAGTTTTTTAATTGAAATTTTCGTTTAGTAAATAGATACCTGTAGTACTGTCTTTTCGAATTTCTCAGAAAAGAACGTTACTTAAATATTTACTTAGTAAAATTCTCAATTCAGAAACCAGCTCTTCATTGTTTATTTTAACTCCTTAACAAAAAAAAACATATTTAGAGGTTAAAAATTCCACCTATGCCGGGATTCAAACCCACGACCTCTGGCTATCCGTGCCAGCGCTCTATCCAACTGAGCTAATGGGCGACTCACCGGCATCAGTAAAATTTCGAACCTCTTTACACTATTCTCTGTATTGCGTACAGGCAGCGACATCTGGCTTAAGAAAATTGCATTACTTACAGCCCCGACTACCTACTTTGCAGTTAGGTTTTTACATCGGAATGATATTACTGTACCCTCATGATTATACTATTCTTATTTTTAATGCACTAACCCGTGCTAAGGACAATTTAAAAAAAAAGTGGAATTTTTAACCTCTAAATAGGTTTTTAAAATTGTCCTTAGCACGGGTTAGTGCATTAAAAATAAAAATAGTATAAAAAAAGATAGATCAAATCATTGGTATTTTTTTAACTATTAGCTAGTAGACCCTTTGAAACTCTATTATAGTTTGGGCTCCTATATGCGCATAATAATAAATCTCTCGTAAAGAGACCACTCGACTTAATAGAGTGACACTCTGCTCACACCCACTGCACTAATCGCTACCAACTTAGCCGAACCACTTTTTAACGCATTTCACTCTTAACTACTTGGAATAAGACTCATGTTAGTTTGGTCGATGCGAAAAATAGAGTTGTTTGGACAAACTCCCCTCGTAAACGTGCGCTCGCGCCGTCTCTGCGCAAATCTGTTAAGCCTATTGTAATTACGCGCATTTGAAGCGTGCCTAAAGATCAGCTGTTAAGCGCAAAAATACTTTGTAGAGTGGTGAATTTATACGTTAGGGATAGTTTTTGGTTGTGTCTACAGTGAATCAGATATGTCATTAATTTCTTGGATATACTCTTTGTTTCATTTATTTGAATAGAATTGACTTTATTTTGAGAGAATCGTTAGATTTCAATCTATAGATATGTTATAGAGTAGTAAACAAAATCGGCCTTAATTAAAAAACACAAAATATTTTAAAACACTCCAAAAAATCTGACTAATATAGTGGAGTGTGTGGTGGTAAATGCAGTAGAGAAGGAAAAGAAGTCACCACGGAGTAAGTAAAACGCCTCCAGGCGTGTTTTAGTGAAATCGTGATTTTATAAATAAGGCCGTTATTTCGTAGGTATGGTTTCGACAGTTTTAAACATTCTTTTATATAAAAACAGCTAGTTTCAGGCGTCAAAATCTCGATAGTTACGCAAATTTTATTTACGAAATTTTAAATTTTAATAGGCGGAAAACAGTTGTAGCTGATTAAAAAATATTTTAAGTATTAATAATCTATTAGGTAATAGGTTATTAATGCCTTTGCCCAGCAGTGGGAGACTATCGAGGCGACATAAAAAAAGGTAATTAAGGCATAGGTAATTAAAGAGGCATAAAAACTTGTACTTTTATAGGTCTCGATGAATTTTAAGTTAAAGAGAAATGACTCAAATTATATCAAAATCAATAAAGATATAATTTCACAGATACTCTACAGTACATGCCTCAGAACACAACTTCTTTTTGTGTTCTGTGGTACAGGCGTACGTACTTCTGGGATATTTTGAGTAATCTGCCACTCAATTGTCGCATGCACTCCGCACACCCATTTGAGCCACTGTTGTCTGGACTAAAACACAAATGAGTGATCGCAATCTAGAGAGAGATTTGTGGCATTTGCGACCGATTAAAGCCCGATTAGTAGCTTGAAGCAACATATGGAGTTTAGAACTTAGGGCGAAGCCCCCCGCGTCGCACCCGAGGTGGCTCGGGACTCCAGCGGTGCTCTGTTGCACTTTTCTGTAGTAGAATTCCCGTCAAACAACATGACTAAATAAATCTGACTCTGCATGAACGTATGGCATTGACGCGAGATATGCCTTAAAACTCAAAATTAACTAAATTTAGCTTACATTATCTAAAGGTATAAAGTAAAATAGTATAATTAGGTGTCCATCTCAAACTCAAAGATTTTTGTTCAATTTATATGCCGGGTATAAAAATACAAAATAGTCATGAATGACTTCTACATTCCAAATATTTGTACCGCAGCGCACGTTAAATCAAATCTGACGTTAGTGGTACATATTGTTAGTATGGTATCTATCTATCTAATTATTTATATTTTTGGGGGTTTCAATGAGTACATTTATGCAATTTATGCAAACATGACAGCAAACCTTAGATTTTGATGCATGTTTTTTTATGAATCCATTCGAATAATGTTTAATATCACGCGTTCATAGTGTTCGATTAAATTAAGCGTTTAATTAATAATAATGAACAGTGCCAATTAGTAAACCAGGGGTCGACCCACAAACTTAGCTTAGTTAGTAGGTTGTTTAGTTACCAAATACAATCGATTGTATGTTAAACTTTGAACACGTGAACCCTACTCGGTTGAGTTACGGATGACTTTGAAACTAAATGACGAGTTCCGCTGTCCCGCATTGTAGCACCTGATAGCACAAAAGCTTTTACACGAAGTCACCTGTAGCAAAGAGTGCGAATGTAAAACTTGATATGCTGTCAAAGAGACGTTTTTGAATCACAAGATAATTTTTGAAGCCCTTGCTCCCCAGTAAAATTAGATTTTCAGATTATAAGGAGTGATAGTATTTGTTTATGAATTTGAAATGAGATACGCAGTGATGCGAATTGATACATAGGGTAAGAGTAGCTATTTGGCGTTACCTAATACATATTAAATTTCATAAAAGTTTTTCATAGTATACACTCTTAGAAAAGATAAGAATATTCTTTATTGTACACCAGAGCACATATTATAAAACATGTAAATATACAGAAAACAATTGGCATTGGAATTTACTACCATTGTTGGATCTATGGTCGATATCAACTCTTGTAAGTGCCCACTGATGGGGCAACGGTCTTTTCATGCATCGCAGGAAGGTTAGTCCATACTCCACCACGGGGGCCAAGTCCGGGTAAGTTGAGAATTGTAAGACCACTGTCTTAGAATCTGCGGGCCTTACTGTCACAAACTATCAAGCCGCCCATAAGGCCTCTGACATGGCTTAACGACTGTCATTACACGACAGCCGGCCGAACGGCATTAAGTGTCTTGCGAAGCACGGAAGCGCTCTGAAAAATTCCACGAGCGGTAATCACGTGATGGTCACTCAACTAGGCCACGAGTAAACCGAGCGGATCTGACTTGGGTTAATGCTTCAAAGCATCTCAAAGGTAATAAAAATTTATCTTACGCATTTGCGACATATAAATAAGATCCCAGTATCCCCCACGCACGTTATCAAGTAACACAACTATATTTTCGCCCAAAGTCACAGATTACAGAGTACAGTCACCAACAACAATGGCATCCACATGTTCGCTACAGTGTCGGTCACTCGACACCTCTCGCGCGGCCCAGATGTCGCTTTTATGTCAATCGTCATAATTAGGGGATTACCACCCCTAATGACACGTTACATTGAATCTAAGTGACGCCCCGAACAAATGTTCGCCTTTGTCGCCTCGTCTGTACTCTGTAAATATTGCTCAGTCGTTGCGGTTGGGGATATGCCGCCACTCGCCTTATTTGTGCCACCCCATTGATGTGCCGGCAGTCAGTGCAGATAGTATCTAGTGTGATTGAAACATCATCGCGCCAATGTTTTGTAAGTGATTGCAGTGCCTCAAGAAAAATTAAAAGTGTTGTCATTAATTACTAAGGACGATAGGTACTTTAAACACGGGCGCTCAACGATAAAAACGCCAGGAAAATGTCCGACGACCATAATTGCATCGCTTCTAAAAACCATCCGCCAAAACGTCAAAAACCATCCCGAAAAAATACGCCATCAAAGCACCTCGGAAAACACACAGAGGAGCTGAAAAAAGGCAGCCTTTTAAACGTTAAAAGGCTCCGTTTACCGCGGACGCAAACACTTAGCTGCGATGTTAATTAATAAGTAGCTGGGACGCCGTCAAAGGGAATGCATGAATACTTGGTCCCTCCGCAGCTTTTAAAACTTCCCCTCGTAATTCGACTCAGAGAAACCGAAGTTAAACTGATTACGATGCCAATATGCGGATTTTTCGCCGAAACGTTTACAAAACGCGCCTTTGACGCGAGAGCGCATGTGAACACAATTAGATACTGAGTACGGATGTCTATATAACGGTGTGTGATGGAAGCTTTGAGAGCGCGCATAAGAATCTCGAAACCAATCTGTTAGGTACCGGAAGTGATCATCAAACTCAAAATACTCAAATATTTTTGTTTATCATCATACAATACATTATGGCTTAATGAAAGATAATATCTTATTAATAAAAATATCTTTATTTATTAGTATAGTCATTAAATTTTTGTCCTCTTGTGAATAGAATAGAATAGAATAGAATAGAATAGAATAGAATAGAATAGAATAGAATAGAATAGAATAGAATAGAATAGAATAGAATAGAATAGAATAGAATAGAATAGAATAGAATAGAATAGAATAGAATAGAATAGAATAGAATAGAATAGAATAGAATAGAATAGAATAGAATAGAATAGAATAGAATAGAATAGAATAGAATAGAATAGAATAGAAAAGGTTTATTTATTACACACAAAACACAGAATAATTTTAACAAAGAATAACCAATGAAAGAAAAACATTAGACACGTATAACTAAAAGTTAATACAATAGCGAAACTGTGTGTCGTGGCAATAAATGGGTACCTGACTCAGCATTGTGTTACGAGTTTTCCCGTAACGCTGGTATTCTGTCAAAACCCAGGGTGACAGTCACGAGAATCAACAGAATAATAACTTTATGCTTACAAACAAAAGACAAATAGGTGTTATTACTTTCCTTATCTTGTGTAGAACTTTATTATAAGATATATATGTATGTTTATAATAAATTATAAGTTTATATAAGTAACGGTATGTAAGTGTATTATTATTAAGTATAAGTATGTATCAATATTCAAATTTACACTGGCTACCCGTCTTTCTAATTTCGAAATTAGAAATTAAACGAAAAAGAAGAAATTGCTTTTAGCAATAAGGCCGCCAATTGTACTATGTATATTTGCAATGGTTTTGTATTTGTTGTTTTTCCAGTGTACAATGAAGAATATTCTTATCTCCTCTTATCTTTGGTATTGTCAGTTTCAGCAAAGTAGATTATGTGATGAAGAAAGTGACAAAGAAACTACAGTCATAACTTTTCAGTCGTATTTATAAAAACGCGTTTCCTCTAAAACAAGACTTAATATACTATTTTTATTTTTATTGCACTAACCCGTGCTAAGGACAATTTTAAAAACCTATTTAGAGGCTAAAAATTTCACCCGTGCCGGGATTCGAACCCGCGAACTCTGGCTATCCGTGCCAGCGCTCTTTTCAACTGAGCCAATGGGCGACTCACCGGCATCAGTGAAATTTCGAACCTCTTTACAGTATTCTCTGTATTACGTACAGGCAGCGACATCTGACTTAAGTAAATTGCATCACTTACAGCCCCGACTACCTACTTTGCAGTTAGGTTTTTACATTGGAATGATATCACTGTACCCACATGATTATACTATTTTTATTTTTAATGCACTAACCCGTGCTAAGGACAATTTGAAAAACCTATTTAGAGGCTATAAATTCCACCCATGCCGGAATTCGAACCCGCGACTAGAGAGAGAGAATACTGTAAAGAGGTTCGAAATTTCACTGATGCCGGTGAGTCACCCATTAGCTCAGTTGAAAAGAGCGCTGGCACGGATAGCCAGAGGTCGCGGGTTCGAATCCTGGCATGGGTGGAATTTTTAGCCTCTAAATAGGTTTTTAATACTTACTTAATTTTTTTCTACTACTCGTATTTGAATCCCACGCACAAGCGCGTCTTTGAAACGTCAATATAATAACATGGCAGTCAAATTAAGTGATTGTAAACTTGTGTTGTATATTGCTAAAAAAAGATTAGATAAAACAAATTGACAAGGAAACTTTTTAGGTACACGTAGATATTCGTGATTAAACCCGTAAAATATATATACTATGTATGTGTATCACGAGTAATTTAAAATAATTAAACAGTGTGAAAACGAAAATTAAAATATGTCTAAATCATCGTAATCTTTTCCACAAAGTGATTATAAAAATGTGCCTATACTGTGAGATGGTGTTCTGTCGAAGGTGAAAATCAGTATTATTAATGAAATTTCTGAAGCAGAAAGTACCATGAGGTTGAAAAATGTTTTCTAATGTGAAATGTATCAGAGTCTGTCCTCTGCTATGCGTAAATAATAAAAAGAACAATCTCAGTTGTTAACAGCATTAAAAATAATATAGTTATGTGGGTACAGCGATATCATTCCGATGCAAAACCTAACTGCAAAGTAGGTACTCGGGGCTGCGAGTGATGCAAATTACTTCAGCCAGATGTCGCTGCCTGTACGTAATACAGAGAGTGTTGTAAAGAGGTTCGAAATTTCACTGATGCCGGTGAGTCGCCCATTGGCTCAGTTGGAAAGAGCGCTGGCACGGATAGCCAGAGGTCGCGGGTTCGAATCTCGGCATGGGTGAAATTTTTAGCCTCTAAATAGGTTCTTTAAAACGTGTACTTCATCATCGTCATCAGCCAACTGCAGCCCACAGCTGGGTATAAGCCTTTTCCCCCAAATTGCATCTCTCAAGGTCCCGTGCCATCCGCATCCACGCACCCTCCGCCGATTTCGTTATCAACCCTTGTATGTCCCCACTGCTGGGGCATGGGTCTCTTCTTGCATCGCAGGAAGGTTAGGCCATACTCCACCACGGGGGCCAAGTCTGGGTTGGTCCTCCGCCGACTAGACTATGTCATCGGACCATCGGGCTGCTGGTCTGCCCACCATCGTCCTATTCTCAGCCGCATTGTTGCGCTGCTCCATCTGCCGTCTTTCCGTCTTGACTGGTGTCCCGCCTATTTCCACTTAAATCTCTCGCAGACTCTTTCGCCGATGTTGGTGACCTTTGTCTAACGACGGATGACGTGTACTTAGCCTTTAACAATCCTAAAAATGGTTGAAATACGTGCGAGTAATTGTTCCCTTTAGATAAGATAAGATAAGATAAGATGAGAATATTCTTTATTGTACACCAGAGAACATATTATAAAACATGTCACTTACTGTCACGCATTTATGTGCCTTAGCTACAAGTAAAAGCAGCCCTTAATATACATGGTTATTTTTTAATTCCTGGGCTTTCTAAATAAAGTTTGTGTGTTTCCTGATTTTTTTTGTACTCACATTTTTCGTATCGAAGAACCAAAGTTGTAAATTATACAAACTAACCAACATTTTACAATCATTGTACATTTTACAGGATACGTAATAGTTTGATTACAAAACGTTGTGAATTGAAAGAGGATGTAGTGACTAGAATTGAGAAATGAATGTTACGTTGGTTTGCAAGCTGGACAGGATGAAGGAAGAAATACATCGAGTGAATGTAAGGGTGGTAGCGGCGGGAAGATACATCCCAGGTGGTGGACAAACTTCGACAAAATAGGGGTATATTAGGAAAAAGGGCCAGACAAAAAGTACTCGAAGCGTGCGTGCGTGCGTGCATGAAAGGATTAATGAATGTTGATGAAGCGAAAGAGATCTGGCAGGAATTTGGCATGTGGTGGACCCTACCTCTCCCTCTCCAAAACATAAACGTGAGTTTATGATATGTCTAACTATCAAATTTCAAGCTATTTTGACAGTTAAAGGATCGGAATCGCTCAGAATTTGTTGCTTGTAACATCAAAATCATGTTACAAGCATCAAATCCTGAGGGATTCCGATTATCACGTTAATTAGATCTTGAATCACTCGTAACCTCGGGAATAGCTCGTAACCCCGGCTGCCTAAGTAACCTTAAATGATCACGAAGGTTAAGCAATATAGGGCGCGTTCAGTGCATGGATGGGTGACCCTCTGTGACTAACGCTTGTGGCATGTATTCTAGCTGTTCCGTGCTTCCCAAGGCACGTCAAGCTGTTGGTGCCGGCTGCCGTCGATAGATGGCAGTTGTCAAAGCAAGTCCGAGGACTTCGCCTCGGACTTGCTTAGCCTTAGGGCGGCTTGAAAACTTCTGACAGTAAGACCAGCCACTAGTCTTGTAAGCCTCCACCAATCTGGACTTAAAGTATGGTAAAAGTATAGACTTTCCTCAGGGAAAAGACCCGTGCCCATCGGCGGGGACATCATGGGTTGAAGATGAATTAGATCTCTATGTTAATTATTATGTGACAGTCAGACGATTGGAAACGCTCAGAATTTAGTGCCGCGAGTTTATATGTTATGTTGCGCATTTTAGAAATAACCTTGTTTATCGCATCATAAGACGATAACTACACATCGATTGTATCTCAGCCAATAAGACAACCTATTTGTCGCCTGTGCGAAAGGAGTAGATTTTTGAGTGTGTAGACTGTTCTTCACAAATCCACTCCGTTTCCGCTCAATCCGGCGCTTTACCGCGACCTAAAATCCGCGCTGAAAGGCCACTGTGGAGCAACCCAGGCTGTCCCCGGCAAGTGGGTCACACCGTCTGTTCGCAGGCATCCGTCGCCGAATCATTAGGGCGCTAACAGCGTTAGTTAGGGAAACACAATTACAATTAGGCGCGGGGCAGCCGCGAACTTGACCTACGGTCCGGATCGATGCTCCCGCTATGCAAATAAGAACTCGGGGAGCGTTTTCTTTGCGAGTGTTGACCCGCGCGCCGTGAAATGTGAGATCGTTGGGCCTTTCAGCCCGTTTAGGCGCCGGATGGTAAGATATTCAAGGTCGTTGGGCTGCGTACTCTATGTAAATAGGCAAATAACTTGTTCCCAGCCTTCAGAAGAGTTTTTTTACAAATAAGGCCTTTGTAAGAAGTGAAAGTAAAATGTGAAGGAAATCATCGTGAGGAAACCTGAGTGTCTGAGGTCTTCAAATACCTCAGCGCTTGAAATTGCCAATCCGTGGTGAGCAGGTGCTTACAAGGGGCTAACTAGCGCCACCAATGGAGATAAATCATATCTTCTTTTAGAACACGTCTTTGGAAAAAATGGACATTATAAATCGTAATAGATATAGTAGCTCCTTTAGAACTTACTGACAAGGACCTAGGTGCAAGAATCTAGAACTTAAAGCAGATTGGCTAAAAACGATCGTTTTAAGCGCAAAACGATTAAAGTCATAGGTGTAAATATTTTAGGTTCTTCAAATAGTTGTCACAGTTGTTATGATTATATTATTTCTAATGCACTAACCCGTGCTGAGGACAATTTTAAAAACCTCGAATCGCGGTCGCGGGTTCGAATTTCGGCATGGGCGAAATTTTTGGCCTCTAAATAGATTTTTAAAGATGATTTATGATGTTCACTTTTTCGAAGAAAAATAACGTATGATAAAACAAGTTTTATTCCATTGGTGGATTTTTTTCCATTGATGGCGGTGCTAGCATCGCGTAGCGCCTTAAGTGGTTTTTGTAAATCCATAATGCCAACACCGAATAAGAATTAATATCTGATCATCACCACCATCATCATCACAATCAGCTGATGCCAACATATTATTTATCTATGTTGTATCATTTTATTATCTACCCTTATTAAATAGGTACTCATAAGAGTATTGTGCATATTACCAATAGTTTATAAATACGAACTAATTGATGAAGTACTTACCTACTTATATTTCGATGTAGGATCAACTTACTTTTGAAGTTCAGGTATGTTGAACCTTCCGTGGTCGCGATTAAAGCGTTTCCTTTTTTATGAGGTCCTGGTTCGAACCCCGGCTGGGGACAAAAAAAACCCCTAGCACTTGGATGTTTATAAGTTTGTGATATCACTGTTTCTGGTTCCCACGACACAGGGTATCCTAGTGTGGGGCCAGAAGCAATATATGTGTGCCTGTAATTAAATGTTATGTTATGCCTTGCCCAAGAGCCCATGTCCATCTCCACAGTCCGTCGATTTTGGTGATCGGCTGAATAGTTTTCAAACACTTACTTTCTAAAACTTACCCGATACTAGGTAGACCGCCTTGACTTAGATTAGAAGTAAATGTTAAATGTACATGTATATTAAAAACTATCAAAACTTATGGACTAAGAACAGTCTCTTGTTACAGCGGAGGGGGCGTTCAAGAAATTAAAACCGGAACCGGGCGGGAATGGCTCCGGAGTGTCTGGGGCCTCGTCAGCACTGTCACCGCCCTTGGGCCCTCAGCACGCGGGGCACACGCCCACCACTGCCTCGTGCCCCACACCAGCGCGCCGGCGCCACCGGACGACCTTTACACAGGTTTGTACCTAACTTGTTTGTATTGTACCTATCCTTCACCCTCAGCGGACGGATTGTGCCCACTACAGGTTTGTACTAGTACCTTATTAGTTCCCATACTGCTATTACCGCCGCTGAACCTTCAGCATATGAGGAACATGCTCATCACCATCCTGTGGACCACCAGACAACCTTTACAAAGACTCGTACCATTTTTGTTTGTAAATATACTACTGTCGTCACCTTTAGACCCGCAGCGTTCAATTTACATACACACCACAGGTATGTACTTTTACATATTAGTTTTTATTTATACCCATTCTACTGTTTCTGCCCATGAACCCTCTCCATGTGAGTCATATGCTCATCACCGGCCCGTGGAACAAACCATAGCGTCTCGACGGCAACTGACCATATTTACACAGATTTCTACCATTCCTGTTTGTACCCAGCTTACGCCACCTTATCAGCTTTCACTTGACTGTTGACATTGGCCAACTGACAATTGTTAACAGATTTTTATTGCAAGAGAAACTGAGGGTCACTCCTTCACAATGCAGGTCATATATACATCACAGATTTAAAGCTGAAGCAACTGCTTTTGCATCCTTAGCATGTGAGGCACACTGAGTGTTCAAACGCAGGTGTGACGATCAAGATGTGAAACTTACCTATTTACTCCTTTACCGTATACCTCAATTTTGTAAAAAAAGTCTCATATACTTTGTGTATAAGGTAAGCAAGGCTTTAAGTACACCAGCGCTTCGTGCAACATCCCGGCGCCGCCGGCTTGGTGGCCGCGGAACCAGACGACTGTACCGCAAGTTTGTACCATACCTACTAGTTTTATTTGTACATATCCTACATTTGCCGCCCCTGAATCCTCTGCATACGAGGTACACGCACAGCACCGCCCCGTGGACCATGCCAACGCATCAGTGGCACCTATACCGGCATGAGAGCTACCCAATTAATTTTGTTTGTACCCATACCTACTGTGACCAACCTTGGCCCCTCAGCATACGGGGCACACACCCAGCGCATCGTGCTTCACACCGACGCGCCGGCGGCGGCATCGGACCACCTTCACACAGGTTTGTAGCTAGCTCTGGTTTATATTGTCTACAGGATTTTCGTCAGCACTGTCACTTCTGTTGTGATATACTAAGTACTACTATTTCTTAATGATTCGCGACGCTCGTACCTAGTTATATAATGAACGGGTTAAATCGCGATTATTTGTTAGGAAAAACGCAACGCAACTCTGCCGAAATGTCGGGAATTAAGGTAATTACGTTTTACCTAATAAATAATCACGATTAGACCCGTTCAATATAAAACTATATTACTACTGTACACCATATTTTACATGTACTACTGCCAGTAGGAGCGAATGGCAAATTTGTATTTAACTCCAAGAATTGTCTCGTTTTGAAGTTTCGTCTGATTTGTCGGAGTAAAAAGTAAGTGTACATCAAGTGAACGTTCCAGTAACACCGAGTGTTTTCATTGTTCACAGGAACAATTAGCTGAATTAGAAGCGGCCTTTGCGAAGTCGCACTACCCCGATATTTACTGTAGAGAAGAGCTGGCGCGGACGACCAAACTCAACGAAGCGAGGATACAGGTAAGTAAACGTTGCCCTGCTCTTCCCTCTGCTTCCCCTCAGGTCCGACTTGCTAAATTTTAGATCTAGGAAGCCAGTGGAGTAAAATGAAATGAAAAGATTTTATTCAAAGTAGCACAGAAACTGCGGCTTAAGAACGTTACAAGTCAATCTAGGTGTCCATTTCAAAATCTAGATCTTTTGGCTATCCATTTCAAAACTCTAAACTTAGTCTTTTCAAAGTCGTTAATTAACAGAGTTTACATAATTATTTAAAAACATAGAACTCATGCGTTGTACTGGCTTTAATTCCAGACATCATTGTCATCTAAATAATCCTTTATGTTATAGTAGCCCTTTTGGCTACTTAACACATTTTTTGAACCGCGTTTTAGGCAAGCTTAATATGTCTTCAGGGATTTTATTATAGAAGCGTATACAATGCGCCATGAAGGATATATTAACCTTTGCCAGCCTCAATAGTTTATGTTTATTTCTAGTATTTACATTGTGTTGGCTACCCAAAGTTTAAAGTTACTGATATTTTTCCTGACGTAGGTACATAATGTTTTCACAGATATACTAATACAGCATTATACCAACAATTTTGTTATCAGTAATTAAAGACTTAATAGTAATTTAAATTAAACAGTACCGATACACAAATGTATCAAAAGAACAAGAAAATTACTTGACATTAGTCGATGATTTTTATAGAACAGTCCTTTCAATAACTCTCAATAAAACAACGCCGCCTCAAAGAAACTCTACTACGCTGCAACAAGAATAAAATCCACTTTGAGAAAAAAAAAGCATCAGCGTCTTAAATTGTTTTCTTTGGCATTCTTGATATTTTACCCTTACAATTATCTGTTATTATGTTTCTAAGTTAAAAAGAAGGTAACATATTTTTATGTGTAAACGTGTTTTTTTATCAATGTCTATCTTTCTATCTGTAGCTTTTTTAAAAAATCTAGACGTGATGGCGAAAAACTATGTTTATTTTCGTAATCAGTGCATCAAAATACCCCAGAATCAGCTGCCAAATTCCAAAAAGGAAGTCATGACTTTCAATTTGTAATACTGAAGAACAGTTTTCAGCTTTTGCTTTAAAATCTGACGTAAAAACAACGAATATTGTCAAGGAATCAAATTGAAGCTTTCCTTTGGTAATTGAAGATATCGCCTCGCTCATTTCGATCGAAATGGGATCATGATTTTTCTTATTAGACTTCATTCAGTAGATAACCTCGTCACATAAAACCGATTTCCATCACTCGGAAGCGGGAGAGACGTAAAATGATAATTTAATATTTAATTATACGAGTAATGAACCTTTGGTAGTTGTTATAATTCTTTCATAGTTCTAATTTGTGTTTGGTAATGGAAGAATTAGTACTAACGTAACCTTTGCATGCTTGATACTACAAGAAGAGGAGATATACATAATCGTATATATAGCTCAAACTACAAACATTTCATTTTAGGATTCTTTGTCAAAAGGAAACATATAAAACCCTTATACGATAATTTAGTTGTCCGTTCTTCCGCCAGTCTGTTAAGAACCTTTTTCTCAAGAATAGATAAAGTTATCAAAGCAATCAACATGGCTTAGGAGTCAAATGAATAATAGCATGTGGTTACCACATGTACCATATGCTATTATTCCATGTTTTAAAGTAAAAGTAAGACGGGCCTATGTTGTTGACAAATATTGCTCATATAGTAGAAACGTAAGTGGTTTATTCACCCGATATATATATATATATATATATATATATATATATATATATATATATATATATATATCTCGGGTGAATAAACCACTTACGTTTATATATATATATATACTATATGAGCAATATTTGTCAACAACATAGGCCCGTCTTACTTTTACTTTAAAACATGGAATAATAGCATATGGTACATGTGGTAACCACATGCTATTATTCATTTGACTCCTAAGCCATGTTGATTGCTATATATATATATATATATATATATATATATATATATATATATATATATATATATATATATATATATGTATATATGTGTGTATATTAAATCTAGGTTTAAGATAATATTTCATTGTTACTGAAATTAAAAGCAGAAATAAAATATTAATTTAGAAAATTAAATTATTAATAACCTTAATTACTTATATGACATGAAAATGCCACTAGCGGTAGTCACGGGACTCTCACCCATCCCGTACCTGACCGCGCCTGTTGTTGCTTAACCAAGTGATTGATTCCAATCACTCGGTTCGCCTAGGCCACGAGCGCTTCTATCTTACTCTATTTACTAATAAACTTACTCTATTTTAAGTTGCTTTTGTATTTTTTTGCGATAATTAGACCATTTAATTATTTCAATTTTAATCAATCTTGTGACTGCTCTCCAAAATTATGGTGAACGTTAAGCTAACAACAATAGCTGATATTTCTCAATGGGACATGGTATTAAAGTATCACACTTTTAGTCTTGACTATTTTTTTATTCTAAAGCCCTGCTTCACCTCATACTGAGGAATAGCTAATAATTATTTCACGATTTTGAAGTTACTTCCGTGTCGAAATTGATCGTTATATATTAAACGGGTCTAATTGCGATTATTTATTAGGTGAAACGTAATTACCTTATTTCCCGACGTTTCGGCAGCGTTACAGTTACCGTGGTTTCTGATATACTAAATGGTTTCAAGCTTTCATGTACGTGGATTTCACGGATTCCGAAACGTCGGGAAATAAGGTAATTACTTTTTACCTAATAAATAATCGCGATTAAACCCGTCTAATATATACCTATATATAATTAGCGCGAATGATTAAAAGATTAATCGTATTGCCGAATACAAAACATCTATCCTTTTGGAAACATAAGGCTATTTTGCCACCGTGTATCAGTCCGGAATATTAATTTTACTATCAAAAATCAACCTGGGACTTCCGTCCTTTTCTAGCTTGAACTTCGGGTCGAATTGTCGAAATATCAATGATGCGCGAATACTCCCTTAATACAATTTGGAGCGAAGGCTGAAGCCAGATTGAATTAAAGCTCCATCTGTCGACATCGACCGTATGAATGCGAAATGCTTACACTTTACCGCGGACCAACTTACTAGTAACAACAAGAGTAGTAAAAAAGCTTTTAATACGGCGTAATAAGGATTACAAAATATAGGGGACGGGCACGACTGTGTTGGTAAATTCATACATACGCGGTGATCCTTATCTGTTTTAAAATGAAATTATCCCCTGAGGCACTTATCGATTTGTCCCCAGTAGGTAGTTACAGTTGCCTATATTATGAGAGTTTTCGTCTTTTGGATAACGCACTTCCAATGTACGAAATAAAAGCTACGTCTCTTGGGTATCCCCGAGATAGGTAATCGCTTTTACACTCGTAAATACTTCAAGCGTAGCCGGCCGTTTACCATTTTAATGATTCAAGGTTCGGAGCTGTGAAATCTCTGAAATTCCTCCAAGATTCCAATTCAAGGTTTGTTATACATTTTCGGCCGAAACGCTTATGGTAATTGTATATCGCCTACGGCGTAGTTAACGTAGGAGCTGACTGCTACGAAATGTGTAGGCGTTGCTACGAAAATCGTAGCGAGATAAGTTATTTTTTATCGGTCATTTTGTACTCCAGAGTGATGATAGCGTTTAAAAACTGTATTATAAAAATAATTGACAACCCGACTGCTGATCGTTAACTAGTAAGCAGGTGGGACCAACCATTGCAATGAGTTACATTATCGAATTTGGGTCCCGCCTGCTTAGTAGTTAAGGCCCAGCAGCCCGGGATTGTTAGTATTCATAATAAATACACACATACATAACCTCACGCCTGTATCCCAGAGGGTTAGGCCACTTGCCACGATCCTGACAGATCACCTGCGCGTCATCAACGTTCGTTCGACATAAGTCGTTGCATGCACGCACGCCGGTTCCGGGTACTTTTTTTTATCTTCCCCTTTGTATTTATAATACAGTTTTTTTTCTAAATTGAATTTTTAGTGATTTCGATTTCTTTTTGTTGGATTTATGCTGATTTGCATTTGTGCAAACACGAAGAATCGATTGAGATTGTATTTATGAAAATCGGACCATTGGTTAAGAAGTTATGAGGGAACATAGAATCGGACAAACAGACGTACATGCAAGCCAAACTGTTTCTCTCCTTTTAGGCTCCACCGCGCCTCGAAGCGCTCGTGGCCTAGCGGAACCGAGTAATTGGAATCAATCACTTGGGCTAAGCAACAACAGGCGCGGTCAGGTACTGGATGGGTGACCATCTCGTGACTACCGCTAGTGGCATTTTTTCCGAGAGCTTCCGTGCTTCGCAAAGCATTTAAAGGTTTTGGTGCCGGCTGTCATGTAATGGCAGTCGTTAAGCCATGTCAGAGGCCTTATGGGCGGCTTGATAACTGCTGACAATAAGGCCCGCCACTGTCTTACAATCCTCCACCAACCGGACTTGGCCCCCGTGGTGGAGTATGGCCTAACCTTGCTACCATACAGGAACAGACCCGTGCCCCAACAGTGGATACATATAAAGGGTTGACATTTCTAGTCTTAGACAAGGTGTATAAAAATCGGTAAACATTACAACCAAGTACCTACAAAAAGTAGAAAGGTTTCCTGGAACCCTCCTTACGCGAGACCTTTTCGCAACATCCCTACAGCCATATCAACTAAGCTTTCAAGACATCTTCCTTCTACTGCTTCATCAGGACAAAATTACACTTTTCTCTTAGCGTCGCGGCAATATGTGACGGAGTTCCAGTCACGAAAATGAAAGGTTCGACGAAATGTCATTAGATCGGAGACTTTTACCTACTCGCTGCCGTTAAAAGCACGTAAAACGTATATGTGAAACCGTGTGTGTAACAACAGGGGTACATGTGTAGTGTAGGTGTTTGTGTGTTGGTGTCGTGCACGTAGGAGGCTATTAACATTTAGGCGACGGTACATAAGAATGTAAACGTTAAAGACGAGGGAGCTTCTAGAGGGAATTTCGATATAAAAATACGGCAGTCTGGCGAGCGCGGGGGTGGGGGCGGCGGGGCGCGGCGGGGGCGGGGGCCCCCGAGGCATTGCAATCCCATCAAATGGATACGTAACGAAGTTAGGTGCTCATCCTCCCCGCGCGCCCTCGCCATTGTCTCTGCCCTCAAATGAATTCTACAATTGGAAATAAGAAAATGTTTCGTTGGATCTTGTGCTTTTCTATTTAAAGGGAGCGACCGTTTGCCTCGGCTGGCGTCGCAAAGAATACGACAGTTTCGTTGTAAACGTTTTAGGGGATCTTTGTCGTAGTCAATTGCGTTTGACTGCGAATGTTGTTAGCTAAGGATTGTTTTATTTTATTCATCGGACCATTGTTACAATTTGTATGCTTAATTGATTGTATGATTATGTAAGCTATTAATTTCACCTACTGGACGTCGAGTTCTGGTTTTGTAAACATAGGTATACATGGCGTCCCACGGCTATGCCACATGAAGGGAAAGTACCTTTAATATGGTAGATGGAACATTTTACTGAATGAAGACATTATTTTAATTTCAAAAACATCTAAACTGCATTCATAGATTTTTAAATAATTACACGGTTGAACCGGGAATCGAACCCGATACATGAGAAATAAATTACCCCGTAGTTTTATCACACCAATTGGAAGGCTTCATCATAAGGATTATTTTTGCGAAATAAAATACTATCAGAAATAAAAGGAAGACCATGAATTTTAACATTTGAAGTGAAATTTCGTTCAGAAAAAGGCTAATTTTTTTTACGCGTAGCGGGTTTGATTCTCAGTTCAATCGTGTAATTATTGGAAAATCTGTGAATGCAGTTTATGTTGTTGTTGAAATTAAAAAAAATGTCTTCTTTCAGTAAAATGTTACATCTACAATATTAAAGGTACTTTCCCTCCATGTAGCATGGCCGTGGGATGCCCTGTATATACTGTGTTAAGATATTGTGTGGCTGTTTGTGTCCTAAATAAAATGAGATAGAAACAAAAAGACACACACGATGGAAAACTGCTTAAGTTGCAGTTTGCAAGATATTTAATACCTGACTACTTTAAAAAATGTACAGTCTGCCGTTTTCGTAAATGACGACCCAGGGAGAGTAGGCTGCTCTTTCATAAGCATGTGTTTTAATTTTTTCTACATATCAAATTAGTGCCCTATTCAATTCGTTCTAAAATGACCGATGTGTGGATTTGAGGTCCATAGGGCCGAAGAGAGTAATGCTCTTCGAATTTCTCACCTAAAAGCGTGACAGCACGTTACTTAAGCACTTACTTAGTGAAATTCTCAATTCAATCAAGCCGCCCATATGGCCTCTGACATGGCTTAACGACTGCCATTACATGACAGCCGGCACCAACGGCTTAACATGCCTTGCGAAGCACGGAAGCGCTCAGAAAAATGCCACTAGCGGTTGTCACGGGACGGTCACCCATCCTGCACCTGACCGCGCCTGTTGTTAACTCAAGTGATTGATTCCAATCACTCGGTTCCGCTAGGCCACGAGCGCTTCAATAGAGATTAAGATATATATGTATATAATTATTTTTGCATCAGTGTTGTCTATATAGACTATCCTAACCCCGGCGTCACTATATAAAACAGCTTGTATAATTGTATATAGTGAGTGAGATACGTAACATCTTCTATAAAAGCCTGCAGATTATCTTAAAATGATTTTCAATCGAGGCAAACTCAATCAGCCAGGAGGAAAAAAACGGTTGATCACAAAACCGTTCGGAAATTGGTTCGTTTTTCGTCACAACGCCGTTTGACGTGGGATGAGCGCGTTCAGAAACTAATACCTACATGAGATATTTTATTATTTCAGCATACCTTGCAACTCATAAATAGTTATAAGTAGAATTGCGAGCTGACAAGTCAGCGTATTGTTATGTTGCCTATTAATCTACTGCAGGGCACAGGCCTTCTCTCAGAGAGAAAGAGAGAGAGAGAGAGATTCTGGGCTTGATTACTACGCGTGCCCACCGCGGATTGACAATAATAATTTCAAGCGCTGAGGTATTGGAAGACCTCAGCAAGTCAGCATTGTGGCGGGAAATTTGAGATTATCACAGTTTCTTCAATTTCAAAACTGGGCCAAAGAAAACGTTGTCTTTGTGCTTTGTAAAACTTAGAAGCACTCCTTTCACAAGCTTAACAAATTTATCTTAATACTGATTGAATAAATTTTATTTATGAGCAAATGTGGACAGGCGAGCATTTCTCTCACAATCCTAAAAATAGCAACCTATTTTTCAACACTTTCAAGATATTTCTACGGGACTAGGTCCCTCGTTTTAATATAGGTAAATAATCTTTTACATACATAAAATCATGTCGCAGTGTTTGTTATCGAATTCCTCTTAAACGACTTCACCAATTTTTATTATGTTTTTACTGTATTTGGTTGTAGTGTAGGCTAATTAATATGGCAAAATAACATTTGCCGGCTCAGCTAATAATAATGTATTATGTAATATTGTACCGCTCTGATCTGTCGGTTTCTTAATCGAGAGGTCATGGGTTCGAATCCCAACGTGTATCAATAACAAATTACGCACCAAATTTACGTAATTTTTTTTCTAAGTTACGTTCACTTGTAAAGTTATAATAGCAATAACACTTACTAAACGTGAGGGAAAATGTCCTGAGAAAAACTGGTGCTCGAGAACCCAAGGTGTTCGAGAAGTTATTGAGGGTATTAAGGCCTAGCTAAGGGAAATTTGTCAGAAAATAAATACATTTAATGTAATCAACTATATTTATTTGGTAATCAGTCGTTCAATTGAGCAACTACAAAATTAAAACAAAAAATAGCAACTTCTGCATAAAACTTAAATACAATTAAACATTTTTTAAAACACTCTCAATAGGCCATATTAAAATTAGGTAGGGTAATAAAGCCTACTGCTTAAACTTCTTAGATAATTAACTTATTTCACATAATTTGGTACTTCAGATCAATTATCATTCAGTCAAAGGCATAACAGTACTATAGCAGTCTAAGAATTAAATATTAGCCTCGTCTAACATCCACCAGGGCACACGAAGTCATCAGAATCATCCACTGTCAATCCAACACACTCCTCATGGTACCACTTGAAGCATTTAGAGCACTGCCTCGAGTCATTCTTATGGTTTTCTTCACAGGCATGACAGTACAAACTCTCTTGAGTATCTGCAGCGTCCTTGGTTCCAGTAGATCCGCGAGATGACTTTCTTTTATTTGCTTTTACAGTTTTTTTAATTTTCGAATTTTCAGAGTCCCCTCTCTTTCCCTTGTTTTGTTTCTTCTTCTGTAATGTATTTTTATTCCCTACATTTTTTTTCTTACCTTCGTTGTATTTCTCAAAAAATCTTTAGTCACTGGAGTCCTTCGATAATTTATAGCCTTACGTCGGACAGAAGGTGTTCTTTCTTGAACCTTAGCAGGTGTGGGCATGAGATCATAAAACCCAGATTTTATTTGATCTTTTCCTCTGTTTAGTTGAGCAAGTGGCACATCTTCTTCAGAATCACTTGAAGAAGTTCCATAAATTTGGCGATAATAGCTGCGTTTTGCCGGTGATTGGCTTGGAGTCTGCTGATTCGGTTTTACCTCTGATAAAAAGTTGGCTGGCGACCTAAAACTTGTAGAAGGTTCAGGAGTCTTCGATCGGGAATAATCAGGAAGTGGCACATTCTCTTTTCCGACATCAGCTGGTAAATTATTTGAAGGACTTGACAGAGACCTTCCATCAGCTTCTGGGGTGTTTTGCCTAGCATAATTCTCATTCTCTTCTACGAAGTCAGGCATTAACACCTCCGATAAAATTGATGGCGATTCGAGTTCCCGAGTTCTCTGTTCGCCGTCAGCAGGCTCATTATTCCTCGCTATACTGAGCGAACAGCTGATACCAGGTCATCTTGTGACCACAATGCTCGCTTAGGAGTCATTGTGATCGTAGGAACTGCAAAGAAATACATATATAATAAAGCCTACTGCACATTTTTGTCAATATCCGTAATTATTTATTATCCGTAGGTTAGGTATATACGATAAACGAACGAAATAAAATTGATTTAAAAGAGAACTCGCAATACCCCAGAGGTATAATAAGGCCTACTACAAAATTTTAGAGACCTTATTACCATGGGCTCAGTATTTATGGAAAACGAAATAAATACAATTTGAACTGTATCACGTTAATTAATAAGTCAATATGGGACAAGCGTGAGTTAATACTAATACAGAAAGTAATTGCAAGTAGAAAAGCATAATAATATAGTAAATACATACCTTTTACCGGAGCCAATATAAAATCGTGACGTGCACCTACTCACAACCACGTTTAACTTGCCACTGACGGGAGGGGGTGAGGTATCAGCGTTTGCCGCCGTGTGGCGCTTTGTACTTGTTATATGCGTGTGTGAGTGCGACCTTGAGCGCAAAATCGTATTATAAACAAGATTTTTGAAGTTTAGGCCTTATTAGCCGACAGGCCTTAATACCCTCATGTACTTAGTTCGAGCACAGTAGCTACAAATTATATTAAAATTTAAAGTTCAATGCAATAACAGCTAAGTTAAGCTAAAAAACCAACCAACCAAGGGAGAGCGAAATCGCGCACCGCAGAGTCTATATAAATTTGTAGGTAGATGCTCACATATATAATAAAATAGTTGATTTAAAGTAGGTGGGTTCTGTGTGGTGTCGGGTGCTGTGTGGTGTCGGCCTACAGAATAGCACCAACCCAAATTCTTCCCGCGGGTGTCGTAAAAGGTGACTAATGGACACAAACCGGGGGGTGGGCAGCAGCGCCCCTGCGGTACAATTCCACCAAACTGCGATCCCCAACCCGCATGCCCAGCGTAGGGATTATGGGCATTACCCCCCAATGATGGCACAACCTTGCGCTATGGCGCTCATTAGAGGAAGGCTATGTCCAGCAGTGGACTAATATAGCCTGAAGAGGTTAATAGGATTGTAGACCCGAGTATATGGTTTTAATTTCTACTTTATATATCTACGCGTTTCCGAGATAAAGGTCTCGACAGACGGACGGACGGAGATCAAAATAATCCACTAGGATTCCGTTTTTCCTTTTGAGGTACAGAAACCTAAAAATTAATGGATATCAACCATTGTTTATCACCGCTGCTGGCGCACGGGTCTCTAAAAAGTAAAAGTAGTTATATGTAAAAATTTGTGTTATCCGCCACACATCTGTCGATTCCTTTCTCGTGACTTACTTCATTTATTTGTAACAAAGACAAAATCAAAATGGTTATGGGACAGGACAGGCGGAAATTCTGGAGTTTGGAGTTTCTGGATACTACTTAAGACGTCATTTTCGTCTGCTTTGCGACCGAGAACTCTTATACGAGTATGAATGAGAAACAGTAATACAGAATTCCGCACATTATGGTATGTAGCAAATCAAATCAAAGTATGTTATTTAAAACTACACGAAAACTGAAACTTATTGAACATTACGTGTAAAACTTCATACTCTAGATAATATTGTGGAAAATTAACAAAAAACCTGCTAACTTAGTCTATTCAGAGTCTTTTGATACTTAAGTAACAGATAGTTAGAATGTTTTCGATCGCGTAGTAATTTATTGCTATTTTACCTCAACGTTTCGACGACGTTACAGTCATCGTGGTCACGAGAAGACTAGTAAATTACTACGCGATTAAGCCCCGAAAATATTCTATGTGTACAAGTCGCGAAAGTTTATAATATGTTAAGTAACAGAGTTTACATATTTTTTTTTACAGATTATTCCATAATCTGGTACTAATGAATTGAACTGGCATTAATTCCAGTCTTTGTCATTTAAATAATCTGTAATGTTATAGCCGACGATAACGACAAAGTGTGCTTTACACATTTTTGAATCTCGTTTCTGGCGATCTTATTATATAATAAGCCGATATAATAAGCTGCCGATATCGGCAGCGGTATTGTTATAGAAACGTATACAATGCCACATTGAGTATGTATTAACCTTTGCCAGCCTAAATCTTGGGAACGAAAGTGGAAAAATATGACTATAAAACTGTAGGTAGGTACTACAGTTTTATAGTTAGATATATTTTTCCTAACCTCATTTACTGCCTAGCAACTGTCAGGATCTAAATTTTTTTGAAGAAATCTCTTAATACGTTACTCTTGAATATGTTATCTCACTCAATGCATGATCTGAGTAAGCTAAAATGGTTAGGAAAATACTTAAACATTTGTAACTCTGATGAAGCCGTGTAGGTGTTAAGAATCTCATGAAATGAATAGTTTAATACCTTAAGTGCTATCTAACAACACAGTTTGTAACGGTGCAAACCTCTTTACACCATTTTTTCATTTTTTTCTATCTATCATTTACAAAAATTTAAAATGATGTCTCACTTTTTTGAGATTTCCCTCATTTTTACCATTACTACTGTACATCTTAACTAGACCTGACTATTTGTACCTGCTTATTCCGTTTTTATCCAGTTTTCTGTTTTTATTTTAAATAAAACAGTATAAATAAAGCACAAAGTTAAGGTCGTTCCAGTTTTATTATTTACAAAAGTTTTACAACACTACAAGTTTAAAATATTTATTTGCCTAACCCAATCTTAAGTGTAGGCAACATTTACGTCTTAATTATAAGTATAGTCTGTTCGACTTGTCAAGTTAGGTGTAGGGTGTATCGGTTTATTTATATGGAGGGTGCGTGCGGAGGGTCCGCGCCCCGCCCCCAGTGGGGGCCGCCCTCGCTCCCTCTAATCAGCTCTAATCACCATATCAAACGACGCATGCTTGACGCACATTTCTGTTGACAACACAGATTAGAAGCGAGTATGTTAGTCGGCGTAATGGTGTTGGTTTTGAAACTTTACTTGGTGACAGTTCTGAAGGATCTTGATGCGTTGCCTGTAGCTATACTCTTTGCGTCGTTGTATACAGTCAAGTTTGTAGTCTTATCATACTTCTTAGGTGTGTATGGAAGTTACTATGTTTTATTATTGTAATTTTTTACTTGAAATAGGTATCGAATTTAGTATGGAAAAACTGAAAACATGCGATTTTGAAGTAATTATTGATAATCAGAACCGTCCATTTTTCGATGAAGGTATATGAGGATTTTGTTACATCCAGTACCTACCTACATCCAGCCAGGCTAAGGTGACAAGTGTGGGTTTGGCTTTCAGACTGCGTCACTTTATAGCCTACGAAATTTTTGCGTTACCGTCTCACATAAGACAACTTAACGCCAACAATTATACTTGGACACATTGACCATCGGGTATGCACTACACTGTATTACACTGTATCGGTTTACAGTACACAGTAAGCCATGCATTAACACTCTAACAGCTCTACTACCACTATATGGTAAGCCACTCATTGACTCACGCTGCCTTCATCCCCAGGTGTGGTTCCAAAACAGGCGAGCGAAGTACCGGAAGCAGGAGAAGCAGCTGCAGAAGGCGCTGGCACCGACAGTGCTTCCCGGCTGCAACGGCATGATGCGTAATATCCAGGGGTACCGGGGCTACCAGCCCTACCCGCACCCTAATACCATCAACCGGTATCCGCAGGTGGGTCTTAAACTAGGTACTTTGGACAACACGTACATTAGAAGAGACTAAAAATGGACCGGTGGTTGGTTGGCGTGAAAGACACTCCTATGCTAACCATGGGCTCTGTTTATGAACCGATTAGATAGATGACAGGATTTAGTTGAGAAATGTGCGAGGTGAGACAGAGGGAAACGGTAAGAAGCATCGGTGGAATGTAACCAGGTAAAAGTTTAATAAAGATGAGCTTATCATCCATATCCTGGAAAATGAAAAATGGAGTCCCAATCTACTATAATGACAAATAAGGACCGGAAGTGAAGGTGTAGATGGACCACCAGTCAGGTGATGTAATCATTTCTATAAGTCAGCAGAAAAGACGAAGAGAAGAACAGCGTAGAGTAGAAGCGACTGGCACGTGCACGAAGAGGCTCTTGTCGAATTCTCTTTAGACTGTCGATATCCACTAGCGTCGGGTTGAAAACAATGTTAAAGCAGAAGTTGAAAACTACACAGTAAGCGCAGGGATCAAACTAGTTGTAAAGATAGGCAGGAAATTAACCTACAGAATCCACTAAGAAAATTGTAAGGATGCGTATGCAGCAATTAAAAGTTAGCGGGGAAACAACGGAACGTTTCAGTCAAAACTAAGTTCTTAGTACTATTCCTTAGCCTTTTAGTTAGACAATCATTGTACGCTTGTCCGAGTATACCCTAGCCACCCGATCTCTTAGCAGAGGCACTGATATTCTGAAATGATCTTATGTTTTCCACGATGTCAATCCGTCGTTTCTCCACGCTTCATGCATGAGACAACATATTCACATCAATAACTCAATTCGCCTGCTCTCGACAGTTGCACGCTTTTTCCAATATGTATAAGTATTTGACGCCGCGATGAAAAGTAGATTAATGAGTGCATTGAAAGTATTGCATGGCCGCAATTTGGTCGCTGATTTACCATGCGGCACTAATCATCGGCGCTGATTACGCGTTAATGTGATTGCGCCGAGCGCGCGCGACGAACGAAAATGATGCAAATTTCCATAGCGACGGCAAATGAGGATTTCGTAGCATCGGAATGTGTTTGCTGTGCCTGTAGGTTGGTGGTTCCCGGTATTCAATCAGGACCGAAAACAATGCAATATTAATTTCGTACTATCTGTGATAGTATTTTCTAAGGTTAACACGACCTGTAGACATAATTAAAACTGTTGTTAAAACAACGGCCCCACGTTGACTATCACAGATATAATTAAAACTGTTTTTATACGGATTTATGCTCGTTTATTACATTTTTTACAATTTTCCAACGTTTCGTAATAAACGTAATAAACGAGCATAAATCCGTATAAAAACTGTTTTAATTATATGTGTAATAGTCAACGTGGGGCCGATGTAATAATGGTGCCGTAAATTATAAAGTAGATCTCAAGTTGTCCAATAGGACTCCAATAGAACTGATTTTTTTTATTTCATAAAAAAAAAATTCAGAACATCTTTACAATTCCATACGTTTACACCATGGCAGAGATATGTCAATGATATTACATAGTAAAGAAATTCAAATTTTTGTCAGTCACGAAACTTATGAACACAACACAAAGCTGTCAGGATAGCATAGGTGCTAGGAAAGACTACTGCATCGAAAAAATAATGCCCCAAGCACTGCAACGTGCGACTGTCCCTTCACGCATCTTGTGTGGTGAGGGTGCCACTAGACGCTGTATAAATAATAATAATAATAAAATAATAATAAATATTCATGGACATATTACACAGATCTCGTTAGCCCTATACTAAGCCCTATACTAATGACTTGTGTTATAGGTGCTAACTCGACGATAGATTTAATATAATAAATACATAGATAACATCCCAGACCCGAGACAAACTAGAAAAGTTCGTTTCCTAGTTTGACCCGGCCGGGGATCGAACCCGAGAACTTCGGTTTTACAGTCAGAAATCATCTCATTACGTAGTTGCAGAAGGGAAAGTTTTTTTTGGTTTACCGGTGCTCAATTAATTTATTATTATTAAGATGGCGAGGATTTCAAAGAAACAATACATATCTTTTACGAAACCTCGTCATCTGTGAAATATGTAAAGAAGGCACATATCAAGAATAGAATGTAATTGGACTCGACTAAGAAATAAGCTCGACATGTGTTGCAAAATAATGCTAAAACTCTTGACCTTCGGTTGAGAATTAAGCTCAATAACAAAAAATAAACTCAAGACAGACTTAGAGAAATGACTGTACAATCAGTCGGACGGAGACGTCGCGTTAACCATACGAACACTCGACGCAGTTACGCCACCGGCGACTGCAACGGTTTAAAAGTTGTTTAAAAGCCTTTGAGCTGTCAACTGGATTTGTCACCTTGTGCCTCAATTTGGATTATTACTAGGCCGAGAACATTTAGGACTTTGTCGTTAAGTATAAGCAATTTATATACTCCTTTTGACGCCGTCAGCAGTTTGTTTCAGTACGAATCAGATAATTTCCCGGGCCGACAACATAACACATTTACCGGTCACTTAGCCGAAGTGTTGATTAACCGTAGAGTAAACCCACACGATAAATACACTTAACACCGCTCGATTATTATAAAAGTGGCCGTACGAAAAACGTAGCATTATTGTGATGAAATGAGCGACTCGCCGGAAACAATTAGTGATCTAGCCACAAACTGTTATCGTGAGCCGATTTCGAATAGTGCAACAACCTGACCGGGAACGAAATAATAGCTTTCATCGGAGTGCTACTAAACGAAACTAAAAATATTATTTTTATTGGAGTTAGAGACCTCATTATATTTGGACGCTCATGAAAACACAAGTGTTGATTTGCTTTTAAATGTAACCCTATCAAAAGAGTTAGTTACAAGGGGAAATATTAAAATTAGAATAATCTTTATTGTATGCACACCGGACACATAATATTCTAGTAAACTTGTGAATTTTCGTGTTTTTATCTGCTATTGTAATTATCAATTTATTTTTTATATAATGACTGTTTGTTGGCAAAACAAAAAATATATGGATGTTGAAAATATTCGGAGCTCCAATTCGTATTTTTCTTCGATGCAAGAAAGTCGCAAAATGTTGTGTGTCATCCGTTTCTGTTTATCATATGAATATAAATACAAAATATTAGAACGACAGAAAACTAGCTATCTATTAGTCTCATCACATCAATCAGCCCGTACTCGTGCACTACCGGTCATAGACCTCCCCATAATTTATGCCAGTTACTCCTCTCTTTGACGATTCTCATCCAGCTATAATATAAAATATATTGATTGTAATTGAGTATAAGCATTTTATTATGTTAAAGGCAACCAGGCAGGCCGACAATTTTAAAATAAATAATGCAAATATTTACGTCTAAATATAAGTATTAGTTTCATCACTACGCCTGCCGATTTCAAGCAATTAGATTGGCAATTTCAAGCTCTAGTCTATGATCAGCTCAGGTAGAGCCCTCACGAAGTTTTCCTTAGAAATTCGTGAGCAAGTTTCTTTATACAGCTGTATAATCAACCTGCTATCTCCTTCTTCTAACCATTTTTCACCAACAGCACCACGGCAGTTACGAAGAGCTCCAGAAGGACATATTCTCACTCTCCCAGATGGGTGGAGGCTCGTACCCCATGCCGCAGGGCTTTTCCATGGGCCACGGCGCCAACATGAGTGCAGTTGGCATGCGGCAAGACACCATGGGTGAGTAACTTCCTAACACACATATTCATCGAGCAGCCGATAGCTTTGGAATCAATGAAATTAAAAAATTGTTATTCATTACAGCTCAGATCAGTGACTAGAAATGTTACACGTGCAATATGTTGATTTTTGGTCCATAATAGAGATTTAACACCAATTCTAAAACATTGCATTAATCTTTCGTAAGCTCTGCACGGTACACAATTTAAGTATTATTCTGATTCGATATCAACCCTTGTATGTCCCCACTACTGGGGCACGGGTCTCTTTATGCATCGCAGAAAGTTCGGCCATACTACACCACGGGGGCCAATTCCGGGTTGGTGGAGAATTGTAAGACAGTGACGGGCCTTACTGTCAGAAGTTATCATGCCGCCCATAATGCCTCTGACATGGTTTAACGACTGTTGTTACTTGACAGCCGGCTCACAAGGCTTAACGTGCCTGGCGAAGCACGGAAACGCTCGGAAAATGCCATTAGCGGTAGTCACGGGACGGTCACCTATCCTGCACCTGACCGCGCCTGTTGTTGCTTAAATCGAATGATTTATTCCATTCACTCGGTTTGACTAGGCCACGAGCGCTTCTGACATGAAGTTGTTCATTCCCATTAGTTCAACATTTTAAATGTTAGCAACATTTTAACTAGCTTAAAATAAAACTAAAATAGTTTGTTGATAAAAAAATTGTGCCCTGCGGTGTTACCCGCGGTTTATCATTTTTTCCACGGGAATAAGATATTTTCCCACAGTAAAACGTAGCCTAGGTGTCGTGTCTTGATAACGTATGACATTAAGGCCCGCCACTGTTTTATAATCCTCCACCAACCCGGACTTGGCCCCCTTGGTGGACCCGTACCCCACCAGTGGCTACATAAAAAGGGTTTTTTTACGTAGCCTCTATGTTTGTGTCCCACTGCTGGACAAAGGCCTCCCCAATTCAGTCCAGAGTTTTCTGTCGGGTTAATACCAAGTAATTATCTAACAAGTCCAACGATTATCCGTTACATATAAAACTTATGTGTGAGCATAAAAATACTTCTCATGGTTTTGTCCAGATTTCTTAATAAACAATACCACTTGATAAATTCTGGCAGGTAAAACAATTACCAAAAATATATCTTTGTTTGATATCAATTTTACCCTAACGACAGATACCTAACGTTCTTAAAACAGTTACAGAAAAGCTTTTAGTAGGTACACGCTCCTTTAAGAGCAAACTTATCAAGCCAGAAGTTAGCATAGGTATTGTTGTAAGGAGGGCGCTCAGTACTGAAAAACGACCGGCAGCCGGCAACTCCCATCAACTTTCTATTAGATCCGTCAAGACAATTAAAAAGTTGCGAGAGGACGCGGGCGGATGATCGGCGCTCCTCCTTCATAGAAATATTCCTCAGAATAATGAGAAAACTTCTCGTCGGCCATGAAGCCACCAGCGTGGAACACGCTGGGAGCGATATAACAACCGGCCACTTTTATTTTTCCTAGTTTCTTAGCGGATATTGCCCTCTGTGGCCGCCGACCTTTAGATTAATTATTCTAATGATAAATTTTCGCTTTTAAATGAGATAAAACCTGGACAAGTGCAAGTAAGGGTCGTGCTGTAAAGGATCCGAACAAAGGATTACATACTTAACTTTGTAGAAGAAAAGTGTTTTTTTAATGTAAAATAACTACTAACTTTTTTTTCTTCTTTAGTTGCATAATTAATTCTTCACGTAACACTTCATGATTTTAGATCAACTGGAAATACTTTACAGTCTTTCAGTGCGAGTTTCATTGCTTGAGAAATGTGAAAATTTTATATCTTTTGATTTCACTGACATGGAAGTTTTTCATGTTTTTGGAAGTTTTTCAATTTATGAGTATTTGAAACCGATCCTAAGAAAAATAGACCAAGTGATGTAAGGGCTTAGATTTCTCCTATAGTGTTCGGAATCTTAAAAACAATGGCGTTAATATAGATACGTCTATTTCACGATTAAAACTGTAATTTACAAATGAAAGGCAAATTACGTACTAATATTACGAGCTAAGAACATACTTTCATGATTCAAAGAAGAAGTTTAAAGCAAACTTCGAACTTTAAAGCTTCAAACTGGTTCATATTACAAGTGTTAGTTCAGTGCTAGTGAATGAGTATAATAAGTGAAAATAGTTCAAGGTAGTGTCAAAATGGCGTGATAATGAAGTTCATCTCGTCATTTGAAAATTATGTGAGTTTTTGACAATTTTATTAGCATTAAAAGTATAATAATCGGATAGGGAATTTTATGCAGATTCTAGTGATATACTTATAACCGTAGATCATTCGATGATATGAGTGTATAACACTTATTGAATAATTACGTAGTAATTTCTCTAATTTGAGAAATGCGGAACTGCGTCCACAAAAAAATTTGCAAAAAAATGGCAGCGCGAAATGACTACGCACTATACGGCACCTTCAAACTTTCCGGGGTCCGAGCGCGGCAGATGCAGATGCCTAAAGGGTTAAAGCAACTCAGGAGCAAAAAAATATAAATAACGATCCCGAGGTACGAGTATGTGAACACTTGCTAGCGACCGTATTGCTATCACAAATTTATACATGTGCATAACTTAAAAAGAAAGGTTATTGCCAGTATCGAACCCAGCCCCTCTCGAATGATAGGCCAGCATTTTAGCAATACGTTACCACCGCTGGGTAAAGTGGTCACAAAATGTATGTTGTATATTTTATTTTATGTAGCTCACTGTGAAGCACAGGGCTCTTAGAGCGAGAGTATGGGCTTTAATACCACGCGTGCCCAGCGCGGATTGCCAATTTCTAGCGCTGAGCTACTCAGGTTTCCTCACGACATTTTCCATCCCAGTTAGCGAGTAATATTGCTACTATAACTTCTCAAATGTATAATAAAAACTGTTTGTACACGGATTTTACTCGTTTATTTTACATTTTTATAATTTTCCGACGTCTTCCCAGACCACGACACTTGAAAAAGTGCCGAAACGTCGGAAAATTGTAAAAATGTAAAATAAATGAGTAAAATCCGTGTACAAACAGTTTTTATTATGTCTAGTGCTCGTGTTAACCTTAGAAAATTCTCAAATGTACATAAGTTAGGAAACAAAGTCGTTGGTACACGCCCGCGCTGGGAATCAAATTTGGGTCTTCCACTTCAGAGTCCATTGTTCTACCCACTGAGCTACCACCGAGCTATTTCGTCTATATCATTGTATATTATCAGTCGGATTCCAAGGCGCAATCATTTATAACGGTCTATGGTCTAACATAGCCATCGAAGCGTATAGAGAAACGATCGAGTCCGTATGGCCCGAAACTCCGGCCAGCACCCAATCCCGCCTCGGGCTGATAAATTTTTCGCTTCACCCGTCAAAAACGCCTCTCCACGGAAAAACCGAAGCGTGATAAAGCGAAAAATTCGCGGGCGACTCGGCGAGATTCCTGCGTAGCGAAAAAACGTAGCGAGCGAGGCATCGTACCGTAGATATTCTAATAAGAAAATTTCCACTACATTTACGAGGGCGCGGGGGCGTCTTGGCAAATATCTTATTTCCTGCGGCGAGATTGCATCTTGAGAAAATGCGGGGTCGATTCGGTGCCTCACTATTCGCTTCCCGACCCCTCTCCCTTCCTATGTACACCTATCTACAGCGTGCTTATACGTAGAGCTTGCGTTGCAATCGAGGCGACGTCTTACACTTATGGATTGGCATCTCAGTTTGCGTTATATCGAGAACTCGGTCGACGTTTTGTATGGCTAGGAGTCTAGATGAACTCGTTGCTACTACTTATACTATGAAGTATCAGGTTTAGTAAACGCCTACGCGTTTTAGCATAAATAGTGGCACCAGGTTAATGAAGTGGTATTGTCCTAAATATTGATATAGGTACAAATTATGCTTCAAAGTACGTATAAAGTCAGTAAATATAATGCTACAATTATAAATTAATAATATTTACTAATTTCTTGTATTTTTGTAAATAAATGTTGGAAAAATTTGACCACCTAAAGTTCGTTTTACGCTGAAATGAAATTACTTTTAATATTTTTGGATACAATACGCCAAGATATTGACATCTCGGCATACCGTAAAAAAATACCTATATCTTTTACAATTTTGCACGGATTGGAGTCTTTTTAGTTTTGTTTGTTTAAAGAGTACTTTTATCGAGTCCTAAAAACTTACAGCTAGTGGGATCTCAGTAGATGATGAGTGATGTAGTGAGGCCTTAGTTCCAAAAAACAAGGATAGCATTTGTATAATAGCTAATGTTTTTATCGAAACTTAAATTGGCGGCTAACATTACAATACTTTTTACATTGAAATTCAGTAAACGGAACGTACATTATTTACGTTGAAATAAAATTGATTTCACTTCATTGGAATGGCTTCAAAGAACATTGAAGAACTCTGTAAATCGACGATTGTAAATGTAGTCTCTCCATAATATACGTGAAAAAATTTATTTATGAAAACACGACTCCATTACAGACTCTTCAAGGACAGTTAGAGTTGGCTATTTTTACCACTATTTTCACATTATCAAGATCAAGAATTTAGATCAAGCCATTTCACAAGCTCAGGATTAAAGGTGTCACTTTCACTCACAAGCAATCTCTCTCGCCGACAGGCATGACAGCTGAAGACGAGTGGTACAACAAGTCGCTGTCGGCCCTGCGGATGAACAGCGGGCACCACGCGAACCTGGCGGCGGCGCCGATGCTGCAGTACCAGACCTAATCGCTGCTCCACGGCGCCGAGTACTCGCCGGCGCCGGCGCACGATTTCGCACCGCCGTAGAGGTGACAACACTGTCTATGGTCTACGATTGACCGTTACCGTCCGGCGACAATTTTTACCAACAGATCTCAACCCCTTTTAATCCTCTAACTTCTCCCCGGAGTCCGCTTGATGAAGCAGCGCTTTACTGAGAGTTGAAGGAGTGCGAAGCCAGAAACAGAAACCAGCCCAGTTTCTGTTAATGCAGGCTGTTAATGAACGTGGTGATGTAATTTTAATGCTGGTTTCTTCGCATGCGCACTTATCAAAACTTCTAGGACGCCTAGAAGTTTTGATGTATGAAATACGTCACGAGACCCAAGAATGTGTCTAGCATAGCAACAGAATAAGCAGTAACAGAATCAAGGCTCTGGAGTGTGCTCCTGATAACGCCGAACCGCGTGAATCCAGTTTAACTCGAAGTTTTACTTACGCAGCCATCTTATAATGATTCTTCAATCCCCTTCGCGTGTGAAAAGATTTATTGTTTTTCTGTAAATTATTTTGTTTATGTTTTTGTTAACTTTATCGTTGTATTTGTGAACCTTAATTTCGAGGTGGAAAGATGAACTTTAGCGTATAGCTATAAAAGCTCCCTTGTGTTCCTAGATAATTAACGTTTTTTTCTTTTTACCTTTTCCAATGTGGTTCAAAGTACCTTTTCTACAGTCAGTGAAGACAGGATTCTTTACGGAAGCTTTTATGTCTCGCGGCATAAGCACTACCATCGAACCAATTGACGGAGGTGTCTGCGAGTCTCAACATTAACAAAATTAAATTGATAGCGATAATTATCAAGAGCGGTGGTGCGCGTTATAACATTTTTGTAAGTGTATAAAAGTTAAAACTCTATCAAATTAAGAATAAAATTCACGCAGCATTCCTGCGTTAGTTAACTATAATCATAGGTACAAATAGGAGTTTAGTTTATTTAAGAGGATGTTTCTTTCGCGATACTAAGAGAATAATTCATCGTGTATGCTAGATGTACTGTACAGCCATTTCAAAATCTATTTTATTCATAAGTAACGTATTTTTCTTGATTGTTGTAATGAGAAGTGATTGCGGTTTTCTAAAACTTTGCAATATTGATAGCGTTTATACGAAAACTATTTTCCCTTTTGACCCACTACGCACTTATTGATCGTATACAAATAGTATCTGAAGCGCTCGTGGCCTAGTCGAACAGAGTGATTGGAATCAATCACTTGAGTTAATCAACAACAGGCGCGGTAAGGTGCACGATGGGTGACCGTCCTGTGACTACCGCTAATGGCATCTTTCCGAGCGCTTCCGTGCTTCGCAAGGCACGTTAAGCCTTTGGTGCCGGCTGTCATTTAATGGCAGTCATTAAGCCATGTCAGAGGCCTCATGGGCGGCTTGATAACTTGTGACAGTAAGACCCGCCACTGACTTACAACCGGACTTGGCCCCCGTGGTGGAGTATGGCCTAACCTTCCTGCGATGCAGGAAGAGACCCGTGCCCTAACAGTGGGGACATACAAGGGTTGATATCGAAAATAGTATCTGTACCTCTTCGTTGCCACTGTAGAAAAAAGCTATCGTAAGTGCATAAGTTTTAAGAAAATTGCAATGAAACAATCCATGTAAATAACTAGTCATTTTGCATGATAACTTAAGGTGTTACCGGCTCAACGATACCTATAATAACGATAATAAGTACCTATCGTCTACTCAAATGTAAAATCTAAGTGGCCATTCCAAATATCAATTCCAATTCACAAGTCCACCATTACTACTTCATTTGTGATAAACTGAAAAGAAAAACCAACCAATTCTTTGCCCCAACCAAATGCTTTGTTGCTGCTTCTGTACACTATGTAGCCAGTTGATAAACCATACAATGTATTATTGAACGAAATAAAGCCAAATCTGAACCGTAAGCGTTTCTTTAGAATCGATAAATATAATACTCACTTCCCATAAGCAAGTTTAAAATTCACAATTCGTTATTTTATGCAATCTTAAAACTTGACGCGTTCATTTAATATAAAAAGTAAAAAAAAAGTTTACATTGGAAGTGGGTGTTAATAGGCGTCAGTACTAACGTTGTATTTAAATTTTTAAGTTTTCAGTGCAGTCCAGAATTTCGCTTTCGAACGATACACATTAGTAGCTCTACTAACTTAGTACAGCCGACAGCACATCAACCTTTACATACGTGCACCCTAATCAGGTTACGTAACAGAAATATAAAAGTTAACCTGCTGTCTATACTGCTTCTGTGCATACGTTCTGTGCATTTTAAAGTGTGAACACCTTTTTCTTAGTGCGTGTGATGCATTTGAACACTCACGCTCCTACTACGCCCAGTACCGTCGACAGCATATCAATCTTTACATTCGTGCACTCCTTGTTTGACTTTTTCATTAGTCAAGCTTCCAGGTCGATTTCTACTTAGCCGGACCGCCGTACAGTGGTCCAAATGGCCTCAATCTGGGTGTATTGACGACCTCTGTGGTGCAGCGGTAGCGCATCTGCCTGCCATGCAAGAGGTTCCGGGTTCAAACCCAGGCTGGGGATAAAAAATAAAAAAAACCCAGGTCTTGGATGTTTCAATGCTTTTGATGGCGTTATTTCTGGTTCCCACGACACAGGGTATCCTAGTGTGGGGCCAGAACCAATGTATGTGCCTGTATGTAAATGTTATGTTTAGTTACGTTATGTATTTCCATGTTTGTGATGGCCTTGCCTGGTTATCACGGGTATCCTAATTTGGGAACAGGACAACTGATTGTGTTGTGTGGAATTTAGTTTTATTTATTATTATATCTTACTGTACTCGATTATGTTAGGCGCAACCTTGCAACTAAAATTGCTGTCGACTGCACTTGCACAAGCTACTAAGTATCATATGCAAGCGATGTAAGAATTTGAAAGTTATCTATAGCATGATATAAGGCACTAACTTCATCAAGGGAGAGGCAAATCGCACGAATCATATCAATTAAGACTGTTTTGGTAACTGAGTCATCATCACTGGCCATATTGTGCATTTTATGTAAATATAAATTAAGGAAACTTGTCTAAATAATGAACATGTGTAAAATTGATTAAATTGTCTAAAACGTAGGTACGTTTTTTCTTACTGAATGTTGATACTTTCAGATTCGAGTTAAGGCAAAATTTACAAAAACTTTATTTTTTTTATAAAAAAATCAATTTCATATATTTTATGAAAAACAATTAAACATAGAACAATAAAATATAGCCAATAAAACATATATGATACCTAGATTATTTAGTACTTGAGTACTTGCCACCTTCTTATCTTCCTTCTCCCTCTTATAAGGTCTCCACCTAATCTGAAAATGGAACAACATGAAGTACAGTCTGAACTCCACTGTGTGTTAGAAAGCTACGCATACCTCCTGTACTTCATACATAACATTTTGATGGGAAATAAATATGTTATTGTTTTGGCTTATACAAAACAAAATAAGAACTCAGTGGACGCGTAACTTTCAGCGTTCTTCTGGGAAGTATAAACCAGACCTATGTTTTTTATCCCGATGCCTTGAGTGCGTAAACCTATAAAATTCGTTTTTTTTTATAAAGAATGTCTAAATATTGCAATAAGGTTTCTTGGAAAGAAAATTTTCGGCTTATAATACTAGACGCATTTTTGTAAAAAAAGATATTTATTGACTCTTTAATAATATATCTTATCCCGTCGATATCCCAGGCAATGTTCTTTTGAAAACATTTTTTTTTCAACTATGCAGAGAACAGAGAGTGTTTCCGGAAGGGCTTTAATAAATTAACGCCCGTTATAGTGAAAGTTAGGCTTTTCGAGATTGTGCTCTAAGGTGTATTATTTTATTATATTTATAGCACTAATTACATGAGTAAATGTACGTGATTAATGCAAGAAGCATTCTCTTCCAGTTGAAGAGACTGGCAAAGGTTAGTGCAGTAAAAAAAGAGTCTTCGGGTCGAGGAGTCTGTAGTGGAGAGAAAGCAACGAAAAAAAACTCACTCTGCCCTCTTTTCTCAAATAATATTAAAATACCAAAGAAAAAACACCAGTTGGTGCGAGTTTCATAAAATCACTTACAAATCATGTGAAATAGGTGGTTTTCGGCTTGACATAGTGCTGGTTGCTGGTGGTATTTAGCTGCCTGTGCAGGTAGCGAGCCAAGTGCGAGATGACTTTCTCGTCTCCGTTGAAGGCGTTCCATGCGCTCGCCACATCGTTACGCGCAGTCGCGCTCTGACCGCACTCCTGGGGAGAGTAGTCATCATAACGTTCTTAAACTTTCATAAGGACTACACATTACTACCGGGCCTCTACTGAGTAAGTCCTTCACTGTATACAAATAGTTTATTTCTTAAAAATAGTCTCCAATTACCAATTCCACTTATTTTTTTAGTAACTTAGAACCAACCGATGACATTTTTACAGTAAGTGGTAAGCTTCTGTTGCTGAACTAGGCAGAGCCTGTGTTTCAGCATACAGTGCCGCACCCCACGGATAGGAATGGCGCAAGTAGACCAGTTTGCGAGTGTTAGAAAAATAATGAACTTTCCAATTAAGTTATGTTGTAAGAAAAATGAAGTTGTCCGATTTAACCTACTCCGAACTGTTAAATGCATAAATATTTTGACACTTCAGAATTTTCAAAAAAGTTAACATAATAGAGTATACGTACTTGATAGAAAGGAGGGGCTGGAGTCTTCTAACAAAATTACAAGCCTGGCTTCGCCTATAACCTGTATCCATTCCCGGATTTAAGAGAATGGGAGCCAGGTACCAGTTCCGATAGGCAATTCAGACAGTTGCCAAATTAATATTTAAAAAAATCACTTACTCACTGTTTCCCGTACACTGGCAATCTGTTAAACTACTGTTAAAATTGGCATAAGTGTATATAATAAACAACTAATAATAGCTGACAGAAACCAGCATATTCTATGTATCTATGTATGCAGCCCATAAACAGAGCCCATCGTTGCGCACAGTCCTCTTCTCTTTCACGCTAACTCATCCGGTCATTTGCTAGTCTCATTCATTGTTTCCCAGACGCTTCCACAATGTCGTAGGCAGCATATTAACAGTACTATAGACCCAGGATAAATCACATGAAATAGGTATTAATAACTATTATACAAAAGGATGGAGGCGCCAATGCCAAGTATTTGCCTGTGTTCCGAAAAATCATAGATCCAAGGCTGCCACCGCCTGATGTAAGATGTGTAAACAACCCAACCTAATTATAAGTTATTGATTTGAATCAGGATTATCTTACTTGATTTTTCTGTCTGTTTCCGTGTCTACTCACAGATATAAGCTCGCCTTTGTACATGTTATTTCTTATGTAGTGTATCTGTGAAATGTTTGTGTGCAATAAAGTATAGTTAATTAATTAAGTTCTGCGAATCAGAGCAGACATCGTCGGCCTCTTCCGACAAAAAAATCGAGTAAATTAACCTGGATTTAAATCAATAATGTGTGTGTGTTATCAACCCTTGTATGTCCCCACTGCTGGGGCACGGGTCTCTTCCTGCACCGCAGGAAGGTTAGGCCATACTCCACCACGGGGTATGTGGCAATAATGTGTTGTGCTTAATAAAGTTTTAGTTCAAATTATAAGTCCTTACCTTCGGCAAGAACTCGCCCATAGAAGCGGCTCCCTCCTTCGGCTGCAACCAAAACTGTAGAAAACGTCCAATTAAAGCGTGAGCGCGGAATACTTATGTAAGTACATTCCATAAGTATTCCGTGATCACGTTAAGTCGCTTGTGCGTTACTTTAAAAAACACTTTGACTTTACCCTGTTTTTTTCATTACCCTGTAAAACAATTATGGTTCGACATTGCTCTCATGATCGTGTAGTCCTAAGCGTAAAAATAAATGATAAGTTAGTTTTTAAAAAAACCTTCACAACACTAACGCTACAGTGTTACGAAGTCAGTTTTGATTTTTATTTAAAAAAAATATAAACATCACAACCACTCTCCCCAATTGTGTTTTCCGAAAGCAAATGCACGAATCACTAAATGCAGCATGCAAATTGTTTTGATGAATATATGGCTTTATATGAGGTACTCAATTGTCTGCTGATGTAAATAACAATCCAGGCATTAGGGTGCTCTTAAAAACGTGCTTATTATCGATCGAAAATAATTTGTAGTAAAAATGATAGCAGCTTCATAACTGTTTTGTCTCCGGAATAACTTAGGCACAGCAAATAAATGCTTACGTCTTCGAGTTCGTTGTCGGTCACGATGCGATCAACCACTTCATGGAATGAGTTGAATCTCTGGTTGCCCTGAAAATGTACACCGGACGACTATTCATTCATGGTTTAAAATTATTGATCGATAAGACAAATAACCGCAACTTTTGTTTTTGTTACTACCCACAACGATCAATATTAAAGGCATGCGTACAGCGTAAACTTATTAATTTTTCCCGAAAACCTTGGGTTCAACGCATCAATGACAACGACTTCGAAATTGCACGAAAAAGGATCTAAATAAAACTTTACGCAATACTCATGGTACCTAATTGACTCAAAATTAGATTGGGGTACAATTTTATTTTGTGTACAAAACAAAATTGTATTTATTTATATCAGAATTTGTAAGCTCACTGAAAATTAAAAAAAGTTATAAACACGACTGCGGCGGAGCTTAACAGGAGGGTAATATGTTTAACTCATATGCATGTCCCTATGTAAGTATGTCCGATTCTATGTTCCCCCGTAACTCCTTATGACCAATGATCAGAGTGTAATAAATATTACCTCAATCGATATGAAATAAAAAATCACTAAGGATTCAAAAGACGCTCTTTACTTGTTATTTGACTGCGGCGGAGACGAAAAGAATAGAAAAAACTAGAATAAGAAGTAACCAATAAACCTATTGCTGATATCATTAATACCTACTTACTAAGCAGGGGAACCCAAATCCAATAATAAATATTCATGTTGGTAGCTAGGTCGGTCCCGCTTGTTAAGTATACTCAGCATGCTCAGATAGGCAGATAGATAGTGTTGTCAGACGGAGTTTACACGTTCACTCTGGCGGCAGTACAGTCCGTGACCTTGATCAAGCTCGGATTGATGCGAGACTGATGAAGCTTCAAAATATTCGAATATCTGTCGATCTGGTCCACCAGTCCACTGAATAGACAATCAGTCTGCCGTCAGTCTAACCAGACTGATGGAATTGACCGCCGCCAGACTGAACGTTTAAACTCCATCTCAAGTATCGTTGGCGTGAGCAAGAGTTAGTGATCTAATTAATCGTTTATACCTGGTTAAGTATTCACCAACTTTTATAATAACTTGGAGCAACCCGCTGCCGTAAGCAGTAGGTGCTGGAGAAGCCTAATCCATCCAAAAGTATGTCTCAGGAGGTAAAGCATCTCAGTGGTTACTAAGATATGTGATTAGAACCGTCTCTTCAGTATCGATACAATTTTAACATTTACCAGCACTACCACCTCAGATTTGACGTCGTCGATGAGGTCCTCGAAAGCTTCGTGGTAAATTGCGGACATCCACGGCTGCGTCAAGTATGTGTATAGGTCATCTATCATGTTCAGCTGGAACAGGAATATCTGATTACTATCGGCGCTTTGCAGCTACTTAAGTTGTTCTTAACGCTCTTTTTCCCTGTTACCCGACTACGAGGGAGCCGAAAAGAAATTAATTTGTTTGGCTGGTATGTAAGTATGTCCAATTCTATGTTCTCCCATAACTACGTTAGATTTTGACAAACAAGACTTCAATAGATTTATTGTGTGTGTGCGAATCAGAGGGTTGATGCTGAGCGTTTTTTGGTGATATTTTTTCCTACTGCCATCTTGTGTGAATATATAAATTGTCTAAGAATAATAAGCACTACTCTTAAACGCTCCTGGGGATCTCCCAAACTGTGGTTGGAAAACCACGATAAAGGACTGCTCCAGATCACAATGGGCCTTTATGGTTGGAGATTACCTTGAACATCACTGGCAACTGGCTGAAGTTGAACTCAAGTGACCCGTGCAGTAGCACAACTAGTTGTGCTACTGCTAAGCCACATGGAACGGCTTGGTCGAGCAGCAATTTCCCACATGGAAAGTCTCTCTGCTTTTCCTGTATTCTTCTTTGATTCTTAATCATCATCATAGGCCTTGCGTCCGTAACTGGCGATTTGAGTAGTTCTTAAGGACTTGACACTTTTTTTAATGACTAAAGAGTCCGAACCGAGGGCGGCAGGCCCTACTACTTATAGGACATATAAAATAAGAGTCCGGCGTCGGGTCTGTGCGGATTTGGCGCATCCTGTCTCTCTTGTCTGCCATTGCCAAGCACCATACTTCATGTGATCATTACCTTGCGGCCTCCTGAACTTCCTCACTCCAGGTGTCTTCTCCCTCTGTATCTTAACTCACCTTGAACCTCACCAGCAGCTGGCCTAAGTAGGACTCGTGTTTCCCGTAAAGTAGTGCCACCAGTTCCATGTAGAACGGCTTGGTGGAGAGGCAGGTGGCTGCCTTCACCACGTGCAGATCGCTGAGCTGGAGGCGGAACAGGTTGCCGTTCTTGTCCGTTTGGATAGTGTGGCCCTGAAACGTTATGGTTGAGTTGGATGAAGAAAAAAAAACGACTGGTGATAGTGCTCGGTGACTTAAATCAAAAAAAAGTTTCGAAAGTTTTTATTGCTTGCACAGAATGCTTACCTAAATTAAGTTATGGTAGCCAGCGTTGTGTTACCTTTAACTTGCTAATTGACTCCAACAGTAGACAGCCCTGTATCGCAAAATGTTAATAATTATGCAATGTATGTGTATCAGTCAATCGTCCCGCACTCGACTGCTGCTGTACCTACTTTAAGCCTCCTCCAAGGCGCTTCACTTATTTCTGTCCTCGGCCATTCTCAAACAGCATCTGCCATCAAACTAGATCTTTGGTCCAGTGAGTTGGTGGGCTTTCTACACTAAAGTAGTGGTCACCACTCAAGAACCTATACCTCCACCCCCTTTCTTCCATCACCAGACGATTGGCTCGAATGCACGCCTTTATCGTGGAAATTCTGAGAATTCTAAACGAGCTATTTGCGATTTTTTTATAATAGGAACGGCAAAGTTGTGTTGCCGTCGAACACGTTGCCGTCGTCTGTCTTTCCGGAGACAATAACCTGGGTGTCTTTAAAACTAAAGTCAACCGGTATCTAACAGGTAAGCACGTAACATCGTAGGCCCCGTCGTCGCTTACCATCAGTCACGTTACTCGGGTCAAATGTTAACCTTGGTACCGCATCTGCTATTGTATCTTCGGCAGAAGCTACCAGCCACTTGAACTTGCTAATCTGGTAGATATGACAGACACCTTGTTTTTTTTTTTCGGATAAGCCTACAAACCTTATTAATCGAAATGTTTTTTTTTATTAAAGACACTTCTACATAAATTCGGAAACTCACCTGATGGGGCAAGCACAGAGCAACCTCCATGGGAACTTCGGGACCGGGCGCCCGAAGACGCATGTAGTACAAAGGACCGGGCAAAGTGGCAAACACTACAAGTGGAGACTTGTATCTCGTCACCGGCTCCCAACTGGAGGATAAACTTGTTAGCTATAGGCTATGTCTTTGGAATGGCGTAAGTAATAATGCAACTGCTACCGACTACGATGGGCAAAGTGGAAGGAAGGAGAAGGCGTGGAAGAAAGATTTCATGGTTGTTCAACATCAAAGGGTTAATTGTTGAAACTGTGTAAAATGCAAATTACGTTGAAGATATATAATATGGTTCGTTACGAAACCTTTTCTTTTTACTATCTCTACATTATTTGTTAGCTCATCTGTCATTTTCATTTTCATCGAAATGTTCTATTCTGGGCTAAGTACTCATTATAAGTAGTACATTATAGCCTTTTAATATCCCATTTAAATTGCTATAATGTACTTCTATAATGAACTTTGACCATGTCGTGTAAAAGAGTAATGCAAAAAAAACGACCACTCAAATGAAATTAGAGTTAATGGTCTAAACTCGCTTGAAGATATTGTGGTGTTTCTTCACAGTAACCAAAACAATCACTCTTACTTTGTACCTACCCCTTAACCTGTGGCAGCAGCGCGAAGAAACTAGGAAGTTTCGGTATACTCATGTGAGAGCGTAAAAACCTGTAAGTGACAATATCGTGTTTTTATTCGGAATTATGATTTTGAAAATTGATCGATTTACTCAGACAGCGATATTTAAGCTTTCAGTTAGGCCAATTCTAGGAACTCCTGGAAAGTCCAGGAGATCGGATTGACAGCTGATGTTTTATAATAAGGCCTAAAAAAAATTAAGAACTTTCCATTTGGACTACTACATAACCCGGCGACATAGGAACATGAAACCATTCAACCATTTGTAAACACTTCACGTATGCAGTTACGCAGTCAAAGGTAGAAATAAGGCTTACGTGACAAGCGCAGAGCTAAACCTCGGTAATACATCTTCGTCATCATCGGTAACCATCATGAACGGATCGAGGTTCTTCAAGAATATGGCCGACAGCTAAAAATATTTCATTCTTTTATTTACGATTCCTCCACATATGGGCGTACCCTTATGATACGAGTATGTATAGTGAAAATGCAATATCAACTAACTAATGCTTAATCGTCAGGCGGTCTCTTCATGTTTCCCCTTAGAAAAGTGTAATAAAGACCGTCTGAACATAGGGTAATATTGAGATGGTGCTTTTTACATCTGAAGATTACTCTGAATATTAACTAAGTAGGAACATTACAATGGATATTTCATATATGACAAATCTTGGAACTAAAGAAGATAAACAATTCGTTTCTTTCTTTCTAAAAGGTAACTTTCCCAAATTGAATTAAATGATCACTTATTTTATTATGTGTTGTGGTATGTATAGTATGTGGTACAGGTATGTGGCACTTATAGAAAAATGAGCGAAAACATATTCCCCGACCCCCAGAATTTTCTACAAATTTCATTTCGTGGAACTACAATGTATCGTATACTATGGCAATTCTATATACATTGCAAAACAGACCCCACCAACTTACAATACCTTTCCTGTTGTCTTTCTTATCCTCTATGTTATAGCCCTTTTGGAAAAAGTGTACTTAACACATTTTTTGAACCGCGTTTCAGGCAAGTTTAATATATTTTCAGGGATTTTATTACAGAAACGTATACAATGCCCCATGAAGGATATATTTTTGCCAGTCTAAATCTTGGGAACGAAAGTTTATGTTTATTTCTAGTATTTGCATTGTGTTTGGTGCCTTCAGTTTTAAGGTTGCTAAAATTTTTCCTGAAATACATAATATTTTCATAGATATACTGGGTGGCAACTGTCAAGATATTTATTTCTTTAAAGAAATCTAAAGAATCTCTACTGCCTAACTTATAAATTAATCTGAGCCCTCTCTTCTGCAAAAAGAAGGTGGTCTCAATGTCTGCTGCCCGTCCCGACATTAGTATGCCGTAGGACATAACGCTATGGAAGTAGCTAAAATAAGTAAGCCTAGCTGTTCCAACGACAGTTAGTTCCCTAATTCTTTTAACTGCATATGCTGCTGAACTAAGCCTATTTGCAATTTTTTTCATATGAGGACCTCTTGAAGCTTTGCATCAATTGTGATACCTAGAAATACAGTTTCATTCACAAGATCTAATTTATCACTACCCAATACAACATTGCTGTCAACCACTTTCACAATTGGTAGAACGAGCTTGTATTTTTTTAATTTAACAGTAAGTTATTAGAAGTAAACCAATTTAATACCCGAGAGAGAGCATTATTTACATAGTCAAGGTCATTTTCTTGTCTCTTAATTTTAAAAATAAGTGACGTGTCATCTACAAACAATACCGTCTCTGACATGTTTTGAACCATGAACGGAATATTGTGAAGGCCAACTTTACCGCTTCACCCACGTCCTCCGAGCTGTAGTGGTGGTGCTGGAACCGGTTCGCGTACAGACGTCTAGAGTAACGCGTGCACGGGCCGGCCCCGTAGATGTTGGGGTCGTTCGTCTCGAACTTGCTACCCACTATGAGACCGCCGTCGTACACCAGGCCACACTCGTTGATTGCTGTTAGTTACAAGGCCCAAGTGAAATACGTGCCAGACTATACACTGCTGCAAATGCCGGGTGACATTAACAACAATTTCGTTTAAATAAATCAAAAACCTATTTAGAGGCTAAAAATTCCACCCATGCCGGGACTCGAACCAGCGACCTCTGGCTAACCATGCCAGCGCTCTCCCAACTGAGCTAATGGGCAAGTACCGGCATCAGCGAAATTTCGAACGTCTTTACAATATTATCTGTATTATTTACAGGCAGCGACATCTGTCTGAAGTAATTTGCATCACTTGCAGCCCCGAGAACCTACCGACCGGAATGCCGACGCCATACACGCTGTTCCGGAATTCCCCGAACAAAACTTACCCTTGAATGCGTGCAGGTGGGTAGGGTCCAGAAGCACAAGATCACGAATGCTCGCTGTTGGAAGGCTTACACGCCTGTGACGAGGCGCACGAAGGTCAGCGCTATGTTGTTCTATTTAGAATGTGAGAGCGAGACGAAATTGCGACGCCATGTACGATCTTTCGGAGTTCCTCCGAACGAAACTTACCCCTCAAAACGAGCAGGTGCACGACCAGGCTCCCGTAAACTTACCCTTGAAAGCGTGCAGGTTGACGGCCAGGGTCCCGTAGTAGAAGAGCGCGAACGCGCGCAGCTGGTAGGCGTGCATGCGCGTGACGAGGCGCACGAAGGCCACGCGCTCGTCCTGCAGCCGCCAGCCCGCCAGCTTGCTGTGCCGGAACACGCGGATCTCGTGCGCCTTCAGAGTCGCCTGCACGCGCGCGTCTACCTAATGGTTATGTGACACATGTAACGCTGATGCAATATATCACTTTCGTGCACTTGTTATATATGGATCACTGGAGGAAATAGATTTCATAAAGAAAAAAAAGAAGTTCAGACATTATTATAACAACAATTTGGTTGTTTGTCTGTTTGTTTGTTTTATTGTTTATTTTTTTATGGTTAGGTGCTATTATGCTTTACGTAGGCGTCTTTAATTTTACTTTTAAAATGTTGCCGACACCTTTAATTAAGTTAGCATTTAGTTATCGGTGTCAAAATAACCAGATAAGTACAGTACTACCTCAGATCATAGAATGATCTGAGAGTACTACACATCATAAAAGTCCCTTCGGGAATCTACGTTCGCGCAGACTAGGAAGAAGTGTAACGAAAGTACCCGAAGCTATAAGTACATTCAACATGATCTTTAACCGATACGGTTAAGGTGCAGAATTGATTGCCGCAGTAGCGCTACCTATTTCGCTCACGCTAATATTGCCAAACTAATAGTCACCTGCATCGATGACGTTGAATCAGCCAATAGCAACAAAGGCGCGCGGCCTGCCATAAAATGAAACTATCTAATTGGTCGATCAACTTGCCGCACATCCAAAATTTGGTCATCTGCGCAGGTACATCCGCGAGACTTATTTCTTGTGTAGCACTTTACCTAATATAGTATGAACAACAATAGAAATAAAACTTAATCCACGACATAAAAAACATATACAGAAAAGCTGGTTGTGTACCTAAGTTGCCAAAAAAGGCAGATGAATCTATCAACATTGTGATGAGGGTGCGAGCCCTCAGCGCCGAGTTTGATAAAAAATCCGTTATCTTTTTGCACAATACAAAATATGTTTCTATTATCTACCTGAATTAGAAATGCAAAAATAATTTACCCTATAGATTACTTAATCTCTCCGTCATAATTAGTGCTTTAATATTTTAATGATAGTGTCATTTAGTTCATAACTACCGGTTAGTAAAAACCAAAATTTATCAACATAGAACAAGTGACGCAGTACACACTAAATTGTTGTTTTGCTAGGTTTTGAATGATGTTACTCGAGCACCTTAACGTACATGCACAAAAATATTGTAAAATATACCATTATAAGTACTAAGCCATGTAGGTACCGTCTCATCATTGAAGCAGTTGACTCTCAGAGCCCCTTCGCCAGCTGGGTATGGCTCCACGAAGATCAGAAGTTCAGGTCTCAAACCCAGTTCTAATAACGCCGCTATGCAGCTGTATGCTTCTAAGCAGTCGCCGTATATGATCACACGGTTATCTGGCGAAAGCTTATTAGGCTCGTCCTCTGCAAGTGAAAGTATTGAGATTTAGGCTGGGCGCATGCGCTGAAATGCAGACGACGCAGGATGCAGTATACAGTTCAGTGCAGGGCAGGGCAACTGAGGCATAGGCCACCTTAGCATACTGCGACGCAACTATTCGCTCCATTCCTTGCCAATTCTCACCCATAATAACTCCGTTTTTTAATAGTCTGGATGATTTGTATCATACAAACAAGATTCACAGCGAACTAATTCAATTAATTACGCTCGAACAGAAGACGATAGATACAGGTGGATGGACATAAACCGAAGGGAATTAAGTAATGTGCCGCGCAGCATTTTTGCTGACATCAATTTTGTAGAACTTAAGCCGCGTAAAACGGCCACTCTATTCAAGCGCACCTATATTGTAGAAATACTAATATGTACTTACGTAAAAACAACTAGTGTGTTTAAAACTCAAATTCTCATAAAATGTACAGTCTGGCGCTTAGTTGGCGGCGCTTCCACGATACATTATTTTATAAGCATTTGAATTTTAAACATTACTAGTTGATTTTACGTAATTTTATTATTATTTCTACAATATAGGTGCGCTTGAATAGAGTGGCTGTATTACACTGACTAAGCTCTACAAAATTGATGCCAGCAAAAATGCTACGCGGCCCATTTGCTAAATTGACATCGTACAATGCCACTTTTTATAACGAAGCTTTCTGTGAATGTTTGGATTGTGGATGCCTGTTACTATGCTCTAAAAAAATGATGAATAATTATAGATAATGTGGACAAGAAGCTAACAAAGAAACTCCGGATTTATTGATTAATTAATGTACATGGGTAAATGCTGGGAGATGTGAGTGGAGTGTGGTGGTTTTGATTACTCAAAATATGAACACCATTGGTCAATTATACGTTGTATAATATCAGTCACTTGTGATCACATTGGATTAAAGTAAAAAAGATTATTATGCTAATATCACAGTTAATATTATACTAACACAGTACAGCCGGTCATGATGGCGGGCAGAAAGGGAAGAGAGGCGAAAACAATGTGGTAACATTAACCAATGTTGTCAGTTTTAAAATAAAGCATACCTATTCAAGGACTACGCACGGTCAATCTATCAATCTAACAGTAAAGTGGAGTAGACGCTCACTGAGCTCGGAGATCATGCGCAGGAGCACGCGGAGGCTCTCGTTAGCGTCGTACATGGAGTTGATCAGCATCACGTTCTCGGGCAACTGAGCCGTCGCCTGCACCGCGTCCGGCTCGTAGCTCGGGTCGTCCATAAGCAAGCGGATGCACGGCGCGCCGGCTCTGTATAAATATCATCGTCGTCGTTATCAACCCTTATATGTCCCCACTGCTGGGGCACGGGTCTCTTCATGCATCGCAGGAAGGTTAAGCCATACTCCACCACGAGGGCCAAATCCGGGTTGGTGGGGGATTGTAAGACAGTGGCGGGCCTTACTGTCAGAAGTTATCAAGCCGCCCATAAGGCCTCTGACATGGCTTATCCACTGCCATTACATGACAGCCGGCACCAACGGCTTAGCGTGCCTTGCGAAGCACGGAAGCGCTCGGAAAAATGCCACTAGCGGTAGTCACTGGATGGTCACCCATCCTGCACCTGACCGCGCCTGTTGTTGCTTAACTGAAGTGATTGATTCCAATCACTGGGTTCGCCTAGGCCACGAGCGCTTCATAAATATCAGCATCACACTAATATTACACGCGCTCCACCATTCACAAAAAGTGGGAGATTTCGAAGATACCCGGCTCGAGACTCTCGACTCCAACAGACAGCAGCAAAAAACCCGTCCAAAGCCCAAATACTCTTACACGCATAATGACCGTGGTGAGCTCCACTGCGGCCAATGTAACCGAACATTTAAAAACAAGCTGGGCTTCGCGAGTCACATCCGAGCGCACCGCCGCAGAAGAACCAATCCTTTCAGTCGCCGTCATCGGATTTCGATGAGGAGGACAATCATCATCAATATTATAAAGGCGAACATTTGTGAGTGTGTACGTTTGTTACTTCTTCACGCCTAAACTGATGGAGGAATTCTATTAAAATTTGGTATGGAGTTAGCTGACACCCTAGAGAACACAAAGGCTATGTTTTACTGCGGGAAAATATCTTATTCCCATGGGACATTCGATAAACCGCGGGTAACACCGCTGGGCATTGCTGGTTAATAATAATAACTTATTGCTTTATTGCTCCTAAACAAGTGTACAATACGGCGGACTTATGCTAGGTGTGCTTCGAAATGCTCATGTTCAATTCAATATTTTTATTTCGGAACTCTACAGTGTTACGGCGTTATTAACAAAAAAACACAATTCCATTAAAACACACCTTTTTTATTTAGGCTATGAACGTCCCACTGCAGTGCACAGACCCTCTCTTTGAGAGACAATATGGGCTTAATTACTACGCGTGCCCACGGAGAGAGGCATTTCAAGCCCTAAGGTAATTGAACTCTTCAGATACTCAGGTTTCCTCACGATGTAACACTAAAAGAGGTTTCATTTAATCTTCTGTTACGTCTTTTTCTTTTAAAATATCCACTAGGTACATCACAGAACATAAAAAAAGAGTAGAAGTAGTGACATGACACATTAGTACGAAAACCAGTGTAACCAAACTGATACACATAAACCAAACGCACACTACGAATGCCAAGCTGCCATTGGTAAATAAAGTCAATGCCGAAAAGGTGTACATCATAAAAGTTTCAAGTAAAATATGCACCTTTTCATTATGTTAACAATGATCAAAGTCAAATGACAATGATGAAATTAAGGTTGACATTTTGTAGTAACGCTACTCTACACTAGATGGAACTACCACCGCGTCGGACCGAAAAGAACTTTTACCTGGTAAGACATAAAGTACAAAATTGAAAAACAAGTACATTCTCAGTTTGGGATGGGACAATGCGAGTTCTAGTTTGTCGATAGGGTGAACCTATCGACAAATTATACAAACAGTTTAACACATTAACGGCCGAATACGAATACTGGTACCTACTGGTACCGGCTTTACTGGTAGAAAACGCATTTTTTTACATTATCTTTTGTGCAATAAAGAATTAATACTAATAGGGTGGATAGATGCACAAATAAAACAATGTGGTAGATTTCGTAATATTTTAAAATGTTATCTCTTATTAAAACTAGCTTTAACCCGCTGCTTCGCCGGCGTTAGAAATTATAACACGGGAAATATTATTCTACGACTCAATTCAGATCTTTGTCTATCTGCACGCCATGTTTCATACGTAATACTAATTGATGATTGTACTAATATAATTTCATTTATACGCAGGAATCTAACCTGGAAGTGAAGCACATTTTTTATGGTATTGCTGCATCACATTAGTGCCACCTTCCGCCTTTTTTAGTTATTATGAAGTGTTCATGAAAATGATCTGAATATATTGTGCTAATCTTCGTTGGGAACCAATTTTGCCTTCTTATCGCTGCCTTCCATTTTATTTTCATATCCGGTTTCCCTAGGAAAACTAAACGAAAACTCACTTCCAAATTGCTTTGAATCCGAGAGGGTTGTTTTATCATTGCCTCGGTTTGATGTTGTCAAAGGGGTTGAAGTATTAAGGGTAAATAGCAGAATAATAAAAAATCATAAAACAAATAACATAAAAAACAAAAATCTTATGCTCGCCAAGAGAACAACCACTTGAACAGGTAAACAGTAGTAAACTACTTAATGTTTTGAACTGAAGTAAAAACCATATGAGTCGTTTTCGATAACCTCACTTTACATCTCGGTTGGAATATTTAAAAATGTAAGATTAAAATTACTTTGATAGTTTCTTAAATATTTCAGTCCCTGATAAACTGGTGAAGAAAAACTATATCGCAATCTAGCTGTGCTCATGTCTTGTATGTGCTCATGTCATGTCTTGTATGAAAAGTAATGTATGAGCTCTAATGACAGTTTTCACATGCACAACGACCAGCCGGCGACCGGAGCTCATACATTACTACTTTACCCGGCCCGGCGACCGGACGGCGACCGGGTGCATATGAAAAGGCACTTAGGAAGTAGGTATAAAATGAAAATAATTATTTTACCTACTTAGATGAATTGGAATTTACAATACCTAAGTACCGTTAAGTATGTATGACTAATAAGTCATAGACAAAAAATATCGATAGATTTTTATCATGTGTGCCCCCATCCGTAATCGAGTAGAATTCAAATTTCGACAGAAATTTCTAGAAAATGTACACTTTCTTCAATGAAAATTTAACTTTACTAACCAGTAAATAAAGGTGATTTCACTTTCTCATTTTTGCATTGCTTTCCGTGTTCATGTCATTACAAATTTAATTAAAAATACAATGAAATACGTCCTAAAGATGAAATGTTACGGCATGATCGGTATATTTTGGTCCCAAACTTTTATTTTTGCTCTCTAACACAGCATAACAAGGCATTTTAATAAAGGTTTCATCATTTTTTCTTTACTAGAAGCGCACGGCAACTGAAGTCAACAAAACTGTCACCGACTACGCATAGGCAATACATTGCTAATGTGAGGCACGCGGGCACCGCCCACTTACGACTTCTACTCTTTTTTTATGTTCTGTGAGGTACATACTATTTTAGTGAGAGTTTTTGGAGTCTAAGGAACTGTGTTTTTATAAATAAGTCAGTTTATAGTACGTATACATATTTTTATTATTATATTAGGTTAATTCGTTTGTTCAATCTATTATATTCAGACTTTTCAATCCTATTGAAAGACATGGTATGATCTGGTTGGCAATTATAGTGTTGCCCTCCCGTGCTACTATTTTTTAAAGTTTTTCTTTAACATAAGTGAATCTTAAAAACCTATTTAGAGGCTCAAAATTCCACCCATGCCGGGATTCGAACCCGCGACCTCTGGCTATCCGTGCCAGGATACGGATAGTCGCGGGTTCGAATCCCGGCATGGGTGGAATTTTGAGCCTCTAAATAGGTTTTAAAATTGTCCTTAGCACGGGTTAGTGCATTAAAAATAGTATAATAAGTGAATCTTTTCTTCAATAATCCTGCCAGCGCCCGTTTTCTCAAGTTCACACCACAAACCACCACCACCATCAGAATGTCTCCATACAACATAAATCGTTATATTATAACATAACATACATTTACATACAGGCTCATACATTGCTTCGGACTCCACACTAGGATACCCTGTGACGTGGGAACCCGAAAAAAACGACATCAGTAACATGTAAACATCCAAGATCTGGGGTTGTTTGTCCCCAACCGGGGTTTGAACCCCGGTTGGGGGAGGACAGGACCTCTCGGGACCTATTATGGTTGATACATTTAGTTTTTAATGTATGTGCACATTAAATACTTTACGTACTATGACGTATACACGTACCTACAGTCTCTATTTCTCACACTCTCAGCACAGTAACTCACTCTAGTTCCTTGGCAAGTCTCAGCGAGTCCTTTAAATAGTCCGGATGTTGGAACTGCTTCCCACAAGTAAGCACTAGTGTATCGTAGAACTTGATGTTGCCACCCTTTAGATGGATGCATTTTCGTTGCCTGTGGATATAGGTAAGCAACAAAGCAGCTGATTACTCAATCGATATTATTATCAACCCTTGTATATCCCCACTGCTGGGGCATGGGTCTCTTCCTGCATGGCAGAAAGGTTAGGCCATACTCCACCACGAAGGCCAAGGCCGGGTGTGTGGAGGATTGTAAGACAGTGGCGGGCCTTACTGTCAGAAGTTAAGAAGCCGCCCATAAGGCCTCTGACATGGCTTAACGACTGCCATTACATGGCAGCCGGCACCAACGGTTTTACGTGCCTTGCGAAGCACGGAAGCGCTCGGAAAAATGCCACTAGCGGTAGTCACGGGACGATCACCCATCCTGCACCTGACCGCGCCTGTTGTTGCTTAACTCAAATGATTGATTCCAATTACAAGGTTCGACCAGGCCACGAGCGCTTCCGAGCGCCACGATTACCCAATGGAAAGTTATAATTGCCACAACAGATATTATATAATTTGGATAGATAGGGAACGTACTTTACTGCACAATCAATAACAGCAAAGTAGGTAAAGCTAAAACACTAGCTAAAACAATAAAATGTGATATCAACCCTTTGTGTTTCCCCACTGCCGGGGCACGGTCTCTTCCTCCGTTGCAGAAACGTAAGGCTATACTCGTACTTACCACGGGGGCCAAGTCCGGGTTAGTGGAGAAAACCATAAATGTTGTACTAAAATATTAACTCAGGATAGAAAATAACGCCCGCAAAAAAGGCTGTTCTTTCTCTCACGTTAACCGCCGGAAACATTGTCCCGCTCGATTTCCATAGCTTCTCATGGATAGGATATAAAGAAAATCGCACCTGTCAATCTTTACCATGACAGCGGTCATCACATCCAAGTAGTAATAAAACGGTATCCGCTTGATATACTTGTCATTGTAGCGTCCGTCCCTCGGGAAACACGTGTCGGCGGCCCGGAGACACTCTGAGGTGATCGGGATGCCGTGCTCGGAGACCAGGGTGATGTTTGTGAAAGTCAAGTAGGTGGAGGAAGGGCTTGGGATGATAACAAGGTAAAAACATTAAGATATTGAAGATGTATAGTCAAGTAGGTGGAGGAAGGGCTTGGGGTGATAACAAGGTAAAAACATTAAGATATTGAAGATGTATAGTCAAGTAGGTGGAGGAAGGGCTTGGGATGATAACAAGTTAAAAACATTAAGATATTGGAGATGTACAGTCAAGTGATAGTCAAGCAAGCAAGTAGCAAGTATAGTCAAGCGAGAGCCCCAGGTTCGATCCCGAGTGCGGGCATGTACCAATGACTTTGTTTAATTTCAAAGTTACGTACATTTGCGAATTTGTAGTCGCAATACCACACGCTAACGGTGAAGGAAAACATCGTGAGGAAACCCGCGGCTTGGTTGGCTCCGCACGTATTGACTAGTCTTTCCTGTGGGCTAGGCCGACTAAGCTGTCAGGATGGTATAGGTGCTGGGCAAGCCTACACCATCTATAAAACCATGTCCACGGCACTACAGCGTCGGAGTGGTCCCTTCACCCATCTAGTGTGAGTGAAGATACCACTGGACGCTGTATAAATCATCTCATTAAGTAGATGCAAAAAAGGCCAATATTATTTATTATAGTCAAGTAGGTGGAGGAAGGGCTTGGGATGATAACAAGGTAAAAACATTAAGATATTGAAGATGTATAGTCAAGTAGGTGGAAGAAGGGCTTGGGATGATAACAAGGTAAAAACATTAAGATATTGAAGATGTATAGTCAAGTAGTTGGAGGAAGGGCTTGGGATGATAACAAGGTAAAAACATTAAGATATTGAAGATGTATAGTCAAGTTGGTGGAGGAAGGGCTTGGGATGATAAGATGGTAAAAACATTAAGATATTGAAGATGTATAGTCAAGTAGGTGGAGGAAGGGCTTGGGATGATAACAAGGTAAAAACATTAAGATATTGAAGATGTATAGTCAAGTAGGTGGAGGAAGGGCTTGGGATGATAACAAGGTAATAAAGTTTGATATTGAAGATGTATAGTCAAGTAGGTGGAGAAAGGGCTTGGGATGATAACAAGGTAAAAACATTAAGATATTGAAGATGTATAGTCAAGTAGGTGGAGGAAAGGCTTGGGATGATAACAAGGTAAAAACATTAAGATATTGAAGATGTATAGTCAAGTTGGTGGAGGAAGGGCTTGGGATGATAACAAGGTAAAAACATTAAGATATTGAAGATGTATAGTCAAGTAGGTGGAGAAAGGGCTTGGGATGATAACAAGGTAAAAACATTAAGATATTGAAGATGTATAGTCAAGTTGGTGGAGGAAGGGCTTGGGATGATAAGATGGTAAAAACATTAAGATATTGAAGATGTATAGTCAAGTTGGTGGAGGAAGGGCTTGGGATGATAACAAGGTAAAAACATTAAGATATTGAAGATGTATAGTCAAGTAGGTGGAGGAAGGGCTTGGGATGATAACAAGTTAAAAACATTAAGATATTGGAGATGTACAGTCAAGTGATAGTCAAGCAAGCAAGTAGCAAGTATAGTCAAGCGAGAGCCCCAGGTTCGATCCCGAGTGCGGGCATGTACCAATGACTTTGTTTAATTTCAAAGTTACGTACATTTGCGAATTTGTAGTCGCAATACCACACGCTAACGGTGAAGGAAAACATCGTGAGGAAACCCGCGGCTTGGTTGGCTCCGCACGTATTGACTAGTCTTTCCTGTGGGCTAGGCCGACTAAGCTGTCAGGATGGTATAGGTGCTGGGCAAGCCTACACCATCTATAAAACCATGTCCACGGCACTACAGCGTCGGAGTGGTCCCTTCACCCATCTAGTGTGAGTGAAGATACCACTGGACGCTGTATAAATCATCTCATTAAGTAGATGCAAAAAAGGCCAATATTATTTATTATAGTCAAGTAGGTGGAGGAAGGGCTTGGGATGATAACAAGGTAAAAACATTAAGATATTGAAGATGTATAGTCAAGTAGGTGGAAGAAGGGCTTGGGATGATAACAAGGTAAAAACATTAAGATATTGAAGATGTATAGTCAAGTAGTTGGAGGAAGGGCTTGGGATGATAACAAGGTAATAAAGTTTGATATTGAAGATGTATAGTCAAGTAGGTGGAGAAAGGGCTTGGGATGATAACAAGGTAAAAACATTAAGATATTGAAGATGTATAGTCAAGTTGGTGGAGGAAGGGCTTGGGATGATAAGATGGTAAAAACATTAAGATATTGAAGATGTATAGTCAAGTAGGTGGAGGAAGGGCTTGGGATGATAACAAGGTAAAAACATTAAGATATTGAAGATGTATAGTCAAGTAGGTGGAGGAAGGGCTTGGGATGATAACAAGGTAATAAAGTTTGATATTGAAGATGTATAGTCAAGTAGGTGGAGAAAGGGCTTGGGATGATAACAAGGTAAAAACATTAAGATATTGAAGATGTATAGTCAAGTAGGTGGAGGAAAGGCTTGGGATGATAACAAGGTAAAAACATTAAGATATTGAAGATGTATAGTCAAGTTGGTGGAGGAAGGGCTTGGGATGATAACAAGGTAAAAACATTAAGATATTGAAGATGTATAGTCAAGTAGGTGGAGGAAGGGCTTGGGATGATAACAAGTTAAAAACATTAAGATATTGGAGATGTACAGTCAAGTGATAGTCAAGCAAGCAAGTAGCAAGTATAGTCAAGCGAGAGCCCCAGGTTCGATCCCGAGTGCGGGCATGTACCAATGACTTTGTTTAATTTCAAAGTTACGTACATTTGCGAATTTGTAGTCGCAATACCACACGCTAACGGTGAAGGAAAACATCGTGAGGAAACCCGCGGCTTGGTTGGCTCCGCACGTATTGACTAGTCTTTCCTGTGGGCTAGGCCGACTAAGCTGTCAGGATGGTATAGGTGCTGGGCAAGCCTACACCATCTATAAAACCATGTCCACGGCACTACAGCGTCGGAGTGGTCCCTTCACCCATCTAGTGTGAGTGAAGATACCACTGGACGCTGTATAAATCATCTCATTAAGTAGATGCAAAAAAGGCCAATATTATTTATTATAGTCAAGTAGGTGGAGGAAGGGCTTGGGATGATAACAAGGTAAAAACATTAAGATATTGAAGATGTATAGTCAAGTAGGTGGAAGAAGGGCTTGGGATGATAACAAGGTAAAAACATTAAGATATTGAAGATGTATAGTCAAGTAGTTGGAGGAAGGGCTTGGGATGATAACAAGGTAAAAACATTAAGATATTGAAGATGTATAGTCAAGTTGGTGGAGGAAGGGCTTGGGATGATAAGATGGTAAAAACATTAAGATATTGAAGATGTATAGTCAAGTAGGTGGAGGAAGGGCTTGGGATGATAACAAGTTAAAAACATTAAGATATTGGAGATGTACAGTCAAGTGATAGTCAAGCAAGCAAGTAGCAAGTATAGTCAAGCGAGAGCCCCAGGTTCGATCCCGAGTGCGGGCATGTACCAATGACTTTGTTTAATTTCAAAGTTACGTACATTTGCGAATTTGTAGTCGCAATACCACACGCTAACGGTGAAGGAAAACATCGTGAGGAAACCCGCGGCTTGGTTGGCTCCGCACGTATTGACTAGTCTTTCCTGTGGGCTAGGCCGACTAAGCTGTCAGGATGGTATAGGTGCTGGGCAAGCCTACACCATCTATAAAACCATGTCCACGGCACTACAGCGTCGGAGTGGTCCCTTCACCCATCTAGTGTGAGTGAAGATACCACTGGACGCTGTATAAATCATCTCATTAAGTAGATGCAAAAAAGGCCAATATTATTTATTATAGTCAAGTAGGTGGAGGAAGGGCTTGGGATGATAACAAGGTAAAAACATTAAGATATTGAAGATGTATAGTCAAGTAGGTGGAAGAAGGGCTTGGGATGATAACAAGGTAAAAACATTAAGATATTGAAGATGTATAGTCAAGTAGTTGGAGGAAGGGCTTGGGATGATAACAAGGTAAAAACATTAAGATATTGAAGATGTATAGTCAAGTTGGTGGAGGAAGGGCTTGGGATGATAAGATGGTAAAAACATTAAGATATTGAAGATGTATAGTCAAGTAGGTGGAGGAAGGGCTTGGGATGATAACAAGGTAAAAACATTAAGATATTGAAGATGTATAGTCAAGTAGGTGGAGGAAGGGCTTGGGATGATAACAAGGTAATAAAGTTTGATATTGAAGATGTATAGTCAAGTAGGTGGAGAAAGGGCTTGGGATGATAACAAGGTAAAAACATTAAGATATTGAAGATGTATAGTCAAGTAGGTGGAGGAAAGGCTTGGGATGATAACAAGGTAAAAACATTAAGATATTGAAGATGTATAGTCAAGTAGGTGGAGGAAGGGCTTGGGATGATAACAAGGTAAAAACATTAAGATATTGAAGATGTATAGTCAAGTTGGTGGAGGAAGGGCTTGGGATGATAACAAGGTAAAAACATTAAGATATTGAAGATGTATAGTCAAGTAGGTGGAGGAAGGGCTTGGGATGATAACTAGGTAAAAACATTAAGATATTGAAGATGTATAAATAAGTACCTAATATCCAAAATTCCACTGAACAGTCACTCTTTTTGGTCCCAAAATATTATGCCCTGTGATATGGTAACCATACAAGGACATCAAAAACACAAGTAATACCCAACCGGAGCCGTTTGTACAATCAAAGTATGGGGGCCACATCTGGAACCGAACCAGTCGGTTATATTGGGCACCTCTTAGATCACAGTCCAGATTAGATTAGACAAGACTTATAGAATTATTGAGTCTTTCTGTACAAATGACGGCAAGTGTAGTGAGGCTTATCTATCGATTAAACAGTCTGTTAGCTTTTAGAATATACCTCAAGCTCTAGAGTAGGCTTCGGTTTTCGCCGAAAGCACACGATACTTCCTGCTCTGTATAAAACTTTTCTTCACCATTTTGAAAATAATGTAAAATTAAGTGTCAAATTAGTTCCGATATTTTAATTACACGAATATATCCGATTCTATCCCATAGTAGCCGAGGTCTATTCTAAAAGTTAACGGACTGTATATTGGTTGTGTGGTGTGTGATGTCAGCCTAGAGAATAGCACCAACCCAATTCTTCCCGCGGGTGTCGCAAAAGGCGACTAAGGGACACAAACCGGGGGGTGGGCAGTACAATTCCACCGAACTGCGATCCCCAACCTGCATGCCCAGCGTGAGGATTATGGGCATTACCCCCTATGATAGCACAACGTAGCGATCTTTAGGGGAGGGCTATGTCCAACAGTGAACAAGTATAGCCTGACGACGATATTGGTTAAGGACTATCCACCATAGCTAAAGTTAGGCTTACCCCAAAATAAGCGCTTCGAGGAAAGCCAGGCCGGTGCGACTGGCGCCGACCACGACAATGCTATTGTTTATGTCCACCTTCGGTAAACTCGTCAGTGGAAGATCCAGGTTCCAAAGCGCATACAAAGTGTTCGTGATTGATGCCCTAGATGTCCTAAAGGCACAAGGTTAAAAAAAGAAGAGACATGAGCCACACCACCTTGTTTGTTGAGAAAAAATGGGATGGCACGACTCCTATCGCTATATAGATATGGTTAGGGCGAAATCAGACGATTTACTTTTCGTTCACTTTGAATTTTCTTTCGATCTTTCACTCCGTGTGATATTTCATAGTATGAACGCCAAATTCCAGATTAGTATCCTAGTAACAAGATCCGAATATTCGAAGAGTGGTGAAACACTCTTCTTTCAACCTGGACAAATCGGAGATGGCAAATGAAACAATCTAACATTGTTGGATCTGTTTACTAAAGGATCATTCGCCTTTAGAAATTCGACGTTAGTTCTGCTGCAGATGCTGAACGATGCAGAATCAAAGACAGCAATCAAAGCTTGTGTGCTTATTTCCCAGTTCTTGGCCAGTAAAATTTTAATGGTTAAACACCGACATGATAAGAAGCAGAAAGACAGCAATGAATGCAAAGTGAACCGTTTGATTTCTACTCAACTCATTTGTTCGGGTCGATTCCCGTTGGGCGTCTGGACAGGAGTTTATACTAATGTCTGGAATGTTCCGACGCGGTCGAATCGGCGCCATCCGACCACCTAACGACATCAGGTTCCGAGTGGGGCTCTGAAAGTTAAAAAAGTTTCTGACAAACACACAATTAATTCAATGAGTTCTATATAGAGAGTAAAATAAAATTATACATCAGAAAATGGCACGTTCTACTCGTCACTAACAACATCTTCTGTTATAAAAAAAAATTACGACAAAAAAATTACAGCTGTTCCATCCTAAATTTGGGACCTACAACATTAAAATGTACGAAACAGCACGACTACTTTTCACGTTTTCAACTGGGGATTTTGTTATACCTTTTACCAAATAATACCGTTACCTATTGGTGTAAGTCTCTGGAACTGAAAATCTGATAGTCGTGAACCTATCACTAATGAGCATCATGGCGCAATACGCGCGTTTTCTGGCGCTGAAATGTTAGTAAAATGTCAACAATGTATAAGTACTTAAAAGTCGCAACTTTTAATATTTGAGTCCGTTAAAACGAGTGACTCTCGTTCTCATCCTTCCAGCTCTGGTGTACAATATTCTATTCGGCTTCTTCCACTTTGGTAACCATGGTTTTGTAACCAGTTACCAAAGAAGAATTTATTTTCGCTGTTTTGTAACCAGTTATAAAATAAGAAGTAATTTTCTACTTTTGTAACTATTTGTTAGTTACGAATGTGGATGAGTAGCCGGGACCTATAGTTTATCCTCCTTTAGCCTGGCTTGGCCAGGCCATCAATGATAGACAATGGTAATAACCATAATGTGTTATACACCTATGTGTTATTTACTTTGTGTTAAAACGATATTCAGGAATTGCGTATTTCAAAACCCGGTAAAAAACGCAATCAACTCCTCCATCTCCATGTGAGCCTAGTACTTTTTTCCAGAAGCATCCGAGACTCCTATAGGGGTGATTAAATCACACATTTTTCCATCTATTTATAAAATTACCCACTCTTACAATTCCGTGAGAGCCTAGTACGTTTTCCAAAATCGAAACATTTTAACTAATAAGTTATGCAGCTACCCAGTACTTTCTTTTACAAAATGTAACAGTAAAACTTAATTCAGGAAAGTTGTATGAGCAACGGAAGAAGGATACAGGGAGCAAAGCGAGAAGGAGAGAAACGTGGCGCTGAACGCGGCAAGCCAGTGAAAGTTCTTATATAGGAGACATAATATTCATTAATGGGACCACGAGAGAAATAGTTTATCCCTCGTGAACCCATTGATGACGAATAACGGGACCACGAGGGATAGATGTCCCTCGTGGACCCGTTAACGGGACGAAATAATGGGACCAGAGAAAACACCCAAATATAACATGGGACGGCGAGCGCGTCATTGATAGAGGAAGATCGTTCCACAGACGGACAGCTGTGATGGTAAGGTTTTATCTCAATGTTCTTTTGATTTTCATTGGTTACGAAAAAGGATTTATTTTGATTAACGAATATGGAAAAATATTACCAATAAATGATGTCTATGTCTATTTCTTATTTTATAACTGGTTACAAAACTGCGAAAATAAATTCTTCTTTGGTAACTGGTTACAAAACCATGGTTACCAAAGTGGAAGAAGCCTTCTATTCTATAACTTACAGTGTCGCCTTTGCCAACAAGTCGAGTGGTCCAGAAAAGCGAAGTGTAGCGCGTATGCCGCAAAATGTCACGCATGAACCAGCGAGCGTGAGGCTCGAATAGTGGAGACACCACTCCGACTAGCACCTGGGAATGATACACGCCTAAGATTCTCCAGTAGAGACCACGAACTGTCAAACACAGCGTGGGATGCCCGTCGGCTTATCGGACCTAAGATCTGAGACAAATCACCGACGGCGGCTGTAAAAGGAATGAGGACTGACGCAGTGGATTACGAGCTGTATTGTATTATGAACGACATCACGTTAGTTGAATTGTCATCATTACAAAGCTCTCTAAAAACTTTCGGAAACTTGGTTTTCATGAGCAAGGTACAGGATTTCAAAAGATGATTATTTACCCATCATTACCGTCGCCATGGGAGATACTCTCGAGCCCATAAAAACATGTTGTTTCAGAAAATATTGCATAAAAAAATTCTTCGCCAAACAAACCCTTCGAGGTGGCCTAAGTCCTTTTTTACCAGATATAGAAAACATCCAGGGGTTATTTTAGGACTTGTTACGATGACATAAAATTATGATAAGGTTAATATTGATTCACTCACAGCGGCATCTGTCCCGGGATGGAGTGAGTCAGGGTCCAAGTCGAACTGCGAGCGAACCTGTGACGCGTCTTCTAGAGGTCTGTAAATAAGTTACGTGGAATTCCTGGTGTACGTACATACATCAAAAAATATTCTATCTATCTATGTCCGTTACGTGGATCCTTTTAATGAGTTAGAAATACGTGCCGAGTTCTTACTTAAAAAGTACAAAATAAACAAAATGGGACCACATATAACGAAACAGTTCGAGATGAGGCGTGACAGAGATTTACAAGACATGGCACGGCAAGTCAGGACGAATCAAGACAGGACAAGGAAGCACATTAGCGTATGTGGGGTTATTATCCAAGGAAACTGACCTCTGAAAACGGTTGGTCTAACAGAAATCCAACATCCTGGGGTAGGCACTAGACTTTCTTTGGTATTCACGGCCCATCCGGCTCAGCAATGGGCAGGATGTAACAAGATAGCCTTTAATGTATTTCAGGAGAAACAAACCCCAGCACGACGACACCCACGGGCTGGTTCTCGCTTAGCATGACGAGCGCAGTGTAAGTGATGGAGTGGAGGCTAGACTGGTACAGATCCATCCAGGCCTCTTGCCGTGGAGCGTTTTCTAGCAGTATATTTACTGCTGGCGTGTCATACGGCTCCGATTTGCGGACGCGGAGGTCGCTGCAACAATTGTTTTTACACAGTGTCCAAACAAATATGTTTCTTGTACATTATGCTTGTTTGGCTCGTAATTTCGCCAGAAATTTTAGATGCTTACGGCTGATTTGTGTGGTGCTGGAATCCTTATGCCATCGCCAAATATAAAGTCGTAGGTATCTATTGTTCTTATTATAAACAAAGGACATTGAACAAAATACATTGTACGTAAACTGTTAAGGGGCTCCGTGAGGTAGACTAGCGCCACCAAATATATGTCTTCTTCTTCTATATCTCCTTCTTCCTTTATGTCTGTCTGTCTGTCTGTCTGTCTGTCTGTCTGTCTGTCTGTCTGTCTGTCTGTCTGTCTGTCTGTCTGTCTGTCTGTCTGTCTGTCTGTCTGTCTGTCTGTCTGTCTGTCTGTCTGTCTGTCTGTCTGTCTGTCTGTCTGTCTGTCTGTCTGTCTGTCTGTCTGTCTGTCTGTCTGTCTGTCTGTCTGTCTGTCTGTCTGTCTGTCTGTCTGTCTGTCTGTCTGTCTGTCTGTCTGTCTGTCTGTCTGTCTGTCTGTCTGTCTGTCTGTCTGTCTGTCTGTCTGTCTGTCTGTCTGTCTGTCTGTCTGTCTGTCTGTCTGTCTGTCTGTCTGTCTGTCTGTCTGTCTGTCTGTCTGTCTGTCTGTCTGTCTGTCTGTCTGTCTGTCTGTCTGTCTGTCTGTCTGTCTGTCTGTCTGTCTGTCTGTCTGTCTGTCTGTCTGTCTGTCTGTCTGTCTGTCTGTCTGTCTGTCTGTCTGTCTGTCTGTCTGTCTGTCTGTCTGTCTGTCTGTCTGTCTGTCTGTCTGTCTGTCTGTCTGTCTGTCTGTCTGTCTGTCTGTCTGTCTGTCTGTCTGTCTGTCTGTCTGTCTGTCTGTCTGTCTGTCTGTCTGTCTGTCTGTCTGTCTGTCTGTCTGTCTGTCTGTCTGTCTGTCTGTCTGTCTGTCTGTCTGTCTGTCTGTCTGTCTGTCTGTCTGTCTGTCTGTCTGTCTGTCTGTCTGTCTGTCTGTCTGTCTGTCTGTCTGTCTGTCTGTCTGTCTGTCTGTCTGTCTGTCTGTCTGTCTGTCTGTCTGTCTGTCTGTCTGTCTGTCTGTCTGTCTGTCTGTCTGTCTGTCTGTCTGTCTGTCTGTCTGTCTGTCTGTCTGTCTGTCTGTCTGTCTGTCTGTCTGTCTGTCTGTCTGTCTGTCTGTCTGTCTGTCTGTCTGTCTGTCTGTCTGTCTGTCTGTCTGTCTGTCTGTCTGTCTGTCTGTCTGTCTGTCTGTCTGTCTGTCTGTCTGTCTGTCTGTCTGTCTGTCTGTCTGTCTGTCTGTCTGTCTGTCTGTCTGTCTGTCTGTCTGTCTGTCTGTCTGTCTGTCTGTCTGTCTGTCTGTCTGTCTGTCTGTCTGTCTGTCTGTCTGTCTGTCTGTCTGTCTGTCTGTCTGTCTGTCTGTCTGTCTGTCTGTCTGTCTGTCTGTCTGTCTGTCTGTCTGTCTGTCTGTCTGTCTGTCTGTCTGTCTGTCTGTCTGTCTGTCTGTCTGTCTGTCTGTCTGTCTGTCTGTCTGTCTGTCTGTCTGTCTGTCTGTCTGTCTGTCTGTCTGTCTGTCTGTCTGTCTGTCTGTCTGTCTGTCTGTCTGTCTGTCTGTCTGTCTGTCTGTCTGTCTGTCTGTCTGTCTGTCTGTCTGTCTGTCTGTCTGTCTGTCTGTCTGTCTGTCTGTCTGTCTGTCTGTCTGTCTGTCTGTCTGTCTGTCTGTCTGTCTGTCTGTCTGTCTGTCTGTCTGTCTGTCTGTCTGTCTGTCTGTCTGTCTGTCTGTCTGTCTGTCTGTCTGTCCGTCCGTCCGTCCGTCCGTCCGTCCGTCCGTCCGTCCGTCCGTCCGTCCGTCCGTCCGTCCGTCCGTCCGTCCGTCCGTCCGTCCGTCCGTCCGTCCGTCCGTCCGTCCGTCCGTCCGTCCGTCCGTCCGTCCGTCCGTCCGTCCGTCCGTCCGTCCGTCCGTCCGTCCGTCCGTCCGTCCGTCTGTCTGTCTATCTATTAGGAGAGTACAGTGGACAGCAGGTCAACTGTTCATTTTACTTACAAAGCCGTCAGTAACATTACCACGTAAAGTGTATGAGTGTAAAGGTGTAGTCGACTGTATGTCAGGAGAATCATGTTCAGTCGTATTAGTCATTAGTTCTACCATATTGTGTGGCTCTACTATTACTGAGATGCTGTACTTTACAACTGTTGTGAAGTGCTCTTCATGTAAACCAGGTCATACCCTCTTATGGAATTGACGTGTGCAACGTAAAGAGTCTCCTCGATAAACCTCATCTTGATTGAGTAAGGTGTCACCAACTGAAAAAAAAAAACATTCCCTCCCATCCCAACGTGCTTGCAAAGAATATTGGTAGAGAACTACGGCTTTCTTGTTATTCTGCAGGAACGCCTGCAGTATTGCATTATATCCACCTACCTGAATTCGCCATCAAGGTCAATTAGATTGGTCTACGGGAATACGTTAAATACAGTGTAGATTTGTGAATCGTAAACCCTTTGAGGGGTGATTCTATCATCATAATGAACAACTTTTGTTTCCAAAGTCAGCTCGATTTGCTCGCTATTATTTTATAAATAAACATGTAGTATTAGTAGTCTGTTAGCTTTTAGAAAATACCTCGGGCTCTAGAGTAGGCTTCGGTTTTCGCCAATTTTCGCCGGTTTTCGTATTCATGATCGAGTTCTGATTTCGAACTTAAGTGTCATATTAGTTCCGATAATTCTATTACACGAGTATATCCGATTCTATCCGATAGTAGCCGAGGTATATTCTAAAAGCTAACAGGCTATTGAAGGTCAAAAATATACCCCATGATAAGAATTACCTACCCCTCAATCTGGTCAAAATTTACAGAACAACTCCCAGTACTAAGAAATCTGAACGTAATACAGAGAATATTGTAAAGAGGTTCGAAATTTCACTGATAAAGGTCGCGAGTTCGAATGCCGGCATGGGTGGAATTTTTAGCCTCTAAATAGGTTTTTTAAAGAAATCTGAAGTTAAGTGGGCCACATCGATTTATTTAATTCTAGCAAAGGACGGGCGACAGTGGACATTGTTGTAGAGATTATGCAAATACCGTAAAATGCTCCAACAGAGGAAATGCAGGGTGGTTGGACGGCAGGCATAAGACACAGTAGTCACAGTCCGGGAAAACCTCAAACGCCACTTCTAAGATATCGAATCCAACTCTACGAACAAAATAAAAATATAATACATTGTACGTTAGCGCTATGAACTTTTCTATTGTTTATTTGTTAATAATAACCCTGCTCTATGTTTGAATTGATAACCAATGAGCATTTTCTGATAAATAACTCTGAAAAGATAATAGGTATGTCTTATAAATCCATCTTATACCTATTATGCAGCGTCTGGTGCACGAGTGCCTGGTACATAATTTTAGATAGAGTATACTTACCCAGAACCAAATCATTCTTAGTTTAATTAATGGTGAAAGATATTTACACTCAAGTTAATTAGTAGCAAGCAATGCAAGCAAGGTTTGCTGGAAGAGAATGCTTCTTGCATTAAGCACGACCTTGTTCATTTACTCATGTAATTAGTGCAATAAAGACTTAAAATAAATAAATACAAGTATTTGTTTATTTTAATGGGAGGGGAGGCCTTTGCACAGCAGTGGGACACCCATAGCTAATTAAAAAAAATTGTTTAAAATGATTGGCATGAACATATAATTTCGTACATATAATGTTAATTTTATATGTTAGCGGAACAAATAAAATAAAGTAACACATAGTGAGGAAACCCGTAGCCTTGTTGGCACGTATTGACATTTTTAAAAACCTATTTAGAGGCCCCGACTACCTACTTTGTCTGCAAAGTAGGTAGTCGGGGCTGTAAAAAATGCAATTTGCTTACAGCTCGACTACCTACTTTGTCTGCAAAGTAGGTAGTCGGGCTGTAAGTAATGCAGTTTGCTTAAGTCAGATGTTGCTGCCTGTACGTAATACAGAGAATAGTGTAAAGAGGTTCGAAATTTCACTGATGCCGGTGAGTCGCCCATTGGTTCAATTGGTAGAGCGCTGGCACGGATAGCCAGAGGTTGCGGGTTCGAATCCCGGCATGGGTGAAATTTTTAGCCTTTAAATAGGTATTTAAATTTGTTCCTTAGCACGGGTTAGTGCATTAAAAATAAAAATAGTATAACGTATTGACATCACCATCAAAATATTTGGTAGGTACTCGCAAAAGTAATGTGATACTACACTAATAGTCAGCTTTGGGGCCTAATTAAGTGCGTCAAATCCTGTCGGAATCCTGACGTTTGCGATAGTTATTACTTAGAATATACTTAATTCTTATGAAATAAAGCATAATTATCTCTCTATTCGTCAAAAACTTTAAGGGAATACGGTTTTCACTGGGTTTCCTTAGAAGGAAATTCTGGCGGATAACCATGCTTTCCTGCAAAACCTTAGCATGAACCAATAAAAATATTCAATTTACCTACCTTTCGTCATAGTCTTGGTGTATGGCGAACAACTCGAGGAGGAAAGCGTTAGGCCGGCCGTGGTACCGTATGGGCTGCTGCGCCATACTTACACCCTCCGCTTTGAACATGGACGCTACATAGAACGTAAGTACATAAAACTCTTAAAACCTCAGGTCTCTCTGTAAAATAACCCTAGATATGCCACTGGGGGCATTACAGGTAAGCGCCCAACGAGCATAAGGTAATGAGGCCCTTATTACAGTTTTAAATGGTCGCATAAGAGCTGCACAGATCGCGATGCAGCTACATAATCTAATTTTCTCCTTCAGGAACTATAAGACGATCCCTTTGCTTTAGCAGTTGCAGAAGGGTTGAACAAAGCGCTATGCAACATCAGAGTTACATTTTTACTATGTGCTATTCATGTTAGTTAGTGAGACCTGAGATTTCCGCACTTAGCCTCATAGTTGGGCCATTGTACGTAGCAAGCGCTGAGGTACGCTAACACCTCAGACACTAGGGTTTAATTACGATGTTTTCCTTCACCGTCAGCGAGTAGTATTGCTACTATAATTTCACAAATGTACATAACTTAGAAAACAAAGTCATTGGTACATGCCGGGGTTCGAACCCACGACCTCCCGATTGAGAAGCCGGCTTTCTACACCGCTCCGCTACCACCGCTCTTATGTGCTATTCATATGTGCGTTATCGAGTTATAATGTTTTCTTTCAGTAAGATATAAGACAGAAATAAGGTGACTACGTAATTTCATCATCATAATCAGCCGGTGTCAGTCCACTGCTGGACATGGCCTCTCCCAAGTCACGCCACTGAGCGCGATATTTGGCTCTTCTTTTCCAGTCACTGCTCACTAGCGTGTCCGGCGTGGCGATTAGGGCATAAACCTCCCATGGATATTCCTATTAAGTTACATAATTTACCTCTCTCATATCTATAGATATTATGTATACCTAATACTTACTGGTTTTCTTAACCTTAATAAACGCCGGGTCCTCGTTAGATTCCTTATGGCTATCGACCATTGCCATAAACGACTCTGTCAATCTACAAACACAAAATATATCTTTACAATCGGTACAATGCATCCTTTTCAAAATAGATACACTAAGGCGGCAGAAGAAACACATCTTTTGTTTCCTCCGGTCAAAATTTCCATCATTGAAGATAACTATCGCCACAAATACAGATATTATACAAGGCATGGGTAACAGAAAAATAATAAGAAGTGGACACGGGCTATGTCCATGTGGCAGTAAAACAGACTCTATTTATTGCAGGTTTATTGCCCCCAGCACTGATTTACGCCTTACATTTTGTAATTTTTTGATCGTTGGTTTTCCTAAGACTCAATAAATAAATTAATGCATTCACGCATTATCGACTCATCAGGCGGCCCATGAGCTGGTAGCTACCTAGGCCAGCGCATCATCCTGGCCATTCAGAGGGGAAATGCTGGCAGCGTCCTGGGAACTCCCCCCAATGGCCGCGGTGTAGACGTTGTTATATAGAACAAATTTTGTAAATATATAAATACTATAAAGTTAATTAGTATTAATGGATGAATTATTTATTAATGAACAAATTATTGCAAAGCAAAGGCACTCACTCGTCCGGCAAAGTGTCCGAAGAAAGCATCTGGGGCACCCGCAGCAGTTTAGTGTCGATGTTCACGATGTCATACTCGAGTTCGTCCTCTTCTTCCTCCAACAGGTTTAGGTAGTCCAGCTTGGTAGTGAAGCCGGCGCCGGCGGGCGGGGAATGTGGCCGGTGCCGCTCCGGCTCCGGCTCGAAGTTCAGGCTGCCGGCGCGGGTGGCGCTATCGTCGTCGGCTGACCAGTAAACCTGACCCCCATTTCATATTACATGGTTCACTTTTATAATTAAATGTGAGTGCAAGGCCGAAGGCGGCGATGGCGGGCGGGGACCTCGGCTTGGGCCGGGTCGAAGATCAGGCTACCGAAAAAGGTAGCGTTGTCGGCTGACCATAAGGCTGGACGCATGCTGAGATACAGCGCAGCGCAGGGCATCGCAGATTTTGTAAAGCATGGAACGTCATTGAGCTAAAATACGTACCTTCGCTGCAGCGCAGGCACGTGCGACGCATGTGTCTGCCCTGCTTTGCGTCTCGTTGTAGTGCCGGCACAGATTTCTGCGCGACTCGTGCACGTCGAGGCGTATTTACTAACAATTTTGGTGCAATGACAGAACATTTAATTGAATTAGTTCGCTGTGAACCTTGTTTGTATGATACAAATCATCCAGACTATTTAAAAAAGACATTGAAAGAGCTATTATGGGTGAGAATTGCCAAGGAAGCGAGCAGTTACGTCGCTGTGCTGCGTCGCATGCGTCTCAGCATGCGCCCAGCCTTAAGCCTGGGGAACATTTTATAAAACTGCGTATACAATTCGATAATTGTGATAATTCGATGCTGGTGCCGCTTCGGCCCAGGGTAGATTTCAGGTGACTGGCGCGGGTGGCACTGTCGTCATCGGTTGACCAGCAGTGGTCATTTCATACAGCAGAATGGAGGTTTCGTGCCTCGTGACAGAAACCAATTGGCAAGCCCTATACATTTTTCCTCAGACAATATCTACACGTTTTCATGGATTCTACAATTTGATCGTACCTTTGCCTTTTCACCTTTCTCAGTGGGCAATACTTCCATCTGGATTGTGGACTCGCCGCCGTCAGCATTTTCCATCCTGTCAGACAGTTATAATTTTACAGAGCACCGATATGTCCGTATATCTATTATTTTGTTTGTCCCTATCGTTTATACCTATCGGTAGGTACTGCATACAATAATAAATTACGGGAATAAGATTAAATTTAATAGATTGATATACTTAATTAAGGGGGAATATATATATTTACCTAATATCATATAGCTATAATACCTACTATGTTCTATGACTTGCCATCCAAACAAAAGTGTTAAATCGCCTATCTAGGCCACACGGAAAATGTAGGGATACCAACGGATAAGACTAGGGTACTTTATCGCCCGACCCTACTTTTAATAATGCTTTTAACTATTTGATTAAATGCTCAAATACTTATCTAGTATCCCAACTGACTTCTACTTCTGAACGAAAGCCTCACTTTAGCTTTTCAACTATTGTCACCCAATTTAAGTTGGTCCCTCCCGTCACCTCATCTCCTGTTTGTTCAGCCATGGTTCTCATATCCGTCACATGACGTCTAGTCATTAGTGATCTTAGCCCACTTGCCAACCCAATTCCGCTATTAGCTTATCTGTCGCAGCACCAATATAGTCATTTTTTGTTCTGTCTACACCCAATATACTTCGCTTTATTGCCTGCCTTGACTTTACTTGTCTGTCAAAGACATGGCTGAGCATTGTAGGTTAGGATGGGCAAAATATACTTTAGCGAATTTACGCTTCAGAGCAAGGGTACTTCGCCCTTCATGTGCTCTTTAACTGACCAGAAACGCCACTCTCTACCCTAAACATTGTGTCAAGTATTTGACCAGCTCATCTTTTTTTTACTTTTGGACAAGTTAATAGAAGGTACCTAGTTCATGGGTAAGCCTACTTCATCTTATCCCTATTTAGTTACTCCCTGGTTCACAATGTAACTGCTGCAAGAAATACCTATCTTGAAGTGAAATAAATGAGTCTTCTAAGGATTGTCTTCAGCAGATGAGACGTAAGGCGTCGGCAAAGCGGAAGTTCGTAAGCCTCTTGCCCCGCCGAAATCAATAATTCTGCTCGCCTATGGGTTCGGCCCCGCCGAAATCAATAATTCTGCTCGCCTATGGGTTCGCCAGCTTAGTAAACACATCTTCGACCAGTCTGTAGTATCTTAGCGAAATGGTTAACTTACAGGTTGAAGACGGACTCTGGGCTGGTAACAGACTGGTGTGCAGGTTTCTCCTCAGAGTGCCTTAGGCCACCAAACGGTGAGAGTTCGAAAGACTCCTCTAGCTCTTCGAAGTTGATCTGCGTGTTTAGCACGATCACACCCACTGCATAACCTTGGTCCTGTAGGAAATGGGATTTTGGTAGCTAGTCATAAAAAAGCAGACAAGCATAAATAATATAATCATGTGGGTACAGCGATATCATCCCGATGTAAAACCTAACTGCAAAGTAGGTACTTGGGGCTGCAAGTGATGCAAATTACTACAGCAAGATGTCGCTGCCTGTACGTAATATAGAGAATATTGTAAAGAGGTTCTCACTGATGCCGGCGAGTCACCCATTAGTTCAGTTGGAAAGAGCGCTGGCACGGATAGCCAGAGGTCGCGGGTTCAAATCCCGGCATGGGTGGAATTTTTAGCCTCTAAATAGGTTTTTATAAATAAGCTATACACAGTGAAGCCAACTTATCTCATTCTTAAGTACCTACCTCGCAAACGAGCAGCACTCGGTCAGAATCGGGATGTCTCGATATGAGTTCGCTGATGTAGTACTCCCCATACATTTTCACTAGACTCGGCGCATGACGATGCAAAATCGGGATCAGGTCATCGTTGTCTTCTTCACTAAAATAAAGCTTCAATTCAAGATCGATTACATCTCCTAGAATGAGCACTTGTTAAATGTTGTGATCGGATTAAAAAGGTTGCTCCATTTATCCCGATGACGTAGGTACCTAACTAGAAAGTCACTAAAAATCGAAAACTGTTTTTCGGAATAAAGTCCGTCAAATATGTAAATAGTTATACTATTTTTATTTTTAATGCACTAACCCGTGCTAAGGTTAAATAATAAGGTTAGGCTAAATAGGTTTTTAAATGTAAATAGTTGCTCGCACAAAAATATACGCATGTTAGTAGGCACTTTTTACACTGGCAGATATTTACTAACCGTAGCAGGCATGCCAGTACAAAGTATGTAAGGAACAGGCAGTCGTAGGTCACAGATCGAGACTTTATGTGTAAGACAGATGGATAGTCAGTCAGCGTAGGTAGGTTTAGCAACATTACATGAACTCAAGCATGTACCCGGAGAGGTATGCAGAGGGGTACACTTTCTTGTGGGCTAAGCCGCATAAGTTGTCTATTGTATAGGTGCTAGGCAAGCCTACACCATCTAAACCAATGCCCCAGGCACTGCAGCGTCTCATGGTCCCTACACCCATCTAATGTCAGTGAAGATGCCACTGGACGCTGTATAGGTAAATTATCTCATTACCTACGTGATGTAGAGGCAGAGACAAGGGTTTGCCACTTGCCATGATCTTCAAGGATCTTTCGTCAAGTAACACACAAACGCCTATATCTACTTCAAATAAAGCAAAGGTACGGAATTGTAGCAACTATGGAGATAAAAAGTGACCAACACGGCCCTCCTCACGCGTAGACGCGGGCAGACCTCGCTGCGGTCCGCTATACACAGTACGGGCATGTGGTCGCCTGGCACACCCTTCTCCATGGCCTGCACGTAGCGGAACGAGATCTCGGCCCGCGTCTGGCCGGGGACCAGCACTGGAAATGTAAATTTATAGGTAAATAATTTACACGCAAAATAATCACTTGACCTTGTTCCAAGCTAGGTTTAGCAGGTGTCGTGGGTGCCCGTCGTCGCCCATTTCTGAGTCTACAATTTTGACGGTGTACTCAGGACTTTAGACATTTGAAAAAAACCCGCGTCGTCATAGTACTCATGCTCAGTAGCGGCATTAGGGTAGGGCGCGGTAGGGCGACCGCCCAGGGCGCCGTTCATATATTTATACCTACATAAATTCCCTAAATTTCCCTAAATTGTCCCGGCATGCGTGGAATTTTTTGCCTCTAAATAGGTTTTTTAAAAATTTATTTGTTTGTTTAAACACCGCTATATTGGTACTAACTATTCCAGTGGTGATACTACTTGTTAATATACCAACAACTTTTACTACGGCACCAATCCCGAAATCGCGTAAAGAACAGTGTTTTCATAGAAATGTGCAATATCTACACAAAATATATGACATTCGATGAGCCTTGAGCTTCTCCAGAAAAAAATCGAGGTTGAATTTTTCAACTGTCTTTTAGATTCCACGCTAATGAAATGAAATGAAATGAAAATGAAATGAAAAGGTTTTATTCAAAGTAGCGCAGATACTGCGGCTTAATGAACGTTACAAGTTAAACTAGGTGTCCATTTCAAAATCTGGATCATTTTGGAGAAAAAATGGACAAAAAAACTCCAAACTTAGTCTTTTCAAATTCCTTAATTAACAGAATTTACACAGATACTACAAAACTCGTGAATTTTACATGCTTGAATTCCAGACATCATTGTCATCTAAATAATCCTTAATATTATAGTAGCTCTTTTGGCACAAAGTGTACTTTACACATTTTTTGAACCGCGCTTCAGTCAAACTTAATATATCTTCAGGGATTTTATTGTAGAAGCGTATACAATGCCCCATGAAGGATGTATTAACTTTTGCCAGCCTAAATCTTGGGATCAAAAGTTTATGTTTATTTCTAGTATTTACATTATGTTGGCTACCTGCAGTTTTAAAGTTGCTAATATTTTTCCTGACATACATAATATTTTCATAGATATACTGACTGGCAACTGTCAGGATGTTTGTTTCTTTAAAGAATTCTCTTAACGAGTCTCTACTGCCTAGCTTATAGATGAATCTGATCGCTCTTTTCTGCAAGACGAAGATGGTCTCAATGTCCGCTGCCCGTCCCCACAGTAGTATGCCGTAGGACATGATACTATGGAAGTAACTAAAATAATTTCCATCAATGAAAGATTTGAACACTTAAATAAGTACTCTGAATCATGGCCTTTTTTGTGTAATATTAAATAGATTCCGGAAAAAAGCTGAGCGTATTAAACTGTCTGTATTTCGAGGATGCGTGGAGGTATCAAGCTGACATTTGAACTATATACTCAAGTCTCTCTCTCTCTCTCTCTCTCTTCATTGGTCCTTTAACTCCTAGCGGAGCATTGGGCCTCAACCACAGATTTCCATTTCTGACGGTGGTTCGCGGCAGCTTTAAATTCAGGCCAGCTAGTGCTGATCGACTTGGCCTCTCGGTTTATTGATCTTTTCCAGGTGGTCCTTGGCCGCCCCCTCTTTCGGCTGCCCAATGGGGTATACGTAAGTGCTTGTCTGGTCAGGCATCTCTTGTCGCGCCGTAGTGCGCCATTTCCTATCCAGGATTTCTAGGTGGACTGGTATCTGATTGGAACACTTCCAGAGGTTCTGGTTCCGTGTTCTTTGTTGACAGAATATCCCCAGTATCTGCCTGAGACATTTGTTAATAAATACCTGGAGCCTGTGTGAGATGTCTGAACGCACGAACCAGGACTCGGAACCGTACAAGAGAACCTATTTTACGTTGGAGTTGAAAACTCGTATCTTCGAACAACGCGAAAGCTGCCCTGATCCCCGAAAGTTTTTGAGTTGGGCAAATACTCAAGTCTTTAGGGCCAGTTTCTGAATTGAGTATTTCTCTAAGTAAATATTTAACTGTAGGGCTGTCTCTTCTAATTTCTTTTACGAGAGGGTGACAGAATGTTACTTAAGTATTTACTTAGCGAAATTCTAAAAATAAAAATAGTATGCATTATACTATTTTTATTTTTAATGCACTGACCCGTGCTAAGGACAATTTTAAAAAACTCACCGGCAACTCACCGGCATCAGTGAAATTTCGAACCTCTTTACACTATTCTCTGTATTACGTACAGGCAACAACAACTGCATGCAGTTAAAGATATAGACCGCGCGCGTCTGTGGTTTCTCCAGGAGCCTCAGATAAAATATTGTTGTGTAGTAAACAGTTACAAGATCTTACGCGGGTACTTGTTAACCATTTTAAGCATGGCAATGTAGTGCACGTAGGGGTCATGCATGAAAACGGAATGAAGCATTCTATCCACGACGTCTCGCCCATAGATCGGGTTCCAGCACAGCATGTGAATGAAGAGGGTGTTCCGGGCTTTTAGCTCTGTTGTCCTGAAAAGGAAATAAGGTACTCGAAAAGAGTCTTTGTGTTGTAGGTACTTCTTTTCATAGACAAAGAAGGTGAATCTTTGCCTGCAGCAAGCACCAGCCAACAAATTTCAAAAAGGCTACATTCATGACGCTGGAGAAGGAGCTTCATGGACCAACATAGCTGCTCTTTCAGTAGTTATACTTTAAAGCGGTCTAATTACGATTGTGTATTAAGTGAACTTAATTACTAAGTACCTAATTCCCGACAAAGCGGTGGTAACGCAGCGGTAGAACGCCGGCCTCACATTCGGTTGGTTGTGAGTTCGAATCGCGGCATGTACTATTTTCTAAGTACTTAAATTTGTAAAGTTGTATTAGCAATATCATTCCCGAAACTGTAACCCGAGTGTCACATACCTCAGCTTTGGTGGACGTGGTAAAAAAGCCCATACTACGAGTATCTGAGGAAAGGCCGCTCTGCAGTGAATCGTAAATGGGATACAAAAAAAATTACGAGCACAGCCTTAATATACGTTAAGGATGACGCCCTTACTTGTACTTCATCCACAAGTAGCTCTCCCAGGCAGAAGGGTCGACTGATGGCACCAATGGGTGGTCGTGGACTGCCAGGAACCCCACGATGGCGTCCTGGTGGTCCATCTGACATATGGCCATCACAGAGTTCTTACTGAAAACACAGGTGGCGAGAGAATTATTACACTATGTATAAGTAAAGTTATCTCTATTGTGTTCCAGAGCTGAGCAAATATCTGCTTTCCTGCTTTCCATCTCTCCCACAAATAGGTATATATTATTTTTAATGAAGTTTCGGGATCTATGTACCTACTGAATAAACTCCATGTAAGTGTTAAATCTGTAAAGTGCTTAATAGCATAAAAGCAATGGAACCGTGCGAAATAAGATTCATTGCGTTTCATTAAATACTGCTTATCTTCTACGTCTTTGAAACCAACAGTGGACATCTCGTTACCGGAAGCTGAACTATACAATCATAAAAGGTATTAATTACAAGTAAGAAACGAAGACTACCCTCACCGAGTGCTACACATTGGAGTATTATGCGAGACAGGTCTTATAAAAAAGCTTGAAGCGTAAATGGCACTCTACGTTTTTAAACGTAATTATACTTATACGATGGAAGAAATCATACATAAGATATGTCAAAGCGTCCAAAGTCTCCACCCTGAATGTCTTCATCATAGGCTCTGTGATCATCCAGTAGATATTCTGCGCATCTTCCGCGGCCGCGAAGCGCGTTTTCATAAGCAGAGTGGACGCGTATACCGAGGTGCGTGGAGACCCCATATTTAATTAACAGTGTTTCTGATTAAAATTTAGCATAAAATCACTTTTGTAACTGATAAGTGACAACCACTGATTGATTAGAATTCGGTGACTTTCCTCGAAGTCTCTGATTGCTCTTGATTTGCTGTAGTGTCGTCTAACACGTGACATTGGTGAAATTGTATAATGTATACTAAGGCTGGGCGCATGCTGAGACGCAGGCGACGCAGCACAGCGCGTAGTGCAGATTTTGTAAAGCATGGGACGTCATTGAGCTACGTACGCTGCGGCGCAGGCACGTGCGACGCAGACATGTGTCTGCCCTGCTCTGCATATTCTCGTTGTAGTGCCGGCCAAGATTTCTGCCAACGCGTGCACGTCGAAGGCGTGTTTATTAACAATTTTGTTGCAATGACAGAACATTTAATTGATTTAGTTCGCTATTGAAAGAGTTATTATGGGTGAGAATTGCCAAGAAATGGAGCGAATAGTTGCGTCGCAGCATGCGGTGGGAGCCAATGTCTGCCTCAACTGCTCTGCCCTGTACTGAACTGTGCTGCGTCGCCTGCGTCTCAGCATGCGCCCAGCCTAAGCAGTGCAGTGAGCCCATAAAGCAGAAATGAATTGACTTCCCTCGACTGCCACACTGACCTGACAACGGACTAAATAGTTTCTATCAAGTAGGTTAAAAGATATTAGGCGCCAAACAGCAAACAGACAAAACATAATTAGAGAGATAGACTCAGATGAAAATGCCCTTCTGCAAGGCTGCGAGGCACTTTACCACACGAGAAATTATACCTGAAAAAAAGCATTAATTGTATACATTTATAGGCAAGAGCGGGCGATCGTGCTCTTCCATTATAAAGGGAAATTTCCCGCCAGGCAGATCGTATGCCTGGGGACGACCGGTCCAACCACAGAACATAACTGTTGTTAGTCGGACGTTATATTTATTGTATGTTATTTCACAGATAACATAATACTAGTTATGTGAAACACTGATTGCGCGATGCAGCAATGTTGGAGTTTGTAGTGCGCGTAGAGTTGAAAAGTGCTCGCCACATCCTTCCCCTTCAAGATCGTAGCTACGCATAGCTAGGTCTGATAGGTATCGAAGTCTGTGATCTAAAGCGAGTCAGTGTGTCGACTAGCGGTCGAGGATGTTCGGCGGCTAACAGTCTCTTCGCCGGCGACCGACAGTACCATGGAGACCGCGCATGTGGTAGGAACCGGTAAGGGTGCTATACCACTGGCAACCTGTGCTGTTGCTGTGTGGCTGCCGCGCCAAGAGGTTGGGGGAAGGTCACCATCAGTCCCACTAGTCGGTACGTTGACTGTAGTGGAACTGTCGTGAACGTGGGGTGCTGCGAGAGCGAAGGAAGGTTGACAATGTTTTGTGAGGGGTCGCCACTATAAGGAAGAGCGGGCGATCGTGCTCTTCCACTATAAAGGGAAATTTCCCGCCAGGCAGATCGTATGCCTGGGGACGGCCGGTCCAACTATTGTTAGTCGGACATTATATTTATGGTATGTCATTGAAACACTGATTGTGGGATGCAGGAATGTTGGAGTTTGTAGTGCGCACGCCGAGTTGACAAGTGCTCGCCACACATTTGTATCAATGATGAGTTTTAGAATAGATTTAAGAATAAGAATATTTATATGATGAAGCATGGTATTAACTTAGCTTTTTAATTAAAAACTAGATAATTTGTGCAAAAACAGTATAAACCACATAAAACTTGAAAATTTTGTATCTGTTGCAATTTTATCGAAAACCGGGATTGGTCGAATCTATAATGATGTCACAGCTCAGTAAACATAGCGACGCGAGAAGTAGAGTTGACTTGACATTTTTGTTTGTGTAGGTAACGTAGAGGGAGTAAAACTATCTATCTACGGTAGGTAATGACCAGTGACGTCACTACTTCCGTGAGCAATATTGCGACGCCATATTGCTCAAGAGCGCTGAGGTGGCTTATTTATAAAATTAATCTTTATTAGTTTTTAGGAAAAATACACGAAAGATTTAAACAATATAACTTTCTGAGAACTTTGGCCTTTTTGCACCTACTTAATGAGATGATTTATACAGCGTCCAGTGGTATCTTCACTGGAGGGGCACTAGATGGGTGAAAGGACCACTCCGACGCTGTAGTGCCTGGGACATGGTTTTATAGATGGTGTGGGCTTGCCCAGCACATCACATCCTGACAGCTTAGTCGGCCTAGCCCACAGGAAAGACTAGTCAATACGTGCGGAGCCAACCAAGCCGCGTGTTTCCTTACGATGTTTTCCTTCACGGTTAGCGTGTGGTATTGCGACTACAAATTCGCAAATGAACGTAAGTTTGAAATTAAACAAAGTCATTGGTACATGCCCGCACTCGGGATCGAACCTGGGGCTCTCGCTTGCCAGTCCACGGTTCTACTCACTGAGCTTCCACCGCTTGGGAACTTAGAGAAACACCAACGAATGAGTTGGTTTTCAGAAACCTGTCAAATAGCCTATTTTAACAAGAACTTTTCCTTGTATTATACACATAGTTTCACCTACCTACCTAACCTTTAACACATAAAATACTCAAGATAAAGATATAAGAGCGACAGAATGCTCTACACTTAGACGGAGTTTACACGTTCAGTCAGGCGTCAGTTCAGTCCGTGACCTTGATCAAGCTCGGATCAAGCCAGTCTGGTCCATCAGTTCACTGAATAGACAATCAGTCTGCCGTCAGTCTAACCAGACTGATTGAATTGACTGACTGAACGTTAAATTCCTTCTTAGGTTTTCGCACTGTTAGACAGTAATTTTCTTGCGTTTGGTAAGTTCAAATTAAAGAAGTTGTTTATACATACTTATCTTTATTTCAATAATCAAATCAAAGTAATAGCTCCCTGAACTTGCAAATTGAAGAATTAACAAATCTGATTTTGTGAGAATTATTTAGTAGCTGGTTAGTTTGGGACTATAGCACAGTATAGCATGTTTGAGCGTTCGCTTACTATGTAAAAAATTTATTATATCCTTAATATACAGAACACATAACCTACTTAATAAAATAATTTAATTCTGTTACAATATCCATAAGGCTCTATTTAGCATGGGTAATAAATTAACTGACTTCATTTTGTGTGCACTTTCTTTGGATTTATTAGTATAAAAACGATATTTAAATACAACTGTTCCTTGCAAAAATATATATGAGAGCCATATTCTTCCTATGTTGAACACCTACACTCTATACTCTAATAACTAGTATGATTATTTACATTGATTCAACTAAATAGAAGCTAACCCATGACCCAACTAATACAAAACGTAAGAAATATTTTAACCTAGTAACCCTCTCACTCGCACATCATTTGTAACATTCTGACTAAAGTAGATCCTTTTAAAATGGCTTTCTTAACTTGATCCCTACAACTCATTTTTAACTGCGCTCTTAGGACACTGTTTAAGACCAAAGTGGTCGTCACACCAAGTTTGCAATAGACCAAAAAACGTTACTCTTGAGTGTGTCAATCCGCCATAATAATACATATTTTATGTTCAAGAGATACCGCTCAAGTCGAACAGACGGCGCAGTCTTGCTAATAGAGTCCTATTGGGACCTATGGGTACGGAAACCTGAAAAAAAAGTCTAGGCGGACATTTTTGTAAATTCTATAATAGCTGGTGAATTCTATGAGAGGTCGTCATTTTAAACGAGTGTGAGTCGATTATTTTAGTCTAATACAATGGATACTAAAGTCTTAAAACGAAACTCGAGCTAACTACATCGGTAACCACGTCTTTGGTCGTTACCGAAGTAAACCTTCGAAGGTTACGTATGTGATGTAGGAGATAACGTAATAAGAACGCGAATTATACTATAACAGTCGTCAAGGAATAAGCCTAAATTGATAGCGAAGGCCAGTGTACACTGCTATAAACTAAATCATGAATATCCAAACTCAGAATGAAGTATAGTCTGTTAGCTTTTAGAATATACCTCTGGCTTCGGCTTTCGCCAATTTTCGCCGGTTTTCGTACTGATGATCGAGTTCTGCTTTCGAAATTAAGTGTCATATTAGTTCCGATTTCAATAAGTGTCATCACGAATATATCCGATTCTATCCGATAGTAGCCGTAGTAGCCGAGGTATATTCTAAAAGCTAACAGACTATAGTTAACTAAACCCAAACAAGTACCATTGGACTACTTAAATCGAATTTATCTAACAAATGTTAGAAAAGATAATATTTTTTAACTGAGTACCTAACGACTCTGTCAGATAAATTCGAAATAAATAATCAAAACATTAGCACGTTAAATATGAAATAGTACTCAAACACAATACACTCACATTATCCTTAGAGATATCTGAAGGTGCATAAAAACATAATTAAACCTATATAGTTACCTATCGACACACACTAGTGACAAAATTAAATGAGTAAAATTATATTTGTTGGTGGATCGTTGAACGTCTTATATTTACGACGTATACAAATTATTATTAACTTGATTTAGACCAATAACAAACTAACCAAAATGTAATCAAGTAAACTCGTTTTCACGCCAATATTTTTTAATATATCGTTCGCTATCTACCTATTACATCTATTCACTACGCAATTGTAAAAACTTGCTATGGAAAGCCCTGTTTTGAAATTTAGGAAAACGAGAAAAAATCCTTTCCTATAAACTTCACACCATTTTCTCGCCAACCAATAAAATTAATCCTATTCGTTAATGCGATAAAAAACTATGGTTCTTCAGTAACTTTTCTATTACACACAATAATTTCTGTAAGCTTGGAATATCCTTGAGTTATCTAGTAGTAGGTATGTGTTTTAAGCAGGCGTGTATACAATGTAATAATTATAAGGCAAGTTATACTTTTCACTATCTATCTGAGAATATATTCCTATATTTACATGATTTTTCTTATGCTGGGACCAGAAATGCACTAAAGATTGAAAACTGCGGTAATTAGTGCCTCCATTAGAAAAAAATAACTTTACTTATAATAAGTTCTTTTAATTTCGTAAACCTCAATATTCGTGGTAGCTATTCAGAACGTACAGACGAGAAACTAGGTCCAAGAAATTAGATAGTGAAGTTATAGGTTAGCGACGCTAGATTCTAGGCTCAAGGTTATGTTTTTTTTGTTGTTTCCGCAATGTGGATATTGTGAATGACTCAGGAAGTTACTTAATGTTATTTTTCATAATGTTGCTTCACACAAAGGTTGCTCCACACCGGCAGTGGTGTGGATGGACTATAAGATCAATCAATAGAAGTTTACATAGGCACCATAATATTTTACATAGCTGGTCTCAGCAATAAGGAGCACTATTAAGTGTTTTTTTCTGAATTAAGATGTTACCAGGGTTCTGTGTAATTTAAATGCGATCACGTTTTTCAGCACGGTTATATGTTACGTTTACCTTTATTTACTGGACTAATCTCACACAAAATGTCCATACCATTCTTTGAAGATCACGGAATGAAATTTCTCTTAAAACTAACACATTTAAAATTGATATCTGGTCAAATTAAAAGAGACAACACATCTTTTAAAAACAATCACTAGACACAATCTATCATACATATTGCATAATTACACATTCAATTATATTTACATGTTATGATGTAATAATATGCTTTCCTGAAGCGTATACAAACTTTCCTTAAAAATTAAGGCATAATTATGTGCCTTACTATCAGTGATATATTCCATCGTAGTTCCTTACTTTTAAGATAATGTCTAAATAGCATCTCACTCCGTAACTGAAAAAACGTGAAGTAAATAGACAAATATAAAAGCTATTTCACTTTATCATATCAATTGTAAAACCGATTTCTGTATAAAAACCATAATGAATACGCAAAGTATACCAACATCTGTAACAAGCATACTAGAACTTATCCACAGAAACAAACGGCACAGTTTAAAGCTTTCATCAGAAGTAATGTCAGCTCTATTTTTATACTCAAAAGGCACGATTCTGCCAAGTCACTTCCGCCATCCAGACCAAGTGGCGCAAGACCAAAAATACTTTTAAATTATTTTTATTGCAACACTAATGGTGTTTCCTCAAGAACCTGTCTCAAGCACGACGGCGTCTTAGGAGTGTTCCCTAAAAAAACGGTCCGTTGGTACCAACGGTTAAATATGCCACACTTCTAAACAACGTATATCAAAAACATACTGTCATTAGGCTTATCTTGAATATAGGAAATGAACATTAAACATGTCACATGTAGTAGGCAGCAATTTTCTCTATGCACTATAGAAACCATCCCGGGTATATTGTATGAAGCATATATGAGACGACGAAGTACTTGAGAACGGCTCGACATATTTAGTATTTTTGTTGTGTTCGTAATTATTTGAGAAAGGTTTGTATGACAAAAAAATATTGAAAATAATTATTACGTCTAAAAATCCATTCGTGAATAGGTTGACTACCTGTCGAGTCAGCTAGAGTTATATACGATACCTATAAGTATATACAACGCTGGATGGCAAAATTGGATGTACATTTCCTCTCACTCAGCTCTGGCCTGGGTGTAAATTTCAACACCATTACAGGCGAAATATTGATAATACGAGGTTATATTTCTTGAATTGTGATGAACGAAATCGGAGTTATATAACTCGATAGCCATTGCCTCTCGTATTTGAACGATTTCTATCAACGGTCTTTACACTTAGACCAAAGCTAAATAAAATAAAACACAGCTGCAAGTTCCTGCCGACCCCTAACCGTGGACAGCTAGTCGAGTCGGTGGCGCAAATCGACGAGACGTACCCGGAGCGCGGGCAGAGCGCGTGCGTCGCATCAGTTGACAAGGCGCGGCTTGGCGGGCGCGGAGGGCGTCGCGGGCGCGGGTAGGGGCGCCGTAGGCGCGCCGCCCTGCTCCGCTGGCGCCCCGATCGCGACGCCTTCGCTATCCACCTCCATCTGTTGGTGGAGGTCTTCGTTAACGTCCTTGTTACGGATAACATCAGTCTCGCTCGCACATTCGCTCGAGTGAAAAGAAGACAGAAAGGAACAAAAAGTTAACCGTCTGATTTCGTCTTCAGAAGCAAATATGCATGCATGAATTCACATCTGTATCTTGGAGGGGAAGACAAGCCGGTGTCCCACTGGCCACAATCTTGTTTCGGGCACTTTAAATTTTACTCTTCACATCCCCTAATTTTATTCCAAACTACCTACAAAAGAATTAGAATAATACTGACCTTTTCCTCCTTGCTAGCATTAGGTGGGGACACGGTGCCGTTATTGGCGTTGCCATCTGTTGTGCTTTCAGGGTTCTCTGTGCTTGATGTACCTGCAACAAGAAAAAAAAAAGTTAACTGTTTATATTCATTGCTCTTGATAAGTTATATTTATCTCCATAGTTAACACCCTTATAGAAAAAACCTCTTGTTTCAATGCAGAGTGCCTACGCGCCTCATAATATTAGAAGTGTATATCAATATTACCAACGCAGTGTAATATTTAAAGCGTTTTTTAATACTTGAGTCTTTAAAAATAGTTTTTCTAGACGCAAGGTGCCAATGCGCAAGTTCATATTGTCCTAGGTTATATAAGTTATAACCTAGGACAATATGAACTTGCGCATTGGCAAGTTATAACTTATAACTTACCACTCTGTATGTGATGAGAGTTGCGTCTCTCATCCTCATGTTCGCGCAGCATCTGATCGAGGTTGTATCGGCGCCGGTACGAGATGAAGAACGTGCGGACGTGGGCTTCGGTCTTCGTGCCGAGTGTCGAGGCGATGGCTTCAAAGTCCTTACCTGGAGGACAACAGTGGGTTCAATAATCAGTTCTTACTCTTACTCAGTGGCCATACTTCTGTTTTTTTCCGTCCCCGGCCACTCTCGTAACAATGCACCTCATCGAATATTTTGTTCTTCGGCATATGTAGCAATCAAGCACCAACCCAACAGGGTTAGAAACTTTTATAGATGGCGGGTCAACACAAAATGGAGCGCAAGTTAAAACAAAAAAACAACGCAAGTTCCGTTAAGGCGGAATTTCTTATTTACAATCAAATCTATCGGCTTACACGTTTGTCCACTGCTGGACTTGTGACTTTCATTTATTTCTAATTTCTTCAATTCCAAGCCAAACTTACGGGATTTTTGGACACCTCCTTATTACGTATACCTTATTCAAATAATATATTCCCACCGTATTTCCGCACAGCAATAACAGCCATGCGGAGCTCTTCGCTGGTCCAGCGCGCGTTGATCTTCGCGGGGGGTTCCCCCGGTCGCAGAGCCTCTACTGTTCCTTCTCCCACTTTGCGTTTCATAGCGCTCAGCTGCTGCTTGTTGGACTGGACCTGCGATGACGTCTCACTTTTAGGCCTCGGTGCTTGGAGATACACCTCGGAAGTCACCTACGCGTTCGGAGAAAACATAAGTGGACATTTGCTGATTAAATTGTTTCAATTAACACACTTTATGATTGCTTTTGTCAGCGGATTGGACTGACAATACTTGTTTTAACTATTAATCGTAAAACCGTACTTACATAGAAAGTAAAATAATGAGCATATCTGGATTTTCCAAGTACCGCTTCATGTAAAATATTATTTAAGATCCGATATGTGCGTTTTAACTAAGTTACGGAGCACGGGCTAGAGTGGAAAACCAAGTAAGCGTCGTGGGTGATTAGTTATTATAACACTAACATATTCAGCTAGCCTACTGCTAAAACTAATGTGTGCAGAATAATTATCTTTTCAAAACTGTTTAAAACAGCGCAGCAGTTGCGGCATCTACTTATTGAGCACAGAAGTTGATCAGAAAAACACATTCTCACATTACATCACGCAAGCTCATCGGATCTAGATTACGACACAAAACGTACTACTTATTCACCAGAGACGCTGCTCGCGAGCATGTTTGAAAATGTGTCTTCCTGCTGCTACTACTATTGCATCCGTATCGGCGGGTAGAGTCTTACTTGTCTCTTGAGCGATATAATTTCTCTGTCCATTGCTTTGAGCATTGCGTCGCCCTGATTGACTAAGCCCGGCTGGGGAGGGTCGCCGGGCTGTGGGCCGGTCGCCATGGCGACGAGATCATCGTGATTGATGTAAATGCCGTGCGGCAGTCGATGCTTGTACTTGTGTTTCGAGCCGGGCCCGCGCCGTCCCGACGGCCCGCACAGCGGCCGCATCGTGCCCGTCCGTCTGTCACATCACCGCACACGTGTCAAAACTCACTTTCACTAACCCTACGCAAGACACTCCAAAATATGACAAAAAAAAAACTTTTATAAATCATGCGATTAAAATGTTGGTTATTATTGGATGGTAGAATGTTCATCGTTACCGACCTGGCGTGCACGAGGCATGCCTGGCACAACTTCTGCGAGTTGTGTGCCGTTGTCTGGGAGCAAAGAATGCCGCAAACTGTGCACCACTTGTTCTGGTCGCCGCCGTTCTCGCCCTAAACCCCAATAATCATTAGCTTTAATCTCGCGTCGCAATAGATTACTAATGATTCACGTGACATGACAATGAAACACCCGTCAATAATTCCTCACATACTTCTTTTAAGGACCCATTCTTATTTTACAATTTATATTCTGCACACATTGTTTTTATACAGTTCGGCTTTAAGGTAGTTAAAAGGAAGCATGCAGGAACACTGAAGGATGTAGCGGGAAGAGGAGGTTATCTAAGACAATGAGATAGTGCAAGAACCATGAGACTTGTGTTAGAAGATTTAAGGTCGCTATTCACTTTGGCATTTCTCTCGTATTTTTTTATTATTGTAATGTAACCTCTTTGGTATAATCTGTCTACTTTCGAACTATAATATTAGGTACAGACATTTTAGACCTGTTTTCATTTTCATCTTTGCTTAGTTTTTGATAAAGAAACATGGCAATAAGTTCACAATTTTAAAGGGCAATTTTCTTTATTAAACTCTAACCCCCTTATTCATAATAGTCTGTTAACTTTAAGCAATGCTTATTCTCACTCTGTCCTCTTCTATTGACCTAAGTCAGAATGAAAGAAAACACTGTTTAGCAGCTGTTTTAAGCTAGCGGACTATTATGAATAAGGGGGTTAGTATATGATAATAAGTTAATCTAAAATCTACCAGAATTAGTTATCTAGTACATCTGTATTCTTTCTTATATAATAATTAAAAATATGTGTGAGCGAGAGGTATGTCAAAAGTAAATGTAGACTTAACATGTTGGATTTTTGGGTTAATTTCATACTAACAAGTAAATACCTATGTCTAACAGTGACAGCGATATGTGGTATTACAAGTTACAGCCCTGATGAAACTAATGTATGCTTACAGAGTTGTAACTTGTAACTCCATAAACAAGAAACAAGAACTTGTTTAGTTTTCAGCTAGTTAGAGCTATAAAATACATAATAATAAGTATACTGTTTCTTATATAAGCATGATGTCTATTTACCCTAAAAGTGCCCAGTTTTTAATAAAGATATGATATTCAGACGATAAGGAAACATTTTAATTATGCAGAGCTGACAAAACTAAACATTGAAACAAGCATTGAATGAACAACAATAATGATGAGATAAAAAAAAAAAAAAATTGCCAAATAAAAACAGTGGTTTGAATCAATGTGTTTAGAGTTTGTTCAAATTACTGTTCAAAATAAAAATCATAAATGAAGGAAGCGCCAAGCCATGACTTTATGAATACAATTAGCTTTAATGGCTCATGAACATGTTTTAACCGTGCAGTGTCAAACTAAAGAAGATATGAGCTCTTTGATGAACAGAATTGGGCTACAAAGACTCAGTTTGAATCAGCCGAAGAATCATTCACACACCAAAAGGAGCCTCACTTCAAAATTAATGTTGATTGAAATAATTTCCACCATGCAACGAGTGATTCTGTTTTACAAGTGATTTTGAAGAAATCATTCTCTCCTCGTTTCCCATACCCTAACAATCTGTTTATTGTAAACTACCATAGTTAAAATAAACTGATGGAACAGTAGATGATGGCTGGCACAGGAGACTAACGAGTTTGTAAAATTCTGGCCGAAAAAAAGACTGGATATTTCAATCAGTTAGGGTTATAAAATCCATTTATTTAGATAATGAAATAAATGCAAATAATCTTGAGTAGTCTTGTTATTGAAATATACACTTCTTAAATCAAAATATTTACATTTTACTTGAATTCCATGAAATTACATTAAATTTCAGATTGAATGTGGCAAAGTGTATAGATTTTGATTTAAAAAGTGTGTATTTCGATAAAAAGACGCATCAAGATTGATTAAATTTTTTAAGTACCGAAACAAATGGACTATAGAACGGTATTTCGTTATTTGTTGACTATAGACACTAATTATTGATACTAGGTACTATTACTACTGTTTTGAAAAAAAATATTTTTTTAGTATTCACTAATATTTGATTGGAAATCGACCATACCATATTCTGATCCAAGTTTCAAGAGGCAACTTGGATCACAATATTGTATGTTTACGAGACGGAGCTCTATGACAGACAGCCAATGTAGACATACAAAACGGGTACGGTCCTATTAGCACTTGCATGGAATTGTATACCATCACCAATGGTGGATCAACCATTCAGGTTTAAGTCAATAAAATTACTATGATTATTATTTCTCCGCCATGTAATGACAGTCGTTACGCTACTACGTCAGCGGTCTTATGGGCGGCTGAATAACTTCTGTCAGTAAGGCCCGCCACTGTCTTACAATCTCCACCAACCCGGACTTGGCCCACGTGGTGGGCCACGCGATACAGAAAGAGACCCGTGCCCCTGCAGTGGGGACATACAAGGGTTGATATCGATTATCTCTCAATTGAAAGAAATAAATTTTAAATTGACACCATTAAACTAGCCAGAAATGTGACTTGCGTCTGTCATGCGTCGATGGCTATTGGCGCTCGTTATGAGTTTGTTGTAAAGCCCATGGTCGCAATTTCGAGCGAGGAATATTTTTTTAATAGCAGCTGTCTAATAAATAACTGTACTTATAACTACGCTGATGAGAGCTAACCGGAGCAGCAAGCCGCATTTCTACCTTAACAGGGAAACTAGCAGTTACAACTCAAATTTTAGAGTGAGGCTTGTGGGCAGAAAAGGAAGACACTGAACATCAAACACTGACGGTAAGAGGAATGGAGGTGGACTCTAGCCGACACCAACCTGGGGTTGCTGGGAGTTGGAAGCTCGCAGCGTGGCACCGCCCGCCGGCGAGCTGCCGCGGACTATACCGCGGTGGAAAGTCCACCTCTGTCATATATCCAAGCAACATAATTACTTGACACTAGTCTTGCCACCCTGATGATCTTAGCAACTTAGGTATGCCCACACCGACGCAAATCCACCGCTCAGCAGATGGTCGACGGAATTCCTCAACATTATTCCGCAAACAGTCGGTATTGTGAACGGTCAGTAACTCATGGGTTTGTACTTGAACAGATGATTGATTTTTGTACGCAAATACGCAGAGCAAATAATATCTTTAACTTGGAAAATAATTAGGCAATTAAACTTGCTTTTGTGTTTTAGTCTCAACTGTAGTTTTATGAACTCTGCATTGTTACTGCCAAGGCCTAAATGTACAAAAATCTATTGGACAATCCAGATACACTGTTAATAAAAAAATCACATGAGGAAAACATAGTTCATAGACAGATGGGGAAATGCATTAAAATGTGTTACTATAGTAAAGGATGCAAATTACAAATACTAAGTTGAAACAATGCTATAGTACTGACCTTTTCATCATTGTCAGATTCTTTGTCTGAACCACCCGGTTCTGATCCCCCAGACTCCCGCTTGCCCCCTGTAGATGTGTTAGCATTCCGATTCTCGCCCACTGCGTCCATGAGGGACGTACGCGCGCGGGTTTTCTTCCACGAGTAATAGTATTTGACCAGGGACGCTATAGATTTGTCTGGCAACTGTCATGAAAAGAAGACACTATTTCATTATACACAGAAGTAATACTGGATGCCATCTCAAATTTAGGCAAAAGTATAGAGAGATAGAGAACACTTTATTGCACAACCAGAAAAAAGAATACAATCAATGAAGTATAGATTATTTATTGTATTATTGCACAAGAATTTCTTGTGTTAAATCTCATCAAACCTATTTAGAGTTTAGTTTCTAAAAATTCCACCAATGCCGGGACATGCCTTTTTAGCCTCTAAATAGGTTTTTTAAATTGTCCTCAGCACAGGCTAGTGCAATAAAAAGAAAATAAATCTCATCAACTGACAAAAGCTAAATTCTGTGCTACAAAGTGGTGCCACATTATAGTATAAAGAATACTTGATAGGTAAACTAATTAGGTTGAAGGCCAACTTTCAAATGTCTACTAACTAGCTGAAGTGAAACACCTTAAAGATTCTTAAAGTAAAATCAATCAATCAATCATCAATCAATCAATCAATCATCAATCAACCATCAATCAATCATCAATCAATCAATCAGTCAATCATAAAAATCTAATGTTTATTTTAAGCTTACCATTTGTCGTATCCTATGAAAGCTCTTGCCATGGAACTGAAAGGCTTGTTCAAATAGCACTTTGTCTTCCACAGTCCACTCGTCAGGAAATGGTGTGAAGTTGGCCAAGTCCATAGATGCGCGGTTCAAGTCGTGTTTGTGCCAGAATAGCATGCCCAGGGCTTGCTCACCATTGTAACCATACTTCTCTTTAGCTACGGTTATGTATTCGTCCACTAAAACAATTATAGTTGATATGACAATATAAATACAAATTATTTTATTATAAGTTTTTAAGATCATTTAATTTATGTGACACTCATTACAGTCTTTTTTTATATCTTTATTTTTACAGGACCATGTACGAAACTTCACTCATTGCTGATTATGTGTGTATACACAACTTTTACCAAAAACTGATTGAATTTTTAAAATATTAACTCACATTTGGGATCCGATATGTCAGCTGTAGGTGACCAAACCAGCAGAGCCCGGTCTGCTATAAGTTCAGGCCTCCGTGTATCAACTGCTTCTAGCTCAGGGCATACAGCCTGGTAATCCCTTCCCACTCTGATCTTTTCGGCTGCAAACGGTACTACTGCTTGTTTCATGTTACGAGACGCATGGATGATGGTTCATGGTGATGGATGATGAGCAGCATGGACGCGAATAATGAAAAAAGCACAAAACAAAGCACGTTATCCAGATGAAATTTCAAATGAGATCAATTATCGGTTATCATATTGCAAATGTACGTGAGAGGAACACGTATGAGTAATGAAGCAATCTTGGTGAACTGGAATTACCACATGCGCTATAAGTGAAAATGATACATTTCATCGAAACGAAAGCGCGCTTATGAAGTCGGGATTTGCCCTCTGATTCCATAAAGTAATTAAGGTACAAACCGTTCTCATCTTCGGAACTGGATTCAGGACTTCCATGGCCATTGGGGCTTGGCCCCCTCGACCGCTTCCCATTACGAACGTCGGTACTCCGCTCAGCCAAAACCATGGTTTTACAACACTAATGTCTATCTACTTCACTTTAATTGCACACAGAGATTATTATCATTGGAATAAAACTACAAAATTATGATCTGCGGAGATGCGGAGCTTCGCACTTCAATTTCAAACCACCGCATCAATAAATGACAAATCGTCACATTGCGGTAATAGTTCATTAGAGGGCGTCTGTACCATGAGCTTTTAAGCGAGGTCGTTAGCAAATTGTAATAGAAAAACGATAATCATTAGTTAAGTTATAATTAATTAATAAATTACATAATTAGCTAATAATATCAATTAACAGAGACGAAAAACTAAGCTGCGTGGCGCTTAACGTGTGAATAAGTTATAAAAAATAGGTATTTGTGTGGCAACACTCAATGTAAAGACTTTTTCAAATGTGCCAAGACATATAATTTATTTTAATTTCACGTAAAATAATTATGTTAGTTGTATTTAAAATATTGCATGACCATAACGATACTTCAAGTAGCCATTTACTTCAATTCATCACAGCGAAAAGGATCAATCAACTACAAAAAACTCCAACAAAGGCACCTTTGGATGTCAATACCCTTGCAACTAGATGTCACTACAAAAGCAGGAAAGAACTTATACAGGGCGTCCCAAATTTATGGGCCATGAAGGGAAAGTACCTTAAATATCGTAGATAGGGTATTTTACTGAAAGAAGACTTTATGTTATTTTTGAAATTTAGTAATTCTGCATTCAAAGATTTTCTAAAAATTACTTGCCTTGTCTGGGAATGGAACCGATTTAAATTTAAAAAAAACACCCCTACTTTTATGATGCCAATCAAAATAATGGCTAAAAACTTATAACTCTTCTTAAGTAATATAGTATTTTAAAAGAAAGGAACAGCGTGAAATTAATCATTTTAATCAAATTAAAAACATACATGAAACTGCCGTAGTCAATTACATCAGTGGGTATTTTTTGTAAATTAATTAATTTAATGCTCAAAATGTGATCCCTCTTGTCTTACGTAAATCGCAAATCTTTTAATGATTCCGCTGCCTGTTAATTTTTATTTTTCATTTTTAACTTATTTAACTATATCGTTGTATTTGTGAACCTTAATTTCGAGGTGGAAAGATGAACTTTACCGTATAGCTATAAAAGCTTCCTTGTGTTCCTAGATAATTAACGTTTTTAGGGTTCCGTACCTCAAAAGGAAAAAACCCTTATAGGATCACTTTGTTGTCCGTCTGTCCGTCCGTCCGTCCGTCTGTCAAGACCCTTTTTCTCAGGAACGCGTGGAGGTATGAAGCTGAAATTTATATCAATTACTCAGGTCTACTGTCCCTTGAAGCTGTGAAAAAATCAAACTTCTAAGCCAACGCAATCAAAAGATACAGCCGTTTATGCCGCAAATTTTCGACACTTGCAAGGGAATCAAAACCTACAAGGTGCTTCCCGTGAACTCAGAATCTTGAAATTTGGTACGAAGCAACGTCTTATAGCAAAGATAAAGGAAAAATTACGAAAACCATAAATTTTTAGTTACATCACATAATATATTTTTTTTAATAATTTTAAACTTACTACCCATTTCCTCATAAACGCGTAGAGGTATCAAATTGAAATTCATACCAAATACTCAGGTCAGGCTATAATACAGGTTTGTACGGAACCCTCGGTGCGCGAGTCTGACTCGCACTTGGCCGGTTTTTTTCTTTTTACCTTTTCCAATGTGGTTCAAAGTACCTTTTCTACAGTCAGTGAAGACAGGATTCTTTAAGGAAGCTTTTATGTCTCGCGGCATAAGCACTACCATCGAACCAATTGACGGAGGTGTCTGCGAGTCTCAACATTAACAAAATTAAATTGATAGCGATAATTATCAAGAGCGTTCGTGCGCGTTACAACATTTTTGTAAGTGTATAAAAGTTAAAACTCGTATCAAATTAAGAATAAAAGTCACGCAGCATTCCTGCGTTAGTTAACTATAATCATAGGTACAAATAGGAGTTTAATTTATTTAAGAGGATGTTTCTTTCGCGATACTAAGAGAATAATTCATCGTGTATGCTAGATGTACTGTACAACCATTTCAAAATCTATTTTATTCATAAGTAACGTATTTTTCTTGATTGTTGTAATGAGAAGTGATTGCGGTTTTCTAAAACTTTGCAATATTGATAGCGTTTATACGAAAACTATTTTCCCTTTTGACCCACTACGCACTTATTGATCGTATACAAATAGTATATGAAGCGGTCGTGGCCTAGTCGAACAGTGTGATTGGAATCAATCACTTGAGTCAATCAACAACAGGCGCGGTAAGGTGCAGGATGGGTAACCGTCCTGTGACTACCGCTAATGGAATTTTTCCGAGCGCTTCCGTGCTTCGCAAGGCACGTTAAGCCTTTGGTGCCGACAGTCATTTAATGGCAGTCATTAAGCCATGTCAGAGGTCTCATGGGCGGCTTGATAACTTCTGACAGTAAGACTCGCCACTGACTTACACTCCTCCACCAACCCGGACTTGGCCCCCGTGGTGGAGTATGGCCTAACCTTCCTGCGATGCGGGAAGAGACCCGTGCCCTAACAGTGGGGACATACAAGGGTTGATATCAAAGAATATTCTATCTATCTATCTACAAAGTAGGTACTTTATACTCCTGCCGCACCCACAAACGTCCATTAAATATTATGTTTATTTAAATTTTAAATCTTTCACTTATTATCAATGAAAAAGAAAAGGACAACAGCATACTTTAGGTATCGGAGATTAACCTATGGACGTTTCTGAGTGCGGCGGTTAGGTTACTAATGTACTTCTAAGACCGGTAGCGGACTGAGGAACAAGAACCCCTCTATTTATTGAAATGTACCTTTTGAAATGTCTTCTGTTTAGTAAAAAGTTATGTAATTGTTAATATTCAGATGTTTTGTTACATTAACATATTTTAAACTTTCGCGACTTGTACACATAGTTAGAATATTTTATTATTAATTTATTTTGCTATTTTACCTCGACGTTTCGACGACGTTAGCGATTAAGCCCCGAAAATATTCTAACTATGTTTTGTTGCATTGTTCTAGCAAAACTACGCTTTCATGGTTGAAAAACCCTGCCTATCATTACCCATTATAAAAATCTAATGATATGCGTGAGGTGGGCCCTTAATTCAAAATGCCGCCCTGGGTCCTTTAGCCCAGGGGCATTATTACGTAAGTATCGACTGAGTTGAGTGACGTTGATTTTTAATTTTTTTTTATGCTACTCCGGCTGTCAAATGTATACATTTTTTGACACTTAGGAGTCGTCTAAATGCTTCACTCGACAGAGTGGAATGCTACGTAATAGAAGGGCAGGCCCGTGTTTGAGGCATCAGTAAAAATGTTGTGCCACCCTTGGAATTCCTTGTCTGAAAGGTAATCAATCTCGTGTAGCTTTATATCAAATTGCATTCTGACTGAATCGTACTAGGTATTGTTTTGGATATGTCCGCCAAGCCCTCAGAACAATGATAAGCCGCCATCCCCATCAGAACAATAACTTGTTCTACCCTCCTATTACGTAGCATTCCACTCTATCGAGTGAAGCATTTAGACGACTCCTAAGTGTCAAAAAATGTATGCATTTCGTAGATAGAGTTCCCTCTACGATGCATTTGATAGCCGGAATAGCTTCAAAAAAGTAAAAATCAACGTCACTCAACTCAGTGGATACTTAGGTTGCCATCCGCTATCCAACGCAAATTAATAGATCCCAACGTAGATAGAGTTTACTCCCTCTACGGATCCCAAATTTTATTCTGTGGTTTCTGGTTCTGTGTTACTGTCATTGTCACAGCCAGTTTTTTTTTTTTTGGCGGGCTTTTGAAGAGGATAGGCGCGTTTTTTGAAAATTTTTCAAAAATATTTCTGAAAATTGTTAAAACTCGATAAACTTACGCTAAAAGTATTTAAAACATCGTCGTTAGGTTCGGCGAGATGAAAGATCGCCCGGGGGCAAAGCCCCCTGGGCTTTCCGAGGATGAACCTCCTCCCAAATTAAAGAGGGGGCGAACTGAGGACCATGGACGCGAACATCACGGCGAGCAGCAGCAGGATGATGGATTCAAGCCATATCTGAAACCAGGTTACAGGCGGCTGTACGCGGAAAATTTGGTGAGCGATGAATTCATTGTCTTTGTTGAATCCGAAAATGGCAGAATTGGTAATAAAAACCCTGACCAGCTAAACACGATCTTCAAAAATGACGTCAAGGGCGTGGTGGGCATCAAGCGCATCAATGCTAATAAAATTGGTGTGTGCTTTGGACAAGCTTCCAATGCGAACAACTTCCTGACGAATGACGAACTGCTGAAGAAACAGGGCTTTAGAGCCTATATTCCCGCGAGGTCTGTAGAGACTATTGGGGTCCTTCGCTTCGTTCCAACAAGTATCACGAATGAAGAACTGTTTAAGAAACTTGCAGCAGAATTTGAAATTGTAGGCGTAAGGCGCTTTACCCGCAAGGTCAACGGAGAAATTGTTCCGTACAGTTCAGTGTCTGTGACTTTCTTGTCACAGACACTACCGGAGTATGTATACCTAGATCTGTATAGATTTAAGGTCAATGAGTACAGAGCACCACTTCTGCAGTGCTTTAAGTGCTTCAGATTTAACCATGGAGCGAAGTTCTGTAAAGGACTGCAGAAGTGCTCTATCTGCTCTGGTGAGCACCACTTCACAAAATGCGACAAAGAGGATGAATTGAAATGTATCAACTGCCAAGGGCCTCACTTGGCAATTTCCAGAGACTGTCCAGTTAAAAAAAACAAGTTAGAAGAACATGTTAATAGGACTAACTATGCAAAAATTGCTGCTTCAGCCAAAAAACAAGACAATATTGTCAAAAACTACAACTCGAACTTCCCTCCACTGAAAGCCAAGCCTTCGCCAATGATTGCTAGGGCTCCCACAAAACCCATAGTAACAGAACCTCCACAACTTGTGATCTCAAATTCAAATTTAGTCAAAGAAATAGTCAAGAGCGACTTCATCTTAAATGGTTTGGTAGGAGCTTTGGTAACATTGGCGAATGGTAATTTGCCCAAAATCAATGCTTCCATTGTGCAGGAAGTGTTGATTAAATCACTACAGAATAATGGATAAATCATTTATTACAATAGTACAGTTTAATGTAGAAGGAGTTATTAACAAGAAGCCATTATTAATTTCATTTTTATTAAATAATGATGTAGACGTTTGTCTTTTAAATGAGACTTGGCTTAGGAACAATAGCACTTTTAATATTCCTAATTACAATATAATTCGACAAGACGGGAAAGATGGACGAGGAGGTGTAGCAATTTTAGTTAAATCCAATTTGAAATTCTCTACTGTCTCTGTTCCTTTTTACAATTTTATGCATTCTGCTGCAATAATCTTACAAACCAATGCTGGTAATTTATCAATTCTCTGTAGTTATATACCGCCTCCTAATGATAACCGTAGATTTCAGTGCAGAAGACTCAAACAGATTTTGAATATGTTACCGAAACCAATGCTTTTTTCGGGCGATCTCAACGCCCATCACGTCGCTTTTGGGTGTTTGAGGTCTAACTCTCGCGGTAATGAGATCTATAACACACTCGATGAGTATGATCTATGTATATTAAACACTGGTTTTCCTACCACTGTAGGTAGTCCTTCTAAAATGCCTTCTGCAATTGATATTTCTTCTGTCAGTCCTTCTGTTGCTCCTCTTTGCGAGTGGACAGTTCATGATGATGCGATGGGCAGCTATCATTTTCCAACAGTTATAACAATTCACACCACAATTCATAAATACGATATTGGTAATTCCGCTGATCGATATCTTTATAATAAAGCAGATTGGCAGGCTTATGCATCTGAAACAGAGAGAATATTAGGGCAATTTAATATAGACAGTAGTAACCCAGTCAAAACTTACAATGATTTTTGCGAAGAACTTAATCAGATTAAAGATGTCACTATTCCAAAGCTAAGGAAAACTAATAGCATTGTCATTAAAAAGCCTGTTCCTTGGTGGGACAATGAATGCTCAGATGCTGTTAATAAAAGTAAAGAAGCTCTAAATATGTATAGAAGTAATGGTAATATGTCGAGTTACATTGAATATAAAAAATTAAATGCTTTTAAAAAAAGATTATTAAAAGAAAAGAAGAAATACGGATGGACTAAATTAGTTGAATCTTTTAACAGGTATACACCTATAAGCACTATTTGGAATTACATCAAAAGATTCAAACGTGTAACATTACCCAAAATGCCCAAAAACGACGAATGGATTCCAGCCTTCATTGATAAATATGCTCCACCGTCTCCTCCTGAAAAAAACATAGACATAAACTCATTAAATGAAATCTTTAATAACACAGGGAATAGTAATTGTGCTCATCTTTCAGAACCATTTTCCTTTGCAGAATTCACATTTGCTATCAAATATAGAAAAGATACAACCCCAGGATTAGATGACATTCCTTACAAGCTTATTAGGAACATGCATGTTGATGCCCAAAAATCGTTATTGGAAATGTACAATGTATTGTGGATGACTCAGTCCATTCCTGAAGCTTGGAAAACACAATGCGTTATTCCTATATTGAAACCAGACAAGTCTAGTGATGACTTTAATTCATATAGACCAATTTCTTTATCCTCATGTGTAGGTAAATTGTTTGAGTTTATGCTTAAAACCAGATTAGACCATTACGTAGAGCAGAATAAAATCTTACCAGAGCAGCAATTCGGCTTCAGGAAGGGTCGTAGTGCTACAGAGAGCTTTACTTCACTCATCTCTGACATCAGGAATTCCTTTCACAGCCAATCAGCCACCGTATGTGCATTTCTTGATGTACAGGGAGCTTTTGATAATGTTGATCCATCTGTATTGGCAGGAATTTTATCAGAGATTGGTATGCCAGGACATGTCTGTAAATGGATATTTCATTTTCTTTATGATAGGACTATGTATGTTAAATTTAACAACATACTACACGGACCAGGACAAGTTTTTAAAGGTACTATGCAAGGAGCAACCATATCCCCTTTATTGTACAATATTTATACATCTCAGATAAATAAATATCTGACCCAGACTGGAGTTCAATTCCTGCAGTATGCAGATGATTTGTTAATATACTCTGTACATAAGGATGTAAATATAGCTGTAAATAATTTAAATTTAGCCCTCTCTCAAGTGCATAATTATTATTTTAATAAGCTCAAATTGGTTATAAATCCATTAAAGAGTGGAGCTATGCTTTTCTCCAAAAGGCTTTCTCCTTGTAATAGTTTGGTAGAATACAATAATCTCCCTATACCTTGGTTGAAAGAAAAGAAGTTTCTTGGTATATTGCTGGATCATAGGCTAACATTTGAATCTCACATAAATTATATCATCAAAAACGCCTCCAAAGCCCTTAACCCTTAGCCACCTAACGTGTATTCTAGTAACACATCCACCTAACGTCGGTCATGGTGACCGCTTGCGTATAAGTACTATTAGGAAGGTAAAAAGCTCAAAAATAGCTGTAAATCAAAACTACATCATGTTTTTCAATTGTTTTTATTTCAAATTGTTTTAATAAACTCTTCAAATTAACACTTTTACTTTTTACTATCGTTAATAAAAGTTAACTTACAAATATTTTAACGAATTATAGGTTTTTCAATTAAGCTGAGATCTAAGCAATAACAATGAATGAGACTTCTTAATTTTTAATTATTTTAGTAACTTAAACATATAACCTCTTATATAAAACTATCAATGGCACAATCAAATCACAATCATGACAAAATTACAACTCCCTAACATTTACAATTTTTCGCGGCAGTCTACACACATTTTTTGAGAACACTCAACGCAAATTGGATTTTTGCACTGAAAACACAAATGGAATTTTTTACGTTTCTTTTTTGGTGCACACGTTGAGCAAGTTTTTCGTGATTCTAATTTGTCAGAACTGCCTGCCTAAGATGTTCTTGGCTGTTCATCTATTTTGAGACGCCGGGTTCTCAAAAAAGATGAACAGCCAAGAACATCTTCTGCAGGCAGTTCTGACAAATTAGAATCACGAAAAACTTGCTCAACGTGTGCCCCAAAAAAGAAACGTAAAACATTCCATTTGTGTTTTCAGTCTGATAAATCTATAAAAACCACAAGAAAATGTTAACACTAAAAGTAACGTAACAACCTAGCGTCGGTCACCATGACCGCATACGAAAAATATTTACCTGAATCTTTTCAATGCACGCACACGTTGCTTAGTCGGGCGCGGAGCGCAAACTGGAGAGGGAGGGGAAAAAGTACACAGAGTTACAGGCTTGTGGAACGCGTAGTAACGAAAATATTTTAAAAAATTTATCGAATGGAGTCACTGTGACCGACGCTAGGTGGTTAAGGGTTAATATACTTCGGTCTCTGGCAGGAGTACATTGGGGGTCTGACCCAAAAATATTATCTATGTTATATAAGAGCATTATGCGCAGCCATTTCGATTATAGCTCAATTGCTTATATGGGGGCAAGCCTTGCTTTGCTGAAGAAATTAGAAGTTATTCAGAATAAAGCTTTGAGAATTATTACAGGGGCTATGTGCTCTACTCCAATTAATGCAATGCAATGTGAGGCTTGCATTCCCCCTTTACATCTTAGACGTCTACAGCTAGCTGAAAGGTTCTGTTTGAAAATGTTAACTAAAAATAATAGAGTTGTCTTAGATCACATTTTACCAATGCATGCCACTGAATTGGGCAATTCAGTGGCTCCTTATGCAAATTTTAATCAGATATTAAATGGTAACATACCAACCTTATTAAGAATAGTTTTACATTTGAATGATTTAACAAAAAATTTGCATCAGGATAATTTGTGGCCCCTCTATAGGATGGATCTCGATATTCTATTGAAAAATAATTTTGTACATAAACCATGCATTACGAACCAACAAGATTTACTTGCTTTCCTGGAAAATAATCATCTGTATTCCATCTATACTGATGGCTCTAAAACAGTTGATAGGGTAAACTCAGCATTTTTTGACCCTCAGTTAAAGAAAACTAAATGTTTTAAAATTGACACTAGATGTAGCATTTTTACCGCCGAAGCTTATGCTATCCATCAAGCTTTAATTTACGTTCAAAATATTGATACTTGTAATATAATTATATTTACTGACTCACTAAGTGTATTATTAGCTTTAGAAGGTAACTGCCTTCGTTATAATGTAAATTATCTCATCTATAATATAAAGAATTTGTTAAATAGTTTGTTAGTTAGTGGTAAGGTAGTTAAGTTAATGTGGGTACCTGCTCACCGGGGTATCACTGGAAATGAAGTCGTCGATCGAGCTGCAAATCTGGACCCTGACGAGGATCACTCTACAGACCTCAAATTGCCATTTACTGATCTCAATGTTCATCTGAATGAGAATCTGAAAGCAATATGGTGCAACTACTGGAATGAGATCAGTAAAGAGAAAGGAAGCTGGTATAGAGACATCCAAGGAAGCCCGCCCGCCCAACCTTGGTACCATCGGAAAAAAGACATAAACTGCCGGAAATACATAACCACCCTAAACAGAATGAGATTCGGCCACTGCCAAACCCAAGCTCACCTTTATAGTAGGCGTGATCGTTGCAAAGACGAACCGTTTTATAAGACCGTTTTGTGTTCCGCGACGATAGGACCGTTTTACGTTTCATTATAAAGCAGTGCCAGAGACTCTAAAGCAGTGCCAGCGTTTGTTCGTCGCGAGACCAGTCCTTAGATTGTTTGACGCGGATATGTCCTTTAGTGCTATATTAATAGAGCCTAGAACGTAATGAGATCATTGCGACGTCGTCGTCGGCTCCTTGCTCGTTCCGTTCGTTTTGGTCTGTGATACAATAAAGTAATCTTTATGTCTATGAGTATACAGTCGAATATCGTGTAAAACAACTTATTTTTTCCGATGTTTCGTGATTTCGTCTCGTTCGCACTCGTTTGACCGTCCTCTGCGCCTTGCTCGTTCGCATACAATGAAACCAGTTGCGAACGAGGACCGTTTCGAGGACCTGTTTTCGTTCCAGAAAAAACGGTTGCGTTTCGTCGTCGAAAAATCGGACAACGACCCACTCCTACTTTATAGACTCAGCCTAGCCCAAGATTCGAACTGCATTTACTGTGGAACTGAAAACGCCGACCTAAACCATCTCGTGCTCAACTGTCAAGAATTTAAATTGCACAGATTAATACTTATCACGGAACTTGACACAATCAGCTGCGAAACGGGTGTCCCTACACCAACTCTTCTTCCAAATCTACTTAGCAATCCTACCTTTTTCGCCCCCTTATATAAATTCATTATGAACAGTGGAATAAAAATTTAAAGTGACTGGAAAAACTGAACATTATAGTGAAGTGATACGGAAGTGATAAGTGCTCTTATCTGAAAACTAATACTATAAAAAACTAATACAATACTCAAGGCTCAAAAGGACACGGATCCAGGGCCGTAAAACCCTTTATTAAAAAAAAAAAATGTCACAGCCACCAGCGTTGGCGAATTTTTGACAGCTAATTACGTTTTCGTTGCGTTGCTTGCTTTGCTTATTTTATTATTCTGTGCTGTCGAGCGAGTTCACATTTTCGCGAGCGAGAATATTTTTCTTTTCATGGCTGGCTACGTTATTGTTATCAAAATAGATAACGATTATGTTGCTTCCACTGCTTCTTCGCTTCTCGTCCGAACGGAGAGCGTGTTGACAAATTAAACTTTTTTAATTCATTCTTGATAAGCCTCAGCCTAGACTTTAGACTTGAAAGTTTTCAGTTGACTAAGTATGTCCAAATCTCGGGTGGTCAACGTGTTATAAAATTAGTATTGGAGCTGCAAAGGGCGCAGAAGATGTTATGAATGTTATGTAACGGGTGTTGTAGTGTTTTATCGTGGTGTCGGGAAGTGTTTCGGGAAAATGAGGGTCGTGGCTCTGATCAGCGGCGGCAAGGATAGCTGCTACAACATGATGCAGTGCGTCGGCGCCGGCCACACTCTCGTGGCGCTCGCTAACCTGCAGCCGCAGCATAGAGGTTAGCCATTTCAATGCTGAGTGCATCAATAAGCCCATATTCTTCCACTGCTGGATTTGGGTCTCTCCCAAGGAAGGCTACTTACTTCTTTTTTTATCCAGCCACTGTCAGCAATCTGCCTCAGATTGTCAGTCTAGCCTGCCAGTGGGCATCCTACACTTCCTACCTATAAATAAACCAACCCTGTCATTTATCAAACACTTATTTGGCTTTTTCACAGGTATGCCACCAGTAACAAATTAGATTTTGACAGAATATAATATTATATTCTTTTTATTGCACTAACCTGTGCGAAGGATAATTTTACTACCTATTTCGAGACTAAAAATTCCACCCATGCCGGGACTCAAACCCGCAACCTCTGGCCAACCGTGCCAGCGCTCTCCCAACTGAGCTAATGGGTGACTACCGGCATCAGTGAAATTTCAAACCTCTTTACGCAATACAGAGAGTATTATACTATTTTTATTTTTAATGCACTAACCCGTGCTAAGGACAATTTTTAAAAACCTATTTAGAGGCTAAAAATTCCACCCATGCCGGGATTCGAACCCGCGACCTCTGGCTATCCATGCCAGCACTCTTTCGAACAGAGTCGCCCATTAGCTCAGTTGGAAAGAGCGCTGGCACGGATAGCCAGAGGTCGCGGTTTCGAATCCCGGCATTGGTGGAATTTTTAGCTTCTAAATAGGTTTTTAAAAACAGAGAGTATTGTAAAGAGGTTCGAAATTTTACTGATGCCGGTGGGAGAGCGCCGGCACGGTTAGCCAGCGGTTGCGGGTTGGAGTCCCGGTATGGGTGGAATTTTTAGCCTCTAAATAGGTTTTTAGAATACAATATTGTGAACATTTATTAAATAGTGAGACACATAATGCAGTTTATATGTCCCACTGCAGGGCCTGCTCTCAGATAAACAGAGAATATGGGCTTAATGACCATGCTTGCCCTCTGCAGATTGGCAATTTTAAGTGCTGAAGTATGTGAACATCTCAGAGACTCAGGATTCCTCGCTTCCTTTTCCTTAAGTAGAATGTTTTGTCAGAGGTATTGCTACTATAACTTCACAAATGTATGTGATTATATTATTTTTGTTGCACCAACCCGTGCTAAGGCCAATTTTAAAAACCTATTTAGGGGCTATAATCGTGTGGGTATGATATCATTCCCATGTAAAATCTAACTGCAAAGTAGGTACTCAGGGCTGCAAGTGATGCAAATTATTTTAGGCAGATTTGCTGCCTGTACGTAATACAGAGAATAGTGTAAAGAGGTTTGAAATTTCACTGATGTTGATGAGTCGCCCATTAGCTCAGTTGGGAGAGCATTGGTACGGTTAGCCGGAGGTCGCGGGTTCGAGTATTTTTTAACCTCTAAATAGGTTTTTAAAAATGTATGTAACTTAGAAACGGAAGTTGTTGGAACATGCAAGGGGCCTTCACCCACGACTTCCCAAATATATGCCAGGCCCCTCTGCACGACTACCACTCTTGATGAACTGTAATAATAAATTTGTGCTTTGTTTATTCAAACTCTGTGTTATGGGGCTCATGTACATGTATGGCTATATACTTCGCCCTCTGAGCCTTCCGGCATTGCTTTTGTAGGTTGAAAGATTTTCCATTGAGATTTTCGTTCTTGGTGAACTAAACAATGCCATATATTCAACATTACGGCTTACCTGTTGTGGGTTTCTCACTGATACAGGACATGTTTGTTTACTCAGTGAGGTGCTTTTGTGATTACCTCCAATGTGAGTAATTAGGCATGGGCCACACAAAGAAAGTGGGGCGAGGGTGAGAAAAGATGCAATATGTTTTATACGGTCACAGACCACAGAGGTCTTTGACTCAATACAAAGCATTGTATCTCTTTGTGGAAAGAAGTCCCTTTCCTTATTTAAGATTTGATTGAACATCAAAGTTGAAGGATCCACTCATCTCTTGAATACTAAATCACAAAAAAATTAACTAACACTAAATCCCGTAATTCTAGATGAGCTGGACAGTTACATGTACCAGACTGTGGGCCACCAGGGTATAGCTCTGTACGCAGGGGCTATGGGTTTGCCGCTCTACCGAGAGGTGATCAGCGGCGTGGCGGTGGACCAGGGTCGCACCTACCAACCCACGGAGAATGATGAGGTGGAGGATTTGTACAGGCTTCTCTCTAAAATTAAGGTAAGTGGTTCATGTTAAGAAAAATTATCATATATTATATTGTTTGTCATTCATTAACAGCCTGATAACCGACTCGATTTTTTTTGACTCGACCTCCCTCAGTGATTTTTTTTTTAAAACAAACATGATTCTAGACACGATATACATGCATTAGCTTTAAGTTGCTATGTTTTAAACAAAACACCTCTGTCGTAATTTTTTTTTAACATTAGTTGTCAAATATCTACTCCAAAATTAGTAGGTGTGTGTTTTTGGGCAATAATTGTTTTGTTTTAGGCACAGATTGTCGAGTGTCTAAACTACTATCAGGTGCACAAAAGTGATATACACGCATCAGCCTTAAGCCGCTTTTGTATTATTCATGAACTGTTGTTCATTAATACAAAAGCGGCTTATTAATAATAAAGATAATAACAATTCTGTACTAAACAATTTAGCTTTGAATGATTTCCAATGATCAGCTCAATTACTGCTAATTGCCATTTACCAGTCTATTTGCGAAACTTATACCTGCCTAATGAGTCATATTACTCTGGATTGGTCTTGTATTAGAAGTAATGTTTGACAAAAGGAGGTAGTAGTTTTTAAACACTTGTAATGCTCATACATTAAACAAATAAGTCGGTAATTAAGTTGCCTAATAAATCATGATGATAAAACACATCAAACGTATCACTATGTAAGAGGAGGTTGTATATGTAAGTCAACTGTACGAGTACATATTTAAACAATCCAACAATAGATAGGAAGATAGGAAACACAGCAATGTATAAGTAAGAAACACAGTAGTTTATAATTATTATAAACTTTATACATTGCTGTATTTCCTATCTTATTTGCATAAACGTCTATTATGTAACAGTCTCACTGTAATCATTATTACTTCCTTTTCCTCTTGTAAACTAATATCAAACTATGCAAATAAACTATTTGAAATGAAAAGGTTTTATTCAAAGTAGCGCAGATACTGCGGATATATTTATTATTTTAATTACAGCAGATAAAACAATACAGTAGATTGCATCCTATAAAATCAGATTCCTCCACAAAACTTTCCTTCAGCAACATTCCATCATAGGGTTGTCTGGAAAAAGTTGCTAGTACTAGCAATAAGACCACTTCTATGTCATTTACTCTCATTTGTCTCTATGTTATCCTATTTATAAAAATTATACAACATACTTTTGAACTAACAGAAAACTTTAAGCGGATGTTATAAGTGCCAAATTGGTGTAGGTGTTGGGCAAGGCTACAATAGATATAGGCTATAGCCTGACGACGACGACGAAGGCTACAATCTAGTTAAAAATATGTCACAGGCACTACAGCCTCTGAGCGGACACTTCATCTATGTAGTGTATGTAGGAGTTGCCACTAGACCCTGTATAAATATTACATCATCTTTTACACCTGAAACGCTTATTTCTTATATTTAGATACCTAACTAGCACAAAGTTATAACTGGCTATGCAGCCTTTCAATCAGTCACTGAAGCCCTAAGGAAATATCTCGACCTTAGAGATCCACTGGGACTCGGATACATTATTTTATTAAAATAGTGCAAATCTAAAAACTGTTCGTGAAGTATTATTATGTAAATGTTGGTTTGATTGTTTTGAAGAAAAGCTCACAAATATGGGAAAATACACGAACTGGAAGAGAGAGTTAAAGGCCCGCGACACGTGGACGGAGATTGTGGAGGATTCCAAGACCCACTACGAAGTAGTAATGTAAACTATTTCTAAAGCAAAATTTTAAAATACTATTTTCTTTTCCATTAATGTAACTTGATTTGGCCAGTTTATCATTTATATGCGGTTGGGTGGGCTTAAGACAGTGGTTGCAAAAAACGAAGTAGTATAGACACGTAGTAAATTTGTAAAGCCAATTTTACATTGTATAAATAAAGTAGAGCTCACTATTTGTTTGCAGCATTGCAGTGGTTTTATCTAGGTACCAACACTCAGTCTCGCTGATAAAATGGAACAATGTGTGATGTCTCGCTGTTATCAGTTTTTTTTTGTCAGATCATCTCAGTTATGAAGCGGCTGTGCCATTAATTCATCATCATCGGTTTAATATCTTCTTTCAGTCTCGGTAGCAGTCATTTGTTTGATAAACTAATGACCCCTCCCCTGGGTTGGATTTTGATAACAATAGGTACTTTACTATTTTTATTTTTAATGCACTAACCCGTGCTAAAGACAATTTTAAAAAACTTATTTAGAGGCTAAAAATTCCACCCATGCCGGGATTCGAACCCGCGACCTCTGGCTATCCGTGCCAGCGCTCTTCCAATTGAGCTAATGGGCGACTCACCGGCATCAGTGAAGTTTCGAACCTCTTTACACTATTCTCTGTATTTTAGCCTCTAAGTTTTTTAAAATTGTCCTTAGCACGGGTTAGTGCATTAAAAATAAAAATAGTATAATTATGTGGGTACAGTGATATCATTCCGATGTAAAAACCTAACTGCAAAGTAGGTAGTCGGGGCTGTAAGTGATGCAATTTACTTAAGCCAGATGTCGCTGCCTGTACGTAATACAGAGAATAGTGTAAAGAGGTTCGAAATTTCACTGATGCCGGTGAGTCGCCCATTAGCTCAATTGGAAGAGCGCTGGCACGGATAGCCAGAGGTCGCGGGTTCGAATCCCGGCATGGGTGGAATTTTTAGCCTCTAAATAAGTTTTTTAAAACAATAGGTACTGTGAGTGCGTGCATGAATTGGAACTGCTTAAACGGACCTATCAGTGCGCTCGACAGTGAAGTGCTAAATTAAAAATGTTAATTATCAACCAGAGGGACAGACTCTTAAGAAAACCGACGGACTAGCGGTTTACACTCACAACTCTTGAACTGAATTTTATGTATTTATTCTGGAATTAAAGCTAAAAAGTTGAAAAACTTGCATATACCTTTGGACAAGAAGATCTACGGCTTTAACATACATCTTTATACAGTCTGTTAGCTTTTAGAATATACCCCGGGCTCTAGAGTAGGCTTCGGTTTTCGCCGAAACCACACGAGTGTAATACTACTCCCTGCTCTGTATAAAACTTTTCTTCACTATTTTGAAAAGTTATAAATAACAATACAAAATAAACCTTACCTTATTGCAATATAAGCGGTCTATCCGGTAGTAGCCGAGGTATGTTCTTAAAGCTAACAGACTGTACGTAAAAACTCTTACAGCTAATGATGTGGAAATAAAAAAAAATGAACTCAATAAATTTATTCACAACTAGCTGCCCACGACTTCGTTCGCGAAATTTTTTTGTTGTATATTTTTCCGGGATAAAAAGTGGCCTATGTGCTATTCCAGACTATAATCCATCTCTGCTGAATTTCATTCCCATCCGTTCGGCCGTTCTGGCGTGATTGACTATTAAACATCCATACGTACAAACATCCATACATACGTTTCTGTGTGGTGTCGGCCTAGAGAATAGCACCAACCCAATTCCCGCGGGTGTCGTAAAAGGCGACTAAGGGACACAAACCGGGGGGTGGACAGCAGCGCCCCCTGCAGTACAATTCCACCGAACTGCGAACCCAAACCCGCATGCCCAGCGTGGGGATTATGGGCATTACTCCCTATGATAACACAACGTGGCGCTCTTTAGGGGAGGGCTATGTCCAGCAGTGGACTAGTATAGCCTGACGACGACGACGACGTACAAACTTTCACATTTTAACGTATAAGTAATGTGAGTAATATAGAAACAAAATGTTTGCTCAATGACCGTCAAAGCAGTTAGTTTTAGAATTAATAGTTCGTTATCAACCCTTGTATGTCCCCACTGCTGGGCACGGGTCTCTTCCTGCATCGCAGGAAGGTTAGGCCATACTCCACCACGGGGGCGAAGTATGGTGGAGTATGGCTCCACCATACTTCAAAACCACCATCCGGGTTGGTGGAGGATTGTAAGACAGTGGCGGGCCTTACTGTCAAAAGTTATCAAGCCGCCCATAAGGCCTCTGACATGGCTTAACGACTGCCAGCCGGCACCAAAGGCTTAACGTGCCTTGCGAAGCACGGAAGCGCTCGGAAGAATGCCAATAGCGGTAGTCGGGACGCTCACCCATCCTGTACCTGGCCGCGCCTGTTGTTGCTTAACCAAGTAATTTATTCCAATCACTCAATTCGCCTAGGCCACGAGCGCTTCATAGAATTCATAGAATAGAACGAGAATTAATAGATGATGATTAATAGATAGGAGATGAAGCTAACAAAGGAACTCAAAATTGATTCTTTTGAAAACACGTTTTAACCTTATTAGTAATTAATAATTAATCTCCATTCGCGTAACATTGCCAATCCACAGTGGGCACTTTTGATAAGTTAGCCCTTATTCTCTCTCTGAGAGAATGCCTTTGCCCTGCAGGGACGTGTATAGGCTACCTAAAGAAAAAAACCTCCATTAGTGTTCCATACCCAACGGGTGCCCCTTTCATTACGGCTATAGCGTATGCGTATGTTTATCAGCACCCTTTTATTACGGCTATAGCGTATGCTTAGCGTTGTAGCTTAGCGCGTTTTTTTAAATTAACTTCCTGTAAGTATTTCTTGTTTTTGTTTCAGGACGATTTAGCAATAGAGGCAGTGGCTGTGGGTGCAATCTTGTCAGACTACCAAAGAATAAGAGTCGAAAATGTGTAAGGTTCAACGAGTACATTTATTTTACTAAAACAACTATTTTTAACTTACCTTTTTTTAAATACTAATTTAATTTAAGGTTGCCTGGAAGAAATTGCTATCAGCAATAAGGCCCTCAATTGTACCTCTTCTTTTGTAACTGTTGTCTCTGTAATTATTTTCTGGTGTGTACAATAAAGAATATTCTTAATTGTGGGCCAATTACCACATCGATATCAACCCTTGTGTGTCCCCATTGCTGGGGCACGGGTCCAGCAGTAATCTTCCTGCCAACAAACAACAATATATTACCACATAAGTGTGTAGTTGTAGAATTCTAATTCAATAACTAAATTGTTATCCTAATCCGAGAATTTTTTGTTCCTTTTTTTTTTCAATATCGTTTTTGAAGTTCCTTATTTAATTCATTACTGCAATGCTTATTCTACCAACTCGGTGACGTACAAACTAACAATCAATCATTTTGTCACATTATAAACTGCGCAAACACTGAGCTAAGTTCGTCTCAGAATTCCAATATTTGCTAACACTGGTAGTGTTTTGATAAAGCACACCCGGGACCAAATATTTACCAACCTTGGCAATGATGTTCTGAATCAATATCTCGAACAAACTTTAACTGTAGCTTTAATATTAGTCACCTCGGAGACTAGAGCAGAAGCACAGCAAAGTAAAAATCAATCAGTCAATAAACATTGAACGTCAAGAATGCTGTGCTGCTCATTTTTTGTCCCCAGCCGGGGATCGAACCCGGGACCTCTCGCATGGTAGGCAGATGCGCTACCGCTGCGCCACAGAGGTCATCGGCGCGTTTGAACGATTCCTATCAACTGTTTCTTACAGATTGTCCGGACGCACAAACAATCAGATGAAAAAGATAAATATAAAAAAGTTTCTGACTATGGAATCGTTTTTACATTTATTCTATGCCGTATGACTATGAGCGGCTTTCATGCGAAACATGTTTTATTCGTATCGATGGCAAAACCAGTTATGTTTTGAAGTCTTTAATAAACAGTTGCGGCCCAGAAATTTACGACGCTGTCTGACTGCGTTATTACTTGCAATCATTAGGTCCATGTCCATGATACTAAAAGTAAAAAAATCTGAAAAACTTACTTTTCTTTATTAACTTTCTAATATTTTTGGATATTTTGTTTCAAATGAGTACGTAGTTCTAGAAAGCCTGGTTTTTTACCTTTAGAGGTTAGGAGGTTAAACAAGATTTGATGGAATCACCGATGATTTAGATGGGATTGTATGCACCTAGAGTTTCAGTTGTAGAAACGACAATAAAGGCTAGAGTAGCGTCCCCCTTGTTGCAGCTGCGGCCGGCTAGGACTCGTCTCGCTGGCATACCTGTGGCGGAGGAACCAGAAAGAGCTGCTGCAGGAAATGATCGCCAGCGGCGTTGAGGCTGTCATTATAAAGGCGAGGAATCAGTTATTTTGCCGTTCAAAGCATTTTTCAGTGACAGTTAATACTATTCTTCCATGCCATTATCTCGGTCAGACCTGAAAATCCAAGGCAGAGGCCAGTCATTTGTAAAAATCAAAGTTGCCCGACTTTCCGCAGAGTCCCATGCGGAAATAGAATTTATGACCCCTGTGTTGGAAATCACCGCTACACCAAAGTCGCAGGTTGGTCCATCATAGCCGCTAGATGTGTGACTTATCCTTGCTTGACTGGTTGTTCTTTCATTATTTCGAATTCTTGGCATAGTTCCCCAGCCTCTGTTTCTCATTTGACCTCTATTTTATTTTAACTGCAAACATTTTTTTCTTATTTTATTTAGTCTATGCCCTGCAGTGGGACACCCATATTGTGGAGGCTACATAAAAAAACAGTTCTACTAAACAGAATTCAGTTGTTTGTACTACGTACAAAATATAAGTACTTAAAACATATTTAAAAAAAAAATAACATGTCCCCAGCAGTATTTTACTGAGGTTTTAATAAAAACCAGCGGTCTTCAGAACTCAACCATATTTTGTAGTTCAAATATTGCTCCAAAGCTCAAACCTTTCTCCCTCTTCACAGGTGGCAGCCCTGGGCCTGGATCCGCGCACGCACCTCGGGCTGACACTTCGCGAGATTCAGCCGCACCTTTTGCTAATGCAGGAAAAGTACGGGCTGAATGTCTGCGGCGAGGGTGGCGAGTACGAGACCTTCACACTAGACTGTCCGCTCTTCAGGCAGCGGCTAGTTATGTAAGTCCCAGTACATTTTAGGGCAATCGCGTACTCTTAAGCTTATGTGTAACTTACGTTGTGGTAGCTCCAGTTGCACACAGATGGGAGCCTGCTGCTCATGCGAGCCAATGTCTGTGGCGACAATGAAATTCAAAATTAACTGCCTCTATCGGCTGTGGTTCGTCATGTCAATCTTATGTCCTCTGACAAAGGGTCTATTGAATTATGGTTCCAGCTGAGCAAAGCGTATGCTATTTTGGCTCTGTCATTAAGCAGATGTTCTGTGAAGATAGCGTGGGGATGGATTAAGTAGATTACGCGCTGGTGCTACATCCAGCTAGTGCTCCGAGGTCGCAAACAATACTCCTCTGCAGAGTGGAACGATACGAATGCATCGTTCCACAGCAGAGCAGTGTTTTTATACTAGGAGTCCATTCGCTTACGCCTAATAACTTTGCACTCCCTCGGCTATAGATCATATTGGTGTGGTAGTGAATGGGGGCTAAATAAAAAGGCAAAGGTTATCGCAGTGAGTAACGTTATCGCAGCTGATCAACCTGAAGGGATCCCGCTTCTAATGTTTGTCAGTTACGTTTTCACATACAAAAGTCGACTCAAAGCCCCTCTGTGCACTAATAACTTAAACATTCTATGAGGCTCTCTTTCTTAGATAATCTATTAAGAAATTTCCGCCTTGTTCCAGAGACGAAAAAGAATTAGTCATGCATTCTGACGACTCAGTCGCACCAGTAGGTTATTTAAATTTAAAACTCCATCTCGAGCCAAAGGAGAACTTCGACACCGTAAGGCTGCCACCTACCGTCAAGGACTCGATAGATTTTGTCAATGATCTTAGCGATACAGTCTTTAGCGATCTCAGCGATATTGAACTCAGCGAGTCGGAGATAGAGTCCATCGAGAAGCTTGAAAAGGAAGAGAAGAAGAAGCAAAAGGAACTGCATCCTTTACTCAGTTGTTCCGGAGACAAGACGGACCCTTCTCCCACCATGGAAGTCATAGATAGCCAAAACGATAGCCTGGAAAGCATAGAAGAAGGTTACTACTTCGACCAGTCGCGCCATAGGGGCGAAATGCCACCTATAGCCGACCACAGATGTATATATGGCAACAAACACGGTTGGTACTTCATCGGCGGAATTGTTGGCGAGGGCAGTGATACAGGCGTCGCGACCGAGGATGCTATGAAAAAACTTATTAGTAGGTAAACTTGTACAACAGTTTTCTTTTATTACCAACCGTTGGATATTGGAGCTAAATTGCATGATTTCTAATTCTAGTAAAGCCTGTCAAAACGAATGCTTTATTGAGAGTTAATATTTGAGCGGCCCTAGGCGATGCTTAGACGTTTCTCTTTTTATGGGCTTCTGCGATAAATCACTATGACGTCATCCGCCTTCGTTGGTAACGTCACTCGCGATAGGCAATGCCGCAAAAGTATTTGTCTAATTTAAAATAGAAACAATTTCACGTTGCTTTTGAGATAAGATAAGAATATTCTTTATTGTACACCAGAGCACATATTATAAAACATTAAAAAATACAAAGTACAATTGGCGGCCTTATTGCTAAAAGCAATGTTGAAAACTTTGCATAAAATAACATAACACAGCAGGGGGATCAGTATACAAATCAAAGTTATTCAAAAGTGTTACTAGCACGCCAATGGATGTCATATTGACACTATTTGTGGTCTACTAACCAATTGCATTCCGATAGCATTGTTACCGTTTTCGTTTCGTTTTCAACCCTTTTTTGTCCACACTGCTGGGGCACGGGTATCTGCCTGCATCGCAGGAAAGTTAGGACATACTCCACCACGGGGGCCAAGACCGGGTTGGTGGAGGATTGTAAGACAGTGGCGGGCCTTACTGTCAGAAGTTATCAAGCCGCCCATAAGGCCCCTGACATGGCTTAACGACTGCCATTACATGACAGCCAGCACCAACGGCTTAACGTGCCTTGCGAAGCACGGAAGTGCTCGGAAAAATTCCACTAGCAGTAGTCACGGGACGGTCACCCATCCTGCACCTGTCCGCGCCTGTTGTTGCTTAACTCAAGTGATTGATTCCAATCACTCGGTTCGCCTAGGCTACGAGCGCTTCGGTATTGTTACCCTTACAACTTAACTCGAAACCTCGCGCGTTGCGATGCTTTTCATAGAGAACTAGTATCATAATACCGCAATTACCGTTTCTAATATCAAATATCAACTATGCATTTAGTAAATTTCAGGTCCTGATCGATATTGACTACACACGATATACATGAACCAAAGTGATAATTTCCAGATCTGCTGGAGTCTGAGAACATAACATTACGGGAAGTGTGCTCGGTAAACCTCTACATGCGAGACATGGCGTTTTATGCTGATCTGAACAAAGTCTACTTGGAACATTTTAGCTTCTCAAACCCACCCACGAGGGTCTGTGTTCAGTGCCCACTGCCAAAGGGTGCCGGGTTGATTTTGGACGCGGTAAGTTCATGATTCTAATGCAGAAATAACGAAGAGATAGTTATATGTTAGTAACTGTTTTTGTCACGACACTCTACGTCCGCGGGCAGTTCCTGTGATAAAACGCGTGATTTGTATTTAGCACTGGATTTCACGTGCTTCAACGCTTTAAATCATCTTCTCTGTTGAAATCCTTGTGTTTTTAAATCCGATTGATTCCCGAACGATCCTTCGATCGTTGTCGATTGGTTGAGAGAACTTTCGATTGATGTGGCCCGATCCAGTGGTTCGTTCTATTTGTTAATGTTAACCTGTCTATTTTTGATTGCAGCAATGTGCTCTTTAACCCTTTCTGCGATAGAACGCTTCGTTTGCCCAATGTAAGAGCTTATCCAACTACAGTCATTCTTGTAGACTCCCGCAGACTTTAAGGATACGATATCCTTCGGCGTCCTCAGCTGGCTAGCTACTTTATAGTACAAAACATTACAGTGTTCATGGAGTATTTACCTAGCACTGATCCAGTTTTATCAGTAATTCTACGTACAAATGTCTACATACTTCTGAATATCTTTCCCCATTTTGACTCGTGCTTCTGCCTGATTTTCATCTTCTAAGTATTTGCACTTAGAACCTCCTGAACACGATCTAACTGTTTAGAAGTTCTGAGCTCTGTTCGCCAGCGATGATATCATTGAAATCGTAGTTGCCATGCAACTACGATTTGGCTGAAGGATACAGATTTGTGTACACTTGTGTCCATTATTTTTGCCATCATAATCTACCGAGTTCATTACCACTGTAGCATTTCCTTTATCCGCCCTGAGTATCAAAATGTTCTCATTCTGTCTAACGATTTTCGCGGCTTCCCGCGAAAGATGAGCGCATCAGTAGTAATTTTACTGGTAGGAGTCTTGCTCTTGCGTAATATAATACCTACAGTTACATCCTATCTGATGGTCTTAGCCTTATTTGCAGGGATTTAATTACGCAAGACGCTTTCCTCACCACCACTTATGATGTCCTCGAAAGATACACGTTTTGGATATTTTTGTTAAAATGCTTATGGCTGTAACAAGTAGTCACCGCAGAAACAGTACTTGTTTGCTTTAAACTCTGATGAGACCTGATTCCAGCGGACTTTTTTAGATTACACTAAAACACTTTCCTAGTGTAAAAGTGATAGCCCGCTGTGATTGCATCAGCATAGAAATAAAATCGCACTGGATTTGTGCGAGTAATGGACCCCAATTACGCTATTGCTGTACTTGCTCATACAATTATACAAATAATCATCGGAATATTTTCATTCGAAGTTGTTCCGTCCCATTGTCGATCAAGTCAAAGTCAAATTGAAATGTTTTAAGTCAATATAATATACAATGTACCGCTCATTAAACGTCAATATTATTATTATTTGCAAGCTTCAATAAGTGCTCATTTAACTAAGAGTAACGAAACGCATAACATTTTTAAGCAGGCCCCTTTTGCCTTCAGGTTGCTCACAAGTCAAACGCGACTATCGAACTGGAGAACAACAGCGTTGTGAAGGAGAGACTGACAATGCACGTGCAGGGAATCTCGCATTGGGCGCCGGCGAATATCGGACCATACAGTCAAGCCATAAAGGTCCGTAGCACACAAAAAAAAATGAACCCATTTTATTAGGGCATGCTCCTTCATTAAAGAAGCCTTTATGAACATGACCGCTACTAAAGAAAAAAACGTATGACTGCCAGCACCTTTCTAAAAGACTGCACAGATTATAAAGACAAAGATATCTGAAGTAATTCAGAAATTAGAGCTTTGCTGACGAAATGAACGTTTTCGAACTCTTTCAAATATGGTCGCCACTAAAGAAAGAAATACGACCTCTGTTGGCCAGCAGCTATACTTTTTTATTTTATTTTTTACATAGGTATTATCAAGCCATAGAGGTCTTGATATATTTCGATCTCCTTACAGAGCAAAGATTCCATTACTAATACACTTTTTCCCGATAGGTCGGCGAAGTAATAGGCACATGCGGCCAGATAGCCCTGGTGCCGGGGACCATGCAGTTGGTCGAGGGAGGCGCTCGGCGGCAGTGCGCGCTGTCTCTGAGGCACCTTACGAGGGTTATAAGGGCGGTGCATCCCAGGGCGCATATACGGAGCGTTGTACAGGTGGGTACTGAGTCACAACTGGGGAACCTAGTCCCTTAAGAATACGCCAGCTTTTTATAAACAAAAATTTGCTCTGTTTTGAGAGACCATTTTAAATGATGCCCTAACCAAACATGCCGGAGTGGATATCGCCTATCCTGTAGAGGATTCGAGGATAGAGCAAAAATAAGCCTGTTTCAGGACACTTCCCTCTTCCATATTATAATTATAGTACATATAAACTAAATTCTAGGAGTTACACATTAAAATACCATTTTATAAAAGTAACATTAATAGTGGAGCACCCATATTATGGAGGCCTCAGCTGTGGAGTATATCACCTGATATCGCCTCCAGAGCGAGTGTAACATCAAACTAACCTTACCCAATATCCTGGGTTGCATACGGACCATATAACCTCCTGGGCTCGTCAGTAAATCTGCAGCCGAGTATATCCTCTGATATCGTCCACAGAGCGTGTGCTACATGACGCACGGTTCGTCGGCGGGCGAGGCGCGACGGCAGCTAGAGCGGCGCACGGCCGGTGCGCTGGTGCAGTATGCGGTGGTTGAGGCTCTGCCACGAGGCGCTGCCGTTGAGTGGCACGCCTGGGCGCACACCGACAACAACCGCTTCGAGTGTGAGTGTAGATAGAGAGCTAGGTAACCAGGGCACTGACTGGGCGCACACCAACTTCAACCGCTTCGAGTGTGAGTGTAGATAGAGAGCTAGGTAACCAGGGCATGGACTGGGCGCACCCCGACTACAACCGCTTTGAGTGTGAGTGTAGATAGAGGGCTAGGTAAACAGTGCATGGACTGGGCGCACCCCGACTACAACCGCTTTGAGGGTGGGCTAGGTAACTACGCGCGACTATAATCGCGATAATTTAAACGAAGAATGAAATTATTGACGTTGTAGGCATGAGAAAGGTGGAACTTGCCACGAAGTATCGTGGCACTCGTGATTGTCTTATTAGTATTTTTCTATTTCAGATGAGGAGACGGGTTGCAACGTCGGCGAATACAAAGTTGCCATCACGAGGAGATGGAACTACGAGAATACTGTCGCCGCTTTCGTGTGTTATGTCGCTACAGGTAAGTTTTTTTTTATGGAATAATGATATCTAGAAAAACGGTAAGCACTAGCCCCTTGGTAGTCTCATGGCCACTCATGTAAATATTAACCGTTGACTTTTCGCCGTTCGGTAATTTGACTGCAGCTATAGTCGGTGAAGAAAAACAATGAATCAAATTTTGTTTGTACCTAATGCTTAGTAAACGTGTGGAGCAATAACTTTATGAGGTGGGCAGTTGAGCCAAATAAACGATCCCCAATGTCTTCTATACGGGATATTTTTTTCACTAAATAATTACGTTGCAAAAGCATTGCTAACACGGACATTTTATTCTATACTAGCTGACCCGGCGAACTTCGTACCGCCTACCATCGATTCTTTAAATTTATTTTTTTTCTTAGTAAGAACCATCCTCGTACATCAAGGAATATTCTAAAAAAAGAATTAGCAAAATCGGTTTTGCTGATCTCGAGATTATATGTTTGTTTTTTCTTGGTGTACAAATATTATTATGTTAACGTTTATTGAAAGTCAAAAATTTTATTAAAAATAGCGCAGAAATTCGGTCTTAATGAATCGATATCAACCCTTGTATGTCCCCACTGCTGTGGCACGGGTCTCTTCCTGCATCGCAGAAAAGTTAGGCCATACTCCACCACGGGGGCCAAGTCCGGGTTGGTGGAGAATTGAAGGCAGTGGCGGGCCTTACTGTCAGAAGTTATTAAGCCGCCCATAATGCCTATGACATGGCTTAACCACTGCCATTACATGACAGCCGGCACCAACGGCTTAGCGTGCCTTGCGAAGCACGGAAGCGTTCGGAAAAAGCGGTAGTCACGGGACGGTTACCCATTCTGCATCTGACCGCGCCTATTGTTGCTTAACTCAAGTGATTGATTCCAATCGCTAGGTTCGGCTAGACCACGAGCGCTTCTTAATGAATATTACAAATTAAACGCAGGTGTCATGTTTCATGATCTAGGTCTTTTGGAGAAAAAAAAAAAACTCCATGATCCAGGACTCCTATTGATTCCAGGATCATCCCCCTCAACGTGTCAGCTGTCCTTCCCCTCAGAGGAGGCGTGTCGGTCGCACCGCTCGCTCGCCGCACAGATGACGCGCGAAGAGTTGGAACAAGTCCTAGAATACGCACTCAAGAAGTTGCTCAACGAATGTCGGGACAAAGAGACGCAGACTGCTATCAATATGACAATATTTTATCAGGTTAGTGGACTCCTACACAAATTACAGACTATGAAAAACCTATGGTTTTTTTTTTCGGTTCGAGACTAGTATGGAAAACTTTATTTTTTAAAACTTAAGCATAAACAAAATGGTACAATACCATACCGCAAAAATAATTTGGTAAATACATACCGCAGGTTCTTTATAAAAAGCGAATGGTGTTATTTGTAAAACATGATTCCTCTACAATACAACACTCAATTATGGTTCTTTGTTTGTCTAATAGTCTGTGTCTTTCCCTATTAAAAATGGATCTCAGAGTAATTGTGTAGGTATTTATAAGACTGAAGTGCATGAAAACAAAAATGTATAATAAAAAAAAGTTGTAATAAAGTGAGTATGCGAGCGACATAAGGCCGGGAAGTTTAGAAAATCATGAGGGTGGCCGAAGTCCCTCAGTGGGCGTCAAATGGCTGATGCTGATGAAAAATTAGTCTATTTTTAATGGTCCGAGGTTTAGATAGATAATAAAATTTAGGACATTCACACACATTTTTTCCCTCTGGGTATCATAGATAATTTGATACTGAAATGAATAATTATGTTTTAACTTAAACCTCCTAATCCCTGACCTCCTATACATCGTATAATTATAACTTTCTTAATTTACACCAATGACGTTTAAACAGGAAATCTGGAAACTTACTGCTTAAGGTCCAATATTTTCTTGAAAACTTTTTGGACACAATGTGTTTTTTTCTAAATCTACATAGTTTTAGAAGTTTTGAAGTACATTTTTACCTTCAGGTGTTAGAAGCATAATTTATGTGCTTAATTCTATTTTATATATCCTTCCTTCACACTAAATTTATCAAAAGTATCTCAGAGTGCTTAGTGCGAGTTTTTTAACTACTCGATCGCGTTAACGTAAACTCATATTTCTATGGCATCGAGGAAGCGCCACCTAGCGACAAGTATGGAAATAAAAATTGCTGAGTGCGGGTTGTAATGGTTTACGTTGTGAAGTGAACACGTTTACCAGCCAAAACACGAATAAACGCGAGTGCGAGTTGTACTGTGACAGCGTTTTGCCAGTTCGAACGGTTAACTTACTCGTACTCACTACTCAATGCTCGATTAACGCGGTAGTAGTCGCACTAAGCACTCTGAAAGTGTTAGTGTGCTACGAAACAGCATGCTCGAGGTAAGAGTAGCCTTAAATTTTTGTCCAATGTTGTCCCCTAGGTATGGAGCGCACCGCCCGCCTCCTTGATCCTGTCAGCGCTGGAAGGGGCGCGAACGAAGCTGTGCGAGCGCGTGGCCTGCACCCTCGTGCCGGTGGCAGCGCTGCACAACGCGACCACTTTCCTCTCGGCCAGTGCGTTGCGGCTGGACGAGTGACGTGAGTACAGCGCTGATGCGTTAGTTAGCGTTGCAAGTAACATAATACAAAAATATCGCCGACAGAAGTTTTCACTTTTGTTCGTGGGAACGTTGAACTCGTAGTTCATAGATTTATAATACGGACATCAGCTAAGGCTTTGCTGATGTACCTGTTAGCGATGGCAGCACTGTTAGTCTGCTTTTATAAAGTTTTTTCAATATTCTTTACAGCATAAAATCGCAAAGTGTCAGATCAGTCATGGTAATAGTGATTTTCAGGACCCATAGCCGTGAGCCTAAAGCTAAAAACTTAGAACTATTTGCATTAAAGCCATAAATAGCTCGTTGAAACTAAATCCATTAAAAATATTTTTTTTTTCATGAACTTCATGTACCTCTTAACTTTTTGGCTGTTTTTTTCCTGTGAGCTGATGTTTGTTTGTTTGTTTGTGATACAATTTTTTTTCTTCTTTTACAGGTATACTTCCTAAGAAGCAAAAGTGAAAGTTCAGATGCTTTATTGCCATTTATATGGAATAATATATTTGCTGAATATTTTCAGTGGTTTTTAAACTTTTGTTAAATTATGCTACCAAGTTTAACATACAGTAAGTCAAATTATAAAATTATTTTTTATTGCATATTTTTGTAAGAATTTATTTTTAACACTCCTAGGTTTGGGACTTTCCGGTCTGTTAGGTCTGAATGTCAAAATGCACTGATCCACGTAAAGTACGTACTTCGAAAAGAACTTTTCCCAGATGCTGTGTGGTTGGGTTAGAAATTGAAATAGTCTATTAAATTAAATTTACTTTATTTTTTTACAAAATTGACCGAACAGTGCGAGATTTCTAGAACGTTTACACTTGCATTAAGTAGACATAGAGTTATCATAATTTCCTTACAAGTAAGTCTTAATCACCTGTGTCAATAAAGCAATTCACATACGGGGCGGCCCCCCGCCAATACAATTGTGTAGATATACCGATACAAAACTTTATAGCATGATTCGATCAAATAATTTGTGGACATGATTATCTCAACGTTGTCGTTTAGTAAATAATGATTAATAATAACCAAAGAAGCATAATAATTATAAACTAAACAATACATAATACGCACTCGCGTTTCATAACGCAGCTGCAGCCACATATCGTTTTTTGCTCGTATATATTCTTAATACAATTTATAAATTATAATACACAACATCTTGGGGACAATTGCACACAGAAGTGGTTGAGAGGTGACAGCACGTAGAGTATCGTAAGTACAGCAAACGCTCTTTACACAGAGTTTACGTATCGTACGGCGGAGCGGGATAAGGCATATCGTTAGGATATGTAGCTGCTAAGTCATACAATAAAACTAAGTAAAAAAGTAACTCCCGGAAACGAGTACTGCCCAATTTCCATAATATTTAATACTACAGTTTCCTAATAACATACCATAGATAAATACTTACATAATTTTATCGTACTCAAAATAAACGTTCGTATCTGCTAAATGATTCGATCTTACAATATATTTTCAATCTATATAAATTGGGCAATATACGAATTCCGAATTAAAAGGTCTAGGTAATGGTACTTCTACCAGCTAATAGTTTGTACTTTGAAACGTAAGAGAAAAGCTATGATTGTGGGTGAAGCTGTTGGGATTCAATCACACTATTATTCTAACCAGATGAGAAGCCTTAGAGTATGCTTATTGTTTAATTAAAACAAAACTTTATAGAAAAATTAACATAATTCAGATTAATTGGCTGGAACATTTCACAGCGGTCTGCATTTCACGCCTCAGCCAATGTGGTAAACGTAATTCATAAGCAAATTCGTCCGTGGACACTATTTATTCTGTGACCACTTAGGTACTCAGGTATAATTTTTAAACTGCACAATTAAGAGTATGAGACATGTTTGTATACAGGTGTATCCGTTATAAAAGTATAACAACTAAAATAAATACCTTATTAAGCAAAATTCAAAGATAATCTAATGCTACACTAAAATAAAATGCGCTGTCTTATTTGGACCTTGTTTTCGAAAACCTAGTCAGATTAATTGTCTGCCTCGGGAAATTTAGAGCCGAAATACTCCGATCTATGTCAAATGCATCATTAAACCGACAATTATGATTAGTAATAAACACGGTTACATTTCAAATTATAAAAAACTTTTCTTAACACGATATAGAAAAAATGTTACGACATGATCTCGAAATATATATTTTGTAAAAAAAACCACTATGTAAACTCAAATCAAACGGCTACGCACACAGTGTCGTAAATAAACGGTGCCAAATCCGAACATAACAGCACACTTATCAATCTCATGTTTACTCTCCTTTAACATTAACAAAACGTGGACGCTACAAATTAGATGATTTCGCCTAAGAGATACACTGAAAACAATAATTAAGAAAAAACAAATACCCAACTACCCAATAGTCCAGTTAGTAGCAATTTACTGTACAATGTATACCGTTAGTGAACTGCGACCTACCGCTAACTAATCACGTTATGATGTTTATATAGTTTGTGTTAAAATTAAACTGTCTACTTCCACTAGGGATAAATATAACTATATTTAGATCAATTTAGCTCCAACCGTCAAAATGTAATCATCCGAGTTTTTGACGCAAGGGAAAAGATACACAGCGAAACCAAAGAGCCAATACAGCTAGTATCTCTCCACTATCCGATAACTTAACATACAATAGCCTACTACTTAATAATTATATTAATCAGATTTATGCAACAGTATACCTTACAACCGTATTACCGTAAGCGAATAAAAGTTATACAATAGGCTAGACGCTACATATATTACAATCGTCCTCTATACAGTCGCGGCCCCGACCATTCGCTACTGCAACGAGTCTAGTAGACAAAAATATAATCACTATTCACTGGTTCCGTTCACTCACAGAGTACTCAATCACCGAAGTCCATCTGTAGGGCTTTGACTGCCGCGGCTGCTTCGTCCTCTGCAGGTGCTTCGTCCTCCGTGACAGCGGCGGCGTCATCCGCCACAGTGACAGCGTCATCCACCGCGGGTGTTCCGTCTAGGGGGTCGCTGACCTCGCTATTGTCGGGTTCTTCGTCACATGCCTCCGGGACGACCATCTCTACGCTGTCCTCGTCACTGGGCTTGGCCGGGCTTGGCTTAGGAAGGCGGCTCTTCATGTACTGTCGGTGCGCGTACTTGTTGAACCGCCGCTTGGCCATGAAGAGGGTGGCGATGGTGCGAGGCGCCAGGCGTGCGGCCGCGGCGCGGGACGTGATGCCACCGCGCCGGCAGTCGCCGCACGTGTAGTCCAACACGTTCAGATTGGACACCGTCTGTCTAACGCAGTCTGTTGGGGAGAGCGCCTGTTAGTGGTCGGACGGGGTTGTAGGCGAAAAAGCCCCAGTTTCTTAATTTTAGCCTAAGTCACGAGTTTCGTGCTAGTCCCAATTGCGCTAGTTAATTAATTCCATTCGGAGTAAAGTATTCCAAGTACTATTTTACCAAATACTCTCCCTCAATCGATATCAACCCTTTGTATGACCCCACTGCTGAGGCACGGGTCTCTTCCTGCATCGCAGGAAGGTTAGGCCATACTCCACCACGGGGGCTATGCGGGCCGCCGTATAATATTCCCTCAATATTATTGTCGAAAATTTGCGCCACAGTTATCATAATAATACTGCACTCAATCCTAATCTCAATCTGATGAAATAGGCACAAAAGTATTCCCAGTCTCCGAAAGTATATTTTATGCCAAGTACAATTAGTGTGAAAGGATTGGTAGTGAGGAGCTCGCAGAACGTCCTCAGCCAACTCTAATATTGTGTTTGACTTCGTTCATTATCTTAAATTCTCAATAACACAACACATTTCACACAATCCGCTCTTTTTTTATCTATCTACCTAAACTAAATTTGTAGCTAACATCTAGTCTATACATAGTTTGTAATTTTATTGTTTGTTCCAACACCGTCATGCTTTTGTTATCGGAACCTACCTATCACGGTAATACAAAATAAACATCTAAAAGCTTTCTGAATAACGTTTTGGGTATTATTGTACAATTTGAACTTAATGTTGTATAAATTTATGAAATTTTTTAAAGCTATTTTTAAATTCCCGTTTATTGCGGAACAGTTTTAAGACTTTACTTAGAATATAAGTTCGTTCATGCGTTTGACAGAATGAGAAAATCAAAGTGCAACATCAAACAGCATCAAGCAAGCGTAAAAAATGTGCGAGAATCAACCTTATGCCTTTACAAAACCGTTGAATCTCGGGAATAGACATAAGGTTCTCTCTCGCCATTAAGCCATAGGGAAAAGAGAACAATCACAGAGGAGGAACAAAGCAAAGCAACAGCACTGTGCAAGCGAGACGAATGTATGGATGTATGAGATAACAACTTCGTCTCTATACTCTCATTCATTTGGAAGTTGAAAGGAATAATTAACGTGAAGAAACTTACGAAGTGTCCGCCGTGGCTCAAAATGCAGTAAAATTGCTACACGGTCTTTTTTACACTACTTGAAAATGTATTTACCACATACCTTTTTATTTAGAGCACTTTATCCGTAGTGCGCGAAAGGCTTTAGACGAGGCAACGCTTCGATGGCGTATCAAGCTAATCAAAGTTTCTCCACGAGAACCACTCCTCCCGCCAATGAAGAGACTATAGACGTACCTTGATGGAGTTGCCTATCGCAGAGTTTACATATGACGAGTTGCATGGTCCCCTTCGGGCCGATGAACGACTTCTCGCAGAGCGGGCAGTAGCGGCCGATGCGGTACGCCCTACGCGGTCATACACACACACGGACGCGCGCGAAAGCACCGGAACACAGAGAACACGCTATTAGTTGGACGGTCGCTTGGGTTGCGGGGATCGGCGGCGCTAGTAACTGACGAGGCCGCGGCGATGCGCGCTGTCTCGCGTCAAGTGGCCGCTAGACTAACAGTTTTTGCATAAAAATCGCCTTGAATATATTGAAAAATCACTTTGTTAAGAAGGCGTTGAGATGTTTTTCAAAATTCGAAACTTCATTCAAAGGTATAATGCTCGTCAGATAATTTGAACAAAATGCGCGCAGTTGAGATGCCTTTTTAAATTGGCGGAAGAAGAGAGATGTGACTGAAAATCCTTCAGACTTAAGTCAAATTAACATGACTTAAGTCTGAAGGATTTTCAGTCACATCTCTCTTCTTCCGCCAATGAGACCCGAAATACGTCCATATGCGAAATCAAAGTCATCTGCGCAAGTTATTTGTCGTCCAACATACTAAAGCTATTCGTATTATATTTTATTTCAATGAGAACTCTTAAGTATTCGGATGATCTATTCAAGTTTAAATAAACGAACGACGACGTCAAAATATCAAGGCGATTTTCATATAAAAGTTGTTTGATTAGTGAACTCGTTACAATTTCCCTTTTTTCGCAGGTCTAGGACGGCGTATTGAAACGAGGAAGAAAGGTGTGACTTTACTGGCGCGTCTAGTGTTAAAATGCATTGAGCTCAGTGCGTTGGTATAGTGCTGCCTGACAATAAATTCTAATTTTAAAATTAAAATAAACTGTTCGATCCATAGGTGATCAAATAGATCAAACAAACTGTTCTCACTATTTCCTTGATCAATTAAGATTGACTCGTCAGTTACTAGAAAGATCTTAGCACCCAGATAAATGAACCCATGCGAGCGACCTGTATGATATTTCGGTGTAAGAATTAGATTAATTTATTACTTCTCTTCGGTATCCTTTTTTAAAATAATAACACAGAATTATAATTTTAAACGTAATATTTAAATACATAATAATGTAAACTTAAAAATAACCCTAGATCTTATATCGAATTGAATTTTATTAAATTAAAACTGGCCAAATAAGTAGTGGTGTTAAATATAAAACTGGACATCCAGTGTTAAATGTGCTAAACAAAAAATACAAATAGTGCTAACATAATACCGCGTAGGACCGAAGAAATGTAATAAAGTCTGGAAACTTTCGTTAGTTGTCCGACAAAACGGATGGGGAAAAAACCCGCGTTAGTCTAGAACTATAACTCGGCCACAACAATACCTAGCAAAACATATTAAATCTTCAGAAAGAAACAGGTGGCTGACTGGCGGTCCAGATAGTTTTTTCCTTTTGGAAATTTCATGATTTCCAAAATCGAGAACCCTAACAGCGACAATGTCGGACAATGGTTTTTTTTTTAAAAGAACCTACAATCGCTTTAAGTGAACGGTACTGATTTGGCCGAGTTTTAGTATCATAATGAGAGTTAGTCTGCAGATGTAAATCACGTCGCCCTGCCCAGATAATTTACCGAAGATTTCGTGACGTTTGGATAATGCATAGAAATTAGTGTAGTGAAAATAATTTTCAACAGGTAGTTACAAGTAATAAAAAGAAAAGTTTGTTACATGAATCTTCAGACATTTAAATTGACAAAATCGTGTTAAAACATCAATCAATCAACATAAATAAAATAACACCAACTTTGCTGTTAATTCCAAAGATTGTTTACTTTTCGATTCTCTTAAATTTTGAAGCAAATTAGGTAATGTATATTAATAAAGTATACTGTAAAGTAGGCAATCTTTATCTATAGTTGTAGCGTGAACATAGGTATTGAACACGATTTATAATTTACGAGTACATTATGTACGCCTGCAGTACAGCCGACAGCACATAAACCTTTACAGTGTGTAAAGGTTTATGTGCTGGTACACGCTGGTGTACGGGTGCAAAAAGTGCTGTTGAGTGTACATTACTTCCGTAAAAGTGAATCATGGTATTCATACCATATTCAGGTCTACATCCACAGCTGAATCGTAACTTAAGTGTAGCATGCAACTTAAACGTTACTGGGCTCTGTGCTGAGTAGAGAAATATGCTGCATTTGGGGCGTAGTTGCAGACTGCGGGGACCAAAATGCTACAAGTAACCAGGAAACAAAGAAGCGGATGTCAAGAGGAATGAAGGCAGAATGTCGACACAGAATGAAGGCTCGTGTTAGTTCACACAATGAAGATGAGTATGATACACATTAACTACCAAGACCAGTTTATGACATGAACAATGCCACATGTATTAAAAGATCATTTAAAAGTGTAACGTGTACTTTTTGTCAGCCGCGCCCGACTTGTCTTCTAACGGGGTCGCTTTTGTGTTCGCGTTATGTCGCGGCGCCGTCTTGCTTTTACTTGAAAACAATATGGCAGAGTTTAGTACAAATACAAATATTCCTTCGTCACATCAGCCTAAACTGTACTTTTGTATGAATTTAAAAACAAACATGATATGTATTCGATTCTTTCAAAGGGATACATGTCTAGATGAAACAATCTACGACAAACATGATTATTTACATAGATTTTTACTAGTTTTGGAGCTTCTACTTTTTCATGGAAAGACTAAAACAGGACTGTGTTTTCATACTTTTCTCTTCATAATAAAGACAACAATCGATTAGTTTCCTTCTCCTGTGCAGCCTAGAGTTGTATTATCGAATTGTTGTATTAGTGAATAGATAAAAGTTGCCAATATTTTAATAATTCTAAAGCTTTATTGTATAGGTCTAGTTGCCTGAAATAAATGGTTTATAATATTATTAAAACATAGTTATCTGTTCACAAATACGCATTTTATGAGTAAACTAATATGAATTGGAAAAGCTCTAATTTTCCGTAGAATTTATTATCAAGTAACGTTTCTCAAGCCATGAACTAAGCACCTTTTACGAAAAGATAGCAACTGATGGCAATTGAAAGGAACTATTTAATCGTTTAAGACACTGAAGGCAATCATACAATGCAGATTTACTAAATCTGCAATACTGTCCTAACCCCACTGCATGGTGAAATATAAGTTATTAATTGCGTACTTTCTTTTTACTGTACACTTTCTGCTATTTTGGTAGTTACATATTCAAATTCGACTCGTCCACAACATCGCGAAAGGGGCCCAGTTAGATCCGGAGAAACGTCACACGCCCTCTAAGGTGTGACAGCCTAAGACTCAACCCCTCGAGGACTTACCGTGCACACGGCGTGCAGAGCGAGTGAGAGTAGACCTTGTGTCCGCCGGGGCCGCGCTTACTCTGGTGGTGCCACTCCGCCGTGCCCGCGCTCGTGCCGCCAGCCGTGGCCGTGCCCCCAGGCGTGCCCGCCGCGTCATGCGCGCCGCACGATTTGCACACCGCGCACTCCACGCAGTGCCATCGCCCTAGGAAAGTGAAAAAGCCGATGTGAGCTTCTCTATAGCCCGTCAATAACTAGTTTTTGGTACCACGTTTTTGTTTGCACCTATTACCTTATATCCTAAGCGAAGTTAGATTTCATGCGGCGATTAAATATAGATTTTTACATTTTTTGTATGAGGCTCGCCTTGTGCAGATTGATTTCTTGAAAAATAGTTTAAATAAAAAAAAACAGGCAAGGGAAATGTGTTGTAACGATATGTCCATTTATATACCTACGAAATGGGATGTCAACATTTAAAGAACAACTTTTTTCTTTCTAAAAACCTATTTAGAGGCTAAAAATTCCACCCATGCCGGGACTCGAACCCACGACCTATGGCTTTTTCTTTCTATTCCTGAAATAGTCACAAAATCTGTTTGTATTAACGAGTAGAACACTCTTGCGTTGTTTGTTACTATGAAATTAAAATAATTGTTTATTTTCATATGCTGTGCTTCTTTTTCATTTTATATGGCAGCCCATTTCTCTCTCTCTCTCACACTATTAGAAGTTCTGTGCCCTACAGTGTGACGTATATAGGCTACATAAAATAATGGCAGTAATACCAATTTGAAATGTCAACTTGATTTTTTTTAGATGCAAAAATCAATGTTTTATAAATGGTGTTTATTTTAGTGGTGACTTTATGTTAGGAAGCTAATGTATCCATAAAACACTTATAGGAATCGGCTACTCATGTAATTCTCTTCCATATGTTGTTTCTGGTTCCCACAACACAGGGTATCTTAGTGTGGGGCCAGAAGCAATGTATGTGCTTGTATGTAAATGTTAATATCTAAACTGAAGCTGAGTCCGTAGGGAGGGAACCAATAAACTAACAACAAATTTATCTCTGCGCTCCTACACGCGATTCAAATCAGATTCACAGCAAACTACAGTCTTCTGCCCGCATCTATAAAGTTTAAATGAAACGCGTTTATGCTCCTAATAAACTATATAGGGTATCTAATATAAATTATTTAACACCTAATAAATGATCAATTAGCTTGCCCGTACATATTATTTTTAATGAATCGCGATTCTCATATAAAACTGCTAGATTGACAAGGGACAAGTAAATAGTTGTCTCACTCAATATTGCCGTTTCTACGGTGCGAGCGAAAGGTAAATATTTTCAATCCCTTTCTTTAATCAGCCGTACTATACATCATTTGCTCTCGTAGTTGTCCGTACATACCTGAAGGCACCTTATCGAGCCCCACGCAGTAAATGTGGAAGCCGCGGTCGCAGAGGTCGCAGAAAAGCATCTTATCGTCGTCAGCGGGCTGCCGGCACGCGCAGCACGATTTGCAGTCCGGGCACTGCCACGCGTACTCGCGACACTTGCGGATCGTGTCCGCCCCGAGCTCCAGGCAGGACGGGTGGACTGTCGAGAGGCGGACTGGTTAGCGGCTGGCTGACTGTGATGGTTGTTGAATAATTCTTACAAAATATATTGTTTTGGAATAACACGAGTGTGATGAAAAGAAACTCTACCCGAACTGAAAGTATTTTCCGAGAATTGGGGTCGAAACATATAGGCTACAGGTGCGTCGCAGCCGATTGTGAGAAGCGAGTAGCGGTCACGTCTCCTACCCGTGCCCGCGCATCATCATTGCCAAAATGATTTAGACGCACTACCACGTGTACTCGCGACACTAGCGGATAGTGTCCGCTCCGAGTTCCAGAAAGGATAGGAGGGCTGTCTAGAGGCGGACTGGTTAGCGATTGACTGGTTTGTGGTTTATGTGGTGGTCCATTACAACCCAAAGTAAGATAAGTAAGATTCTTTATTGTACACCAGGAAAAAACAAAAAAATAATAATTACAAAGATACAGTGCAATTGGCGGCCTTATTGCCAAAGTAATTACTTGAATGAGCATAAAAAAAATGACAAATACTGACAAGTTTGCCAGAGATAATTCGAACGGTGGCTTGGTGGCAGTTTCCTCTGGTTGAGGGCCGGTAACTTACTGTTGGCGCGGCAATTAGCGCACTGCAGGAACCGCTCGTGCGAGTACTTGCGGTTGGCTTCCTCGCGCAATCCACACGTGCGGCAAGTCTCTGCCTCCGGCTGGTCGGGTGCGTCAGTGTTACTGCGCCGCTTCGCCTTCGTTAACTTTTTTCTCTGCGGGAGAGAAGATTACGGATGCGTGTAGAAACAAGCAGTCGTTATAAAGCTCTTAAATTCTTGAGTATTTCTACGAAGATTCTAATTACGAAGACCTCAAGTTTTTGTTTAACTGTACAGTTTGTGATTCCCGAAAACTAATAATCATTAATTTGTAACATAACTCTTCAGCTAACTACTCCTATTTGAGAATAACCGTTTCATGGGTTCCCTTTGATAAACAAAATTAATACACTTTTTTTCCAAATTATGATACCGACTTACTTTTGGATGATACAATCAACCAATTAACAATCACATCAATAGAAAAAAAAAACAAAAAAAGCTGTACAAAACTGAATTATCACCTATCGTTTTAGATTAACTTATGCGGTGCAGCTGTCCCGCAATAAGGATACAAAAGGTTAACGGTCTTATTTTTAAAAGCACGATTCCTTAAAATACTCTATGCCCGCTGTGCCTACGACTTTCAACTAAGAGTGATTTCGGTCAAAACTACTCTCTTTTAATGTAAGACGATTTTGGTCTATGAATTTGTGCAAATTTATCATCCAAATGAGTTTAAGCGTCACACACACACGCCAACATTCACATTGGGTGTACAAAAAGTGTACTTTAGCCCGTTCAGAGTTACTTTATACATTGTTGTTTTATTCTGGTCAATAAACAGTTTTCATTTTTATTTAAAGAGCACTAAATATTGCAGAGGATCTTCCTTGCTGTGCAGCGTGGTGGCAGGTAATGCTGCCAGCGTAATGGGCACATTTGGGTCAGAGATGAAATGAAATGGTTTAATTCAAAGAAGCGCAGAAACTGCGGCTTAATGAACGTTACAAGTCAAACTAGGTATCCATATCAAACTCTAGATCATGTTGGAGAAAAAAAATTCCAAAAAAAAACCCCAAACTTAGTCTTTTCAAAGTCCTTCATTAATTTTAACCAAAATCCTTAACAGATTTTACATAATTTTTACTTAACTCATGGATTTTACATGCTTTAATTACAGATATCATTGTCATCTAAATAATCCGTAATATTAAAGTAGCTTTTTTTTGGCAAAAAGTGTACTTTACAAATTTTTTGAACCGCGTTTCAGTCAAACTTAATATATCTTCAGGGATTTTATTATGGACCAATGGATCACCCAGGGATATCTGTGGGTGGTCTATTTAATTGACATTTTATATTTTATTAATGACCTTCTTTATGTAATAATAATATAATTGCATAGTTATGACGATACGATTGTGGATTTGTTTAGTTTAACTTTACGAAGACTTATATTTGCTGTATGTGTATGAAGTATTTATAAGTATGCTGTATGAAGACTTATATTCATGAGTTTCACGTTTGCATGTTGTTATTTTGTATTCATGTTGTGTTTTTAGTATTAAGCCGTTAAATAAACGAATTATATTAAAATGGTAGGTACAATTTACATTGCCACGCAAATTGCAGCAGTGGTGTCAACATCACGACGATGACATTGTTACCGCTGGCGCCGACTCTATGTAGGAAGACTGCTACGGTGTTTAACAAGCCCATACTCACTGCCTGAGAGAACGCCTGTGGCCTATTATACGACGTCTATAGGCTGCATTATTATTTTACCAGACTGCATCCACAGTGTGGTTATTTTTGCGCAGCAAATTTAGCAACATGGATAACGTTATATGAGTAAAGCCAGGTTTTCACGGTCTTAGTGCGCTCGGTCCGAGTGCACCATCCGGGTAAATTAATGCTTCTGATTGGACGGTTGTTCGTGACAACACCAAAATAGCCAATCAGAAGCATTACTTTACTCGGATGGCGCACTCGGTCCGAGTCGACTAAGACCGTGAAAACGCGGCTTTACTGTAAACATTACTTAATGTAAAGAATTAAAAAATATGCTTTAAGTTTAAAAGCGTTTTTTCCTTAACAAACTTCATGATTCATAATTCATAATTTCAAATAAAATATGGCAGTCAGGACCTATCACTGTCACTTTAGGTCGCCTGAAGGGTCCCGACTGCTATATTTTTTTGGCTTCTCAGAAAGAGAATGTATTGAGAAGATTTTATGGTGCGTGTGAGATCATTGTGGGTTCTAGGTGCGTAAAGGACATTGGTTCCGTGTGCGCCAGATAAGATATACGCCGGTGGTTGACCTGTGACAACATAATTTTGTTATCTTATCAAAAAATAATAAAACAACATTCGTGCTGATGCCCTTTCAGGGTTGATTGACAGGGTTGCCCGAGCCCGTAATTTCACTCGATCGATTTCAACCCCTGTATGTCCCCACTGCTGGGGCACGGGTCTCTTCCTGCGTTGCAGGAAGGTTAGGCCATACTCCACCACGGGGGCCAAGTCCGGGTTGGTGGAGTAATTTCACTATTTGTTTTTTTGTCAAGTCATTACATTGAATCTGGACATTCGTCCGTTATTATGTGATTTGGTTACATAACGGCCGAACTGAGTTGGATGAAATTTGGGAGAAACAAGGCTATTGTGCGGAATAGCATAATTATAGGCTAGTTTTAATCCCTTATTTCGGAAAAATATACATCGAATACCCACGCGAACGAAGTACAGTACATTCGACAGTCAGTCTTTACATTTTTGGTGCAAAGTCGCCCATAACGTAACTGACTAGAGTGCACACGAGATGATGTGTTCTACACACTAACGCCTGAATAATATTTTTGGATATTTCTTTTTATAAATTGTAACACGAGTCCCATGTCTGGCTTGATAAACAAACCTCACATAGAAAGAAAATTTGGTCCGGTTCTGGATTTTTTTATCAATGTGATTTTATTTCTTAATGATTCGCGATACTCATGCATACCACATACAATGTGATTTTGTTTTGTACGCAGCGTAGCCCGCTAGTAGCTTGCCAAAGATGGCCGAGGATAAGAGAAAGTGGCGTGCCTTAAGGAGGACCATGAAAATGAAACCCTTATAGTCTGTCAGTCTGTGTGCCTGTCCGCCCGTCCGTCGGACTTTACTTCTATAGGAGTATGTAATCCTATACAAATCCGCACGACTGCGAGTGGGACCCTACTTGGCAATGAAAAAGTAAGTACTTTTCTACGTAGAGTCCCGCGTAGAGTGCCAAGTAGTGTCCCACTCGCCCTTGTGTTGTTTTTTTACTGACTTAAAAAGGAAGAGTTTCTCAATTAGCCAATTTAGTATAAAACTTATGTGATTTCATTCATCCTATTTAATGTTAGAAAGGGGATAAGTACCTCAAACCACCAACCCATGTTGACATCAATCATTATATTCTTAGGCCAGGTTCACACGGCATGCGGCATGTGTCCTGCACGTTTTTTTTTTCAGTATACGTCTTAAATCTCTAGTAGAAGAGCTCGTGACCTAGTCGAACCGAGTGATTGGAATCGATAAATTTAATTAGCAATAATAGGCGCGGTCAGGTGCAGGATGGGTGACCGTCCCGTGACAACCGCTGGTGGCATTTTTCCGAGCGCTTCCGTGCTTCGCAAGGCATCTTAAGCCGTTGGCGCCGGCTGTCAAGTAATAGCAGTCGTTAAGCCATGTCAGAGGCCTTATGGGCGGCTTGATAACTTCTGACAGTAAGGCCCGCCACTGCCTTATAATTCTCCACCAACCCGGACTTGGCCCCCATGGTTAGGCCATACTCCACCACCCGCCTCCCAGCAGTGGAGACATACTAGTGTTGATATCGAATATAGAAGTTTAGTTCCAAAAGTTTATTTTTGTTCTAAATTCTTTTTTAGTTAAGTTTAAAATTTTTTTAGTATGTGTTCCTTACTTTTAAGTAATTTTGTAGTGTTGCTATATTTAATGTCGAATGATTGGGTACACAGCAGACTTGTTATGTTAAACTTTCAATTCGTATTCTATTTGTGTAGCCAATAAATAAATAAATAGTGGCGCGTACAATGTACATAGAACCATTCACACTGAGTTTGTACTGCAAAAAAACGTGTACCTTACCACTATACATTCGTTAAAACGTATACTGCAAAAAACGTGCAGGACAATGCCGTATGAACCTGGCTTTAGTGCGTATTTTTCTAGAGTTTTGTATTTTATTGCGATGCCTACCTTCGCTCCAGAGCTCCGCTCACGGTCGGATTCTTCCGAGGAGCTGAGCGAAGTGTAGTCGGGCTCCGTTTCAGTCTCGCTCTCAGCGGGCGAAGGCGGCGCGGGCGGCGCCGCCAGTGCCGTGTTCAGGGGGAAGTACCTGCAAATTAACGGGACGAGGTTAGTACTAAGTTAAAGGAAACCTACAGTACAATCCCACATCGAAATGGGTAATTCTCATTCCGAAAATCGCAGTCACAATTGTGGAGCACATTGTTCATTCCAATAATGGTGTTTCCACGCTTAGTGAACAGTAACCCCTAACTCAAAGATAAAAAGATTTATCTAAACGCGAATCGTTTCAATTATTAACCGATTTTTCATTTTTAAATGGAGAATAACTATAAACGCAGATGACACTCAAAACGTAACTTTTTATTGTTATATATTGTTTTAATTACTTCCTTCCGCACCGTGTTACGCAGAAACATTGAAACCAGTTTTTGAGAAAAACTGGTTCCGTTAGTGTCGCACACAGCATTAGTGTCGGTACGGTAGGTCTATGTCCAGCAGTGTATTTATATCCTAATGTTTGTACAATTTTATGGTGCAATAAAGTATTAATAATAATAATAATAATAACAAAGTGATAAAGCATTCAGCATCGCTGGGTTCTCGGACGCAACTGTTTAGTTAAAACTATGATGAAAATTGTTCGGCCATCGACAAGGTAAGAAGAAGCAGTGGACAAGTGCGGACTGATTGTTTGGTTGAAGTTGCTCTTATATTCTATTGGTAGCCAATAGAATTTTTGTATTTTTATATCAAGCCAATTAAAACTTTCGCTACTACGCTTACCAACGTTCTATTGCGTCTAGCTCCCAATATGAATTCAACGCCTAAGCCCCTAAACCCCTGAGAGGATTCCCACTTCATATGGGTCCGTAAGCATCCATATCTATCGCCATGTGTCACGTGTCTATAAAGTTACTTTTTGGTTGTTTGCCCCTTACTCATTGCAGCTTCTCGAGCGTGTAGACGCGGCACCAGTACTGGTACTGGCGGAACTGGCGGCACCAACTGTATCCAGGGGTCCCGCATTGGATCGTGGTTCCTAACCTCCTAAGAGCGAAACTTCCGAATTCCGAAGCTGAGTGACGACTCCGACTGCCAACCACGCTCTAACCCATGCTAGCCTTCTGAAGGAATCTTATTGCTACACAATCTAGCTGCCAGGATGAATCCCACAATCCGCGCCTTACCCAACCACGAATTATCACGACTACAAAACACAATCGCGTGTTACGGCCGTCTCGTAACAATCGCTTGTAAGAGCCGTCTCGTACTCACCGCAGCTCCTCGGGCGTGTAGACGCGGCACCAATGCTGGTACTGGCCCGGCAGAAGCGCGTGCGGGTAAAGCCCGGTCGGCGGCACCACCTGTATCCGGGGCGGCGGCAGCGGCGCGCGCCGCCGGTGGATCGTCATACTCTGCAGGTCGACGGCGGCCGGCCGCCGGATGGCGTTCAGCCGCGTGTTCCACTCGCTGGCTGAGGCTACCGCTGCCGCGGCCATCTCCTGTAAAAGAGTTTAGAATTGTAGATCAGTGTGGATGAGTGCTTAGGGTTCGCCCATGCGAACACGCCGCCGCCTAGAAATCAAAATGTCTGTGCAAATCTTACCTAGAGTCTATATTCGCGAGAAAGCAAAATGCCTACCTTGTGCAGCATTGGTTAACCAAACGTTATCCTGCTAATATTATATGTGAAGATGTTTTGATGTTTGTAGCTCAATCACGCAATAACGGCTAAATGGCGTAACATGAAACTTGGCATAAAGACAGACAAAGATGTGAATTGAGACATAGGATACTTGATATCCCAGTAATGCCATTTTTCGAGACAAACTCTAACGGACAGTATTTTAAGGAGTTGATGTGGACCTTATATCAATCGGGAAATGAACGCTCGCTCCTTTCTAGCATCGAGCCTCCATTTACTGAGAAAAATTCTGGAGATACTTCTAAGCGAGCCGGGGACAACGCGTGACGAAACGTAGTTTCTAAATAATTATGTAGTTTTAATACTGGAGTTTTTATGTTTTAACTGGCACGCACTTATGGTTTCGGTGAAGTCGTAATAAAAACAAAATTAATAAGTCGCAAATAAGGGTGGCTTCTTTTCACATCCAACATGCTTCGTATTTTATATAAAAAATAGTTTGATGAGATTTGCTGCCTAAAATTATTGCATTTTAGGCACTTTGGTCTATAGAAGATTTTCTACCTAGGAAACAACGAATGCATTTTAGGCATTTTGCTTGGCAAACCTTTTATCCTTTAGGCGATTTACATCTTAGGTAATTTGCTCTGTAGACTTTCAATCATTTAGGTTCGTAGACCAATTGAAAATGAGACACTGATCTAGATTGGATTTTGTTTCTAATTGCCATTTGTTCGCTTATGGCCAACTTAGCAAGCCGTCCACTAAAATTTTCTGTAGGAGATGAGCGATCGGTCCCTTTCGTATATAGTTAACTTCGCAATCGGGCCGCTACTTAAACCACCCACTTCTCAAAAGGTCCACTATTCAAAGGTCCGCGTATCAATCGGTACACTTCTCGTTATCAACCCTTGTATGACCCCACTGCTGGGGCACGGGTCTCTTCCTACATCGCAGGAAGGTTAGCCCATACTCCACCACGGGGGACAAGTCCGGGTTGGTGGAGGATTGTAAGACAGTGGCGGGCCTTACTGTCAGAACTTATCAAGCCGCCCATAAGGCATCTGACATGGCTTAACGGCTGCCATTATATGACAGCCGGCACCAACGGCTTAACGTGCCTTGCGAAGCACGGAAGCGCTCGGAAAAATGCCACTAGCGGTAGTCACGGGACGCTCACCCATCCTGTACGTGACCGAGACAGTTGTTGCTTAACCAAGTGATTGATTCCAATCACTCGGTTCGCCTAGGCCACGAGCGCCACTTCTCAAACGGTCTCCTATTCCTTGTGTGTTCAGCAAACTGCACTCTGGAGTAATGAATTCGGAAAAGTATTTTAATAAGTACGACCTCTGTGGCGTAGCGGTAGCGCGTCTGTCTACGATGGAAGAGGTCCCGGGTTCGAATCCCGGCTGGGAACAAAAAAAAACCCAGGTCTTGGATGTTTACATGTTTGTGATGTCATTGTTTCTGGTTCCCACGACACAGGGTATCCTAGTGTGGGGCCAGAAGCAATGTATGTGCTTGTATGTAAATGTTAATTAAATTATGTTTCAAACTTGACCAAACGCTTAAGAGGACCGATTGCGAGGATGACTAGTTGCTAAGTTGACCGATCAAGAAGTTGACTGATTGCGAAGCTTACCGATTACGAAGTAGTGAAAAATTGTGGACGGTTTGCTAAGTTGGCCATAAGCAAACAAATGCCTGGATTCCAACCCGCGACCCCTGGCTATCTTACCTGTACGTAATACAGAGAATATTGTAAATAAGTTCGAAATTTCACTGATGCCGGTGAGTCTCCCATTAGCTCAGTTGGAAAGAGCGCTGGCACGGATAGCCAAAGGTCGCGGGTTCGAATCCCGACATGGGTGGAATTTTTAGCCTTTAAATAGGTTTTTAAAATACAAAATATTTGCAAAGGTGCGTAGTACAATTGCTAAAAGCAATTTCTTCCAGACAAACTTACGATGGAAAGTAGCTGACGGCAATTAGGAAATTGTATTTTTTGTCCTGCATTTTTCTTGTTCTATATTTTTGTGAAATTTTACCAGGGGAAGAGAATTTTTTTATTAATTTCTGCTACCAGTTGTCCGTCATTTCGCCTATAAAAAACACACGAAAAAATTGCACGGCAGCATTAAAAATTCAAATCAGGAAGGCGGCAGGAGACAGTGTACGAGACAACTACGGGACAGCAAACAGTGGGCAAGTCATAGATTGCAAAAATAAAAATTAAACTACAAACCTGTCTCAACTTTTCTGGATCGACTTTCGGAGGCTCTGGTCTACTGGACTCCGCCTTCATTTCGATCTTCACTTCAAGCAGTTCACCAGAGACCGAACTAGTTGCGGCCCCCAACTCCATGGGTTTTACGTCAGCAAGCGGGTCCACCGGCGTCGGCTGTTGGTTTTGTTCCTCTATCTGTTTCTGCCGCAGATGGGCGCGATACTCTTCGTACTTGTGTGGAAAATCCGACAGCATTATGTCGAGGACCTCGCTGGCGTCCACTGCTGTTATGCCTGCAGAGAGATGTATGTCGAAGTCAGGACTGAACTTACCTTTATTGGACATTATCACAGCTGGTGAAACAAATGTAATCAATAATGTACTTTCACTGTTGTTCTGAAGTGAAAGTGAACTACATTTATTGCCAAAACACAAATAATGCCCAAAAAAGTTTAAGTATATATACACAAAAAAAAATTGACATAAAAACAGACAAGATCAAACTAAAACCATAGAAATAGCATCATATGAACAAGACATACCGAACAAAATCTGTGTTACGTTAGTACTTGACATACGTAGTGTCTTTATATAGTCTGTGTCGTGGACTGCGAATGTTGATTAGTTGATTGCACCAATGATTTAACTTAGTATTAAAAACCAAAGAGTATTAGAATAAACAACCCGCTCCATATGATTAAAATCTGCCTTAAAACCACTACAATTGCAACTCCCTTGCGCGTTTGATTAACATTTAGTGATCCAAGGGCTGGTTTGATAGATTATTCTACTTTATACAGACAGATTCATGGTCGGGTCACGTGACCTGTTTTTTCATACCATTGACGCCTAGAATTTCACATTTTTGTCACAAAAGATCTGGCCAAATCACCACGAATGGTTTTTTCGATTTTAATGACTATCAATTTTCACGAGTGGAAATTGATAGGCATTAAAATCGAGAAATCCTAATACAAATATTTTACAGTAAAACAAAATTGTATAAAAGTAAATTTGTTTTTTCTGGTGTGTATAATAAAAATTTCTAAATTAATGTAATCAAAGTTGTCAATTTCAGGATGCATAGATTATGTGAATAAGAAACTGTCAGAAACTTAAAAAGCCACAAACAAACCCAAATATCCGAATCACAGTTACAGAGTAGTTTTACGGTAAATTACCAAGATCACAGAGTGCTTCGTCGACGCAGCCGGTGTCTAGGAGGTATTTGCGCTCCTCCCCGACCACAGAGCGTCGCTTCAGCTCTGGGTAGCGCCGCTTGAAGCTCTTCACGCTGAGGAACATCGCTACTTGCTCCTGGATCATCATCACCTGCGAACGAGCGGGGCGGGCGTAAGATGCGCCTCGCAGTAACGTCACAAATGGTCACAAAAACGAGGGCCTATAAGACTGCCAAGCTAAAGTGGCTGAGGTTTGGTTAGAGCTGTATTGCTCTGATAAAACTATGGTAGGTACGTAATACAGAGAATATTGTAAAGTGGTTCGAAATTTCACTGATGCCAGTGAGTCGCCCATCAGCTCAGTTGGAAAGAACGCTGGCACGGATAGCCAGAGGTCACGGGTTCGAACCCGGCATGGGTGGAATTTTTAGCCTCTAAATAGGTTTTAAAAACTATGGTGGAAATGGTTCTCAAGCAGAGGCTTCCTTCCTTCCTCTCTCTCTCTCTCTTTTTTTCTTTCTTGTAGTCTGTAAAAATCTAGCTGTAAAATTGGAATTATGCAAATTATAATCAAATTTATTTAATTGCAAAACATTATGGTTATGCTCACATTGTGCCAAGTACAACATTTTAAGTGTCGAAAATAACACTGTACCTGTTTCTCAGCCTCTAAGCTATCGTCCTGTGGCCACATGTACTCTTTGACGTCAGCTGCCGTCCACACTTTGTTACTGGAAACAAGAATATTATGTGAATTAGATACAAACTACGATTAGGAGGAGGTGACGCTTTTAAATAGTCATACAAGTACTGAAACAATAATCCAACTCAGCAAGTAATTGTGGTGCACAATAGTATATTTCATTACGAGTGCGGAAAGCCTGTCATTGCAGCGTTACAACATAACATTTACATACAAGCATATACATTGTTTCTGGCCCCACACTAGAATACCCTGTGTCGTGGGAACCAGAAACAACGACATCACAAACATGTAAACATCCAAGACCTGGGCTTTTTTTTTGTTCCCAGCCGGGATTCGAACCCGGGACCTCTTGCACGGTAGGCAGACGCGCTACCTCTACGCCACAGAGGTCGTCAAATGTCTACCCGAGCCGAGGCGCAGCCGAAGGTGAGGGTTGACAGTCGGAACAATTTTTTTAGTAAGAACTTCGTAGTCGTTTTTTCTTTTTAATAGACATTATTTTGACAGCGTGTTCGGAAAAGGTATGTAAAGAAAAAGCTCGAGTATGTAATAGCCCGCATTCCGAACGCTATCGTCGTCGTCGTCGTCAGGCTATACTAGTCCACTGCTGGACATAGCCCTCCCCTAAAGAGCGCCTTGTGCTATCATAGGGGGTAATGCCGAACGCTATACGTCCCTGCAATACGCCACTTTTTGAGCAACTGTATTAAAAAAAATTATATTCAAGAACCACAAGTTCTTAGTAAAAACTAAGGACTTTACTATTAGCCAGTTATGCAACAACGTATCCAAGTTACGTACCTATCGAATAAGTCAGCGAACTTAGATTTCCTTGCTTTACTAGTGCTGTCATTTGTTGAACTTTTCACAGAGCTCTGTGAGTCCTCATCCAATAAATGCGCGGGCCTGTAACGACAAATCACATGGTTACAACTCCAACTCTATTCTGTACTTTATAAGGTCCACAATATACCAAATAGCTTACTTAGCGGGAGTAGCATTGTCGTCCATCATACAAGTTTCCTCCTCAAATAGCTGCACAGTTGTAGTGGCTGGCCCGCAAACCCGGCCATAGATGCCCATCGTTTCCTGAACATATATTCGTAACTTAATTAAGGTACCTGATAAAATTTAACTTCGTAGACAAAATGTGACTATACTAACGCCCGACGAAACAAACTTGCCTATAGCTATAACATTTTGCTAGGAAATCACTAAATTGTTTTGAATGTGGAACGGAGGGACCCATGATCGCGATTCTCAGACATGTGGGAACAACTAAGATGGCATGCACCTTAAGTACAGACTAGTGCTAAGGTTATATATATGGGAACTCAATAATTGTATTTAATGCGCGATGAAATTTCAAATTAGTTTTGTAAAAGCGGTTCCTTGGGAAGAAATGTATGGTAAATGCATTCTGCAAAATTCAAGAGAAAAATGTGACTTTGAGCCTCTATATTTTCCCAGCTGTTTTTTTCCCATGGATGGTCCTTTAGGAATAAATGATTGTAATGATGCAAATAATAAGTAGACTATCGGTACCGATTACACAGGTGGCATAAACGCGCGATTCGCTCGTTTTAAAAAGTAACATCTTTTGAAATTTGAGCTCGCATCATCACCCTCCTCTTGCTGGCACAGCATGGGAAAAGGTAAGCAAAAAATGGAAGTCACTTTAATGCAACTGGATACCCCGGTACCTACCTTCATGTAAGTAGCTCCGCGTCCGCCTCCCCGACCTCTGCCCCTGTTTCTGGGACTTCGACCTGGCGTTCGGCCTCTCCCTCCTCTACCGCGGCCACCGCGCCCACTCTTCACAAATTCAGGTGACTTCATAATTTCCTCGTCTTTGGGAGGTTCCGGAGTCCCTACTTTCACCTCACTGCTGCTCACAGAAGAATTCCTTCGTCTACTCGATAAAGGAGTCGACGGCATTTTATCCAACGCCTCCGTCAGTCGCGGAAGCTTGATCCTAGAGCTCGTCGGGTCAATTTCTTCTGTCGCCTTTCGCTCTTCGACGAAAAACTCGTTGGCCATTTCGACTGGCTGTTTCTCGGCGACCACAACGGGCTCAGGCGGGCGCTTGGCGCCTCGCCCACGGCCCCTGCCTCGCCGCTTCGGTACTATTACTGGACGGTCCCTGAAAGTACAATGCGGCACGTTAGCCAATGGTAAAGAACCAAATCGAATAAGCAGTTGTTGTTTTAAGGTCAGTTTACCTGGAAAGTCGCAATGATCTCTGCGGTCGCTCTTCCAAAGCCGGGGTAGGCAGCGGCGCAGTAGGCTTGGCCCCTTCAGACAGCGGTATTTTACGAGGCCGTCCGCGCTTCTTCGGTTGCGGCGTCAATAGCACTTCCACAACATCTTTGTTATTACTGGAGGCTTTCGACGAATCCACTTCCAAGGGGTCTCGGGCGGCGTCGTCGTTGGCTATTGTGAAGTCCCTCGATACGGAACTTTCAATGATTAACATCTCCTGCATTTCTTCGTGAGAATTTTCAATAGGTATAACTTCTAAAACATCTGAACTTCCTGTGGACGTGTTTGTTGATTCCCGGTCTGTAATTATGGGTTTGCTCTTTTCTGTACAGTTAATGTCGTTACGAGGCAAGGCTTGCATTTGTTTTGCTTGCAAATTAGACAGGATTTTGTGCAATTTCGAATTGCCATTCTTTGAACAGTTTTGGTTGTTCAGAACAGAATTGTTAACGATCTTTTCGCCTTGGTTAATTTCTAGACTGACATCCAAGTTCGGCTCATTAGCTTTTACTGACACAGGTGTTATCGTCAAAGATTTCTTCATTAGCAGTTTATTCATTTTCACCCTCTTTGATTCTAGAATGGATAATTCAGACTCGTTACTTTTATCTGGACTTAGATCAGCCTGAGACCTCTTCCCTGTACTTCGTTTTGTCAGGGAAGATTTTTCAGCCTCTTGCACGATCCTAGAGCTTCGTAATCTTTTGGCTATCATCACATCTGTAGTAACCTTCCCAGGAGCATTCTTTTTCTTGCTATTTACAATATTTTTTACGTGTTGTTGGTCATTGATGACAGTTTTCATGTCAGTTGAAACAGGCGAAGCTTGTGCAACCTCAGATTTTTTCACATCTTCTGTGATTATTTCTGAAGAAGCACCATGATCAGTCTTGTTTATCTTCAAAATTATTCTTGGTGAATCCTGCCCCGAACTTGTGATTTTATCTGAACTCGTATTAATTTCCAGTGGTCTCGCGACAAGTTCGTTCATCTTCTCTTTGCTCGGCATTGACCAGTTTGCTCTAAGTACATGAGCATTGTCATCACTAGCGGGTTCGTCAGAACTGCCAAGCACCTCGTTATCAACGCTAGGCGTGTCTGAATCAATAGTGATTGGTCTTTTTAGTTCAGTACTGGACTTGTCCCGGTTTGTAATGGTGTGATTTTCAACAGGCACATCTAGTTTTTGGATTGGTATAAAGTTGGAATTTAAATTATGTTCATTGACCTTCTTACTGGTATCTTCTAAGAGCTTTTTCAATAATGTACAACTCTGTTGTGGTTTGAGAGTTGCTTGTGCTAACTTTTCCAGGGCTTGCTTCTTTTTGGAGTCAATTGGTATGTCATTGGATTTCAGATCACGCTTATGGGTGGCACTTACGTCATTTTCCTCTGAGGTGTCAGTGTCTTTACCTTCTGAAGCTGATGAATCAGATCTAACACAGTTTTTAGAGGTCACTGAAGGATCGTCTTTACAAAGACTTCTTGTGATTGATTCGATTGGTTTATTTAACAACTTAGTTATTTGTTCATTAGATTTGTCAGGTAAACAATTTTGTTTGGATATTGTTTTGTTATGTTCAGTGTTAAATGAAGATTTCACCTCAGAAGTAAAAGTCTTTTTAAGGCAGTTAACTTCTAGGTTTTGCTTGACTTTCTCAACTGGTTTTGCTAGTTCTTTCAGTAAAAGTTCGTTCTCTAATGGTTTCACTATAGGTTTTATATTAATTTTAGTTACAACAGGAATGTCATCAATGTGATTGCTCTCTTTATGTTCTTCAACACAATCCACTTTAGGATCTAGTCTGTCATCACTTGTAGCATTGTCTGTCATAGATTTTATGTTAATTTTCATCACCAATGGTGGGTTTTTGTTGGTGTCTTCTGTTTCCTTAGATTTTTGTTCGACCTCATCAGGTTTCACAATTGGTTTTATATTGATTTTTGTCACAACAGGGACTTCTATGTTTTTGAAGTCACTCTTGCAATAATCTTTTTTTGGTGACATAGGCGCACTACTATCGTCTGGTTTAACTAAAGGTTTAATGTTTAATTTAGTCACAACTGGTAGGCTTTCATCGTTAGATGAGTTAGCTTTTTGAAGCACACTGTCAATGTCATTTGGCTTCAAAATAGGTTTGATGTTTAACTTTGTGACTACAGGAATTTGATCGGTATTGTCATCACTGGAGTTTCCAGTCTCTGATGATTGATTCTCAGTATCCTTTAATGCATCTTCATTTGAAGGTTTAACAATAGGCTTAATATTAAGTTTAGTAACAACAGGTATACTCTTTTCATCACTGCCAGTTTTCCATTCATCACAGTCTTTTGATTCTGAAAAATGCTCGTCAGGATTCTTTATAGGTTTAATATTCAATTTTGTAACTTTAGGTAAATCTTCTATACTAGAGTCTGCTTCATTATCTTTAGGTTTGACTATAGGTTTAATATTTAATTTTGAAACTACAGGAACTTTGTCTTCCAGGACTGTGGACTCACCACTGCTCACTGTAGGTTTAGGAATGGGTTTGATATTTAGTTTAGTTACAATTGGGATATGTTCTGAATCATCTAATTTAGCTGCAGTTTTCTTTAGAATTTTTGTATTGATATCAGTATCTTGTTTTGTGACTGGCTTTATTGTTATTTTAGGTACATGCGAGTTTTCTTTCGCTTCCCTTGGACTGAGAGATTCCTGTGATGATAATTTCATTCTAAGGACTTCCTGGTGTTCCCCAGAATTATCTTTGCTAGTACTTTCTGTTGGCTTTATGGGTTTCATTGTCAATTTGGGGCTCAGAGGCTGAGTATCAGACTTTGTAACAGGTTTTATTGTTAACTTTGGGATCTTCTCATAAGTTCTGTCTTCAGATTGGCTTATCTTTAATTTAAATTTAGAGACCGATTCATCTTCTCCATGTTCTTCATTTTGTATGTTTTTTATGGTAAGCTTGGGAGCATTCTGTTCAGTGTAAAACTTTCCTTCACTTTCAGTACCTCGTTTCCCAACTTTTATTGTGACTTTAGGAACAACTTCTAAGGGACCTTGGTCAGAAGCAGAAGCTTGGTCTGAAGTACTAGTTTCGTCATTTTCAGAATATTCAGATTCAGAAATTTCACTACTACTTGACTTTCTATGTATGTCATTGATTTTCTCTGGTGGTTTAGGTATTGGTTTAATATTAAGCTTTGTTACATTAGGAATTTGTTCAATGCTTTCAGTTAGTGCATGAACACCTTCAACAGGTGCCCGGATAGGCTTTATTGTTAATTTTGGTACAGGAGACTTCATTTCTTCTGTTGGTTTACTACTCAGTTTTATAGTCAATTTGGGCACCTGTTTTGGTGTTTCTGAGCTTTCAGGGGTAACAGCTTGGTTTTCAGACTGTTCTCTAACACTTTCTAGATTTGCTTGTGAAGCACTTGTTTGTTCAGATGAATTGCTAAAGTTCAGCTTGATTGGTGGAACTCTTCTTTCCTCAACATCAGGAGGGAAGCTGTTGTCATGGAAAACTTCTTCTGAAGATGATGCTCTAGTTGAGGTGTCCAGAACAAGGACAGGTTTATCTTCCATGGGATGTATATCTGGGGTTGATTTCGTTGTTGATTCATAGGAGGGTGTTTCAGGCACTGTGTTATCCTTGCATACTTCCATATTAATTTTTTCTTCAGTTGAATCAGATGTACTTATACAGATCTGTTCAGAAATACTGCTTTCCCGACTTGGAATATCCTGTCTTGGGTCAGGCAAAGATGCAGGGAGTTTATGCGAACTGCAAGTCACAGGTAATGAGGAAGTGGACTGACATTGCTGTGGTTTTAATTCTTGGGTAACTTGTACACTATGGCTCACTGGGGCTGTTATTTTATTTCTAATCAGTTTGATTTTTTTGGGTGTACTTACCGATGTTTCAGCTTTGCACACACTTACTTCACTTATGTTACTAGCCTGTTGATTCTCTTTCTTAGCTTGTTCTTGTAAGGAAGATACAACTGCATCTGAAGAACTAGACACATCTTTCACAACACTCTCACTAGGAGTAGGTTCAGACGTCAGAACAATGTTTGTATGCACATCAATTGTGGAGGAAGATACAGTGGTGTCTGGACGGGCCGGGCGGACCAGTCTCCGCCGCAGCGGAGACCGGGTCGGTAAAGCACTGAACACATTGTCACTAGATGTTGATTCAGCACTTTCAACAGTCACATTGTCATTACTTTCACTAGATGTCACACACTTAACTGTCCTGTCTTGTTCATGACATTCACTAGTGACTACAGCATCATTGATGCTACTTGTTGTTCCAATAGGTGATGGACAGCTGCTGGGGGCTAGTTGCTCCTCTTGCATTGAAGAAGCTGCCTCTATCTGAGGTTCAGGCACTGAAGAGGTGAGAGAGGCTTCCGCAACCCCACAGGCGACATTCGCATCACTGATTTCAACACTGGATGTACTCTCTGCTTGTGTATCAGATACTGAAACATTTGTTTCCAATAAGATTTCACTTTTGGCACACAGCACAGGGGATACATGGGGCATAGGTCCCGAGTCCTTGGCTTGTTCAATTTCTGGTGGCGAGAGATTATCGGTAGGCTTGACGGGCGCGTCGCTGGCAGTGCCGGGGTCGGGCGGGCCTCGATCAGGCTCCGGGGGCGCGATCGGTACCCGCTTCGGCGCCCCAGGGCCGTCCACGAACTCGTCGATCATGTCGAGTATCGCTTCCGTGCTCGTGTTGACATCCTGCGCCGATGGTGAGGGGACGCTGTCGCCGTCGAAGTTGTCGTCCGACATCGCGGGGGTTCGGCAGGCGCCCCGAGCCTCCGACGTCTCTTGTTGGTTATCGGCAGTAGTGCCGACGTTATTCGCTTGCTCGGTATCTTTTTCCCGCGCCGATTCGCGGCGGGAAGCGTTAGTCGCGGCGCCCGCATCATCTTCCGAACCCTCCATTATCTACTGTTTTTCGATGCTGTCATATCTGAAATATAAATCGCTCGCTGGGTGATATTTACGTTATGGATGGGCGATTGGGCGAGTAACTCTGGCGACGTGCAAGATTGACAATCCACAGGCACCATTCTAATTCACCATAACGCTACATAAATCCGTTCACGGGGACCATACTGATATATATACGTACACATGTATTTTATTTTCATATTCGCGAAGTATACACCTCGCAGTGAACGCGCGGGGTCTTCGAATCTTTTCAACAGCGTAAACCGGCAAACAAAAAGCTTGTATACGCCATTTTTAAACCAAAGACATGGCAGGTCTCGCTGTGATGGCCTATAAAAAATACTCAAACGGGCTGTTCGGCCATTGTCGTGTTGGTAAACTGCAAGATTCCCATAGATCGCACCACTGATGCTTTTAGCTTGTAAAAGAGTGATAAATATGCATTTTACGCGTGCTAAAAGGAGTAGGATGATAATTTTTAGAAGCGGAAACCACAAATTTTCATGTGGCAACTGTTATATTTTTATGCGTTTCTTTGCTTCTTTATAAGATTCGAGTCTTTATATTATGTAAATATTAAATTACTGTAATTTTTCAACATCATATTTATAATCATAGGTTGAAATAGAAAAATATGCTTTGTTAAAATAATAAAATCTCATATATTTTATTAGTTTTGGAACGCAACCAAACGCGTTTGAGGATACTCTATCTTGTCTATTTGACAAAACAAGTGGCCAGTGGCCACTACACACCACAGATTATATAGTTATATGACTACACACCAAATACCTACAAAAATACAAAAAGGGCTACCCATGTTCTGTGCTCCTGTGGGCTACCCAGACGATCAAGATTATCTCCATAAAATAAATTTAAATTGATTGTTTCGGTCGAGACATGTTAAGATAAGATAAGATAAGAATATTCTTTATTGTACACCAGAGCACATAGTATAAAACATGTAATGATACAAAGTACAATTGGCGGCCTTATTGCTAAAAGTAATTTCTTCCAGACAACCTTACGACGGAAAGTTGCTGGAGGAAATAAGAGACGGGTAGTCGGTGCAAATATAAATATATTAATACACTACTTATATAAATAACAATATACCTAAGTACATAAACAGTTACATACAAAGTTATGATAAACTTACATTACTTACAATACGTTATAGTAACAATGTACACGATGAGGAAAAAAATACAATATTGTGTACCTGTATGGAGACATACGGAAAAGACACAATGAAAAGGACAATGCACGAATACTAAACTTGCAGGGACAGATAAAATTCCTTAACCTTGTTTTTAAAGACAGCTGAGGAAGGGGAGCGCTTTATTGATATCGAAAGATCGTTCCACAGCCGAGTGGCCGTTACGGTAAACGAGTCGCTGAAGAACCTCGTCGAGTGAGTTGGAGTCTTCAGCGACATATTCAGGTCAGACCTTAATGCCCGGCTGTGGGAATCACCGAGGAAGGTAAAGCGCTCTTTAAGGTATGAAGGAGTGGCTGGATTGAACAGTATTGAGTAGAGAAGAGAGAGAATGTGAGCATTCCTACGAAAACGGATGGGAAGCCACTTGAGCTTAGCGCGGAATTCGGAAACGTGGTCATATTTGCGTAAACCATATATATGAATCTTATCGCAAAGTTTTGGAGGCGCTCAAGTTTATTAAGTTGCTCTTCGGTGACATCAAGATAGCTGGCATCAGCGTAGTCGAGGATAGGTAGCAACAAACATTGCGCAAGTGCAATTTTGGTCGCAGTTGGTAGAGAATTCCGTAACCTTCTCAGAGAGGCCGCTGAAGCGAATATTTTCCGTCTCACCTCCGCTAGCTGCGGCGACCAAGTCAGACACCTATCGATAATGACCTCCAAGTTCTTGACCTTCTCACTGAAGGGAATTATGACACCATCAAACTAAACTTTTGGAAGCTGGTCCCACTTGATCCGCGATATCATTCTAGGACTGCCAATAACAATCACTTGAGTCTTAGAGGGATTAACCCTCAAACCATGAGACCTACTCCATTCTAGGATATGGTCGAGGTTTGCATTGGTATCATTAATTGCCAAAGACAGATCATCTACAGAAGATTGCGTGTAAATTTGTAAATCATCTGCATATAAGTGGTAGGAAGAAGAAAGGTTTTTGGAAATGCTATTTATTAAGATGGTGAAGAGAAGAGGAGTGCATGTTCTTATGCATAAAAGTATTTTATTGTTCTGAGTTCTTGTTCTTGGGGTTGAAGAACAAGAAAACAGCAATTTAATTTCTTATGCGGCCAGTACACAATGGCACATGCTGTGCTGCTCGTCATTGCCATTGTGTACTCAGGGTAATGGTGTGCAGTGGCGGACAATTGCCTATCGTAGCGCGCAATCGGACAGTTTTCGGTTTTTTGGGCACACTTCAAAGGATCGTGGCGTAGCGTGGCCCATCCCTGATTACACAGTGGCCCATCGTTCAGTCGATTGACCTTCAATTTTTTATATTTATATCAATCTGAGCCCGTAATTTTGCGCCTTATGCGCCATTTTTTTTATAACTTTGTTGTTGTATATACTACTGTAATACTTGTAAATAAATAAATAAATAAATAAATAAATAAATAAATAAACGAACGGACGGACGGACGGACGGACGGACGGACGGACGGACGGACGGACGGACGGACGGACGGACGGACGGACGGACGGACGGACGGACGGACGGACGGACAGACAGACAGACAGACAGACAGACAGACAGACAGACAGACAGACAGACAAACAAACAAACAAACAAACAAACAAACAAACAAACAAACAAACAAACAAACAAACAAACAAACAAACAAACAAACAAACAAACAAACAAACAAACAAACAAACAAACAAACAAACAAACAAACAAAAAAAAAAACAAACAAACAAACAAACCAACCAACAAACATACAAACAAATAAACAAATAAATACTTCTACTTCCACGCAACTACTTCCACGTCCATCGCAAGTGGTTTGCCAGACAGCAATGAGCCACACGCCATTGTGTAAACTGCAAGTGATCGTGGCCTAGTGGGCTAGCGTGGGCCATTGTGTACTATGGGCTTTATGTTTTCGTACTTTTTTAATTGGTGGAGAGAATTGCCAGCTACGTACGAAAACGATTGCGTCAATATTTATATTTTTTTACTGACGCGATTGTGTAAAAAAATTGGGCTACGAAAACCTCATGAAAACATAAGCAATTTTTTCCAAATTTTGGCGACATTGGCCGGTTAATGTTGGTGCCGTGTAGTGCAGGCGTAGATAGAGTAGAACTATAGATCAAGGCACAGTGTAACCGTTTTCACGTCGGTGAATATTATTTGTTTGTGTGCGTGAATGTTGCCACAGTAAAAGTGAATTGCCGCAATGAGGGATAAAATATTTCAGTCGTTCATAGGCCATGAATAAAAATGCACATTTAGTTTTGAATTTTATTAATCATACATGTCTGACAATTGTTTGCAGAACGTAGCAAACGTTTTATAAACAATTGTCATTTTGTATAATTAAAAATACGTTTTATTTTACACGTTTAAATTTTACAAGTTAAGGCGCTTAGGGACGCTATCTAGGACCACCAATGGAATACAATCATAAACTGTTTTATTAATAAGTTTTTTTTCATATAAAAATTCACCATATAAAAAATCTTTCGAAGGGTACCTCAGACCACGGAAATGTACATTTTGTCGAGGTTATAGTTTTAGGTACATTTGATTTTTAATAACGATACATTAAGTATTAAAGATTCATAATATATTTTGATTACGTTTGTAACTTAATATCTGTACAAGGACAAGCCGTCGAAGTCTGGGACTTCGAGTTAAGTAATGATCACGCAGCGTTGCCAGATATACGATTTAAATCGTATTCATACGATGTTTTACATTTATGTACATATACTCGTACGATCAAGGGGCAGAAATCGTACGTAAACATATGACTTTTTTTAGATTTTATTCAACCAAAGTACTAATACCAACATAGCACGTCACTATTTATTCTTTTACTTACTAAGTATCAACCCTTAAGGTAAATCTAACTAATGTGCGTCGTTACCGGTTGCTCGTTTTTGTGACACAGATTATGAACGCTGCTTCAGTTCAGTCAATCTTATTAAAACAAAGATCCGAAATAGGCTGAGCAATGAAACTCTAAACGGCACACTTTTGGCAAAACAACATATTAAGCGCTATGGGTGTTGTGTGGATTTTTCTCAAACAAGAGCAATAATATTAACATTACAGTAAAACCCTTTACGGGGATAAATAAAAACCTAAAAATAGTGTGTTTATGTTTAATCGATTGTTTACTTTAAAGTAATAAAACAAAGGTTTTGAAAACGTTCTGTTTTTTTAGCAGCCTTCTTAGGGAATACTCCTTTTTATTTTCCCATCGTACGGTCGCTTATAACGTCTGCCAACACGGTCAAGTAATGATCGGGATTTTCGACATAAACGGATGGCAACGTTTTTTTACTCTTCGTTTTTTTAGGTTAGGAAAGAAAATTCTATTAAATTGCTTTTCTTACGGACTAGTTGCAAAGCTACTAGTTGAAACTTAACTAAAATACTCAACATAAGGCAACTTTGGGCTTAACAATAATTGAAACACAATAATTACTTACCTATCAAAGGAAACTTCCCCCAAAGCTCTTTCTTAACGATTTCTGCATACGAGTACACTACAATTCACCATACTTTCTCTGTTTAGGTCACTTTTAATATATCATTTCACAAATACACGGTTGCTCTTCGAAACGGCTAGCGTAGCGTTAAATATGATAAAATTTTCAAAATCTTGTCGTTTGTTTGCCCCCAAAAACGTCAACTTGACACTGGGGGCAAGCAGCAGCAGTTACACTTTTGCTGTTTACTCTATCTCTTTCTCACCCATGGTCGCTACGAAGTTTGTTTCATTTAAAACTTGTATGTGTGCGCTGTGGCTTGCTCTATAGTTTTACTCCCTCTACGAGTGCAGGGTTAGTGTCTGGCAACACTGGCAGTGTTGCCAACGAGGGCGATTTTTCGCCATTTAGGCTACTCGGATAGAAAATTGGCGACGAAAAAATGTGAACGGCGGCGACCGGTCGCCTTTTAGGCTAGTATTGTGTCGGTCATGTACGAAGTACGATTAAGATACGTTACCATGCAATGAACGAATGGAAACGTTTCCCAGTGATAATCGGACATTCGGTCTATTCGTTCATTGCTCTCGCGGTCACGGATTGGCTGAATGAATAAATGAACCGGACCGGGAGCGAACGAATGCTGCATGAGAGTGTGGTGATTGAACTGAACGGAGCGAAATTGTTTCGATTGGTCTCCCTTCAGCCGGTCGGTCTTTTCCGAACTTTAGAAGTAGGTCGTATGTCGTTGCAATAAAGATTGTTTTTACTTGTTTCGTTTTTTGTTTCATTCATTGTGTCAATTCTGCTCGTTCGCGCGCTAATCCAAGTAGCTACTTTTGTAAAAGTAACACTGTGTTGTTTTCTTGATGTTTGTTTCTCTAACGAATATAACATAATATTTTCACTGTGTTATTATAGTGAATAATTGGTGAAGGAGATTTTCTGTTTCGTGCGCTTTGGGACGCTTATTTCTGTGGTAGTAATCTTGTTCTGCGAGCTACTTTTGTTCTTTGCAAATAACAAAAGTAGCTTACGAAAATCTAGATGGTAATAATTATTTCATTGTACGTAGGAAAAAAAAACTACTCGAACTAAAATATTTTTTTGATTGATTTTTATCATAGTACTTATAATATAATGGTGGCACGGCAACATTAAAAAATATTAATCATAAATTAATGGTCCTGTAAAAATGAAGATATTAAAAAAAGCATATTTTATGACTGAAAGGTCAAAACGTGAACGTTGAGATGGTTCTACTATGAGGTCCTAATAGTACTAATATACCGTACTAGTACATTGTCTCAAATGTAACAGTACGGAGCGATCTTTAAGATGTGCGAGCAGGCCCAATACTATTTTAGGCTATCTCGAGGGCAACTCTGAGATAGCAAAAAAAAAGAAAAAGGTAGTGTCGAAACGTCAAAATTATCAATGCGGCCAGTACACAATGGTCCATGCTGGCCCACTGCTCGGCATTGCCATTGTGTACATGGGGGAATGTGTGTAGTGGCGGACAATTGCCTATCGTGGCGCGCAATCGGACAGTTGTCGGTTTTTTGGGCACACTTCAAAGGAATCGTGGATGGAGGTGAAAGGAGCATGGCCCATCCCTGTTTACACAGTGGCCCATCGTTAAATCAATTGACCTTCAAGTTTTTTGATTTATATCAATCTGAGCCCTTAATTTTGCACCATTTTTTTAATAACTTTGTTGTTGTACATACTTCTGTAATACTTGTAAAGAAATAAAATTGATCGTGGCCTACAGTTGGCAATGGCGAGCAGTGGGCCAGCATGGGTCATTGTGTACTGCGGGCTTAAAGCTAGTAGATTTTTGCTGTTGCTAATAGGAGATGAAGCAGTATCTGTTGTGTAAATTATTTTTATATTAGATTATGTAAATAGTAATTTGCTTTAAAGATATACTAGTGTTTAAGTCTACAGTCTTTAAGAATAGTATATTTTTAAAGCAAAGTACTATTATACTATTTTTATTTTTAATGCACTAACCCGTGCTAAGGACAATTTTAAAAAACGTATTTAGAGGCTAAAAATTCCACCCATGCCGGGATTCGAACCCGCGACCTCTGGCTATCCGTGCCAGCAAATTACTATGTTTTAAATTGTACATTACAATAACCACTTTTTTTAAAAGTAAATAATTTTTCAAAACTACCTTCTTATTTTTAACGTTTTGAGTTTAAGCTACTTATTTAGGCTACCTCGGCAAAAATTGGGCTACTTTAGGCTACTTAAGCTTTGAAAAACGGCGATATCATGCTGTGAGTCGTTGGCAACACTGCTGGGTGGGTGGTATGGTCGTGTTTATATACTCTTTGGTATTAACTGTTTAATTTGTGTTAATAGACGAGAGGCTATTTCGTTTTGCACCAATTGCTCACGAAACTTGTGCCTGAAGCACCCGAAACTATCCATACTAAAAATGACTACCATAAGGCCTTTTACTTGTGAAGATATGTTGAAGTTTAACAACGTGTAAGTTAATTTTAGATGCGTACCTACCTAACTTTTTTTTCTTGAAATCACTTCATAAACTTAGAACCTTTTATTTGTTTTCTTTCAGTAACTTGGACCCCTTGACTGAAACGTATGGTTTATCTTTTTATACACAATATTTAGCTCACTGGCCGGAATATTTTCAAGTTGTAGAATCGCCAAGTGGAGAAATAATGGGTTACAGTAAGTCCAGTACATAGATCTGTCCCCAACTTTACTCACCAACGCTAATCTCTGCTGTTATTCACTTATGAACTTACGCAATAATGCGAGCTGTAACAATGCTGAGTTCCATTTATTGGTACCTATGTTCTAATTAATTAATACTTTTACTGCAACAGTCATACAATCTCTAATAAAACTGGTTTTGTTATTATCCCAACCTTAATTTCCATCTTCTATTAAATCTCAGATGTAAACACTTATCTTTAAACATTAATAAAAGTATATATTAAAAGCAACTAACTACCATCTTAAAGTACAGCTTCTTAAAGTAAGAGAAACTTCTTGTCATGCTTCTGCTTGAAAAAGTGTGAGGGAGGGTGGTGCATTAAGTAACCGGTGCTTGTGGGATATTTGCCGGAATTTAGCAAAGTAATTTTCACATTTTAATGATAAGAGAAACTTGTTAGCCTCTTAGTTCGGCTGTAAAGTGCAAAGGTATGCATGCAACATCAAAGGCAACACAGGTTTTCTCACAATATTTTCCTTCACAGTTAGCTTTCTTCACGGCCATCCATAAATTACATCACACTTTTGTGATTTTTTACTCCTCCCCGTCTTTGTCACATTTGTGAGACTCCCCCCATCCCTAATGTGATGTCACATATAATATTGCAATTTTATATTTAGAAATAATTGAACTCAAACAGCAGTTCCGAAATTAGCTTTATATCAAGGGTTGCAAATGTTTTGAGTATTTCGTTAACAGTGCAAAGTTTGTTTACACATAGATTTGGATAATTATGTGAAGTCACAAAACTTACGACCCCTCCCACCCCCTGTCACACTTCGTCGACCCACTCCCTTCCCCTTAACGTATTTATATATGGCCTCTTAGCATGTAACTCAGAAAATCATGAATGGTGCATACTAGAGTTCGAACACCGCACCATATTCATGTGAGGCACATTTACGGTCTTATGTTTCTATCAATGTGCTAAAACTCAGTGTTGTTTGCATTTCCATCATTTTAGTAATGGGCAAGGCTGAGGGACATGGCGAAAACTGGCACGGTCATGTAACAGCTTTGACTGTTAGTCCGGATTACAGAAGACTTGGTCTGGCTGCCACTTTGATGAATCTTCTTGAAGATGTATCAGAAAAGTAAGATCCTTAGCCCCAGTTTCTAGTGTTCAAGTTTTGAAACTAATAGCAAACTTAATGAAACTACACTTCTTCCTTTATGTGTAATCCCCAATATAGTAAATGTTATGGAATCACTTGAATCAAATGAATTAGATAAAGGAAATTATATTTCTCTTTTAGGAAGAATGCTTACTTTGTTGATCTGTTTGTCAGAGTAAGCAACAAGGTTGCCATAAATATGTACAAGAATTTGGGCTACATTGTCTATAGGACAGTTTTGGAATATTATTCTGGAGATCCAGACGAAGATGCCTATGGTAAGATATGTTTATAAGATTATATATCCTAATACTTCTGAAATAATCCTATCTACTTTCTTTTCTTTAGTAGGTTTTGGCTAAAAAAGTACTTCAATTTGTGAGAGAAAAGTATTTTAGCAAAGTCCATAAATACTGGTGTCTTTGCTCAGGCCTGGAAAAATGCAGCTGTAGTCCCAATATATAAAGGTGGCATAAAAGATAATCCCTGCAACTATCGTCCCATTTCCCTTTTAGGTAGTATAGCAAAACTATTAGAACGAGTAGTAAACAAAAGACTGGTGTCTTACTTAGTGTCAAATGCCCTGCTCTCGGATCGACAATTTGGTTTCCGGCTAGGAAAATTCACCGAAGACGCCGTTACACTTCTAACAGACATTATACCTAATCATCTCGATAAAGGACGCAGCTGTATCGGGGTCTTTTTAGATCTAGCAAAGGCATTTGATACGGTCTCTATTCCAATCCTTTTAAGGAAACTGGAAGCCTATGGAGTTTGAGGTTCTGGACTAGAATGGTTCACTAGCTACTTGTCAAACAGAAACCAGTGCGTCAAAATTGTTGAACACGTAAGCGGGCTAAACCTTATTTCCTTTGGAGTACCACAGGTAGCATTCTTGGTCCGACCCTTTTTCTGCTCTATATAAATGATATTACTTCGCTTACATTGCAGAACTCTCACGTATTATGTTATGCAGACGACACGGCTAATTTTTCTCGATCGCTCTTGGCTCAAGGTTACTGAAAGATTACAAGACGGCTTGCTTCAAATTATGAATTGGTTAAACTCAAATCTCTTAACCCTCAATACATCAAAAACTAAATTTTTATGCTTTCACAAGACAGCTGTGTCCGATGCGAGTGGACTTAAGAGTATAAAAATCCATAACATACGCTGCTCGGTCCAAAATAAAGCCACTTAGCATGTAAAGGCACGTAGCTGTAGCTGTAACCAGATTGAAAGAGCCGAATCTCTTAAGTAGGTACCTGAGTAGGAGTGATAATTGATGACAGACTAACTTTCAAAGAACACAATGATCTCTGTGTCAAAACAAGTTCGAGACATTAACGATGGAAAGATTGTCAAAATGATATACTTTGCGCTCTGTCAATCAGTTATAAATTACTGTATTTTGGCATGGGGAGGTGCGGCGATATCCGTTCTTATTATATTTGAAAGAGCTCAGAGAGGGTTTCTGAAAGTTGCCCTCAAAAAACCTTTCAGGCATCCAACTACTGCACTCTACCAAGATGCTCAAGTCCTCAGACTTTTACGTGAGACTAGTGGCCTCAGTACATAATCGTTATCAACCCTTGTTTGGCCCCACTGCAGGGGCACGGGTCTCTTCCTGTCCGTGCCCCTTCCCGTCTCATCGCAGGAAGGTTAGGCCACACTCCACCACGGGGGCCAAGTCCGGGTTGGCGGAGGAGTAAGACAGTGGCGGGCCTTACTGTCAAAAGTCATCAAGCCGCCCATAAGGCCTCTGACATGGCTTAAGGACTGCCATTATATGACAGCCGGCACCAACGGCTTAACGTGCCTTGCGAAGCACGGAAGCGCTCGGAAAAATGCCACTAGCGGTAGACGGGAACGGGACGGTCACCCATCCTGTACCTGACCGCGCCTGTTCTTGCTTAACTCAAATGATTGATACCAATCACTCGGTTTGCCTAGGCCACGAGCGCTTCAGTACATAAGTCAGTTTTAAATTCTGCCAACTATGTTGATATGCTGAAGAAAAGGGTATTCCTACAACATCAGTAAATACAGCGTTTGCACAACGTTTCAGATTCTACCTTTTTCCGCGAATTTAAAACAAAATGGTAGGTATATCTCTACAACTTTAAGCAATGTTCCAGCTCAGAAACTAAATTGATAATTTCTAAATGTCTTATGGGCTGGACATGATGAATCAGATTTTTTTTTTAAATTATTTAAATAACTTACGTACTCTCTGAAAATGGAATATACGATAAATAAATATACCTATAAACTGCAATTTCGCACACACACACACACACACACACCACACACATAAATATATAATATAACGCGAACTATTAACTTTTTGGTCTGTTTGTAAGTGTAATTATAAATTCATAGACTATTTTCGGGGCTTAATCGCGCAGTAATTTATTGCTAAAATATAGTTATATAAAATATTTCAATTTGTGTTATTGATCCTCATAGATTTTTTTAATTTACCTGCATACCTTTTTGATTTAATTTTCATTTAGCTCATAAGATAAAATTTAATTGTTATTTAATAAAACTGTATTCGTACATAATTATATAAATGATTAATTATTATTTCCATCCCCCACGGGACAGGCATAGCCTAGTGTGGCTTTATGATGTACTTTTTTATATGGCAATAAACGTTTTTATCTTATACAATTCTCTGAAAAAATGGTTGAAAAAGTGGGCTTAATAAACAAATTTTAATAAAGTTGTACTATTTTACCATGGGTATAAGGTCCAACATAATTTGACCAAATTACTTTGACTTTCCATGGATGTATTGGCGGGGGCACAGGATCTGACATACAATTCTTCAGATTTAGTTCAGTCAAATTAATTTAAAAAAATATCCTAACTAACCTAACTCAATAGTCTGGACTATGTGAATTTTTGGTTAAGTTATCCATTCTTTCATTCACAAAAGTTTTGAAAAGTATATAATTATATGTCACAGTAAAAACTCTTAACGGTCTAAACTAGTTTTGACTGCTAAAATCAGTCAAAAGTACTTTTGTCCAAAGCTTACATTTGAAATACCAAATGGTAAAAATACCTAAAATTATGCATCAGTCGTTCTGCGACAGCAAAAATACAGCTGCGACAAAGGGCGTAGCTGAGCGCGAGTTAGGTTGAATATGTAAGACCGATAACCAACTCGACATTGTTAGATACGTAGTAGAGTTTTACTTTATTTTTCTGCAGTCAAAACTAGTTTGACTAAATTTAACACTCAACACTAGTTTTGACCGTTTAAGACTTCTGACTGTAACATTATATGTTGTTGACACTTTGAATAGAAACACTGTAGGTCCTAAGCCTAAAATATCCTCTTTTTTCCAGATATGAGGAAAGCTTGCTCCCGGGATGTGCACAAGAAGTCAGTAATACCTTTAGCACATCCAGTGAGGCCTGAAGATGTTGACTGATATAAAAAAAATGAGTAGCTAGAGACAAACCAGTACTTAAGTCTCTGGAAGAATATTTATTAAAGAAATTTATATAAACATGATTTTGAATAGGTACCTTCCAGAAACTAAGATGTGTTAACTGGGCTAGGTATTTTTGTCTGCAAATGTACATGAAGTTTTAACTTTTGCTTGGTATACTTGTAGATGCTGACTTGTATAAACCATAATCATCTTTGAAAACCTCTAGTGATCTACTGTATAACGCTTGTACTAAAATCCCATCTAGTACCCAATAATAATCAATAATCTTCTAGTGACAACACCGTTTATTCTTCAAGACCTGAATTGGAATTACTTTCCTCGTTTGCAGTAGCAGGTCCTGTGACTCTTCACGTTGTTCTTCCCCCTTCAGCCACGTTCGTAACCAAATTTTCCTAACCAGTTACGACTGTGGACTTATCGCTGGTTCGTAACCAGCTACAAACCAGTTACGAATATACTGGAACGACATTTGTGTCTCCTTGGTCGCAATATGATGTTTGGTGATTAGCTAGCCACTTTTCACTTTCAAAGATAAGTTTTAAGTTGATGGACTACCGATATACCTACATTTATGTTACGATATACAACATGTATGTTGATGGAGAAGCAACCGACAAGTTTTCTTACAAAATGGCAAATCTATTCGTCGTCGTCGTAGATAAGTTTTAAGTTGATGAAGATATATATTTATGTTTTAAGTTCATGGAGAAGCAACCGATAAGTTTTCTTACAAAATGACAAATACATAAATCTATTCATTCACATATTAATATTTTAGTTTTTGTAATACTAGTGTCGGCATTATATCATGTAGAAGTACCTACACCAAGAGACCATACACGGCTAAGAGGTTTCAGTTAGAAATTTAGACTTTAAGGTATAATGAAGAAGCAGTATTTGATATAAAGCCTCAATGAGCCGGATGGATATGGAAGTACAGGAGACTATTCATGGCTAAGAGGTTTCAGTTACGAAAATGGAAAAAAAAACACATTCGTAATTGGCTTGTAGCTGTTTACGAAACAGCGATAAATAGTCCACATTTGTAACTGGTTACGAAAATTTTGTTACGAATGTGGCTGAAGGGGTTCTTCCTCTGGTTCTTATTCATATGGCTCAGGGGCCTCTTTTTGTTTTCGCCAATTCTTAGCAGCCGCTAAAAGCTTGAGATTAGGCCTGACCATTTCATCTTCAGGGAATATGTAGTCAAACACCTCTTCCCAGCCTTCTTCCACACCACTTTCTGAAACAATCTTCTGTCTCTTCTTGACCCTTCTAGGCATCTTTGTGAGAACCTTTTCTAGTTTAGATTCCTCTCCTATTTCCGTTTCAAACTCTTTCCACGCTTCTAGCAGCAAAACTCTCGCTTCTTTTTCTCCAGCACTTCTGAGACTGTCATTCGCGCGTTCGTACACGCGGCGTGCCATCTCTACGTTTATACTATCTGCATTTTCTGCATTCAACTCGAACTTAGCATAAGACAGCCATACTTTTACATGGACAGTTCTTTCTAGTAACCTTTCGTACAGGTGTCTCGCCTTCTCAGTTTCACCTTGAGTTACTTCAAAGTCTATGAAGCTCTTCCACAATAACTCTGGCATATCTAGTCGGGATTGCCCCACAGCTAACTCGTAAATCGCTCTAGCTCGATCTACGTCGCCAAGCAAAGTTTCTAGCTCAGCAAACTTGATCCAGGTGATGCAATTCTCTGGACCATACTCCAAGAACTTCTGGTATAAAATTCTGCACCGGTCAAATTCACGAAGTTGGATTTCTAAATCTATGTAACCCCTGTATAGTTTGTCTCTAGGGCACATGCCTAAAGCCAAACCCAGAGATTTCCTAGCTTGTTTTAAGTCTTTGCATCTCACTTCAAACTGGGCATACATTAGCCAGATTTTTGAGAAGGTGAATATTTTGTGAGGTATTAATTCTAAGCATGTTCTGTAGACTTGTCTTGTACGATCAAGATCCTCTGCTTCTAGCTCTTCATACAAAGCATAGTTGATCCACAAATATATGTAGCGTCTCCAGAACTGTTTATCCTTTGATGGTGGAACATTGGCTATAGCTCTTTCATAAGTGTCTCTGATATCATCGACATTCCCTTCATTCTCCACTAGCCTGATGTAGTCAAACCAAGCATCATAATTTGTTGGATTATCAATGACTTCTTGTTCATACATATATTTTCTTTTACTAACAATGACATCTTCAATTCCTGATCTATCTCCATACTTTTTCTCGTGGATAGTGTAGGCCTTGTAAAGCTCTTTATTTCTGTCTTTAGAGATGTGGTCCAAAGCATATTTGTAAATTACTCTAGCCCGGTCATGCTCCTTTTGATTTTCCTCAAATTTGGCAAATGCAATGAATAATCTTTCATCCAATTCCTCATCACCAAAGAATTCTACAGCTCTTTCGAATACCTTCCTAGCCCCATTAATAAACCCATGGTTTTCCTCAAACTTGGCATATTTTATCCAGTTCTTGACATCTGGGTGGACCATGACAAACTTTTCATAGATCTGTCTAGCTCTGTCAATTTCCTTGTAGCGAAGTTCAAAGTTAATATATGTTTGCCATGCCTGTTCATCTGGTTGCCACTCCATCCAACGTTCAAAGACCTGGAATATGAAGCAAGTAGTCGAATGATTTATTAATTGATTTGATTTAAACTGAAATTATTGTTTTGGAACTCTTTTAACCTTTATCAATTAGAGTAAAGTATGACAATGCAATCAACATACCTGTCTGGCTCCAGCAACATTTTCCAACATCTCCTCCATATAAGTGTATTTATACCAAAACTGGGACACTCTGGGTAATATAGTCACCGCTCTGTCCCACAAATTACGGGCATGATTTACTTGTCTGTTCCTCATCTCCATTTCGGTGTATTTCAGCCTGGACAAAAATACTTATTGGACCATTGAAATTTGAAACAATAGTTTGGGATAATCTCTAGTCACATGATGTACAAAGTTGATATAGGCAAGTTTAGATCTTGTCTAGAGGTCCATTCTTATAGAAAGCCAGGGGATCAATAATTCAGCTTAGAACTACAAATTATTGAATAAGCAGGAAAATGAAGATATATTTGATCGCACATGGAATATAATCTGTTGTTTATTGGACTTGGGGTAGTTTGAGATAAGTAAATATGAGGAACAGCTGGTAGTTGCAACTGCAGTCTAATGATGACAAGTTCCTAGGCACCTGTTACTCGTCAAAACTGAGACAATATAGGGTATTTAATATAATGGAATACAACATTAAATATACAAATATATCTATACCAACCATAAGGTAACATTTCTGTGATCCACGTCCAGAGATCTTTCATAGATAGAGCGAGCTCTTTGCACCTGCTTCTGTGACTCTTCCCACTGGGCATATTTGAGCCAGTTGCCAATCACCTGAAAGATTTTTACCAAATTATTTAGACAGAAGTGCCCGTGAATGTGTTAGAATTTTAGACCAAGTCAGTGGTTCACACCACTTTCGTAATATATCTCCTTTCAACCAATTGTTGATCTTGTTGAAATATGTTACCCTTGCTACTCACATTGGAATAGATCTGCTCCTATAATACGCTCACTAAATCCTGAATAATTTCAATGGTATGTCAAATTAATATGTAATTTGACAGATGATTGGAATCGCAGTTCTCAATATTACTGAACAAAATATAATGGTATCAGTGAAAATAGGGAATTATTTACTGCGGAGACATATAGAGAACTGAGAACTGCTGAGAATAGATCCATTCCAGGTAAGAGGTTGGGAGATATACTTCTCCGATTTCACCACACCTTTTTTTAATTTCACTTTTTTTCTTCCAATGCGCAAATGAAAGTAAATCACAAAACAAAGCGATTGGTAAATTTTTTCATGCATGTGAGGCAACAATGTGTGACTGTAGTGGTTATAAGTAGAACATGAAAGATTATGCAGAGTTTACCATACGATTCTTTCGGATATTATCCTCAAAGCCTTTCCTCTTGCGATGTTGGTATTCTCTTAGCTCCTCGGGGTCGGAAATCTTCTGTTTAGGCGGTGGCGGGAGTATCTCAAGATCTCTCTCCTTGGCTTCTCTGAGGAGCTGCTCAGCTGTGATTTGAATCTCGGCCGGTGCTTTGTTTTTCACCTGCGAAAATCATGGTGTAAATAGGCAGCATAACCTTGCAGAACGAGTGAGAGGACGACGAAACGAATAGAAACATGGGGCGATGGCGTACCTTTGCCACTTTGGGCATTTTTGTTGGTTTCGCGTCCATCTTTACAGCCTGGACTACTGCTTGTTAGGAAGGTTTTTATTCTGAGATAGACGTTAATTGCTGCATTAATATTGAGAAACTTGAACGACCCACAACGTCTACCTCAAGAGACGGGACCTCCTATATGCTTTTGTAATGAGTTTAGCCCCGTTAGCAATACCAACCAATAGAGCAAAAATGCAATGTCAAAAGTGCTACCAACATAACAACTTGTCTGTGCATTAGGGACGTCCACTTACATTGGTACTACATTTATCGATATCGATAAATTTTCATCCAGGGGCTCCGCGGTTAGCCTAATAAAATTAATAAAAATCAATGTTTTCAATAAAACGACAAATGAAATTAGTATTTTATTATTGATTATCAAATCACAATAATTGTGGTCAAGGTCTATTGAATTTATTTCAGCAGCTATTTGGTTTTTCCTTAGAGGTGTCCAATCTGAGCGAACTTCATCAATCGGTGGTTTGGATTCAGGTGCTGAAATCGTCAAAAAAAGTTAAGTTGAGTCGTTATTGATTATTAATTTGTTGGTAAACTATGCTACTTACCGGGATAGTTCTGATAAATATGCTGAGATTCCAGGCCACAATAATTGTGGTCAAACCCTACTGGACCAATAGCAACAGCTGATATTTTGGCTGCTGTACAAGGTGCTGAAAATGATAACACTTTGTAATTTATCAAAGTAAACAAACTCTAGTTACAAAAAACTTCAGCGATACATGAAAAGTCTACGTACCAGAGTTGTTTTGTGAAGCTCGACAAGGTTTTTGTATAGCTGAATCTGAAAATAAACAATTGCAAGAATAGTCCGAAAAAAAAATAAATAGTTTGTTCCTGTTTACCACATAACTGCATAATTGACTATGTAACTATCAAATACATTTTTATAAAAAAATATTTTAAGTTAAAAATTAGTAAAAAAAATATTTTAGTAATTCCAATCACTAACCAGTTTCAAGTGATGCGACGTGGCTACTTGGTAAGGAAACTCAGCTAGTAAGTAATCAGGAAGAGGAGGCGCATTTATAAGTAGAGAAGATACAGCCCTGTAAAAAAATGTTTATCAAAGTATGTCATTTACGTATTAAGACGTAATAATAATATTGCGTTCTAAATGACGGAGCAAAATATATTCAAATGTTCGACGTAAAGCAAGGCGTATTTTGTGTTTTATTACATAATTATTCATGAAATGTAGTAAGTGTTACATTATAAGTTTAAAACACAACTCACCATTTCTTTAATCGGCTTCCTTTTAAAATAGTTGTAAAAATCTTTCGGCCGGAAATGATCTCTACAAACATATTTATGTTGGTGGAGTTTTTCGATGGGGATATACGATATAAGATCTTCCACAATTTTCACCCATTGTCTGCATCTAAAAAAAAAAACAACATTCAATGCAGCCACTAATAGTGCATCGTTGAAACATTGTTATGGCTTACAGCAATTCACCCGTCATGCACTGAGTAGTAATTCTGACCAAGGTACTTATCAGATATTTTTTTATCGATATTGAATATGTGTATGGCACATCACTATGACATTGAAACATCTGAGTATTTTTCTCATAGTATATTAATTACGTTATTTAACATAATTTATGATCTTGCTCTTGTGCAAGATGACAAAAACTGTAGCCAGAAATACTTACCGGTCTTCATCCCTAGGAAATTTACCCATAAACTTTCTTTTGGTACCCTTTGACCGGCTGCATCTTATTTTACAAATGGCACAAGTTCGACACCATCCGATCAATGCCAATATTAAAAGAAAATCACTAAACACTGTACAACAAGATACACACAGCTAGATATTGAACAAACCTAAAACACAAAAATTTTAACTGGAAAACGTTCTAATATGTGCCGCGTTCCGCCATATTTGTTATGTTTTCAGTTTGACATTGACAGCAAAGAAAGAGTAAGTAGTATTAAAGAGTGAGACAAAAATATGTCCGCCATTAAAACGGGGCTAAATGCGAACAAAAATTTCAAAGTTCCTACTTGCGCTAGGCTGGTCTACCTGTCTAATTTGTGCCATCACAACGACCTGAGCAGAAACCATAGAGTAACTTAGATAGAAACCGAAAACCCGTAGAGGGAGTACTCTATCTACGCGAAAACCGTTAATACAGTTGGTTACTGGGTTGACGGATATTGCGCACAGAGCATATAAACACTACGTTTTATATTGCGGACAGTTGTTAATCTGTTACTAATTAAATCGTCAAAATCTGGGTTGCCAAATATAACATCAAATTGCCGTATATATGAAACAAAATCGCAGATCTGCCGTATTATCGGTTGGTGGGGTGGGTAAAGTTATCTTATTGTTTTTGTGTTTCTAAGTACATTTTCAACTTTCTATATTGCCTTTTTTATACTTACATAAATTTTGTTTGATTTTTCTATTTTTCGACTTTTCTTTATCATAATTAAATGTTTCAAATACAGTGCTTGTGCAATTAATATTTTTATTCGCTTTTCATTTTGATAAGCATATCTCCTGACACCTCCAAATTTGTGCAACCGCCTTGATTTCGAATAGCTTGTGTTCGCGCGAGAATCGATCGCGCGACGTAATCATGAATCTGTGGTCATTCATTCACCATTCATTCGTTCCGGTGCCGTCACTCGTGCCGCCCGCTCGCTACTAATTTATCCAGCCATCTGCACACAAATTCGCACTGTGACCTACGCGCGTGATAAGTGCTCGAATTCTCGTGAAGTGATAGACATTTTGGTGACCATGAAACTTTATCAGCTCAAAGAACAATATATTGACAATATTAGACTATAAGTGAACAGTACAGGAGTGTTCTCCGTGCGCTGGACGCATCAGCTCATCCATCACCGCTCATCATCTGCCCAACAGCTAAAGCGAGCCATCATCCACCATCACCAAGTAAGTCCATTCACTTCACCTCCCATTCCGCTCTCTCAACCAGCCCATCGTGAGGTAGACCTAGCCGACATTGGCTAACTACCATTTTTGGTCTTTGAGCCGTTATTGAACCGGCTACCCATCATACAGTCCACTAGTTACCATTTTTGGTCTTCGAGCCGTAAATTGATCCGGCAACCCATCATACAGTCCACTTGTCGTATTTTCTGCCCGTTCCCTTTAAAATATATACCAATTTTTACGCATAAGTACGTAAATTAATTGTCCAAGTTCCAAGTTCCATTGTACAAGTTAAAAAGTTCCCTATAATTACGTAAACAAGGTCCCAGACCTAACTATTTTCATCTCAGCCCAAGTAAGCTATAAAGTGAATCTCTGCCCATATTCAATAGTTCCATAAAATAAGTCTAAAGTACTTAAAACTATTATTTCTGCTCAAATCCATAGAAATAAAAATAAGTAGGTAGTTTGTGAAAAAGTTCATAGTACTAGAACATCCCAGAAACGTCGAGAGCTCGGCGTAGGTACCTACCTATAGCTTCGATTCGTGTATTTCGTGTTGCTACGTACTACGGTTACCTACCTATAAATGTGTTAGTACTTAGGTACTTACTTATATCCATAAGTGCTAATTGTTTGTGTTTGTTACGTTTTGTGTGAATGCATTCATTATTCCATGTTAATTTTCAGCTCAAATAATATCTCCGAATAGAATAACTTCTTTTCGGTTACGGACGTACTTACTTGCTATTGTTTAGTCCTCCATAAGTCATTCATTCATTTCAAAGTAAAGGGTTTGGCAGTCTCGAAGTCTGTTGATAAAAAAATACTAGTGCCTACTTCTAACATTCCATGACGTGATACATTTTAAAAGTTTGTTTATTTAACAACAAGGGCCGAGGTCCTCATACTCGTCGCAAATTCAGCCCATAACTCGGCTTCTACAACTCAGCTCAATACATACAGGGTGAATTATATAGGTGTCCCATTTTTTATTAATTTTTTTCTCTCTCTTATTTATCTGCTGCCTTTATACATACAGGCTATTAATTTCAGCAAAGTTATATTATAGGTACAGGGTGTAAAAAAAAATGTTTTGTTTCTCTGTCTTTCTCTTTGCCATTTGCTGCCTTCACAAATACAGGGTGCTCATTTAAGTAACGTTACACTATACAGGTTGTTTAAAAAAAAAAAATTCTCCTCTTACTATATATTTCAGCTCCATTACCAAAACTTAACCACATTGTTTAAATTTAAATACATATATATTTCATGCCAAATATCCATTTTGTCTAGTACCTTCACGTATCAGCCCAAGCGTATTGACTCGGTTTGTTGGTTTCATAGAGTACAACTTTTAACATTTCTTCTCTGTTTATTGCAAACTCACACATACTCATATACTCATACTCATACACCATGCCTACCAAATCTCAAGCCGCTATTTTCCGTGAGGCATCAAAAGCCATCCTTCTGCTCAAGGAAATTTCTGTGGCGGTGCTCGCCAAGGACGCAAAGCGGTATTGTTTGGCCGACTTCACTGCTAGGTACACAAAGCTCGAAGAGCATAAAAGTAGATTGGAGGACGTCTACCACGAAGTTCTAGACGACGAAGACCTCTCTGATGAAACAGAAGCCGCCTACACGGGCAAATACGAAAGCGCAATTGCCGACTACAACGACGTTTTAGTCGCGTTCGAAAAGCTAAGCGTTTCAGCCTCAGCCCTCCCGCAGACGTCTCACCCCTCCACCTCAGCCACGCCTGCAACAGTTCTGCTCAGAATTGCGCTACCAAAATTCAGCTCAAAAGTTGAAGACTGGCCTTCCTTTATAGCCATTTTCAAAAGCCTCACCGATGACATGGCCACCATTTCAGATGCTGTCAAGCTCCACTACCTGCTCTCGTGCCTATCAGGCGAGGCACGCAGTTTGGTGTCCCATCTTCAGCTCACCAGCGAGAATTTTTCCGTGGCCATGGATATTCTCACTCGGCGCTACGAAAATCGTCGCGTATTGATCGACCGCTTCGTAGACATTATCCTGGGGCTACCACATATTCATGCACGCTCAGACATCCGCACGCTCTTTATGACTCCGCTCATTTCCGCTCAATGTGCACTCAACAATCTAGATCTGCCTATGAAAGATTGTGACTACGTTTTCGTGTCCATAGTGGTACGAAAACTTAAAGGTGCGCTCCGAACCCTCTTCGAGCGTAAATACGGATCGCGCCAAACTCTGCCCACACTTAAAAATCTTATCAGTTTCCTAGATGACCACGCACGTTGTGTCGAGACCGAGTGGTCTAATCCAGCCCACCCACAACCTAGGCAGCAATCGCCACAGCCTGCCCCATACCACACTCATACTCCTGTTACTTCTCCCCGAGGCTCGCCTCGTCAGCCCATGCAACAAGAATTTCACCCCGTGGCCCCGGTTAGAAGTCGGCCAGAGTACCGCTCCACATCCCCAGCTCAACACAGGCCCGTTTACTCGGTACAGTCAGCTCATCAGACTACCGTCTCTAACCACATGCCCTGCCCATTCTGTAGAGATAGAAGCCACAAGCTCATCGCCTGCCCACAGTACAACGACCAACCGATCCAAGGCCATTGGGACTTCATTCAGGCCCGCAACCGCTGTCGACGCTGTCTGGGCCCCCATTATGAAAATGAGTGCAAGTCCACACGTACCTGTAAAGAGTGTGGAAACGCCAGACACCACACATCTCTTCATCGCCCCAACGCTCCATCCCCCACTCATACATCCGCTCATCTACTCCCTCCTCATCTGCGAGAGCAACCCAGGCAGCGCCAACCTCATGACAATCAATACTTTTCGGCTCACGCATAACAAGTGACCCCTTCGCCCCAAAACAACCCGCCCAATAACTCACGCTTCCCCTGTAGGCCTAGTGCAGGTGGCCAACCATGACTACCTACAATAACAGAGCACAACGAAGAAAATGAAGAAAATCAGCACACACAAACACATTCAGCCCACACACACTCAGCTCACACACACAGCTCAAATACACACACATCACAAGCTCACTCCGCGAATTCAGCTTCAACAGTAAATCATTACTGTTATAATTCCGTACAACCTGAAGAGCACGTAACTAATTCACCGATTTTATTGCCTACCGTTTCTCTAAAAATAGCAGACGTGCATGGTCAATATCACAACGCACGAGCCCTGTTAGATTGCGGTAGCATGCTAACACTGATAAGTGTGATAACTCAGCGCATGGCTCGAAATTTAAATTTACCGCCAAATTTAACAACACTAAAAATCGCCGGAGTAGGCAACCAACTTACACAGGAATCAAAATCGTCAATCACAATAGTGTGCCGACCTACACATCGTGATACGCTTACGATTACGGCTACTGCACATGTTTTAAAAAATGTTACCGGTTATCTACCTCTACAAAGGGTCCCACACATTGCACGGTTGAGTAAGCAACCACTGATTCCCTTGGCAGATCGGGAGTACAATATACCAGCTCCTATCGATCTTTTGTTAGGTTCAGACGTTCTTGGCCAAGTTCTGGACGGGACTAAGGTCTCGTTAGGCCCGGGGGAGCCTATAGCCTTCGGCACGATTTTTGACTTTGCATTGATAGGCCCCATTGAGGACTTATATGCAACACCGACAAACCAGTGTAACTCAGCTCACGTTATCAACTCCCAGTCGGAAACTGACATATCGGCACACGAGATTCTCAAAAGCATTGAAAGGTTCTGGGAAACCAAAGAACCCCACGCCCGACTAAACAAACTCACTACACTTCTGCCAAACTCGATAAAGAATAGAGGTAAACAAACCAATTTAGGGTTATCACAACTCACGTTTTACAAATCTTCTATTGTTAACATGATTATAGCCTTTTACTTGCTAAGTATTTATTAACAATTCCTATTGCAGCATATTTAACTAGAATCACTCAAATAACATGCATATTACCTTGTCATTTCGAAAAACTATAAAAAAATCGACATTAATTTTACGCGACAGCCCTACAGAAAAATAAACATGGATGAAATTCAGGTGTGACAAACATTTTGGGAAATTTAGTTTATGCCAACAAGTGAAGTTTAGTCGTTTGTCAATACGTGTATATGGCATAAGTATATATATGTGTGACAAAATGGCACAAGACAAAAATATAGATTGCCCCCATATCATTGTGAATTAAATCCGATAGAAATCATATGGGGGCAAGTAAAAGGCCATTGCTGCCAAAATTAAAACTTTTTGAACGGCCGAACTAAATAAAGGTCCTGTTAGATGAGGCAATAAGTAAAATTACTCCAGCAGCATAGCAACGTTGTGTTGAACACGTAATTAAAGAAGAGAAGAAAACGCCGAATTTGATGGTGTAATGGATAATGTCATTGATGAATTTATAATTCAAGTCTCCGGAGACACAAATTCATCCTCCTCTTTGGGCAGTGACAGTGACGATTAGTGTGAACATATGAATAAAAATATATACAAAGAACTTTCTTTTATTGCAATATTTGCAGTAGCTACCAATCTCCTCATTTTCATAGTAGCATCTATAGGTACTTATTAATATTATAAAGTTGAAGAGTTTGTATGTTTTTTGCTTAAGCGCGCTTAATTCTATTAGGAAAATCATACGGCATGGCTCGCGTAGATGTTTGTTAAATCTGTGTGTCATATTTCAGTGTTGTCATATGTCATATTCAAATCGGTTTAGCCTTACACTATAAAATCATAAACATATAAACATAAATAATCATTTTACATTAGTAGGAGGAACGATTATCATTTGTATGAAAATGATTTCTAGAAAAGGTTGTTAACATCTGCGTTTTAGGTGTAAACAAGTCGTTTCCCAGCAACGGTTTGTTTATCGCCATTCGTTATCGAATTTGGCTCAGGTATAGTCCTTTGGAAGATCAGTGTGAGGAAATATTCAGCACAACTACCACTCGTGACACTTCAGGTCGCTACATGGTCACTCTGCCATTTCAGACCAACGCTCCAGAACTCGGTAACACTCACGCTACTGCATTACGTTGATTCCTTAATTTAGAAAAGAAGCTCCTATCAGATCCGCCCCTCCGCGCAAAATACAATGATTTTATGGCAGAATATATTAATTTAGGTCACATGTCTCTATGTCATCCCAATACTTTTACTCATAAGCCTCATTTCTATATTCCTCACCATGGCATCTTTAAGTCTGGAACGGAAAAACTCCGCACAGTTTTTGACGGCAGCTGCAAGAGTTCAATTGGCGTCAGCCTTAATGACTGTCTCCACACTGGTCCAGCCCTTCAACAGGATATTGTTGACATTATAATGAATTTTAGAACCCATCCTGTGGTGTTCAGCACTGATATACGCATGATGTTTAGGAACATTCTCACTCACCCAGATCACAGAAGCTTTCAGCTCATTCTCTGGCGATCATCACCAGATCAGCCCTTACTCACATACGCTTTAAATACTGTCACGTATGGTTTACGTTCAAGTCAATATCATGCTATCCGCACACTCTTAAAATTAGCTGATGATGAAGGTCATAGCTATCCTGCAGCTGCTAAAGTTATACGTGACTCCATATTCGTCGATGATATTCTGTGTGGTCACGACTCAATAGAATCCGCTCAAGCACTTCAAACCGAGCTGATAGAATTATTAGCTTTGGGAGGTTTTCAGCTCAGTAAATGGACCTCTAATTCCCCAGTACTACTTGAACGATTCCCAGAAGACCAATGTGACATGACCAAGAATTTTGATGTCAGCCCAGACCTTAACGCTATTAAGGTGCTCGGTGTGCAGTGGATTCCACAATCTGATGAATTTACGTATCGTACCTCTCTCTCACCTATAACTCACATTACAAAGAGAACGATACTCAGCGCAGTAGCGTCTCTTTATGACCCCAACGGTTGGGTGACACCTGTCATTATTCGAGCAAAGATTCTCCTTCAGAAGCTGTGGCTTCTTAAACTAGGATGGGACGATCCCACACCTGATGATATACAGAATCAATGGCTGGAGATTGCCGAAGATCTCCCTCAGCTCTTACACCTCCGTTTCCCCAGACACATCCGTAGCCCAGATAAACTCAGCTCTGCTTACTCGCTTCACGGGTTCGCAGACGCCTCAGAAACCGGCTTTGCAGCCGTCATATATCTTCACGAGATGAAGGCCGATGGACGCGCTAACGTACATCTCATCGTGGCCAAGTAAAAGGTAGCACCCATTAAAAATCGGCTCACAATCCCCAAGCTAGAACTCTCAGCTGCTAACCTACTCATCCAACTCATAATTCGTGTTTCTGCCTAGCTTTCGGCACATATACCTATAACTCAATATATTTGCTGGTCCGACAGCACAATAGTACTCGCATGGCTTAATACGCCTCCACATCGACTTCAGGTCTAAGAATCTAATCGAGTAGTGAAAATAAACTCAACCCCATTTAAAATAACATGCATGAGACACGTTCCAACACATATCAACCCTGCAGACTGTGCAAGCAGAGGTATTTCCGCACAATCATCTTTGGTGGTCACCAGTATGGCTCAAGGAGTCTCCTGAAACATGGCCACAGATGCCACCAGCTCTGGGTCATCATGCTATTCCTGGCCTTAAGCCCAAGAAAGTACAAGCCCATGTAGCAGTCCCTGATGTGGACACTGATCTGCTCACTTGTTTCAGCTCACTCGATAAGCTCGTTGGAGTTACAGCTTGTCTTAAACGCTTTCAATTTAATTGTCAGCTCATTCTGCCTAGTTCAAGTCCTCTCGTACACCTCATTATAGATCACTACCACAAAATACACTGCCATCCTGGCACAGACACTTTACACGCAATACTCCGCCAGCAGTTCTGGATATTATCGACACGTCGCGTTATCAGACATCGCGTTTTCAAATGTATTACTTGTTTCCGATGTCGCCCACAGTCTAAGGCACCGGTAATGGCCGATCTGCCCATAGACCGAGTTACACCTCAACCAGTATTTAGTCAGGTATCAATAGACTTCGCAGGACCGTTTCTCGTCAAATCCAGCACATTACGAAATGCCAAACTCTTGAAAGCGTACTTTTGTATATTTGTGCGTCTCTCAACAAAGGCGGTTCACTTGGAATCAGTCTCGTCGCTCAGCACTAATGCCTTTCTCGCGACATTACAGAGATTTATTTCGCGTCGCGGTATTCCCGTTCTCATACGCTCAGACTGCGGTACTAATTTTGTAGGCGCTAGGAATCAGCTCGTTGCAATTCAGAATTTCCTAGCTTTCAACGATGATGCAATCACACATAAGCTTAGCAATCAGCACATAACTTGGTTATTAAATCCACCTAGCGGACCGTGGTTCGGTGGTCTACATGAAACAGCAGTCAGATCTACAAAACAACTGCTTTATCGCGTAGTTGGTGAGCAACACCTCACGTTTGAGGAGTTTGCTACATTATTGACACGAATCGAGGCTGTGCTGAACTCTCGGCCTCTCTGCCCACTCTCTTCAGATCCCACAGATTTCGAAACTTTGACGGCAGGCCACTTCATAATTGGCCGTCCTCTTTCAGCTCTTCCCGAGACTTCATTTGATGATAGGTCTCTCTCAGCCCTTAAACGTTTTCAACTCATTCAAGCACTTTCTCAGCGCTTTTGGGCTCTATGGACCAAATCCTACCTCCACACTCTCCAAACCCGCTCCAAATGGATCTCTCCTTCTTCCCCTCCTCAAATCGGCGAGCTCGTCCTCATCATGGAAGATAACATACCGCCTCTGCACTGGATGAGAGGAAGAATCACTCGCCTCCTACCTGGAAAGGATGGCGTTGTAAGAGTAGTCGACCTGGATACCAGCACAGGGACCCTTAGACGACCGGTCCTCAAGATTGCCAGGCTCCCACTAGCCATTGAAGATGGAGGATTTGGGCCTTCCCCCCAGGATGTTCGCGCGAGAATCGATCGCGCGACGTAATCATGAACCTGTGGTCATTCATTCACCATTCATTCGTTCCGGTGCCGTCGCTCGTGCCGCCCGCTCGCTACTAATTTATCCAGCTATCTGCACACAAATTCGCACTGTGACATACGCGCGTGATAAGTGCTCGAATTCTCGTGAAGTGATAGACATTTTGGTGACCAAGAAACTTTATCAGCTCAAAGAACAATATATTGACAATATTAGACTATAAGTGAACAGTACAGGAGTGTTCTCCGTGCGCTGGACGCATCAGCTCATCCATCACCGCTCATCATCTGCCCAACAGCTAAAGCGAGCCATCATCCACCATCACCAAGTAAGTCCATTCACTTCACCTCCCATTCCGCTCTCTCAACCAGCCCATCGTGAGGTAGACCTAGCCGACATTGGCTAACTACCAGCTTGTTTAGCTAAGACTCTAAGAGTGGGATATATAAAACGGTTGCATGAGACATCTAGTTCAATTTATGTCAGCAGGAAAATTTTCTTTGGAAAATCCCGAGAATCGGACACATTTATTACGTTTTGTTTTTAGTAATTTTTGTTTTAAGCTTACGAGCACGTTGGACTTGAATTGCCGTATTATATGATACGGCAGTCGAAGTCCTGCCGTATACCGTATATTTGAAAAAACATCCATGAATTACCGTATATTACGGCAATTGCCGTATCAATAATAACACTGATTGCGGATATTGTCAAATACCGTAGACAGAGAATAGAATAGACTGGGCGCGTATACCTTTGAGATGGAGATAGAAGTAGGTACTTTATAAGAGTTGCTAGCATAACCCATAATTCCCAAAAGTATGTTTTGCGTATTTACAAGTTGTAAACAGAAATCGGGAAATAAATCAATACCACAATAGAAGCAAAAAAAATTATTAAAATTATACGTGGGACACTCAGAAAGTTTTGAGAAACTAAAAAAGTAACTTCTATGAAAAAAATATTTTTATTAAATCTTTTCAAAGAATTAACCATCAGCTTCTATACCGAGTTTCATGCGTCTGAAACAATTTTCAAAACATTTTTTCCAGTCTTCCGCAGACACCTCTTCCACGGCCTTCCCAAACGCTGCTAGCGCATCTTCCGGCGATGACAACTGTATCCCTTTGAGCTGATTTTTAATTTTAGGGAATTTAAAAGAAGTCACACGGAGCCAAATCAGGATTTTTCAGGCTGTCCATCGTTGGAATAGCAGTAGCTCTTGTACTAGTACTTGCAACCGCAAGTGATGGAGAATACGATGATGTAGCCTCAGGAAGAGTCTGGAAAGAACACAAACGGCGTTTAAAAAAAAATACCTTTCAAAGTATACTATAGTTTAGAACCTTAGTTAACTATACATTAAGTAGAGATTGAAAAAATAATAGACCCAGGACAAAGACGTAATTTTACATTGAACGGTATATTCACGAATATATTTGTTAGGTAAACCATAACATAATAATGAACGAATATCATCATCATAGGCCTTTGCGTCCATCACGGACGATTCAAACAGGGCCTAAGGACACAGGACTTGACACTTTTTTGAGTGACTGAAAAGTCCTATTCGAGAGCGGCAGCCCCTGCCGTATGTAGGACATATAAAGAGAAGGTCCGGAGTCGGGTCATTTCGGATTTGGTGCCTCCTTGCTCTCCAGGCTTCTCTGTCCACAACGAGTTCCTCCCAGCTGTGGTGGACGATCCCAAATGCCGCCATGTCACGCTTAGCGCAGTCTTTAAAGCGCAGTAGCGGTCTGCCGACACGCCTTTTGGCGGGCGCTACCTCACCAAGCATGACAGCTTTTGGCAGACGAGTAGCGTCCATGCGCTGCACATGCCCCAGCCAGCGCAAACGGCGCTCCTTGAGTAAGGCTGTGAGACTGGGCAGCTGTGCTAGTTCCAGGACTCTCTCGTTTGTGACTCTATCCTCCCATATAATGCCTAATACGTTGCGAAGACAGCGCATGTGGAAAGTGTTCAGCCGACGTTCCTGTTTTGCATACGATGTCCAAGTCTCGGCGCCGTACAAGATTATACTCAAGATGCATGCCTGATACACGATCATCTTCGTCTTGGTGGTAAAATGTTTGTTATCCCATACTCTTGTCTAAAGCTTACCGAACATTGTGGCCGCCCTGCCGATGCGGGTGTCGATCTCCACATCTAGTGAGAGATTGCTCGATACATGCGAACCCAAGTAGCAAAACTTATCGACTACCTCCAAGGCCGTTCCATCTAGCAAAATTAACGGCTTTTCCAACTAGCCCTTTGCCAATATTACAGTCTTCTTCGCGTTAATAGACATGGAAAACAAGGTGCATGCGCGAGAGAACTTGTCCATCACAGACTGGAGCTCTTGCGGGGAGTTTGCCATAAAGGCTGCGTCGTCGGCAAACATCAGACTATCGACATACAGATCGTCGCGTTTCTGCCTGGATCTGAGAAGAGAAAGGTTGTAAAGTCTCCCGTCGGTCCTTGTGTGTAAATGGATGCCCTGCTGGTTGTCGCCAAAAGCTGTTTTTACCAGCAGCGAGAAAAATATTCCAAACAGGGTGGGAGCCAAGACACACCCCTGTCGCACGCCCCTGCCCTGCCTTTACTTTAAATTTAAGAAGATACCGGTGTTTTTCTCCTAAAAATTGTACTTTTCTTGTTCGGTGATCAAAAATTAAATCTTTTAAAGAACTCTCCATCAGCCGCTATACCAAGTTTCATGTGTCTGAAACAATTTTCTAAACATTTTTTCCAGTCCTCCGCAGACACCTCTTCCACGGCCTTCCCAAACGCTGCTAGCGCGTCTTCCGGCGATGACAACTGTATCCTTTTGAGCTGATTTTTAATTTTAGGGAATTAAAAAGAAGTCACACGGAGCCAAATCAGGATTTTTCAGTTTGTCCATCGTAGGAATATCAGTAGCTCTTGTACTAGTACTTGCAACCGCAAGTGATAGAGAATACGATGATGTAGCCTCAGGAAGAGCCTGGAAAGAACACAAACGGCGTTTAAAAAAACAATATAAGGTTTGCTGGAAGAAATCTCTTTCAGAGATAAGCTCGCCTTTGTACATGTTATTTCTTATGTAATGTCCTATTAAATGTTTCGTGTGCAATAAAGTATAATAATAATAATAATAATAATACCTTTCAAAGTATACTATAGTTTAGAATCTTAGTTAACTATACATTAAGTAGAGATTGAAAAAATAATAGACCCAGGACAAAGACGTAATTTTACATTGAACGGTATATTCACGAATATATTTGTGAGGTAAACCATAACATAATAATGTACGAATATATTGAATCACTAAAATATACCCATAACTAATATTATTTACACCCTTACAAATAATGCATTGAATGGTCTATTCGCAAATATATTTGTGAGGTAAACTATAAAATAATAATGTACGAATATATTGCATCACTAAAATGTACCTACAACTAGTATTATTTTAGGGAGTCCTTACCGGCAAAAACAGTTTCGGAACGGAACCTTCTGTCACAAAAGTAGAACTCTTTGTTTTTCGAAAACTATGTGTCTCTACTCTCGAAATGACGGGAACAATCACGGGTATACTTTGTCGGTTGCCAGTCAGTCCAAACGACCCGTGGCTTTAACCCATATGGTCCATAGAGCCTGATCAGCTGGGTACCTGTAAAATAATTTTGAACAATATAAACATTATGTGCCCGGATAACGGGGAAAGACTTGCCAATGGTACGTTTGGGACCTCGTCAAAACAAGGGTCTCACTCGTGGTTGGTTCCTCTGCCTACACCCTCGGGGACATCGGGCGTGAGTTTTTATCTTCACATTTGGCCTTCCTTGTTTTTGCCAACACTAAGGGATTTTTTGTATATTAAGTCTCGTAACACTAACATTATTATAAACCGTCTAAATTAAGATTGTCGCAGTTAGATTACCAATCTATCGTATGAGCACCTACATAATTTAGACGGGTAACACCAAAATATTGAAATTTTCGATTTAGTTTTCAAGGCACATATTTATCTAATTTCGGGGTAATTGAGTGCAGTAGATGCATTTTAAACCTTGCCGTAGTCTTGAACATCATAAAAATAGAGATTAGAGGAGAATTAATAGAACTTACGAAATGAAAGGTTATGTTGGCGTTTTTACGCTCACTGCGGCTTCCACAGCCTAAAATGCTGCAATTTGCCATTATATCACTTTCGTCCAAGGCCGTGGAAGAGGTGTCTGCGGAGGACTGGAAAAAATGTTTAGAAAATTGTTTCAGACACATGAAACTTGGTATAGCGGCTGATGGAGAGTTCTTTAAAAGATTTAATAAAAATATGTTTTTCATAGAAGTTAGTTTTTTAGTTTCTCAAAACTTTCTGAGTGTCCCACGTATAATTTTAATAATTTTTTTTGCTTCTATTGAGGTATTGATTTATTTCCCGATTTTCTGTTTACAACAAACAACTGTAAAGACAAAATGTTAAATGAATGGACGTCAAAGCTGTTAGTTTCACAATTAATAAATTGTGGTGATCACCTTATTCCAAAAAATATCTGACTATGTAGATGCAAATTATACCTTACTTCAAAGTAGGTATGTCAAGTTACTTATCAGCATCAGTCTATAATGGATGAAGCTTGTAACCCAAATTGCTTTTCTAAAGAGATGTAAAACGAAAGTGTTTAAAAGTGGAATATTTTATTATTTAAGCAGCTCTCTTTTGTAGTTACGCCTTTATTAAAAGTTTCTTTTTATTTCCAGGTCAGTACTGAACATGCGAAGTGAGCAAAAATGTCTGTTATCTGCCAATATTATCTGCCACGGTCATATTCTTCTTTCTTGATCAAATTTACTGCAGACTGACGTAGTTGATGATCCTTGTAGTCATCCGTTCAAAAATTCCTTCGTTGATGACCACCCCTATCTATTGTCTAAAATCTGTCAACGAAACGTATAATATCAGAATTCATCACATGACATATCAAATTACCGCATCCATCGAATTACTGAATTATGACTTGCAATATAATATTGTGCTATTTATATACGTTGTGCCGGCAACTATTAGCGACAGATTGCGGTCGAAGATGGATGTACGTAATATTAGCAATAGTATTTTTTTTTCAAACTTCATTGCAAGATAAATATAGATATTAAGCTTTGATAACTTGTTCAATTAACTTTTAATACAAGGTCTTAGCTCGATCTGTATTTTTAACAGATTTTTTTCTGAAGCATAGGCCTTCAGCAAGAAATCCGATACGGAGTATTGACGTTGACGTTGACGAATATAATAACTATTTTGGATAGAAAAGTGTTGCTTTTTAAATTATTTTGATAAAACATTGATTTAAAACTTATATAAAATGCCATTTGATGATATAATTAATTACATGATTTAATTCAAGAAGTCTTCATTTTTTTTACATTTCTATCGATATCGATGGACAGTTAGGCCCATCCTTAGTCGGTAGCGTTTGACACTAGGGCCTAAACGCACCTTGAAATCGGTGCATTGATAAACGTAGTGTTATCTCTTTTTTCCTAAGAAAGATTGGTAAGCGGAAGCAGGACAGCATTACTGTCGAAGGTTTCTGCTAGGGTACTGCTACCCCTTGGCCGCAAGCCTCTTTGATGGTACCCACAGAACAAAATGGTACCTTTCTAATATCTGGGTTGGACGGAACGTAAAAACAGGCAAAACCAAACGTCAAAAAGTTTGTTTTGTTTGACATGGTCGTAAACTCCGAAAAAGTATTAGCTCATGTCTAATAGAATAGAACTGTGAATCCTGCAGCATGTATTCAGTCCACCGATTTCTATTTTTGCCAAAATGTACTCGTGAGTAGCTATTAATTCTATAATAGTTTTTGAGGTTATATTACACACGTCTTAATGTTTCAGATCCATACTCGTCTATCCTTCGCCCCATTAGCCACACAATCAGAAATGCCAATGAACAAATGCAATGCATTAAATTCGCATCAGAGGAGCCCAACACTGACTGGGTAAAGTTAAAAAATATTGTTCTGAACAAACCTGGCACTATCAATTTGAAAAATTTTGAAGGCGTTATGCTTAAGACCATGGTTAACTCACAGAAATTCGATGCTGCACTCTCCTATGCCAATTTTCTCAGGAAAACAAATGATGAACTTTCATTGGGCTCAATAAATGGTTTGCTCTCTTTGTACTATGAGTTGGGCAAGAAAGGTCATCTTACAGGTGAATACAGAGAATTCATTTTGGAGCTTTATAATAAACTTTATCAGAAGCACAAAGTATTGGACTATTCTACCTGTGAGAGACTATTACATGCACTGTGTGTCATTGACGAATTCGAAAAAAGTGTTAAAGTTTTAGAAAATATAACTATTACTACAACTCCCACTCATTCTGCATATAGTATTCTTATATCTACACTGTTTAGGAACAATAAAAGTTCTGAAGCACAGGCTATGATCAAACGAAGTATAAATGACAGACGGCCACTTCAAGACATAGCTTATGAGGGATGGATCCAATATATTGTTAAGAAATATAAACAGAAAAAGACAAAAGTAAAGCATTTGGATGAAATTTGTGTGCACATAGCTAACACCTTTGTAACTGTGAAGCAAGATACAGCAGATAGAATTAAAGACACTTATACTTCCTTGGGATGGAATGCTCAGTTTTCTGCTCTCGAGAAAAGGTAACATTATTTATATTTCTAGTTTGCCTTCTGGTTAGTTAGTTAAGAGGCTATGCCGCCGCGAAATCGAACTAAGATGGGCGTGGCTTAGCTGCATGCGCGGGGGACGGGAGTAGTAATACGGACCACGGGGGGCAAGTCCGGCTTGGTGGAGGATTGTAAGACCTTGGTGGATCTTACGGTCAGATGATATCAAGCCGCCCGTTGGGCCCCTGACATGGCCAAAATGCCATATATAAAATACCTATTTCGTATTAGCAAAGGGGAAGATAAAAAGTACCCGGAACCGGAGTGCGTGCATGCAACGACTTATGAATGATAAAACGAAGGCAATCTGTCAGGATCGTGGCAAGTGGCAGTCCCTAGCCCTCTGGGATACTGGCGTGAGGTTATTAATGTATGTATGTATGTATGTATGTATGTATGTATGTATGTATGTATGTATGTATGTATGTATGTATGTATGTATGTATGTATGTATGTATGTATGTATGTATGTATGTATGTATGTATGTATGTATGTATGTATGTATGTATGTATGTATGTATGTATGTATGTATGTATGTATGTATGTATGTATGTATGTATGTATGTATGTATGTATGTATGTATGTATGTATGTATGTATGTATGTATGTATGTATGTATGTATGTATGTATGTATGTATGTATGTATGTATGTATGTATGTATGTATGTATGTATGTATGTATGTATGTATGTATGTATGTATGTATGTATGTATGTATGTATGTATGTATGTATGTATGTATGTATGTATGTATGTATGTATGTATGTATGTATGTATGTATGTATGTATGTATGTATGTATGTATGTATGTATGTATGTATGTATGTATGTATGTATGTATGTATGTATGTATGTATGTATGTATGTATGTATGTATGTATGTATGTATGTATGTATGTATGTATGTATGTATGTATGTATGTATGTATGTATGTATGTATGTATGTATGTATGTATGTATGTATGTATGTATGTATGTATGTATGTATGTATGTATGTATGTATGTATGTATGTATGTATGTATGTATGTATGTATGTATGTATGTATGTATGTATGTATGTATGTATGTATGTATGTATGTATGTATGTATGTATGTATGTATGTATGTATGTATGTATGTATGTATGTATGTATGTATGTATGTATGTATGTATGTATGTATGTATGTATGTATGTATGTATGTATGTATGTATGTATGTATGTATGTATGTATGTATGTATGTATGTATGTATGTATGTATGTATGTATGTATGTATGTATGTATGTATGTATGTATGTATGTATGTATGTATGTATGTATGTATGTATGTATGTATGTATGTATGTATGTATGTATGTATGTATGTATGTATGTATGTATGTATGTATGTATGTATGTATGTATGTATGTATGTATGTATGTATGTATGTATGTATGTATGTATGTAAAATACCTAATGTATAAAATAAATAATTTATTTTTTGTGTAGAACTTTTCAACGTTTGGAAAGAGCTTCTAACGATTTTAACCGATAAAATAATGTAGATTAACAAACTTTCTAAATTATATGTATAGAAAAAATCTTACTTCTACATTATTTTTGTAATCATTTCCCGTGCTCTTTCTTTTAGGCGTTCATCTCGTTTGATTTAACTTTTTTTCGGCAGTTGTTGCCCATTGCGATATAATTTGTCACAGTTTTCCGATGTTTAACACTCAACACTGATTACAATGAATACTACACTACTCTAAGCCTATAATGCAATGACTATTTACGAAATTTTTATCGTGAACAGCGCGGACAAGCGCCGCACAGACCTCCTTCTCTCATAAGAGCTCAGCGGGCACTGCACCGACAGTGACAAACATATACGCTGCTCGGAGGAAAACGAGATGACAATAGTACGCGCAAATCTCGCCCTTAGCATTATTTTGATGCGTAAAGTTAATTAATTTGTTAAAATTCAACCACAGCAGTAAATAGAAAACTGAATCACATAAATCTGCATCTCTAAATTGCTTATTCAGAGAAAAAACACAGCTGATGTATGTAAAGGCGTTGCCGAGTACTAGCAAAAAAACGCAAAAATAAAACTGTACTTTGGAATTAATTTCTATCGAGAAATTTTATCCAATTGCGTTTTCCATTTTCATAAACCTAGAAAATATAGTCTAGAATCATATAGTCTGAAATCAAATCTATAAACCTTGTATGAATGTAATACGAACGAATGAAAAACTCCTAATATCAGCGTTATATCGCCTTAACACTAAATGTGAATTTAATTACCTATATAATTATAGTTTTGCAAAAAATTGTAGACACTAAAATTTGCCAATAAATACTCTTTTTCTGTCTATATTTACACAGGTAAGAAAAAGAAATAAACGGCCCCAGTGCTAGTTGGAGTCATGCTGTTGGGTTCCTTAACATTATCTATACAACATTAGACACCAATGTTGAGAAAAAACAGCAAAAAAATCATGTTAGTGACTTCAGAAATGCATCATTTGTGAACATTTTAACTTACTTCCTATAATAGTGCATGAGACGTAGCATGCACCAGACAGACAGTGGAGTCTTAGTAACAGGGTCCGTAAAGTCCTATTAAAGAGTAAACCCTTTGGGCAACTGGTAGGTTACGAATGCAATTATTAAAAAAAAATTGCTTTAAATGAAGGCAAATGATCAGATTTTTTTTTGTAAAATAATTAGTTAAGTTTCATTCCGATAAAATTTATTTGTACTGATTAATTCTTTGTTTTGCCTAGCTATAAGATTATACAATCATCATAATGAAGCCAATATACATACCACCATAGGGCTCAGGCCTTCTCCCGGAGAGAGAGTATGGGCAAAAAGTTAACATTATTAACTTTTTATTTCAGTGGGAAATGCGAATCCTGTAAGCAAACCCTAGACCGTCTAAGTTTGACAGACGAAGAGTTCCGACTTTTACAGACAAATGTTAAGGAGAAACTCATAGTTGGCTCAGATTTGTTCCTGAAAACGTCACCAGATGAACTAAAGAGATTCACAAACTTCTTGGACAGAACCGCTCCTTACGATATAGTTTTGGATGCTTTGAACATAGCATTTGCGACGAGCCAGCAGCATAACGTAAATAAAGTGAATTTGCTCTCTGTGATAGTGAGCAATCTGCTGGAGCAAAATAAAAAGATCATGCTTCTAGGGAGGAAACATATGCTCAAGTGGCCAAGGAAACAGATGCAGTATCTCATGTCTAATACACACAATTTCTTCACTGAAGACTTGTAAGTTTTCAGTTTTCACTTAGGGTTGCGCAACACTGCGCGCTTGCGTTTTGCCAGAATAAATTTGCCCCATTCTAGGTGGGGCGATATGTGACGTGCACTCACTTCATCAATATTATAGGTTTCATTAAAAATAGCCGGACAAGTGCGAGTCGAACTCACCCACCGAGGGTTCCATACCATTTTGTTGGTACTAGTTTAGAAATCGAGCCTCGCAGTTTTTCCGTCCTTTTCCAAAACTTCAAAGACTTTTTTTGTATGATTTAAGTACCTACAAATGTATAGTCTCCAGATTTTACAGACTAGACCAGAGTATATAATTTCATCTCGCTATATTCATGATCACGCGTTCCCACGATAAAGGCTCTTGACAGACAGATACACAGACGGACGGACCGACGGATGGACGGACGGACGGACGGACGGACGGACGGACGAATCGACGGACAAATTAAGCTGGTCCTTTGAGGGTTCCGTTTTTCCTTTTGTGGTACGGAACCCGGTTTTGGTTAGCAATAAGTCTTAAACAGCAAAATAAAAAACTAAGCAGCAGAAAATTCCCAACGGATGTGCAGAAAATTTCAAAAGTAAGCAACAGAAAATTCCCAAAACATATGTGATCAGCAGAAAATGCCCAGCAAATCAGCAGATAATTAAGTGATCAGCAGAAAATTCCCAACTGATCAGCAGCAAATTTATTTATTCTGGTCACCAAAAAGTTCTTTCAAATATTTATAGATAGACAATACTCCTGACTCACTCATCCTTTTATACTCCTGACCATTTAATTAGTTCCTCAATATTTTGGTACAGTTTGTTGCAACCGAGCAGATGCGCGGCGCTTGTGCAACCCTTTTCGGTCGGAATGAGCCTTTGGTCTCTTTAACATTTTCCATTTTTTTACTAGATAGGTACTACTAGCACTAGCTCATTGACAGTACCAGTCAATCACATATGTTCACTCCCATTGACGTTTTTTCATCTGGATCCACCAAGGCACTTGGTGGGATCAAAATGCCTGGGCACTTTCAGTTCTTTCATTCAGTCTGTTAGATTTTAGAATATAGATGGATAGATAGAGAACAGTTTATTTTACATAAAAATATACCTCGGCTACTATAAGAAAAACCGATTATATTGCAATAAGGTAAGGTTTATTTCGTATTGTTATTTATAACTTTACATAACTTTTCAAAATTGTGAAGAAAAGTTTTATACAGAGCAGGAAGTAGCATTACACTCGTGTGCTTTCGGCGAAAACCGAAGCCTACTCTAGAGCCCGAGATATATTCTAAATAACAGACTTGTTAGGTAGTTGTTTTGGTAGCGCCTGCTGAAGTTGAGAAGTCATAATTATATTGGTGAGGGCTTAGGTTTTTTTAGTGACTACATACAATGTGAATACTGGAGTCTGCTATTTAGTATTTTTCGTTACGTCATATAGCAAGTGACACGCGTGTTGTTAATACTTTTAATTTGACACATCGTTCGTTTAAATCGGTTAAGCTGTTTGGCCTCTGGGTGTCATAAATAAAAATACATACATGCACGAAAAACATATCCGTTACTTTCGCAGTCTCGTAAAAAGAATTTGTCTTTTCTAGATCCCAAGACGACCCATTCTTCATAACAGCAGCCATTATGAGTGGTCCACAAACTGACATAGTCTCGAAAGACTTACTTCGGGGGCATCTGTTCAAAATGAACGATGAGAAACTGAGGATACTGTTCAAAAGATGGCAATGGCAGCACCAATGGATGGTGTTTACGACGAGGAAAAACGGAGTTGTTTTGCAGGTATGATCGATTGTGCACACTTTTTATTGTTTGCAGAACTCGTAGAATGTATGAATCTATATGAAATCATAAATCATTGTAGTGACTGTAAAACTGATGTGAGATTGAGACGTAAAACAACCGACCATCGGCGAAATTCCACCCTTTATATGAATAACGGGCGAAATTTCGCCACTAAGGCGCTGGCTGCAGCAAGCAAGCTAGCTGCTGGTGGAATGATTCAGCATACAAATGTTATCTAGTCTCTGCGGAAAAGAATTTTAGTGATCGGTGGTATTATAACATAACATAAACATTATAAATTTAAACGTAACATCATAATGGACAAAGTACATTGTTAAAATTCCTTCTTAAATCCGACAGCACATATGTGCACTCTATTCACTTACATTGCGGGTGAATTTACGTTTTATAACACGAAAATGCAAAGGCTGATCGACTTGATCAATAAAATAGTAAATACAAACAGGCTTTTACTTAATACCTATGGTTTTTTTTAAATAAAACTTTCGTAAGCACAACACATTGTAGACTTTTAGTCCGGACCTACTTACGGGTGTTGTTATATCGGAAGAGTCCGACCAGGTTTCGCTCCGATTCGCACAGCTTAATTTACACCCGTAAGTAGATCCGGACTAAAAGTCTACAATTCCTATGGTTAAGTTCAAAGTATTGAGCCCCTAAAATGGTCCCGACTCAGCATGTGTTGTAAGAGCACCGAAGTGCCTACTTCTTCTTCAGGCTATTTATGTAGTCCACTGCTGGACATATCCCTCCCCTAAAGAGCCTACTTACAACGTTGATATTCTGTTAACATCATCATTATCTCGTCGTTCCAGGAACCTCTAAAGTTCACTCCTACCGCTCAGAAGAAGAATAACGGTTGGCATTTACCATACGAGAAGCGAGACGCGAACACAAGCGGGCACGTGCCCGATGGCACGCCTGACCTGACTAGCTGGCTTTGTTTACAACCGGGAGCTTCCTGATGTAAATAAACGGCTTTTGAAGTATAATTTGGATTTTTATTAAAAGAATCCTTTAAACGCAACTTTTCTATAGCTAATCTTGCAAGTAGGTAGATAGGTATAGTCGCTTAAGTAGGTAGCTGGGTAGGTAGGTATAAGCGTAAGTTATGTCGCTATAAGCACAGAGGAAAAAAGGAACTAAGTGAAAACCTTTTAATGACTGCTTCTATATTGTAGGTACAATGTACCCTGTATTTTGTCATTTTTGTCCATGGTCATCCTAAAGCGGCCCACTCAAAGCCCGATCTGCAGGGCCTGCTTGCAGGCACTGCCACGCTACTGCCGCAGGGTTGATAAACACACATGTCCCTGCAAATCATTTCTCGCCTGAACACCGTTGTGACTGGACGTGCCTACCTACACCTATTCGATATTTAATTTCGACAGCCGCATTCCGGTTCTTCTACGGCCACGCCTGTAAACGCCGTCTATGAGTTGCTTTGTGAATTTGTGCTGAAAACGGCTCATTCAAAAGACATACCGAAATGCAATGAAACATTATCAATATACTCAAAGAACTGAACTATTGTAGAGGTTTGTAATAGAGGATTAGAGCTTTTTCGCTGCCTTTTCCTTCGCTACAACCATATTATTACATTCAGCAAACAGTACCTATGTAAATTCTTTACGATGACATGGTTTTTTTGAATTGTGAAATTTCAATGACAAGGTCTAACACTGGTTGCGCAGGTATGGTTCCAGTGTTATCAAAGCACATGTTTTTAAATAAAAATACTTCTGTACATTAGGGCACTAAAAACGTAAAAATAACAAATATGACTTATAAATTCGAAATTCATATATATCTAGGTATTGTAGAAATTGGGCATGATGAGCCGTTTTTAGCACAAGTTCACAAATCAATTCATTATAGATGGCGCTTACAGCCGTGGCCATACAAGAACAGGCACGTCTGTCAAATTTTGCTCAGCGCAAATTAACTTTGACAGCCGTATTCTGGTTCTTCTATGGCTACGCCTGTAAGCGCCATTTATGAATTGATTTGTGAACTTGTGCAGAAAACGGCTCACTACGTGAAAGGAATCAGGAAAGATTGAAAAACAAGACAGCGAACCGTAAATAGAGTAGAACCAGTAGAGTAGTTTTACTCCCTCTACGCAGCGAACTAAATATTTCTGTTCTTAAAGTGCATTACGTAGAGGGAGTAAAACTATTATTATTATTATTATTATTTCATGATATGGCAACCAGCCGATGTCGACAAATTCTGCCACAGTCAAGTCTTGACACGAAATGAGCAATTTTTTTTTTTATGTTTACCTACTAATTTTGATTTCTTTGTGAAGACTTTGAACTAAGTGTGAACTAAATGAATGTTCTATCTACAGCAACTCTGAAACAATATAAAATTAACAATGAGTACATTAAACTGAAAAAATACATATTTTTAAAACTAAATACACGCTTAATAATACAACAACTAAAATAAAACTCTAATTATAACTTAATATCATTTTCTCCAATGAATTTTATAAGTAATATATACAGGCCCATGGACGATGATAAATGCGTTAATAAACACATGAAATTAATTGGTAGTGGAATATCTACAGATGGAATGCAACTATACAAATTAACTGATCTATTATTATTTGAGCAGTTAAAGAAAATGTGGTCGAGATCACCCTCCTCCAGACCACACTCACAAATCGAGTTATCACGCACTCTGATTTTATTTAAAAAGACAGGCGTACAACAGTGACCGATCCGAAGCCTTGATATCACCGACACTACCCTCTTACCAACCTTTTTAAATTTGAAAAACCAAGGTTTGGGTGTTATAGTTGGTTGAATAGAGAAAAATCGAGAACCCTTGAAGCGACTACTCTCTTCCCACAGGGTCGACCAGTGGACGTAAAGACGTGGCTTTGACAACGCTAGCAAGTCATAGGGATAGTGAGAGGAGTGCTTCAAGTCCACTTCATGAGTACAGGCGTGTTTAGCAATAGCATCTGCATTCTCATTACCCAAAATACCTGAGTGGCCAGGTATCCAGACCAGGTTGACTTCAAGGTTATTCTTATAACAATTTAGCAAAGATTTTTTAATATCCATAATGAGTTTACTATTTAATTTTGACTTGAACTGATTCTGGTCCAGAGCTTGGAGGCAACTTAGAGAGTCAGTAAAGATAACTGCATTATTAATATTGTGCGATTCAACAAAAAGACAGGCCTCCAATATTCCAATACACTCGCCAGTAAATACAGTGGACTCCGGAGGGCATTTAAATTGAATAGCCAATTTAGAGTTTTCTAAAAACACCGAAACACCTACTGAGGAAGATGATGATAACTTCGACGAATCAGTGAAAAATCTTTTCCACCCATTCCATCGCTCACTTATAGCAGCATTAAATTTGGAGTTGGCTGAAGGATCATCTTTACCTATACCGATGCTCAGAATTGTTTTAGGCTTATACTGAATTACATCAAAGCTGTAATCAAAAATAGGCACTTTACTGGTTGTTACAATAGAGCCCCTGAAATTCTCTAACCATCTGAAACTCTTGACAATTTGAGGAACTTCTTTGTTATTCCAGTAGGAACTTGTAGAAGTGAGGGAATCAAGCTCTTGTAATTTTCGAGGGAGGATGTGAGACGTACGGGAACAAACTTTGGTTATAAAGCGGTCCGAAAGTAACTGGCGTCGAAGATGAAGAGGTGGATCAACAGCCTCAACTTGAAGGGCATTAGTCGGTGTCGATTTCATACAGCCTAAAACAAGTCGCAAACATTTATATTGAATGCGATCTAACTTAACTAGCGAGGTTTTATTCATTGGCTCCAGGGCGAAACAACCGTAATCAATAACGCTTCTAATCAGAGCATTATATACTAATTTAAGGCTAAAGGGGTGTGCACCCCACCAAACCCCGGCAAGAACGCGCAGGATGGTATAAACGCGTTCGCATTTTTTAACCAAGTGTTCAATGTGATAGACGCCAGTTAACCTAGGATCAAGATGGACACCAAGAAATTTCACCTTCGATTTCAGAGGGATAGGGATATTTTCAATGCTTACCTCTATGTCGGGTATACGTCGTTTTCTAGTAAATACCAATAGGGAACTCTTTTGAGCTGACACAGAAAGGCCATGGGAGAAGAGCCAGTGACTAAGGGATTCAAGAGATAAGCTCAAAGAATTCGCTGCGTCCTCAATGGAATTGTCAGAGACATACAAGGCCACATCATCAGCATACTGAAGGATTTCACAGTTATAATTAAGGCTAGAATTCATGTCGTGGGTATACAAATTAAAAAGTATTGGGCTTAACACCGAACCTTGAGGGAGGCCTTTCCATAACATTCTGGTACCAGAGTTAAACTCTGGCAGTCGGAGAGTTACAGACCGAGCCATTAACAAAAGGTGAATGCAGCGAACAATCTTTGGGGGGATCTTTAGCTGAAGCAATTTATTTCTAAGAATTGAAAGGATAACACTATCATAAGCTGAGGAAATATCCAAGAAAGCTGCCACCGTCGACTTATTTTTACTAAAAGCTATCCTAATGTCGGTCACAAGTACTGCGATACTATCTACAGTTCCCACTCCCTTTCTGAAACCGAACTGCGTTCTAGGTAAAATGTCTCTATTTTCTACAAGCCACTCAAGACGATTTTTAATAAGATGTTCTAGAATCTTTGATAATGCAGATGAAAGAGCTATAGGACGGAAACCATTCGGATCATCAGAGCTTTTCTGAGGCTTAAGGATGGGCATGACCAATTGTTTTTTCCAAGATTCTGGAACAAAACCTGTTTCGAAACACATGTTTGCAAATTTTAAAAAATAATCGATTGTCTTAGGTCCTGATTTTGATAGGAACGAATATGGGAAGCCATCCTCTCCTGGAGCAGAGTTCTTTACGTGGGATAAAACAGATGCCAATTCGTCTGCAGAAAAAGGTTTGTCAAAAGGGTCCTGAGAGCTATTGGCAGAGACATCAGGAACCCATAATTCTTCTTCATTAGGGACATAGGGAGGAGCTAGTTTAATAAAGAATGCTTCGGCAACTTCATCCGAGATATAAGAGGATTGTTTAGGAGAAAAACTATTTCTAAAACGATTGATTTGTCTCCACACTAGAGAAGGTGGAGTTGATGGAGATAAAGCAGAACAAAACGCTACCCAACCTGCTCTTTTCTTCCTTCGTAGAAATCTTCTAGATTTGGCCAGAAGCCTACGGTACTCAATTAAGTTATCGATAGAGCAGAATTCATTACAGATTTTTTCTGCGTCAATACGTTCTTTAATGATACGTGTACACTCCTCGTCCCACCAAGGAGGAGAAGGGATTTTTCCAGTGCGCAGTTTTTTAGCTGGGAAAGCATTCCCGGCAGAAAAATTTATGGCATCGGCGAAAGCATTATAGGTAGAAGCTAAATCAGAATTTTCAACGTTCGGTAGGGATGGAATCTCTCCCTCTAAAGTGTCTGAGTAAGTGACCCAACCATTTTTAGTAAGTCGATATTTCAGTAAAGGACTAACTGACTTTTCTGGGACAGATTTATTAGGTAAACAAACAAGGATTGGAAAATGATCACTTTCATAAGTGTAATTTAAGCGATCCCAAATACAGCGAGAACTTAAATCCAGTGAACAGATAGTTAAGTCAACACAACTTTTCCTCCCTCCTATGTAACCCCTACGCGTAGGTCTACCATCATTTAAGACACATAGACCTGCATCATCAATGGCCTCAATGAGTTCCTCCCCAAAGGTGTCACAATGGTCTGAACCCCATCTATAGTGATGCCCATTAAAATCGCCCATAATAATAAATGGAGTTTGTAACTGTGACATAAGTAAATTAATTGATGGAATTAGTGTGACGGAAGGGTTTGAAATGTAAATAGAGACAATAGTAATGCCTAAAGATTTTACACCGACCAAATTAACATCACTGCCCAGATGGGGAAGAGAAACTACTGAAAAAGGAATTTTGTTACTGACAAGAATGGCACAACCACCATAGTTGTCAGCCCTATCATTGCGAACACAATTATAGCTATTTACATTAAAATTGGAACTTGGCTTTAGCCAAGTTTCACTCAGGCAGCAAATTGCTGGTTTGTATTTGTTTAAGATATGAATTAGTTCATGTTTTTTATTGTTTATGCTTCTCACATTCCACTGAAGAAGATGAAGGGTCATTATGAAGAACAAATAAAATATTACTAAGTTTTTGGGCAACGTGGTCAGGTAGGGACTTGGCAGTAATAAGTTTAGTGAGAAGGGAAACAAGCTGCTCAATGGGATCCTCAGTAGCTATATTTGCTGAAAGTTGATTTTGGCCTAGAGCACAACCATTACAGGATGGTGAAAAGGAATAGTCCCTAGTCAGTTCTTGATGTGCAAGCCTATCATACCCTGGAGTAAGGGGAGAATGAGTCTTTGGTTTTGAAAAGACAGTTTTTTTATATGCTCTACTAGATTGCTGCCTTTGAGTGGGGCTAGACAGTGACTGTGAAAACAAGGGAGGGGATGATTTCACTGCGTTTGCATAAGTTCTGGAAATAGCAGGTATCCTTTTATTTGCCTCAAAATATGAAATAGCTTGCTCCGCCATTAGAATTTTAATAGCACGCTGTCTGCTGTATTCTGGGCAATCCTTGCTAGTAGCAGGATGTTCACCATCACACAGTAAACATGTAGCCTCACATTCATTAATCTCGCAACCATCACCAGGATGGTCTTTTCCACACTTATAGCATCTAGGTTTTGACCGACACTGATTTCGTGTATGTCCAAACCGGCAGCAATTATAACATTGCACTGTTGGATAAGTATATTGCTCAACCTCTAGAGCAGAGTAGCAACAGAATACTCTTTTAGGGAGGACCTGCCCATCAAATGTAAGGACCACTGTCTGCCTTGGGACCCATACTGAGTGACCTTCATTATCAATAGTTTTTCTATTCATTCTGCGAACTTTAATAACATTTCCACAGCCTGTTGGAACTTTTAACAAATTTTTTACTTCGTCCTCTGACCATTCAGTTGGAACCCCTCTTACGAGGCCCATTCGAGTCACATTATATTGGGGGACTACTGCCTTGAATTGATTCTGCTCTAGAACCGGATTAACAATGAAGGCATTTGCATCTTCCGGAGATTTAAACTCGACAGAAACTCTGTTGCGCCCTAATCGTTTTATGCCATCGTTCAAGACATTACCAATGTTGTGCTTCAATAGGAATAAGCCAAACTTAACATGGTGCAAGCTTGAACCAGAATTCTCCTCTGCCTGGACTTTTGAGACATGCACAATAAATGGGCCTTTGTCGAATGCAGAGTACTTTTGCCTAAGATCAAGAGTAGCTCGGGGAAGTTTAGATGGTAACTCAGGTGGCGGTCCGGAGACTGCAGCACGCTTTCTACAGGTACTATCAGAAGTATCCATCTGCTGGCACATCGGCGATTCTTGAGGTAAGGTGATCGTACAAATCGGCTCATATTCAAAAGGGACTGGGTCCGGGGGCTTAGGCGGGATCTTTTTGTCACCCATATTGAAGAAAAGTAATGATAATACTCACCGAAAACTGCTGAATCTAACTAATGGAAGTAATTAACTACACAATGATGATGAATAATAAGAAAAAGCCAACAAAAAGAATAAAATGGAAAATTCCGGAAAAAAAAAAAAAACAAATGAAGCGCATGTACCAGCCAAGAGCCCGACACAGCGGAGTAAAACTACTCTATCTACGGTGCATTAGTTCCATTTAAGTCAGTGTCAAAAACGTAAAAGTTTGACATTCTTTTTTTTAAGCCTCACACAGACCAAACAGTATCGAACAAATCGACTCGATTGCCACATACATGGCCCTGCTTGCAGAATGTGGAGTGGGGAAATTGGCTTGTCGGGTGGCAGGACGACTCTGCGGCCCTGCCGCAGGGTGAACAATTAAAATATCGAGCCTGCAGAAACACACACAATACGATTTGGCAGTGACACTGCAAGCAGGCTCTGCAGATCGGGCTTTGAGAGGGCCGCTTTAAACTTAATAAATAAATAAATAAATAACGATTTAATGCCTAGAATACTTTGTAGGCACACGTTCTCATCTTTAGCTTGCATACCTTAGATGTAGACGGTGCAAGGAGAGTTCATATTCGACCAAGAATGGGCCGATCAAGATAGGTAGGCCAAGGACGTTCTTGAGGTAGGCAATGGTTACCTCATGGTTATATCATCCTCGTGGTTATATTCTCTTTGGGCTTTACGTTGGCCAGTGGCTATCTTGTTATGAACAACAGAAATCACTAGCCTTTATGGTGGCTCCCATAAAGATCAGTGACAGAAACAACTCCACTAAACGTTTGGTACCACGGAGGTGCCCTCCTGTATTTTTTTTGCGTTTTGGCTCTCGGGTCTTCCATACTGGCTGGTAAGTAAAGTAAGGACCGCCTCTTTGTTATTTTCGATTGCTCTTTACCAATAAAAAAGAAGACGCAGCCTGACATTTATTTTTCGAACCTGTCAATCAGGTTGGGAAAATAATTTAGAAAAATCGGCACTTTTTGGGAATATTTTTTTGCGCTAAATTTTAGTTAATTTTTGCAAAATGTCTGGGACTAGGCGGCGAAGCTCCGCCCCTTCTGCGGGCAAGTCTCAGAGCCGCAATATCTCCGCTACTAGGTCTGAGGGGGAAATGTCTCACGGGTCCGACACCGCAATCAGTGAGCAAAAAAGACGTAACAGCTCTCGCAGCGACCGCCGGCAGAGCAAGTCAAAGGGGCCGGAAAGAGCCAGCAAAACTTCGGGTAAGTGACGCTCGTATTTATAATTCTATGCTTCTATCAACTAAATACCTAGGTAGGTACCAATAATCTTGCTGAATGACGCCAGAGCAATCGTGTGGCAATACTGAGGAGAGTTGTAGGATGTACTTCTATTGTTCCAAGCACTCTGTTCCAAAATCCATGGGAATGTTGCCCAGCCCCCAACTTTACCCACCAACCCCCATCTGCAACCAATCTGCTCTGAAACGAAGCAATCTCAGCGTATGTGTCAAGTCATGGAAGGCCAAGCATTTCATGAAACGCAAGCATGGGTTATCGAAACGAGGGCTTGAAGCGCTTGCGCCCGCTGCGTCACTACACTTACCTAATCAATCACAGACGCTGGTGAGGCGAAGCAGTCTCAACGCATGCGTCAGATAATGGAGCGGCTGGAGATCCTCGCGCGGCCGACGTCGCGGCGCCTGCGCTCGCTCTGGGACGAAAACTGCGGCCGGCTGCCGCCGGAGCGTCGGGACAAAATAAAGAGCGCTCTCGAGGAGGACTACTTTCTTAGCCCTGAGTTAGTAAGACATGATAGAAGTAAATAAGTATTAGTAGACTCGATTTGCTGATTAGACGATTAGATTGCCATGTAATTGCCATGAATCTTTACTTCAGCTCACCTCCCGCTTCGGCTTTCCGGTTTTTTTGTTCTTTATGACATTTGTACACGTGATTTCTTTGATTTCTTACTTTATACGTGAAGAAATCAAAGCTTGTTTCATTTGTTCGGCCTGTAGGTACTTGGTACAGACTCTACAATGCATTTGAGTTGTTCGGGCACGAATTTTCTGAAGGTACTTGGTAAATGTGGGTCGTGGTTCATTTAAGTTTTGTTGGGAATCGACCTGCTAAATATTTCCACATGGAGAGAAGAATCATGGGGGTAGCGATGTCACAAAACGACCAAGTGCCCATAATGACAGCCGCTCTCCGATTGGAGATGGCGCTCGACGAAATTTTTATCATCGGTTTAACATCGGTAGGTACTTAACCTTCACTTAACAACATTTTGAGGACTTACGTCGTTTTCTGCCATATTTGCCTCGGTCACTGCTCTGGTGATCATATCTACTTTAGCAAACAGGCCGGAGTACAACGCTGCGTCGGCCAACTTCTGGTCTCCACTTGAAAACTTTCTTACCCCCGTGCGTCATCGTCTTCGGCAGATGTAAACAACGAGTTGAACAACTTACTGCAATTCGACAGGCAAACAGAGGAGTACTTCCAGATGGTGAGCAAGTTCCAGAAGCCGTGGCCGGGCGGGCATGCCGCCGAGAGCCGGAAGGAGCACGCTGACCGCCAAAAGGAGCTGCACCAGCGGCAAAAGTGGCTCGTCAACTTCAGCGCGCAAGTGAGGTTCCCTTCAAGGTTCTGGTTCTGGATGGCCAGAATCCCTAGCTGTGACGTGGTGGAAAATTTTTGAGTAAACTTGAGTGTTTACAAGCGCTGAGAGCTTGAAATCGCCATTCCGCGGTGGGCTATGGCAATTGATAAAACAACATGTACCTACCCCTCTTATCTTACTAGTCAGAATATAATTATGTATAGACCCTTTGATGAAACACGGTTCATTCATGATGATGATGATCATCACAGGCATTTGTGGCCCACTGCAGGACATAGGCTGCCCTCATGGTTTTCCACACTTCCCAGTTTTGTGCCGCCCGCATCCAGCGACTCCACGCCATCGTAAGCAGGTTGTCAAACCATCTGGTAGAGGGCCACGCTGCGTCGTCAGTTCATTCATTAATCATAGATAGATAGATAGATAGAGATAGAGAACACTTTATTGTAGATACATAAAAATGGAAATTACACAGATATTTCATAATAAATGATTAGACAATGAACCGTTCATTCACTAACCAAACAAACAAAAAACTTTATTGTTATAAAAGTGTACAAATATAAATAAATCATAATAAATGATTAGCAAATGAACCGTGATAGGTAGGTACTTAGTTACGCCTGGCGACCCAGCCTCTAAACCCGGAGTCAGCTCTATATTCCCAGAGCCCAGATGCTATTAAAATAATTGTATTTTTAAAACGTCCTCCGGCTCCCGAAATACTTGACTACTTACCTACCAGTATTTTCTTCCAATTCTAAGGAGCGGACTTCCCTTGAAATATTTATCTTATTATTGTTCTTGTCGTTAGGTGGCTTATCGAATGTGCGACTATATTGCTAAGGGTGGCAAAGAAATTCTCGTCTCTAATCGGTTGAGGAGCATCGCCGACGTCGTTTTGGAAAGAGTGGCTGAAATTTTAGGTGAGTCATCAGGTCACTGTCAATATTAACCTGCTAACATGTTTAACACACACAGCAAATAAACCTCTAAGGCTTAGCATGCATTACGATTTTTCACTGCGCCATTTTATCCGCAAAAATCTGTGATATATGGAAAAGGTATGAATGCACTTAAGAAATAAAAATGGCGCAGAAATGGTTCCCTAACCAAATCAGTACGAAAAATATTTGCGGCGATATTATGCAATGCTAAGCTTAAACTAAATGAGTATGTCTCGAGTCGCGCGTTTCCAATGTCAAAAGTAGTGACTGTTCATTTCATTATGTCAAACTCCGAAATTATAGCGCCACAAAACGCGCGTCTTACGCCTTCGTACAATCTACGCAGGTGAGCCGAAACCCACCCGCACGCACCCGGGTCGTTTGCCGCGTTTCATGGTGGCCATATCCGACCGCATCGCAGTGTGGATCGAGAACGCGGTCTACCGGGCCGAGGCCGCGGAAGCCGAGGACGAGTGCGGCCCTGACCAGCACATGCGCCTCGACGTCCAGTGATTCGGCCTCGGCTTCCACTGCCAGTCGGCCTCGGCCTTTGCTTGAGTCGGCCTCGGCGAGAGATTAGCACGTGACCAATGTAGAGAAATAACCGGCATTTATTGTCTGAAGAAGGTAAGTGTATTTTTCTTTTTCTGCCTATAGCAGTTGAGTCTATATCATTTTGCACGCTTTTTATAATCACTGATGGCCGTTAGTTCTTGAAGTATGATGCATTAAAATAGTGCGAATGGCCTGAATTAAAAGAAAGTTAGGATTGGAAATTAGTGTTTGTATCCATTTTCAGAAAAACAAGAGTGAGGCAAAATGTCTTATTTAGGTAATTTCATATCTTAACTTTTTGACTAATATTAGGAACAATATGTTATATAGTTTAATATAGACAGATTACATTTAGACTTAGTATTATTAGTAATTAATATACAATACTAGCTGTGCGCCGCGCTGTAACCTGCGATTTGCCCATAGAAAGAATATATATTTCCCGCAGTAAAACGTATCCAGGTGTTAATCCAGGGTCTTAGCTAACTCCATACCAAAATTTATTAAAGTCACTGATTCACTGATGTCGGTAGCCCTCCTTTAGCTCAGTTGGGAGAGCGCTGGCACGGTTATCCAGAGGTCGCGGGTTCGAGTCCCGGGATGGGTGGAATTTTTAGCCTCCAAAAAGGTTTTTTACAATTACAAGTAGCCAATTACTTATTTAATAAACTTTCGCTTTTATAATATTAGTGTGAAGTGTGATTAAGTAGTTTGGTAGTGGTATGTAAGTAAACAGTGCAATAACAATAATAGGTAGTAATAAAATATTTTTGCGATTTTCAAGTGGTCACCGGGGTAAAAGTTTTTTGACTCAATCCTCTATTTTCGGATGAAGGTATAGAGAATTTTATTACAACTTATATGGTTGTTAGCCAGCTTGTCGCTGCTGTCTAACTTCTCGCAGTTTTAAATAGTGCATCTAGAGAAACAACAAACATCTAACAAAAAAAACATAGCAATCATAACTGCATAAATGCATGAATAAAGAAGCATTAGGATTACTGGGGCTAGGTCGCTAAACAGATGCATTCGATTAAAGACAACGCCTACCTCACTGTTAGTACTGCTTCTTATTATACCACTTAGGAAAACAGATTAATAGGCTGTTTGCATAATTAAAAGTTACCTTTACATTTGCTCGGCTTTTTCCAATCACGCCACAGACTGAATAGGAGATACTAAATCACGCTATTTTGCATGAAAAGAAAGAGAAACACCTTTTTCGTAGGTAGAGCTTACGTCGACGAGAAGTATAGATAAGTGTTGGAAAACATACCAATTTGTGTGTAGATACCTAGATATTTGTATATTTTCCCATGTGAAAATGCCATGTCAATTGGTGCCTTCATGATGTGCTCAATGATATCAATATCATCAATAAATAGAAACCCTGTCATGATTTGGAAAACTGAGCGAGTATCTACTTCATGACATGTTCATCAAACATCCCTAAAATGGAAAAATGGTTTTGTCGGCGTGAATAATATGTCAAATTTCAGCTATCTACACTTGTTGTCTCTGTGCTAAGATGGACGGACGAACGGGCATGACGAAACTATAAGTTTAAAAACCTATTTAGAGGCTAAAAATTTCACCCATGCCGGGATTCGAACCCGCAACCTCTGGCTATCCGTACCAGCGCTCTACCAATTGAGCCAATGGGCGACTCACGGCATCAGTGAAATTTCGAACCTCTTTACAATATTCTCTGTATTACGTACAGGCAGCGACATCTGACTTAAGCAAATTGCATTACTTACAATTGGTAGAGCGCTGGTACGGATAGCCAGAGGTTGCGGGTTCGAATCCCGGCATGGGTGAAATTTTTAGCCTCTAAATAGGTTTTTAAATTTGTTCCTTAGCACGGGTTAGTGCATTAAAAATAAAAATAGTGTAATCATGTGGGTACAGTGATATCGTTCCGATGTTAAAACCTAACTGCAAAGTAGGTAGACGGGGCTGTAAGTAATGCAATTTGCTTAAGTCAGATGTCGCTGCCTGTACGTAATACAGAGAATATTGTAAAGAGGTTCGAAATTTCACTGATGCCGTGAGTTGCCCATTGGCTCAATTGGTAGAGCGCTGGTACGGATTGCCAGAGGTTGCGGGTTCGAATCCCGGCATGGGTGAAATTTTTAGCCTCTAAATAGGTTTTTAAATTTGTTCCTTAGCACGGGTTAGTGCATTAAAAATAAAAATAGTGAAACTATAAGTGTTCTTTGTTGACTTCTTCTTCTTCTTCAGGCTATATTAGTCCACTGCTGGACATAGTCCTAGCCTAATGAGCGCCATAGCGCCCTGTCTTCAGCTTGCCGCATCCAGCGACCAACCTTAAAAGCGGTATAGCATTTTTTATATCTATACCGTTAACGGTTTATAGTAAAACCAGAAACCAGTCTTGTTTCAAATCAGACGTCACCAGATTTCTTGATTACAAAGTTGATTGATAAAGTAAATCATCAAGTTGATCTCATTTTTATAATCAGGAACATAACTACGCGAATGTCTTTTTATATCAAAATTTTAACTAATAGTTATTACATTGAGGACCTGGTCCTAGGCTGGCAGGAAGTGGCCATGGACAGGGAGGAGTGGAAAGCGAAAGGGGAGGCTATTGCCCAGCAGTGGGTCACAACAAAAAAAATCTGGTCCTGGGAGTATGTACCAACTAGGTAAATTTATGGGTACGTTGATCCCTGTGGGAATTGAATTCACGACTTCTGTCGTAACAATATAACGTGGTACATTTTTTATAGATTGTATCATGGTGGTAATGGTAGGCAATACTAAAGGTGCTGGAGCAGTGGCAGCGGAGCGTTCGGCAGGTCGTGCGTTCGAATTCTGGCATGTACCAATGACTTTGTTCTTTAAATTATCTACATTTGTTAAGTTATAGTAGCAATACCAATCTTAAAGGGTGAAGGAAAACATCGTGAGGAAACTCTAGTGGCTTGCTACGTACAATGGCTCCACTATGAGCCTAAGTGCGGAAATCTCAAGTCTAACTAACTAGGAAAGTAAGTAATTAATTTAAATTTTTAATAAATATGATACAACGACACTTAGCATCTATTAAGTTTCTATTTTGTAGATAAAATATTCGATAAGATTTAGATGTATGTGGTTAATAACTATTTTATCAGGATTTTACGAGTATTATGTCTCTAGAATCGACTAAATTTGCACAGTTTGGTTTTTAAAACTGGTATGCTAAGCTTAATTGGTAGTCTTAAATCCACATAATCTTGATACCACATCTCTTATTCGTCAGACTGTGCATGGACAGTTCAATAGTTATGTTATAGGAATGGCACATGGCAGGTAGGTACCTACTGTTACATTTCAATCATAATTATATACAAGCTATACTAGCTACTACCATATGTACACCATACTCGTATGTACAACAAAAAGCATTCTTTGTCACACGTTATTTCCTATTTTGTTGCATCAGACAGCGTGCGATAGTATGGACGTCCATTTTTTATCACTTAGTGACAAGAATTCATTGTATAAATTAAATTAGAATAGGCGTAGATACGACCTTATAGGTTCTAGGCTAGGGCTTGCCAAGTCTAGACGACCTTCTGAGGTCCTATATATGCCTCCGTTGACCGATCCCGAGGCATAGTTTGCACTAAGAAGGCTCAGCAGAAGCAGTTCTTTGTGAGATCTAAAACAACCCACTCAACCTCCAAAATGAAATACTTCGTAAGTAAATTGTGCTTTTATTGTAAGGGCTGACTCATTTCCTTAAACTTTTAATGGTCTTCTAAGCTTTTATTATTTAGTTCGATGCCGATGTAGGAATTGCTGAGGGCAGTTAGAAATTACGTAAGTTATATAGACGCGGTTTGATAGTGGTTTTATTTCTTGTCTGCCATAATGTCTAATGAGCATTTGAAAGGTTTATAAAAATAACTGCAAAATATTTTATCCTTCTTTGATTCGATCTCGCTCGGTGGATGATCTGCTACAAATTAGCAACTCTATCCTGACATTGTCTGGAAGATGTCTGTATTAATTGTATATTTGGCGGGATTATTGCTTTTACCGATTATTATAAATTTTAATACTATATTACACCATTCTACTATGTAAATCTAGAAGGGCGCGCTTAATGCGTGAAGCTCTATCGTCTACCAAACCTCATGTTCTGGTGAGATTCGCTTAGCCAGCGGCTACACAAGGGTCGTCTGACGCAAAAGACACGCCTATTGGTGGATAAAGTTGGGGGTGGGTAAAGGCGCCATCCAAGGCGCGTTAATCGAAAATACTTTCATACGAAATGTGCTGAAGGGCGGGACGAAGCCCACACAGAAGAGACGGGAGGTCGTGCAATTTCTATGCGACGCGCGTCGGTCGCATCTTTTCCGCGCCCTTTCAGTGTGGCCGCTGGCTTAGAGTCAGAGTGCTTAGTGCGAGTTTGACAGATCCAATCGAATAACTTTACTACCGCGTTAATCGAGCTGAAGTAGTGAGTATGAGTAAATTTAAAAACCTATTTAGAGGCTAAAAATTTCACCCATGCCGGGATTCGAACCCGCAACCTCTGGCTATCCGTACCAGACATCTGGTACGGATAGCCAGAGGTTGCGGGTTCGAATCCCGGCATGGGTGAAATTTTTAGCCTCTAAATAGGTTTTTAAATTTGTTCCTTAGCACGGGTTAGTGCATTAAAAATAAAAATAGTGTGAGTATGAGTAAGTTAACCGTTCGAACTGGCAAAACGCTGTCACTCACAGTACAACTCGCACTCGCGTTTATTTACATTAACGCGATCGAGTAGTTAAAAAACTCGCACTAAGCACTCAGAAAATTCCTGTAAATCTGAATCTGCTCAATTATTGACACCGATTGAATCCCTGATTTTTTCGTCTAGCTTTTGAGTCATATATGACTTCAAGAGCGCTGTCTCTCGATCATACGCTGGGCTCTAATAAGTAGCGGGTGACCTTCTAGGTGATCTTCCTCGTCGTGTGCGTGGCTCTCGCCGCCGCCGCTCCCCAACTGGCGTGGGGCGCGTGGCCCGGCCTTGGCGCTATCGGACCCAGGGTGAGTTAAAGCCTGACTTGGAATACTAACAAATTTTCGATTTTCTCATATCTAATACGCAACAATCTCGTTTCACATTGTTATCGATCTCCTTCGAAACGGATTCACCGATTTTATGATTTTTTTTGTGTACTTATGGTTGGTAGGTCGGAGGCTAATTAATAAGGCGAAACTTAAATTACACGGTGAACTTGATTTGTTCAATACGAAGGTATCGACTTTAAGGCGACTAATGAGTTCGCCCTTTTTTTGCGAGCGATGTCTAATTATGTTACATGGCTTGTTTTTTTTTTAAAGTTTTTTGTATTCACTGCATGGATTAGCAAGTGTCCACACGTGTTTTAGTTTTTATAATGTGTTACTACTGGCGAGAATCTGTTATTAGCTTTTAGAGATTAAGTCACATTGTTATGTTAAAAGTTTAAGCTGATGATTCTCCAAACTGAATAAATAAAAAAAAATAAAAAACAACATTTGGGAAGTCAGCTAGTAATAAATTAACTTTCACACAAGACAAACACTTGTCCTGGTCCCAAACTGGGATACCCTGTGCCATGGTCAGCTAGCGAGCGACGAAACTTAGGTTAGAATCACAACAACTGGCAGTCCCTGGTCTCTGCCTACCCCTCTGGGAAACAGGCGTAAGGTTATGTTAATAATAACTCGGGAATGTAAGGTTCGACTGTCTTTCCAGACCCTGGTCGCTGGCCCGACAGTAGTTAACGGCTGGAACGGCTGGGCCGGCTACCCTGGCCTTGCCGGTCGCTTCGTCACTCCTGGAGTCGTCAGCACCATCTACTGAATAACCCTTTTCCCCTGACCTCCCTCATCATCATCCTCCGAAATGCATCCCTCAATGACAGTTACGTTCTTGTCATTTTATCAGTAATGATGTCATCTTTTGTAAATACTCGGTCCGAAATAGAAAATGTATCTCGCAGTTTCTTTGTTTTTTTCTTGCAACGCCCCAAATATTAGAGAAGTAGTTAGGTAATGTATGCAGATTAATTAGTAGAGTTACGTTGTTTGTTCCGTTGGAAAGGTGCCTAAACGCATAGGAATTGACGTATTACTTTATTTCTGATGGCAAAACGAAACTTTTTTGAGAGGTGTCTAAAAAGTATAAAGGTTATTGCCTAGCAAGTTAGTTAATTTGTTTTTGGCAATATATCGTAGGTACACCAAAACACAGGTGTCGGAAACCAATTCGTATCGCATCAATCCGTGAAACCCCAAAAGCGGGGGCAATACTGTGAATTATTTGACGTAAAATAAAACCAGATGTACAGGTGTGTACATTGTTTTAGAAGTCCCATGAAGTTCCAAGGGTTTAACCTTTATTAGGAGAGCTGCGCTAGAGCAAATATTTAATTTTTGTGTGTAAAAAGTGATACATTTTTCCCGGTATTTCAGAGTTACTCTCAAAGTTGCTTGTATCACCCTCTGAAATTTCAGCGGACCTTTCTGGACCACGAGAAAACACCCTACAGGGTGTTTTCTCGTGGTGCATCGGTGTACAGTCTATAGAACATTAACTTTTACACGCATGCGCTCTTACTTAGTTACTTCATGCCACTAGCGGTAGTCACGGGTGACTTTGCTACAAAAATGCATAGGTTGACCAGCTGTCGAAGGTTGCCCCTACACATAGTACATAGTTTTATTTGTTGTATATGTTACAGTCAAAACTCTTAAACGGTCAAAACTAATTTTGACTGCTAAAATCCGTCAAAACTAGTTGTGAGTGCAGAATAATAAAATGAAATTGTAACATGTATCCAACAATGTCGTTGGTTTTCGGTCTTACATGTTCAACCTAACACGCTCCTTCGCGCTCCGCTACGCTACGCGCATCGTCGCACCTATATTTTTGCTGTCGCAGATTGAGCGATGCATAATTTTAGGTGTTTTTATCAATTGGTATTTCAAATTTAAGCTTTGGATAATAGTACTTTTGACTGATTTTAGCGGTCAAAACTAGTTTTGACTGATTTCAGCAGTCAAAACTAGTTTAGACCGTTTAAGAGTTTTGACTGTGACATATACAGGGTGTCTCATTCAAATCGGTCAGTATGGGAAAGTCTGAAACTATAAGACATACGAAGATCTGTTCTGAGGAACCATGTCATCGATTTTAATAACAAGAAAAACTGCATTCATACATTTTAAAAAACATCTGTACTCCGTTCGGGACTCGAACCCGGTTGCTTTGAAAAAAAAAACCTACACTATTTCTATTTAGATATCGATTGTGTAGGTCTTAAGCAGTAAATGTCTGTATAAAACATGATGTCTAAAATGAATAAAATGCATTGTTTTCATACAAAATGCAATCGTAAGATCGTTACCTAAACGTGTTGAATATTGTATTGAAAAAGTCTGCGGTCACTTCGAGCACCTACTAAAATAAATTAAAGTATGTGAAAACAATGCATTTTATTCATTTTAGACATCATGTTTCATACAGACATTTACTGCTTAAGACCTACACAATCGATATCTAAATAGAAATAGTGTAGTTTTTTTTTTTTCAAAACAACCGGGTTCGATTCCCGAAAAGAGTACTGATGTTTTTTAAATGTATGAATGCAGTTTTTCTTGTTATTAAAATCGATGACATGGCTCCAAAGAACAGATCTTCGTATGTCTTATAGTTTTAGACTTTCCCATACTGACCGATTTAAAAGACACTCTGTATATCAACGTAACATAAAAATCTCGCTCATTTTTTATTCTCTTTACAAACTTTTTTGTTGATGTAGATCTTTTGAATAGGATTTGAAAATGTTTTGTGTTTTTATGAGAACTTTCATTCTCCGGAGATCCATGGCCCAGATCCTTGATGGTTCCGGTCAGATTTATTTCTTCTTGGACTTAATGAAGTAATTCATAACATGAACTCGATATATCTATAATATTAAAATTAATCGCTGCATGTGTTGGTAAGCGCAAATCTCGAGAGCAGCTGAACCGATTTTACTAATTCTTTTTTTATGCGGCCAGTACACAATGGCCCATGCTGGCCCACTGCTCGCCATTGCCGTTGTGTACTCGGGGCAATGGTGTGCAGTGGCGGACAATTGCCTATCGTGGCGCGCAATCGGACAGTTGTCAGTTTTTTGAGCACACTTCAAAGGATCGTGGCGTAGCGTGGCCCATCCCTGATTACACAGTGGCCCATCGTTCAGTCAATTGAAATTCAAGTTTTTTGATATAAATCAATCTGAGCCCGTAATTTTGCGCCTTTTTTTTTAATAACTTTGTTGTTGTACATACTTCTGTAATACTTGTAAATAAATGAAATAAATAAATAGTAAATAAATAAATAGCTGTGGCCGCAACTACTTCCACGTCCATCGCAAGTGGTTTGCCAGACAGAAATGAGCCTCGCGCCATTGTGGGAACAGCAAGTGATCGTGGCCTACAATTGGCAATGGCGAGCAGTGGGCCAGCATGGGCCACTGTGTACTGCGGGCTTTTAAGTACGAGGATGGTTGTCACGGAGAGAAAAAAATTAAAAAAATTAGGAATCGATGGTAGGCGGTACGAAGTTCGCTGTGTCAGCTACTTGAATAATAAAAGTGAGAGATGACTGGTTGCTTTTAAACGTGTATTTAGCCTGCACACTAACTATTTAACTGTAAACATGCGTAAGACCATTTTGTGACAAATTCTTGTCTAAGATCTCTCGCATACCAATGGGCTCTTCGCAGCCAACTTATCCAAACAACTTATGCAACAGTGCGTACTTACTACACAACACGCACTACTGCCGCCCGCAGACAGTGACATGCGTTAAAAAACAAAGTTCATTATCTGGAGCACAGATTACGTCGGACCTTCCGTGGAGAGAATCGGAGAATGTCGCACGGTGAACTGACTGCAGACTGCAGCTATTATAAGAAGTCAGCGCTACATTTCAATCGCTTTTATTTCGAAAATCTGGGAAAAGGCGGTCATAATTTTTTTCATTTTGTCTTGATCAGTCAAGATTAAAAATATCACCCTCTTCTTTAGAAGAATATGACATACCGACTAATGATATTAGTTGTACTACCTAACTTTGTTCGCATACCATAGTTAGGTACATACACAGAACATAAAAAAAGAGTAGAAGTAGCGACATGACACATTAGTACGAAAACCAGTGTAACCAAACTGATACTTATAAACCAAACGCACACTACGAATGCCAACCTGCCATTGGTAAATAAAGTCAATGCCGAAAAGGTGTACATCATAAAAGTTTCAATTAAAATATGCACCTTTTTGTAATATTAACAATGATCAAAGTCAAATGACAATGATGAAATTAAGGTTGACATTTTGTAGTAACGCTACACTAGATGGAACTACCGCCGCGTCGGACCGAAAAGAACTTGTTACCTAGTAAGACATAAAGTTCAAAATTGAAAAACATGTACATTCTCAGCTTGGGATGGGACAATGCGAGTTCTAGTTAGTCGATAGGGAGAACCTATCGACAAATTATACTCGTACAAACAGTTTACACATTAACGGCCGATTATGAATACTGGTACTTAGAAGTATTTTTAGCTATTTCTTTTTTGCCTGCGGGTTGACTGGTAGAAAATGCATCTTTTCTACATTATCTTTTGTGCAATATAGTATATTTCATTACAAGTGCGGAAAGGCTGTCATAGCAAAGAATTCCGACAAGTTGCAATGACGGTTCCGCACGTGTACTGAACGACTATTTTTAATACTGTTGCGAAAAAAAATAAGCAATTTAATAAAGAAAAAATATTTAGAAAATGGCGCCAACCGTAAAAAAATATAAGCAGAGATTTTTTTCTTCACCCATTCTAGAAGGCAAAGGGAACTATGCCCATACAGCCAAGTCTTCAGAAGAATTTTTTAATTGATATGAAATGAAAAAGAAATTTAATGAGATGAAATGAAATGAAACCTAACTGAACTCATTCAATCAAATCATTAAATCTGATATTGAAACAAGTTAGTAGGTAGATCATAAAAACTTGTGTGATTTTTTTTAGTAAAAACTTCATGGTTGGTTTTTCTTTTTAATAGACATTATTTTGACAGTTGGGAAAGAAAACGCACGAGTGCGGGAAAGGTAAAAAAAAAAGCACGAGTGTGTAATAGCCCACTTCCCGCATGCTATACGTCCGTGTAATACGCCACTTTTTGAGCAACTGTATTAAAAAAGAATTAACACAAATAGGGTACATAGACGCACAAATAAAACAATGTGGTAGATTTCATATTTTAAAATGTTATCTCTTATTTAAAACTAGCTTTAACCCGCTGCTTTGCGGGCGTTAGAAATTATAACACGGGAAATATAATGTATTCTACGATTCAATTCAGATCTTTGTCTATCTGTACGCCATGTTTCATACGTTATACTAATTTTATTGACGATGGTACTAATATATTTCATTTATAGGCAAGAGTCTAACCTGGAAGTGAAGCACATTTTTTCTGGTATTGCTGCATCACATAAGTGCACCTTCCGCCATTTTTAGTGTTTATGAAGTGTTCATGAAAATGCTTTGAATATATTGTGTTCATCGTCGTTTTGAACCAATTTTGCCTTCCTGTCGCTGCCATCCATTTTAATTTCGTATCCGGTTCCTTAGAAAACTAAACGGAAACTCACTTCCAAATTGTTTTATTTCGAAAATCTGGGAAAAGGCGGTCATAATTTTTTTCATTTTGTCTTGATCAGTCAAGATTAAAAATATCACCCTCTTCTTTAGAAGAATATGACATACCGACTAATGATATTAGTTGTACTACCTAACTTTGTTCGCATACCATAGTTAGGTACATACACAGAACATAAAAAAAGAGTAGAAGTAGCGACATGACACATTAGTACGAAAACCAGTGTAACCAAACTGATACTTATAAACCAAACGCACACTACGAATGCCAACCTGCCATTGGTAAATAAAGTCAATGCCGAAAAGGTGTACATCATAAAAGTTTCAATTAAAATATGCACCTTTTTGTAATATTAACAATGATCAAAGTCAAATGACAATGATGAAATTAAGGTTGACATTTTGTAGTAACGCTACACTAGATGGAACTACCGCCGCGTCGGACCGAAAAGAACTTGTTACCTAGTAAGACATAAAGTTCAAAATTGAAAAACATGTACATTCTCAGCTTGGGATGGGACAATGCGAGTTCTAGTTAGTCGATAGGGAGAACCTATCGACAAATTATACTCGTACAAACAGTTTACACATTAACGGCCGATTATGAATACTGGTACTTAGAAGTATTTTTAGCTATTTCTTTTTTGCCTGCGGGTTGACTGGTAGAAAATGCATCTTTTCTACATTATCTTTTGTGCAATATAGTATATTTCATTACAAGTGCGGAAAGGCTGTCATAGCAAAGAATTCCGACAAGTTGCAATGACGGTTCCGCACGTGTACTGAACGACTATTTTTAATACTGTTGCGAAAAAAAATAAGCAATTTAATAAAGAAAAAATATTTAGAAAATGGCGCCAACCGTAAAAAAATATAAGCAGAGATTTTTTTCTTCACCCATTCTAGAAGGCAAAGGGAACTATGCCCATACAGCCAAGTCTTCAGAAGAATTTTTTAATTGATATGAAATGAAAAAGAAATTTAATGAGATGAAATGAAATGAAACCTAACTGAACTCATTCAATCAAATCATTAAATCTGATATTGAAACAAGTTAGTAGGTAGATCATAAAAACTTGTGTGATTTTTTTTAGTAAAAACTTCATGGTTGGTTTTTCTTTTTAATAGACATTATTTTGACAGTTGGGAAAGAAAACGCACGAGTGCGGGAAAGGTAAAAAAAAAAGCACGAGTGTGTAATAGCCCACTTCCCGCATGCTATACGTCCGTGTAATACGCCACTTTTTGAGCAACTGTATTAAAAAAGAATTAACACAAATAGGGTACATAGACGCACAAATAAAACAATGTGGTAGATTTCATATTTTAAAATGTTATCTCTTATTTAAAACTAGCTTTAACCCGCTGCTTTGCGGGCGTTAGAAATTATAACACGGGAAATATAATGTATTCTACGATTCAATTCAGATCTTTGTCTATCTGTACGCCATGTTTCATACGTTATACTAATTTTATTGACGATGGTACTAATATATTTCATTTATAGGCAAGAGTCTAACCTGGAAGTGAAGCACATTTTTTCTGGTATTGCTGCATCACATAAGTGCACCTTCCGCCATTTTTAGTGTTTATGAAGTGTTCATGAAAATGCTTTGAATATATTGTGTTCATCGTCGTTTTGAACCAATTTTGCCTTCCTGTCGCTGCCATCCATTTTAATTTCGTATCCGGTTCCTTAGAAAACTAAACGGAAACTCACTTCCAAATTGTTTTGATATCGAGAGGGTTGTTGTAACATTTCCTCGGTTTTCTGTTGTCAAAGGGGTAAGATGAAAATTACTTCGATAGTTTCTTAGATATTTCAGTCACTGATAAACTGGTGAAGAAAAACTATATCGCGATCTATATGCTCATGTCATATCTTGTATGAAAAGTAGTAATGTATGAGCTCCAATGACAGTTTTCACATGCACAACGACCATCCGGTGACCGGAGCTCATACATTACTACTTTACCCGGCCCGGCGGCGACCGGACGGCGACCGGGTGCATGTGAAAAGGCACTTAGGAAGTAGGTATAAAATAACAACAATTATTTTACCTACTTAGACGAATTGGAATGTAAAATACCTAAGTACCATTAAGTATGTAGGACTACTAATTCATAGACAATTGACGATAGATTTTTATCATGTGTGCCCCCATCCGTAATTGAGTAGAATTCAAATTATTAAAGAAATTTCTAGAGAAGGTACACTTTCTTCGATGAAAATTTAGCTTTAGTAACCAATAAATAAAGGTGGTTTCACTTTTTCATTTTCGGATTGGTTTCCGTGTTCATGGCATTACAAATTTAATTAAAAATACAATGAAATACGTCTTACCGATGAAATATTACGGCATAATCGGTATATTTTAGTCCCCAGTTTTTATTTTTGCTCTCTAACACAGCACAACAAGGCATTTTAATCAAGTTTTCACCATTTTTAGGGTTCCGTACCTCAAAAGGAAAAAACGGAACCCTTATAGGATCACTTTGTTGTCCGTCTGTCCGTCCGTCCGTCTGTCAAGACCCTTTTTCTCAGGAACGCGTGGAGGTATGAAGCTGAAATTTATATCAATTACTTAGGTCTACTGTCCCTTGAAGCTGTGAAAAAATCAAACTTCTAAGCCAACGCAATCAAAAGATACAGCCGTTTATGCCGCAAATTTTCGACACTTGCAAGGGAATCAAAACCTACAGGGTGCTTCCCGTGAACTCAGAATCTTGAAATTTGGTACGAAGCAACGTCTTATAGCATAGATAAAGGAAAAATTACGAAAACCATAAATTTTTAGTTACATCACATAATATATTTTTTTTTAATAGTTTTAAACTTACTACCCATTTCCTCATAAACGCGTAGAGGTATTAAATTGAAATTCATACCAAATACTCAGGTCTATAATACAGGTTTGTACGGAACCCTCGGTGCGCGAGTCTGACTCGCACTTGGCCGGTTTTTTCTTTACTAGAAGCTCACGGCAACTGAAGTAAACAAAACTGTCACCGACTACGCATAGGCAATACATTGCTAATGTGAGGCACCGCCCACTTACGACTTCTACTCTTTTTTTATGTTCTGTGGGTACATACAACTAATATAGAAAACAAAGTCATTGGGTACGTGCCCAATTATTAGAAGTCTGCGGTCACTTCGAGCACCTACTAAAATAAATTAAAGTATGTGAAAACAATGCATTTTATTCATTTTAGACATCATGTTTCATACAGACATTTACTGCTTAAGACCTACACAATCGATATCTAAATAGAAATATTGTAGTTTTTTTTTTTCAAAACAACCGGGTTCGATTCCCGAAAAGAGTACTGATGTTTTTTAAATGTATGAATGCAGTTTTTCTTAATCGATGACATGGTTCCTAAGAACAGATCTTCGTATGTCTTATAGTTTTAGACTTTCCCATACTGACCGATTTAAAAGACACTCTGTATATCAACGTAACATAAAAATTTCGCTCATTTTTTATTCTCTTTACAAACTTTTTTGTTGATGTAGATCTCTTGAATAGGATTTGAAAATGTTTTGTGTTTTTATAAGAACTTTCATTCTCCGGAGATCCATGGCCCAGATCCTTGACGGTTCCGGTCAGATTTATTTCTTCTTGGACTTAATGAAGTAATTCATAACATGAACTCGATATATCTATAATATTAAAATTAATCGCTGCATGTGTTGGTAAGCGCAAATCTCGAGAGCAGCTGAACCGATTTTACTAATTCTTTTTTTATGCGGCCAGTACACAATGGCCCATGCTGGCCCACTGCTCGCCATTGCCGTTGTGTACTCGGGGCAATGGTGTGCAGTGGCGGACAATTGCCTATCGTGGCGCGCAATCGGACAGTTGTCAGTTTTTTGAGCACACTTCAAAGGATCGTGGCGTAGCGTGGCCCATCCCTGATTACACAGTGGCCCATCGTTCAGTCAATTGAAATTCAAGTTTTTTGATATAAATCAATCTGAGCCCGTAATTTTGCGCCTTTTTTTTTTTAATAACTTTGTTGTTGTACATACTTCTGTAATACTTGTAAATAAATGAAATAAATAAATAGTAAATAAATAAATAGCTGTGGCCGCAACTACTTCCACGTCCATCGCAAGTGGTTTGCCAGACAGAAATGAGCCTCGCGCCATTGTGGGAACAGCAAGTGATCGTGGCCTACAATTGGCAATGGCGAGCAGTGGGCCAGCATGGGCCACTGTGTACTGCGGGCTTTTAAGTACGAGGATGGTTGTCACGGAGAGAAAAAAATTAAAAAAATTAGGAATCGATGGTAGGCGGTACGAAGTTCGCTGTGTCAGCTACTTGAATAATAAAAGTGAGAGATGACTGGTTGCTTTTAAACGTGTATTTAGCCTGCACACTAACTATTTAACTGTAAACATGCGTAAGACCATTTTGTGACAAATTCTTGTCTAAGATCTCTCGCATACCAATGGGCTCTTCGCAGCCAACTTATCCAAACAACTTATGCAACAGTGCGTACTTACTACACAACACGCACTACTGCCGCCCGCAGACAGTGACATGCGTTAAAAAACAAAGTTCATTATCTGGAGCACAGATTACGTCGGACCTTCCGTGGAGAGAATCGGAGAATGTCGCACGGTGAACTGACTGCAGACTGCAGCTATTATAAGAAGTCAGCGCTACATTTCAATCGCTTTTATTTCGAAAATCTGGGAAAAGGCGGTCATAATTTTTTTCATTTTGTCTTGATCAGTCAAGATTAAAAATATCACCCTCTTCTTTAGAAGAATATGACATACCGACTAATGATATTAGTTGTACTACCTAACTTTGTTCGCATACCATAGTTAGGTAGATACAACTAATATAGAAAACAAAGTCATTGGGTACGTGCCGGAATTGGAATCCACGGCCACAAATTACTAAAATACAAACTATAAAAATATTTTTCTTTGTGTGCCTTTGGGTTATAGACTAAGTTTTAGTCTTGACTGACCATTATTAAAAATAAATGAAAATGAGAAAAATATTAGCGGCCAGTATTTAAAAAAAGAACGAATTTGACCATGGAGGTCAGACATTGCGTTTAAAATTATTGGAATCCCAGATTCCGCATACATAAGTAGCAGCCTATGTACGTCATCAACGGGTCCACGAGGGATTTGTAGAGCAATGCGAGCAGAATCAATATGCCTCAGCAGTATCCGACGCGTTTCACTTTTAGATTAGGTATACATCTTCAATGTAGGTACTAATAATAAGGGCACTTCTGATGCCTTCAAGTATTTATCGTGTAGGATGTCGAATCATTTAAATTGACTTCTTACAATTTCTCTAGCATTGCGCGTCCTAGCGCTTAGTATAGCCTTTTTTTGCATCTACTTAATGAGATGATTTATACAGCGTCCAGTGGTATCTTTATTCACACTAGATGGGTGAAGGGTGAAGGTTGCCCAGCACCTATACCAGCCTGACAGCTTAGTCGGCCTAGCCCACAGGAAAGACTAGTCAATACGTGCGGAGCCAACCAAGCCGCGGGTTTCCTCACGATGTTTTCCTTCACCGTTAGCGTGTGGTATTGCGACTACAAATTCGCAAATGTACGTAACTTTGAAATTAAACAAAGTCATTAGTACATGCCCGCAGTCGGGATCGAACCTGGGGCTCTCGCTAGCCAGTCCATGGTTCTACCCACTGAACTACCACCGCATTAGTATAGCATAGTGATAATAAAATAATAAGGAAGGTGCTGCCGACCATTGTCAGACTCTCACTAGTGAATACGTACCGATAGTCAAGTTACACAAACCCAATAAAAAATAAACCACCCACACGATAGACTTCGAAAACTAACACCGATTTCCGTTACGTAAACTGTATTTAGGGTAAATTGAATTTGTTCTCTCTTAGTGGAAAATTAACGGGTAAAGCGGTACACAATGGATGGCCAATTGTTGTGCAATTGTAATTATCGATTGCACTTTAAGACATAATACTTTAAAAGTCCACCAAGTTACAAGTTGTATGAATTTCTCGCTCACCCAATACTTTTTTGTGCCAATGCCGTAACATCGAATGTGGTTCAAAATAAGAATAGAATGAAAATTTGACCAGGCTTTACTTTACAATACACTAAGATACGTATAACCGTTAGTGAAATAAAAGATTTCTTATCTAGAGTAGACACAGCATTTTATTGAACAAATTCGGTTTTGTCGGCAGCCTCCGGACTGTTAGGACCGATTCCTATATTAGGTATACTGTTCTCATATTGAACAAATACCAAAATCACCTTTCCCCAAAATTACTGATTTAGTTACTAAAACTATCAAATTCATGTAGGTACAGTCAGTAACACTTTAATTTTAAATCTTATAACTAACGAAATTCTTTTCTCTTTTAAAAAAACGAAATAATATAAATAATGTAGACTTTTAGTCCGGATCTACTTACGGATGTTGTTATATCGAGAGATGAGCGACCGACGACGCGAGCTCCGTCTCTGCTCAACATGATTAAGCTCTGCGAATCGGAGCAAAACCTGGTCGGACTCTATCGATATAACAACACTCGTAAGTAGATCCGGACTAAAAGTCTACAATGTATTGTGCTTAAGAAAGTTTGAGTTCAAAAAACATAAAAAATGGTTCCTGCTCTGCCTAAGGTCGCGGGTTCGATTCCTATCACAGCTGATACCTAAAGTCTAGGCGCACTTTTCGCATAAACATTGTTTTTGATTTAATATCACAAATGTACCTTTTCTGTCAGTTTCCGGCGTTCTAAAATAAAGACATTTAGAAAATCAGACATTTTGGGAAAAGGTGATTTTGATATTTGTACAATATGAGATTAATACAATATAAGAATCAGTCCTAACAAACCGGAGGCTCACTAAGCCCTGAGATAGATAGAACATTCTTTATTTTACACAGAAATTAACTGAGCTTCACTACGTTTTTGTCATTCCTGTGATAACATAGTATCACACTTGAGGTCAGTATTTTTTTATGTAGCCTATACGTCCTACTGTGCAGCGCACAAGCCTTTTGTCGGAGAGATAATATACCTAAGTTAGAACGCCACGCATGCCCACCGGGGAGTGGTAATTTCAAGCTCTGAAGTCGATATTTTCCTTCACCGATAGCGAGTGGTATTGCTACTACTACTGAAATGATTTAGAAAACAAAGTCTTTGTTACATGCCGGGATTCGAATCCACGACCACGAATTACTAAAATAAAAAAAACTTAAAAACCTATTTAGAGGCTAAAAATTTCACCCATGCCGGGATTTGAACCCGCAACCACTGGCTATCCGTACCAGCGCTCTACCAATTGAGCTGGTACGGATAGCCAGAGGTTGCGGGTTCAAATCCCGGCATGGGTGAAATTTTTAGCCTCTAAATAGGTTTTTAAATTTGTTCCTTAGCACGGGTTAGTGCATTAAAAATAAGATAGTGTAATAAAAAAAACTATCAAAGTCTTTCCCATTGTGTCCCAATGTCTGTAATATTAGGTTAACCACGCTCATAATTCGCGAAACAGTACAATTTACATCTGTAGATTGAATTGACCTATGTAACGCAATTTACGAATCATTTAAGGGTAGTTGTATGATTTACAGTAATAGTTGAGTATCAGGTATCTAAGTACCTAAGGTAAGTAAGATACGATAAGATATCTTACTACTTAACTTGGAGATAAGATCTTACCTACTTAGTACCTATTTAAGGAGATAAGATAAGAATATTCTTTATTGTGCACTGGAAAAACAACAAATACAAAATAATTACAAATGTAGGTACATCGTACAATTTGTGGCCTTATTGCTAAAGGTAATTTGGATATGATTGAGAAACAATCGGCACAAACGCTTTAATATTACCTATACTGGTTGACCCAGCGAACTTCGTACCGCCCAACAGTCAATTCTTAATTTTTTTTTATTTTTCCCTCCGTAAGAACCATCCTCGTACTCAGAGGAATATTCTAAAAAAAGAATTAGCGAAATCGGTTCAGCTGCTCTCAAGATTTGCGCTTACCAACACATTCAGCGATGAATTTTAATATTATAGATTATATTAGGGCCTTTATTCTTAATTATTATTTACACACTACCACTTTTCCGCTTTGCTATGGGCTGTTGATTGTGGCAAGTTCACATAGCAACTTTACTTTTAGCAGTCTTGTCGACCAGTGGGTGCAACACACTCTTAGATGCATAATTTATTTATTAGGTAACGTCGCAGCCGCCTACTTTCTACGTCTGAATCAGAATGTAAGAAAAAACTCGATCATTTGGTTCATCATTGCAACAAGTAAGGATTTTATTGCACGCGTGCTCTACTTTCGTCGGAATTTGATGTCCTTTATGTAAAGAGTCTGCTGCATATGAAGCACAATTTACGTTTGATGTTGTAAGTAATAAGCGATGTGTAAGTAATTATGTACTGTGCCAGGCAATATTGTATGCCCGGACACGAATGTGATAATAATAAAAGTGTACTAGCACTATTTTTAAGGCCTATCCATATTACGAGTACTAAGGTATGGCCTCATGCAGAGCACCGATACAAATTAAATGAAACCGAAAATAATTTAAAGGTTAGAAAATTCGGCGGCCGACGGACACTTTACGGGAACGACCTTTTTTGCACTTGCCCTGTAGTCTCTAACTTGTAAGTATTTAAGGCTTATTTTAGATTGAAATCCTGCCACCCACACGTCGCACCTTCTCTGATAGTCTTTTTAGGGTTCCGTACCTCAAAAGGAAAAAACGGAACCCTTATAGGATCACTTTGTTGTCCGTCTGTCCGTCCGTCCGTCCTTCTGTCAAGACCCTTTTTCTCAGGAACGCGTGGAGGTATGAAGCTGAAATTTATATCAATTACTCAGGTCTACTGTCCCTTGAAGCTGTGAAAAAATCAAACTTCTAAGCCAACGCAATCAAAAGATACAGCCGTTTATGCCGCAAATTTTCGACACTTGCAAGGGAATCAAAACCTACAGGGTGCTTCCCGTGAACTCAGAATCTTGAAATTTGGTACGAAGCAACGTCTTATAGCATAGATAAAGGAAAAATTACGAAAACCATAAATTTTTAGTTACATCACATAATATATATTTTTTTTTATAATTTTAAACTTACTACCCATTTCCTCATAAACGCGTAGAGGTATTAAATTGAAATTCATACCAAATACTCAGGTCTATAATACAGGTTTGTACGGAACCCTCGGTGCGCGAGTCTGACTCGCACTTGGCCGGTTTTTTAATAATACGCGGGCGCGGTAGTTCATTAACAGTAATGAGGAAACGCCGAGACAGTGGTGGGCATGTGTGATTAGGCTCTCGTTCTTTCTCTCTATTCGATAGAACATTCATGTAGATTCAAACGTAAAAAAACATTTGAATCTACACGAATGTTCTATCCAATATCCAATATAGTAATCGATGAAACGAAAAAGGTAATTTCGAAATCAAGAAGAATTTGGTCTCTGTTTAACTCTCCAAAATACCAGTGTAAGTTAGCTATTACCTAAGTGTAAAAAGGCTTATATTTGTCTGTTTTATAAAGTTCCATTCAATCGTAGATTGAATTTAAGAAACAGAACCGTAAGTAGAAGAAAACTGAGGAATTCCTGCCAAACCCAGAATGAGTAATATTTTCATGCAGCCAACTACGCAAACCTAAAACTGGTTTACATTACGATCCTTCCCTCGACAGAGATACAATGTAAGTTGTTTTGAAACGTGATATAGCCTTTATTGACTTTCTTCATACGAACCTTTGAATGTAGAGTCGTACTCTTTTCCGCCTTTCCAGCTGTGAGTGGCATGAGTCACCTAGATCGATGTTACGTAACAAATAATCGCAGGACGGATGGGATGGATCGACTACCGGACTACATAGAACGGTTTACCTATACTTCGATAGATTGCTTTACTAAGTGCTGCGTTTTCGATCTTGTTAAAACTACGTCCGTCATCCATCCAAGTCCGCCTTTGCAAGTAATTTTTATAACATCGTTATTACAATTTTAGTGCAATATAGATAAGATACCGTAAACGTGGCTGACCATGAAGGACACAGCGGCACAACCTCACAAACATTCTGCTGGGGTGGCAAGAAATGGCCTGCCACCAGTGCGACACTAAACCGGCTAATTAAAAAAAGTACAATACAGTGTAACAAACAATATTCTTTGACTTCAAATTTCAAATAAAATTTCTGCAAAGTTGCACTTTTGCAGTTGTAATGATTTACGAAGGGGTTGTAGATTTGTCTACTATGATCTATGATCCTAACTCTATGTAAGAGAATTCCCTCATTGGAAGAGAGCTTTCGTACGTCTTATAGCTGACCCCTTAAACGATTTAATGCCGTCCCAACAAACGTCATTTTAATTAGCCAACGACTTATTCTCAGACCTACCAAATACACATAAATTTTATAAAAATTAGTAAAACCGTTTCGGAGACGTTCGATAACAAACACAGTGTCTAGAGATTTATATATATTAGAAAATATATAGAAATACCATTCCTTAAAACACTCTTCAAATGCCGTTTAAATATTCTTTATATTAAAACAAGTATGCATGTTTTTTCCCTTTACTACAGATTACTTAGACAACATTTAGAGGAATCGAGAAAAATCACCGTAAGAATATACTCTTAATTTCTGTTCATATATTGTTCCTAGTGTTTTGTTATGCTACAAGGAATGAAATCAAAACATTTGATTAAATTACAACACGATTAATAGTAAATATCGTGACCGACTGACCACTAAAGATGCAGTCAACAGCAGATCACCCTTTACAATTTAGTTGTAAAGTCACCCATAACCACACTGGTAGAGTGCACCCATGTAAAGGTGCCGGTGTCACAAAAAACATTTGCGGTAGGCGCGCCAAGCTTAAAACTACAAAATTTACTTCTGTTGCGTACGATAGAGATATTAAACTCTACTTCAACAACTTTGAATTCCTTTGCTAATTTATTGAGGTTTTCTTGGTTGTTTTGCACAATCAAAAAAGTAACAGTACACTGCGATGGAGTTACGTATATAGGTACCACTTAAAATACGCCTAGTTTCATACTGGTGTGAAAATGTTAACCTATCGAGTGCAGATGGTACCATACTGCGTCTTTCTTGCGGATGAGAAAACGCTTCTAAGCGAAAAGTTATCTACATCCAAGATGTATCGTTTTTGGCAATAATAGGGACAATTTGCATAATTTGGCGAAAAGAGCTGACGCATTCAGGTCAGACTACTCATGCTTTGCTCTCAATGATTGCTTAAACAAACGCATGTTTTGTTCAAATTAGATGGAATATGTGAACATAAATCTTGGCTAAACATGTCACAATGGTGCTCAGAAGTGTAGCGTTATTTTTATTGCGATAATCAGCATTTGAGATTGTGATTACGCGTCGTATACCGGAGGCCCGAAATGGAAGGTTCGCTCTAGTTCATTTTTCGATATTGTTTAGATTTTGTTGTTTAGGGAAAATGTGTATATACCTACCTACTGATTTATTTTAAAGAGTTTATTGGTGCTAGAAATTTTATTGAACAATAGTTTACAAGCTATATGAACTATACAGAAAAAGGTATTTTTATAAGATTGATATTCAGAACTTCTAATAAACGACACAAGTAGAATTCATGAACGTTGAAATAGAAATAAGTGTGCAATAATTATCTTGGACTGTACGTGTTTACTTACAACAATATTAATTATTATCTTACAATAGTTTTTGTGTGAAATATATTTTATATTACAGTTTGTTTGAAATTCGGACTGACATTATAACAAATCGACTGTCAAAATCATTTGTCAAGATGAGTACCTAATTTAGGCGCTACAGCGAAATATCCTCAAACATACAAAGAGATGGCCTAGCCTTCCTGCGATGCAGAAAGAGACCCGTGCCCCAGCAGTGGGGACAAACAAGGGTTGACATCGAATACAACGGTGCTCAAACCACACCCCTTCCTTTTGGCTCTGCCGTAGTCAGGTTAACAAATACCTATAAGGTTATGTCAGCTTTTGACAATGTAAAAAGTACCTACCTTTCTGTACAGTGTTTTCGTGTGCAATAAAGTATATTAATATCCGTATTATTATACTTAATTGCACACGTAAACACTATACCTACAGGAAAGTAAGTAACTTTTATTATCTGTGTGTATGGCCATGTTTGTAATCTACTTGCCCAGTTTCCATAGCACAGGGATCTGCCTAGGGACGCCAGTTTTAAATGTCAAAAGCCGCGACTTTCCTCTACATTAATTGTCAAATACTGACATTTTAGCGCCACAAAACTTGACTTGCGTCATCGTACTACCCATGCAGACAAGTGATTGTGTTTTATGTAAGTTATAAAAAATATTTTGTTCATATTTAAGTTTTGTAAAGCACTTTCGATCTTATAACTCCTAACCATAAAACTAATAATTCCTGATTCCAATCGTCAAAAGAAACTGAGCACGTATTGCTTGCAGAAAATTGTTCTACTGCAGCTATTTATTATTACACTATTTTTATTTTTAATGCACTAACCCGTGCTAAGGAACAAATTTAAAAACCTATTTAGAGGCTAAAATTTTCACCCATGCCGGGATTCGAACCCGCAACCTCTGGCTATCCGTACCAGCGCTCTACCAATTGAGCCAATGGGCGACTCACGGCATCAGTGAAATTTCGAACCTCTTTACAATATTCTCTGTATTACGTACAGGCAGCGACATCTGACTTAAGCAAGTTGCTCATTGCCCATTGGCTCAATTGGTAGAGCGCTGGTACGGATAGCCAGAGGTTGCGGGTTCGAATCCCGGCATGGGTGAAAATTTTAGCCTCTAAATAGGTTTTTAAATTTGTTCCTTAGCACGGGTTAGTGCATTAAAAATAAAAATAGTGTAATCATGTGGGTACAGTGATATCGTTCCGATGTTAAACCTAACTGCAAAGTGGGTAGTCGGGGCTGTAAGTAATGCAATTTGCTTAAGTCAGATGTCGCTGCCTGTACGTAATACAGAGAATATTGTAAAGAGGTTCGAAATTTCACTGATGCCGTGAGTCGCCCATTGGCTCAATTGGTAGAGCGCTGGTACGGATAGCCAGAGGTTGCGGGTTCGAATCCCGGCATGGGTGAAAATTTTAGCCTCTAAATAGGTTTTTAAGCTATTTATTATGTTATGTTCTTCGGTATGCAAACTATTTGAATGGTGCTGGTTTGTGACCAATGTCATAAACACAATGGTATGTCATGTAACAGCTATTAGGAAGATTGAAATCGCGTCATAATCAGCTGCAATCCGTCCAGAAAGTGTGAAACAATAGGAGCTATATGAATGAATGTTGATAACGATGGAGTAACAAGTCAACAATGCACTTGGTGGTGCTTAATAGGCCACGTTAAATTGAAAACAGACTAGGTTTCCAATCTCCAACTATAGAAAACGCCGTCAAATTTATGTCCAATGGTTCTCAAATTATACATTCAAATAATAAGTGCACAATGATCAAAGAACGTTATAATAAAGTTTGATCTTTGCATCTACCTACTTAATGAGATGATTTATAAAGCGTTCAGTGGCACCTTCGCCCACACTAGATGGGGAGGGGGTGATGAAGATGAAGGGACCACTCGAATGTTGCAGTACCTGAAACATTGTTTTTAATTAAAATATAGGTAGGTACTTCTTCATCTTTAAAGCGGAAGTACGTGGTTCCTAACTCAGAACGTCGTTATACTAGCGGCTATGTTTTCCGTGACCAGTTTGCTAGTAGTACCTATCAAGAACGTTTTAAAACATCCTTGGTACCTATACCCCGAAACAAATTAACCCTAACACCTTTAATTATTACTGTCGAATTCTGAAGTGGCTATTTCGACAGTTATTGGTCTTTCTCCAGTTTTCTCAGAAAAGAACGAGACCATAGGATACCCCATTTACCCATTACTTTACCCACCCCTTACCTGCTTTACCCACCAAAGAAATGTTTAGAGAAATTCACAATTTAGAAAAAGGCGGTTATTCTTGTTCCTTGAGAATCTTAATTGTACAAAGGCGGATGCGATACCAATTAGTGTGTCTCTCTGTCTATTCTACCTAAATACTGTTCTAAAAGAAGGTATGTAGCGCAGAAACCACGCCTTGATTGCAAATCTCTAGACAAGATTGATTCTTACCACATTACTTACTTTTTTCGCTCTCGTCAGGTGCAAATCATCATTTATTTCGCGATGACCCGACGACAATTTGTTAATGAATGCCATACAATGAAAGAAGCACACTGTCATGTTATGAGTCTTCTTTTAAAATTCATCAACGTTTTGACCATTCTTTAAGCAGAAGCCGAATACAATAGAATTATTTGTTTAAAACGTCATAAGCTTTGTGTAACTTATGTCTTGATTGTTTATTGAAGAGATATTATTAAAGACTCGGCGCCGCCAGCGTACATTATTTGGCGTAATTATAAAGCAAAGTAATTGAATGGAAAGTAACACAATACTCTATGATCGATACTCTTTTTGCCACTTGTTGTACTAAGCCTAATATCTATTTCCTGTCCGTCAAATATAGCTTCACTGATCGGTGATTGGTCAGGCTGATATCTGTAAAATAAGTTGCAACTTTGTTTAAAGTGTAGAAATGGTCCTTACCCGATAAATAAAGTCACCATTCGACGATTGGCCACCCATGATATTTGTGAAACAAGGATATTTGTTATTAATGTATTTACCTCAAGAAAGATTGTATTTCCAGTGCGGGCATTTATCTATTGCTTATAATGAATTTATAGTAGCCGTACCATACGCCAACCATGAAGGAAAGTTAAGGGCCTTCGAATTTTTCATGTTAGCCTGGAAATGCCATGTACCTAATACCAGTTTGTGGTGTAGATTGCCTTATTTCTTAATATCTAGTTGAAAGACGCTTTTAACTATAAAAGCCATGGAAGTCTTATAAACATGGTTTCGAAAAATGCTGATTGAAATAGTCTGTGGTGAAGATTTTGCGAGGAAAAAACACAATCACAGATTAAATAAAGTGACTCGAAGGAGCGCTTTAGTTAGAGAAATCCTGTTTTTATAAGCAAGGCCGTTATGGTACAGTGTGAGTATCGATATATTTAAAAGACTTGTGTGGGTGACTGTACTAGACAATGTTAGCGGAAGTAGAGTTACTTATCTACGAGTATTTTTACAAAGGCGGAGCCGTAAGTGAAGGTAAAGGGATCCCTATCTGTAATCGTCGAGCAATAGGTACCATTTGTGGCGATATTAATTTATACATGATAGTTCCTTTGTCGAGAAGTCTTGCCAATTGGAAACGTGAAAAAACGCAAAACCTGAATAATGTTTGCTCAGATTAGATTCTTTCTTCTTGCCATCTCCCATCGGAGGTCGACTGTCATTATAAAATAACATTTACATACAGGCACATACATTGCCTCTAGGCCCACACTAGGACATCCCGTGTCATGGGAACCAGAAACAACGACCTCACAAACATGTAAACATCCAAGACCTGGGTTTTTTTTGTCTCCAGCCAGGGTTCGAACCCGGGCCCTCTTATGGCAGGCGGATGCGCCACCGCTACGCCACAGAGGTCGTCCACATCAAGGGTTACAGAGGTTGTGGACGCTGTAACCCTTGATGTGGCGGTTTGGAACAAATTGATGGTGCCTGTTTAAAACCATTCAGCCAAGTTTTGCAGCCAGTGAGAACTTCTGCGGCCCCGTATTTTACCCTGCAGGAGGAGATCGTATTTATTATTTTGCATTATGTGACCCATGCACCTATCGCAGTTATATTTATATTTTTTTTATATTTAGTATAAAATAATCTCTGAAAGTGAAACGATAAAGTAACAGTGCAAGTGATTGTATAGTGCTGCCCACTCCACAAATAATATTAAGGTACGCACAAAGCTCAACGTTTCACAGGTACTATGAAGCGTGCCGTGCTTGGTATACGACTAGTTGATCGAGTACTAAATGCTGTAACAAGAAATCGTACTAAAGCAGCAGATATAGGAGAAAGATTGACTGCTTTTGAGTGGAAATTGGCAGGGCGCTAAGCTAGAACGAATGTCGAAATGATTCTAGATGGAAACCACTTAACGGAATTCCGAACAGGGAAAACGACCAGTCTGTACTTAAATAGCAATGGCTTTATTTCATACAACTACTCAGTAACTTTTATTTTACATGGTTTACTATGACATTTCGATACAAATTGTAATGTCTATTAACACACAGATTAACACGATGTAGACTCCGCCATACAATGTACATCGTGTAGTCATTGAAAACCATATATTGTAGTTTTATGGATCGGGACCCAGATAGTCCGACGATATTGCCCTAGTAGCCAGCAAAAAGAAGTTGCGTTTTGTATTGTACTACATCAGGAAAAGTGGCGTGATCCTGAAGAGGGCTGCTACCACCAATATATGTCAGGTTGATAATGATACTCTGTACTAGATCAGTCCAGAAACAATTAATCAGCCCGTATTTTTAAAAAACCCATTTAGAGGCTAAATACAGCCCGTATTTGTCCACTGCTAGACATAGGCCTCCCCAAGAACTCCATTTCCTTCTGCCGTCGGTCATCCGCACCCAGGCAATCCAATCCAATCCAATTTTTTTTCAAAAGATGTCTTGAAGATACCACAATCACAATCACATTGTCAGACTGCTAATGCACATTATCGTCGGTCCAGAAACAATACCTTTATGATATATTAAGATTGCGGAAGCGCTCGTGGCCTAGGCAAACCGAGTGATTAGAATCAATCACTTGGTTAAGCAACAACAGGCGCGGTCCGGTACAGGATGGGTGAGCGTCTCGTGACTACCGCTAGTGGCATTTTTCCGAGCGCTTCCGTGCTTCGCAAGGCATGTTAAGCCGATGGTGCCGGCTGTCATATAATGGCAGTCGTTAAGCCATGTCAGAGGCCTTATGGGCGGCTTGATACCTTCTGACAGTAAGGCCCGCCACTGTCATACAATCCTCCACCTACCCGGACTTGGCCCCCGTGGTGGAATATGGCCTAACCATCCTGCGATGCAGGAAGAGAGACGTGTCCAAGCAATGGGGACATACAAGGGTTGATGTCGAAGATTTAAGTAAAAAAATATCACACGAATGTTTAGTAAAAATCTGAATATCAATAAATTTCATATGCCTAGACATTAAAATATTTACATACCTAATAGATAAGCGATAGAAAATATCATTGTCCATCTCATTCAATAAAATTGGACTGGTATGGGAAACGATGATTGACTTATTTAATAGTATTTAGCTCTCATTATGATTTATCTCATCATATGATCTCATTAGTGATATCATGGGAAAGGGACACTGTGGGAAAGAAATATTTTGGGATAGAGATGTAACGGAATTGCACGTATATTTTATCAGTAATATGCGCGTCATATATTCCTAATGTTTAGCTGTCAAATACTAATTACCAAATAATTACTAAGCCAACGTCAAGATTCCGACAGGATGTGCTGGGGATGTACATAATATAGGGGCTGGCTCCCTATCGTAGAATTCAGATAGGGTTTTAGGCAGTTATTAATATTCGAATAAGCAATATCAGGCTTTTTAAGTTTCCGTTATCAACAAAGAACTCCTATAGTTTCGCATAGTTCCTCCTTCTTCCGGCTAAACGGTTTACTGTATAGACGTGAAACAATTCAGGGCACTAACACAAATAATGAAATTAAAATACAAACTCACGGCCAAGTAGTCTTTACAAGTTAACAGGTATAAATAGGCGACCAACTTATAAAAGGAAAATTTCGTACACTTAATTGAAAATTACTTTTTGCGAAATCTTTTCGCTTCTTTATTCTTATTTTCGTGGAACACTAGACACGCAATAAACCAGTTTTTTATTAAGGCGCTGGGGGGTGCTAACAAACCAATGGAATAAAAACCATAACTTGTTTTATAATCCGTTTTTATCAAATAGTAAACATCAAAAATCTTACTATCTGTGATAACAATTTTTAGGAGATACAGCTCACAAAGTAGTATCAACACCCTAGGACACTAATCGGTTTCCGTTAAAACCGGCTGTTTTTGGCGGAAATCGATTAAAGTTCTAGGTTGTTGATCCTAAATTCTAGACTGTAAGTAAAGTTCTAAAACTAATTGTCCTATTGGTTAAGATTACCCAGTGGAAAAAAAGTATGATAAAACAAGTGATGATTTTTATTCCATTGGTAGCGCCAGTTAGAACCCCATGATGAGGAATTATGTAATTATCATCTTGAAACACGAAAAGCCACAACCTGTGAAGGACATTTTTAACCCTAATACTCGTTACCTTAGATGTGGCTCGCTTAGTGAATATAAGCATTAACTTTACTTAAGCAACTATTTATTTATCGCCATGTGAATTATGAAGAAATAAGATTATCCCTGGCTGTGCCGTTTTGTTTTTCAAATTAGATTACCAATTACTTAGACAGCGTTGAAATGGAACTAATTTACCCTGATACCCTGTGCGATGGTAAACAGGCAAAAATATCATAAACATTGAAATAAACAAAAAAAATTTTGAATGTGGGAAACTTACGTGAATAGTGACCATTAACGTAATTATTTCTTCTTCGGGCTATATTAGTCCACTACTGGACATAGCCCTCCCCTAATGAGCGCCAACTCAAGGTTATGCCATCATTGGGGGGTAATGTCCATAATCCCCACGCTGGGCATGCGGGTTGGGGATCGCAGTTCGGTGGGATTGTACTGCAGGGGGCGCTGCTGCCCACCCCCCGGTTTATGTCCCTTAGTCGCCTTTTACGACACCCGCGGGAAGAATTGGGTTGGTGCTATTCTCTAGGCCGACACAACACAGCAGCGTAATTATTTATCTCTATGTAAATCATCAAATTTTAAAGATAAAATATTATCCACGGTTGTGACATTTCGTTTTTTAAATTGAAAATTACTCATTTGATAGCAATAAAATAAGTTCAACTCTCAACGCCGAAATTGCAACTCTTTCTGATTTTAGAACACATCTTTAATTCCATTGATGTAGGTCTATATATATAGATGTATATCGATACAATTTTTGCCTTAAGAGTGAAATTTATTGATCCCTAAACTCCGAATAAAGAGTGATGGATGAGAGTAACATCGGAATTTAAGTTATCATTAATATTCACCTCGTAGTATTAATCAAAAACAAATGATGCTTTCAAGCAAGCATAACTATAATTGTGCAATTCTACGTAATTTGCCGGAACTGGTTTCTATATGAGTAAACTGGATCTTCATCTCACCTTCAACGAAGAAAGTGTAATTTAAATACTTGTAAACAAGACAGTAAGAAACAAAATTAAAGTAAAACGACGTTAATGTTGTATTTTCTAAGGTTAACAAAATTAAAAAGAAACAACATTAAAGTGCTCGACTTTAATGTTGTTTCTTTTTAATTTTCTAATTTTGTCTCTTCCCATGGAAACATTTAACAGCAGCTTGATCGTTAAATTTTTTTATAAAGTTGTCCGTAAAATAACGGAGTGGAGTGTATCCATGCAAAGGTTGATGTGCTGTCGTCCGTTCCGTACGTACACAGACAAGTAATTTTCTATCTTTTGTTTCTTTGTCTTTGGACCAGGGCCTAATTATGACGTTTGCGATAGCAGTTAGTATGGGATTTGGTAGTTAGACGAATGGAATCGTTCTGAATTTGATGCACGTAATATAGGAGTTTTTGGTCCCGCATGGATCATAGTAGAATCTTCTGATTTTTTTTCAAGGTTTCGATTCCGGTTAAAGTAATTAGGATATTAATTATTAACTACCTATTGGTGTAAATTGATTTTGTCGTATTAACCGACTGGCGAGACAAAGTTAAGTGTCTCAAGATAGCACTAATTTAGGTTGAAATTTGGGACACTGGTCAACATTGCAGTGGGTGCACTAGAGCGTGCAGTGACGCAAACCGCTTCCGGACAGATATTACCTCATTGCTGGGCTCGGAAGCCCGATGGCCCGCTTCCATTCTTTCAGCGACACAGTGAAAGGGTCCTCTGATATACTTTTACCCTCGCGCCCGCGCACCCGGTGCGCGCACCACCGACCGTTCTCTTATAAATTCGGTGAAATTACTGCGACACCACATAACATATTCGGCAGCTGCCCGCGTCAGCTGTCCGATCGACTGCAATTCCCTCCAACACCGTTCGGGGAGTTTAATACCAACCACGTGAGCGGCGTACGGAATAAGCAAGCAATATGAGATTCACGGTGAGTCTGTGATCAGTGACGGTGATAAAGTGCAGTGCTACGTAACTCGGATATCGCGCAGGATATTCATTATTCCTGACATGTTTGCAGTGCTCCGTTTGAATTGATGAACTTTACGTGAAAATTATTGAAAAGTTTTTTCTTATATAACGATATTATATTCGTTGCATACCTATTTAGATGTGAAGTTGGAGATAATCAATCTTAAATATATTTATTGCGTCCATTAACATTATATTCACATACTAGAGTTCTTAACCATCACCATCTCGTGTTAGTAATCTCGTAAGATTGATGCTAACAATCAGTAGGTACATTATCAAAGCAGACGGAGCATAAATATGTGGAAAGTAAAAGCGGCAAAAGTGAAATTAATGTATAATGAAGGCTTAATCTCGACATTGCGGCAGCATCCATGCGGGCCATAAAACATCAGATAAACAGTTTCGATTTTTTCCAACCACAACAACTGGTTCCGTGACCTCTAACGAAAGTAAAACCTTAACACTTAGGAATTCACAACCACTGTGTTTGAAGCTGTCATTGTCTTTAATTTCAGGTCGCACTCATCTGCCTTCTCGGCATATCATCGTCGTTCGCCATCAAGGTGGAAAAGACGGCTAATGAGCCAAAAGACAAGCGTGAAGCCGGCGTGGGCTATCCCTCCTCGGGGCACGCCACACACACGCTGCAGATCCAACCCTCGCACGACGATGGCAACGCCATTAGCATAGGGGCAGGCTACAGTATCGGAGGGAAGCCCAGCTTCAGCTACGAAGGCCAACAAGGAGCCCAGTACCAGTTTGCGTCTCCTCAGCCTCAGCACCAGACCATACAACTTGCTCCAATCACTCTTCAGCCGGAACACGGAAGCTTTGCTTCCGGAAGCGACTTGTCCCAGCTGATGTCGCAACTTACTCACGGTCTGCAAACTGGCGCCATCTCTCTGCAACAAGCCGAGCCGTCCCATCAGTTTGGAGGGCAGGACATAGGTCTTCCTCAATATACTTACGGGGAACCTAAGATGCAGCAGTACAGTGTTTCTGAGCAAGCTTACTCCAGCCCACCATCTTACGCGGCTGGTACTAAAGGACTGGGATCTTATTCAACGGGACCTGTTCTCTTCAACCCGTCAGACTCGCACGGTCAACAAGGTGCTTTAAGCTTTGCTGTCCCTAACTCCGTTCATTCTTTCGGTGATTCTGCTGGATCTTTCCCTGGCCTGTCCCTTGGAAACTCTGGTGGACATTCTCTGGGCGGTGCCGGTTATTCTGCTGGAGGATCTGGGCACAGTCATTCTCTAGGCAATTCTGGACTGTTGTTGGGTCATGCGTATGGCGGTGCCGGCCATGGCCACTTCGGTGGTATGTCTTTAGGAAAATCTATTGGCTCTCCGTACATCAAATCTTTGGGGAGCTACGTCGCACCCGGTAAAACATCTTTCAAGCCTTCTGCGTTTCTAGGAGCTTCGGTTGGTGACTCCGGACATGGGTCGTCTGGTCTTGCAGGACCTTTCAGCGGTGCTCCATCTTTTGGCAACCCGGGCTCTCATGGAATTCTGGCAATCAGCACTGGCCACGCTCCCAGCTTCGGTAGTTCTCTGGGAGGATTCGGCGGTTCTTCAAAGTATTCTTTTGCGCCTAAAGCTGAATCTTACAGTGGTAGCGGTTCATTTGATTCCTCCGCTGCCTTTGCTGCAGCCGCTGGACATACAGCTTCTCCTTCTGGTGCGAATTACGGATTACCTTCGGGCTCCTTCGGGATTTCTTCCGGCTCTGGGCATGGTGGCCACTCTGCTCACGCGGCCTCAAATCCTCAGTACTATATCTCCCAGTCTAAAATACCTTCAAGCTCCTTTGGAGACTCCAGTTCTGCACACCGGGCTCCCGCAAAGAGTCATACCTCGTTCTCCTTAGGACCCAAATTCAGCAATCATGGCAACCACGGTCACAGCTACAACGCCCCTAGCTCGCACTATACCCCTAAGGACATCCAAGGTTCCTACAGTGAAAACACATATAACACGATCAAGTATAGCGAGGAGTTGAAGCCTCGTTCTCATTAATTGTGTAACAAGTAGATACTATTACAAGCAATATTATCTTAGGTCAACCACTATTCCACTGCATCTATCCGTTAGGTAGCCTGAAGGACGTAATGTGGATGGAAAAGCCGCAAAGCAGCGAAAGTGCGGGTGTTGTGACGTTTTGCACACCTACGTGTCGTTCCGCTAATTACGTGTGGACGCTTCCATCTGGCTGCTCCGTCAAGATTACCACTACGTTAATGTGAGGGAGTGCTTTCCATTTTCGTAATATGCGCATAATTGTGTCGTTTTGTTGCGAGCTTGTTACGCTGTCGGGTCTGAGGACTTCATTACTCAGATCGTGCGAAAAACGTGGGTAATGTCTGTGCGCCTGTAGCGACGTGAATTTCTGTAAATATTGTTCTTATTAGTTAAGATAGCTTATTTATTTTTTAGCTAGTAAACAAGGAGAACTGTTGTTGTTTATAATAAAAAATTAATAGTTTGTTGTTGGTTTCATTTACGCTGCGCGGTGTATCTAAGTAAGTGGTTCAGGCCGAGACGTGTAAAAATAGATTTGATGCAATCTGCGCGGACGGGTGTCTGCAAACTTGATAGCTTTTCTATGCAGTTTCACTTGAAGGAAAGTTACAGAAACTGCTTGGAAGCTGCATGCTTGAGTTGGACATATTTTACTTCGTTACTGCTAATTGAATCAATAACTTGAAGAATTGTGACTATGGCGAATTTAACAGAGCGTGTTGACGAGCTTTATAGTATTGACTAGATAAAAAAGTACCCAATTCAACCAACGTAATGATTTATTAATTTTGTACTTATAAGCTTCAAGCTTTAACTTTCAGATTATCTCATTGGCCTAGATTACTATAAAACTAAATGTGACTGACAAATGGGCGGTCATCTCATAAACCAAAATATCTAATCATCTTTTTTGTATACATATGACACAAATGCACATTTTAGCCACTTCCGTATCCGTCTCTAACTGAGAAGATAAATGGTTAGTAGGTACACTCGATAGCAGATCAACCTTATATCAAATCAATTTTTTTTGTTGCAAAGTTGCTCGTAACATTTAAGTAGAGTAGTGTGTACGTGTGTAAAGGTTGATGTGTTGTCAGCACAATTACTTTTACATCTTTGTTACATAGCCGCATGTCATGGAACGGAGTAAATTAGATTGGATTGTATAGATTAGATTAGAACTCTATTTTATACACAAAAAAAATTAAAGCCTTAGATATCTAAGTAGAGTGGTATGTACGTATCGGTGTACTCTAATCAGTTATGTTAAGGGCGTTTTTGCAGAATGTAAAGTTTGACCTGCTTTCAACTATTGGCGTGTCGCGTAGTAACTGAACAAGACCTAGTTAGATAAGCTGATTTTAGAGTATACAGTCCTTTACATTTTGGGCTTTGGACCATTCTTATCGCCACAGCATAGAAGAGATTTAAGATTGTCAGGGTAAAGATCAAAGTGATGTCGACTTTACAACTTGAATGAGAACCTATTGTATTATATCCTATTGTGACTGGAGATTGTAAAGCAAATAATAATGTGCTTAGTACAGAGCAAAAGCCCAGTTCAAAAGTATTGAATGCGAAAGAAGTTTCGTGCAGCAACATTATTCATCTCAGAACTTTTTGAACAATAAACTAACCCAGATATCAGAAGCCACTACAAAAAAGTAAGTTTGTTACAGTCTAGGTACTTAGCGCCACTTCTAACAGACCGGTCCCAGTCACGAGTTAACTAGAGCTTAACTTTAGTGCAAACAGAGTCACTTCCGAATTCTTATAAAACTCATTATGTAACAACCTTTTTTTGAGAGCATAAAAAATGTTTTATTTCCATCGGCTTTTATTTTTATGAGGTTTTGCCATTCCTAAGCCGGCGGCGGTGATCGCGTAATCGATTTTTTTCGAGCTCATCTTCTGAGTATTTAAATTAGATACAAAGTCATTATAGTCAAGATTACTCAAGACATATGATTCACTACATTTCATAGACTACATCTATCTTTATGTAATCTAGTCCAATCGGAGTTGTGTATTAGAGTAACAATTCTAGGAAACTGTACTATTATCTACCTTCTGTCAACCATGCTCGGGTATCTACATATAGTCCTATATTATATATTAGAGTTTGCCATTTTTAGGATTCTGCAGTCTCCAAAGAACCGCTATAGTGTATATAGTGTATTTATATACCCCTGAAATTAGCTTTTTCTATGTTTTTTTGTACATCTACTTCCTTAGTATTTCTTAATCTCATCTAATCTCTAATCTCATCTACTTCCTTCTCTCATGTATTAGTCCAGTCCTTCCAACGGTCGTCTGGAAGAGATCACTTTTAGTGATAAGGCCGCCGTCTGTACTCGTAGGTTAAGAAATATCTGAGTGTACAATAAAGTGTTCTCTATCAATATATTCTCTATCTATAGTTTCACCACGTCCGTTCGTCCGTCCGTTCTGTCTGTCTGCGGCCTAGCTCAGTGACTATTAGTACTGGTAAGCTGAAATTTGGCATTATCATAGGTATTGATCACGTTGAAAAAAAGTAGACGTATTTATTATGTTGTAAAAAGAGCGTATTTATTATGTTCACTTTTTCCAAAGACGCGTTACAAAAGAAGATAAGATTTTATCCATTAGTGGCGTTAGTTAGCACCGCGAAGCATCTTAAAAAATCCCCTAGGATCTTTCTATCCGATCCGATCTAGGATCGTTACCTAAGATTTTTTAAGGCAATATAAATAAGGCGATAAAAATCTCAAACTAAGGGTTGAATTTAGATATTTTTTTAAGGTTTCTTAGTGTTACGCGAAACGAGAAATAGGCTTAAATAGAAACCTGAAACTTACAGTTCAAATGATCGACCATCTAACGTCAGCAAGTGGTGCTACGGTTACAGCTACAGCTAATTTCACAAATATACGTAAATTAGAAGTGCAGAAAAGGGGTTTATGAATCGAGATTTATATTAAATACTAAAAATATGCTTAAGGCCGACTTGCACCTCTTTTAAATACATTAACTCGTCGGGTAGATGGGCCGAGAACTGGCCGACGCATCGTCGCGTTCGGTAGGTAGGCAACCTATCCTAATGGTGAGTACACACGTACGTACATGCTCATCGAGCAAGTCTCATCGAACAAAGCTGTTCTCCATACATGCTTCACCTTGCGTCTACACGTAAAAGCACACTGAACATACTGTTCGATGATTGTTCATCTAACAGTACCTATGTTCAGTGTGGGTTAAAACTCTTCGAGCAATGGACGATTTGTTGTTGTGTTTGGTAGGCATCGCTTGCTACATTTATGTCGGGGAAATTCATCCTCTACATAAATATTTAAAAATTGTTCCACAAAATACCGACAAAAAGAACGAATGTCCGACATTTTAGCTGCGCTCTTCAGAAAAATATCAATTACACTAACAAGCTCGACGACACGGCTCCACGTACAAACTTGTTTGCTTCGAACATCAAGCAAAAATTATGGACGTTTGAATCTTGTTCGAATCAAACATTTTGGTTGGCTTCGAGCATTTGTCTTGAGACTTGCATGGTACACACGTTCGTACTTGCTCGACATCGAGCAAGTTTACCGAGCATGTACCTGTGTACATGCATGTACCATAAGAGTCGATGACACTAAGAAGGAATTTAGTCCGTCTTTCAAGATTTGTTTTTGAGGAAACATGAGTATACACTCATACGAGTGCGCAAGACTCTGCGATTGAAATCGTCAATCAACTATCTGAAATCGTCACGTGTTGATTTTTAGGGCCACACATTCGCTCTCTTTCTGACTGTGACAATGCCTATTTCCTGCCACAGTGGATGTGTTTCTTTATGTGTAAAGTACATACGTCCCACTGCAGGGCACATGCGCTCCCTTAGAAAGTAGACTATGGGCTTAATTACCACGCGTGCCCACCTTGGATTGGCAAGCGCTGAGGTAGTTGAATGCTTAAATCAGGTTTCCTCACAGTGGATGTGTTTAAGATGCTTATATTATCAACTCAAAGCAAGATATTATGCAAGAACCAAAACGTTACTTGATTCACATGCACCAGCTCCATTCAAATGCAGTTTCGTTTATGTAAATATTATTACAGAGGCGATATTTTGAATGACCGAGTCGAACATTTTTTCCATTAACTTAATTAAACAAAGTTATGATTGAATATATTGTGGAATAAAGCCGGGTAATAAAAGCACATAAGGCCAACTACAGACTAATCAATATATCTATGAAAAGAGGGATGGTAAGACTATGTGAGGTAAATTTTTTTATTTCGTTTTTTTTTAAATATGTAGGAGTTACACGTTGCCCAAAAGGAGCTACCCGACTGCGGCGCAGCTTGAAAAGAGGGGAATAATAATAATAACTTCCATACGACACAATCACTTGACCTGGTCCCAAACAAGAATATTAATTTAATTTCGGATTAACTTACTTGATTTTTCGTCGTAACCAAAAGAGTCCGACCGAAGATGTGTCGTGTTTACGAAAGTTTTAGTTAACAATTAAGCGTTTTGTAGTTATACACTTCGCCCTGTGAAAATTTGCAGCTGATGGAGGTTAAAATTGTGTATACATATACACAATTTTAAGACACTCAACTGATCCTTTGAAAAACGTTGATTAGCTCGACTGTCTCCAATCAGATTCTAGGCCAAATGTGATTAGACAAAAATACTGTTTCGTATTCCAGAAGGAAGGCAAGTTCGCCTACTTGCTGTCAATTTTTTAATCGTGTCACGCTACGAATATTAAATCTACGATCTATCTACGGTTAGCTAACCATCTCGTCTCCACCAATGCTTAAGCACTAGCTGCTTGCACTAACTTTATACTATTTTGTTGCCAATGTTATTACTCAATAGAGCTCGAAGTTCGGTGTATGCGCTGGTTAATAATAGGTTATATAATAAAGTCAGGTTACGGCAGAATTTTCATCGTTGTGCTCATTGCCTACACCCCAGGCAATAGTTTAAAAAAAAGTTAATCTCATATTCTCTTACTAAAAAGTACGGACGAGAAAAGACATTTACACAGTCCCTATATCAGTGAAAACAACAGTAGAACGGTAATTTTCTGAATGCAATAAAATTGTAAGCTTCTGAATCCTAATCCATAAAGATCATGGTATAGGTAGTTTTTGAACTATATTACGCGATCGAGAACCTACAGTCAAACGCCAATAATAGTTTATCTAGTAAGAATAAATAATAAGTTTAAATAGGTCAATTTATAACATGTCTTCTTCAACCCATAGCCACCCAATGCTGAGTGTAGGTCTCTTCTAATGCACGCCATTTCGGTGTTGGGGTTTTCGAATCCAGTCCTTTCCTGCCACCTTGACCAGGTCGTCAGTCCATCTTGTTGGTTGCCTGCCCACACTTCTGCGCCCCTCTCTAGGCCTCCAAACCAGTACTTTTACACCCCATCTTTTATCTTGTCTACGGCATATATGGCCTGCCCACTTCCACTTCTTACGGGCAATCACCTTGGCTATTTCTGTCAGTTTCGTCCTCCTTCGGATTTCGGTGTTTCTGAACCGATCTCGGAGTGAGATACCCAACATAGCTCTCTCCATAGCTCTCTGAGTCACCTGCAGCTTGTGAACAGTTTGTTTGGTGAGGGTCCATGACTCGGCTCCATAAACCATCACGGGGAGAACACATTGTTCGAACGCCTGACGCTTGAGGTTTATTGGTATATTGGCCCCTTAAAACACTTTGGACAGTTTACCAAAAGTTCCCCATCCTAAGCGGACACGGAGGTCTATTTCAGTATTCTGTCCAAAATTTTTGCACGTTTAAGGTTTGGCCCAAGTAGATATACTCATGCACACTCTTTATTGTCTGTCCATGCACAGTAATGTGGTCTACGTCGGTATCAGTGCACATTATTTTGGTTTTTGACGTGTTCATTTTTAGTCCGACAATTACTGAAACATCGTACAGTTCTCTTAACATAGCTGATATGATAAATCATTCAGGTTCTCGGCAAAGATGATAATATCGTCAGCAACTCGGAGGTGAGTTAGCCGTTCTCCATCTATTTTGATCTCTCCATCTGACCAGTTGAGAAGCTTGAAGATGTCTTCCAAACACGAGGTGAATAATTTTGGAGATATGGTATCGCCTTGCCTAACTTCCCTTTTTTCATGCACTGGTTTGGTCAGATTATGGAGTTTGACTTGTAGCGTGGCACCCTGGTAGACTGCTTTGATGGCTTCCACGTATCTCGTGTCGACTTGGAATCTTTTCAGTGAGTTTATTACGGCCCAGTGCTCTACTGTATCGAACGCCTTTTCGTAGTCGATAAAGGCCTAGGGGTTGGTTATACTCAGTGCACTTCTCTGCCACTTGCCTCATAACATGTAAGTATCTGTAAATTTGCATGGAACCCTCGCTGTTTGAGCCCGACTGGCATTTGTCTGATGTTTTCATTGGCTGCGCTACTGAACTTCATAGATTTCCTTAGACAGGACGTAAAAAGATCCTGAAGTTGTCTTTAATGGAACCGGACTTCTACATTATTATACGCTGTAGCTACTCATTGGCGCTATATTAACGATTATTTAAATTGCTCTATAGTCGGAAGTTATGTCGGTCTGCTAATGAACTGTAATTTTAAAGTAAACGCTGGCTGTTACATCCGATGGGTCACCACAAGTTTTCGTAATGTAAGAACCGTTTTTCGTTTGTTTATTGGCCGTTTGTTGCCATCCAAGTCTATAGTCACTCATCGCTTGTCTTCACCAGAGTTTCTTTCTCGCACCTATTCTGAGTATGCTAAAAGCTACCGTAAAGTTGAGTAACTTGGGAAAACGAATATGTTGCAAAACTTGTGGTTCTGCTTCTGAATTCGGTGGTTATCAACGACAATCTAGACGGGCTTTTGGACTTTATCTTGGAATATTAGAAATTTGTGCAGCGTACTATTTCCACGTTTTGTGTTGGGTAAGTTGGGTTTTTGCATAAAGGTCCAAACAATCTCAATCATGTACGAAAATTATTATTAGTATTTTCTACTTTAACATATAATCAGATATCAGAAATTTACAGGCTTATTTGATCTTTCTCTCGCTGAGAGAAGGCCTGTGCCCTGCAGTGGGACGCTTATATGCGTACTTTTTCTTCTTCTTCAGGCTATATGTTAGTCCACTGCTGGACATCCATAGCGCCCTGTCTTCAGCTTGCCGCATCCAGCATCTGCCGGCAGTTTTTCGCAGCGTACTTACCAGTGATAAATTTCTTTACAAGTACATTTTATGTGCTACTATTCTGAATTTCGTTTTTACAATCAAATATTTAGCGGAGAGAGGGGGGCGCCCTACTTTAACAAAAAAATGCGCTTTGAAGGTTAATATTTCGCAAATAGATCCCTAAATCGAAAAATGATTTTCCTGCTAATAATGTTTAAAATTAAACGACAAATCCTTCGATATCCCACACTAAATTATTTATGTGTATCTGTTGATAATTTTATTTATTCACTGTTATTAGGCATGTATTTATATAGGTACCTCTGAAATTATCATTTTCTATGTTTTTTTGTATATCTACTTCCTTCTCTAATGTCTGGAAGAGATCACTTTTAATGATAAAGCCGCCGTCTGTACTCGTAGGTTAAGAAATATCTGTGTGATTTCCATTTTTATGTACAATAAAGTGTTCTTTATCTCTATTTATCTATCATATAGTTCAAGCAAGAAAAAAATTACATCCCTAATTTATGCGTGGAGGGCCTCCTTGATAATATTTTTTAAGATTCTAGTCTATCGTTTAGTCGCCGTGATTTTTTATATACGTTTATGCCAAATTTCAGATATCTAGTACTGGTAATCTCTGTGCTAAGCCGCGGACAGACAAACATGGCGCGACTATAATGATTCTTTAGAACCCAAAAAGAAGATTTGTTTATTTCCGATGGTGACGCTAATGTCTCTTAGTTACTCCGGTCAGAGGTAACTTCTTTGACAGTATGGCACGTCACGACATCTACTTTCCCTTTGTATATTACTAAGAGATACAATAGGGAACTAAATAACAATAGTGAACCAAAGAACAATATTGTTCTGGTTCGGATATTTTTATTCATTCAATTGAAGCTCCATCTGACTGACAATTGTGTGACTAAAATTCTAGCTTGCTTTTTAAATTAAACTGGAATCGCTATAGCGGAGGCAGCCTTTCACTGGTGCACTACGTTAGTTACAAAGATCGCATTTGGTATCGTTGAGGAAAGGAAACATAGAGGGCGCTCTTGGAAACCAATAAGAACGCCCTATAATTCTTGACTTTATCAGCATATTTTGCTTTATCTATGTAAAGAAGAGGACCTCCAAATGTGATTATTTATTATATTATTTTGCAAAAATATGCAGAGCGGTGAAACAACCAATTCCCATTCCTCAATTCACAATTCCCGGCTCGAATCAGTGTTCGAATCCCAGCCTTTACCAACGACTTTCTTTTCTAAGTTATGTACATTTGTGAAGTTAAAGTAGCAATACCAATCGCTAGCGGCGAAGTAAAACATCGTGAGGAAACCTGAGTGCCTGAGGTGTTCAAATACCTGAGCGCTTGAAATTGCCTATCCGCGGTGGGCACGCGTGGTGATGAAGCCCATATTCTCTCTGTAGTGGGACTTTTATAGGCTATTTAAAAAAAAAGTAAACGCTTGCCCGTTTTAAACGATTATATTGTATAAAAAATTATATAGCCGTCCCCTGTGATAACTGAACTGAACATACGACCACTACTTAGAGCGGTAGGTAGTGCGGAGTGGTAGAATACCGGCTTTTCAATAGAGAGGTCGTGGGTTAGAAGCCAGGTGTGTAAGATTGACTTTCTTAAAATCTTGAAATTCCACCCATGCTGGGACTCGAACCCGCGACCTCTGGCTAACCGTGCCAGCGCTCTCCCAACTGAGCTAATGGGTATACCGGCATCAGTGAAATTTCGAACCTCTGTACAATACTTTCTGTATTACGTACGGGTTTTTAAAATTGTCCTTAGCACGGGTTAGTGCATTAAAAATAATATAAGATTGACTTTTTTTTCTAAGTTTTGTACATTTCTGTAGTAGCAATACCACTCGTTATTAGCGAGTGGTATTGCTACTATAACTCGCGCTAAAAATCACTTACAACTTTATGCACCACGAACCCAATACGGAAAAATGACAAATCTGTTTGAAGGACTACAACTGTTCAACAAGCTACCGAAAGACATAAAAGATTCAGAAACGCTAACAGAGGTCACATTAAAGAAAGATATAGAATTTAATAAGTAAAAAGATATGAGATGTTGCATGCTTATGTTTACAATATGTTACTTAGATTATTGTTTTCTCATTTTAAGTGAATGAAATTAAGAAATAGACGAGATAATGATAAGGTAAAATTACCACGATCAAATACAGCACTCGTGCACAAAAGTGTCATATACATGGCACCTTTAGTTTATAACAAATTGCCAAAGACAATTAGAAATTTGAATTGCTGTTTATTAAAAAAAAAAAACTAACGGAATATCTTATTGACAAATGTATTTATAAACTCAATGAATTATGTAATTGACTTTTAATGAAATTATTTTTTTGTAATAAGTATTTTGTGTTAATTAGTTTCTTGACATGATATTTTAAATAATTACTTCGAGATTGACATAATGTAATATAGAATTGTAATATAGAATTGACATTGCATGCTAACTTGACATTATATTTTTTTATAATTTGTATGCTGTAAGGCAAAATATGGAGCACAATCTTCTGCTGTACATTACATCTGTTTTATATACTTACCCATATTTAACAAATAAATTATTTTGAATTTTGAAATGTTAAATCGTTCTTATGAGAAATAAATACTTTAAACCTTAAACCTTATGGAGTGTTAACATAGCTCAGCGCTTGCTACGTACAATGGCCCAAATATGACGCTAAGTATGGAAGTTGCAGGTAAACTAACCAACGATCTCTTCTTTGATAGGCAAGGAAACATTATTTTTTCTGGTTGTGCAATAAAGTGGTATCCATCCATCCATCCATCCATCCATCCATCCATCCATCCGTCCGTCCGTCCGTCCATCCGTCCGTCCGTCCATCCATCCATCCATCCATCCATCCATCCATCCATCCATCCATCCATCCATCCATCCATCCATCCATCCATCCATCCATCCATCCATCCATCCATCTATCTATATATCTATCTATGAGTCTTTTTAACGTATGAACATGTACCTAGTTAGCTATTTACTCACATGAAAGTTCAACCAACGCTTAACATTTTCTATGTAAGTATAACTTTCCTTCGAGGTAAGCGGCTTCCATGTTACCTTAATTAAAAGTAAAAGTTCAGGCCCTACAAGTCACACCAGTAATAGAGTTACACCCATAACTCGTAAGGCAAATTACATCAAGTTAAGATAAGTGCTGCCACAGTCAGTCCTCACCAATAGTTCGTAGAACAGTCTTACGTATCGATGTTCATACTCGTAGTTCAAACTTTTTCGTCTACCTCTTGCGGTTGACTGGTAGATAATGCTTGTGGCATTAAGTTCGACGCATTGTACGGTTTTAGTGTGCAATAATAGTATTAATAATAATATATTCTTAGCATACTAACAATATTCTTCTTGCAATCCAAAGGTTGTGGATGACATCGCTCTACGCGACAAGACCGCCAATTAAATAACATTGTGAAATTTTAGAAATTATAATTTGTTTTTTCTTTTCCGGTTGTGCAATAGTGTTAATTATCTATCTATCCGTCTATAAAGATAGAAATATACAGAATAGTTAATTAATCAGTCAGTTTATTCTATTCAAACACAGGGTCCATTAGTGTTAATAACATTTGTTTAAAAATCCTATGTTGTATGTAAATATCTAATTCATATTTTAATTACTTTTACTTAATTTAAATAATAAAGGATAGTTTATCCTAATTACAATTAATTAAAAATCGATTAATGTATCAAAATAAGACAAAATCACTTAATTAAGTCTAAAATTGATTCAGACTCAATTAAAGTGATTTGTTTTTTGTTTACACTAATACATAATAATATGTACAGTCTGTTAGCTTTTAGAATATACCTCGGGCTATAGAGTAAGCTTCGCTTTTCGATACTACTTCCTGCTCCGTATAAAACTTTTCTTCACTATTTTGAAAAGTTATGTAAAGTTAAGTTAAGTCATATTAGTTCAGATATTTCTATTACACGAATGTATCCAGTTCTATCCGATAGTAGCCGAGGTATATAATAAACCCTTACAGACTAGTTTATACAAATGAATAAATACGGTTACATTGTTTTTCAAGAAAATTTTGGCGCTATGTAGATACAGACGATTAGACACACTTGAATATTCTCAATTACACTCTACCTACCGAGTAGTTCTTCAAACACTCCATAAACGACGTATATGTATACATATACATATACGTCGTTTATGCATCACAAAGTATTTAGTACTAGAGACTATCAAGAAACGGAAGCTGGGGTATTTCGGTCATAATAATACGTACCAACAAGCCCAATACAGTCTCATTCAGCTTATCCTACAAGGAAAGATTCCAGAAAGGAGACCTCGTAGACTAAATATATCATAGCTACACAACCTGTGACAATGGTTTCAACAGAGGACTAGTTCCTCCTTTGTGTTGGTAACCTTGAAAAGCAAGATAGCCGAATTGGTTGCCAACCTCTGATAGGAGACGGCATATGAAGAAGAAGTGGCAGAGACTTTATAAAGGGAAGATTGTCCCACGGATTTTTTTATGTAGCCTGTAAGTGTCCCACTGGAGGGCACAGGCCTTCTCTCAGAGAGAGAGAGAGAGAGAGAGTATGCGCTTAATCACCACGCAAGCTTTAACACCCCAGATACCCATGGTTTTATCTCTATCATACCTTTGAGCTATATATTTATTTATAATTTTCTATGTATTTTATTTATTTATATTTACAGGTATTTAGTTTATGTAGTGTATTATTTCTATTTAGGTTATTGTTAAGGGTTTTTTGCAGTCTATGTAGTTTATTTTGTACACGTATATATAGACCCGTTATTTACTGCTGCTCCGACTCTCCAAGGTTTGCTGGAAGAAATCTCTTACAGAGATAAGCTCGCCTTTGTACATGTTATTTCTTATGTAATGTTCTGTTAAATGTTTCGTGTGCAATAAAGTATAATATGTATAGGTTCCTCAAGAAGTTTTCGTGCAGGTCATCTTCTATAATATAAAAATGAATCGCTGAATGTGTTGGTAAGCGCAAACCTCGAGAGCAGCTGAACCGGTCTCGCTAATTTCTTTTTTAAATATTCCTTGAAGTACGAGAATAGTTCTTACGGAAAGAAAAAATAAAAAAATAAAGTATCGACTGTTAGACGGTACGGAGTTCGCTGGGTCAGCTAGGTATTTATAAATTCTACCGCTATATAAATAACTGTGGTAAAATCTTATCACAGCGTTCACGAAGTGTTTTAAGAGGATTATGTTTTTATAAATAAGACCGCATATTTTTAATACATCATTTCATTTGATAATATAACAAGTTCGGAACCATATTTAAAGAACGAAAGTTATTGGTGATATGTAAAGTTGTATCTATTTTTCTTTTTGATGAACACCGTCAATAGACGATAGGGTTTTCGGATAATAACTGTGGTCGCCCGTTAAATTGGTAGAAAACGCCTTTTACCTAAAGACTGCTCCATTAATGATCACCTAATCATCTGTAGAGATAACATAATCATAACGATTTGTGGCCTCAAAAAATGCAGTTTTATGCTTATGCCAAAGCTTTATGATGATGATCTGATTTATTCAAGTGATACTTTGTATGTATGAGAGGATGCATTTATATTAATGAGAGAATGCTAGCTTTAGACTTTACAAATGAAAACAAGGTTTCTTTGACAGTGATCTTAATAGCTTCTCTACTTTAGATGTCTATACTGTGATTAAATTAGGTTCATTAATTTTCTTATCTTCAAGTAGCGGGCAATGACAGGGATTTATAAATAAATTCAGGGTTAAGACTACACAAATTAATGACAAAGATTATTCTATGTATCTAATTTCAAATAATTATTTGTCGTCACATACCATGTGTTCGAGTACTAACATTAGAATAACGTACAGTGCAATCCGACCGCTATCTAATAATTTGACATAATTTTATGTGCAGGTTGTAGAGGTTTTGCTACTAGACATAGACGTAGACATAGAAATAATTTATTGGTAATATTAACTAAAAGCCAAGATTAAACTTCTTAATAATAATCACATTAAGGAATAATAATCAAATTTACAAATCTTAAATAGTGACGAGCAACCGACGACGCGAGCTCCGTCTCTACTTACCATGATTAAGCTCTGCGAATCGGAGCGAAACCTGGGTGCCAATTCTCACTTCAGTAGCAAATATTATGTCGTATACGACTCTAAGGCTTATGTCTTGGATTTCTATGTAAAACGTCGAGCGACAGCCAAAATCTGTACACTGAACGCCATGCTAGATTGAATTCGACTGAGAAAATAAATGTCTAATGACTCTGTCGAGTTATCTTATCTTATTTTTATTCGACAAATGTCTAAGCCTTCGACTATTTTGCGTCTACGCTTTCAATTCGCATATGCAAGAATAGGTACCCTGGTCGGACTCTTTCGATATAACAACACCTGTAGATCCGGACTGAAAGTGTACAATCTTAAAAAGAAACAAAAATAAAGTATTACATTTTAAATGTCATAACAATGTCAATCTGTGATGCCAATCAATTATACTATAAGCGTAAAAAATACATGATATTTTATAAATTTTATAAAAAAGACTAATAAAGACTTTTATCTCCTATACGTATGAAACGTCTTTCCTATGCTACGCTCATTTGTAAAATAATAGTACCAATGTCACACGCTACGGTAACGGAAAGCATCATTATAAAACTATACAGTCTGAACTATTTACGTGGGTATATTGTCCTTTACACTCGCACATGAAATTTCTAATTCACGAGAAAGGTCGTTATACTTTCTTTCTCTCCCTCAAAGGACGCCTGCGTCCAAGTGACTACTTTTGGGACTTGGGCTTAGAGATCAACTGCCCCTCTGCATGCCCCCGTGCCTGGCCTCGCCCATGGATGCAGGTGCTAAGCATTAACTCATCGCGATCGTGAGTGTATGTCGGTGCGTGAGGTCACCAATACAACCAAAACATAATGTGATAAAGCGGGCTCACTTCTTATCTTCTTTTCAAAAAGATACGTCTAAATGGGGAAGAATATAATTATGTATTTGCTGGATTATAAGGCGTCTTTTTCAGTTTATTTGATTAATGAAGCGCTAGTAGGTAGTCAGTATAGAGACTAGTCGATCTTGTTCTGACTGTCGACAATTTTTACGCTATTTTTTTAAGTATATAAATTAACATATTTTTAACTTTCGCGACTTGAACACATAGAATATTTTCGGGGCTTGATCGCGTAGTAATTTATTGCTATTTTATTTTACCTCAACGTTTTGAAGACGTTACCGTCATCGTGGTCACGAGAAGACTGATGGCTGGTACCCGTTCGCATCTTCGGCTGATTAGGTTTCACACTACCCTCAGATCAGCCATCACAAAGCACTATAAGGATTGCGACACACTACACTGACAATGTCAGACGGTAAGCCATGCGATTTTTTCCACTCGAACACGTCTTGATGACCGGATCCCACGTTTGCGACAGTTTGAAACCCTAGTATAGTCCTAGAAATACTAACGGCCTTATTAATAAAAATACAATTCCTTAAAACACTCTAAAATCGCTCACTAAAAAAATTGTCTGTGGTGGAGACATTACAGGAAAAGACGTAACCACAGATTAAATAAAATGCTTCTCGGCGTGTTTTAGTAGAATCACGGTTTAATAAAATAAGCCTTTAGATTTTTGATTATCTATAAGTGGGTGAGTAACTCAGTGAGAACCAAAACTGCAATTTTTGCTCAATCCTATCTTAGGAAATATATTAAGTGGACGGATGAAGTTTGGATTTTTTTTTTCTTTTCGGTAACTTAGTCACTATACAGATTTTCAGTTTTGTAACTTAGCTATCATCGGAGACAAAAGCGATCGAAAAGGGTTCGAATCGGTTCACGTAAATATATGTACAGGGAAGGCTGGCCAGGAACTTGGCCTGGCGCACTTTATGCACCTAGGCTTCAATCGATCAATCTAAATGCAGCAAACGATATTGGTATGCAAAACCTAGACATTTAGACAGACCAACCTAGTTAATTTCAACATCTTGCTATTTATCGTAATAAGTTTTCGCGTGAGAATCTATTAAATTCTGTCAATTAATTTGATCATCTTTTAAATTGATTACTTACGTAATTTTTATTAGTGTGCGTCCAACAAGCATTTGCGTATTGAATACTAATTTGTGCGAGATTGCTAGGTGTGCTTTTACACTTTTGCCGAGAATCTGTCTGCAGGTAATTTTCTTGACATAAAAGTTTACAGACGAAACTAGATAGTTGACAACGATTTGTCAATGATAAACTCTCTTTCTATAAGGGAATGCCCTTCAGTAGGATATACGAGTATAATGTGGTATACTGGTTTTCAGCTTTAACATTACTGTTAAGAATTCATAAGTATTGTGGCAAGATCCCTAATTCATACTAAGATGATTCTTTATTAAGTTATGAAGAGCACTTTGAGGCAAAAGATGATGAATTCTAAAAACCTATTTAGAGGCTAAGAATTCCACCCATGCCAGGACTCGAACACGCGACCTCTGGCTAACCGTGCCAGAGGTCGCGGGTTCGAGTCAGGGCATGGGTGGAATTTTTAGCCTCTAAATAGGTTTTTAAAATTGTCCTTAGCACGGGTTAGTGCATTAAAAAGGATACAATAAAGAATTCTAGTATAGTTATAGAATTCATTATGTCTTGTTTCAAAGTATTTGCCTTCTCATTTATGTTTTTTGCCATTGGGAGCGACATCTTTTGAAACACATTACTTGTTCCATCCCCTACCTATCTCATCGGTCTCTATGTGAGCCATTTCCATTTCATTGCTTCAACGACATTTAATTACAAGTTGCTATTTCAATTCCGCACAATCATCTTTTTAGACAGCCCTTGAAAGCCCTTTGTTTGGCCAAAGGCCTATTCACCTCAAGGCAATCTTGCCGCTCCCCTGCCAATCTTGAGAAGTGGCCAAGAATTGGCTGATACTCGTAGGTAGTTAGGACTCCGTCTAAAAAAACAGTGTCCCTTCACCCATTTAGTGTGAGTGAAGGTGCCACTGCTGGACATAGCCCTCCCCTAATGAGCGCCTTAGTGCCCTGTCTTCAGCTTGCCCCAGGGGAGGGCTATGTCCAGCAGTGGACTACATAATATAGCCTGAAGAAGAAGAAGAAGAAGGTGCCACTGGTCGCCGTGTAAATCATCTCATTGCATTGATGCAAAGACCAAAGTTGATTTTAAATTAAGGAAATTGTAAGTAGGTTTGGTAAAGTATCGACGGATTCGGTACTGTAGGTTACGCCTTAATTCGTAATTTAATTCGTACATAAGAAAAATATCTTAGACTAGTTACAATAAAAGGTTAGTAAGCGGTTTACCGTATCGTCCTCAAAGCAAACGACAAGACAAGATTACGTTTCGCAACAAATGTGGGCAAGTGGTGGCAGACGCTACTGACTCATGAACTTCGCACGACTTGCAGACCGTGGGTGAAAGGTCAGCCGTGTTACTGCTGACGCTAATGCAGTTCGAACTTGGCACTACAGCCGAGTGGAAGACCCTGGGTTAAAGGTTATTTAGGTTACTTATGCGCTTTACACACGAGCCGAATTGCAGCGTACACTTCTGGTTCTGGTCAGACAAATGAACTGATACCTTAAAATTTAATTGAATTGAACGCCTAAAGCAAGCCTTGTGGCCCCATTTGCTTATTAGTTGCACCTACTATCCGTCATTCAGCTATTATCGTTTATTTCGTCTGTGATTGTTTGAAAGAAATTTCCATGAGTAATTAGGCTGGCAAGTCTACTGTATAAAAACCTAATTAGAGGCTAAAAATTGCCGGGGTTCGAACCCGCGAACTCTGGCTATCTGTGCCAGCGCTCTTTCCAACTGAGCTAATGGAGCAAATTTCGAACCTCTTTACAATATTCTCTGTATTACGTTTTTAGCCTCTAATTAGGTTTTTAAATTGTCCTTAGCACGGGTTAGTGCATTAAAAATAATATAAAGTCTACCGTACTTTTTAAAAGTATTTTAATGTTTTTTGTGTATGATAAAACATTCTATACTTTGTGCAGTTATTATGCGATAAATCGCATAATAACTTATGCGATTTATCGATATCTGCATGATACTTGTTCAGTTACCGGGAAGTTTATAGATTCAGTTACTGCGTAAGTTGCAAGCTTGCTAGTAATAAAGAAAAGGAAAGGAGACCGGTCCAGCTCTGACATATGCGAACACCGTTGCGTGTTTCCGTACGACACATGTGCCAAGGAAGCTTGCGCGATCTGGTTTAGAGTACTAGCTACGGGACAAAGACCCAGCGTCGGTCAACTCCCTAGCTAGCTAACTGGGGCTGGAAGAAAGTTGCCGCGCTCGCTATAAATGCGTGAACTTGATACTGTCGCGCTGCACTTTTCCTGGCGCACGCGCATCGAGCACTTTTCCTCTCACGACGCTTTTCCTTCGAGGAGATAATGTAATTGGACCTGCGACCGACTGCATTGTGTTACCCGCGATAGAAAATGGCGAGCACGAAGATTCTGGTGAGTAATTACTTAACGAGAAACAGTCAATCTGTCATAAGGTCCGCTATCTCATTTGCAATTTACTATTGGCAATCTGATGTAACTCATATCTCGCGCCGATATGTAATACTTCAATGCAGATATTGTTTTAACGATGGTTTGATTGATTATCTCGTACGCCTCTTCGGACTCAACTGTGATTGATTTTTGGCGCGATCATTTGTTTTCAGTTACTGGCCGCTTTCGCCGCACTGGTCTGCGCCAGTGAAGTCGAGGAAGTCGAGCAAAAGAAGCGAGGGGCGGGGAAGACCACACTGAACGCTATACCCACTGGAGGACAGAAGACTGACTACACTTATAGCATTTACAGCCAAAACCCGAGTCAACAGAATCAACCTGCAACATACCAAAACCAACCGAGCCAATCCTATCAAAGCCAGCCAAGTCCTTACCAGAGTCAGATCGCAAATTCTTTCTACCCAACGCAGTCAGGGGGTAGCCAGTACTACCAGCACGTGAACCAACCTCAGGAGTCACCTCCTATTTATCCACCACAACCGCAGTTGAATTTGATTCCGCCATCAAGTTCTTCGCAGTTTTTGCCCTTGAATTTTGTGCCAGCCCCTGGCTACCAGGCCAAGTATCAATTAATTCAGCCAAAAAATCAAAACGGCAACATTCAATTTGCTTTAGTGCCTTCGCAATCGTTCTTACAGGGGCAGCCTTTCGTCTACCCGCATTCTCTGTTCGGGAACGCTCACAGTCAGAGTTTGCATCAGAATACCATTTTGAACCCAATCTCTCCGCAAGGACACTTCGGCCAAAACTACCAGCTGCCTATAGGCCAGCAATTTGGTCACCCTTCAGCTATGTTCATAGTGTCTCAGCCTAATCCTTCGCTTTATAGCAATCTGCTCTACCCCAACTCTGGGTCAAGTCTGTACAACTACTATCAGCCTCAATCGAGTCCACAGGCTAAGTATAACCTTTACTACGGTGGCGCGTCGCCAAATAATCAGTCACCACCTTCTAATGACTATGACAAATTGCAGGGTGCCGTCCCGCAAAATGCCCCAAAAGAAGACAACGAAATAAGCGTACATAACTCCGATTACATCACGCCGGCTGAGTCTAATGCAAGTTACAAAAACACCTATGTTACCAGTCGTAACGCGTACAAAAATTAAACATATTTCTTTTGTCGTTTCGGATTGTTGTTAACGTGTATTTATTATTAAGTGTTATCAAAGAGAATGTGTGTAGGTAGTTACCGCGAGTGTCTGAATGAATCTGCCACCAACTCTGCTTGTGACCGAATTGGGTTTGGTAGCTGATTTCGGATATTCTTTTTTCGTCGTTGATTGTGCTATGTTGTTGCCATTTATTACTTGTGTGTATTTAATGTGATTGTTACTTATGATCTTGACAATAAGCTATATATTATCCTCATTATATTATTGCTGAATAAACATGTAAAAATTGGTTTGTTCTTAATTAATACCCCTCGTAATAATATTACGTAGCAAGTGGCTTTTAAAAAGATTAACTAATATATTGGTCACTAGTAAAATTCATTACCTTTCTATTTTATTTTTCAACGCCTCCTCATTTATTTTTCGTTACACTACATCCGGAGTAAAGGGATACTTTCACTGAGACGTGTTTAAGATAGGCAATACGGTAGGTTGTTACTTGTAGCCGACGACGATACAATTACCTTCGGCGTGTAGCACATCTCTACGATCTGACATTGATTCTAGGAAATTATATTAGTTTGAGATGTAACACAACCGTTGGATAAGTTAACTTAAATTGCCTCAAACATAGGCTTTGATAATAATTATATTTTTTAGAAAAATATTGGACCAATCTAGTTTCTCAAAAATTGAAAACTCATTTTTATTTTTTTATAATGTTGTAGGCGCATAAAATATATTTTTTAGAGATAATTCAAATATTGATAGATGCTTTAAATATTATGCGGGGTTAATTCTAAATTCCTGAACATGTCGGTCAGAGTTTGTCATTTAAAATAGTTTAAGTGTTGTTTTACAACTTTTGAAAGATTTAATTTTTATAACTTAAAATAAAAAAAAATTTGCTCGACATTGGTAAAGCGCATAATTCAAGCATGATTTCAACAACATTTTCTGCTTATTTCTAAAAGAAAAGTCTGAAGTTTAACTTATATGACAAAAAAAACTTCAATTGGGATGTCCAAAGAATTGAGCATATAAACAAAACCATGTACATAATATATGTTTATAATAAATTATAAGTTTATATAATGTGTAATATGACCATGAGTATTTATTTATTATTTATTTATTTATATAAGTAACGGTATGTAACTGTATTATTATTTAGTATAAGTATGTATCAATATTCAAATTTGCACTGGCTACCCGTCTTTCTAATTTCCTTCAGCAACTTTCCATCGTAAGGTTGTCTGGAAGAAATTGCTTTTAGCAATAAGGCCGCCAATTGTACTATGTATATTTGCTATTGTTTTGTATTTGTTGTTTTTCCAGTGTACAATAAAGAATATTCTTATCTTATCTTAATATCACTTTAGCGAGATTCTCATGAAGAATGTAATGGCATCTGAAATGAAGTCGAATAAGTTGCTAATGAACATGACTTTATAAAGTTACGTAAATAGGCTCTACCCTAATATAAGTTTAGGTTTATTAGAAAGGGGTCTTATCAACTAACCTTAATATTTCTTATGAGCAGGTAGGTCGGCAATTGTTTTAATCTTAATTTACATCAACGACGTTGGTCCCCATTACCAGCAGTCCATCCATTATATACCCATTGTAAAGCAGCATCAGCTCGATCGCTAAAGCCTTTTCTTATTCCACAAAGTGAACAGAATAGCGGTTCTCGTGTACTTTTATTGCAGCACTCACGGCAAGCGCCTGGGACACAATAAACCTGCGATCAGATTAACGGCCGATCGCTTTCTAAATTATTGCTTATTGAATACTTTATAATAGTTCATTGTTCACAATACTCGATCGACGGTTCCTAGGACCGCCTTTGTGGCATAATGCAGTTGTTGAGTTATAAATTGCCCGAATTGTAATTTGTGACATCGCCCAGCAGTGTTGTGACGCAATTTAATTGTACTGACAGCTAACTGAGTTATCTCTCGAATGAAACAAAAGGCGATTGGCGCTGGGATCAGTGGATCAAATACTGTTGACTTACAGATTCAATTCGCACGACTGGCGAACTCGATATGCAAATTATTTTAATAAAATTAGTCCTCCGCAAATTTTAAGATAAGGAGGCAGATTGCTCGTAGTTGCTGGATGAGGATGAACGAGGGCAGAAGGAAGCGGCGTGCCTTGGGGAGGCCTATGTCCAGCAGTGACTGAGATTTAAGTGTAACGGTGTTAACGGTGCCTTGCACTCAATTGTGAGTAGCCGGAACATTTCTAAAAGAGCTAGATTGGCTATTCATTATGGTGCCCAACACTTATTTCTGGTAGCGAGACTTGGGTGTGGCAAAAGAAGCAAGAAAGTAGGATTGATGCAGTAGAAATACTCCTCTCTCCTCAGTAGCCATACTCCTCTGAATTACAGGCGTGAGGCTATGTTATTTATGATATGTAATAGTTTAAAGCTTTTTATACATGATACTGGGTTACATCTATATTGCACAATTACTGAAACATGTTAGTCAAGATTTTTGAGAATGTTGATCTATGATATTATTCTCTGGTAGTTTTTTAAAGATCGGAATTTGTATGATTTAAGAAAACTCGCACGTTTCGCACTCGACCAACATCACATTCTCCAGTAAAAAGGTCCTAAATACAAAATAAAGTACACAGATTCTATTTAAAACATATGGTTTTATTAATGAAAATAGCGGTTTTAGATAGATAACTACACTAATCAGAAAGGAATTGTAATCCGTAGAAAATAAAAAAAACTTTCACAGTGTTATTTTCGGAAAAATAATTCTTCACATCCTTCAACTGGAGATTAAAAAGCCTCCATTTACCACAGACTATGTAAACTGAGTTTAAGTAGTGTTTTAAGAAGATATGTTTCTAGAAAGAAACAAAGAAATTTATTACTTATACGAACATCTTACATACCTACTTCATAAAGTATAAACATTATTTTTACAGATAGGTTTAGAATATAAGTTGTTGTAAATGACCAACTCTGCCTCGATATGATTTATTGCGTATTTTGTAGGTAACTATTATTAAGCAGCCTGTATTTATTCTACTTAAGGGAATAGTATATAGGCCTTCTCTGCAAACACGCATAATGCAAATAGATTAACGATTTTAAGTACACAGTTAAGCAGTTTTTAGAGAGGAGTTATTAAATGAAGTGAGCGCATTTCAGATTTGGTAAGGCAGTGTTTCTCAAAGTGCGGTACGCGAACCCCTAGGGGATCGCCATTCGCGGTAGTGAGTTGATTCGACGGTTACGACAAGATTTACATAGTGTACTGTCATACAGACTTTTCTTACAAATCTTATGAACTATATTTATAGGAAAAGTATGTAGACCTAAAGATTTTTCTTTTTTATTTTTCCAATTTGTATAATTTTTTTATTATTCGATCATCATTAGATTGCGGGCAGGCATAAGGGTTAGGGGGTCATCGTCATCTAGAAACTTTAACAGAAGTACGTGGTCCATAGGTTTGTGAAACACTGTGGTAGAGTAACCACAGCAATATAGTAATTTAAGATTAGAACAACCAAAGATAGTTATTTTCGGCCAGACACTTAATAGGCGCAATCTTTCACCTTTGATCAACAGTCGAAGCGGAAAAGTCTTCTCGATTTAAATCATTGCATTCTTCTTGTATTATTTTCAATTAAAAACAAATGGACCACCATCAATTAGTTCCGGCCAGTCCGTGAAGAATCACTAGTAACTAATATACGGGGCTTTACTCTTGATATGCGAGAAATAAATAGAATAAGTAAACACCAACTACCGATGCTGAGTTGAGATTTCTGAATTCGTAAGGGGTCGGATATAAATGGAATCCACTGGGAGTCGACGTACATTTGTATAAGTAGTCTCAATCTGGTTGTTTTTTTATGTTTTGACGTACTTCCCTGTTTACCATAGCACATGGTATCCTAGTTTGGGACCAGGACAAGTGATTGTGTTGTGTGAAAGTTTATTATTATTATTATAAGTCTTTTTCTTATTGTGGTAAAGGCTATCCTTTACAATACGCAAACCTAGTAAGTAATAAAAAAAACTACAAAATTTCTTACCCAATTTGTGCGTTAAACTGCATACAAATCTGGTCAGCTTTTTATAGCTAAAGCCGCCAATTGTACTTTGTATCTTAACATGTTTTATAATATGTGCTCTGGTGTACAATAAAGAATATTTTTCTTCTTATTCCTCTACAATGCAAACCTGGCCAGATTTATAAAAAATATAAAAAAGCAGCCTCTATACGTCCCACTGTTGGGCACAGAGCTTCTTTCATAGAAACAGATATTTGGCTTAGGGCTTAATCACCATGCCCAACGTGGATTGGCAGTTTCACCTTAAACACTAAGGTTTCCTCACGAAATCTACAAAAGAGATTTTTTTCATTAGGTATAACTCTAAGCGGTATGCCCAATATATATCAGGGTTGGGTGAAATTTATTCTTACCATTCAAGAGTAGAGCTGCATGGTTATTACCTGGCATCAGTGTAAATCATCAACACCTGTGGAGAAGGAGTCAATTAGAGTCAACTAACAGGTAGTCTTGCAATCTGTCCAGATTGCCCCCAATTGTTGCAAATTTCGACGTGAGAACGAGAATGTAGCCTAAAAAGGTTCGCGAGTATGATGCAATATGGACTTTAGGATTCAAACTTTCAAGTCAAAATGTAACAAAATTAGCTGCACTTTGTGATGACGTGTTTTAATGACTTGCGATGCTTATACGTACCTATATTTAACAGGCCCCAAATATTTATTAGGTAAAGTTAACGTAATTCAGTTCACCCAAATGTATATGGTTAAGACAGCTCGCTGCTATACTTGGAAGCGTGCGGGGACTGAGCAGGCGCGGGCGGAGGCCGGGGCGAGACGGGCCCCCCACCGCATACGGCACTTCTAGCGTCGTCGTCCCTCAACACGACTATGACACGATTTATGTACGGGCGCGACGCGAACGATTGTAACCTACCTGTTTTCAATACATTAATATTTCCTTAAATACAGTCCACTATCATTTGTTATAGACATCCCAAAACCTATTAGTAAGGGTTCTGTAATTACCAGTATATCTTGCGAAGAACCGACAACCGTTTGAGTAAACGTGTTCTTGAGTGGAGACCGCGACTCGGCAAACGTAGTGTAGGACGCCCTCCTACCGGTGGGATGACGATCTGCGAAAAAGTGCCGGCAGATGCTGGATGCGAAGATGCAAGCTGAAGACAGGGCACTATGGCGCTCATTAGGGGAGGGCTATGTCCAGCAGTGGACTACATAATATAGCCTGCAGGAGAAGAGGAAGAAGAAATGTTTAGGTAAATATGTAATGTACTGAAATGTTAGAAAGTGGTCTATTTAATTGGTAACCTTACATTTAATAGGTAAACTATTTACTATTTAATTTTTGTTTCAATGTAATTATTAAAACATTTCTGTAACATCTATAATGTAAAAATGAATCCCCGAATGTGTTGGTAAGCGCAAAACTCGAGAGAAGCTGAACCGAATTCGCTTATTCTTTTTTTAGAATAGTCCTTGAAGTACGAGGATGGTTCTTACGGAGAGAAAAATAAGAAAAAAATAAAGAATCGACTGTTAGGTGGTACGAAGTTCGTTGGGTCAGCTAGTTTTATATAAAAACGACAAGAAAGAAAGAAATTATAATTTGTAAGTCGTTAGTTAGTTAGACCAGAGTTTTCCACGCAGCATCTTAGTTGGTCCGTTGTACATACGTAGACAGCGCTGAGATATATTAACACTTGAGAAACTCGGGTTTCACACAACGTTTATCTTCACAGTAAGCGAGTGGTATTGCTACTATACGACGTAACTTAGAAAGCAAAGTCATTGTTACATGCCTTCGAACCCACGACCTCCAGATGGAAAAGCCGACGTTATACCGCTCCTTAGTAAACATTATTGACTTCCACACCCAGTAAATCCGTCGCTATAACCGGAAGGGTTTTACTTAAACTCAAGATAACTCTTCAAATTTACGTTTGATTTTAGTTGTGTAAAGAATTTTATCACCCTGATAAAATTTTATATTCTTTTTTATTATAATGCACTAACCCGTGCTAAGAACAATTTGAAAAACCTATTTAGAGGCTAAAATTCCGCCCATGCCGCGACTCGAACCCGCGAACTCTGAGTGCTTAGTGCGAGTTTGACAGATCCAATCGAATAACTTTACTACCGCGTTAATCGAGCATTGACTAGTGAGTATGAGTAAGTTAACCGTTCGAACTGGCAAAACGCTGTCACAGTACAACTCGCACTCGCGTTTATTCGTGTTTTGGCTGGTAAACGTATTCACTTCTCAACGTAAACCATTACAACTCGCACTCAGCAATTTTAATTTCCATACTTGTCGCTAGGTGGCGCTTCCTCGATGCCATAGAAATATGAGTTTACGTTAACGCGATCGAGTAGTTAAAAAACTCGCACTAAGCACTCTGGCCAACCGTGCCAGCGCTCTCCCAACTGAGCTATCGATCTCGATATCGACCCCGGCTGGGGTCAAGAAAAAACCCCACGTCTTGGATATTTACTCAGAACACAAAAAGGTTCTGAGGATGTTTACAAGTTTGTGATGTCGTTGTTTCTGGTTCCCATGATACAGAGTATCCTAGTGTGGGGCCAGAAGCAATGTATGTGCCTGTATGTAAATGTTATGTTATGTTTAATGATGGTGACTAGATAAGCAAAGTGACCATTCAGATGCATTAGTGCCCGATACATAATTTTAACATAGCATTGCTTTTACCGCTAGTGCCCCAAAAATCGTGAGAAAAAACTGCCATGACGTAACACCTGTTATCATTGCGCTATCACACAAGGAGGAGGCCAGAGTGAAAGGAGCTAATTGCCACGAGCTACCTATGTGTATCATTTGAGATGCGGCGCGCATGCGTAATCGAACACACCTGCGTACTGGCGGCAAGCTATACAGGCTGTTCACTTTCGGTTTCAACCTTTTGACTGTGGTTTTAAAATAAAGATATTCATGTCTGTTGGATGCCCACGTATACTCACTACTGGAATGCGATGAAAAAAAAACTGGTTAAGTGGAAGCAGGAAAAGACCCGTGCCCCAGCAGTGGGGACATATAAGGGTTGATATCGATTAATTCTTTATGGCACAAAAGATAATGTGCAAAAGGTGGAATTATTATGACAATTCGATGTAATAACATAACCAATTAGTACAATTTTTAATCATCCTATTTGTTAATCCTGGCATGTACCAATGACTGTGTTTTATAAGTGACGTATTATTTTAATAAATTCATAAATTCAGAATAAATTCATAAGATTTTTATATTTTAAGCAATATGGAGTTTATCCATTTTATCCTCTTATGTACCCCACACTATTCGTTATTGGTATGGTTGGGTACAATCAACTCGAGGTTAGAAGGAACGTGGCTCTTGTGACATACTTCTTCAAACTGCTAAGAGGCTGGCAAGATAATCCTGAAGTGTTGGCGCTGGTGGGATTGTTTGTGCCGGATAATTATCGGAGAGGCAGGAGACACAAACTGTTTTACGAGCCGAGTGCTAAAACAGAAATGTTGAGAGAAGCCCCGGTTACACGGGCTATCCGCATGCTCAATATTTTCGACTGCGAGTCTAACAGAGACGTATTCAAGTGCTCGCTCACGCAATTCACTACGATTATGACAGAGCTGTTGTGTAGATAGGGTTTCAACAGTTAAAAATTAAACTATTATAATTTGTTATGTGTAACGCTTATTAATGTAAATTTATATTTTTTGAATGATTTATTTATTTAATGTTATTATTTATTTTGAAATTAATTTAATTTTATCTTAATATTGTTTACCTGAAATGTTTTTTTTTTGTTTTATAATTGTATTGACATTTTATAATTGACTATTTTTAATGACAAAGTATTTACTGTTAGCTTTTTAATCGTGACATACTTACTAATTTACAATAAGACTAATGCTGATCGTTTTGGGGTTTGCCTGTTATGACAGTGTATGTTATGAAAATAAATAAATAAATAAATAAATAAATAAATAAATAAAAAAATAAATAATTTTTTAACGGTATAGGAAAACATCGTAGCGAAACATGAGCGTCAGAGGTATTCACATACCCACGCGCTTGAAATTGCTTATCCGCGGTAAACACGCGCGTTAATTAGTACTCTCTCTGAGAGAAGCCCTGTGCCCTGCAGTGAAACATAGGCACGTAGGCACATAAAAAAAGCTTGTAAATCTGTGGATAATGTAAATCTGTACGCAATGTCCTTCGAATTGTGATAGCATAAATGCAATTCCATGAACGCCCAGTAATACTTACTAAATTCTAACATCCTGTTTGTGCAAGAATTTAAATCAAGCGGTTTGCAGTTGATTAGAAAATATTGAACATTTCGAACCGTCAGTAGAGTCGCATTTTTCTTTTAGGCATCTAGGTAATCAAGTGCTAATAAGATCCATTGATAAATTACACGCCTTCTGCGTCTATCGTACTTTGGACAGTGCATCAACATTTAAGCGCGAGATTTAAATCAACTGTCGAATGTTCACATCTAATTTAATTAAGCTTTATTTTATGTAGCTACAGAACTTGTTATACCCATTTGAAATGATGCAGACGACAACAGATCCTTTACTTTTTTTGCAAAGTGTCTCGTAACGTAACCGAGTAAAGTCCATACGTAGATTTCATGACTGATATGGTATGGGTTGTACATAATCAGTCCTATGTATAACAGTAGGACTTGATGAAGAGTGAGTGGGGGAAAGGCCTAAGAATCATGAAACTAAGGCAATACCAAACGAGTTACGAACGAATCATGAAATTATAAATGTTAATTATTCATTCATTCAAAGTAGATCAAACTGTTCATCTGGATCCGGTTTCATACAACTACAATTAATAGTTTGCTACGACAATTGTAAAGTCGATGAACCCACCGATTAATAAGTAGGAAGACAGCTATAGTCATAATAAACTGTAGTTTTTAAAACTTGACCCTGGGGTTCAGTCGGCTTTGTCAAAAGGACTATCGACAGTACAACCATAACGACACAAACCAAAATAAACTTTAAATACTTTGTGTTGGAGACCACAATACTAGAGCTAAAACAGACCGGCGATGCGCACGCGCACGTGGCCGCTTTTATTATTGTCTGAGGTCGCAACCTACGAGAGGCACGACGGTAACGGACTTTTTATGCATTTATATTGTACTCTTTAACTTCGTCACTATTTGAATGCCTTGTTGATCTAGCGGCATCACGTCTGATTACCTTGCCGGAAGTCGTGAGATTCTATTAGATAATACTCTTTATGCCACCCCTGGCCATAAAGTGGCTTTTTACGCACGCTGCGCGTACGGAAAAAGCCGCTTTCTGGCCAAGTGTAGATATAAAAAGATGTACACAACACGGGAGGTAATAAAGAAAGCTCTCGATCTCGAACCTGACAGATCACCGCGGATCTCCGAAGTTATTATTATTTAAGGGTATATGTTAATTTATATTGAAATCGTGCAGTTTGCACATCGCTGGCCAGATAGGCCTTAATGCGATAAAAAAACAAAAAAAAACAAATCACTCTGTATACATCTGAATCTAGTTTCACACTAAACAAAACCGGTCAACTCATCCTTCGCGCAATGTAACTCTAAACACGTAACTCAAATGAGTTGTCGAAGATATTTATTACTGTTCACATGTCCCATTATTCAAACATGTAGCCTTGAAGGCTAGTAACGATGGTAATTGAAGTGTTTAGTTTATTTGTACCCTGAGGCGTGATATGGGGGAACGATAAAGTTCTTAATCGGCCGCCCTCACCTTACCTAGTGAGGGCGGCCTCACCTCACCCCGAATCTTGGCGTAGATCGGACAGTGTTTAACTGCTATAGGTTTTTTTTTCTTTAGAAATAAAACTTTATTATTAACTTAACCGTATTTACATATTGATTAGGTTAGGTTAAGTTGACATCAAATTTGTGTTGAGGAGGCGTCTGGCCTTAACTAAACAGCGCATTAACTAATGCTATAGCATTAGTTAAGTCGCTATGCGGTGCTAATTAGCGCCACCGATGGAATAAAAATCATAATTTTTTATAATGTTAACTTTTTCTTTCTGAAGACGCGCTTTCAACATAGGTAGATGGTGAGACAAAAAATCTTGCTTTTTTGATCAAAAATTAGTGCACTTTATCACAAACCAAAGTAGCACAAAAAGTTATATAAAACTACGGTTCAAGCGTCCAATAGGCGATACCGGCAACCTAAGTTGATTTACTTGTTAGTTAATTTAAACTATCCATCATTTAAACTGTAACCAAAATTTTAACACCCACATCTCAAACCTAACGTTTAGACATATTATTCTGAGTAAGAGGCCAGGCCTCTGCTCCATAGAGAAGCGCAGGGAAAATGTAACTCTTTGCAAATCTAGCGCAGTAGCGCATGTTTTAATGCATTGTTGTTGAAAAAAGCCATTAATGGTCACAACTTGCTTTCAGTATATCACTGTCCTGTAGGATCAAACCTGATCACAGAATTGTGTGGTGCATTGTCCTTTTAATTGATCCAAGCGAATTATAAACCGGATTTCCGGTTCACATTTGTGTGCGAAAAATATCTTTTATTTTCGCTGGAATACATGTGCTATCGATAATAGCTATTGCTTTTTTTTTTATGTTTCTATTATACAACTTGGAGACTGGAAAGAAGTGATAAAATCTTCCTTATTAGCAATTATGACATCAAAAAAATATCTCAATAGCATATTGATTATAGTCGTGTGCCATGTACCTAGTCGTAATTAATGTTAAAGTTTACGCCTTAGGCTAGCCATGTCGCGGTGTTAATGATGATTCAGTTCGATCGTCTAAAGAAATATATTACGTGTGTTCAATTTGAAGTAACAAAAACTACTGTTACTTCAGTTCATAAAGACAGTTAGCAAATTAAAAAGAATTGCATTCTATAGATATCTATTTCCATTGGCACAATAATATAATATTACAAAGGCAACTGTGCAAGTAATATATAACTGACATCTGACAAGTTACACACGAGCGCATGACGGCTACTTGCTTACAATAACCTATTACTTACCTCGTATGATTAAAATGTCAGAGGTTCATTCAGTGATAGTAAAGGCCCTAGGTCATTATTTAATCATAGGTCATTATTTCGCAAAATATGCGCCCCTTATAATTTAGCTTTGTTGCAAAGCTTTAAATTGATTCCATTTTTAAAAAGTTTGCTCTTTTGCCTCTATGTTCTAGTGGTAAACAGGCTATACGATCGAAACATAGGTCTTGGATTTGATTCCCACAGGAGGTCGCACTTATTTTGCACAATTGGTCTCAATCTGAGTGTATTACCATGTTTGTGATGTCTTTGCCTGGTTACCAAAGGGCATTCTACTTTGGGACCAGGACTAGTGAACATTGTATTGTGTGTCCTGTATGTCCAAAATAACTTATCCCTGGTACGACGATAGTAGATAGAGAGCTAGAGCTAGAGAACATTTTATTCTTATAATATTAAAATGAATCGCTGAATGTGTTGCTAAGCGCAAATCTCGAGTGCAGCTGAACCGATTTCGTTATTTTTTTTTTCTTTAAATATTCCTTGAAGTACGAGGATGGTTCTTACGCAGATAATTTTTTTAAAAATGTAAAGACATGACTGCTAGGCGGTACGAAGTTCGCCGGGTAAGCTAGTTGTAAATAAAAAAATAAATTAAACAGATATTTCTTAACCTAAGAGTACAGACGGCGACCTTAACATCATCACTTAAAGTATCTCTTCCATACAACCGTTGGATGGACTACCTATAGTAGCAGTAGTACCTATAGTAGCAGTCGGTACACGTAATAATGAATGGGTAAAGCGCGGCGGATGTTTAGTAATAACCGCACGTACCTGATCCCGGTTTATTTTCCTGTCGCTCGGAGAAAGCTTTAGTCTAGCAAAAGCTTACTCATGGGACTAATTATGCGCACCTAATGCTAAACGATTCCAATCATCTAACTGTCAAATTCCATATAAGTTTGATAGCCAGACAATTGACGGTAGGGGCATGTAACTTGTTAAAAAAATGAGTCATTACACGTAACCAATATGTGTGTATGATGTATAAACTATGTAGTTACAAAGTAATATCTCCCAGAAGGGCTGTTGCGTTTAGGATTTGTCAACGACTAAGTAAAGCGGAAACTGTGCACACTAACAAAGTCCCCAAGATACAGGCCTAGTTTGGTTTGGGGACTGCCGGTAAACGTAAAATGATTTTTGTAATGCCCCCCACCGTCTATTTATAAGTTACTTAAATTTGTATTGTCTTCTTGGCAATAAATGATTTACTTACTAACGTTAAAAACCTATTTAGAGGCTAAAAAGATTTAGCCAGTGGTCGCGGGTTCGAGTCTCAGCATGCGTTGAACTTTTAGCCTCTAAATAGGTTTTTGACACTTAATAATGAACAAAACAAGTACTTTAGTGATACTTAATATTGTCAATTTGTAGAGGAGGCATGTACTGGGTTTTTCAGGTAAATTTTTCTCATTTTTCTGAATTTTCTTTTTATTTCACAATTGTCATCAAGAAAAATTCTTAGCAAGATTATAGACTTACAAAACTGTGCGATAACATAGTTTTGCAATTAAAGCATTCACAAATTACCTGCTCAAACGTCAAATAGTTTGTGAGATGTGTCGAGTTAGAATTAAATTAAACTGTCATCATTTGTTTACGCCTTGGCTCAAAATCAATCATTTGTTCGAGATTTAAAAGAACGACAGAGAGCCGACAAAGATCTATCTGTTATTAAACTTTCATTGCCTAATTAACACGGTTTTTGCACTTCTCGACAGAACTCGAGGCCGTTATCCCACGCTTGGTTTGCGGTAACAGAACCCACTTGAAATACCTACTCGTTAAAGTACAGAAGTACTGCCTCTATGGTCTAGCGGTAACACGCGCGTAATTGATTGACTATTTTGATTTGTGTAAATAACCCAGGTTCGATCCCCTCTGCGGGCATGTACCAATGAGTCTAATCGATATTATTTATAGGGTAAAACGTAATTACCTAATAAATAATCCCGATTAGACCCGCGTTTAATATATAACTATGGATGAGTATACCGTGAATCATTAAGAAATACTTTGTTTCATTTCAAAGTTACGTATATTTGCGAATTTGCAGTCGCAATACCACACGCTAACGTAACGGGAAACATCGTGAGGAAATCCGCGGCTTGGTTACATAAAATATAATATCTTATCTTATCTTGGTTGGCTCCGCACCTATTGACTAGTCTTTCCTGAGGGCTAGGCCAACTTAGCTGTCAGGATGGTATGTTTAGATGCTGGGCAAGCCTACACCATCTAAGACCATGTCCCAGGCACTGCAGCGCCCGAGTGGTCCCTTCACCCACCTAGTGTGAGTGGCGATGCCACTGGACGCTGTATAAATCATCTCATTACGTTGATGCAGAGGCCAATGTAAATGGCCTCTGTCTGAATGGTTTTCCGTGTTTTTTCTTATCTTTGTTAGCACATGGCATCCAAGACAAGTTATTTTTACTTTTTAAATGTTCATTATTTTTTGGGAATGTACGCTATAACAACACAGTAATTAATTTTGTTATGAAGGAAATATGAATTTCAATGTGTACATACGCCGTACGCCGTAGTTGTTACCACGATTCTGAAACCTTCACTAATACTACTTAAGTACTACAGTTATAAATTTTGTTTTTATTCTAAACATAAATTTGAGTTTTTTCAGCCATGTCCTAAAAGAAGGTATGACGTTTTTTACACAAAATAAAACTCTTTTTGGAGTCCTTTTTATTTCTAAAATATAATCTTGTGCACTTAAAAATTGATTGCAGGCTTAAAAGTGTGATACTTAGTTATGCAAGCCAGTGTATTTGGTCGAAGTATGACCGCTTGGCATGTCCCTTCCACCCACATTTAGTCAATACTAGCTGGTGCCTGCGACTTCGTCTGCGCAGGATTATCGGATAGATTTTTTCCCACGTACTTGACCACACAAAATCTTTATACATTGTAGCCTATGTGTTATTCTGATGTATAGCTATATTATTGTAAAGTTTCATTGAAATCCATTCAGTAGTTTTTACGTGAAAGAGTAACAAACATCCATCCATACTTACAAACTTTCCCGTTTATAATATTAGCAAGGATTTTAATTTTTTATCTCTTTTCAACTATTTGGTGAGTAGAAGTCTGTGAAATCATCAACTGGCTACTTCGATATCAACCCATGTATGTTGACCCCACTGCTGAGGCACGGGTCTCTACTCCACCACGGGGTCAAGTCCGGGTTAGTGGAGGATTGTAAGACAGAACTGGCTATTTATTACGGTTCAAAAGATCCTTTTAAACGTGAGACGTTTAAAAGGAGCTTTTTTCGGGTAAGGAGGGTTTGTTAGAACTTCGTCAGCAGTCGAAACAACCCCTTCTTACCTCTCCTCGAACCTCTCCAATTTTGTTTTAAATTCGCCCGATATAACTTAGTACACGCATGTAAAGATTGATGTTATGTTGAGAGATTGACTGCACCTTTTATTCCATACCCACTTGTTTATCAAATCACATGATATCTTTCTGTGGCTAGATGCTATCTAAAACTGTAGCTTAAAGCTTATTATTAAGGCGTGTTAATGAAGATTATAAAATCCGAGTAGGCACATTTACCCACAGTTGAACATTTTGTCCTTGGGACATCCTAAATTGCTTTTGTCGATTTATTTATTATACTTTATTGCACGTCGTCGTCAGGCTATACTAGTCCACTGCTGGACATAGCCCTCCCTTAAAGAGCGCCACATTGTGCTATCATAGGGGTAATGCCCACGCTGGGCATGCGGGTTTGGGCAGTTCGGTGGAATTGTACTGCAGGGGGCGCTGCTGCCCACCCCCCGGTTTGTTGCACACGAAACATTAAATAGGACATTACAAAAGAAATAACATATACAAAGGCGAGCTTATCTCTGTAAGAGATTTCTTCCAGCAAACCTTGGAGAGTCGGAGCAGCAGTAAAAAACGGGTATTTATTTAATTTATTACGTCAAAAAAATTGTCTTAGTTCGTTCAAAGTAGATTTAATATTATTTTATCTAAGAATATGTTTTATAACAGTAGAATTAATTTACAGAATAAACAAGAAGCACGAACAACTAAAGATGAAATAAATTCTGTCTTTTATTGCCAGTTGAAGTGAATTATGATCATTAGACTAGCTCACTGCCCCGTCCATAACGGCATGCATCAAGTATGACTAGAAGTACACCTTCTATACGGTAGCGTAACTTGGTTAAATGAGTTTTGCTTCATTTTCTATTGCCGCTTCCAATCTACAGACACAGACTAAATAAGGGTTGAGGGTGTCAATGTAATATAGTATCGTAGATGCGATAAAATAAAAACATCTGCCAAGGGTGTGTTTTGGCTGAAAGGTTGCAGTGAGCTCTATTGGCTGTGCCATTAGTGTCTATCCTATACAGACTGGGCTCAAAAAGCATACCAATACAGCCTGTACCAGCTGTTTGGGCTTAAAAAGTACACCATGGCAATAGAGAGTATACACCCTGACATGCTTCATCAGCCAAGAGTCTACCACGTGAACTTTTTGCGTTTGCGAGTGGATTTAAAAAAAATTGCTTGTTACTTTAAAAAGGAAGTTATCGGTATAAAGCCAAATAACTTGAACAAGAATTCGTGCAATTTTTTATTAATGTTATTTTGACTAAGGGCTGATTTTTCAATAGTCTGAGACTATTGAAAAATCAGCCCTAAGCTAAATTACGAATAATTCTTAGTTAAATTCAACATGATGGATGCAGATGTGATGCACGCGGGTTCTACTGATACGCTAGCCCCTCTAATTAATGAAATGAATCAGATTTAATTGAGAGGAAATATTAAAGTAAGGAGAAATACCATTTTGTACTTTTCTTGAGCAATGTAAACAATTTGGCCTTTTGTATCTACGTAATGAGATGATTTAAACAGCATCAGCAATTCAGCAGCAGCATCAATGTCGCCTTCATTCTCACTAGATCGGCGAAGGGACCACTCGAAGTCTCCAGTGCCTGGGACATTGTTTTTGTAGATAGAGTAGGTTTGCCCAGCACCTATACAATCCAGACAGCTTAGCTCAAGGAAAATACAAGTCAAAACCCTCGGAGCCAACCAAGCCGTGGGTTCCCTCACGATGTTTTTTTTTTATCATTAGCGAGTGGTATTTCTACCACAAAATCGCAGATAAACATAAATTTCAAAATAAATAAAGTCATATGTACATGTCCGCACTGGACATCAAACTTGAGTCTCTCGCTTCCGAGTCCATGGCTCAACCCACTGGGCTCCCACCACTTTGAGGAAAGGTGTTTTACGAGTTTGAATATAGCACCGTTCGATATCAACCCTTGTATGTCCTCACTGCTGAGGCACGGGTCTCTTCCTGCATCGCAGATAGGTTAGGACATGCTCTACCACGGGGGCCAAGTCCGGGTTGGTGGAGGATTGTAAGACAGTGGCGGGCCTTATTGTCAGAAGTTATCAAGCAACCCATAAGGCCTCTGACATAGCTTAACGACTGACATTACATGACAGCCGCCACCAACGGCTTCACGTGCCTTGCGAGCACGGAAGCGCGCGGAAAAAATGCCACTAGCGGTAGTCACGTGACGGTCACCCATCCTGCAACCGCGCCTGTTGTTGCTTAACTCAAGTGATTGATTCCAATCACTCGGTTCGCGGTTGATTCCGATCACTCAGTTCGCGGTTGATTCCAATCTCTAGGCCACGAGCGCTTCCGTTATCTTTCCAAAAAAATTATGATCGTAGATAATGTCAATGCAACGCAATCCTTTTGTTAAATTAACTTTGTGGTCAGGGATCTAGTTTCTGAGTAGGACTGGTGTTATACAACATGACTTGGTACCCAGAAGCGTTTGGTTAGAGTGCCCGTTTCCTTAGTGATTGTCCTTAAAATGTGTAATTTGACTTTCGCTTTGAAGACGAAAGCCACAATGGCGATGGTAAAGTTAAATATTAAACATTTTACGAAAATGGCATTACGGCTCCGGTACTAGAATAAGTCAGTAATCAAACAATATAATTATATACATTAACATAAACTCACGCCTGTATCTCGGACAGGTAAACAGAGAACTGGGTATCTTTCACTTCGTCAATGATTAACGCTGGTTTCAGCTACTTTTTTGCCCTTTGCTAAGTCTTCCGGTTAGTCGACGTGATAGCTCACCCGGGGCATCCCTTACCGGTCCGTCTGCCCGGTAAGGGAGGCCCCGGGTGAGCTATCAATGTAATGACTCGATATATTTCTTTTGTAACTTTTCTTCCTTCATCCTCTTGTTAAGTCCAACCAAACGCTAAATCCCTTTGTCTATACATGACTAGGTAAATATAAGCTTTTCAGTTCACAATGTCATCATAAACATACATGACATTCAAAGTAATATTATATCTAGTAGCTTAGTTAAGTCTCAACGCAGGATACAGGCCTTCTTTCAGAGAGAGGCACAGTATGGACTTAAACCAGTATGAACCAAATGAGTGCCGACATGCCCTAAAACAACACTTCTTAAGTTAAAAATCGAGTAACTCACCTCACAGATAAACCTGTACAGGTTTCAGTGAAGGTTTTTTTTTGTATTTTAATAGTATTCAGTAAATGTCTTGAATAAATAGTAATAAAAAAAAAAACACGCGTAGTATCATATTACTACTACTGGTAGGAACAATGGATTTAAAGTATAAGCAACCTGCAGCATGCAGAAGCACCTTGCGAGGCGGGAAGACGGCTGGTGGACCGGGGCAATCCTAGAGTATCGATATCGATATCAACCCTTGTAGTCCCTACTGCGGCGGTACGGGACTCTTCCTGCATCGTAGGAAGGTATCACAAAGGGGCGGGCACAAACAGAAGACGGTCAAGGGCTGGTAAGACATCGTGAGAGATGGCATTTGGGGGAAAAGGCTTACACCTAGCAGTGGGCTGCGGTGGGCTGATAGTGACGACAATAAACCTGTAGCATGAAAGCAAGAAACTCACTTCACACCGTGCTTTAAAAAGCCTAATCTTTCCAAGGTTTGTAGTATTCTAGGTGATCTTCCTTGCCACCGCCATTGCGTTGTTGCGTAAATTGAACTTACTGGCATAGGACTCGCGGTTGGTCAAGTCTTTCCGCAGACGGGACCAGAGTGAGTTAAAGTCTGACTTGAAAGCCTAACAATCTTTCCATTTTTGCATGTAATAACATTCATACAGCACATTTACTTATCCTGGTCCCAAACTAGGATAGGGATGCTGTGCTACGTTAACCAGGCCAAGACATAAACATCTTTCAAATGGAATCCGATACAATGAGTCTATCACAATGTAACACCCCACCCCGCGTAAAAAAGACTTTAACCCATTTAAAAAGAAAATACGTACAATAATAATTAACCTACTAAAAGAAGCTATGATGCAAAACACTCTAATGGCCAACTGTGATCGTCTAGTCTAATGAGAACCCTTCGTTGTGAACGTATTAGTAACCTAAGCTCTTTTAGGATATGAGATTGAGTAACGAGAGTGTTTAAGAGATCCGTTCAAATACAAAAGCAGAATTTAAAGGAATGAACAGAAACCAAAGTTTAGCTTAAAGCAAATAAATATAAATGAAAACAGCAATCAAGCGAATGAAATAAGCGAAAGCAAGATATGATTTAGAATAAATTAAATAGATAATAGGTTAAGCTGAAATTAAGTTGAAAGAAATAAAACTAGGATGAAATATGCAACTCTTACAAAACTACTTCTAGATAAATAAAATATAAAAGTACCAAATACACCAAATGTCATACAGCAAACACGTGAGTGTTATAGTATAACGTCCCCTACCAAAAAGGCCGGTTAAGACAGACATTATTAGCCAACTAGGTAGATAAGAATAGATTAATATGAAATGAGTACACTACTCGGTTATCTACTAGTCGATAGAGCTAATTATATCCGCCCTGGATGGGGTATGGCCACCACTACGTTATACTGTTAATATATACTTATAAATAATAAACTATGACAGACTAGAAATAAGAATAGGTACAGTGATTCATTAACCCGAGTCTATTCCTCAAGTAAACATACATAATTACGCGAGAATTGGCAAAGCGACGTTCAGCAGTACAATGCATTGGCAGTTGACGAAAGAGAGAGAGGTAGGTAGGTAACCAAATGCACAAAGTACGTTGGAAAAGACTTCACCGAAGCTTACCAACACTGAAACAATCTGGCCAAACTCACGCAACCATGAAATGCCACTATAGGAAAAATCAATCAACTAAAGAAAACTACTAACGATAAAATCTGTACATATTCCCAAAATAAATATAATAACCTAACTACGTATATGCCTTAAGTATCACACACAATTAACGCAGGAATTGGCAAAGAGACGTCCAGCAGTACAATGCATTGGCAGAAGAGTGAGAGAGAGAGGTAGGTAACCAAATGCACAAAGTACGTTGGAAAAGACTTCATCGAAGCCTACCAACACTGAAACAATCTGGCCAAACCAACGCAACTATGAATGATACCAAAGCACAAGTCATCAGAAGGAAATAAATATAATAAACGCACAATAAGCATAATTAGGTATAAAGTCTTAAGACCCAGGTCATTACACACAATTAACGTAAGAAACGGCAAAGGGATGTTCAGTAGTACAATGCATTGACAGAAGAGTGTGAGAGAGGTAGGTAGACCAATGCACCAAGTACTTTGGAACAACTTCATCGAAGCTGACCAAACTGAAACATCTCAGCCGAACCCACGCAACCATGAAATAATGCCAAGAATTAAGCCAATATACCTACTACAAAAATAAGCCTTACTATTTAAAAGCCTATAGTGGCTTCTAACTACTCACTAACGTCCCATAACGTCCTTTCATTGCCTATCATAATCCGTAATTTGATAACCCTATATATTGGACACCCTATATCGCGACTATATTCGGACTATGCGTTCCTATATAGTATAATTATAATCTACTAACAAACGTAACATAATATAAACCGTAATTGGCCACCCTATATAATGGACACCCTATATTGCATATATTCCACCTATGTGTACCCATTCAGTAGTAAATACCTATATGATCTATTACAAACGTAACATACCTACATAACTTCGGTCGAGAAAAGTACGCACCTACCTACATAAACGCAAGAGTTGAATGACCCGAAGGTCACGAGTTAGATAGCTATTATAAAGGTACCGCATCGCTCTAAACCTATTCCTTAGTTCGATGGAAATGTCACTGTTAGATTAATATGCACAGAACCTCACACCTAGTGTTATCTAACAATCATTGATATTAAATATTGACAGAAGTTGTAAACAATACGTTTAGTAGGTACCAAATCAGAATTAAAATGCTATAATTTTCTAATGGGTTTAGACAGATTTACCTACCTTACCCTAATTGAATCGAGACATTAAACGTAACGCTTTTATCTACTTGATTTATAGCTTCAATAGGAAACATTGAGGAGACACCAATTCACCTTTTTGTCAATTTAAAATGATCCTAACAGACGAATAATGACCGCATATGTGGGGGGAGCTGGGGAAATACTTACTCTCATCATTCAACTCTGGATACCCTGGAAGAAAAAGGGGAGCCTACCTAACATTCCCAGCCCAGTAAGCTAATGAATTTAACCACCAAACAAATTGTTTCAGCAAAGCAAACCCCATTTATATTTAATCGTGTGTATGTGTGAGTGCCTATGGTGTTTCCCTAGTCACAGCTATTACCTATCGCTATCCTCCCTAACTCCGGAAAACCTAACTGTTTCAAGTCATTAAATTATTTTTAATGCACTAACACGTGCTAAGGACTGACTTGACGCAGTTAGCCTTCAGACTTTCTGGCCGGCCAGAGTGTGTAGCCTAGGGTGTGTATGCGTAAGTGGTTTATGGGATCGGTACCACTTACAGGGTAAGAATATACGGAATATAATACATAGATATGTTATGGGTGCAAAGTGCCAGAGGGCTGGAATCGTCTGTCACGCAGGGAAATAGCAGGGGGAAAATTGCTATACCACAAATGCTAGTGGAAGGAGATCTAACACCACATTCACAAGAAGCATTTTAACCCAATTCTCAAGCTAGATAATTAATATGAAATTATCTCAATTAAGTAATTAATTATGACATGTAATTATATAGGAAAATTGTTTTACAAATAAATTAAATTGGGCACACCTCCGGTGAAGGGATTCTTTAAACCTTTCAACCAAAGCAGACTCAGATTCAGCCGTAGCATAGTAAGCAGAGCTAGATATTGGAATTCCTCATTTAGTCTGTCAAATCAACTGTATAAGGCTACCAAGTGAATTCGCTCTAAATTCACACGTTTGTATGCGGAATTAAATATGATGCAAATCTCTGAAAGCTATGGCGCAGACATGTCATTGATAACCTCGTGTGCCTACATCGAGTCGAGTAGGTATTCGACAAAGGCTAGCCACACGGCCTATCCTTAACATGCCCTTGCCACCGAGAGTTTTGTTTTGCACACATTTATTTCCCCAAAAACGCTGTACTGTGGAGAAAAAGGGTTAGTTCACAATTTATTTCGCGGAAGCTACACTAATCACAAATGCTGAAAACCATATTTTACGCGGAAACCTTCTATCTAATTGTACGGAATACTCACCAAAACCGTTCCTAACATTTACACTTTTTACTTTCAAATCTAATTCCCTAGCTCCGAAAGTACCTCTAAACCTGAGACTTCACACCAGGGCTGATACACTAGAACGCAATGCCCACAGATGATGCTAGGTCACAAATCCAAAGCCACTTTCCTATTACCGAATTTAAATGCCACCGAAACTCCCCAGTTCTAATAAATTCACACAAAATGGCGAATTTTCCTACGAGCGGAATAGGTTTACGTACTATTGAATTTCCTGGTCCAGAATGCGTGCGCGCCGCTGGCGCCTCGGCCTTTTTATAGCCTCGCGAAACAACCCCGCGCGTCCAAAATGGCTCCGCTGCCAATAGGCTATTTGACAGTGTGAAAAATAAAGTATTATTTATACATATTCGTAAAAAGAATATTTTTTTAAACCGGCCTATGCCATTTTAACCGAAAAAAATCGAATGATTTAACCAAAAAATCAAGATAAAACTTTATCATTTCGTATCTGCATCAATTTTATTGAAAACGGCCTGGATTGGTCGAATCTATTGTGACGTCACAATTCAACAACCTGTACTGTCATCGCTAGGGGTGTGAATTGAATTGTCAAATTGTGACGTCACTAATTCCTGTGCGACGCCATATTGCCAAAGAGAGCGTTTTGGCGGCGTATTTTAAAAGTGAATTTTTGGTTTGCTTTTCTATGAATAAATACGGGAAAGATTTTAGAATTATCACTTTCTGAAGGCTCATTTAACACTGACGAACATCTGAGATGGTTTTCAGAAACTTGTCAAATAGCCTATTCCGCTTTGTCTAACCCATCATGAAACCTAATGACACCCGATTGGCCAGCCGAAATCCACCTCCATCTCGTTTCAGAACTTTAATGTTTTGATATTTTGTAAATTAATTTCCTGTGTCTTAATGTAATACATTATTTATTTTCTATTTATTTATCTCGATATTTCCTGTTTAATTGATTTGTCTACAATAATTTCTTCTTAACAATTTATTCCAACACACCACTGACCTGCGGCACAATGCTTACGGACAACTAACTAACTTCTGTTAATATAAAGGTTTAGCGTAATGTTTGTGTTAAAACATCCTTTCAATTTAGTACAGATTTACCTAGAAATACTCTACTTAGGCTACAATTGCGAATTGAAACGTTATAATCATTTTAGTAGGCGCCGCGGCAACCAGTGGCGCCCAAACCGGAATCGGCTAATCGGAGAACTACAATCCACCAATACAGCAATACTCTAAACTCACACACGCAACCCTGTATGAATACGAGAAGAAGCTGCGTTCAACAATATTTAATTATTAGGGATGCCCTAAATGCTACATTTCAAAAGTGATGAATGATTCAATTCCTTTCCCGAACATTGAATAAATAGCTCTTAGCAGTTCGTGACTAAATATATTACGTGTCATGTTTCATTCCTATTTACGAGTAACAACTTTAGCTATCCCTCTAGCAACAATTATAAATAATTATACCATTCGCAAATATTATGGTATTAAGTTAATATACTTTGAAATTTTGATTTTATTGAAATAAATAACGTGACAAGACTATCGAAGGCATAGAGCCATGAAAGAAAACCAATAAACAATCAAAATAGAAATTACTACGTTGGACAAATTATGTTAAGAATAATAACTGTTATACAACAGAAACATACATTACAACATTAGTCCCATACGGTCCCAAGCGACGTGCATGGTTGTTTTAAAAAAGTTGAACGGAATCGAACCCGCGTACCGTCCGATCTCCGCACTACACCTACCAAATACGTGCGTCACTCGCCTAACTGTAGGTACGTGTCTCGGCAGTCGGCGCCGCCGGTTACTAACGCGGAACGGAATGAGACCATGTGGTACACCTACTCTCACGTTCTTTTATAGACATTGAGTTTATGATTGATTATCATACGAGATTACGTTTAGGTGATCTAGATATTAAAAGGGATATGAAGGGAATCATTCGAGTTCCTTTTCTTTTGTTTAAATCATTCAACCCCAACACTAGCCTAGATAGGTTAATATCCATTCTCAAAAGAAAGTAGATGTTCTTTTTTTTTATTGATTAATTATGAGCTTTATTTATTTTGTTTTTGTGAATAGACCATTTTTTTACAGAGACAATATTACATCGATGTGATTAGTTTCCTTTCACGACAAGACACCTTAATAACCTCTGAAAGCAGCCGTAAAGAACATTTAGTGATCTCAGTCTCGGCTAGATGGAGCTAGTAGTTATTTTGATTTATTGAGTTTTATTAAATTAATTGTTTAAGTGAATATATTACTTTTACAAAGTCTCTAATATTACATCGGTGCGTTATACATTAGTTTTCTTTCATGACAAGACATATTAAAAGCTTTTTAAAGAAATTGAAAGTAGGATTAAAGAAAGTTTAGTGAACCTATTCTCACCTAGATGGAGTTAGTAGTTATTTGATTGATTATAAGTTTTAGTAATTTTTATTGTTTAAGTGAATATAATACTTTTACCAAGTCTCTGATATTACATCGGTGTGTTATAAATTAGTTTCCCTTCATAACAATATGTATTATCGACATACTACAGAGTTTAAACGTAGCATTAATTATCGTTTAGTGATTCTATTCTCTCCTAGGTAGGGGCTAAATTAAATGTTTTAGAGATTATTCTTATTTATATCTTTAGTATATGATTTTCTGTCTTCAAATCACTAACATAAAATCGCTGTGAATAACTCAGTATACTTTGATAACCATAACATTACCTCAACACGGAATTTTACCTACTTGACTACTAGGTAAATAAATGCTTATAAAATCTACAAGCGCGTGCAAAAACAAGAAAGATATTGAAATTTGTTCTTATAATCTACTATTTTAATAGTGATAGCAATTAACATTTGATTTGAAAGCAGTTAAAGGGAATCTACTTCCCAGCCGCCGATAGCGCCATCTATCTGTTAGGATGAAATGCCGTGTCACAATTGATAGGTAGCGGACGAGTTTTTTCCAATCGATAGTCTATTAGTTGTGCGTTCGTCCACTGCAGATGTCGTTGTAACTTATTATTTTATTCCACTATTTATTTAGTCATCCCTAAATTCTTGTTGCACAATTTAATCTAGGTATAACAAACCCTGTTAGAAAACAAAATAATATCTAGCTGTATTTCAGTCTTCGAATAGACTACTACATAAAGAATCCTATTGCATAATTTTGTTTTGTTTACATGCAAATTGGCCCAGCGGCGACAGACGCCGATCTCCACCGGAAGGCCGCGGGTTCGAACCCAGCCTCACACAGTACTCGAAATGTTTTTCTCTTTTTTTTATGACTAACTGTCGATTAGTACACAAACAACCCTCAACAAAATCCCCAGAAAGCGTCCCCGCTTTGAATCCCATTTGTCGCATTTATTAGATTTATTGTGATGCCTAACTTGAATGATAAGGACCTTCTAACGACTAAAGTGCCTACCTACCTAATCAATCTCGTTAAATAGTGTTTCCGCGATTTTACTACGTAACCTATCTCGAACCAAACTCGCACAGAACACAATTCAAATTTATATTAACGATCGTGAGCACTTGTATGGACCTTGGTCCGTTACAATCAACCCCCAAAATTTGGATAAGACCTGACGTTATCAAATTTTCAATAAAACATAAGTGATCACGAGAGTATTTTGCTTTAAAAATTACTAATTACCTTCTTGTTTCACTATTTTCCAAATGTGACGGAATGAATGAGTTTTGTTTTTCAACCAGACTCTTCGGATAATTGACTACGTGAAATTTCAATCGACACCGTTTTATTCGGATCGCTTAGCAGCTTTTAACCCAGCCTATCATTTAAGACCTTGATAAAGAGATCCTGGTTGTGAGGCAGGACAGCCCGAAGGCACCGACTACTAACTACCAGATACACTCGCATTAAACTCCAAAGGGGAGGCCTCCCCAAGAGCAAGCGTGCACCGGTAATAGAACCGACTCTTACAATAGCCTCAAATAACAATCAGCTGTGAGATCACTACCGAAAGCTATCAAACAAACGATATTAATCAATTAAAATCCCCAATAGACAACATCTTCGCTTCTGGAGCTTGTGTAGTTGCCGAAACTAGTTCTTAGCTTCTTGTGGAGTCCGGGATACAAATACAATTTAAATTACTTTAAAATGAAAACCAAAAGATGTATTTGTATCCGATTGAGGTGTGTGCTGTATTCAGAAACGTAATAAAACAAGTTATCTGCGTTAGACCGATTCACCGAACTCTAGAACTTCCATTCAAGCCCCTCTTTCATTATCTTTCTTTATAAATCAACTAATTCCTTCCTCATCCATTGAATTATACCCAAACATACTCTTACTTGTTTTCATACTGATATATGAAGCCTGAGAATTAAGCGAATCAACTCTTCGCAGACAAATACATTTTTTATTACCGCGGCATAAAATAAACAAATTTATTTAAACAAAGCCCACGACCGCAAATATATCTATTGACAGACGTTATGAGACGCAAGATTTTTTTTTTTTTTTTACCTTACACAATACCTTGAATTACCTTGATTACCGTACACAATACCTCAAAATTTCATTACCAGAATACCTTTCAAAACCTTTTTAATTACCTGGGTTTTAAATGTACAGTCAACGACGAAAATTAAATAATCAAATTATAACCCGATTAAATTATTCCGCATTCGGTTTTTACTAACAAAGATATTTGGGTAAACGCAAGTTATAAGAAAATTAATAATAATAGTGCAGTTTAAGAATGTTCGATTATCTACTTTTATCGTTTACTGTACGCGGATTATTAAAACAAAACATGACTGTTTTTTTTTTTAATATTATTCATTGTGGACTACCAAAATCAAACAAAAAGTGTTTTTTTTTATAAAATAATTTATTAAGTAAAATAAGAAATAACGAAATATCCAAATGTTGTTTAAAATATCATATTTTTTTTTTGTTAATAGAACAAATCACAGCTCTAAATACCTACTAATAATTAAAATAATAAGTCTTTATTAACGCAACCGCTGAATTACGAAACCTACCGAATTACGCAAAACAAGATTCTTAATAATACCTACTATAGGATACACCCCCCGCCAAGAAAACTTTGTTATTTATATTTCCTTTTACTACAACCTCCCAAATGAAAGACTTGTTTCCGCCAAATTAATATCTTGAAAAAAAAAGATAATTATCAAACCAGCATAAAATAAGTAAACCAAATTAATTAATTTAAAACAAAAGCAAGTTTAAATATTAAACAGACAATATTCATAAGGAAAGTCAATCAAAAATCCTAGGATACTTCTATACTTAGGCAACCCCCATACGAAAATACCCTAGGTTAATAAAATTGGCTGATAAAGCTGATAAAATTAAGCAAAGTTCCTTTTATTAATTTCCTAATAGGTTTATTAGTTTACTAAATTAAAAATATTATTTGCCCTAGCTTCCCAATGAACGTAACTAAGTGTGGCTTAAAATATAGTTTCATACAACCCCCCGAATAAAAAACCGTTGACATACCTATACCTAATTAACAACTGAACCGTGTAACTTTAACAGAATAAAATGTGTCTAACGAACTACAGTTTCTGCTTTAAAATTAAGTAATTTAGTTGGAAACCAAAAGACGCTATGGAACGCTAGTCGAATTAACATGATTACAAGTAGCAATTAGATTAATCGATCCATACGCGAATAAAATATTTAGTTTCATTCGCGTACGCATCCAAAAATCTTTACGAAAGCATATAAACGGATCTCAATCACACCCCCATCGTCAATCTCAAACCTTTCCATTTCACGAACATCAAATTGTGGCATAAAGCCAACGATAATGAAAAGAAAAAGGAATATTTTGCATCAAATATATAAGCTACTCAATCTTAAACATCATGGTCACGGCAACACCATATTGTAACACCCCACCCCGCGTAAAAAAAGACTTTAACCCATTTAAAAAGAAAATACGTACAATAATAATTAACCTACTAAAAGAAGCTATGATGCAAAACACTCTAATGGCCAACTGTGATCGTCTAGTCTAATGAGAACCCTTCGTTGTGAACGTATTAGTAACCTAAGCTCTTTTAGGATATGAGATTGAGTAACGAGAGTGTTTAAGAGATCCGTTCAAATACAAAAGCAGAATTTAAAGGAATGAACAGAAACCAAAGTTTAGCTTAAAGCAAATAAATATAAATGAAAACAGCAATCAAGCGAATGAAATAAGCGAAAGCAAGATATGATTTAGAATAAATTAAATAGATAATAGGTTAAGCTGAAATTAAGTTGAAAGAAATAAAACTAGGATGAAATATGCAACTCTTACAAAACTACTTCTAGATAAATAAAATATAAAAGTACCAAATACACCAAATGTCATACAGCAAACACGTGAGTGTTATAGTATAACGTCCCCTACCAAAAAGGCCGGTTAAGACAGACATTATTAGCCAACTAGGTAGATAAGAATAGATTAATATGAAATGAGTACACTACTCGGTTATCTACTAGTCGATAGAGCTAATTATATCCGCCCTGGATGGGGTATGGCCACCACTACGTTATACTGTTAATATATACTTATAAATAATAAACTATGACAGACTAGAAATAAGAATAGGTACAGTGATTCATTAACCCGAGTCTATTCCTCAAGTAAACATACATAATTACGCGAGAATTGGCAAAGCGACGTTCAGCAGTACAATGCATTGGCAGTTGACGAAAGAGAGAGAGGTAGGTAGGTAACCAAATGCACAAAGTACGTTGGAAAAGACTTCACCGAAGCTTACCAACACTGAAACAATCTGGCCAAACTCACGCAACCATGAAATGCCACTATAGGAAAAATCAATCAACTAAAGAAAACTACTAACGATAAAATCTGTACATATTCCCAAAATAAATATAATAACCTAACTACGTATATGCCTTAAGTATCACACACAATTAACGCAGGAATTGGCAAAGAGACGTCCAGCAGTACAATGCATTGGCAGAAGAGTGAGAGAGAGAGGTAGGTAACCAAATGCACAAAGTACGTTGGAAAAGACTTCATCGAAGCCTACCAACACTGAAACAATCTGGCCAAACCAACGCAACTATGAATGATACCAAAGCACAAGTCATCAGAAGGAAATAAATATAATAAACGCACAATAAGCATAATTAGGTATAAAGTCTTAAGACCCAGGTCATTACACACAATTAACGTAAGAAACGGCAAAGGGATGTTCAGTAGTACAATGCATTGACAGAAGAGTGTGAGAGAGGTAGGTAGACCAATGCACCAAGTACTTTGGAACAACTTCATCGAAGCTGACCAAACTGAAACATCTCAGCCGAACCCACGCAACCATGAAATAATGCCAAGAATTAAGCCAATATACCTACTACAAAAATAAGCCTTACTATTTAAAAGCCTATAGTGGCTTCTAACTACTCACTAACGTCCCATAACGTCCTTTCATTGCCTATCATAATCCGTAATTTGATAACCCTATATATTGGACACCCTATATCGCGACTATATTCGGACTATGCGTTCCTATATAGTATAATTATAATCTACTAACAAACGTAACATAATATAAACCGTAATTGGCCACCCTATATAATGGACACCCTATATTGCATATATTCCACCTATGTGTACCCATTCAGTAGTAAATACCTATATGATCTATTACAAACGTAACATACCTACATAACTTCGGTCGAGAAAAGTACGCACCTACCTACATAAACGCAAGAGTTGAATGACCCGAAGGTCACGAGTTAGATAGCTATTATAAAGGTACCGCATCGCTCTAAACCTATTCCTTAGTTCGATGGAAATGTCACTGTTAGATTAATATGCACAGAACCTCACACCTAGTGTTATCTAACAATCATTGATATTAAATATTGACAGAAGTTGTAAACAATACGTTTAGTAGGTACCAAATCAGAATTAAAATGCTATAATTTTCTAATGGGTTTAGACAGATTTACCTACCTTACCCTAATTGAATCGAGACATTAAACGTAACGCTTTTATCTACTTGATTTATAGCTTCAATAGGAAACATTGAGGAGACACCAATTCACCTTTTTGTCAATTTAAAATGATCCTAACAGACGAATAATGACCGCATATGTGGGGGGAGCTGGGGAAATACTTACTCTCATCATTCAACTCTGGATACCCTGGAAGAAAAAGGGGAGCCTACCTAACATTCCCAGCCCAGTAAGCTAATGAATTTAACCACCAAACAAATTGTTTCAGCAAAGCAAACCCCATTTATATTTAATCGTGTGTATGTGTGAGTGCCTATGGTGTTTCCCTAGTCACAGCTATTACCTATCGCTATCCTCCCTAACTCCGGAAAACCTAACTGTTTCAAGTCATTAAATTATTTTTAATGCACTAACACGTGCTAAGGACTGACTTGACGCAGTTAGCCTTCAGACTTTCTGGCCGGCCAGAGTGTGTAGCCTAGGGTGTGTATGCGTAAGTGGTTTATGGGATCGGTACCACTTACAGGGTAAGAATATACGGAATATAATACATAGATATGTTATGGGTGCAAAGTGCCAGAGGGCTGGAATCGTCTGTCACGCAGGGAAATAGCAGGGGGAAAATTGCTATACCACAAATGCTAGTGGAAGGAGATCTAACACCACATTCACAAGAAGCATTTTAACCCAATTCTCAAGCTAGATAATTAATATGAAATTATCTCAATTAAGTAATTAATTATGACATGTAATTATATAGGAAAATTGTTTTACAAATAAATTAAATTGGGCACACCTCCGGTGAAGGGATTCTTTAAACCTTTCAACCAAAGCAGACTCAGATTCAGCCGTAGCATAGTAAGCAGAGCTAGATATTGGAATTCCTCATTTAGTCTGTCAAATCAACTGTATAAGGCTACCAAGTGAATTCGCTCTAAATTCACACGTTTGTATGCGGAATTAAATATGATGCAAATCTCTGAAAGCTATGGCGCAGACATGTCATTGATAACCTCGTGTGCCTACATCGAGTCGAGTAGGTATTCGACAAAGGCTAGCCACACGGCCTATCCTTAACATGCCCTTGCCACCGAGAGTTTTGTTTTGCACACATTTATTTCCCCAAAAACGCTGTACTGTGGAGAAAAAGGGTTAGTTCACAATTTATTTCGCGGAAGCTACACTAATCACAAATGCTGAAAACCATATTTTACGCGGAAACCTTCTATCTAATTGTACGGAATACTCACCAAAACCGTTCCTAACATTTACACTTTTTACTTTCAAATCTAATTCCCTAGCTCCGAAAGTACCTCTAAACCTGAGACTTCACACCAGGGCTGATACACTAGAACGCAATGCCCACAGATGATGCTAGGTCACAAATCCAAAGCCACTTTCCTATTACCGAATTTAAATGCCACCGAAACTCCCCAGTTCTAATAAATTCACACAAAATGGCGAATTTTCCTACGAGCGGAATAGGTTTACGTACTATTGAATTTCCTGGTCCAGAATGCGTGCGCGCCGCTGGCGCCTCGGCCTTTTTATAGCCTCGCGAAACAACCCCGCGCGTCCAAAATGGCTCCGCTGCCAATTCCGCTTTGTCTAACCCATCATGAAACCTAATGACACCCGATTGGCCAGCCGAAATCCACCTCCATCTCGTTTCAGAACTTTAATGTTTTGATATTTTGTAAATTAATTTCCTGTGTCTTAATGTAATACATTATTTATTTTCTATTTATTTATCTCGATATTTCCTGTTTAATTGATTTGTCTACAATAATTTCTTCTTAACAATTTATTCCAACACACCACTGACCTGCGGCACAATGCTTACGGACAACTAACTAACTTCTGTTAATATAAAGGTTTAGCGTAATGTTTGTGTTAAAACATCCTTTCAATTTAGTACAGATTTACCTAGAAATACTCTACTTAGGCTACAATTGCGAATTGAAACGTTATAATCATTTTAGTAGGCGCCGCGGCAACCAGTGGCGCCCAAACCGGAATCGGCTAATCGGAGAACTACAATCCACCAATACAGCAATACTCTAAACTCACACACGCAACCCTGTATGAATACGAGAAGAAGCTGCGTTCAACAATATTTAATTATTAGGGATGCCCTAAATGCTACATTTCAAAAGTGATGAATGATTCAATTCCTTTCCCGAACATTGAATAAATAGCTCTTAGCAGTTCGTGACTAAATATATTACGTGTCATGTTTCATTCCTATTTACGAGTAACAACTTTAGCTATCCCTCTAGCAACAATTATAAATAATTATACCATTCGCAAATATTATGGTATTAAGTTAATATACTTTGAAATTTTGATTTTATTGAAATAAATAACGTGACAAGACTATCGAAGGCATAGAGCCATGAAAGAAAACCAATAAACAATCAAAATAGAAATTACTACGTTGGACAAATTATGTTAAGAATAATAACTGTTATACAACAGAAACATACATTACAACATTAGTCCCATACGGTCCCAAGCGACGTGCATGGTTGTTTTAAAAAAGTTGAACGGAATCGAACCCGCGTACCGTCCGATCTCCGCACTACACCTACCAAATACGTGCGTCACTCGCCTAACTGTAGGTACGTGTCTCGGCAGTCGGCGCCGCCGGTTACTAACGCGGAACGGAATGAGACCATGTGGTACACCTACTCTCACGTTCTTTTATAGACATTGAGTTTATGATTGATTATCATACGAGATTACGTTTAGGTGATCTAGATATTAAAAGGGATATGAAGGGAATCATTCGAGTTCCTTTTCTTTTGTTTAAATCATTCAACCCCAACACTAGCCTAGATAGGTTAATATCCATTCTCAAAAGAAAGTAGATGTTCTTTTTTTTTATTGATTAATTATGAGCTTTATTTATTTTGTTTTTGTGAATAGACCATTTTTTTACAGAGACAATATTACATCGATGTGATTAGTTTCCTTTCACGACAAGACACCTTAATAACCTCTGAAAGCAGCCGTAAAGAACATTTAGTGATCTCAGTCTCGGCTAGATGGAGCTAGTAGTTATTTTGATTTATTGAGTTTTATTAAATTAATTGTTTAAGTGAATATATTACTTTTACAAAGTCTCTAATATTACATCGGTGCGTTATACATTAGTTTTCTTTCATGACAAGACATATTAAAAGCTTTTTAAAGAAATTGAAAGTAGGATTAAAGAAAGTTTAGTGAACCTATTCTCACCTAGATGGAGTTAGTAGTTATTTGATTGATTATAAGTTTTAGTAATTTTTATTGTTTAAGTGAATATAATACTTTTACCAAGTCTCTGATATTACATCGGTGTGTTATAAATTAGTTTCCCTTCATAACAATATGTATTATCGACATACTACAGAGTTTAAACGTAGCATTAATTATCGTTTAGTGATTCTATTCTCTCCTAGGTAGGGGCTAAATTAAATGTTTTAGAGATTATTCTTATTTATATCTTTAGTATATGATTTTCTGTCTTCAAATCACTAACATAAAATCGCTGTGAATAACTCAGTATACTTTGATAACCATAACATTACCTCAACACGGAATTTTACCTACTTGACTACTAGGTAAATAAATGCTTATAAAATCTACAAGCGCGTGCAAAAACAAGAAAGATATTGAAATTTGTTCTTATAATCTACTATTTTAATAGTGATAGCAATTAACATTTGATTTGAAAGCAGTTAAAGGGAATCTACTTCCCAGCCGCCGATAGCGCCATCTATCTGTTAGGATGAAATGCCGTGTCACAATTGATAGGTAGCGGACGAGTTTTTTCCAATCGATAGTCTATTAGTTGTGCGTTCGTCCACTGCAGATGTCGTTGTAACTTATTATTTTATTCCACTATTTATTTAGTCATCCCTAAATTCTTGTTGCACAATTTAATCTAGGTATAACAAACCCTGTTAGAAAACAAAATAATATCTAGCTGTATTTCAGTCTTCGAATAGACTACTACATAAAGAATCCTATTGCATAATTTTGTTTTGTTTACATGCAAATTGGCCCAGCGGCGACAGACGCCGATCTCCACCGGAAGGCCGCGGGTTCGAACCCAGCCTCACACAGTACTCGAAATGTTTTTCTCTTTTTTTTATGACTAACTGTCGATTAGTACACAAACAACCCTCAACAAAATCCCCAGAAAGCGTCCCCGCTTTGAATCCCATTTGTCGCATTTATTAGATTTATTGTGATGCCTAACTTGAATGATAAGGACCTTCTAACGACTAAAGTGCCTACCTACCTAATCAATCTCGTTAAATAGTGTTTCCGCGATTTTACTACGTAACCTATCTCGAACCAAACTCGCACAGAACACAATTCAAATTTATATTAACGATCGTGAGCACTTGTATGGACCTTGGTCCGTTACAACAATACAAAGTAGGTACAAAGTCTCGCCATATTCGGTAGTATCACTATGACACACGCATCAGTGGCCTCCGTTGTCGAAAAGTGATGGCAACGGAGCGTAAAAGTTGGATAACTGTTACTCGTGCTACGAAATTTGTGAGTAGGCGTGAAGATGTCGAGCTAAAGATCGTATTGTAAGGACAGTACAGTCACTAGTTACAATTAAAATTCTAGGACACATTTTCTAATGAAACAAAAAGTTGTAATATCGTAGTGTGTATACTTTGATTTTGATACTGATACTGAGACTGTGTCTTTTCGGCAGAAATAAAAACATTTAATTAAATTCCCACACAAAAAATAAACAGGTAAAGATAAAACAAATACAGAAAGTATATGATTTTGCCGCAAAGTACCTATGTATTAGACAATATTATCTCGAGTCCTGCATAAATGTAAAATTGGTGAAAAATTGTCGAATAAATGCTACTTACCTATATACGAGTATGTTTACTAACTGTCTGACTGTCATCTACATCATTCTTACCTCTTACACCCGATTCCAATAGAAACATTTAAAAATTTTCAATTTTGTACCTTCGCTCAATCTCGGACTCCTAACACGACTTTAACGCGTAGAAAAATTAAAATAGAAACTCAAAATGTATGAACATTGCGAGTCATAACATAAGATATTCTTTATTGTTTTTTTATTTTATGTGATTTGTACAGTCACGTGCTGAAGTGAAAAGACAAGGTACTGAAGTGCAAACATGGTAATGTTTGCACTTCAGTACCTTGTCAAAGTCAGAATAGTCAACTTCTCATACATCTCATGGAAGAGCTTAATGTGACAAGGTTCTAACGTGTTTACATGTTAGTGCTCGCGACTGTACAGCAGAGTACAAGAACCGCGTCTTTCGAACTACCATTAGCGCGTATCATTATTGTGTACATGTAGTATCATTACTGTTCCATTTTACCCGAAGGGAAAGATGCATTGTTGTAGACAGGTGTAAATAGCATACAAATCAGAGTACCCACCATTCGATCTCTATAATAGTCGCGTGCTCCAATCCCATTGTTGCTGTCATGTCGTAAATGGTTAGTAATAAAGCGGCACAGATCTGTCAAAAGCTTCTTTTCTTTCGGCGGTTATTTAATTTCTACCAAGAGGTGCAAAAAAACTGATCATGTTTGATATTTGAGTGGCAGCGAATTTTGATTGAAGAGGCAGATTTGCTGATAGTGCTATCAGATTATCGTCAGATTGAAGTAGTCGCTGTCAGATAATAGTGTAAAAAAATGGTATTATACTCTTTAGTACATGAAATATTTAAAAAGAAATTCATTTAGAAATAACTCATGTATAAGCAATTTTCGTAGACTGTCACAGTCTTCCGAGACGGTACTTGAAAAAGTGCCGAAACGTCGGAAAATTGTAAAATGTAAAATAAACGAGTGAAATCCGTGTAAATACAGTTTTTAGTCTAGTGCTCGTGTTAACCTTAGAAAATACAAAGCACGTCACAGTCAAAATTATTTATTACAATAAAATAGTATGATGTCAACACAATACTAAATTAATAAATAAATAATTTTTTTCTTTGTTTTTTTTATTTTGTTTTGTTTTAATATCAGTCTGTATTATTTGTAAATAAAGTTAACAGACATTGTGTGTCGGACAGCTGCGAAAAATTAATAGTGACTACCCACAATAATTGACTGTACTCGCCATTTCAGTCTACCCGAGACCACGGCAACTGTAATGCTGCCGAAACGTCGGGAAATACGGTAAATACGTTTTACGTAATAAATAATCGCGATTTGACCCGTTTAATATAGTTATATATTAAACAGTGTAACGTTATTATTCCATGAGTAACGTTCCACTTCTAATTAACGTCTTGTCTATAACGCTGTTGATACCGATATATCAACTGGCATTACGCTTGGCACTCGCGATGCGACAGTGACGTTTATTTTTAAGCCATCACTCTTGGTTGACGACGGCTCGAATCGGACGCGAGAATTCTCGCTAATTCTTGACCGCTCTAACGTCGAATCATTGTTCCTAAATATCGTGGATTTGAATATTTTGTAGTAAATACTACTTATAGTAATTATATTTGTATAGTGTTTGTGTTCCCCCACTGATTTGGGTAAGTGTGGACAAATCATATAATATGTTAAGCCTAGATCGCTGTAGTTACTGTTTTAGTTAAATTAGTAATTGGGTTAGATTAGTTACTGGTTAATTAACTGTTTTACTCTGCTTGCTTGTGTGTGCTTTTTTTGCTTCGCAATATATCTCAAGATGAATCGGTAACGGCCCCATTGTAAATCGGTCGTCCGCAATATCTACCCTCATGATTATTTTTTTACAGTTAATTACTTACTGAGTAATTGATACATGTATTCTTGATTTCCACTGAAATACTTCAATTTGTTATGTTAAATCACATTAGTCACCTGCTACATGCCTGCTACTAAAACAATAGTATTTCCTACAAATTGACTTTATGTTGCAGCTAGCTCGCATTTTCCGATAAATTTCAAAATGTCTAGTTGATTATATCTTTAAATTTTAATTATTTTTCCTTGTTCTGGTTTTGTGTACCGTCACACGCTTACTATAGCTAGACCTGTTCCTTGCTTCTGCTAGAGGTGGCGATACACAGAACCAAATTTAAGGCCTGGTTCTCACGCTACGGAATTTCGAATTCCAGGGTTTCACGTCACGGCTAGAAACTACCGGCATCGGCTTTGTCCTGCCGGGCGCTACGCACAACTACAAATCCGAGCCATATCGCCGGCCAGATCTGAGCTACCCGGATACTATTTCCAGATTCTTCTTCCCCGAGTTTTCATCACCAGACCAGGACAGTATAGCAACGTGTTAGTCCAAAACTGAATCACAATACTGACTAAGGTCCCTTTCCTTTTTTTTTTTATTGTACCCTATGCAGGGTTTATGCATTAAAGTAAGTGTCTTAAAATCACCTTCAATTTCTTTTATTTGAAAGCCCTTCAGGCTAGGCCCTTCTGCCCCCTAAAAGCGTTTCACTGGCGCCCAACGTGGGGCAGGGTCAGTATTACTTCGGTTTTGGACTGTCACTAGTAAGTGGTGTGCGTGTTTAATTGTTAAGCTTTGTTTTTTATATATACTTTTGGTTGAAGCCAACTATGGTGTAAGGTAAAAAAAAAAGCAGAAAGAATGTGTCATTTTGTTGCCTGTCTATTGTCATCTATGAAAAATTGTGAACATGTCACGACCTACCTACCTTACACACTAGTTGCACTAATGTTTTTTCTTTAAGTTGCTGTTTTTTTATGATACTTTACATTATCATCACTATCACGACCAAATATAAAAAACTATGGTTCTGTAAAAGTTGATTGTTACAGAACGGGGTATTTATTTGTTTATTTACTTACAAAGTATTGAGTTCGCTATATTTTTTGTTCACATTTACTCAAATTTACAACGATAAGTATCTTGAAATCTTATCATCTTATTATCTTGCATCTTGAAAAAGGTCTTTGAGATAAAATTCTTTAAAATGAGTGAAGAAATAAAGTTTTTATCCCTTCAAAAAGCTGAACTCACTTATGAGGTCGCCATACGTGGCGAAACACCAGCTGATAATGTTGCTGGCTTGCGCAGACAAATCGTAAAGTTAGCGCCGCTGTTCCCAACTAGTGATGTCTTAGAATCGAGCATTGATCCACTTACTGATATTGCTGGAATAAACGATAGTTTGAAGAAACTTGATAGTCACTTGGAACGTTTTATAACTTTTATAATTAATAAATAAACTCTGGAACGACTTCAGATGTGGTTTTATTTGTAGATTTAGTATAATATTTTAATAAAACAGAAAAAACTGGATAAAAACGGATAAGCAGGTAAAAAGTCAGATCTGGTCAAAGGGTAAAGTAGTAGTCGATGAAAAATGAGGGAAATCGAAGAATGAGTGACATACATAATTTAAATATTTGAAAATGATAGATGGAAAAAGAAATAAAAATGGTGTAAAAAGGTTTGCACCGTCACATTACCCGGGGGCACCGGTAAAAAAATATTTTTTAGATATATTTATTTAAAAAAAAATATATTAAAAAAAATTTTTTTTATGAAAAATATTGTCAAGTGAGAAAAAAATTTAAATTTATAGTCAAAGGTCCAGAGTAAGGTCGATGAAGGTCGGGGATGTGGGATGGTAAGTAAATAAATTTAGTTATTCTTAAATATTAAAATAAAATAAAATAAAATATAAAATATGGGCGATGAAAAAAAAATTTAGAAGGTGTGGGGTGATATCTACAATGAATATTTACATTAGGCAGTTCCACTTCTATTCATCATCTATCATTCATCCCTAGCATGCATCATCTAGCATTGTCTTCATCTAAAGTGAAGGTGAAGACGTTCATTCAGTATAGACAAAATCTATTTTTATTAAATTAGATTTATCCAGAAACTGGCCTAAATTAGTAATAGGCTTATTTAGCCAGTTACCACCCGCTGGTATTCGGTAGTGGTAAGGCTTATTTATTGAGTCACAATCCGCTCTATGAAAGTTATTTACATTTTAACAATATTTATAATATTGGGTACATAGTAGGTACCCGACGGGGTAGAATCCGTCGTAGTAGTGCTCTCAAGAGCTATGGTGGGGTAAACACCGTAACGCGTTTAATTAGATAACGCGATTGATAAATAAATTAGTTGACCTAGGCTTTTTTAACGTGTTGTCGCCGCACCTGATTGAATGTTTGGATGTTCTACAAAAAATGGTTAGTAAATGTCCTGGAGGATAGTGGTGTAAGTGTGCTAAGTACGCACTAAAGGATAAGTTAAAAAGGTACTCTAAGTTTAGAGATACACAAGGTAAGGGTAGTTTAAATATAGTTAATAAATAAACAGACAAATAGTATGAAGATGTGTCCGAAAAGGTAATGTGGTGATTATATATACAGAAAATTAAAACTATAAAAAGGTGGCGTTGGTAGGTTTTGTACAAGTTGACAGTTAGAATATTTAAAAAGAGTACGGATACTATATTTACTTGCCCAAGATGTCGAGTCGATACACATTTACTACGCGACTGTACTAGTATACGCTTAGTCTGTTACCGTTGTGGCAGACCTGACGTAAAATTTACTCATTGCCCTAATTGTAATGTTCCAAAAAAACTAATTAACGAGGAATCGTATTTAATTAAGGGTCGTATAGGGGTTTATTCTCTAAGTCTTAGTGGGGTATAGGCTTGATGTCTTTAATATGCCATCGACCTAGAGGTTTATTAGAAAGGTCGATTAAGTCGTAAATAAGGGGTGATATTTTATTTTGTATAATACATTTTGTAAATTTCGGAGCTAATTTGGCAGTGAAATGCTTGTCTGAGGAGCTCAAGGGGTAGTTACGCTTCCAGACGACATCTCCAGTATTAAATTCGAGGTCTAGATGGTGTTTATTATAGTATTTTGTATTAGCTTGATGCGCTTTAAAAATGCGATGTTGTACTTTCGAGAATAGGGGTCTTAAACGACCAATGTTTTCAGCGTACTCGTCGCGAGGGGCAAAGATTAGGTCGTCTGACAGGTCTTTGGAATCGTATGTTGTTCCGCAGGCTGGCAACTCGCGACCGAAGACTAAGTATGCTGGAGTAATTTGCCGAAAAGCCGAAAAAATTTGTTACTATGGGTGAATCTAGTTAGTGAAGAATGGTCAATGAGTAGTTATGATGAATTACCTTGTGGTCCAGAAGTCAAGTCGCACTTTAAAATTAATTTAATATTTTATTTATAAAACACTTAACAACACTTAACAAAAAAAAAATCTTGCAGGGCTTCAGAACTGGAAGAGGTTGATGGGTAAAGTTGGGGGCGGCGGAGAAGTCCGACAGAACCTTTGAGCAAGGCTGGGGAGCTCCAAGGGATGCGTCTGTGATGTATGAGGTCGTGGGTCGTGGGTATGAAACAGCAGTTCGACGATTGTGCACACGTATAATCGTGGTAATCGTACTCGTATTTGCCTTCGCACTCGCAGCGTAGTCGCGGTGGGTGGGCTTTGTCGTCTCGGCGTATCAAGCCGTGGGGTGACGTTGGGTTTCGTTATTATCGTTGGGCGCCAGTGGAACGTTTTATAACTTTTATAATTAATAAATAAACTCTGGAACAACTTCAGATGTGGTTTTATTTGTAGATTTAGTATAATATTTTAATAAAACAGAAAAAACTGGATAAAAACGGATAAGCAGGTAAAAAGTCAGATCTGGTCAAAGGGTAAAGTAGTAGTCGATGAAAAATGAGGGAAATCGAAGAATGAGTGACATACATAATTTAAATATTTGAAAATGATAGATGGAAAAAGAAATAAAAATGGTGTAAAAAGGTTTGCACCGTCACACACTTAGCTACACTAAAGGCTTTATTTGATAAAAACGTACAGTTCCGCGCTCGAAACCTACTCAATCACGTAATTCATCGCTTAGTTCGCATCGATTACTCAGCAGCTCCAGAAGCGGTTGCCCAAATAAAGTTGATCAATAACCGCGTAGATCAAATTGGTAAAGACCTTGCTAGTTTCGATGAAGTCGAATCATTTGAGTCAACACAGGTAGAATTAGATAAGGTTTCTCCCACTGTCATTTCAGTCTCCTGCGAAAAAGCAACGTCACTGGGCTTTTCTAAATTACAATTTGATGGAAAGTCATGCGTGCGCGCTTTTATTCAGAGCGTAGATGAGTATATAAAGGCTCGTAATATCTCCCACAGCAAAGTTCTCTCTTTTGCTACAGAAATTTTTAAAGATGAGGCCCTTCACTGGTTCCGTTGTGTTCGGGACCAGGTAACCTCGTGGAACGAAGTTTGTTACTGTCTGAAAGAGGACTTTAGTCATTCAGATTATGACTATCGCTTTCTGTCAGAAATTAGGGCTCGTACACAGGGGGAAGGAGAAAATATTGCAATTTATCTTTCTATTATGTCAGGCATGTTCTCCCAACTTGACAGTCCCCTTTCAGAAGAAGAAAAGATTGAGATCCTTTTGCATAACATACGCCCGTATTATGCAACGGTACTAACTACCGTCACGGAGATAAAAACAATTGAGGCATTACGATTGATTTGCAAGAACTATGAAAATGTTCAGGCCCGAATGTCCCAATTTCACGAACCTCCTAAAGCAACTTCCCAGACTATGGCACCTAATTACGCTTATACACCCCACTCAAGTTTCAACTCGAATAATAGCAACAGAAACTACAGGAATGACAATTACAAAGTTAAAGTAAACAATTATAGTTCACCGGCATATAGCAATCAGTCTGGTACAAGTTGTAATAAAAACAATTTCCCCAAGCCTGTTCATGCGTTTTCGTCGAGACCAAAGTTTTGTCCGCGCTGTCGTGTCGATACTCACGGCTTAAGGAGTTGCACGGCAGAGCGGAAAATTGTATGTTTCCGATGTGGCAAGCCGGATTTTCGTTTTCATGACTGCCCAGATTGTCAAAAAGAGTTGACCAACACAAAAAACCAGTAATGCAGGATTGTGTTACCAGTGGCAGCAATTTCGATGAACAGGACTGGAGAAATTGGCTCCGCAAGGTATCATCAATCCTGCTTAATAAACCAAGTCATGACGTCAGATCTTACGTCGACATTAAAATTTATGACATTGAAGCTTGTGGTCTACTAGATTCAGGAGCAGCCGTTACTATACTGGGCCATAATTCCCACGAAGAATTGATCAATCATGGCATAAATATTTGTTATGATGACAATATTGATATTGTGGTTGAAGGGGGACAAAGTTTCCCTAGTAAGGGCTATATGTTCCTGCCAATATCTTTTAATGACACCTTTCACATCATTAAGGCATACATAGTGCCACAGGCCAAAACACCTTTAATCTTAGGAATAGATTTCTGGAGAAAATTTGAGTTATGCCCTAAGTATATTGGCTCTATAAGCGTAACGCAAACACCTAAGCTACCAGAAACATTCCTTAAACCCGATCAACACATAACTTCCTATGATAACTTAGATGATAATCAACGTCAAATCGTAGACAACCTAATTGATGACTTCAAAGAAATTTCAATGGAACGAAAAGGGTTAGGTCGCACTAGTGATATTATTCATCAAATCGATACCGCAGATGCCCTACCTATCCGACAGCGCTACTATCGCATGTCTCCCGAAAAACAGAGAATTTTAACAGAACAGGTAGACGAAATGTTGAAATTGGATGTGGTGGAGCCATGCGAGAGTGCCTGGTCGTCTCCAGTCCTCATCGTGTACAAGAAAAATGGACAACCAAGATTTTGCCTAGATAGCCGGAAGCTGAACTCCGTTACCAAGCGCGACGCGTATAGCTTGCCCTACATTTCAGAAATTTTGGATAATTTGAGGGATGCAAAATTTTTATCAAGCATCGATTTATCAAAGGCTTTTTGGCAAATTCCAATTGCAGAAAGTCATAGAGACAAAACTGCCTTTTACGTTCCAGGTCGTGGCACTATGAGATTTAAGACTACAGCTTTTGGTCTTACTAACGCTCCCGCGACACAACAACGTCTTGTTGACAAGATGTTTGGTCCAGATTTCGACTTAAAGGCCTTTGCTTATCTCGACGACATCGTCACTGTTAGCAGTTCTTTCGAAGAACATGTTTCCCTACTTTCACGCGTACTAGAGAAATTGAAACAGGCAAATTTGACTATAAACTTAGAAAAATGCCAATTCTTTCGCAGACGTCTCAAATATCTAGGCTATGTAGTTGACGCTCAGGGGTTGCGCACAGACCCAGAAAAGGTCGAAGCCATTATAAACTACCCAACACCGACAAGCAAGAAGGATGTTAAGCGCTTTCTAGGTACAGCAACATGGTATCGGCGTTTTGTTCCAAACTTTAGTACTCTAGCAGGTCCCTTAAACCAGCTAACTTCAAGTAAAAAAAACGCGCCAACCTTTTCGTGGACGAAGGATGCTGAAGACGCTTTCAATAAATTAAAGGAATGCCTTGCATCTGCACCGGTTCTTGCGTGCCCGGATTATAGCAAATCTTTTGAGGTGCACACAGATGCCAGTAATTACGGTGTTGGGGCCATGTTAACACAAACAATCGATGGAATCGAACGCCCTATTGCTTACATGAGCAAGTCCTTAACAGGTGCAGAAGAAAACTATAGTATCACGGAGAGAGAAACCCTAGCAGTTCTCATAGCTCTCGAGCATTGGAGGTGCTACCTTGAGAATGGTCAGAGTTTCATCGTTTACACGGATCATTCAGCTCTGAAGTGGTTTTTATCTCTGAATAATCCCACGGGAAGATTGGCTCGATGGAGTATTAGATTGTCGTCCTTTAACTTCACTATTAAACACCGTAAAGGTGTTGACAACGTAATACCAGACGCTTTATCTCGTGCAGTCAAAGTAGCAGCCCTCACAACTACAGATACACGCAGAACGACAACGGATTCTTGGTACAAAAAACTTTATGACCAATGCTTAAATAATCCCTCACACCTACACAATTATCAAATTAAAAATAATGCTCTGTATAGACTTTCTAAGCAAAGAGGGGTTTCCCTAACTACGGAGTTTGCGTGGAAGGAGGTAATCCCTAGCGAAATGCGTGAAGCGGTTATTGCGGAAAATCACGCTGAACCAACTGCTGGACACATGGGAATCTTCAAGACCTACCATCGTCTGGCCCTGAAATACTTTTGGCCAGGTATGCATAGCGATGTAGTTAAATATATCGGAAATTGTCACTTGTGCCTAGCACACAAGCTCCCTAATCACGCCACTTTAGGAGAAATGGGTAGGCCCAAACAATGTTCTCGGCCATTTCAGATGATTTCTATCGATTTTGTAGGTCCACTTCCTACAAGTCGAAAACAGAACTCTTACCTTCTTGTTGTAGTATGTTGCTTCTCCAAGTACTGCATGTTGTTCCCGTTGCGACGGGCAACAGCAGAGTCAGTAATTAAGGCCTTGGAGGATTCTGTTTTTCTTGTTCACGGTATTCCCCAAACAATCTTTTTGGACAACGGTAGTCAATTCATAAGTAGAAATTTAGACACCTTCTTTAAAAATATAAGGTTCCGAATGTTTTTTTTACACCAAAGTACACACCCCAAATTAATACCGTAGAACGATACAACAAAACGGTTATGGTAACCATTTCGACATTTATAGAAAATGACCACCGCTCCTGGGATGTCCATTTACCAAAAGTGCAATTCGCAATAAATAACTCTGTGAATGAATCCACCAGATACACGCCATCTTTCCTCGTACACGGCCGAGAACTCGTTACTTGCGGATCCCACTATCTGGATACTGACTTAGGTGATGAAGTTCTTTTCTTACCTCGCGATATTTATAGCGAGAATATAGGTCATCTGGCGGCTACTTTCGATAAAGTACAATCATCACTGTGGCAGGCTCATCAGAAAAATTCTACTCAATACAATTTAAGAAGAAAACGCGCTGAGTTTGAGATAAATGATATCGTATGGAAGCGGACATATTACCAGAGCGATAAAGATCGTTACTTTAGCAAGAAACTTGCACCAAAATTTGAAAAGTGTAAGGTAACGGTTAAGAGGTCTCCCCTTGTTTATGAACTTGAAGATATGCATGGGAAGAATTTAGGCATATGGCATATTAAAGACTTAAAGCTTAACAGAGTTTAAACTCAGGTTGAGCAGATTTCCTTATGAAAATCCTTCGGTAGCGAGCGGGGTAACTGTAACGTTATTATTCCATGAGTAACGTTCCACTTCTAATTAACGTCTTGTCTATAACGCTGTTGATACCGATATATCAACTGGCATTACGCTTGGCACTCGCGATGCGACAGTGACGTTTATTTTTAAGCCATCACTCTTGGTTGACGACGGCTCGAATCGGACGCGAGAATTCTCGCTAATTCTTGACCGCTCTAACGTCGAATCATTGTTCCTAAATATCGTGGATTTGAATATTTTGTAGTAAATACCACTTATAGTAATTATATTTGTATAGTGTTTGTGTTCCCCCACTGATTTGGGTAAGTGTGGACAAATCATATAATATGTTAAGCCTAGATCGCTGTAGTTACTGTTTTAGTTAAATTAGTAATTGGGTTAGATTAGTTACTGGTTAATTAACTGTTTTACTCTGCTTGCATGTGTGTGCTTTTTTTGCTTCGCAATATATCTCAAGATGAATCGGTAACGGCCCCATTGTAAATCGGTCGTCCGCAATATCTACCCTCATGATTATTTTTTTACAGTTAATTACTTACTGAGTAATTGATACATGTATTCTTGATTTCCACTGAAATACTTCAATTTGTTATGTTAAATCACATTAGTCACCTGCTACATGCCTGCTACTAAAACAATAGTATTTCCTACAAATTGACTTTATGTTGCAGCTAGCTCGCATTTTCCGATAAATTTCAAAATGTCTAGTTGATTATATCTTTAAATTTTAATTATTTTTCCCCGTTCTGGTTTTGTGTACCGTCACACGCTTACTATAGCTAGACCTGTTCCTTGCTTCTGCTAGAGGTGGCGATACACAGAACCAAATTTAAGGCCTGGTTCTCACGCTACGGAATTTCGAATTCCAGGGTTTCACGTCACGGCTAGAAACTACCGGCATCGGCTTTGTCCTGCCGGGCGCTACGCACAACTACAAATCCGAGCCATATCGCCGGCCAGATCTGAGCTACCCGGATACTATTTCCAGATTCTTCTTCCCCGAGTTTTCATCACCAGACCAGGACAGTATAGCAACGTGTTAGTCCAAAACTGAATCACAATACTGACTAAGGTCCCTTTCCTTTTTTTTTTATTGTACCCTATGCAGGGTTTATGCATTAAAGTAAGTGTCTTAAAATCACCTTCAATTTCTTTTATTTGAAAGCCCTTCAGGCTAGGCCCTTCTGCCCCCTAGAAGCGTTTCAACAGGTCAAATCGCAATAAAGCAGAAATACCGTAAAATTTACGTAAAAATAAAAAATATAAAGCCCACTGCAGGGCCTTCTCCGAACGAGAGAGTATGGGGTTTATCACCATGCCTTTCGCCGCGGATGGCCATTAAAAGAGCTGAGGTATGTCAATGCCTCAAACACTCTGATCTCCTCACGATATTTTCCTTCACAGTTGAAGAGTGGTATTGCTACTATATATTCACAAAATGTACGTGACGATGCGAGCTTTCACAACTTACACTGCTCACATACACCCGACGATTTTTGAGCACGTTGCGATACTTTTACAGAGATGCCATCGATAACCTCAAACAGAACTAGATGTTAGGAAGGATTAGCCTTCACATCAATCGCATCGACGAGGATAGACGTGTACATGACTCTTATGTAAAACGTTGGACAATAGGTTTCGTATCATAGATAAGAACAGAAGGTCCGATTTGGATTTAATGTCAAAACGTTGTAAAAGGTGCTTCAATTCGATTCTATTTCATTGTTTGCTCGTACAGTTCAATACAATTTTTACAGTTACAATACAGTTCAATTTTGTTAGAACGGACAGTTTGAAGATTGATCATATTTTGGTGTTTTTCTGTCTGACTGTTAAAGAAGCAGGATAAATATTTTTTCCTCAATGTTTTTGCTTAGTCATTTTGGGTTTTACCTTACTCGTAGTCCTTAAAAAACTATACTACCGTTTACGTTTCGGCTGGAAGGTTCAGTTGCACTCGTAGTTTAGTAGTAGCGATAGGCGAGTGGTAATGTCTAACTTCATAAATATAGAACTTAGAAAGCAAAGTCATACCGAGATTCGAGCCCACGACCTCACACTTAAGAAGCAGGCGTCTACCGCTATGTAAATCCATTTAAAGAATGACTGATAGTCGGTTCGCGCATCGTGTTATTTTAGTTCATTAATGCCTAGAAACTTATCATTAAAGCTTCGGGAGAGACCCTAGAAGCAGCCATACATCTGGCGCATAATAGACTCAAATGGAGAGAGCTGGTGGCGGAAGCAAGTCCTATAGTCACGCCCCTCAGCCATGAGGAAACGACAAAGAAAAAGAATGCCTAGAAGGTGTTATGGATATATAGCGGCTATAGAACTAAATCAACGTGTTCACAGAATTGCCAAGCTATCGGGTGGGTTAATAAGTTAGCTTATTAATCTGTTTGTTAATCAGCTATTTAATTTACATGCAATTGTCATAGTAAACCATGAATTGTAGATCTATTCAATGAATTTTAGTTTCAAAACACTCTCTATCTATCTACACAGCCCATTAAAGACGGTCACTGTGGGGAATAGACCTCTTCACCGTCACGCCAACCTCGCCAGTCCCTTCTGAGCCAGTCCGGGTACAGCTTTCTTAATGCCATCGATCCATTGGGTAGGGGGCCTACTCACCCATGGAGTAGGGCCTACCTACAACGGCCAGTTCTCGGCTACCATTCTGTTTCTTTCACTGTCTGAAAAACATTGTTTTTGTTTTATAACTGTAGTTGTAACTATAAAGCGCCGACCTGCGCAGACGAGGCACTTTTGACCCCAAGGGACAAAAGTCCCTGAAGGCCTGCGCAGATGAGGGACTTTTGTCCCCAAAGTACAAAAGGGTACTTTTTGTCTTTTTTGTGGTGTGCGGTGACGTAATTAAAAATGTTCAGTTTAAAATTTATATGTAACGAAATTAAAATAAATTACAAAAATGATGCAAAAAGGTTACACTAGGGTAGCTTTTGGTTCGGGCGTCAGATTTTTAATACCCTTTATAATTTATTAATAGAATCTAGGTCATGGTCATTGCAGTTGTATCTAGAACTAAGAAACCATCGATAAGTTGGTTCAGTGCCTTCTGTATCTTTTAACATCTTTGTGTAATTGTGCAAAAAAATAATACATTACTTTTTCGGCTATTGTTTCAAACCGCAAACCGTATCTATCGGTAGTATTTACGTGGTTTTGATTAGAATGGTTATATGGCCCCATTTATGATTGATTACTGTAAATATTTGCATGCATTGATGTAACACTGATGTAACTTTGCAAATAAATCACAAACGTAATTTTTTAACATCGGTATTTCAAAATTTTTCTACCTTACAGGTATTCAAATTATTTGTACGGTCTACTTCTTTTTCAAACTATTTTATGGATGACTCTTACCGACGGTTCCTCCTTCTTCTTCTTCTTCTTCTTCAGGCTATATGTTAGTCTACTGCTGGACAGAGCCCTCCCCTAATGAGCGCCATAGCGCCCTGTCTTCAGCTTCCCGCATCCAACATCTGCCGGCAGTTTATCGAAGATCGTCATCCCACCTAGCCGGAGGGCGTTCTACACTACGTTTGCCGAGTCACGTTCCTTGTTCCTTGTACTCTTTCAATTTGTTAATCTACTGTTAACTGCTTTGATTTGGCAAAAGTGCATACTAAAAACCACTTATGGGGTAGATGTCTCGAAACGTACAGTTTTATCTTCGCCCTTAGTCTTATTCTAGAGTCAGTAATCCATATCTTTGCTTGTCGACCTTTATTTCAGCGCTATTCTTCTCCAAAATAATACAGATACGTAAAATAGTGACTTGTCTCGGGCCTACAAGTATACAACCAGTCTACTCTTTTCGGACTGCATACATATCTTGCATACAGTCCACTGTAAATCAACAAATATGTTCCCATATATATAACCTAATCAAATCGGCATGAGATAAAGTATTCCAATCAATCAGCCACCACCATCGCTGGAAATTGGCCTCTCATAAGGTATGCAACTTTTTTTGTATCGTCGGCCATTGTACTCCTAGCAACCTGCCTCACATCGTTGGTCCAGGGAACCGATTCTCGCCCATGCGAATTAAAAGCCTAGACTAAAAATATGCGAGGGCTTAGACATTTGTCGCATAAAAATAGGATAAGTTAACTCGACAGAGTCATTAGACATTTATTTTCTCATTGAAATTCAGTCGATTTTCCCTGTCGCTCGATTTTTATGTAGAATTCAAGTCATAAGCTTTAGAGTCGCATACGAATTATTTGTTAATGAAGTGGGAATTGGCCCCCAGGTAGTTTTTGGGTGTCCAACGCTGCCTTTGCCGGTTTGTCGTCTTTACTCGAGAACATGTGTACCTGACTGGCTATGTGACTAGGTCATTGCTATTTCAATCTGATAATCTTATAAGCTATGACAATCACTTTAGATATTTGATGAATTATCTAATTTATAACGTGATCCATCAATGAGACTCCAAGTATAGTATGTTCCATAGCACGCTGAGCGATTTTGTATTTATGCATGCGGTTTCGTCTTCTTTGTTCGAATATTTATTAAGTTAACCGAAAAAGCGCTTGATCTTCGCTAGTGTTTTTATCACTAAATTATAGACAGCAGGTCTTTAGCAATTAACCTAACAAACAAACGTTTTCACTCTCTCTAGTCTTACTTACACAGTGTTTATACTCCTTTTTCAGGGTTCCGTATTACGAAGTAAGAAGATACATGTTTCAGCCTTGTCACAAAAACATTGTTTTTTAATAAACCCGCTTTTTACTGCTTCTCCGACTCTCTAAGGTTTGCTGGAAGAAATTTCTTTCAGTGATAAGCTCGCCTTTGTACATGTTATATCTTATGTAACGTCCTGTTAAATGTTTCGTGTGCAATAAAGTAGAATTGTTGAATAAGCGGGTAACAAGTGAAAATATTATAGAATAATTAGCTGAACTCGCAAATGTTATATTATTTTTATTTTTAATGCACTAACCCCTGCTAAGGACAATTTACAAACCTATTTAGAGGCTAAAAATTCCACCCATGCCGGGATTCGAACCCGCGACCACTGGCTATCCGTGCCAACATCGCAAATGTTGTTTTATTATTAATTAGCCTACGATCTATTCTCAGACCTAACGAGTATACAAAAAAAAACAGAGTGTCTAGCCGTTTCGGAGGAGTTCGATAACACTGTTTGTGTGCAAGCGTAGTGTTCAATCCTTAACAAAGGCTTCGTCCTGTACCCTTTTTTATGTAGGCTATACAAGTCCCACTGCAGAGCACAGGCCTTCTCTCGGAGAAACAGAGAGAGAGTATGCTTATCCGCGGTGGGCAGTTACCACCGTGGATTGACAATGTCCAGGGCTAAGGTGTGTGAACACCGTAAACCTCAGGTTTCTTCACGATGTTTTTTTTCACAATTAGTGAGTGATATTGTTACTGTAACTTCTTAAATGTACTTAGCCGTAACCTGCACCATTAGTGGACTCTATTTAGACTATAGATTTCCACACTTAGCCTCAAAGTTGGGCGTTTCCTAACCGTTAAGTAGTGGTGTTGCAGGTAAAAAATCACGCTAATATTATGAAGGCAAAAGTTTGTGAGTGTGTATGTTTATTACTTTTTACGTATAAACAGTTGGAGCGATTTTAATAAAATTTGGTATGGAGTTAGCTGACACCCTGGACTAACCTGTATAATTCCAATTAAATTCCGATTAGCGGAAAATGCGCATAAGCCATGTTTCACTACGGGAAAATATCTTATTCCCATGGGAAAATCGAAGAACCGCGGGTAACACCGTGGGGCACAGTCAGTTACAAATAAATGTACGTAACTTATGAATGAATGTGTCTACGTTACGTAGCCAGGATTTGAAGACACGACCTAACGACAGTGGGGTACATACCTCGTAGGTATGTACCCCACTGTCATACTGATATAGGTCTACGACGTATGGTGCTACGGGACCCTCAATTTGAACTATGTATGTATAATGACGTAAAGTAATTTATGAAGAATTTGTTTTGACTGACATTCAACTAAAGAAGAGATTTCAAATTCGGAGCGTGAATAATTATTTTCGTTAATGTGACGTTTTAATTAATCGCCGAAGTGAAATAATTACACCATGGCTTTGTGATGCCTTAATTATAATTCTATGAATGTAATGAATTAATATTAATACAAACATAGAAAGTAGGATCAGTAGGATTAATGGAGTAGAAATGAGGTCCTTGATAAAAGAACGTTGTGAACTGAAAGAGGATGTAGTGATAAGAATTGAGAAAAGTTGGTTTGGAAATATGGAAAGGTTTAGGTTAGAAAGATTGAGGAAAGAAAAATATCAATTGAATTAGTGTGGAAGGGCATCCCAGGTCGCTTATCTTGCCCTTGGCTAATACATCGTACTACCAAAGGACTAGATAAAAAGTTAACGAAGCGTGAATGCATGCATGCAACGACTAAATGGTGTTGATGAAGCGAAATTTGCCTGTCAGGATCATGGCAAGAGACCAACCCTGATAATTCTCCCTACAAATCCTGTAACTTAGTATATAAGTTACGGTATTGATGGCTCTACAACACTAACATATGTCTTGACTGAAAAAGTTGGCGACGGATATTTTTTATCCCTCCCCGTGTGTATGAATTTCCCAAATATCACATTTTTAGTATTAGTAGAAAGGGATGGGGTATAAAAATATCCGTCGCCAACTTTATAGTCAACCCATGTGTAAACTGTTGCAGGGCCATCCTTACAGTAACTTAGTATATCATCTATAGGAAGAATTGTGTGTGAACTCTGTTAATTGAATGTGAAAAGACTAAAATAAGAAGTCAAATTTTCTCCAAAATTATCTAGATTTTGAAATGGACACTTAGTTTAACGGTCATTAAATCAGTTTCTGTGTTATTTTGAATAAAATAGGTACTATGATTTGCTTTGACATATATATCTTACGACTGATGCAATAAATAATAATCTTCTATAATTTTTCATTACGACTGTTAAATATCATCATGACACCTTTCCCTTTATTACTTTTATATTCCACATTACCGTTTTATTACGTTATGCGTATCAATAAAACATTATTGAACGTAAAACAAAGTAATAAACAAGAACCAATAACATGGCTTCCAAATAAAGGTACTTAATAAGAAAGAAGAGCCGATAAAACATATCTCTTCAACAAGGCAGACAAATCAAAATTGCATTGTAATAAATATTTAGAAATAAATTCTATCCTCCGAATAAACTGACCCTCCATTGTGTAACCATCAGAATAGATTGATGAGCCCTCCTTCATATGCATAAAAATAATCTATACATTTAATAAATCTGTAAGTTTTGTCTGTCTGATCAGATATGTCTATCTCACTCTATTTCTTTTTGTGCACATCGCGCAAAAACCCTGAACGGAATTGAATGTACTCGTAACTTAAAAACCTATTTAGAGGCTAAAAACTCCACCCATGCCGGGACTCGAACCCGCGACCTCTGGCCACCCGTGCCAGCGCTCCCTCCAACCAAACCAACTGGCGACTCTTAGCCTCTAAATAAGTTTTTAAATTGTCCTTAGCACGGGTTAGTGCATTAAAAAAATAATAATGAATGTAACTTACCATGCTTATAGTTCAAATTCTTCTGTAATGTAGAGGCATCACACTAAAATCCATGAGGGTAGGGAATTCACCATAAATAATTATCTTCATACATTGCGTACACTAGGAAAAAATCAAACATAAAAAAATACAAATAGTTGCATTACAATTGGCGACCTTAGAATTGCTTACTGTAATTTCTTCCAGATAACTGACAACGAAGAGTTTCTGAAGGAAAAGTATGTGCATTACATGAAATTAAGTGACAGTGTTGGAAGAAAACACCCCGTTTCCTAATACGTTGGTTCAATATCGTCTTCATAATTCCACGTTACGTTACATTAGATTACTGGGCATACTGCGAGGTGTCAAGTAATAAATGGTCGGAGGGCGAATTGACTTACGGACGGACGCTGGGAAAGTTTAAATTGGCTTGTTAACTAAAATATGGAAGATTGAACTTAACGTGGTACCTGTGGTGAGCTGACTTGTGACCAAACTACTAGCCACTAAAGTACTTATCATAGTTTGAGCCATATATTTATGTATTATTACTTATGTATTTCTGTCTAATTTTTCAGGTATTTCTTTAGTTTACACACTTTTTTCGTTTCTGTTTTTATTAAGTTATTTAAGATTCATGTAGTTTTTGGATTTAAAGATTTATGCAGACCCGTTTTTCACTGCTTCTCGAACTCTCCAAGGTTTTATTTATACGTAGCCTATAAACGTCTCACTGCAGGGCACAGAGAGAGAGAGAGAGTATGGGCTTAATTACCTCATCGTGTATAGGCAGTTTCAATCACTGAGGTATTTGAATACCTCAGACACTCACATTTCCTCAGGATGTTTTCCTTCACCCTAGCGAGTGGTATTGCTACTATGACTTCACAAATACATAACTCCGTAAACAAAATCATTGGTACATGAGGGATTTGAACCCACGACCTTCCGATAGAGATGCCGGCGTTGTACCGCTCCGCTACCACCGTTCTGCTAGGATTATGTATTTGCAAAGGGCAAAATTAAAAGTACCCGAAACCGAAGTACGTACATCGAATGCTGATGAAGTTAAGGCAAACCCTGGCTTCTGCCTACTCTTCCGCGATATTGGCGTGAATTTGTGTAATGCGTAACTTAATCAGCATCCTCTTATGCAACTCTAAAGTTGTTATGAAGATCTTAAGGTCTTAATGTATACGTTAATTTACTTACTTACTTCAATTTACTTACGTACTTAATAATATCGCGGCATTCACAGAATGCGATAAAATTGTTATGGAATCTTAACTTCTTGATGTTACCTTAATAAAGAACGTGATATTGTTATAACGGAGCTCCTAAGGTCTAAATTGTTTTTGCAGCGGTCAACGAACATACTGAGGTGATAAATCAACTTTCCTACAGCCTATATAGGTCTAGTACCTAGTGCTGCACCACTTGCTTAGAAAGTGCCATCGTAGAGCGTATCATGGCAAACAAAATTGGTACAAAAGGACAATTTTTCTTTGTTCTGTGCTGCCACTGATTCCTAATACATACACTGTACCTGCAAAACTATAGTTCTTCAGTTTTGATTTCGTTTTATCCCCAAACTACTCAAAGAATTTTTTTTCGGTCTAGATTTTAAAGAACTCTTTTTTGAGCCGTTTTTATTTCAAAAATCTTATCTTGTGCACTTAAAGAGTTATTGCAATTTTATAAGTGTGATACTTAGTTTTGCAGGCCAGTGTAGTATAGCCCGGTACTGATATATTCTCCACTTGACTTGAATCGCCTAGATATTCTATGCGATATCTTTAAAAATTTTGTACTTAGTCGATTTTGTGCCCTCTCAATTCTGCCCACTATCACTCTCTGAGCTTTACTTGAATATTTTTTTTTTATGTTTTTTTTTTCTATGCGCTCTCAAGTTTCAATAAGTTTTATTATGACTAAATTGTGGCGCAATTTAAAATAACGTCTAAAGAATAGAGAATGGACATGGTATATCCAAAGTTTCATCCAAACTCGCTCAGCCATCAAGTGACAAAGAACCGAATATTCATGTATTGTATACTATATTCCTTGGTTGATAAAATGGTTTGTAGGGATCGTGGCATGTGGGGTGCTCCGGTATCTTCCTAACCCTCCAGGATACAGATGTGTGTTTAGGTTATGTTATTATTAGTCTTTTACTATTGGTAATATTAAAAAAATGGGAAACTAAGTGAAACTGACAGCCTTCTAGTGTACCTATTTTGTTGTACCAGACGCTGGCCAGTGAAAACAATAGTACTATGAATTATGCACTTGATTAACACATTGTCTATACACCGCAAACAAAGAAAGGAAAGGCTTGCCTTTTCGACCATTGCGGTTTGAATTTGGACTTGTATTTCACCCGCGAATTACTTGAATTACCTATTCCTATTGCCGATTACCCTTTCTAAATCTCGTGTCTGTATAGTGTAGCAAGATAAACGTTGGGCTAGCGGTATCATGTTCCATTATCATGAGAGAGGTCCTGTAGGATATTGTAGCATTTTTATTTGTAGAAATGGCCTAAGTCTAGGTGTTTTGACGTGTTTTTGTTCGTTGTCCTGTAACCAAAACTAAACCATGATGCCGTTACTTTAGGTTATCTATTTTTTTGAGTATTGAGATTATTCTAGAACTTTTATGTAGCTTTACCTATCATTATTTTCATATCAGAGCCGAATTTATAACAACGTTACGAAAACACGTATTTTGTGTGGGGACTCGCTTATTTTCTTTTTCCTTTTTTTACGTAGCGTTGGATACCCTGTGACCAGTGGAGCCACAATATTCATTAAGCGGTGGGCAGCAATTGGAAGAGATTAGTCGAATATCGGGCTGAGTGGCGTGTCTTGGAAGAGGCCTATGACCAGCACTAGATTGCCACTGGCTGATTATGATAACGACGAGTTTTTTACTGTTTTGTGGGAAATCCATACTATAATAACACAACTCACTGTATGAAAATTTCAACTTGCTACTTATTATGGCTCAGAAGAAAACAGATAGAGCCCTTTAAAGGCTAGGCGGACCTACGAACAGAAGGCATAGGTTTCCTAGCATCAGGAATGAAACACCAAAAATAAGTAAGGATTTCCCATTAAACAGAAGCAAGACTCTAACCTCAAGCACAGCCTCAAGTAATAAACAAACAGTCCGACCGACACAAAAGAAAAAAAAAACCATCGAGGCTTTACTTTTACTCGGCTGTCAGCGAGACAAATAGATTAGCGGCGAGCTCCCGTGATCATTGTCATCGTGTCTCGGTGACACCCTGCCGACAGGGTATTGGGTCCCGTAAACAATAAAAGAAAACCAGTAAAATGCTTAAATATACAATCAGTTATCCTTGTATATATGTATGTTTATAATTATTGTATAATAATATATTGTTTAATTATCACTTTACACTAATATTATAGATGATTATAGAGGAGAAAGTTTGTGAGTGTGTATGTTTGTACTTCTTCACTTCTAAACGGCTGCAGCGATTTTAATGAAATTTGATATGGAGTTAGCTGACCAGTCAATTGCACAATCTTTACTGGTACAATAAAGAATTTAATAAGAACAATAATAATAATCAGTCAGATGACATAGTCTTAATGGCGGAGTTGCTAGAGAGCTGAACCAGATGCTGTCCGACCTAGCTTCAGCCTCGCGACGTATCGGTCTTGGCATGAATTTGGATAAAACCAAAATCATGATCAACGCCCACATTGATCCGAGACCGGTCGTCGTACATGGTCACCTTCTCGAAATCGTTTCCGAATACACTTACCTTGGGCAGATTCTGCAGTTAGGTAAAAACAATTTCTAGAGGGAGGCCAAGAGGAGGATCCAGCTGGGCTGGGCAGCGTTTGGGAAACTACGCCGAGTCTTCTCGTCATCCATACCGCAATGCTTGAAAACGAAAGTTTTTAATCAGTGCATCCTACCTGTCATGACCTACGGAGCCGAGACATGGACACTCACGAAAGGGCTGGTCCACCAGTTCAAAGTCGCTCAGCGAGCTATGGAGAGAGCTATGTTCGGAGTTTCTCTGAAGGATAGGATTCGTAACGAATGCATCCGACAGAGAACCAAAGTTATCGACATAGCTCAGAGAATCAGCAAGCTGAAGTGGCAGTGGGCTGGCCATATCTCGCGAAGAATCGACAACCGTTGGAGCAAACGTGTCCTTGAGTGGAGACCGCGACTCGGCAAACGTAGTGTAGGACGCCCTCCGACTAGGTGGGATGACGATCTGCGAAAAACTGCAGGCAGATGCTGGATGCAGCAAGCTGAAGACAGGGCGCTATGGCGCTCATTAGGGGAGGGCTATGTCCAGCAGTGGATTAGTATAGCCTGATGATGATGATGATGAATAATCAGTCAACTTCATTGTTGCAGATTTTGGATCAGATTTTGGACCGCATATAAAACTAAGATTTTAATCACCAGCAAAATTTTAAAGTGTGAAAATAAAAGGACTCGTTGTATTAGGGCAAGTCGTCTCCTGCTATTTTGTATCACTCAGTGTAAAAATCAAATGCTTCTGTCATATTTTTTTGTTTTTTTTTTTAGACAACTTTGCTATCAAGCGCGGTAGTTGAGTACGCGTCGACTTGTCACACATTATTTAATTTTTTATCATGTGTGGTAATTGTATTTTTTACCGTTTTTTCCATATAAAAAAAAATCTATTAACGTGTTATCCATTAACATAATGGCAAAAAAATAAAGTGTTGACTTGAAATTCAGCTGGGTAAAAAGTTTCTTAATATTTCCATAAACGGTAAGTGTCAACTATTCATAATGTCAAACCTTCTCTTGCTAATTAAGAGAAGGGTTGACATTATGATTTACGTTTAATGTGATAACCAACGTAAACCATGCTTATAACATATTTGTTTTGTATAAAAAAAATTTGCATCTGGATGAGTGTCCTAAGACCACAACCTGATAAATAAATAAGCAGATACGTGACTTCTTCACAACTCAACACATGATTCTGTCCCTTGTCCACTTGTCAAGGATGACCTGTACTTTTAGTAACTAGGCCAAGGTCCCAAGAACATACCCAGACTGCGGCCATTTGTACCAATTAAAGTACGGCTATCCTCTGCGGTAATCGAACTCTCAATCCGTGTATATAAATCCAACGTGTTAACCCTGGACCAACGTAAATGCGCCTTGTTGCATCTACGCAGTGTATCTATATCAGATGCATCGTATGGTGGAAACTCCTACCTAGTACACTAGTTAGGTGAAGTTGCTACTCAAACAGTGTAAATATTAGAAGATATTTTTTGATAAAGTAGGTTTGCCCATCGCCTACCATCCTCTCAGCATCACATATATATAATCATAACATGATTAAGAATTATTGGTGGTGTTAAAGGATAGGACATTCGATATCATGTATCGTTATGGAGGCGGAACAATGCACACAACTCTTGTTCACACTTATCACACAAATCTTTACTTGGCTTGAGTCCGTTAACAATTGTTTGGTCAGATAAAAGAGTTATGGAATACCATGCTGTTAGCTCACTCAAGTCTATACACATACCTGTTCGTTTATTGTGCGAGGTCTATTGAAAACGCGTGCCGCGCCGTTCCTTATTTTTGGTTCGTACATTGTGTACAAAAGAACGGCAAAAAGAGTATCTGTTGACTTTTGTAACTTAACGTCGTCAGAAGTTCGAACTATTAGGAAATATGAATTTGTATTATGACCTAACTTAAAAGCAGGGATAACATAACAATTGTGCTGTATATGAGCTTTTTGAGACCCAGTTCAATTGTGATAAATAAAATTGCTTATGCAATTGGAAAAAGTGTAAAGTCATCATCATTTTAGCAAAACACCATCGCTAGAGTATGCCATCGAAATATCAATTTATCGAGAGTGAAAATAAAATATGTGTTAATGGCTGTTCGTAATTTATAGCCAAAGTAGAGATGGTTGGTTGAACTGGTTCCATTACGTATATTACTTGCTTCGATTTTTTAAGAATATATCGATCGAGTGAGATTTCTCAATTACTTGAACTTCCGAAGTTTTATGTTTATTTCCGTAGGCTGTGCGCTTCCTATTTATTTTCCTAGCATTTCCTTCATATCTACAAGTTGGGTTCTTCTAGCTTTGAATACTAAAAAGGTTGGTAGTAGTAAGATAAGATAAGATTAGATAAGAATATTCTTTATTGTACACCAGAGCACATATTATAAAAGAAGTAATGATACAAAGTACAATTGGCGGCCTTATTGCTAAAAGCAATTTCTAGTATGTAGGTAGTTAGTATAGATGATACTACTATTTTTATTTGTAATGCACTAACCCGTGCTAAGGACAAATTTAAAAACAATTTGATTAAGCCAGATGTCGTTGCCTGTACCTAATACAGAGAATAGTGTAAAGAGGTTCGAAATTTCACTGATGCTGGTGAGTCGCCCATTGGCTCAATTGGAAGAGCACTGGCACGGATAGCCAGAGGTTGCGGGTTCGAAAAATTTTTAGCCTCTAAATATGTTTTTTATAGATGATACTACCAGTCTTCCTAGTATTAAAATTTCAACCTAAACTAAATTCACGGTTTGATTTAAAAGTTGATAAGGCTTTCAAAAGCCGATGCAAATTTTTTTGCAATCACAATTTTGGTATGTCAAATTTTGTGGTAAAAATAGTTCCAATTATTTTCATCATAAAGTTACGTAACAAAACCTCAAGACAAAAAGCGAAGGTAAAATAAGAGAAAAGGTATGTGTAATAGTTTTAATGACTATCATAAACTCAATCGATTGATGCAAACCTTGTAATGATAGAGGATGTAAATGTAATAGACAAATAGAAGAACGAGTATAAATTCATTTCTGACCTAACCAATCTTTATTTAGACCATAAAATGTAAACTACTAGGATCACTATTGCTTGGCATTTTCACATTGAGAATCTAGTAGGGTATATTAGCAATAATCACAGCTATCAGATATAATGACATGCGGTTAGATAGCACTTATTAGAACAACTTAGTGCTTTATGGCTGAACCAACGATAATTCTATTGTCTTAGGGCCGCACACGAAATCTTGCGAAGTTCAACAGTGCTAGTCGTTCAGTTTTGCCAATCGAAAGAAGGCTTTGTGTTTAAAAAGATAAACGCTGCAGAGGTTTGATTAATTTTATGTAAGTTTGTGGTTTAATGTTATAATATAGCGCAAAGTCATTTTTTAGCGGTTTGCTGGTAAACCGAGCTAAGAATAGATGGTAAACCGTAAAAGTAAAACTATTTTATACATAAGAGTGGTAGTTTTTGAGAAAACAATGAATCAGTCAGTAAGAGACTTTATTGTTATTGACTTTATTTAAGTTACAATCTCCCTGTGATACAGGCGTGAGGTTATATTATTTTTTATAACTGAAAAGCGTACTAAAAAAGCTTGCTCCTCGATTCATTGTTGCCTCTGATTACCCTTTCAGAGATATGAGTGTAAAGATAGGCTAAATTATAACCTTTTTCAAGAAATAGCAGAAGGAGTCTGTATATGCCCCACTGCAGGGGATAGCTCAGAGAGACTTAAATGTAAACTTTACGTTTAAGCTTAAACGGCTTGACATCAATAATGTTGTTTTGTAACTTGGGCAATTTTTTTACGTAAATTCACATATTCAAGATCAATCAAATCACTAGAACGTAAAAATACAATCTTCTTCAAACCGCTCCGAGAGTGATAGGACAACTCCCCGCAGTACTTGCTACAATATGTAGACTAGTGCGGTATTTAACTACACTACATTCGATACGCGCGACCACTTACCCGCCACGCCGCCGGCCGGACGGATTTTACCGCTGCCCAAAACAAAACTTAAAAAAAGTTAGTAAAACCAACACTGGCCACTTGGAAAGAAAAAGCTATTCAAAAAAAAAAGTATAATGAAGCCATTTTGAATTTTCCGTCCTGTGTCATTTCCCGCGCTTTTTAAACGTCGCAACACACCTCTGCAATTTTTCAATTAGTTAGTGTAGTGAAGGAAAACTGTTTTCTTTTTTACCCGTTGATTTGTTTCAATTATAGGATTTCCTTTGGCGGCCGCGGGGTGGGCAGACTGGCTGTCGACGGAGGTGAAGAAACACATCGCCATGGCCGGTGACTCGTGATTCAGTGCATCAGTGACTAAGTTGACATTTTGTGTCTGTGAACTATGAACTCGAAGGGTTTTTGTTGAATTCGTTTCTTTCGTGTTTACAGCTTTAGTGGACCATGTTGGTTTTTAAGGTGAGTCTTTTTGCACTCTGTTTTTTGGTGTTTCACGGTTATGGGTTTGGTCAAAGGCATATAGCTTTTTGTTTTTTTCTTTAGTGGTTTTAATCTATATAATATTTATTATGCTACTACTTCGCAATATTAACAATATTATATTAACGCAATATAATATTAACCTTACTACTTACAACAATATTTTAAAGTAAATCTTAAGTCATTTCTCCTTCATCGCGTTAACTTTCTACCAGGATGTAAAATGCTTTTAAAAAACTAACATGATAGTGTCAACACTATGATCATTGCGACACATGACAGTTCAGTCACAGTTACAGTTAAAATAAAAAACCTTAAGGCTGCATTCCGACACGCACTAACCTCATCTGATATTGTGGTCCAGTTTGCTAACACCACGCTCTGTTATTTTGACAATTATGTCGTTATGATTATGTTGTTATATGCTACTACATGGTGAAATGATAACAAAACGTGTTACATTAGCTCCAGAACTACGTATATAATGAAAATCTCGTTTGTGTAACAATAGGATCAACGATTTAAAAATAGATCACCCTATCTACAATCGAAATAAATATTTTCTATCAGAAAAAAGTAGCAAACTAGTTATTGTGATGTATAAAGTAGTCAACTCGTAGAAAAACTCACGCCTGCATCCTGAAGGGGTAGGCAGAGAACAGAGTATGCTACTTGCCACGATCCTGACAAATCTCTCTCGCTTCATTAACATTCATTAGTAGTTGATCAATGCACTCACGTTGATTTTGGGTACTTCTTATCAGGGCACAGAATCAAATATACGGATTTTTTTTAAATTTTGTGACTGATTCTCTATTAAAGTGATTGGACTGAAATGCGGGCATATTGATATCTGAGAATAAGATAAATGGTACAGTCAATATCACATGGTAGAACTTATGCGTGATACATGCATAAGCTTTACTCGGTTACGTTACGGGCAACTTTGCAAGTGAAATGTAAATTTTATTATTAATTTTATTCAGCTTTTTCTCAGATTTAAATAAACCATTAATAGATATCGTTAAAATACGGGAAGCACTAATGCCTATCAAATGGTTAGCTCGAGCTAAGTCATTAATTTATCTTGTTCGCTGAAGAAATACCAAACCTTACTTACCATAAATTTCTTAACTTCGATAGTATAAATAATGGAATAGTGCAATTACCTTATTTTTATTTTAGATCAATTTATTATGTTCTTTCCTGATTCCTCCATTTGAAAATTCGTTCACCTTACTATTTGAAAATACTATTTTCTTGATTTAATTGCCGTAACACAGCGATCGTGATAATACATAAGGTATTATTGTATAGTCCAATTAGCACAATGACACTCTTCACACTCAACAGTGAAAGGTCCTTCCTCAGAACTGGTTTATTTTGAAATGTCCCTTCTTCAATGCATTCACTCGATTATTCTGAGTCAGTTATGCTGAGCATTTTGCTTAATGATCATAACTCTGCTAACAGGTCAACCTTTACATGTTTGTTGTAAAGGTTGACCTGTTGCAAAGTAGCTCATAACATAATTGAGTAGATTACACGCGTGCAAAGGTTGATCTGCAGTCACCTGTACTTTATATCCTAAAAGCCTGTTTGTGCAAATCAAAATCGCACTCCCAGGGTTCCTTACAACCACAATTTATTTATTTGTTACCCAAAAATGTTCAGCAAAAATGCATTTGTTTTCTGTAGTATTATTTGAGACCCTTAGCCGGAGTATCTTAAATCCTTACTTACATATTTATGTGGTTTTTATTTAACACTTGTTATTTTTAGGGTATGCAAGTATGAACAAGTGCTTCATAACATAATGTTAGACACTTGTATTAGTAATAAAGTTATTTATAAATAATTTTTACGATACAACAAAATTACCAAAACGTTAACATCGCACCCTTCAGATACGGAACCCTACGAGAACATTTGAATTTCCATACTTGTAAGTTGAAGGTTATGTCCAGCAGTGGACTAATATGTAGCCTGAAGAAGAAGAAGAAGTTGAAGCATCCAAAACTCAAGGAGGCATCAATATTGTTACTTGGATTGTTTTTATTACTTGGTAAAAACACTGGAAAAAAACGATGTCCAAAGTCGCTTTTTATACGGCGGTATCCCGGTGGATAGAACAATGCACTCGGAACCGAGAGACCCAGGTTCGATAGCCAATGCGGGCGTGTATCAATAACTTTGTTTTCTTATTTACGTATATTTCTGAAGTTAAAGTTTCCATACCCCTCGCTAACTGTGAAGGAAAACGTCGTGAGGAAACCTGAGTGTCAGAGGTGTTCATATACCTCAGCGCGAAATTTCCAACTCCACGGTGGGCACGGGTGGTAATAAAATTAAGCCCATACTGTCTCTCTCTGAGAAAAGGCCTGTGCCCTGCAGTGGAAAGTTTATAGGGTACATAAAAAAATCGCTTATCTTCTTCTGTACATTTTGAACTCAATTCAAGCAATTCAAACTGATTGCAAATAAAAATGTAAACGATGTTTAAAAACCTTAGAGCCGATTCTTCATTATCTTAATGTAAATAAATTATACATCCCAGATTACTATACATCAAGTTCGAAAGAAAAAATATCAATGACACTTATTTTTTATATTACTAAAGTATCAAAGGTCTATTGAGTTTGACAAAGGGCCAATTTACGACGCCAATAGTGGCGCTATTATCATTGTGATCTATCAATTACACGACTTTCGTGTTAACGAGATGTTTATCTCATACAAAGCATATAAAGGACCCATTGCTAAAAGCCTGTACCTACATATAGTAGACATAATTTACTTAATGCCATTGTTACGCAACCCTAATGTTAATGCATAAAGAGATGATCCACTTTTGATACCTCACATTTTAAAATTGAAAGTGTTTGATGCAAGGAGTTTTAAAAGTGCGTTTTGTTACGTAATGAATGCAGCCTTGAGTTGAAATGCAACGATCAGGTAAAAAGTACAGGTTTAAGTGAAGCAGACCGTGGCCTGCAAAAAAACCAGTTCAACATTTTTTTAAAGTTCAGACGCGCGTTGATGTCTTTTCAGAGATGATACTTTAGACATCAACGGGGTGAGTCAGAAAAAATGTTCTCGGTTTTATTAAGATAATTATAATTCTTGTAGTATAAAACATGGATAGGTAGATAGTTACATAGAGAACATTGTCTACTTGTTAAGTGAATAAGTCTCAAAATGTATATGTTATGATTCAAGTAATTTTGTTTTAAAAGTTTCGATTACAATACGAAATAACTGATTGTAAAAGACCAATCACTTATTGCTGACGCGAGATACTGTGTACCTCACGAAAAATAGTCGACGTAAGTTAGCTACTTTGTTAGCTTACAATATTTTTGACTCTGTGGTTATAGGAATTATAACACAACCTGATAGGAATGACAACCGTGTTACTAGTATTAGTAATAATTCAATAGCGGGCTCAAACACACAGTCAATGGCTTTAAACTGCCATCGCAGACAAAGGAAAACCCTAAGTTAGGTATCAATTTAGTTGCACAAAATATACAGGGTTTTTCCGGCAAAGACAATTTAATTGAACTATTTTTAGCAGATTTCAATGTAGATATTTTGTGTTTAACAGAACATTGGCTGAAACATTCTGAAATGTCATTTACTTTAAAAGACTATTTAGCAGCAAGCACTTTTAACCGACAACACTCAATAAGAGGAGGTTCAATGATCTTTGTCAAAAGTATTTTGAAAATGAAAGAAAGAAAAGATATTGTCAGTCTATCTGTTGAACGTTTAATTGAGATATCGTGTGTGGAATTGGATAGGTATATAGTTATGTGTGTTTATAGGCCGCCACAATCAAATTATAATGAATTTGAATTACTTATGGAGGATGCCTTAAAACGCCTATTCAGTACTACGAAGAGCATAGTGGTGTGTGGGGACTTCAATATAGATTTCTTAGTTCAAGGTCCACTTAAAACTAAACTCGCAAGCCTTTTCAGGTCATATAATTTAGATAATTTATTTACAGAACCCACGAGGACAACTGCTACTAGCGCTACCTGCATAGATAATGTCTTTTGCAATTGTGAATATTTAGAAAAAGAAGTCATACATAAATTACAGTCGGACCATAGCGGGCTATGGGTAGTCCTACCGTCAGTACTGGAAGCAAAAAAATGCAATGAATTAAATTGTAGGCCAATAAGAGAGAAAAAAATTGAATTATTTAAAAAAAATATAAACATAAAGTTAAATTCGTTGAATTTCGATAGCAATGATCCGAATACGTTATATCAAGTATTGTTTTCAACCATATCAAAAGAATTTGAACTTGTTTTTAACGTAAAAAAAATTACAGAGTTAAAAAGCGGGTTTTCAGAATGGGCAACGCCAGGTATATATAGAAGTAGGAAAAGGCTTTATGAATTGTATGAAGAAAAACAATTCAATCACGATCCGACGTTCAAAGAGTACGTAAAAAAATATTCAAAAACTTTTAGACAAACTTGTTTAACAGCCAAATCGATAAGTATAAGTAAAAAAATTATGGCGTCTACTAATAAAATAAAAACAGTCTGGCAAGTAATTAACAAAGAAACAGGTAAAACGAGACCTAAGGACCAGGGATTTGCGTTGAAGATCGAAGGTAAGTTAGTTAATTCGAAGAAGGACATAGCAGAAATATTTCAAACTTTTTTTAAAAACATGCCACTGCATATAACGGCTAGCTTAAATTCTTCCTCCCAATTAGCCGATACCTTACTTTTGGAAAGTACAAATCCATGTAAAGTTGACTTCCAATTCTCCCATATAACTACCTTAACTATTGTCAAAACATTTAAAGAGTTAAACTTAAAAAAGACTGAAGATTTGTGGGGGTTATCGGTTAAATTAATATCCACTATAATCAATATTCTAGCACCTTACCTTGCTTTGATTTTTAATAAATGTGTTGACCAGGGAACCTTTCCTAATCTATTAAAGTTAAGTAAAATCGTACCCTTGTTTAAAACTGGTGATAGTGAAGATCCAAATAATTTCAGACCTATAGCAATACTGCCGGTGCTAAGTAAAGTTTTTGAGAAAGTAATATTACATCAATTGCAAACTCATTTTAGTATAAATAAGCTCTTCCATAAGAAACAGTTCGGGTTTACAAAAGGCCGCTCAACGACGGAAGCAGGCATAGCGTTAGTAAAGCATATCTTTGAGGCGTGGGAAGAGTCGCAGGATGCCATTGGGGTTTTCTGTGACCTTTCTAAGGCGTTTGACTGCGTTGACCACGAAACACTTCTCATAAAATTGCACCGATATGGTTTAAGTAATAAATCACTAAGTCTTCTTCGATCTTACTTAACAGACAGAACTGTAAAGGTTGATATTAATAGAGTTAAATCCTCGGGTTCTGATGTAAAAGTAGGAGTTCCTCAAGGTTCTATACTGGGTCCGTTCCTTTTTTTGGTATATATAAATGATTTGCCCTACCTAGTAGAAAAGCTTTCGCAGATAGTGTTGTTTGCAGATGATACTTCCTTAATTTTTAAAGTAAAGAGAGGTATAAGTAATGTAGACGATGTAAACAATGCTTTATCTACTATTCTAAACTGGTTCACTATAAACAATCTGATGCTAAATGCAAAAAAGACAAAATGCATCAAATTCTCACTACCCAATGTTAAAAATGTTGACACGAGTTTAAAAATATCTGGTGAGAGGCTAGAGCTGGTAGAGTCCACGCTTTTTTTAGGTATAACGATAGACTCTAAACTGCAATGGGGTCAGCATATTGGAAAACTGTCGGGTCGGTTGAGTTCAGCAGCGTTTGCAGTCAGAAAAATTAGACAACTTACCGACGTGTCGACGGCGAGGCTGGTCTATTTTAGTTATTTTCACAGTGTCATGTCGTATGGTTTGTTATTATGGGGACGGGCAGCAGATATAGAAACCATATTTGTCTTGCAAAAAAGAGCAATAAGAGCTATTTACAACTTAAACAGTAGAGAATCGCTAAGGGAGCGTTTTAAAGAAATAGGCATTCTTACACTGGCTTGCCAATATATATTCGATAATATAATGTATGTCCGAAAAAATATAACAATGTTTAAATTAAATAGGGACGTTCATAACGTAAACACAAGGAATAGAAACAAGGTTGCTTGTACTAAATCCCGATTAGCCAAGGTAGGCACATCATTTGTAGGTTACTGCGTTCGTTTTTACAACAAAATTCCAGAACGTGTTCTATGCTTGTCTGAAAATAAATTTAAAACTTTCATTAAAAATTCGCTATGTAAAAAGGCATATTATAGAATAGACGACTATATAAACGATCCTAATCCGTGGTAGTAAACCAATTCCACCGCGATTTTATTGTTAAGTATAACTAAGTATAACATATATTTTATAATACAAGTGTGTACAGACGACGTGATTGCATATTAATAACTATATGATACCTTATATAACTGACAAAAACTTAACTGCAAGTTTGCTAAAGGTCATTCGAATGGTAGCGTGGTGTTCGGGTCATCTATCTCCCTCCAAAATGGTTGAGACTGATGATGGCTGAGCACTGCGTTATGCTCGTGAACGAGTGCTGTTCGTGTGTCTGGCCGCAGCACTTATGTTTTCCCCTATTATTGTGAGACATTTGACTAATGCTTTGGCATTTAGGGTTGTTAATGGCAATCATGAAATCTTATTAGGTTTACATATGGCAACTGATGTATTTAGTTTTAAGATGATTTGAGAAAAGATGGTCAGAGTGGAGTTTTTTTTTCCGCTGCCTTTTTCTCCACTACAATACGGCCCGAAGGCGGCGGCTTACACTTTACATTGTACATTGACATTCAGCAAATAGAATGTAAATTCTTTACGTTGAAATAAAATTATTTGAATTATTTGAATTTGAATTTTGAATTTGAATTTGTAATTGAGTTTATACGTTTGCAGATCCTTTAAAGTACTTTGGATGCTTCTGATAGTAGCTAGGAAATGAGCGTAAGTTTAGTGGAAGAGCCTGTGTGTATTACAAGTTATGCTAAAATCGGCTAACGGCTCATCTTTATGTCCAAATGATCTGCTAATTTGTCAGACTACTTTATCAAAAAGTCATGGTGCACGCATTGTTGACTTTTTATGTAGAAAAATATATTTGATACTCAATTGTAATTGATAACAATTATTAGAGACACTTCAATAACTTTAAAATCAATAAAGTACTATGTTGGTCAACAGCTCAAATGGTTATACACGGAAACATTACGAGCTTGGATTACGCATATCTGCGTAAAGACTATTTTAATCTACAGTATTCACGGAGAAATGTAATAAGCAATTATTACGAAATGGCACAATCAACATCAATTTTTTATGTGATCTAAGAAGGACTAATCTAGACGACTTCAGTCTTTCCAAAAACATGTAGATGTTCTGAATTTAGATTCCGAAACGTGAGCATATTTTTTTAAAATATTTAGTCTTGATATAAAGAAATGATGCGATTAATTATCTCGTGCATAATTCTAATCGAGCGTATGATATAAGCTTTAGATTTTATCTGTAGCAAATGTTTCGGACTCAATGTTCTTTAATGGCTTGCGTAATACATTTTGCATACATAGATACTTACAAACACTCACGCCTGTTCTCCGGCCGAATAGGCAGAGACCAGTGTTTGTCACTTACCACTAAATGGTCAACATAAAACTGCCTATTCCTAGTCAGTTCTTGTCCCTTCATTCGCTCGATGAATTTGATATTCACAAGTCGTACAATTAAAAAAAAACTAATTGTATTCCAACCTTAAGCCCGGAGAAAAAAGTTCCTTTATTACGGGACAAAATCAAATATAACTTATAAAAAATTAACTATAGTTTGTTATATATAACAACTGTATATAAACGTTTAAAGCGCACGTAAAGAGTGACCGTGAACATTGTGCTCCAACACATGGATCATAATTATGGATTACATTATAACCATATGAAATTTTATGTTATAATTTTTTTAGTCAAGTTGAACACATAGATATCACTTGTTACTACTCGTAAAAAATCTTTAAGAATTTTAGGTTTTAAAAAGATGCCTCGAGATGCATACGGTAAAGGAATCACATCACTTTTTTGTGAGTGTCAAAAGTTTCATGAAAGTTTGTGATTGTGTATGTTTGTTATTTCTTCATGTCTAAACAGCTGGAGCGATTTTAATAAAATTTGGTATGGAGTCAGCTGACATCCTGAATTAACACATAAGCTACGTTTTACTGTGGGAAAATATCTTATTCCCATGGAAAAACCGATAAACGGCGGGGCACAGCTAGTATATTATAAGACTTATATTTCTGTTATTTCACAGCTTTCAAACAAAAACGTTACAATACGATTAGCATTATTGTAAATGTAAAACCTACGAAGTTTTGTGCACGTTTCAGACGATTTATTTGAAAATTATAATAAATAATTCAGTCGATATCAACCCCTAAGAACAATTTCTTAATGTTCATAGTATTTAAATTATCTTTGAGTCAAAACCTTGGCCAATTTGGTCATGCTATATTCGTAAGATATCGCATCCAGAGTTTGTTCATATTTAAAGAAAAAAACATTTGAAATTTTAAATAAAATGAAACGCAATTTGCTTCCACCTTTCATGAAATTCACTTATATTATGCATTATTACGAAAAAAACCCGAGAACCTTGCATGAGAAATTAGCGGCTTAGGAGATATTATGGTTCAAATTAGCACTTTTACTTCAAATCACGATTGTATCCTTTTTTCTGGTTGTGCAATAAAGTGTTGTCTATCTATCTATCTATCTATCTATCTATCTATCTATCTATCTATCTATCTATCTATCTATCTATCTATCTATCTATCTATCTATCTATCTATCTATCTATCTATCTATCTATCTATCTATCTATCTATCTATCTATCTATCTATCTATCTATCTATCTATCTATCTATCTATCTATCTATCTATCTATCTATCTATCTATCTATCTATCTATCTATCTATCTATCTATCTATCTATCTATCTATCTATCTATCTATCTATCTATCTATCTATCTATCTATCTATCTATCTATCTATCTATCTATCTATCTATCTATCTATCTATCTATCTATCTATCTATCTATCTATCTATCTATCTATCTATCTATCTATCTATCTATCTATCTATCTATCTATCTATCTATCTATCTATCTATCTATCTATCTATCTATCTATCTATCTATCTATCTATCTATCTATCTATCTATCTATCTATCTATCTATCTATCTATCTATCTATCTATCTATCTATCTATCTATCTATCTATCTATCTATCTATCTATCTATCTATCTATCTATCTATCTATCTATCTATCTATCTATCTATCTATCTATCTATCTATCTATCTATCTATCTATCTATCTATCTATCTATCTATCTATCTATCTATCTATCTATCTATCTATCTATCTATCTATCTATCTATCTATCTATCTATCTATCTATCTATCTATCTATCTATCTATCTATCTATCTATCTATCTATCTATCTATCTATCTATCTATCTATCTATCTATCTATCTATCTATCTATCTATCTATCTATCTATCTATCTATCTATCTATCTATCTATCTATCTATCTATCTATCTATCTATCTATCTATCTATCTATCTATCTATCTATCTATCTATCTATCTATCTATCTATCTATCTATCTATCTATCTATCTATCTATCTATCTATCTATCTATCTATCTACTTTGTGTTTTTTAATTTATGCACATGCATCATTCCACAGGAGATAAAATAAGTAATAACATGTACAAACGTGAGCTTATATCTGTAACAGATTTCTACCAGCAAATCTTCTAGAAAATATAAAGTTTTCTTTTAAAAGAATTTTGATATTGCAAAATGTTTATGCATTTAATGGGTCTAATCAGATATAATAAACCCTTTATCTGTTGTCGAATAGGATTATCTTTTATATAAACTTATTACCTTAGTTCCTGATACACAAGCACATTTTTGAAGAAGTGAAACTGAAGTTGTTTGTTTTGGTGTCCAATGTGAGTAAATTTCGGGTCGCACTCCAGTTTTCACAGTTTTATTTCTTAAAAGTTCATTCAATGGCAAAATAGTCAGTAAGAACATTATTAAGAAAAGTAAAACTTTACATTTGTATTTTCTAAGCAAACCGCAAACGCTTACCGTTTTACTTAATGGTACCAGTTTGTTTTTTGCCGTTCACCTGTTTGCTCTACGTCCATCCACAAATGTACATTTGCACTCCCTTTTGTGGTAAAATAAGCTTTATTGCGCCCTAGTAAAGGCTAATAGCCCTTGAGAGATAAGCAAGTTTTATAATCTCAGAGCAATGCGGCAGGCGCTCCTATCGAACGTAATGTTAAGAACACAGATCACTGCAAGCTAGCTAGTTAGTTTTGTCACATGGTTCGAAAATTGTAAACTAAAAATGTTATTTCATTCAGGCTGATAAAATAAATAAGGTTACTTAAAAAGTGCATTAAATGATATTTTGTAATTAAATAGCATCGTTTTATGTTTTTCTTCTTTGATGATCTAACTCCTACGTTGAAACATGCCATAACTCTAATTTAAAAGGGTCTAATCGCGATTATTTATTCGGTAAAACGTAATTACCTTAACATAGGCCTGTCTTTTATGTTTAATACAATCGGGGCACTTCAGATATAAAAACGAACCTCGTAATAAGTGTCACAAGTGACACAACTCTTACTCAGCATTGCTAAAGAGAACTTTAGCAGCTTCGATTAACACAAAAAAGAAACATTAAATATTGTATTAGATTTTCACTTACACATAGTTAGCAATAGTTACCTTCATCTAGCTTCAAGTTTACGCAGTCCTTATCAATCTGGCGCATTTGCCACGCGCCTCGGCCGACCACCCTAGCTCACCTGTCCGCTTTTACTTTCAGATCGGCATCGTGTGCCTGCTGGCCATCGCCGCTAGCGCCGAGAAAAAGATAGAGCTCACAGACATCGAGGAAGACAACCTGAAGAGTGAACATGAAAAAGAACAGGACAAAATCGAAGCGGCTCCACAAGCCATTGGAGGCAACTTATCAGCCTTAGACTTTTTCAAAAGTGGTTTGCTTCGGTACTTTGAGAATCCTCAGCCCCAACAGCCCAGATATGTGCAACAGTATGACGTCACGGAACCCCCAGAAAAACCACCGACTAAGCCAACGTATCAAACGGCCGCAGTCCCGAACCAAGCTATGGTTGGATACCTTTCCAATGTGCCAATGCAGATATACTTAGTGCCACAATACTACAATGACCAACCGGAACAAACACAAACCAATCCTGCAATTCAATACGCCTCGAATTCGTTATCTAGAGTATCGGCGTACGCGGCACCAGAAGCCACACAACCACAGACAAATTATGTAGAAGTTCCTGCCTACGTAACTCCAACCGGGAAGGCTTATATGCCTCAGTACCAACAGCCGGTTACCTACGTCACATACACGCCTCAACCAACAGTAACTTCGGCTAGTCCACATATGACCGTGGTGACCGGTCCGGGGCCAATTCATTCCGGAACTCAGTCAATTTTATATCAAATGCCGGTGCCTTACCAGTATCCTACAGCTATAATGGCGCCGCCTGTGTTTCCTAAGAGCTATTACGCTCCGTCCCAAATTACAGAGAACACTATAGAAGAGGCTCAAGAGAGTGAAATAGAAAGCCCTAAAGAGTACGCGACGCAAACTGAAAGTCCGTACCATAAGAGTCGGGAATATCCAAGATACTACACCTCGAGGGCCCCTATTAGAGAAGAGCATAGACCTGGTACTATACAAGAGCTGCCGCCACCTAATCCTCTATTACTGAGACATCCACCGCCGCATCTTTCACACTTGCCCAAAACACTCCCGTACTACCGACCTCTAAATAAACCTGTGTACGCCACAGGTGGAGGTGTCATATCAAACTCTATTCAAAGACCTGGCGAAGCGTACGGCGTGCCTTTTAGAAGACGGCCAACTTCCTTACTAGACTCTTACATACCCTCTAGCGTTCAAGTAGAGTATCTAAAGAGAGGCTACGGAAAGGACCCATTGCAAGTCTATGACGCTCTTTCAAACAACCGGAACTTTTCACCCAGGCATTTTGAGAGAGGATTCCTGCCTAACCAAATGTATCATACAGCCGCAGGAGGTGTGACGTTTGGACATATTAAGCGGACGCCGAAGCCTGAAAAATTAACTCAGTCGTAGGCTATGTTGTTGTTTGCAAATGTTTACAATTAGTTCTGAAATGTTGTATTTCTGTTACACAATATGTTTAGTGTGTTCCGACGGCGCGCTTTCGGCTAAAAATGTTACACAATCATAATAAAAACATAATCGGTCGGAGAATGGTTTTGTGTATTGTTGCAGGAAAAACGGGAGTAGGAGACCCGGTTGATGACGTACAAAACGTTATAATAAAAATTCACGAAAAAAAAATCAGCACCGTACTTTACCCACGTTTGTGTTCTTGTCTTCAACGTACTTTGATAGTAGTTGCGAATCAAAAAAAAAATGAAGACAGCGTATTTTAAAAATGGAGTTACAATATCTTGTTTGTTTTATCTAGTTTTTAATTATACTATAAGTTACTTAGATATTAAGTTAAAATAAAAAATATGTATGTTAAGATAAACGTACAAAATTGTTGTAAATTATTAAGGTCAGTATTGTGAATCACGATTTGCTTTTATTACTTATTAATATTTATATCACGAAAATTAAAGTTATTGTTTTGAACTACGTGAAATTCATTTAATATACTTGCGAACATAATATTAGTGTGTGAAGATAAGATAATTCAATAAACCCAAAAGCTGAATATTGTTTCGTCATTACATACCGATTGATTTAATTTAGAAATTGGGTTAATTATGGAGTTGCTATTATTAAATTTCATGATGGACCATTAATAAAATTTTAGTACAATACGTAATTGAGAAAAGGCTTTTGACATGAAGTGGGACATTTTTAGGCTACATAAAAAAATTAAGTGTATATAATCGAGGAAATTAATGCTCTCGGGCACTCTACATGTGAATAAATATTAGACCGTTCGAACTATTAGGAAAATGCCAATATCATATCGGGCCACGCGAAATATTATATTGTTACGGTTATTTATAAAATGAGCAATTCTAAATATATCGGATAGAGCTTGTCATTTACAATAACTTTTTTTACCCTTTTTTGTTTGGTTTTTGCGTGTTTTCTTCTTTTAATATTGAATGGCGCTGTTCAATATTGAATTTTTATGTCAAACATATAATGGGTACCCTTCTATTTAATCAAATAATTTATTGAACGCTACGACATTAGTACAACGCGTATAGCGCAAATTTAATAAAATGATGTGAACCATGAAATTTCGTTAAGTACCTACCTATCAATTTGAGAAAAAACTCATAAAACCAAGGTTGCCCCAAAACACTCTGTAATTGGGGTGTTTCAGTAATTGCGCATTTTTAAGTTTGCTGTAAGTCCGTATATTGCATATAGATCAACAAGAAGCTTAGTTAAAACATTTATTTATTAAATTAGTTAAAAGTAGTTTGCTAGTGCAAAGATAAAAAAGTCACGTAGCATATTCATTTTTATACATCTCAACTTAATTCAATTCAACTACGTCACTACCTTACAGTAAGACCCTCCACTGTCTTACAATCCTCCACCAACCCGGACTTAGCCCCCGTGGTGGAGTATGGCCTAACCTTCCTGCGATGCCAGAAGAGAACCGTGCCCCAGCAGTGGGGACATACAAGGGTTGATATCGTAACGTGATGATGTTTTACATCAAATATGACTTTTAGGCGATTGCCTAATTTAAATGGTAGTAAATTTCCTTGACCTTTACTTGGCAAGTGTGTATTCTATAATATTTTGGCGCGTATTTTATTATTTAAATGGTAGAGAAAAGCTTTACGAGTAATCTCAAATCTTGAGCTCATTAAGTGTAAATTGGCAAATATAGTAAATTATTTTATCAGTAATCTTCGACCATAAATACTTGTTAATTGATATAAGCTCATTTAAATTTTTAAATTTGTTCCTTAGCACGGGTTAGTGCATTAAAAATAAAAATAGTATAATGATATAAGCTCATAAAATTTATTACATCACACAAACTCACACCTGTACTGCCACTTGCCACAATCCTAATAGAACTTTCTATAAAAATATACCATATAAATGTACAAATAATGCCTATAATAACTAAAGTATCTTACACAATTAACAAAAGTCACTCCTGTTCTTCTTCTTCAGGCTATATTAGTCCACTGCTGGACATAGCCCTCCCCTAATGAGCGCCATCATTGGGTGGTAATGCCCATAATCCCCACGCTGGGCATGCGGGCACTCCTGTTAAATAATTTATTTTATTGATAGCTTTTTCTTGTATCAATTGAATTTACATTCTCATTATACCTCCTACATTTACCTCACTAGTGTCATTACCTGTTTGGACAGGATTTAAAACGACTGCTCAACTCAACAACTGAAATACAGTTTAACAGCTCAGTAATAAAATGTTTTTTCTGACCCTGAGTATCATTAACTGATTTCTCGTTAATATAATCATAACGGAACCTCAGTGAAAAGCACTAGAAACTTTATGGTAAAATTACTTTAACTTCCTTATTAGAAGAAGTAATTAAACTATGTGAATTTCTGAGCGATTAAGATGAAATTGGTGATTTGATTGGCTCCAGTCGATTTGATAGCATCTTACCTACTCGTACCAAAGCGTTTACATGTGGACAGGTGATTTGGAAAGGTGAACATATTTTTTACAGTGGTTATTATGATTATTACGAGTAGTGAATTCACACTTATTTTATTAGTCGTTTCGGTAGAGGCAACATGATCGTCTTGAAGAGTCTAGAGATTTACTACGTTTCGAAAACCTAGCACATTTTAGTATTATCTATCTAAAAAGTAGATCTCTTCAGAATGTATTCCTGCAGCTAAATGTAGTTCCCCTTGCTGCTCTATCTCAAATAACCACCCTGTATATTTTACTGCATCGAACGATATTCGTTCGAGTGTTGATGAAACGTATATATGGGACCAATAGTAGCCCAGGGTAGAAAAGACTTCAATAAATAAAAAAAAAACTAACTCACCATATTTCCCTTCATCGTTAGCGAATAGTATTGCTACTATGACATCACAAAAGTACATAATTTAGAAAACAAAGGCATGGGTACGTGCCAATATTCGAACCAGCGACCTTCCGATTGAGAAGCCAGTGTTCTACCGCTTCGCTAACACCGCACCTGAGTAGCTGAGTAGTTCAAATACCTCAGCGCTTTGTCAATCCGCAGTGGGCACGCGCTGGGAGAAGGCCTGTGCCCTGCAAAGGTAAGATAAGATAAGAATATTCTTTATTGTACACCAGAGCACATTTTATAAAACATGTAAAGATACAAAGTACAATTGGCGGCCTTATTGCTAAAAGCAATTTCTTTCAGACAACCTTACGACGGAAAGTACGTATACATGCTACATACAAAAAGATAAAATACATTTGTTTGTCCGACATATTATTTTATCCGTGACATGATGTTATAGTCTACAAGTCGCAAACGTTGTTTTGCTATATTGTTAGCCTCTAGCTTATTCTCAGACCTACCAAAAATATACAAGAATAAAAATGTGCAAGCGCCTTTAGTGCCACAAACGAAAAAATAAAAACTACCAGGGCTGTAATCCACACCTGTCGGGCACAAAACAAAACAAATAGTTAAGATACTTAAGGACTAGTTAAAACACTTGGATTAAGATCAGATAAGTATACGTGTAAGGTAACATACAATCGGGACTCTTCTGTATAACTGTGCAACTGTAGATAGAGCTAAGCGGAAAAAAAGGGAAAACTAAACATTAAAACTTGTAGGTACACAAAAGGCACGGACCCCGGGTCCGTGGAAAGCCGATGTATCTGTAAAAAAAAACATATACAATATTTTTAGCCTCTAAATAGGTTTTTAAATACACAAGAAGTTTCGTAAAAGTCTGTAAAGCCGTTTTGGAAGAGTTTGAATCAAACTGTCAATAAATCAAACGTAAATTAAGCTTCTAATAAAATCTAAAACATTTTCACACAAGTGCTGCCATCTGTGAACAAAAAAATATTTTTTCAATATAGCCTGGGGCACGCAGGAAGGACGTGGGACGAGGGCGCCTAAAAGCAAATAGATTAATGATGCGTCGTTTTTGCATCCGAGTCCTACGGCCAAGGCCTAGCAGCCTTTCGGGATTTGACTTAGACCTTGGCTATACAGAGAGGATGTGGAGCGACGGCACGGAACGACCACTTTCACATAAAATAGACGGCAGCCACGACTGGACAAATCCCACATAGAAAGTACGGGGCGTGGGCGCGAATTCTATATGCCGATGCCGATGCCGCGTCGAGTGTTATCCGCGCCCTCGTCTTACTTACTTCCTATGTGTCCAGGGGCTTACAAAATTGTTTCAGTTACAACACACATACTGCCATCTGGTGGCAACTATGAAATACTGAACAGTCAACATGATACTTTCTCACTCAAGTCCCCACGCTATCGCATAATAATTCAAGGTGTTACCAAAGTTCGTTCCGACATTTGAAGATGGCCTTGCTGAGGCTTTTGTAGAGTCAGTACTCTACAAAAGCTCATCTTACTTCCTTTCTATGTGTCCAGGGGCTTACAAAATAGTTTCAGTTACAACACACATACTGCCATCTGGTGGCAACTTTGAAACACTGAACAGGTAACATGATACTTTCTCACTCAAGTCCCCAGGCTATCGCATAATGATTCAAGGTGTTACCAAAGTTCGTTTCGGCATTTGTAGATGGCCTTACTGAGGCTTTTGTAGAGTATTGGCATTTTGGCAACAACGATGTAAATGTTGACTGAAAATTATGCATGATTACTAGATTAGTAATTTGTATTAGCAATACCACTCGCTAACTGTGAAAGAAAAACATCGTCAGGAAACCTAAGTGTCTCAGGTCTAGTGATTACATACTCGGCGCTTGATATTGCCGTGGGCATGCGTGGTAATTAACCCCACACTCTCAATTAACATTGTTCATTTTACAATCAATAAAAATGTTAGAATGTGAGTACGAGAGGTACGTCCAAAGTAAAACAAGCCGTGTCTTAAGTCGAAGAATTCGCTCTTTCCACTAGGATCCCCTACCCCAGTCCCCCAAGGGATTGTACAGCACTTACTATTCCACTCCTATCCCCTGGGGTGGGGACTCAACAAGTACTAGAAAAATTATTTCTTTTTAGTCCCTTTTATTAAGAGGAATTAGATCAAGTAGAGTATCACTGTCACGAAATGTCAAATGACCACATTCGTCAAAAGTGTGCCTACCTAAATTTACAATCATAACATGTCTTAGAATAAGCGTGCGAAACAGATGCCGGAAGTTAAAACAGCCTTAACGCACCTTTTTTATTTTCCTTTTAACTGTTATAAACTTATAACGTCTGCCCTAACGATTACCCCTACAAAAAATACGACATTGTGTTTGTCGGTTTGTTTTCCTAAATAATTTTTAACATAAATGTTTTTTTGTATACAGCTTTTCAGGGTTTTTTTTTAGGATGTTTGTGAGGTCACAAACGCGCGATTCCTGAAATAACTGACTTAGTGCGTGTCATTCTTTCGTTTTATAATTTTTGTATCGACAGAAATAATGAAGAACCTATTATAGAGGCTAAAAATTCCACCCATGCCGGGATTCGAACCCGCAACCTCTGGCACGGATAGCCAGGTTTTTAAAATTGTCCTTAGCACGGGTTAGTGCATAACATAATAGAAATATTAAGGTATCAAAAAAGTGCAATTTCTGAAATGACAAATTTCTGCAATGACTTTTATACTAGGTAATATTACATTTTGTGTTTAATTTCTTATTTTTTCCCTGATTTATTTCATGCTTTTTTACGATGTTTCTATTGGATAGGGACGCTCTTCGATAGACAATACCTATAGTGCCGTTAAATATAGTTTAATAAAATCATTTAACCCTTAAATGGGCAAGAGGAAAATAGTTCCTACGTTAAATTGAACTTTATCACCTTGAAATAGAGTCCAAAACCAATAAAAAAATCATACTACCCATGCCTTATTAAGTGGGCTGGAGAGCGAGATTTTTTTTGAATCATATGAGAACAAAGTCACGGGCACAGCTAGTCAACTGATATTTCGACGCTACTAAAAGAAGAACTTCTGTATTTTCATGTAAGAAAAGATGCGGTTACTTAAGATGTTCGATTATAATCTTCATAATGCTGAGAGAAATGAAGAGCGAGAGCGGGTTATTGGCTCATTATTCTCTTGCGCAGGCGCATGCGTAGAGGAGGCAATTAAAAGATACATCCTACCAGTGGCCAACCCAGTTTTATGTAAGAGTTACCTTAATTTGACTGCGAGTGGTGACAGTTTTGTGAGCTCTCGCGGATCGTTTGATAGGCCAGCAGTTAACAGTGTATTTCTGTTGAGTTTGTTGATTTTTAGACGATTGTATTTAAATTCACAGTATGTACTATAGTGCATAACTATCTAAAAAGAAAAATTTTAATGCCTTTCTGTGAACTAACGATTTAAAAAAATTGACTGAAAACTGATATTAATATTTCCAGATGCGTTGCAAATAAAAAAACATGCCTATGTACTTTATTTTGATTTGAAGCTTTTTGAATTAAAAGAAAGCATTCTAAAAATAGTGGTGATTTTTCATTGCGTTGTCAAATATAATTAACTCCCAGGTACTGCATCGTGCAAGTCCTTTCATCCATCTAGCGTGAGTACAGGGCACTGTATAAATTACTTATATGCAAAGGCCAAAGTTATTTGTAAAGTAAATAAATACATACATACATACATACATACATACAAAACTTCACGCCTGTATCCCAGAGGGGTAGGCAGAGACTAGGGACTGCCACTTGCCACGATCCTGACAGATCACCTTCGCTTCAATAACGTTTATAAGTCGTTGCATGCACGCACGCCGGTTCCGGGTACTAAGTAAATAAATAATTTCTTTATTAAAAATATTTTGAAAAATAAATAATTTACTTAATTATTAATATACAAACCACTACAATTCAAACATGTATCTATTCTTATACTAACCAAGTTTACTCTTAAAAGAGAAAATTGATAAGATCACGTCATGTAACACAATTAAAAAGCATTGAAACAATAACTGTCAGCTCCCGCACTAATATATCGTTCACATTCCTTTCAAGGCAAAACAAACGCTATGTCACGTCATGAATTATTCAGCGAGGCTCGAGTTACGCGGTTATTACACCCGAATCTATACATGCCAAGTGATCCCCGCTCTAGTACCCCAACATCTGAGTTCCAAATACAAACTTTAGAAGGATAACTCGTGTCAACTAAATGGGAAATTAAAATACTTATCAGTTTATTTATTTGTGTAGTAGGTAAGCATAGGTTAGCTGGCATATGACGCTAAAAACCGTTAAGTTTGCCTATTTGTATTTTAGTATGTAACAAAGAATTTATAAAAAAAATTAAGTAATTTTCATAGGTACTATACATTATTCATTTGAAGTAAGTTAACCCAGGTTCAAATGAATAATTTTTATTATAATAATAAAAAGCGTAATAAAGTTTAACGATGACAATATGCCAAGATTGAATGACGAAAGTAAAATATTTTTATAGAACATAATCTCATGTTATTTTGTTCTAAAATATTATGTTCTATAAAAATATTATGACAGGCCTTCTCTCAGGAAATGTAGAACTGAACGGATGAATGCACGAAATTTCTTCAAATATTAAATACTAAATAGACACGCCCATTTAAACATTAGATACTTCTAATGTTTAAATGGGCGAGATATTTAAACATTAGAAGTATCTAATGTTTAAATGGGCGAGACTATTCAGTATTTAATATTTGAAGAAATTTCTTGCATTCATCCGTTCAGTTCTACATTTCCTGAGAGAAGGCCTGTCCCCGGCCATTTAGATTGCAGTTCTCAAACAAGTTTTTTGGATTTTCTTTAGTCTTAATGGAAATATTTTTAATTCTCTGTGCCACACTTTACTATATTTATAGAAAATGACATCTTATGTTCTTAATAAAACCATTATTTTTATCATGATAATTCTATGACTAAAATAATTTACAGTGAGTTACCAATATTTTTAGCGCACATAAGCTAAGTAGAATATTAAAGTAGTTTGCGTTACGGTCTAAGTTAACCTTCTTTTATTAAAAACTTAGTGAGTTGAGTGTGGGAAAAAAGTGAAAATCTGCCACGTCCACGTAGCGCTATTATCTCGGCTGTTTAGTAATGAAACAAATACAGGCAATATCTCAGACATGTGTTTGATTTATAGTAGTTGTTCGTAATAGATATTCTGTGGCTATAATAATATGCTGTAGAGTTAAGCAGGTAGCACACAGTTAAACGTTATGCATTTATTGTGTACGCGTATGCTGCAACTGGTAGAGAAGGGCTAGTAGGTCAGAGATGGTGCAAGGGAGCTTAAAGTAACTTTACTCCATAACTAGTTTTGCTTTTGTGCGATTACCTTTTATAACTTAACTTTTTTATACGTAAAGAAGATAATTTAGACGCAAAGTACGAGAAGCTGTGCTAGATTTCGACCAATTTCTTATTATTTGTTTGGAAAAAGGTGGCTTATTTTACAATCTAAAAAATCCAAAAGTAGACCTACAGCGTTACCTGAAAAGTTTGCAGTTTCTTTGTACTTTACGTTGGTTTTGTTCCGTGAGTCTTTCAGCAAATACATATATTTCAACATATCAGGGTTTAAATACAATTTAACAGTATAAAATAAAAGAACTACCGTAAAACAAGATAAAATTGATGGCTAAAAAGTGGAAAATTTTACCAAACCATCCTTCTTCTTATAGTGTCGATATCTTAGTGAAAGGATTTCTAAATGCGGAAGGAACTCAATGATTGTTGTCCAGGATGCGCCAAACTTACGGCTCAGTAAGTACGTCGGTCGAGGAGGCTCCTTACCAAACCAACTTAAAAGACACAACTTAAGATCCACAGTTTAAATGACAAACAAAAATTTTCATATACTGTGTATTTTACGGCAGCTCTAAAACCAGGTCTTAAATCAAGGTTGACTTGAAAGTACAAAGTAGGATGACATCATAAATACGGCTGAGACCGACGTTGATAGTAATGTCGAGGATAAAATGATTTTATAGACGAGTTATAAACTCTGCTTTTCACTTAGATTGCGAGGAAATTAACCAGTAAAATTGAATAAATTAATAAACGCACAAAAAAACAAGACCTGTTTCCAGCCGCTTTTTTATATCTTACGACATTGATATTAGGCTTGGGCTGCATACCATATAGCTTACAATTAAATTAGGCTTGGCCTGTAGACCTATACAGCCGACTATTAAATTAGGCTTGGGTTGCAGACAAGGAAGAACGTTTTTGGTTGCAGACCTATACAGCCTACTATTAAATTAATTTTGTAATAATTTTTTTTTTAATTTATTAAATAACCTACCGTACTTCAATTTAAATTTTAATATCTTTTATGTGTTAAAAAACACATAAAGCAAATAAATTAAAGTAAATATTATAAAATAACAAGTTCTATTTATGAACTTTTTATTATGTTTGGCTGTATGGCTCATTTTCTTTGCCTTATATACATACATTTATGAGTAGATACGTTAATGCAATTGTTAATGTTATATGCAGCCTATATCCTGCACAAATTAGCAATTTCAGAGCATGAGAAGTAAAATAATATTTTTACATCGTGTCTAAAACTTGATGACAGGTAAGAGCTCTAGCATTTCGAAAGAAGAAAAATGTAATGAAATCTCTTTAAGAGATTTTATTCCACATTTAGTGCCTTTCACCGATATATTTTTGGCAATGACACTGAACCGCTCCATTCAGTAAACGTACGTGACTAAATTTGCCAATTAAAGGCTACTTCTCGTTTGTGCAAAATGTGTCTTTATGGATATAGAAATAACGTCTAAATTGACGGAAAAAATATGTTACTAGGCTAAATGCAAAATGTAGGTACTATCGGGTGTCATTACAGTTTTTATTTAGTTGGTCATCGGAGCACAGTAATAGCGCGGTCATTGACCAAAAATTTATAATTTAGAAAGTTCATAAAAACTCTTTTCAGCTGTACCGATAAGAGTTTGGTTCAATTGTAATCTATGGTTTGGTTTTAATCCTTAATTACAATACTGATCCATGAATCCGCTATTTGACACGTATAAAATTTGACGCGATAAATGAATATTTCCTATAGTATTTAACGTAACAAACCGAAATATATTGATTTTGCTAAATAAGTATGCAGGATGGCTGCTAAATATGCAAAGTAAAAAAAATTTTTCCTCGTTTAATTCGTAACGGTGAAAACGCTATCCGCCATCTTGAAACCATCTAAAGTATGTAAACAAACATCTTTCAGCCAGAGCCAGTGGACATTGATTATTATAGGACTTACATCAAAGTGATCTTCACATAAATACACCCGAGTTTCAATTGATAAAGAGTCTCTTTTGGCAATTTTGAGCAAAGTTTTTCGAATGTTAATTTCACTGGGTACACGAATCCACAACTTCCCGGGGGTCTTTATTGACGTGTTTTATCATTCTCGAACAATGCAATAATGATAATTTTGTATGTAAATTCGATGAAATCATGGTTGCGTTGTTGTTATTTCACTATGCTCAGAGATCACTTACAGAAAATTGAATATTAAACTTTGTTTACAATTTTTCGGACTTCAAACCATAGACAAAAATGTCTGACCGCGTTTTTGGCTGTTTAGCAAAGCAAAGTTTTAAAATAATTTTTTTGGTTGCTTTTAGGTCCTCAAAAAATATACTAATATATTTTTTGGTCTAATGGAAGAGTTATTTACCGTTTAAGACTTACTTGAAAAGAGAGTCAAATAGCGAATTTAGGTGAGGTCAGGCAGACCAACTCGATGTCCTTTGACTGTGCGGGCACGTGGATATTCTGATGTTTTTATGTAGCATATAAAAGTCTTCTCTCAGAGGGCTAAATTACCAAGCGTGCCCACCGTTTGACTATTGGCCATTTCAAGCGATGAGGTATTTTAATTCCTCAGATTCTCAGGTTTCCTCACGATGTTTTCCTTAAAAATTTGCGAGTGGTTTTTTTTAAATATATTTATTCACTAAAAACAATGCGAAATTACAACAACATTAGTTTGCCAAAATGCTAATGCAGTTTATCGGCAAGTTCTTGGTAACCGTTCTTGGTAACTTACTCAACTAACATTACTTTCTACACAACTAACATTATCGATAATATTTGATGTCTACAAACTACTTAACACAAAGCGCTTTATTTATTAAAAATAATAATAAATTCTATACAACATAAACGCTTGTCCAGGACCCAAACTAGGATATCCTGTGCTATAGTAACCAGGTAAGCACATCAGAAACATGAACATACCCAGACTGCTTCCTTTTGTACGAATGTACAGCGGCCGCTAGTGGGAATCGAACCCATGACCTGAGACTTGGTAATGAGACGCGAGACGCTAGACAGGTGGTAATTAGGCTCATAACGATGTGAGGAGGAGAGGGAATAGCGCCGGATTCATGTCTCCAAGAGAGGGGCGGCGGTGAAGTCCTCCACTAGCGCACATCGTTCTTTGTTTAGCTTCTCTAAGGGTCCTGAAAAGTCTTTCGATATCAACCCTTTGTATGTCCCCACTGCTAGGGCACGGGTCTCTTCCTGCAAGATTATGCCATACTTCACCACTGGGGCCAAGTTCGGGTTGGTGGAGGATTGTAAGAAAGTGGTGGGCTTTACTGTCAGAAGTTATCAAGCCGCCCACACGGCTTAAGGTGCCTTGCAAAGCACGGAATCGGTCGGAAAAAATGCCAGTAGCGGTGGCTACGGGACGGTCGCCCATACAGTACCTGACCGCGCCTATTGTTGCTTAACCCGACTGATTGATTCCAATTACTTGGTTCCACTAGACTACGAGCGCTTCTGAAAAGTCTTGTAAGGCTCTAACTTCTTTTTCATGCTGTTATTTTCAGTTATAAGCACAAGTAAACCTCCATTTGTGTCCTGCAACCATATTGGTTGAGCTGGGCTGGTCATGCCAGTCGAATGCACCCGAATATGTGGGCAAAACTCGCTACCAAGTAGGTGCCACACGACGGACATCGAAATGGAGGCGAAATGGTGGAGAGATGATCTCGACAACCATCTGCCGGAGTGGTCTGAGGTGGTCCAGGACCTAAACTCTGGACTGAATTGGGGGAGGCCTCTGCCCAGCAGTGGGACACAAACATACAGGCTACGAAAAAAAAACATATTGGTAAAGTGTCATTGTGATCCGGAACGTCGTTTGTAAATGAAAACCAATATACGTTTGTATGGGAATTGCTCCATGAGGAACGCCCTTAACAGTAGATTGACAAACTGTGGGAGTTTTACAAAAGAGGGGGGGGGGGGTTGAGGCTAGTGGTATCCTAAACAAATACCACAGCAAATACTTTGCAGCACAATTGGTAAGCTCAGATCGTATCGGTATCTTCACGTTTTGAGTCTTCTAGTTCTAGGTTAGACTGTAGCTTCCGAGTGGTCCCTTCACCCATCTGGACTGGACGCTGTAAAATAATCTCATTGCGAAGATGCTGACCCTACGAGCAGCCATACATCTGGCTCATAATAGAATCAAATGGAGAGAGCTGGTGGCGGAAGCTGCCTCATATCACGTCCCTCAGCCATGAGAAAACGACAAAGAAGAAGAGAAGATGCGCCGTATTCACTTATCTGATTTTTTGTCTGAAGAATGCGACTAGGTTTCGTTCTGATCGTTTTCGCGCTTACGAAAGTTTTAGTTCGAAAGTTATTCATAGGCAAGGATTATGCACCATTCAACCTAACATTCTAATGTCACTTCCGTCTAGTAGGTACAACTTAAATGTCAATACAATTAATTAATTTTTACTACGGAGTAAAAATAAATTACGTTTTTTTGTTAGTTATAGGTAAATTTAGGCTATTTACCTGCGTTGGAACATCATCCTATGTACGACATAACTAAAGCGCTAAGCGGTGCTAACCAATGAAATCACATTTGTTTCATAACACGTTTTTTTTTAAAATGGTCATCATAAATCTTGCCAACTGTGGCATTCCGCTATTTGACTCTCTTTTCAAGTAAGTCTTAAAAGGTAAATAACTCTTCCATTAGACCAAAAAATATTTTAGTATATTTTTTGAGAACCTAAAAGCAACATAAAAATATATTTTAAAACTTTATTTTCCTAAACAGCCAAAAACGCTGACAGCCATTTTTGTCTATGGTTTGAAGTCCAAAAAATTGTAAACAAAGTTTGACATTCAATTTTCTGTAAGTGATCTCTGAGCGTAGTGAAATAACAACAACGCAACCATGATTTCATCGAATTTGCATCCAAAATATGACAATTATCATTATTGCATTGTTTGAGAATGAAAAAACACGTCAATAAAGAACCCCGGGAAGTTGTGGATTCGTGTACCCAGTGAAGTTAACATTCGAAAAACTTGGCTCAAACTTGCCAAAGACTCTTTATCAATTGAAACTCGGGTGTATTTATGTGAAGATCACTTTGATGTAAGTCCTATAATAATCAATGTCCACTGGTTCTGGCTGAAAGATGTTTGTTTACATACTTTAGATGCTTTCAAGATGGCGGATAGCGTTTTCGCCGTTGCGAATTAAACGAGGAAAAATTTTTTTTACTTTGCAAATTTTGCGGCCATCCTGCATACTTACTTAGCAAAATTAATATATTTCGGTTTCTTACGTTAAATACTTTAGGAAATATTCATTTATCGCGTCAAATTTGATAAGTGTCAAAAGCGGATTATTTTTACAGTCCAGAACTTAGAATCAACCAACTAGGACTTTAATATATTTCCGCGAAAAACGGCCGTTTTTGAAAACTGCTTTAAAATCCTAGATTCTTTGATCTAGGCTCTTGTCAGTACGTTCTAAATAGAGCTACTATGTCTATTAAGATTTATCATGTTCACTTTTTCCGAAGGCGGGTTGTTAAAGAAGATAATATGATCTTTTTCCAATGGTGGCGTTATTTAGCACCGCGTAGCGCCTTAAGGCTGTGATTACGTCCAGCATGCTGTCACGCTTATTTGAATTATTGTAGCAAATGAGTGAACTTTGATAAATGTGGCGTGAGGGTTTGATGCATAGTTAAATTAGGAAAATTTAGAATTTATTTTTGTTTTCCTTTACGTAGTTTTTAATAAAGAACAGTTATTTCATAATTACAAATTTTCGAATCAAATTTACTCAATCAGATTAAGAAAAATGTGCCTTGAATATCCGCAATTTAATTATCCACCACACCCTCATCCACCAAATGAGTATACTTTTGATGAAGGACTACATTCATTAAAAGTATAGTTGTTTTGTTACAATCACTAATAATGTTAAATAGTGCGAGCAATACAGCATGTTCCACGTAAGAGCAACCTTAAGAGCAAACCTAAACAAGTTTTTAGTATACGAAATAAGGCTATGGTTCGTTTGGATTTCCCACGTGATACTTAATGATTCTACCCATGGCACTGATTACTTCACCTCCTACATAACTTTAAATAATTTCGTAAAAGAATATTTGTGAGCTCACTTCACAGCTTTCGATATAATTGTATGGTGCCTCTTATCGTAGAGGCGATGGAATGTTCTTGAGTCATTTAACACCCAGTTTGGATTTCAAGATGGCTTACTCATGTCATCTTTACTTACATTACAATTTACAACCCACAGTGTTACCTGGGCCGCGTGCTATTTTGACAATACGATGTACATTGCGGAGCCGATTTGTTCATTTCACCAACCCTGGTGTACATTTGGTATCGATGGTACTAACTAAATTACTTTAGTTAGTACCACCGATACCAACCCTGGTATGTCACCACTTCTGGGGTACGAGTCTCTTCCTGCATCGCAGGAAGGTTAGGCCATACTCCACCACGGGGACCAAGTCCGGGTTGGTGGAGGATTGTAAGACAATGGCGGGCCATACTGTCAGAAATTATCAAGCAAATTGGACCATCGATATCGATGTCAACCCTTGTATGTCCCCAATGCTGGGGCACGGGTCTCTTCCTGCATCGCAGGAATGTTAGGCCATACTCCACCATGGGGGCCAAGTCCGAATTTGTAATATTATTATTTAATCGTTTTTACTATAATTTCTGTGTCTAATAGAATACAATATTTCTAACTATCTATCATTCAAAAATTCCTACTAACTGTATCAGCGGCCGCAAGTTTGTATCAGCAACAGTTACTGAGTAAGACATGATTTGTTTATAAGTAAAGACAGCAATTATACAACTATGGTACTAAAAAAAGGTGATTATTACAAAAAAATCACCTATAGAGATGTAAAGCTCAATATGTTGTCGACCGTATAGTGGACAGGATGTCAACATTTACGTTTTCGCTCTTAACATAACTGATTAGAGTACATGTATGATCGATATGCTGAATTTGTAACTGAAGATCAATCAATCAGCCTGCCCACTATCCTCGTCCACTGCCTCCCCCAAGTCACGCCACTTCTCTCTGTCCTCAGCCATCCTCATCTAGCCACTGCCAGCAATGTGCCTCAGACCATCACTGAATACTGAGGATAATTTAAAAAAAGGTGGTTACGATACCGATTCCTTACAGCTTTTTAATCAGTATTCGATTCTCTTTTCTCAGGCCATAATGACTATCTAGAGCTATAGCCACTTAAAAATGTTGCTAAACTAAGGCATTACAAATTCGGCACTAATAAGAGGTTCGTTAAATTAATGATATGGCAACGAAAACTCTTGTAATCAACTCGAGCTGCATTCCAACTCAAGTAATTTAAATGTTACAGCTAAAAGCGCCCAGCTTCTAGGCTTAAGTGTTGGCAAGACAATAAAATCGAGGTCACGGTGTCAGTCAGTCAGTTTGTCTGTAATCGATTCATACATCATAGCCGCAATAGCACTTGCAGAGTCATTATTGTTTGAACAGAATAAGCTCGGGCTTGTCTACATTTGGACGATGTGATTTGGACTCACAAAGAGGCGAAAGGAAAAAAGCAGGACAACAGAATTTTTAAAGTAGGCATTTTGCCAGAATAGAGAATGCGTCTAAAACTCGAAATGTAATTTTTGTAAACAAAATTCAATGTTTACGAAACTTGTGTCCACATTTTATTATAAAACTAGGGACCACGATTCTTCGATAATGGTGTAGTCAAATACACTAACACTATGGCAAATACACTATGGCAATCGTTAGACTATTTCATCGTTGGTACGTCCTTCGAATGATGTATATAATAAAGACAATAATAAATTTATGTGGTTATTAAAAATTGTATTGGAAGTATACAGGTAAAGAAAACAAAAAGCATTAATTCTTCTTCTTCAGGCTATATTAGTCCACTGCTGGACATAGCCCTCCCCTAATGAGCGCCATAGCGCCCTGTCTTCAGGTTGCCGCATCTAGCATCTGCCGGCAGTTCGTCATCCCACCTGGTCGGAGGCAGTACAATTCCACCAATCTGCGATCTCCGACCCGCATGCCCAGCGTGGCAATTATGTGCATTACCCCCCAATGATGGTACAAGTATCACTTACAAAAATAGAAAGCCAATTCTAATACTTTAACGTTAAAAAAAATCTCGTTTCGGTGTTTCTTATTCATACAAATTGTTAATTTGTGTAATTTAAATATACTGTAAGAAGGGACCGTGGATGGGTATGGTAAGGGACCGTGAGAGATAGTATTTGGGGAAAATGCCTGTACCTAGGAATGGGCAGTGGTGAGCTGATGATGATGACGATGATACTATAAGTTGGACTTTATTTCAAGATTCCAAAACCAATAGCATAGCGACAAAATACTTAGCACTTTAATTTGAATCTTAGTTTTCATGTTTGTCATGGCCTTACGGTTAAATATTTTTCGTACACTTAGGCCGACTTGCACCAATTTCTTAAATGTGGAAGAATGTTGTATAAATGCTGTTTAAACAAAATTATACATACAAAAGTCGACTTAAATGGCGATTTTAGTGACATTTAAGAAGTGATGCAAGTCGGCCTTAGTTTCGTAAAGTACAACTAAGCAAGTTTTAAAAACCTATTTAGAGGCTAAAAATTCCACCCATGCCGGGATTCGTACCCGCGACCTCTGGCTATCCGTGCCAGCGCTCTTACCAACTGAGCTAATGGGCGACTCACCGGCATCAGTGAAATTTCGAACCTCTTTACAACATTCTCTGTATTATGTACAGGCAGTGACATCTAAGTTTGTTTAATATAAGTTTGTTGACTGCTGTTTCTAATAAATGAGGTCCAATGATTGTGTCTAACCAGTTTACTAGTTTTATGTAGCTTTTACGAGTATGTATCGCTCTGGATCTAGGAAATAATTTCAATAATGTTATGCGAGATCTTATACAAGATGCTGTCTGATGTGTAGTAATGCATAATTAATTATTGGTCTGTGACAGGTCCACTTCGTCCACGTAAGATCCTTGCAAGAGAAATTTAAACATTTTTCGTTGCATTACTTAATTACTTGAAATTGTACTTTTTAAATAAACTTGGAAGAACAAATCTACAGGGTGGCATCGAAATCGAAGCAAAAATGTTACTGTTCATTTTAACCATGATTTTGATGAAATAGTCAACCATGTTTGAAAAATGTTTTTCTTAGCTTACTACCTACTTTGCTAAAAAAGTATTGATAATCCAAAAAAGTAATTAAAATATCTATGGTCGGCGGCGGGCGGTCGACTCAGTTGCTTTTTTCAGTTTACGCGTTTCTGACGACAGGCTGTAAACATAATTTTACCAATAGAGAATATTTTTAAATTACCTATATTCCTACCACATTAAATTGAAATTTACATTTTCGAACAAAGTCGCGAAATTAATATAATGTTAATAACGTAGATATTTCTTCTAATATTGTAAACAATATATAATAGTAAACAGCCGTTATATAATCAAAATCTATTGAATGAATATCTATTACAATAATGGTTCTTATAGATTCGAGTTTCTGACGGGATATTTTTGTTTAAAAAAACGAACTACCTTCATCGATAGTCATTGTTACGGTGCGTTCACTTTGCTATGGCTTTTTAACGACCCAAAATTCATGGAGTATTTATGTTCATCGTTTCAAACGTGTCAATGACCTTATGGCCGCTGCGATCAACACGAGCTTCGTCATTACAAAATATAACCGAAAAGCCACGCCTTTTCTTTCAATTGAAATTGGATTTCCATTGTTGGAATAAATTAAAGAGTTAGCTTTAGTTCATGCAGAAATAAAAATACAAAGAAGATGCTTTCGAACGTGATTTTTCGTGAACGTGAATTTTCAATGGTAAACACCGTCGGGTTTGGTGATACTTTCACTCAATGCAAACCAAGTGACGGTGATCGTTGATTGAATTTCCTTTAAGCCTGACTAGGCTAAACCAAAATGAAGGGTTGATTACAGCGGCCTATGCCTGACTGCCTCGATGGTCAAGCGCTATGAAATCTAATTACCTTGCCGGAGGTAGCGGCTTTGATTACCAGCAGGTGCCGCCGTACATTTGTACACATGACCTCAGTGTGTAGGCTATATGTAGCAAGTTTGAGACCAGTACAAGTAATTGTGATGCGCGGATGTTATTATTAATAGGTAAATAAAAATAAAAAATTGGTATAAACAGATTTATATTTCAGCCCTTTCGGCCGCCATGGCAACTAAACTTCGCCACCGGTTGTGAAAAAGGAATTTTTATTCTTTGTCGGCAACTAGTTGCGAATACAGAAGTTTTTTTTTAGACGCAACTAGTTGCCAACAAGGAATTTTTCAAAAACACTAGTTGCAATAGAAGAATTTATTGTCTTTTTACGCAACCATGTAGTAATGTAGTCCTCATCTAATACAATAATATATCAAACACTGATCTATAAGTTTATTTCGTATTAATACACCATTATGTGCCTAGTTTAGGTATCAAGTATCCCTGGTATATTGAAACAAGTAAATGTTTTTTAATAGTGTTTATTTATTTGTGTAATTAAATTAAGTAAATCATATATCAATTAAAAGGAAAAATAACCCTGTGCAGTAATTTTAGAAATAGGATTTATATACGAATTGACCGCAAAGACCTGTCAACGAATGCATAAAAATTCCCATTACTTCTGTCGCCATTAGTTGTCAAGAAAAAATATAAATTCCTTTTTAACAATTACTGGTTGACAAACTCAGTTGCCATGTCGGATAAAGTATTCTTTGTTGGCAACTAGATGCGTATAAAGAAAGAAAAATCTTTATACGCAACTAGTTGCCGACAAAGAATAAAAATTCCTTTTTCACAACCAGTTGCGAAATTTAGTTGCCTTGACGGCCGAAACGATTTCAGCGTTTATGAATACTCCTAACATAATTTATTATTTCTAAATATCAATCATATAAAAACTGCGGTCTTATTTATAAAAAAAATGTGCCACTTAAACAGCGCTCAGTTAGATTTATGACGGTCTTAAGACAGGCCTTAACGTAATAATTATTTATTAAGTCAAATCTTCCCTTTACCTCTAATAAACACCCTTCACCTAAAAACACGTATAAAATAAAATATCCTCAATACAGCAACAAAGGAGTTTTTTTTCGTATCTACAGGTCATTCATTAATTTGTGAAGGAAATACCTTAGTTATAACTTTTACTTAAAGAGACTCTAACCCCCGGTTTCTCGTACAATAACAAGCTGTTAATCTACAGTTAACAGCTGTCAGTTGGTTATTTCGTACGCAATTTGGCCAACTGACAGCTGTTAACAGAAGATTAACAGCTTGTTAGTTTACGAGAAACCAAGGCTAAGAGAGGTATTACAATTAAGACCGCAGTTTTTAAATGTTTGCTTATTAACGCTTAGATCAGAGAGACGCTTCTGTTTTCCTCGTTTGTCTGCGTTCGGGTGAGCCCAGCGCATCAGATCAGCTCCCATTTCCGAAGATTGCTCCACACCCATAGCTCCAATGTAATTCGTTTCGACACACCATTAGACATGTAAGTATTATATGGAGCAATCTGTAATATTCACGCGCACCTTCGCCGTTTCTCTCATTGTGTGAAGTGACCCGACTAATGACTTAGGAAAGGTCAGAAAAATATACATACTCACTTGTCTAGATAGTGGCTGTTTTAACAACTTTTTCACCAATGTATTTTTATGTAATTTTGCTGCTTGCGAGTTCCGTGAGTCTACTGTTCAAGTGATCTCAATTGGACATTGACAAATACTACATAAACTTACAATATCTAGGCTGCAGTAAGTAAATCACATCTCAAATGTGTGTGCACCGCTAATTAATTTAGAAACGGTTTATGGATTAGATATTATAACACCTCTAAAACGGTAATAGTTTTGTCCGTGTCTAGACATAACAAGTAAATGTTCGGTCCGGAGTGCGTTCCAAAAATCTTCGTCAAGAAACCACGAACAGAAGCCACTTAAAATAAAATGCTCATCTTGAAGATAGCTAAAGGAAATAAATAAAGTGTATTCTCTAAAACTAAACAACATCGTGACATGTGTACCAAACCCTTAAATAAAGATTTGCAAAAAATAAATAAAATACATAATACATGGTTAGTAAATATGTAAATAATAAATAAGTTAATTAACAATAGTTGCCATTAAGTAAGTATGTATATAATAACAATAATAATAATAAATTATTAAAATAATGTACTCCCTGATTGTTAGAATGGCAGGTTACTAAATTTGTATATCTGAGTACATAAACAAATGCTGAAAATGTATTTAAATCTTTTGTAAAACTTCATAGTTTGTTGAAACACTTTTTTTTTTCTAACGAATGGCAGGTTACTAAATTTGTATATCTGAGTACATAAACAAATGCAGAAAATGTATTTAAATCTTTTGTAATACTTCATATTTTGTTGAAACACTTTTTTATGAAACTACCTACATTATAGTGCGCGCTGAAATCAATTTAAATGCCTCGTTTAGTTAGTCATAAATCACTGTTGCCAAAGTTATTAGCGAATACGAGTTTCTTCAGTTTTTAAATAAGAAAGGCACTTTCGAATATTCTAGACATAAAATGCGTTTCGTAAAATATGTTTTAAACTACTTAGATTTGTAGGTGGATGGACTAAGATTTTGCGAATAGGACATTTGCACTCGAAATTTGTAAGGTCTAAATCCACCACAGCCCGATGTCGTAGCAATGATAATTAAAACTAGCGTAAACAAAATGTAAATGAAGCGTGGTGTAATGCCACTATTTTTTAGATAAACCATGATGTAACGATGAGATCGGTGACACTAACTTATATGAATGCTTAACACAGGATGTTGGGCATTAATTTTTACATTTTAAAATGCAAGCTTTTTATTTTTATAGACCCAGTATTTTTTTGTAAAATGAGAATATAATGACAGTAAAGACACCTGATTAGCCATGCCCAAGACACTGCAACCGCACTAACAAAAAGGAAGTTAACGGTTTTATACGTGTAAAAGTTATTATCACGCCAAACCATAAAACAAAAGAACTTTTCCTCAAATTACATTAAACCAAAATTAACTGTAAAATAACTTGATGTAATGTTTGTCGGTCCATTAGGCGAAGTTGCATGATAAAGGCCAATTACAAATGAAAGGTATACATAAAATATTCCAAGTATTGCCTTTGCCCAAACATAAATTATTTAATATAAATTAAAGAAGATCTGTCATATAACTACAGGCGCATTGATTTCTTTTCGTTCGATTCTAAGATTACTTGAAGACGCGTTACTTAACATTCTTGGATGGAATCAAAGAGTACAATAAATCATTCATCAATCAATGTTCAACGGTTCATGCTATCTAGTGATGATTATGACGTGAGCCATTTCATGCTGACTCGTTAATTATATCAAGTATGTCAAAAGAGTACATACATACATAACCTCACGCTTGTATCCCAGAGGGGTAGGCAGAGACTGCCACTTGCCACGATCCTGACATATCACTATCGCTTCATCAACGTTCATAAGTCGTTCCATGCACGCACGCCGTTTCCGGGTACTTTTTATCTTCCCCTTTACTCATACATTCCCTGTTTGGTCGATGTATGTCCGCCTGGGACGAAAAGAGAAAGAGTAAGAGTTTGACATTGGAAAGAAAAGAAGAGAATCGAATAAATATACTGTAAGGAATCAGGGTCCTTCTTTACGAATCGATGGTCAAAGAGGTAAGTAAACAAAAAAATTAGTTTAATCAAAAAATCAACGGTTTAGGAGATATTGAGGTTCAAAGTTCCGGTTTCTTTTTGCATATATTTTTTCAGAAGTGTATTTAGATTATATTCTTTTTAATGCACTAACACGTGCTAAGGACAATTTTAAAAAAGCTATTTAGTGAAAAAAATTTTTAGCCTCTAAATAGGTTTTTTAAAATTGCATTTAGATTGTCAAGCTGCATACCATTCGTTTCTTACCAAGGAACCTTATCGAAGTCTTCAGGCTACCTTTTACGAAACGTTTTCGAAATACGGGATCTCAAAAAAATGCATTTTTTTTTATTTAATAAAAAAAAAATCAGCAACCATAAACACATTTATAGTTAGTTTCGCATTGCTCGTAGCCCCGGCTACCTGAGTCTTAAACGAGTCTTGAACAACCTCATGAAGGTTAAGCAACATAGTGCGTTCAGTGCATGGATGGGTGACCGTCTGTGACTAACCCTAGTGGCATTTTTCCGAGTGGTTCCCTGCTTCGCAAGGCACCTTAAGCAGTTGGTGCCGGCGTCGATAGATGGCAGTCGTTAAGTCAAGTCAGATACCTCAGGGTGCCTTGAAAACTTCTGACATTAAGACCAACCACTAGTCTTGCAAGCCTCCACCAATCCGGACTTGGCCCCCGTGGTGGAGTATGGCCTATACCTTCCTCGGGGAAGCGAACCGTGCCCCTCGGTGGGTACATAATGGGGTGATGATAATGATTGTGAGGAATTTGTTTCATTCAGCTTTGCTCTTCTTGTCTACATACCATTGATAGAAGTCTTTAAAATAGGGGAAGCAACAATGTCTATAAAGTTTTTTTCTTGTCCTAGGTCATTCATCTCTACAGTCTTGACTTGTAAGTCAAGAAATATCAAACCCCATTATCAATTTCTGGACTTTCACAACTATCTTAAAAAAATTACACCCAGACGAAATGGGAATGAAACGAATTTTAAATAATAGTAGAGGTTTCTTAGATGCTTTTGTAGTGGTTATGTTATTTGCAGTTTAGAAGCTTTCCCTCATTAAAAATTCTGCTATCAATCTCATAAATATCAACACATCACTTGATTAGATAATCCATCGTTTCTCGTCTGCTTTAAATATAATATTATGATTGTAACGTAATCTTTTGTTCTACATACAGTGTTACCTTTTCTCCAGTATAATTATGCTGAATTTGTTGCACAAAAGAAAAACATAAAGAAAGTCTACTTGTACACTCGGGTGTCGTAAAAGGCGACTAAGAGCACAAACCTGGGGGTGGGCAGCAGCGCCCCCTGCAGTACAATTCCACCGAACTGCGATCCCCAACCCGCATGCCCAGCGTGGGGATTATGGGCATTACCCCCTATGATAGCACGACGTGGCGCTTTTTAGGAGAGGGCTATGCCCAGCAGTGGACTAGTATAGCCTGACGACGACGACGACTGTACACTACAATACTTGTTATAATTACGACCCATTGACGGTACTTTGGAACTTTTAAGATTATCTACATCTAGAATTGTAGATCGATCCACACTGGATCGGCAGTTACACTGATTGATACGAGTACGTACATTCAATGTTGTTTGTTTAAAATGCGTAGGACAGCACAAGTGCCTTATGCTTTGGACATAATATGGATGTCTGAATAAGCTAATAAAGCAAGATAGAGCAACATTTGGTAACGAAGTTTATCCGTAAGATGTACGCCAAGTAAACATAATATAAATAACTTAACAAGGATAGGGATAAGAAGTCCTTCAGTGAACTCATTCACCGACTAGATGAATATAACATCCATAATATAACATTGATATAACATTAACGCAACATTACATACATTCACATTTTTTCTTCAGGCCCCACACTAGGATACCCTGTGTCGTGGGAACCAGAAACAACGACGTCACAAACATGTAAACATCCAAGGCCTGTTTACATGTTTGTGACGTTTTGTTGTCCCCATGGTAGGTCGATGCGCTACCGTTACGCCGCAGTCGTCATTTAAAATGGCTTAAACGCATCAGCTTAAAGCTGCTCAATGGTACAATGGTAATGGCAGCTTCTTCAAACCCAGTTCAGAGGAGTTCCGTTTCCATGGCAATATCGGGCCTCAGTCTATAGTTCTCAAAAGCCTACTACTAAGTTGGACACAAACTACATGCTAACCGAACATTCTGTTGAACCTACTTGCGAGTTGTTGCGCCGTGTGGTTATGGGTTCCCGCAATTGTTTACGAATTTCTATTATAATTCAGAGAACAAAATAAATGGTGAGATAATGACAAGCATTTTCGGAGATGTGAAATATCGCGGATTCAAGGAATGGTGGCGTTTCCTCATCGATTGACTGATTTCCATTTCGCAATGAGAACGAGATTGCTCGTACTTGCACTGGCTGTCTTTTTCTTTTTAAACCTTCACAAATCTAAGGTGGATTGTTTTTCAAGGCATCTGCAATAAGTAGGTACTGTTTTTTATTACACGAGAAAGATGATACGAGTACACTGATTTCATTTATTTATTTTAATGCACTTAAGTAAGTAAAAAAATCTTATAATGAGGCGGATTTAAAGCCACAAGTATTTTCTACCAGTCAACCACAGAAAGTAGAAGAAAGAGAATAGGTAGTATAGGCATGTATAGGTAAAAGAGGTAGGCTTGCAAAAAAATATTAAATGAAATAAAAACATGCTCATATTATAAGCTGTAATTAACACGTTTTAAAAATATACTCATATAAAATTAAATGAATTATCTCATTGGTATAGCGATAGCGGCAGCACGCCTCACTATCGAATCAGAGGTCGTGGGTTTAATTCCCTTTGGAGGCAGCCGTATTTGATATATGCAAATGTCCTTGCCTGGTTATCGTATACTAGGTATCCCAGTTTGGAACTAGGACAAGTAATTGTGTTATGTGGAAGCTGTTCTTGTACAGTCAGCTACAATCGACCCTACAACCTACCTATGCAAGAAAATTTACTTAATTGCCATTTTGGCTTAAGCCTGTAAGCTCACTAATTTAGTGACACGCATTAAAACGCAAAACACATTAAAAAATGAATTCATACAGTCCGGTGCGGAAACATTTCCCATTTGTCCTGAATGGACCAGAGGTTCTATTTGATAAAATCTCTAAGTTAACTGATCATGCATTGATACCTAGTTTGAATTGTAACGTTCATTAAGACGCAGCTTCTGCGCTACTTTGAATAAAACCTTTTCATTTCATTTCATTTCATATCAACCCTATGTATAGGTATGTCCCCACTGCAGGTGCAGGGGTCTCTTCCTGCATCGCAGGAAGATTAGGCCATATTCCATTACGGGGGCCCAGTCCGGGTTGGTAACTTATCATAGCAAAAAAAAATCTATCAATCTTACAACCAGATCGAGTGTTTCCGTGAATAATGCGACAAATTTCAAATTCAATCAGTCTATAAGCCCATACAGTCCACTGCTGGACATCGGGCTTCAGCCAATTCTTTCTATCCTCGTGCATCCTCATCCATCCGCTGTCGCCAATGTGCTCTAGATCGTCGGTCCAGCAAACCGGTGTGCGTCTTACAGTGCGTTTGACAGTTCGTGCTCTCCAGTCAAGATTTGAATACCATCAACTATCGATTGATAGGCAGATTTGGCACATCTGCCGATCAAACGATAGTCGATGGGATATGATGGGATGAGATGGTATGGTATTATGAAAACTGAAGTATTTACTATTTCATCATCATCAACCCATTATGTCCCCACCGAGGGGCACGGGTCTCTTCCCTGAGGAAGGTATGGGCCATCCTCCACCACGGGGGCCAAGTCCGGATTGGTGAAGGCTTGCAAAACTAGTGGCTGGTGTTACTGAGAAAAGTTTTCAAGCCGCCCTAAGGCCTCTGACTTGGCTTAACGGCTGCCTTCTAACGACGGCAGCCGGCACCAACTGCTTAACGTGCCTTGTGAAGCACGGAACCGCTCGGGAAAATGCCACTACCGTTAGTCATACCCATCCATGCACTGAACGCGCCCTATGTTGCTTAACCATTGTGATCGTTTTAAGATCACTCAGGCAGCCGGGGATACGAGCGATTTGCTATTTACATTGTGAGTTTCAAATAATTCCTTCACAATTTAGCTGAAACATAATTATGTCGTAAAAAGAGCAACTTTGTAGCTCCAAGCCTTTCAGCTTAGTCGCCTTAATTCAGGAAAGGTAAATTCGACACGAAGCCAAGTGATTTGCGGATTTCCTCACGATATAATGGAGCAAATCAAACGATTATGCATGTCGTCTAATGGAATTGCAACTGGAGCGACGAGTTAGTCAAATTCGCTCGTGGCGGCGATATAATGTCGTATGCTAATAAATCGAAAGCGTTATCGCCAACTAGTTTGCGACGATCGACAAATACTAGTGCGGACAGTAGCTAAATTTGACAAATAAAAACAAAAATTAAAGGGGGTTGGAATGTGACTGTGGCACTCCATATTAAAAAATTAAGTAGTTTGATCAGGACAAGTAAAAATGTTAAAAGCGACATCGCACATAGGGTTCAGAAATATTATGATTTAGTTTAAATAGATAAATAATATCGACGAACCGCTACAAAATTATATATATGCACCTGTCTGTAACGCGCTACATCATCACAGATGTAATTTATGTAATATATTTTTACAACTTAAGTATAGTATCTTTTGTAGTAGATATTTTATTTTCATAATAAAAAAAATGGCTGCGATAATTAAATCTGTAAAACCAATATCTGTAAGATAAATATTAGAAATATAAAGAATTAATAGTAATAAGGTAGCGTTACCCGGTTGTCAGGATGTGGTTGTCAGTTAAACTTAATTTAGGTAACTTTATTCCAAGTTTAGTTGTAAAATACTTAAGAGCCATCCATCAGTCGCTTCTTTAAGTAAACCGACCTAACTTAATCTAATTCTAAATATTTCTCAACTGGGCCTTCATTTCACAGAACAACTATTCATTCGATGTCCATGGCAAAGATTAACCCACAGATTACCAAGTGGGAAGACTCTGATGCACAATGTACATCGAAATGTTGTAATAAAATATGAATTGTAATTTTATGAATCGCAGCATTAAACGCACCACTTTCGAGCGCGCGTCGCTGCGCGTGCGCGGGTGCTTTTGGCCGCGCGCAGCCTCCCGGGCGCATCAGCGATCACATTTCCGAGGTATAAAAGAAGGTTACATGACGCTTAGCGGAACCATTGCTCGGCTGATTCTGACCCGCACTCTGTCTCTTCAAATTCAGGTACAGCGAGGTCGACCAAATAATGCCGGTCCGTATTTTCGTGGCAAGAAGGTCTATAATTAAACTATCATTGAAGTCAACTAGATTTGATATGTGAATTTGGATACCCGAATATTGCCGACCGACATTATTAAAGTGGTAGTGATAGATCGTAAGTGATGTAACGAAAGTGAATAAATTAAGTGTTTAATAGTGATTTTTATGGTGAAGTGTGATTATTATTATTTACATTAATAAAACGAGTTTTGTTTGTTTCTCGACAGAGAGTGAACCGGTGACATTTGGGACGCAAAATGCGGTGGCGTGCTTTGGTAAATACTTGTTTCATACTTGTTTACACTTGCAGGTAGTAAAATGGGCGTCAAGTACTTATAATGGCAAAACACTTTAAATTTATTATCTGACAAATATAATAACGGCAGACTGAACTTAACATAAATGGCGCTTGTTCTGCAACACTTCTGAGTAGTGAAATATATTTCTATACGAGCTTATAACTACTCAGAAAGTTAAGAGTACACGAATACTCTACTTACTCGTAGGTTGACACTACAAAGGTTGACTTTGAAATAATAATTTATGGATTGACCAGCTATCTTCTGAAATTTTTGCATTTGTCCATTACAAGAAACCACGTTACTTATGTAATAATAATTTTGCTGTTTTTCAAGTTATTTTTTACACATTCAAAAATTGATATCGAAATATATGTAGTTGACCGTTGTAGTTGTAGTTGTAGTTGAATAGTTGACCTCTTAAAAAAATATTAAAAGAATATTAAAGACGTATGTCTTTAATATTCTTTTATGCAAAATGAGATATAAAGTGAGATACCAACTTTTAAAATCTTTTTGATAAGAAAGTGATATTAAGTTACTGTAAATATACATTAAAATTTCCCGTTACATTTATTACCTACACTTAAGGATCCGATCCACATTCCACGCAAAATGTCATAATGTATCATCTATCGCAGAAGAACGAGTCGAGCTCGAATTGAAAGACTGATAGATAAATAGAATATGCTTACATTTCTTCCTTCTTTTAGCCCAGTGTCGAATGACAATTGTTAATCATGGTACCATATGGTCTGGTTATATATGCCGTCAGGAAGTCCGTAGATTAGTCATGGTATGGTCGCATGGGTATGGTCTTTACACTTGAATTCCAAGCATAATTAAAGCACTCTAGCTGCCAAGTACCCGAATTATATGTTTAGATGTTCTCGTTTTAAAGGTTTCTCGTTTTCCGAAAGGTTCTCGTTTTAAAGGAGAGAACTGCTTTGAACTCGCTGGAAAAGTTAGCTCAATATTTTAAAGCATAATTAAATTGATTTGAAATTTGCTACTTTGAGTCCTGTGGTATGATTTATAATCTGGCTTACTAGGGACAAGTGGACATAAAATTATCTGGAGTCTAATTATCTGGCAATAAAAGGGTATCAAACCAATGATATGCCATAGTACCATATGACCAATTTAGACATCCTTTTACAATTCGTCTCTAATTTTTTTCTTGTCTCCGTCTATAATTGCCTGGCAGAAAATTATTTTAGTAATAAGGCCGCCAATAGTACCATATTTTTAAATGATTTATGTTTTTGTGTTCTCTGTGTACGATAAAGAATATTTTATCTATCTACAAGAATTAAAAATATTAGAATGTGCAAGCGAGATAGATAAAAGATAGAGCGACCTGCAATGAGAGCGAATGGCAATGGAAGGTATATATCAACATCACAGACTGGCTTGGTACACTTAGTGTATGTACTGATGAGCACGTCCATGGTGGCCCCATTTTTAAATAATTTCACAAAAATAAGAGTAGGTTCTCAAAGCGTATGTGTTTGAATTTACCAAAACATGGTAATTACATTTAAGTACCTATGAAAGTAATGTAATTTAATTTTCCCGTTAAAGTATTCAAATGTGAAACGTAAAGAGCGGTTTTTTAGCGTTGTCAAACGGTACACATGGATCACAAGGCTGTGGTACATAATGTAACTCTTACCTACATAATATGGTCACGGGGATAAAATACCTGAATTTACTATTTAGATAAAAGGTATATTTTAAAGTATCTACAGGGGGGAACATAAAAAACAAATTATTACTACAGATAGAAACACAGAAAACACTTAAAAATATGTTATCTTCTAATAACTTTATCCGAAACTTGATATGCATATATTCCTCTGTCTCTATATATGTATCGCAGTAGTTCTGTTACACCTATTCTATGATTAAGCGTGACAAAGTACAAATCACCGCAAAACTTACTCTACTAAGTGATGTTGATTCTACGGTACATGCCGTATCCGTTAATTTTTCACGCTAGTATAATGGACCTTATAAATCGGTACCCAGCCACGATTACTATTACCAAAATTATTATGGCAGTTTTATTTTGAATATTACCAAAATTACGTAAGTGTTTTCATATGTGTAAGTGTAGCAGAAACTCGATATTTAAATTATGTCTGCTTCAAAATTTATCATAATAATGAGACTCACGTAACTGTATTTTTGATTCGTTTCTCTGCTTCAAATTCCCTCATTTGCAAACTAAACTAAATTTGAAAAGAGCTAAATCGCTAACTGTGAAGACTAACACCGTTATCAGACACTCGTTATAATCTATTTAGAGGCTAAAAATTCCACCCATGCCGGGATTCGAACTCGCAACCTCTGGCTTACCGTGCCAGCGCTCTTTCCACTAAGCTCAGTTGGAAGAGCGCTGGCACGGATATCCAGGGGTCGCGGGTTCGAATCCCGGCATGGGTGGAATATTTAACCTCTAAATAGGTTTTTAAAATTGTCTTTAGCACGGGTTTGTGCACAAAAAAAAGAATATACTCGTTATACCTAATATCGAGTGCCTCAGGTGTTCAAATACCTCAGCGCTTGAAATTGTCAATCCGCGGTGGGCACGCGTGGTAATTAAGAACACGCTCTGAGAGAAGTCCTGTGTCCTGCAGTGGGACGTTTATAGCCCACATGAAAAAAGAACTAAGTAATACTCGACGGGCGAATGACAAGAGATCGCGATGCACAGTAGACAAGTGGCGACTTCTTGGGTCGGAGGCCAAGACCCACTTCGGGTCGCTGAGCCAGCGAAGTAAGTACGTAAATAATACAATTTACGGTGTACTGAAGAGAAGAAAATATTTTGATCTAGGTTAGTAATATTCTGTCAATAGCTTAAGCTAACAACGTAGGGCACTTTGTCCAAATCAATTAAAAACTGATCCAATGTGTTGATTGAAATATCTATAAGAAGTTAAGTTGAAATATGGGTTATACTGAGTCACCCATACGTTTAAATTGAACTGTAATGTCTTATGAATAGACACTATTTAAATATAATTGGCAGTGATGATAGACCAAAGACCATAAACAAACAAATGTCTCCTAATTGTTAGGTTCCAGTTAATTCTAGCCATTTCCTAACACGGCCGGTTACTTAATGCCAATTACGGCTTTGAGCTTTTATCTGGGATTCAATTAGACCCAACCAAGTGAAAGACACACAAACTAAGGAAACAGCTTTTGCACAGAAGATAAAATCCGCTTTAGTGAAATAATTAGGTACAAAAAATTGGCTCTATAGGTATTGGAATAATGGTAAACCTGAAAAAGTTTTCTTAAATGTAAAAGTAAAATACCTAATTGTTGAAATTTATATAGATTATTATTTTACGTACAATTATTATATTTATTATCTTGCGATATATTAAGCTTGCCTGAGACGCATTTCAAAAATGTTTTAAGTACACTTTGTGCCCAAAGGGCTACTATAACGTAAAGGATTATTTAGATGACAATGACGTCTGGAATTAAAGCTCTGGAATTCTGGAATTAAAATACAATGCATGAGTTATAGGTTTTAAAATAATTATGTAAACTCTGTTAGTTAAGGACTAAAACAAAACAAAACACTAAGTTTGGAGTCTTTTGTCCATTTTGTCTCCAGAATGATCTAGATTTTGAAATGGACTCCTAGTTTGAATTGTAACGTTCATTAAGCCGCAGTTTTTGCGCTACTTTGAATAAAAACTTTTCTTTTTATTTCAATGTTTAAACTTGATTGTGACCATTTGAATGAAAAAACAAAAGTATTAATAACGCCCACACAACACATTCACTTATCATGCTGACGACGCGCGTCTTAACATTTAAAGTGTCGATTTTCCTGTACATTAACTGTCAAATTTTGACAAACTAGGATACCCAGGTTATATGGTAACTAGACAAGGACATCACAAATATGGAAATACACTCAGACTTAGGCCATTATGTAATAACGTGACAAGTTTTTATTATAAAACACCTTCGAAACGGCTTCACCGAGTTTAATAAAAAAATTGTGTATATTTAAAATAATATCGATGCTGAGACAATGCCTTGCGTTATTTAAAACTTTGTCGCAAAGCAGTTTTGAAAATGTCTGAAGAAGTCGAAATATTTGTCATTTAAATTAGTTATTATGTTTTACAATTAAAAAATATTTAAATTTTTAAAACCTATTTAGAGGCTAAAAATTCCACCCATGCCGGGATTCGAACCCGCGATCGGTGGCTATCCGTGCCAGTGCTCTTTCCAATTGAGCTAATGGGCGACTCACCGGCATCAGTGAAATTTCACTGGTGGCGGGTTCGAATCCCGCCATGGGTGGAATTTTTAGCCTCTAAATAGGTTTTTAAAATTGTCCTTAGCACGGTTTAATACATTAAAAAAAAGAATATAATATTTAAATTTGTTTTTCCATTACTTAATCTATTTGGGCCTTCTGTTTATTCTTTTATATAAAAGCAGTAAAATGTGCAATCTACAGACAGACGGACAGACGGAAGCGTTTCTGACTCACACATTTGTGAGAATTGTGTCATCTCTATTGTTTCATTGGGCCGCCTCTGAAGTAAGTGAAAAGTGAAAACAAAATGTGGTGTGTTTGTTTCGAAGTAATTAATTGTTTTCATTATTATTTACTTATTTAAAACGTAACATAATACAGGTGATACTGTACATTAAGACTCGCCCAACTGTTACGTTTGATGGCGAGATCGCTTGTAATAAATTTGCTTAGAAATAATACTTCAGTAAGTGATTTTCAGTTATTTTCATTATTATTTATTTCAAACATAACATGATACACTACATTTAACTCGCCCAACTGCTACGTTTGATTGTGAGAGATTGCTCGTATTGAATTGGATTTAAACTCTCAATTAGAGCTGTAATTGAATAGAACTATTAGCTATGTTAGCTTAGAAATAACTAATTTGACGGAACAGAACGCAACCTTATAAACTATCGAAATTAAGTCACTAAACATAATAATTGGATAAAGTAACCAAATGCAAATATAAATTAAATTACAAAGAAAAAATTAAATCACACTCTGCTATTTTAAAAACCTATTTACAGGCTAAAAATTCCACCCATGCCGGGATTCGAACCCGCGAACTCTGGCTATCCGTGCCGGCGCTCTTTCCAACTGAGCTAATGGGCGACTCACCGGCATCAGTGAAATTTCGAACCTCTTTACAATATTCTCTGTTTAAAAACCTATTCAGAGGCTAAAAATTCCACCCATGCCGGTTTTTAGTGTTCAGCCTCTGAATAGGTTTTTAAATTTGTCCTTAGCACGGGTTAGTGCATTAAAAATAATATAATATTCTCTGTATTACATACTCTGCTATTGTTTTGTTTAATTGTAGATACCATGAAAGCCGCTAAATAATTAAATTACATTCTAAGCTTTAATCGCTCCATAAACTTAACGTAATGCACAAACGCACTGTAAATCATAAACGCATGATGTAATATTACACCACCATTGAGGTAATCTCCTCTTTTAATGTTAAGTTACTTCATACCTCATCGTATTACACGTGTCTCAGAAACGTTTTCCTTGTTTTGAAACTTAAATACCAGAGATTTGTAGCTTTGCATGCGGATTTTTGCAACAGCTTGACCTCTGTCACAGATTAAGAACAATACAAAAGATGCAGACAAGATCGATCTTATTTATAACGATTACACTGAAACACTCTGAATGGCTTTTTATTTAATCTGTTAATAATTTTAGTGTATGTTTTTGGAGTGTCTTAAATAATTGGATTTTTATAAATAAGGCTATAAATATTGTAACGTAAACATAACTTCATGTATTTTTGAAAAAACGGCCGAGAGCGTGTCACCTCACGCACTACGTAGGGTTCGGGTAAGGGTAGAAGGAGGAGTCTTTAACTGCGTAACAGAACTAACAACTTTATCAATTGAATTTGTACAAAGATTCCCTTTTTGTACTTGGTTTATAATATGTGCTATAGCCCTCTATTCTATTTTTCTATTTTTCCATGCTTCTTCAGTCAATCGTTAAGTTGAGAAAGGGGGGAACGCCCTACTCTACAATATAATTGTGCTTTAAAGACTAATATATATCAAACGGATCCCTGAATAAAAAATAATCTTACATACACTCACAATATTTTTAAACGTCCAATGACACAGCGACCCTATACTATGGTGTAGGTAAGAAAAAGAATTGCCTCCCTAAGTTAGGTATAGACAAGTACGTTAAAACATATTTTTTAAGATTTTAGCTACTGTTTTGTTGGGCGTGATTAATATGTAGGTATACCTATTTATGCCAAATTTTAACTTTTTAATACTCGTCATTCCTGAGCTGAGTCACAGACTGAGAAACTGACAGACAAACGGTCAAGGCATTGCACTTAAATTGTTCGTGGCTTTTTTGGTACCTCTATTTATTTTATTTAACGAATCAGGGAAACTATATGATATAAGCACCCAAGATTCTGTTGAAACTGTTGCTTCTGACGGAGGAGTGTAAGTTAAACGGCGAGTATTGAAACACTTATCGTTTGTTGGAAAACCTGGTGGCTGTGGCACCACCTACCTATCTATAGCTATGCATAAACAACGATCCTCCCTCTTGTTGACAATCCCAGGAATATTATAATATTAAACTAATATCTTAATTTATGTAGAAGCGTTGTAATTAATGCAAAGAAAGTGTTTGTAATTAACTCTAGGCAAGGGACGCAACAACCTATTGCAACAGAACCAATTTTTTTTAAACTGTCTTAAATCTTAAACGTAAATGATGATTAATTGGTTTTAAACTTTAAAACGTCTTATTGTAAAGAGTTATAATAATGAATTTACGCAAAGTAATATGCAGCCGATAGCAGATCAACCTTTACATCATAGTTGCAAAGTCACCCGAGACTTGGCAGAGTAGTGCATGGATAATGTGCTGTCGACTGTATACTCACCAGCCGATTAACCTATGTAACTCAGTTGAAAAGTTGTCCATAAGATGTAATTTAACTTGCATGTAGACGTTGATATTAAAGCCGTAGGTAGCCAATGTAAATACTAGAAATAAAATTAAAATTTCGTTCCCAAGATTTATGACGCATGCACTCATGAAGCATTGTTTACTTTTCTATAATAAAATCCCTGAAGATATATTAAGCTTACCTAAAACGCGGTTCAAAATATGTGTAAAGTACACTTTGTACAAAAAGTTCTACTAACATAAAGGATTATTTAGATGACAATGATATCTGGAATTAAAGCCATTACAATGAATGAGTTCTATATTTTATAATGATTACGTAAAGACTTTGAAAAGACTAAGTTTGGACTTTTCTTGTCTATTTTTTCTACAAAATCATATAGATTTTGAAATGGACACCTAGTTTAACTTGTAATGTCCACGAAGCCGCGGTTTCGATGCTAATATGAATAAAACCTTTTTGATTGACTGATTCATGTGCAGTGGTCTGTAGCAGTGCAGTGGTCTGTAGCAGTACAGTGCTACACATCATAAAAGTCCCTTCGGGAATCTACGTTCGCGCAGACTAGGAAGAAGTGTAACGAAAGTACCCGAAGCTATAAGTACATTCAACATGATCTTTAACCGATACGGTTAAGGTGCAGAATTGATTGCCGCAGTAGCGCTACCTATTTCGCCCACGCTAATATTGCCAAACTAATAGTCACCAGCATCGAGGACGTTAAATCAACCAATAGCAACAAAGGCCTGCCATAAAATGAAACTATCTGATTGGTCGATCAACTTGCCGCACATCCAAAATTTGGTCATCTGCGCAGGAACATCCGCGAGACTTATTTCTTGTGTAGCACTGTACCTAGATATGACGATAAAAGAAGACGATGATTATACACAGTAGATTAAAGCGCGCGAATTGCATAAGAATGCGTGATGATTATCGCTTTGATTCTTGACAGATGAATGAATTGATGATGACCCCTTGGTGAACTTCTTTCAACTAAGTGCGGTGTGATGTCCAGATTGTTATCATTATAATAATGATAAAAGCAGAGTTACGTAGCTGTAACACCTACATACATAAAGTTGGAGTTCTTATACACTTAACTGAGTATTTGAAATTCATAACATTACATAACAGTCTTTCACATATTTTTTATATGTATGACGGAAAAAGTACCATCATACGTGTAAAAACATATAAAGGATGAATACACTTGTTAAGGTAAAATTTGGTGATTCTATTTTAAATAGCAACTGTTATTGCTAAGTGTGTAACCCATGTCTAAGTTCACAATAAATATTGTTATTCTTATTCATAAACGTCAGTTTTTGTCAAGGTTTTGTAAAGTTTTTTCAACTTTGACGTTCATAACATGCACATTAAGTTTATATTTCCTAAGGAAACGAACTTTTCTACTTAGTCTCGGATGTCTTGGATGTTATCTATGTATTTATTGTATTAAATCTATCGTCCAGTTAGCACACGCAGCACAAGTTATTTAGTTGTCCTTAGTATGGATCTTACGAGATCTGTGTAATATGCCCATGAATATTTATTAATTTATTTATTCATAATGTCCATACATCTTCTATAATATAAAAATTAATCGCAGAATCTGATGGTAAGCGCAAATCTCGAAAGCAGCTGAACCGATTTCAATAATTCTTTTTTTTTAGAATATTCCTTGAAGTACGAGGATGGTTCTTACGGAGTGAAAAATAAAAAAAAAATTAAAGCATCGACTGATTGGCGGTACGAAGTTCGCTGGGTCAGCTAGTTGAATATAAACTTATGCATGTTTCCCGAAGTGTAAGGCCTCTGTCTACCTCTGCATTTATTATTGTTAATTAATGTCACCCTGATAGAGAGCAGGGTCAAATAAAATCAGTAGGTAAATTCAAATACATATTTAGACTATATTTGCGCTTGCTCTGTTAGATAACATTGCATAAATTTGTCTTTAGGCAATTCTACATACTACCAACCACACGCCTATTCATCGAGTCCCTACCGGTATCAGTTATCTTGTTTAAATTAATGATTTTGAATACTAATAGGCGTTATCTTTGCAAAAAACCTGTTACCTATCCTTTTATACCGTAAAATTTCAATTGAATATTCAAAAATCCACAAGGCACTTTCTACTAAATTCGAAGTGAGATAAAATTTTGCAAATACGTTGTCATGTGACATGGTACGAGTAAATAGCTCTCGAGGGATAACCTCACGGTGAAAAGGTCAGGGGCGGTCATACTCGTATTATGTTATTACGAACACGTAAGGGCTGAAGGAGGTAGCGTTAGACATGAGTTAAGAACGTTTAAAATTTAACTGGATTCACGGTGACGTTTTTGTAGATTTACAGTAGAATGTGTTGCAATAGTGGCCTTTGTTTATCTTAGTTTGAGAAACCGTTTTAAGTTTTATCCCTGTAGTTTTGTCTGTCTCTAACTGAGGAATTTGGCTGTAGAGTCACGTTGAAGGCTTTTTTACTTGGGCGTGTTGGGTTCATCACTTATTTGTTTTTGTTACATCGAATGTGTAATTAATGTGAACGATTATAAGAGCTCGGTTGCTCACGTTTGTTTGGCAACGTTGTGCAAAGGCACGAGGAAGTGTTTATCTGCCGTCAGCCGCGTGTTCCCGTCCTAGGCCTAGCAGGACTTGCTCCACCACTTTCGCTCCCAGGGCATTGGTATAGTCAATAAAAAGCTTTTACTCGGTGGAAATAAGTGTTAAAATCGTTCGTTACACCATCGAGTACTAGTATCAGCGGAAGGATTTTACTCGAATTCTTTTTTGTGCTACTTACGTTACTGATCTTATTGCCAAGTGTAATGAGAGTTGCTTACATAGTCACATAGTCAAGTTATTGGATATAGATATAAAAGTAGTCGTTAAAATACTTGAAGCTGGTAGTGCCCATATTGCTAGCCATTTACGACTACCCAATTAGGCACAACAAATTATAAGGAAACGGACGTGTGTCTCTTATAGACAGTGCAAAACATTGATGATAAATGTGATTATGTCACGACAGTAACATCACTAGGCGTATTGGGTGGCGCATTAATTTTGCTGTCTCTCGATCAGCATAGACCGTAGGATCATAGGGGTCGTGGAAAGCGGTAGGTGGGTCGCGCGCCTGTTGCGCTGCGAGAAAACCGCCGCGTTATGCAAGCGTGGGGCGATGATGCGATGCGCGATTATGCTCACTGCGCGGGCACCAAACACCCGTAAATAATGTACGATATCAACAATTTACTGCATCGCAAAGGCTACTATTAAACGGGTTGTTGCGTAACTCTTAGCAATTTAACAAACACACATTTGCAACTATAACAGTGTTCTAAAGCGAAACTAAATAGGCAATTGAGTCGATAGACAAATACGACATTACAGTTATGCAAATATGCCAGAAAATTTCACAAGTGCATCAGTGGTGATGGAAAACACTGAGATGTCAGATAATATGTTACGTTACCTAATTGCGCTCCGTGTCTCGCGTAGAGAGCCACATGCGAGGATCGCACGCAACTAATGAGATGTAATTTAGATTCTTTTTATATTCGACCCAAAAAAACTGGTAGATCTTAAAATGCCGAATGCCGTGCCACACTGATGGGTCATTGTCATTTAATAACGGACAAGATATATTATGCACACCAGGAATGCAATGTAAAGATTAGTTGCGAATTCAATTGTGGTTATAATCGAGACGTAGGAGAAAACTCGTCTTCATATTTCTTAATGCTCTCGCATTAAAACGCTTATAATTGTAGAATAAAATGGTCTTTTTCTCAAATTTCAGGTTATTATCTACGTGGTCGCGGCAACTGCTGTCGCTGACCCAGATCCGAAGAAGTATAAGCCCACATTAAAGGACAAGCAAGCAAGTACGTCGCTGACAGATGAAGAAAGAAAGTTCCTTAGAGAAGTTGAAACCAAGTTCGGCATCAAGAGCGATGTTCCTCTAGAGGTAGACACGAAAGAATCCGAAGTCAAAAACCAAGCAAAACTTCCACTGAAACTACCCTTTCCAGCTGTTGTAGCTATAGAGATAGTGAATGATACCAACTCGAAAGACACAAAAACTAAAGGCAAACGAACGATAGACGCTAACCTAGGTTATGGATATCGAACAAATAGTGGATACACCTACACATATTTTGGTAAACCTAATCAAGAGAAAGGCAAATTTATGATATATCCTTATTCACAAGAAGATATTCCCGCAGCAGACGGAAGTATGTCATCACAAGGTGGGCCAAGTGTAGTGGAAATTCAGCCATCACAAGCCTATGAGCTAGTACCAGTTAAAGATGAGCAACAACAATCCTCTTACGAGTACAAGAATCCTGAGACAGAGTTTAATACCGGCTACGAAAAGGTGCAAGGACAAGAGGCACCTCCACCACAATATCCTGAATCTGAATCCCCAACGTCTAATACTCTGTACACTACATATAACGGAGAACAATTTTCCGGACTCCAAGGGAACTTCCCACAAGTCATGTCCAACTACTTGGTCGACTCATCCCAATTATTGCAGAACCTTCAGTACCAGAGCGCTGGCCTAACTCAAGATCATCTCAGCTCTCACGGCCAGCAGAGTACGGACAAGAAAGTGGTGCCAGTATTAGTGCTGAGAATCCCCAGCTCCTATTTGAAGAACCCTTCAGCTGAATTATACGCTGATTTGCCAAAGAACTATCCGCTGTCAAACTATTTGAATAATGTTAACCTGCAAGAGTTAGTTAACGAATATTTCCAGAAGATTGGCTACCATAATGCTCCACCTCAAATCATGGCTTATCAGAGCCAAACTCAATTGGGAAATTCTGCTCAAATATCAAGCCAAGAACCTCAGCAGTACGGCAGCCCCTATAGCCGCCCTTCTTATACTAATTCAGACTATTCCGGAGTCCAATACTCAGCTGTTCAGCCGACCATAGCTAAGTACCCCTCTCAAACCTACCAGAGACCGCAGTACTACACCCAGCAGCAATCTTATCAAAAACCGCAACAACAGTACCAATACAACTACCAATATCAACCTCAAACGTCTGTCAAGGCACAGAGCTACTATTCCCAACCACAGCCGCAGTACTCCCAAGAGCAGTCGGCCGCGAATGCTGAAAGCCAACCTGAATCTATAAGCCATGTCGAGTACGGAACTTCTCATGTAACACCCGAGACTACGGTAGTAGAACAATATGAAATCGAGCACGGCTCATCACAGTACCAAGCACCTCAACAACAACAGCAGTCTTACACTGAGTATGAAGCACCTAAGGAACAAATAGATTATAATAGCGGCGAAGTTCCGCCGGCACCAGCAGCTCAATACGGAAGTCAATTAACACAAACACAAACACAGGACTTCTATCATAGTCAACAACAATCGCACGCGCAACCGGAAACTGAATCAATCGGCTACCCCTCATTCCCTGGCCAAGAGATCCATAAATACTTCCTTAGCGGTGAGAAATCTGGTGCTTCTCAAAGTTTCATCTACCAGAAACAAGTCAACGACGACTCCGCCAGTAAAACTATTGTCATCTCCGAAAACTATCCAAGCAAAGACCACACTCAAGCTATTCCTCACAAGCCTGCAAGGAAGCCTACAGAAGCTCTGCAGACAGTCAACTACGTAACGCCCTTGCCATACACGGCACACAAATACCACTCTCAGTACAAAGTGATGTCTCCCCAGACGGTCTTGAAAGGCCCTGAGCAGGTATCGTATGTCAATTCACACTCTTTGCCCATGCACTATTTAAATTCTGGTGAGACGTACAATCCTGAAGAAGAATACACGTTGAATCACCGTCAAATAGCCCCTATTGGAAGTCAGAAACCTTCGCCGTATCCGAAAAATTACCACAGTCATCCGAAAAGAATGATCAACAAAGACAAGCCAGATCCTCCCCCGAGGATCATCAAAAAGTCAGCTAAAATAGAACAGAAAAAGTCTTCGTAGTTTAGTAATTAGGTAGTAAAGTTATAAACACTTAACGATGGCGAGCGAATACTCATGTTCAAGTAAGTCAATATGGTATTATTAAGTTTTCACTCAGTTTTCAGCAGATAAACAAGTGCCATATCGAAAGATGATCAAACTCAATGAGTAGAACTTTCTGGAAATATTATGTTTACGCCATCATTAAGCTGTTGAATTTAGCATCTCATTCAAATGTGCTGTTTAGCAGATTGTAAATAAATTGTAGTTAGGTAGGTAATTAAAATAAATTGTGAATTAGGTTAATTTTTCAGTTACTTTGTAAGCGAATTTGTTGTTAAATGTGTAACCAATATATACGAATCTTATATTTTATACGAATTTATATACCTTACGAAAGTAGTTATTCGGATATAACAAATAACTGATTATACACCAAAATCTTCTCTGCTTTGTGAAAGAAACTGTCCGTCTCACCTTGTGCAATATATTCTAAGCCTAGATAAAGACACCAACGCCTAATAAAACATTTGATCTTGTTGTTTTGATCTAATTTTCAACATTAAGGCAACTGTGAACTAATAATGTCAATACAATCGCTTGTCCTGGTCCCAACTAGAATACACTGTGTTATGGCAAGGATATCGCAAACACGAAACACCAAAACAAATAGTAATATTGTACAAAAACGATACGATACAATATTAACCCTTGTATGTCCCCATTGCTGGGGCACGGGTCTTTTCCTGCGTCGCAGAAAGGTTAGGCCATACTCCACCACGGGGGCCATGTCCGGGTTGGTGGAGGATTGTACAAAAACATCAAAGGAAAATAAAGGTACTCACATACCTTACAATGATTGAACTATAACATGATAACGTAAAACAATTCAGGGTATACCAAATTTCTATATACATCTAACATCTTAGATGAAACAATAGAAATGACGAAAAAATATCAGCTGTTCCTCACATTTCAATGCTGCAGGTAGTGACTTTGGTATCGAACCGCAGATTTATTAGGGATTTTAAGATTATCCAGTAGCAACGCTTGTCGAGATATTGAACACCCAATTTCGGATTTATATGGGGCAGTGCATCGGTCAAACATTTGTCTCGGCATATAAAGTCAACAGCACACCAACCTTTAGACGCCAGTAAAATATACTTATCTATGCTTTAGACGCGTAAACTCTATTCTTTTATGACAGGTAACTTTGCAACAAAAATAAGTGGTTAGGTACGCCAACAGTATGTTCGCGTGTAATTTTTCATTAACAAAGAAATTAACGCTTGCAAGGCTGAATGTCTATACGTAGGTAAGCTAAGGGTTAATTTACTTTTCTTGTAATTTCGTGTAATTTACATATTGGGCTACGGGAAGTTCAAAATTCGCGCGCTCCGCTGCAAATCCCTGCAGCGAGTAGTTTTTGACACGACGCATCTACGTCGTGGTAGTTGTCTGGAATGGGCCGGCATAAAAAGTCGATCTCATCCCGGCTCTCGGTGTGTTCTCTCTCCGAGTGAAAGACTTGACACCCAAGGCGCGTCGAAGGGTCTTAATACGCTGATCATATCAGAAGACCATCGTACTAGTGCCTCCAGCAAAGTGCTTGTGACGGTCGCGCACCGCATCGCTGGTCAGCATACGTTCGACCATTCCTTTAAGAAACTCTCATCAAACAAGTGTTCTGGATCGCAGTGTTGTTCTGAGAAGCCCCTGGACCAATGCAGATTGCTGGACTTGCAAGGTTGGTAAATCTTCCTATTTATCTGGGGAAAATAAATAGTAAAGCCTGCAAGCGGTAGTAGACGCCGCAAATCGTATTTTTTCGTGTTTCAAACCAGCCCCCAATTGTGGGTACGCATCTTGTGACGCGTAATTTCCTTCGAGCCTTCTTTTACCGTCCAATAAAGTTTGAAATGCCATCGACTGTAGGTATATTTGTGAATTTATAGAAGCAGGTACTTACTAAATGTAAAGGTAAAAATTGGAATGACTGTTGAGTGTTTAAGGGACTTGATGTCTCAGAGGTAAGTCAAATGAAACCACGAGATCGAATGCCACAATTATATATATTATGTACAGTTGACAGCATAACAATCTTTATAATCTATGCACTCTCCTTTTTTCGTTATGGGCGACAATGCAGATGAAAGATATGTTGATGTGCTGTCGACTGTACGGCGACAGGGGCAATACTAGAAGCCGACAAAAAATAATAGTAAATGCCAACTTCTTGTCATACTTCAGTCCACACTGTGTATATCAGCAGCATAACTGAGAAGTATTTACTCGAACGCTCCGATATCCGGAAACTGGTTTAAATCTGGCGCACGTACAAAAGCTAAGCTGTAATAAAATTAACATTGATATAATATTGGTAGATGTGTTGTAGGTGTTTGCACTTTGAACTCCTTATAAATTAAACCACCTACCAACGCAGCGGGCAGTCATCAAATGTTTATGGGTTAACCCTTATTCGATGACCTCACATTCGATGACTGCCCGCAGCGTGCAAAAGTCACTTAAGTATTTTGCCAAAGCTTAATCAGGTAAACAAATGAAAAAAACATTTATTGCGTAATTCAGTAGACATATTAACATAATTGTTCTTTAAGAGAAGAAGGGGTGCCCCTCTTAAAGACCAATTGTTTTGGTTAAACGTATAAGATTCGATGCACATTAAAAGTGGCCAAAAGACACTAGACCAAAGTGTAACTAAGAAAAAAAAAACATCTATTAACAGATTGTTAGTGAACAAGAAATCGGAAGCTAATGTTCTGTAGTGGGCATTTTCGCTGCGTGTGTAGTTTCACTCTCGTTTCTTGTGAACTTTTCCGCATTTCCCGGTGTTCCGGTTTTCCGGCGGCGGACTGCGGAGTCAGGAAAGGCGGCGTAGGGCGAAGTTGTGGGGTCGGTTATTAGCGTTGAAATTAAGGAAACGCCGGTGAAAATTATATTACGCTGCAGGCCGGGCCTACTGTGTTTTGTCTTAATAACCTACTTGTTAATAAATATTACATTAGTTTTCGTACCACTAAATGTTTTTATATGGAAGTAGTCGTATATTTTATAGCTCACTTACGTAACATGACTTAACAATTATAAACAGAACAGAAATTAATGTAGGCTCAACAAGCTGTACAGGCCATAACAAAATTCCTACAACTAAAAATGCTAAAATAAGGGAAAAAATTTAAATTGCAAAAAAAATATCAGATAGCATTAAAATGTGAAAATTAATTTGCAAAAATCCGCTAAAATCCTAGAAGCTTCTGGGATTTTTAGCGGAATTTAGCAAAGTAATTTTCACATCTTAATGCTATTATGGATTTCCGCAAACTAACGCCTGATTTAACTATCAGATGTTACAAACTTATTTAGATTAGTAACTCGGCGGTCAATTACCATCCGATTTGGAATCGGTTGGGGAGTCGATAATTTTCATACGTTATTTCTGTTAACTGACTGAATCAATATATTGGATAATATTGACTGTCAAACTCAGTCAGTCTCTCATTTTTTTATTTATAATGTAGCCTATATACGTACCACTGCAGGGCACAGGACTTCTCTTGGAGAGTGAATATGGGCTTAATCACCACGCGTGCCCACCGCGGATTGGCTGTGGTCGGATTGTATTCCTTCAACGTTAGCGAGAGGTATTTGTCTAACGACAGCGCCATCTTTTGCATGTCGTTGTAGTTAAATCATATAACCATCTGTATATTTATCATTGTACTAGGATAAGCAGAGAAACGAAATATGATTTACCAACTAAAACACCTCTCGTCTTTTGAATATGCTCCACCAAGTCTTCTACATCACCTCTGCATCGGGGACGATGAGTATTGCTACTGTAACATTACAAATAAGTAGCTTCGGTAACGTCGTCAGGCTATACTAGTCCACTGCTGGACATAGTCCTCCCCTAAAGAGCGCCACGTCGTGCTATCATTGGGGGTAATGCATAAATGGGATAGTCGCCTTTTACGACACCCGCGGGAAGAATTGGATTGGTGCTGTTCTCTAGGCCGATACCACACAGCAGGTAACGAACATCCTATAAAAAATACAAAATGGCACTTTTGACTACTCAAGTAACTATTCAGAGTACACCCGTAGTCTCATAATCAGCAACGGGGCGTTACGATCAGCGTAGGGTTGATTAGACTGCGGTCTCTGGGCAAAGCATATTGATGAGGATCACGTAGGGCTCGTGTTTGCGCTGCGTTTTACGATCGCAATGAATATTGGGGAATGGACTGGAGTAGACAGCGTCAAAGATCCGTGTCTATTAGAGGAGGATATGTAGAGGTGTTGGTCAACCTCTAACAGCGGAGAGGGACTGAAAAAGGAAAAGCTCGTTACTGTAAAGTTTGATTTGTGGGCTTGTACAATCGATATGCTGAGCGAGACAGGTTAGCAATAAATATTTAAAGACATATAGAAAGAACATTTTCATCTTCAGTGTTACGGATTATAATTAAAAATAGTCCTTGATCGATCGATACATACACACACAAAATTTTTTTCAATATACATTTATGTACCCTTTAAACGTCCCACTGCAGGGCACGGACATTCTCTCAGAGAGAGAAAGAGAGAGTATGGCACCGCGGATTGGCAAGTTCAAGACACCTTAGAAATTCAGGTTTAGTCACGATGTTTTATTCGCCGTTAGCCACTGGTATCGCTACTATAACTTCACAAGTGTTCATAACTTAGGAAATAAAGTCATTGGCGTACGCCTGGATTTGAACCCACAACCTCCCGATTGAGAAGCCGGAGTTGTACCTCTCCGCTACCGCCGCTCTACACATTCACATCTAGCGAAAATTTATCAGTTGTCAATTTTGTATCGGGGACATCGCGAATCAATAATATGCCGCCATTCATTTCCGTTCATAGCTCAAATGGTTCGAACAGAAATAGTATTTTTTTGTGATTCGCGATGTTCATAGATATTGACGGGTCCAATCGCGACCCGTTTAATATATAACTAAGAGATACAAATGACTTTATAGCTTTTTTATTCAAGAAAGATAAAGAGGAATTAATTTTTATATTTACAGAAGTAGTAACCTCCCTTTTATTTTATTTTGTTTCCATTCAGCACAAGTGATAGTCTTTACACTATTTTTTATTTTTAATGCACTAACCCGTGCTAAGGAACAAATTTAAAAACCTATTTAGAGGCTAAAAGTTTCACCCATGCCGGGATTCGAACCCGCAACCTCTGGCTATCCGTACCAGCGCTCTACCAATTGAGCCAATGGGCGACTCACGACATCAGTGAAATTTCGAACCTCTTTACAATATTCTCTGTATTACGTACAGGCAGCGACATCTGACTTAAGCAAATTGCATTACTTACAGCCCCGACTACCTACTTTGCAGTTAGGTTTTAACATCGGAACGATATCACTGTACCCACATGATTACACTATTTTTTATTTTTAATGCACTAACCCGTGCTAAGGAACAAATTTAAAAACCTATTTAGAGGCTAAAAATTTCACCCACGCCGGGATTCGAACCCGCAACCTCTGGCTATCCGTACCAGCGCTCTACCAATTGAGCCAATGGGCGACTCACGACATCAGTGAAATTTCGAACCTCTTTACAATATTTTCTGTATTACGTACAGGCAGCGACATCTGACTTAAGCAAATTGCATTACTTACAGCCCCGACTACCTACTTTGCAGTTAGGTTTTAACATCGGAACGATATCACTGTACCCACATGATTACACTATTTTTTATTTTTAATGCACTAACCCGTGCTAAGGAACAAATTTAAAAACCTATTTAGAGGCTAAAAATTTCACCCAATTACTAATTAATTAGTAGAGCGCTGGTACGGATAGCCAGAGGTTGCGGGTTCGAATCCCGGCATGGGTGAAATTTTTAGCCTCTAAATAGGTTTTTAAATTTGTTCCTTAGCACGGGTTAGTGCATTAAAAATAAAAAATAGTGTAATCATGTGGGTACAGTGATATCGTTCCGATGTTAAAACCTAACTGCAAAGTAGGTAGTCGGGGCTGTAAGTAATGCAATTTGCTTAAGTCAGATGTCGCTGCCTGTACGTAATACAGAGAATATTGTAAAGAGGTTCGAAATTTCACTGATGTCGTGAGTCGCCCATTGGCTCAATTGGTAGAGCGCTGGTACGGATAGCCAGAGGTTGCGGGTTCGAATCCCGGCGTGGGTGAAATTTTTAGCCTCTAAATAGGTTTTTAAATTTGTTCCTTAGCACGGGTTAGTGCATTAAAAATAAAAAATAGTGTAATCATGTGGGTACAGTGATATCGTTCCGATGTTAAAACCTAACTGCAAAGTAGGTAGTCGGGGCTGTAAGTAATGCAATTTGCTTAAGTCAGATGTCGCTGCCTGTACGTAATACAGAGAATATTGTAAAGAGGTTCGAAATTTCACTGATGTCGTGAGTCGCCCATTGGCTCAATTGGTAGAGCGCTGGTACGGATAGCCAGAGGTTGCGGGTTCGAATCCCGGCATGGGTGAAATTTTTAGCCTCTAAATAGGTTTTTAAAAAAGTGTTAGTCTTGTATAGAAATATTCGGGCCTTACGACGTTATACGACTTTTGAAAATATAGTGCTTAGTAAATTTTCCGGGCTTTTCTGCTTTTACTTTATTTTACCAGCTACTTTATTGCATTTACCAAGTTTTTGGTTTTAGGAATTTTTTTTTGATCTTATTACCTTTTTTACATATCTTATTCTTTTTAAAATCGTAATTAGGATCTCCTTAAGGATAAAACACACCAAAACGATTGTGGTAGCGGTCGCATTTACTGAAGTGTTAGGTATTTAGTAGGATATTTGTATGAACAGCCACCATCGCGTTGGATTGTTTAATTTTTACAAAGCTATGTTACTTTCAAATTTGGCGCCTAAATACTTTTTGGAAAAATAAAGTTATGCGACTTGTAACTATATTTTTAAAATATCTACAGACAGATTTTGGAGTGCCAATAAAACACTTTTGAAGTGGTAAAACCGTTCAAATATAAACAATTATACAGAGAGTCTGCACCGTCTTAAGGAATAGTACATAAGCGGTTCACTGATTTTCAGAGTGTCACCACTATGTCGTGAACACTGTGGATGCGTTGTGGTTGTAAATGAAAAACAATGATTGAGGTGTTCCGACGCATTTCATAAATATCACTACAAGCCATAACTGCTGAACAATGCAAAATAATACAGGCTCTTCCCAGAATCTATAAAGATAGCATTCAGACAAACCTACACTTTGCTCTTATACTTCCTCGTGGATCGCAAAGCGAGATATGTAACAATAACATAATAATAATAACTTAGTGTTACAGGAAATGAGCGTAAACAAATGAAAGCGTTATGAATCAATGTTCCATCCACTCCCTTCGTCTTTGCATGGAGCTTAAGGAGTATTCACAATGGTCGTGTCTGGCTAGGCGTCGCATTACTGTAGTTATAGTCTTTTGGGCTTACTACAGTAATGCACCGATCGTTGTCGATATCAATAGAAATAAAAGCCCTAACGTAAATAAATCAAAATATTATATCGCAACAACATAAACGGCCTGTAATAAAATATATGTGATTAATTTGATCGATACATTACCGATTGACTACGATATCAACCCTTGATGTCCCCACTACTGTTAGCAGAAAGTTTAAGCCATACTCCAAGTCCGGGATGGTGGAGGATTGTAATACAGTGACGGGCCTTTAGAAGTTAACAAGCTGCCCATAAGGCCTCTGACATGACATAACGACTGCCATTTTATGACAGCCGGCACAAACGGCTTAACGTGCCTTGCGAGCACGGAAGCGCTCGGAAAAAATGCCACTTCCCAATTCCACTTTAATTATCTTACAAGGTAAGGAAAACAGTGTGCTGCGGCCAGACACACGAACAGCAGCACTCATTGACTGGCATAACGCAGGGGTCAGCCAGTCTAATTAATTTAGTCTTATATGACAAATCTAGAGATCTAAACATAAATTATACTTCATATTAAGAAAGTAGACATTTTATTAGGGACCTTCTTTAATTGTCCCTCCAAATCAAATAGGAAGTGGTTGCGTTGCCTTATTTATGACCAATAAACTCTTCTAGGATTGCTTTGCATGCAAAGGTTTAGTCGTAAAATTATAGTTTACATTACGAACGCTTAGCCAGTTTGAAGGTAGTTTATTCCAATAACTTTCGCCAGATGTAAAGGCACCTTTACGTACCTTACTCACTTGCCCTGAAGCGGGCAAGGTGCGCGTTTATCACAGATGCTTATGCGATGCTGGGTGTGGAAATGTTACCGAGGTCCAGCGTACACTGGGCGACGTAGTTAACAGTGATTGCCAAACCCCTGCCGAGGTCTATATATCCTGGACATTGCCAATTTACCTTCAAGTCTTGCCGCAGTGCAAACCACTATGTTTCTAGCAGGGAAATTGAGAAGAATTGATTTTAGGCTACGGATCTCTCGCCATTTCTCTCTCGAGCACACGCTTCAAATTTTCATTATGAAATCTTGAATACGAGAAGGTTGTATATTTGTTTTGTTATATTTCATTGTTAAAGAGTGTCACTAAGTATGTAAAGTGTAGTTGTAGAGGCTAAAGTTGTTTGGCTGCCCGAAACAATATTTGAGCAACAAATACCAAGACAAAAAAATTGCCTGTCACTTCCTATCTTAGCTGAGAGACGGCATCTTTCATTGCGAGTAAACGCAACATTTACAGACAGGACATAAGTAATAGTAATACAGTGTGAATCATGACCTAAAGGACCTATTTAAGCTTAATAGCACCCAGTAAAATATTGACAGTGCTTACAAGAGTTTCAGTTTGGAAAAGTGAGTAAAAAACTAAATAAACCACATGTTTCATGCACGCGAGCTTGAGACGACAGAACTCGTGATCAAATTACTTACATTAAAGAATGTAACCCTATCCGCTAATATGAAATCTTGTTAACGAATCTAGTCATCACTTGTTTGCAAGTCTTACTCCAGATTTCTCATGGACTCGGTGATTGTTTTTTTTTTGTATACTTTGGCCACTGACTGACAGCAGCTACAGATACGTACAGATAGTTCATTAACAAATAGTATACTAGAAACGAGTGGCTTGTTCATTTTAGTATCTTGGTTAGCCATGGCCATTTCCAGATAAAGGCCTGCGCAGAAGAGGGACTATCCCCCCGGTACTTTTTTGTCCGTCGATATAGATCTCTTATAAATCGTATCGAATAACGCACACGATGGACTAAAAGTACCCTGTACAAAAAGTCCCTTAAGTTACCGAGGACATCAAGAGACCGGACATGACAAAAGTTCGGTGTTTTCTTTTAAAACGCCTTTTCTTTTTCAACTTCATGTAAATTACAACACAATGTAATCTCAGAATATTTGCTTCCGTAGCGTACGCTTCAAACAATTTCCGGGGAACAAATTACCGCACACCTTAGGCGTTGAGTCCGCGACAAGTACTCGGAGGACATTTTTTACGATTCAGGGACTTCTATCCCTCGGGTACAAAAGTCCCTCGTCTGCGCAGGCCTTAACCTTCTACTCCAAATATTCTCAGAATTTGCAATATTCTCAATAAAAAGCCACTTAAACTCCCGCTAGGAAGAATATTCTCAAGGATAACCCGCGTCCGTCTGGGCTCCATCGGCACAGTTTGGCAACCAGCAGCCGAGCTGCATCAGTGTGCAGTCTCAGCGGGGGCCGATGCACAAACCAACTGCATCTAACGCTGCACACAGGCGCAGTGCCACGCTCCGCTACCCCCGTATATAAGCTTAGCACGGACTAGCCTTGAACTTCAATGCGCGTGCGACCGCGCTTGTCTTACGTACCGCAACCCTCGGGGTGACAGCCAGCCCTAGTGAGCGTGAAGTGAACTATGCAGTGAACTGAACTGTAACTTGCAAAGTTCATGTTGCCGGTGCCGGAACTTTTTTTGCCAGTGTGAGCAACGATGCCTTCCGTAAATAGATTGGTAAGTATTTGAATGATTTGTGAAGGGCAAGTCCTTGGGTTTCATTCCCGAAAGAATTTCAGAAGTTTAGTAAGCAAAATGAGCCTATTCAGAGACTTTACAAATAAACGCAACATAGAGAGGTATAGTACAATTTAGCTGGAGTTTAAAATGTTTATTTATAGTTATGAGGTTATTTAAATTTTGAATTCGTTATGAATGACTGAAACTAACTAGAAAACTATGTTTGTCTACCCCTCCAGACACAGGCAAAAGTTTTTATATGTATCTGCGTTATTTGCCAAATGAAAGAGCTAAGGTAGAGGGTAAACCTACAGCAGCGGTGGGCGGAATTTTAATATGTTATCTTTAAAATATTAACATAATTTAATATAATTCTCCGGACTTTTCCCCCGTGGTGGAGTAGGGCCTATTCATTCCTTAGAGAGGAGAACCGTGCCCCTCAGTGGGCACATAATGGGTTGATGATGATGATAATATCATTAATAATTATATAATAATACGTAGACACTAATTTTCTGGAAGAGTGGAACCTACATTGTTGACATATGTACGAACTAATTAATTTTTTTTAATATTAATTGTAAAACTATCACCATAAAGAATTATCTTTAATAAATGAAAAAGTTGTCTGACCAAAGTAAATACACTAAAGAATGCAAAACGTAATTTTCTCTTAAAACCAATAAGAAAGATACTATAGCGGCTATTATACTATAATTACAGTGTAAGCACTAAACAATCAAGAAGAAAAACTGTATTTCACTGGAGAAATCTTGTTGTGGAAAAACGCTTCTTATAGGAAAATGCACGCCATGTACAGATAATACTACATCAACCTTTACGTCTGTGAATTCTACTCAGTTGCGCTACGGACGGTTTTGCGAATAAAATGTAAAGGTTTGTGTTCTGTCGTCTGTACCTGTAATAGATCATAGAGAAATTAAATGCTTAAGTTTATGCAATGGGTTGCAAAATAGACGGAATGACTATAATTTTATATGGGTAGGTTCGAGTACAATTTTATTGACAGCATGTTATTAAGACGTTTTATATGCGGGCAATGTACAATAAACAGATACGTCATACCGTTTACAACGTACACCTACTTTGAAGTTTTCTTACGTAAAAAACCCGCTACTTTACTACTAATGAGTGACACAAATTTACGTAGAGTGTAACTTTGGAATAACAACTCCGGATCCATCTGAAAAAAACGTTCTTATTTCAAACTCGAACTCGGTGTCGTTATGCCAGTCACGTTTATTTGCAATGTGTCTAACTTTACGAAAATCTCTATATTTAGGACTCTGGTGCAGATTATCTTTGACGTTTCCAAGAGAAAATCCTTCTTGTTGCTTTGTTATCCGTCCGTCTATATAGGTTTTTACTGAGGTACCGATAGAGAAATTAAGTCGAAATTAATGTTAAATTATACTATTTTTATTTTTAATGCACTAACCCGTGCTAAGGAACAAATTTAAAAACCTATTTAGGGGCTAAAAATTTCACCCATGCCGGGATTCGAACCCGCAACCTCTGGCTATCCGTGCCAGCGCTCTACCAATTGAGCCAATGGGCGACTCACGGCATCAGTGAAATTTCGAACCTCTTTACACTATTCTCTGTATTACGTACAGGCAGCGACATCTGACTTAAGCAAATTGCATTACTTACAGCCCCGACTACCTACTTTGCAGTTAGGTTTAACATCGGAACGATATCACTGTACCCACATGATTATACTATTTTTATTTTTAATGCACTAACCCGTGCTAAGGAACAAATTTAAAAACCTATTTAGAGGCTAAAAATTTCACCCATGCCGGGATTTGAACCCGCAACCTCTGGCTATCCGTGCCAGCTAGAGCGCTGGCACAGGTATGTGGGTACAGTGATATCGTTCCGATGTTAAACCTAACTGCAAAGTAGGTAGTCGGGGCTGTAAGTAATGCAATTTGCTTAAGTCAGATGTCGCTGCCTGTACGTAATACAGAGAATAGTGTAAAGAGGTTCGAAATTTCACTGATGCCGTGAGTCGCCCATTGGCTCAATTGGTAGAGCGCTGGCACGGATAGCCAGAGGTTGCGGGTTCGAATCCCGGCATGGGTAAAATTCTTAGCCTCTAAATAGGTTTTTAAATTTTTTCCTTAGCACGGGTTAGTGCATTAAAAATAAAAATAGTATAATCATGTGGGTACAGTGATATCGTTCCGATGTTAAACCTAACTGCAAAGTAGGTAGTCGGGGCTGTAAGTAATGCAATTTGCTTAAGTCAGATGTCGCTGCCTGTACGTAATACAGAGAATAGTGTAAAGAGGTTCGAAATTTCACTGATGCCGTGAGTCGCCCATTGGCTCAATTGGTAGAGCGCTGGCACGGATAGCCAGAGGTTGCGGGTTCGAATCCCGGCATGGGTGAAATTTTTAGCCTCTAAATAGGTTTTTAAATTAATGTTAAATACTCGGACTAAAAGTCTTTTGAAGGTATAAAAAATCATGCTTTAAGGTAGATTTTTCAACGCTATCCTACGCCTACTACTTAGTGAAGGCACTCTTAAAAGACTTACTTTACGTTAATCTAGAATCTGCCCATCCGCTTTATCTCTTGCACCGTGGTAAATACTTGATATCTTGTATATTTCTACATCTACTTTCTTCTTCAATATATTAATTGCTTTTAGCAATAGCGCCGCTAATTGTACTACGTATATCTGCAATTTTTTTGTATTTGTTGTTTTTCCAGTGTACAGTAAAGAATATTCTTATCTTATCTTAGTCCAGTCCATCTAAAGGTTTTCTGGAAGAGATCACTTTTAGTGAGGCCGCCGTCTATACTCTTAGGTTGAGAAATATCTGTGCAATTTCCATTTATGTACAATAAAGTGTTCTCTATCTATCTATCTTAAGTGACAAAATCATAGAAAATGTTTTACTATGGCGGTATACATCGCTATATATATCGGTATATATCGGCTTCTACTCAAAAGCTTTTTAATTATAACATTCATACCCATAGCATTTTCATACTTATTAGTACTAAGCGGGCCTTTTACGAACCCCTTTTTGTGGAATAAGGATGTTTTTAATTAATCATGTTTTTTTTAATCATTTTCCATAATAGACGAAAAAATCAAAACAACAACAGCAAAATTACATTTCGTTATCAACCCACAAGAGACCCGTGCCCCAGCAGTGGGGACATACAAATGTCCCCATTGCTGGGGCACGGGTCTCTTCCTGCATCGCAGGAAGGTTAGGCCATACTCCACCACGGGGGCCAAGTCCGGGTTGGTGGAGGATTGAGGAGAAGGAGGTGGAGGAAGACAGTGGCGGGCCTTACTGTCAGAAGTTATCAAGCCGCCCATAAGGCATCTGACATGGCTTGAAATTACGTTTACCACAATAAAATTACTTAGGCCATTTTTAGTGCACCAGATTGTTACTGACAATGCTTTCAGTGAATGTAATTAGCGATCTTATCATACCTCACTTGCATTGTTGCTGGAAAACGCATACTCCACACCGCAAATGCATTGTTTTGGCTGTATACATTACAGAAGGTGTATCGGAACTACATTCACAAAACGTTGTCTAGCTGAGACTTTAATCTCTAAAGTTTGTTTATAACATGAATTGCATATCCATACATACTAATATTATAAATGCAGAAGTATCTCTGGTTGACGATTATATGAAATTTGGCGAAGAGATACATCTGGTAATATTACCTTTTGAAAAGAAACATCAATCCTTCACAAACGAAGCTAGTAGTATTATAAATCCGACAACTTGGATGCACGTTCAGGTACTTTTAGCGTAAGTGGCTGGGTAGTTTTTGATTTATTTTGACCCCTGACCTATACTTTACATCAGAATTTGACGAAAATAAATGCGATGTGATTTCAAAATATAGCACAAATACGATAAAGGAGACGGGGATTTCTGGGCCCGATTGTAAATAGATGAGACATGGTTTGAAAAAAGCGTTGTATTTTTCTATTTTAAAATATAAAAAATGAGCTCAATTCACCATCTGGAAGACAAGAAAGCTTAAAAATAAGTTTATGTCCGTAATAAAATAGGATACCGATTACTTTAATCGATTAGTGTGCATGTATTAAATAAAAAACACCTGCACCAGATGATTGATTCAATCAAATTAAATAAATACATTATAATATACTTAATGTGAACAGTTTCAAAAATCAGTTTCACCAAAAAATCCAAATATTAACTTGATGAAAATAAATCTTTAAATTGATTCTTGTTTACGGATCGATTTATTACCCGTGTTTGTCAACTGCATTTTTAATCTGTGTTTGAGCCAAGAAAAAGCCTTGGTCTGTGCTAACAGTGACAGGCGTGACAGCTCCCTGGCTCCATCTATGATCACTCGCCTTCTCTCAGAATAATAGAGCGTCTTCTCGTATCGTATAGTGCGTTTTGAGTGTGTTTCCTGTTGTTTTTGTTATTATAATTCTCCGACCAGTGCTTTCTTTCTACAGACTTACGATCTTGCTTAACTTGTACGGACACCGATAAGTTTAGTATAAGTTTCATTGTCAGCTTGTTGCATAGCCACACTTTTACTAAAATCTCTTATAACTCTGCTCTCAGATTGCCAAAATCCGCAGGATTTTCCGAGATGGTTTGCTAATATGTAAGCTCTAAATTGACATCTCTTTCACCTTTTTACACCCAGGCCCAAGAATGTATAAAAGTGTATCCGTCTCCTTTAATGTAAAAGTTGGGTTGAAACATGTTTCGATGTTTGTTACTCAATCACGCTATAACGGCTGAACGGAATTACATGAAACGTGTTCCATAATCATCTGATATCACGGTAACGTATTCTCGTCCGTTAATATTTTATTGTTATTGTAACCTTTTTTCAAGCTAAACCCTAAAGTATTTTATTTATTGCGTTGCCATGGTAACAAGTATCGTATTTCGGATTCTGTGGCGGTACGAAGATCCCTGGAACATGTAGTAAGTAAGAATGCCGCTCACATAACATAGTCACTTTTTCTGGTCCTAAACTAGGAGAACCTGAGGCAATGTAACCAAACGTTAAAATAAAAAAAACTGCCGGCAGATGCTGGATGCGGCAAGCTAACGATAGGGCGCTATGGCGCTCATTAGGGGAGGTCTATGCCTAGCCTGAAGAAGAAAAAAGAAAAAAACGTCATAAACACCTAAACTGAGGCCACTTATTCAATACCACATACCTACCGCTACATGTAGCGCGATAGAACCCACGACCTTTGTGCTGATAGTCAAATAAATAACTTTCACACAAAATAATTACTTGTCTTGCTCCCAAACTAGGATACCCAATGGATGCAATGATAACCATACCAGGCTAGGACGTCACAAATATAGAAATACACGTACACTAAGTCCATTAGTACAAATCAAGTACGTCTGTCTCCACTGAAAATCGAACTAACGACCTCTGTTTATGGTAGTCAAGTGGATGAACCGCTAGACAAACGAGGCAGTCTTCAACAGTCGGTCCTTAAACTTTATAGTCTTGGTGAGGCTTTAAGTATGGGTACTTTTTATCTTGCTCTTTGCTAATATGTTGTCGAAGTTTGTCAACCTATGACGTATTTTGTTAACAGCCATTTCACCTATATTAGCTCGGTCGTTATTTATTTTATATTTACATTATTGCAGTTATACGCTAGATGGGTATTTTATACAACTCCTTTTATTTCTACATTGTTTATAAGGTAGAGATAAAGAAACAATTTCGACAACTTATCGCAACTTTGCCTAAAAATGCTATTCATTCGGCAACTTTACGTCTTTAGGTGTTTTAATATCATCTAATGTCATAATGCAAAACCAATAATAGCTCAATTTATAGGCGAGTCGATGGCCATCTACTTAAATTTATACACAAAATCATCACACGTCTCAATCATTAAATCAATCACAAGTAGAAATTAAACAGCTCATTATAGTGCATTATCTACTCACATTTGCACATAAGTAGTGATTATGGGCTCTAGTGAATCCTAGTCCATTCATTATAAGATTGCTATTTGAACATCTGGATGGTAGCCAAGTGTGAAAATAATTATGTACTTAGAGTTTCAAAGATTTATTGGTTATACCGCTAGTCTGTCTGATTTATGAACCCTCGTCGTAGTATTAGTGATAGCTGATTACATGTTGATATAGGTGAATCACAAATGCGTATTTGATTTAAAACTATTATTAAATACATTGGATGGGTATAGGCGATCCGTCGCGATATGACTACTTCTTTCAGTAAGGCCCGCCACTGTCTTAAAATCTTCCACCAATCCGGACTTGGTCATCTAAATAATCCTTTACGTTATAGTAGCCCTTTTGGCACAAGGTGCACTTTACACATTCTTTGAACCGCGTTTCAGGCAAGCTCAATATATCTTCAGACATTTTATTACAGAAACATACCGAATTAATTAAATACATTGGTTTAATTTGTCACCTTATAGTGGATGCATTGAATTCGTTTTTAATGGGTTAAACTTAAAAGTACGATGTATGGAAAGGCGTAATGAATTCGTCGCTTCGAAAGGACAGTCTCTGTACGATATTTCAGCTATTTCAGATTTTAAGCAAACTTACCGAACCCATTACTTCTTAGAGCATGTATTGAATTCGGAACGGAACCGGCTGCAGTGATAGTGTGGCCGTGTTATAATTATAGTGCAATTTTGAATCACACTTTCCCTGATTTGTCACTACCGCACTGCGTACTGTTGCACAACCATTGTTACAACTATATATTTCTTTTTTTCTGGTTATATTTGCACTTACATATCCAATTATTCTTTTCTAATCTCTAGCAAATCGTCTACTCAGTCAGTTCAGTATATTCAAATGTCATATTTTATAATCTAGACCCAGATTCTTAACCTACATAAGAAGTCGAATTCTAATGCCGAATCAGACACAATAAAACAAGAAACTGGTTGGCATAAAACGGTAGGCAGTGTTAATGGCGGCGGCCACCTACTTTCTTATGTTAACGCTAAATTTAATCAAGTGTTACGCCAGTTTATGGCTTATCGTTTGTCATCTTGTCCTAGATAGGGCGATATTATGAAATATTTTGTTGCGTCATTAATAAAATTCTAATCAATCCTTCCGTATAAAATTGCTCTATTAGACCAAAAACTCTATTAGTTAAATCTAAGGCTGCTACCATTTTTAATAAAGGGCAAGTATTTAGAGATATATTATCATGTAATGGATTTAGATTTAATACAATAACTTTAAGAAATGTATTATTGATAGATAGATAGATAGATAGATAGATAGATAGATAGATAGATAGATAGATAGATAGATAGGTACATAGATAATTCGTATATTTAACGCCACAATACTATCTATTGCAAAACTCTACTTAAGTACTGTACTTTACTTTGGTATGAAACAAAAATTAAATCCATACTTTAAATATAGAATTTTATTGCAATGTACTTTGGAAACTGCCTTAATTAGTTTAAACAGCAATTTAAACTTTATACATTGGCTGTCTAAGGTCTGGTTGTCTTAAACTAAAAGTATGGTAATAACCCTTTGTATGTCCCTACTGCTAGGGCAAGGGTCTCATCCGGCACCGCAGGATGGTTAGGCCATCCTCCACTACAGGGGCCAAGTTCATATTAAAAGTATGCCATCCTTCAAATTTTAATAACGACTCGTACTATTAACCGAATTGCGACTATCCAATATCCATATCTTGAGATGGCGTTGTAATTTTTTTAGTACATTAACAATGGAAGATTCAATCTTATTGAAAGCTCAACATCTCATGAGTAACCTATTGCGGAATACTCTACCAGATAATTTGTCAAAACTGTCGCCCACAGTTATGTATTCACAATCTCTAACTTACCCCTCTGACAATAGGCTGTGGGCCGGCCGACAGAAACCCTGCGTTTTGAATCATGAGGCGATTAATTAATTATACTTTATGGCACACGAAACATTACACAGGAAGTTACATAAGAAATAACATGAAAGAAGGCGAGTTAATCTCTGTAAGAGATTTCTTCCTGCAAACCTTGGAGAGTCGGAGTAGCAGTAAAAATGGGTCTATAATCGTATATACATACGTTTGCAAAATAAGATACATATACTGCAAAAACACTTAAAAATTACCTAAGCAGAGATAATACACTACATAACTAAATACGTATCAATATAAATAAATAAAACACAGAGTAAATAATTATATAGCTCAAAGTTGTAATAGAGATAAATTGTGGGACTAGCGGATATTTTCTGTGATTTTATTCTTATCACGAAAATATTCACAGAGCGGAAGTCTGCTCTGATTTATCCTATTTTATAACTTTTTAAGCTTCATACGGTTTTTTGTGTACTATTATATTATAACAAATGTAGTATGGAAATTTTTCCTTTATAGATAATTCAGAGGCACCCTTCGCGTATGGAATCATAGTATAACGTGACGTAACTTAGATTTTGACTTGGTTTCGATTTTAACTCTCTTTCTCTAGACACTAGTTCTGTTCCAAATAATTCGAACGATTTCGCACACATTTCCGTTTTGCTTATAAATTTAATAGGTATTCCAATTAAATTAATTCATAAAATTATGATTCATCAGACACTGTTTAATGCGGGCTATGTAACCCAGCGCGTTCTTTACTCATTTCCGTTGAAATCGTGGCCGGTTAGCCGATTACAACACTTCTTTTTCTTGAGGAACATAAGTATAAAATATTTTTATATGCATCTGGGTTTTTCATTTAAATTATTGGGCCCAACGTTTTTTTTAATATTTTCTCTTTCATCTCTTAAAAAAATAACTACTTGGTATAATATGGTGATATTTCTGAAAACTCTATAAGCCAGAATTACTTTTGCGCTATGTTATGTATATACGCTATATTTATACAGTTTTCAGGTGGCATAATATTTTGTTATATAAAGGGTTGAATTTAATATCATCTTGTATGGATCAAACCTAAAGTTTTCCATAAATTTTTTCCCCGTCTCACCTCTCTTCTCTTTATTACACACACTAATTAATTTCCCTATTCAGATACGGAATAACGCATCTGGAAATCTTCGAACCTCTCCGTAAAACAAATCCGCAGCTACGCCAATGGACATATCAACCAGATCGACACCAGGTTTCCCTTTTCAAAGGTTCTGCTCCCACGCCCCGAGTCATGGACCTGGGAAGGAAGGCTTCAAACTGGTATTTAAAAGCGACAGTGCATGGTAGGAAGCGTCGTCGACTTTCGCCGGCCATGCGCGAGCGCAGGGTGAAACGTGATCAAAGGGCATAGAGAGCTAGTGCATCCTAGCGTGGCTGTGACTTGAGCGTAGCTAGTTGGCCTCTATGGCTCAGATGTTTTGAGAATATGATTAGTTGACAATATAGCGTCCTAAAATTATGATGTACAGAGAATATCATATACTGCGCCGGAGAGAGTTATATGGAGTGATTGACTCGTAGAGAAATTAAGTAGGAACACGTGACTTTGGCTGAAGTTGTTGACTCTCACACAAAATAGCCATTTAATTGTAGCAGGCCTCAATTCGTATAAAAGACGACACATCCCCTACTTTTAAAAAATATATGGGGCTGTTTATTTATTACGAAAAAACTCACAGACGTCTTTCCCTCTACTTAAGACATAATAGGCCTTATTTCAATATCATTATGAAAGCGTTAGACGTAAGATTTGTTCGATCCTCTCATCGCATACAATTTTATTAGTTGGTTGATTTAATTCGCGAATTATTTACTTAGGGAGACAACGAGAAAGTACATGGCCTAATCTAAAAAATATCTGTATTTTGTTATATTGAATAGTATATTGATCTCCTGTGCCATTTTAATGAAGTATACAAATAGAAAAAAAACGTCTACAGAGCCTACCTAAGGGCCAAAAAGATGCGCGCGCGCTAGAGTGGACAAGCCTGTTCCTTGTTATTTTGACCTATGACTTAAATAATGTTGCTAACTTCTGTTGATCGTATCTGTTGATGGGTTGAGGAATTTATTTGCCGCAGTTTCGTGTCGTATTAATTTAATGATGGTTATTAGTTTTCTACTACTATCGTAGCCACTAGTAAATACATGCTCTATAAAGAAGAAAATTCAATATCTGTAAACCACATTTTAAGATTTTAAACTTTACCTAGCAGTCAGCGTCACTACGAAATAGTCACTCGAATTTCCTTTTTTCCTCTGTGCTAGAATGGCGCATTTTTGAGAAAAGAGTAAACATGGCAACATTAAGAGTGGAACTAAACAAATGATCAACAGCTTTTTCTTAAGCTATCTACGTTAAACTATTTCTCAACGACGATTTTATTGATTTTCTGCAATATTGCATTTAGTTCGGAATGGAAGCTGAACTTATCCACATAGTTATAAAAAATCGTGGAAATAACTTTTAGAGTATGATGACCATTGTTCGGAATTAAATAAAATAGAACTGTAAACTATCAAATATTTTAAAGTATTTTTGTTGAATCCTGAAATACCTGAGTCTTTAATAGCCTGCTTTATAATACAACCGGTATTAGTAAAATAATTACTACGCGGTAGCGAAATATCTATTTCCATATTCCACAACAACTGATGGTACAAGTATTTACGTTGACTGACGACAACGTTATAACACCTGATGTAATGTAAACAGGTAATGCAGCTCAATTTCAAAAATGCTTTTTTTACATTCATAACCATAACACGACTCGTTTGGCGCAAGTTGAATGAATTCATGTTCTGGTTTTTGCCTGCAAAATTACATCACAACCCTTTTTATGATACGGCATCGCTTTGTCCTTTTATGGAATTCAGCGACTTTTCGATCACATTCGTTCCAATTTGGTTTTTGTCAGTTCTGTCTCAGTTGCAGCATATTATGGTTTTCCCCATCTTACATTATGGTTTCGTCAGAAAAGGACTTGCAAAGTAGTTGGTTAACATCATATGCATCGGTAAGCTGAATTTCTCTGTATGTGGAATATTCTGGACTGAGGAAATTCCGCCAGGGAACTTAAGCGTCTCTAGTTAAAGGCGTAGGCAGTGAACCGAATGAAACCCGCCTACATGTTCGACTTAAGGTTTGCAGCTATTAGCTTGAGAGTAAAAGCCTTTCCCACGCTTCGTGTTAGTGCCAACATTATCAGATTATTTATGATACTCTCTATACAACTCTATTATAAGTAATCCAAATTATGACACATTAAGATAATTAAAAGCCATATAATTTAATTACGCAAGGATTAGACAAAATTCTGACATCGACACTTTTTTTTAAATTTAATTTACTGCAGAAACTGATTGAAATGATTCTTACAAATTAAATATGGATAGCGGATAAGCGGCTAAAGTCCCGGAAAGGTTTCACTACTTTTAAGCCACTTGACGGGGAAACACCGGCGGAACTTCGACTGCGTAGGTGGAAGGAGCAGACAAAACACCTTCCTGACTTCATAAAGCCGGTGGAGTCAATACCACCTGGAGGGCATGAGCAGTGTGGAGTATGGAGATCGCTGAACCGTCTGCGCGCTGGTGTTGCTCGATCCAGAGATAACCTAAAAAGATGGGGGATCCTGCCCGAAGATGCTGACATCCTGTGCCGATGTGGAGCTGCACAAACAACAATGCATTTCTGTGTCTGCCCTGAAGCTCCACAGTGCAGTTTGCGGGATCTCATGGAGGCATCACCCGGCGCGCTCGCAGTGGCGCGGTTTTGGGAGCGAGATGTCTGAGAGGAGGGCGGCGCTTTCGACACGAAAGAAGAAGAAAAAGAATATGGATAGCTATCCAATTAAAGGCCTAAATTGTTGTAGAGAAGAAATAAACAAGTTTAAACTCAATATCAACCCTTGTATGTCCCCACTGCTGGAGCACGGGTCTCTTCCTGCATCGCAGGAACATTAGGTCATACTCCATCACGGGGCCAATTCAAGGATGGTGGAGAATTTGCGGACGTTACTGTCAGAAGTTATCAAGCCGCCTAGACGGCCTCTGACCTTGCTTAACGACTGCCATTACATGACAGCCGGCACCAAAGGCTTAGCGTGCCTTGCGAAGCACGGAAGCGCTCGGAAAAATACCATTGGCGGTAGTCACAGGATGGTCACCCATCCAGCGCCAGACCGCGCCTGTTGTTGCTTAACCGTAGTGATTGATTCCAATGATTGACACTAGGCTGCGAGCGCTTCAGTTTAAAAAAATATGCTTACTAAGTATGTATCGTTTTGTAATCATTCAAACAACAAAATTACTCCAAGCTTAAAGTCGCTAACCTCACCAATTTCATCTGATGTAGTGTTGATGGAATTGTCTATCGATTTCTTGTCAGTAATTCCATTATTGCGTCGTCATTTCGCTGACCCTGAGGTTGGGCGCGATAGAAATGGTAGTGAGCAGCCTAATGACAGCGATTACTGTGGTGCTTTTGACAAATGCATCGCCGTTGATGCTTTTGAAAAATTAACCACATTACTGTCAAGTTCCAGACTTGAATGGCGTATGGGTTGACCCATGATGACCTGTTGATGTGTGCATAAATGCTGGTGATAAATACGTGCTTCATGGTAGATTCAGCCGGTAGCATATCAACTTATAGGTTTTAATTGCAATGTCACGCTTACTCCTTATGGTAACTAAATAAAGTGCACAAATGTGATGGTTTATAGACCGTCAACTGTACGTTGACAACTGGTATAGTAGGCATATGTTTGTCATAGATAGTAGGGATATTGATTTTAAGAACTTTTAATTATGTAGGTATTTTTCAAATAACTTCTATAATACTAATATAGAAACAATTGTGTTTGACGCGCCGCTAGCTCCAGCAATGATGTACCGTCTTGTAAATCTTTGTTGTAAATGTATGAGAATGTGTATTCCTTTAAAGACTAATTGAGATTAAGATTTAAAGCATTAGGTCTCTATTAGACAGTGACACCGTGAAGCCAAAAACCCATAAAACCACATAAAACATAAATTTTAAAAATGGAAAATTGGAAAAAAATAATTCGTAAGTCGTAGAACAAAAGTTAATTTGAATGATGGCTAACGATGTTCTAGAATATACTATTTGATTTTGTTGAATTGCCGAAAAAAACAATGAAACGTGAGCAATACCTGCAGGCGCATATGGTAAATGTTAGGACCCTCTCGAGGAAAGAATCTATAAGAAACTAATTGGTTTTGATAAATAAACCTAAACTTATCAACTTAAATACGGATTAATTTACTCGACAGAAAATCAAGTACGTGTAGTGCTCACGAAAGTTAAGTTCAAAATTTCTAAAAGTAAGCAAAAGTAAAGAAATAGCTCGATTAAAAATCATTATCATAATGCACCGAGAGGCAGCCACATTAAACTGTAGAAGGCGTTGTGACTGGTCGATAAATCCTCCTAACGACGCAGGCCACATGCATCGAGCTGCAAAGGTCTCTACCCCGACCTTTCACCCCTGCTCATCGTGAGCCGAGAGCTGAATAAATTGCACAGGACGGGGCGCTTTTACTTTCTATTGTTTCAATGAACTCACGAGCCTGGAGAGAAGAACAAAGATTTTTAGAAGATCGATTCGGTTTCGCTAGTATACGTCTTGGTGGTAGAGCTTCAATAGGGACGTAGACCTTAACATGATGTGGTGTTTATATTATTAATGCATTTTTAATGCACTAACCCGTGCTAAGGACAATTTTAAAAATCTATTTAAAGGCTAAAAATTCCACCCATGCCGGGATTCGAACCCGCGACCTCCGGCTATCCGTGCCAGCGCTCTTTCCAACTGAGCTAATAATATAATCATGTGGGTGCAGCGATATCATTCCGATGTAAAACCTAACTGCAAAGAAGGTACTCGGGGCTGCAAGTGATGCAAATTAATTCAGCCAGATGTCGCTGCCTGTACGTAATACAGAGATTATTGTAAAGAGATTATTGTCGCCCATTAGCTCAGTTGGAAAGAGCGCTGGCACGGATAGGCAGAGTTCGCGGGTTCGAATCCCGGCATGGGCGGAATTTTTAGCCTCTAAATAGGTTTTTATGATGTGATGTGTAAAGAATAAATGGTCGCTAAATATTATACAATATCAATAACTAAAGGGCGTCATAAACGGTATGAAGAAACGATAATATTTTATCTTAAGATACATATCTCCATACAATTTACGAAAATATGGAAATACATACATAGAACTCAGGCTTCTTAACCGGGAGGTAATGGGTTCGAATCCTGGCATGTAGCAATGCCATTATTTTCAAAATCATGTACATTTATAAAGTTATACCTAGTAGCAATACCAACTATATTTATAACAAGTTATAGTTGTATACTCCTGTAAAGGTGTTTCACACCGAATTGTACCTTAGAATAAATAGTTTTTAATTGAAATGTGAAAATACTGTTGGAGTAGCTAATAAATAATAATAATAATACCACTCACTAACTGTGAAGGAAAACATCGTGAAGAAATCCGAGTGTCGGAGGTGTACAAATACCTCAGCGCTAGAAATTGCCAATCAGCGGTTGGGACGCTTGGTAATTAAGTCCATACTCTCTCTCTCTCTCTGAGAGAAGGTCTGTGCTCTGCAGTGGAACGAATATAGAATACATAAAAAAATCGAATTGCATAAGCTATGCCCTTAAACCACTCCCAAACATGCATGTTTAAAATGTTCATTGTTTTTTTATTTCCTTACACTCTTGACTAATTTTTAATTTTACTAATAGTATAAGTGTAGTAGGTTGCTTTGAATTGTAAATCTGAACTTAGACTTACAATTTCAAAGCAACCTACTAGTAGTAATACTATTAATAGTAATAACAAAAATGGATCTTGGACACCACGGTTGAGACCCCGCAACAGAATGCCTGAGCTATTATTACGCTTTTGGCTGAGTTTGGAACAGGCCGATGACGTATCTAAGTTTTTGTAAAAAATTACAAACCTAAAGTGCCATATTTTAAAATTGAACCCTTCCTTACAAGGTAGGCAAAAGACACAGAGGCAGTTATAACGTTGTGTAGAATTATATTTATCTTACGTTGACCTTTTGTGTGTTGTATGACATGACCCTGGAGGCAATAAAATTGCCAATAAATCTCATTTCATAGGAAACAGATGGAAACTAGAGTCAATGAACTAAGATTGATCTGCTGATTGAAACTCAAGAAATGTTTTATGTATAGTTCATATAGCGACAAGATTGAATTTCTGAAGTTGCAAATAGGTTTTGAACTTGTTTAAAGTCACTGTCAGTAGGAGTGTACTGTGTACTGTCTAGTACTATTCAATATTGGATATGAATATATAATATTCAATACGTTCAGAGATAAAACTCCGCAGAATAATTGGGTATGGCTTACCTACTCACATAATTATGCGAGGTATTATAAGTATGCGGTATCGTAAAACCTAGATCGACCGAAAAGGTGGTGGTCAGAGAAAAAAATTAACTTTGTTGTCTTAAGGGTAATCCAAACTACTATTATAACACAGTTGATTTCAGAGTGGGACTGGACAAAAATTTATTTGGCTCTCGCTCATTCAGTTCCTATTGAGTGTCCCCGTTAAGAGACCGAAAAGTGTTGTCAAGGCTCTTTCTTTAATTAACCGTGCTGTAAAGAAATATAACTAAATTAAATAAATAAATAAATTAATTAATTAAAAATAAATTAATGCAATAAATTAAAAAATATGTACTCAACAATAAAATAATTTTCTTCACTATAATTATTTATCGTGAAAGAAATAATTTTATAGTTGGGTATATTTTTTAAATTTATTACTGTGTAACAATTATAACACCATACAAAGTAGCTTTAATTTTAAAGAGCCTTTAGCTTTATTATTTCAAACAACGTTTTTATTTTTAACTATTTCGAAATTGGAAAGCAGTTTCTATTATAAAATAAAGCTTCGACGTCTAATCGCATTTGTAAATTTTTACAATGGACTTTAAATTAGTTAATTTCACCTAATTTTCATAATATTTCGGTAGGTCAGGTTCGGTTCACAACTATTATTTTTTTTACTTATATATTTCCATTTCTTACTTTCTGAAAAGTAGCAAGTTTAAAGATGACTTTGTTATTATTACTAAACGTAAAATTAAACAGCAAACTTTTCATTGTAAATATACAATTGGTTTAGAGCACATTTATAAGAAATAAAAAAATGTAAAGAATTCATAAGAGCACATAATGTTACCAATGACATGCTTCGCAAATTTTATTACCTCTCAGGTTCTTTTAACCATTGCTCTATTGCTATAATGAAGTCTATTAATGATTTCTTCTCAATTTAATAAGCAAAGGCAAAAAGATAGAAGACGTAATTAGGTGTGTTAATGATTCACCTATTAAATGGAAATATCGCGATTAATGACCGAGCAATTGTGGCAGATATGAAATGAGATGAAACCACTACCTCTAAATCGTAACATGAGAGCATCTACCTAAGTCTGCACGCAAATCGCGAAATGACCGGCTGGTTATCTTCTGCTTTTTAGTGCATTAATGACAAGGATATTATAAACAGAATAGATAAAAAAACTGGCAGGTAAGGACCAGCCGTATAGCAATTACAGTCTGTTAGCTTTTAGAATATACCTCGGCTACTATCGGATATATTCGTGTAATAGAAATATCGGAACTAATATGACAGATAATTTTATATAACTTTTCAAAATAGTGAATAAAAAGTTTTATACAGAGCCAGTAGTATTACACTCGTGTGCTTTCGGCGAAAACCGAAGCCTACTCTAGAGCCAGAGGTATATTCTAAAAGCTAACAGACAGTGCTTTGTTTTGCATGTTACGTACATATGTGAAGTTATAATAGCAACTATAGTTGTTATTATAACCGTTAGCGAGTGTTACTATAGTAACACGAAGTAACGGCGAAGAAAAACATATACTCAAGTGAAATATAATGTCTCATTATAGTTTAGAGTAATAGTGTGCTCACATGACTGAGCGCTGGAAATCGCCAATCCGCTGTGGGCACGCGAGGTATTTAAGCCCATACTCTCTCTCTTCCTAAGAGAAGGCCTGATCCCCAGAGTGGGACGTATGTAGGGTACCCACATGAAACATACATGCTTGAAGTCATTCTTCATAAGCACTACCTGCTCAACAACAGGGGTTGCTGCTGCAAGTTTGATTAAAAAATTAAAATACTAATAATTTCCACACAACACAATGATTTGACCAGTTCCCAAACTAGGATACCCTGTGATGTGGTAACTAGGCAAGGACATTACCGCCATGTAACAACACATGCAGACTGAGGCCATTTCTTTAAATGTACGGCGGCCTTCAGTGGGAATCCAACCCACATACTCCGGCATGGTAATCAGACGCGATACCACTAGATCAACTGACAGACTAGCGATACAGTAGAGATAGTTAAACAATAATACACCTGGCTCCCTTGTCAGATGATACCAAACTACTAATCTCTACAAATCACAAAAATTATGGTTCTTAGCGATCTGTACACAAAGAGTAAAAACGGGACCCTATTATTAAGACACCACTGTCCGCCTGTCTGTCACCAGGCTGTATCCCATAAACATTGTTGAAATTTTCAAAGATGATGTATTAAAACAGAATAAGATAATTATTTAAGTGGGACCTGTATAAAAACAACGTGATTTTTTTTGTTTATACAATAGAGTTATCGTAAAAACGGTAATATATACAGGAATCAAACTTGGCGTAGTTTTGGGACTAACTATATATAATGGCAAACGGGCAAGCGTGTGTACGGAACCCTCGGTGCGAAACAAACATGCGGTTTTTTATCTACACAAGACATAGGATATGGTCGAATTAAACTTTCTTTATCCAAAGTGTTACTTATCGTGTGAACGTCCTTTTCGATTCAATCTATAACAATACAAACATGCCGGCTCGTGCAAGAATCCTCCATATTTACTGTCAACTTAGACGGATCATAATAAGCTTTATAAATTGGCTGTTTCACTTTTATTTACTCCGTTATCGCACGAGGCTTGGTTTTAAATAGAAGATAGTTTCTCGCTTGCCTATCTTGTTATTCTTGAGGTGTCGTAACACGGCCTCGGGCCAATGACTTTACAGATAACTAATGTTATTTTATTGTGGTTTACGTAGACATTTGGGGTACGAGAAGAGACCCGTGCCCCAGCAGTGGGGACATACAAGGGTTGATAACGATCGTGGACATTTACTTTCGTTTCAAGATAAACGCAGAAATAATTAGGGTCTGAAATAAAATGAAACTGAAAATACAAATAACCAAACAATCGGTCCAATGGCTAAGGCGTCATTGCGAGATAAACTTACAAACTTTTCACATTTGTAATATTAGTGAATAAAAAGTTAAACATAATAATCTTGACGCCATTTTATTTATTTTCCATTTCATTGAAAATATTTTTTTTCGACCATAAAGTAACCCTTTGAAAGTGACGTATGAAGCTTATTATCGTAGATTTCATGTCCACTTTGAATCCCGAGTAGGCAAGTTCATGGTTCTAAGTTAACCTTTTATGGATAGGTTCTGAAAACTGGATTTAAAATTAAATGGCAACTTGCACTGACCTGCCTGACCTGAAGGAGAAACCTTGCTCAGTGTCGTCTTCGATCCCTGACTAATAGAGTCGAAAACACCTAACAAGGCAATGCCGCTTCACCGCCAGCCATCCAAATGTAGTTCTTACTGCGAGCTTAACACGTACGAGTATAGCACGTAACATTTTACCTAATAGTTGACAGCACATCCACCTGCGTGCACTCTGCTCAGTATCGTTACAGGCGACATGGCAATAAAATTTCAAAGGTTGATTACCAATGTCCCCACCATCTCTGATACCTAACTACTCGATTAAAATAACAACCAAGATTGGCAGGGTTTCCTGTATGGAAATGAGGAAATTAAGTACATATCTACTTTCCCAACTAACAATTATATTATACTTACTAACGGGTTTGTTGTGCATTTCTAGTTGCATAAAGGGGGCGTAACGTAATTTAAGTCGCTTTAATTTATGGACTTCGATGTCATTTAAACGCTGGGTGAGCATAAAATGTCAATAAAACCTTAAGAGTTCCTTTCAATATGCATGTTCCTTTCATTAAGTTTATTTACGTGCTGTATTGTATACCAGTTGTAGAGGGTGTCTCGTAGGTAAGGCGGTGAATTTAGTTAGTCAGGCTAAAATGTTCTTCAGAATTCCTTTGTATTCTGCTGGGCATACATGTATCCCTATTCTTCTTCGGTCCTTTAGCTCCCAAGGGAGCATAGGCTTCAACCTCTGACATAGAAATTGATAGAGAACACTTTATTGCATAAAAATTAAAATTGCACAGATATTTATTGGGTGTTTGTTCAGAATACGTTTCTGGTTTCTCGATTTCTTATCAAGATTGAAGAAAAATCTAGTTATGGGTTACGAAGCTGTCACGAATAATTCATGGCAACTTTGGAATGGATATATTCCAAAGTTTCGGTATACATGCGAACTCATAACAGAGTTATGAGAAAATATAATGTTTATTTATTATCTATATTTGTGTGTTACCTTGGGTCTAAGTAAATTTGCATACCCGACAGGATCCGTAAAAGGTTTATTTATTATGTGAGATCTGTACAATATTTGGGTAAAACGTAAAATATTGAAATTGAAATAATAAAAGCTTAAAAAATTAACCATACTCGTCGAATTGAGAATCTTCCTGTTTGTTAAAGTCGGTTTACAAGACCTGAACCAAAGTCTCTTCTTTACAGATACGGATCCTAGTCGCAGTTGGGCTTATCAACTGCGTCGGTTGTCAAGAAGGGTTCAGCGAGCAAGACCTGCTGCGACTCCATGCCCTCGCTGCCGGAGACAAGGTGCCTGAGACTATCACCGGCTACAGCTCAAACGCCATACAACGAGATCCCTCCAATGTCCAGTACCATCTTGCCGATGATGCCAATGACTACCACAGGAACCAGGGAAGAAGCGACCGGAGAAAGGTCTTTAGAATTAAGAACCCCTTTCAGAGGAACTTAGAACCTCTTGAAAGGCAAGAGGATGGAACAAATGGCTCCGTTGACAATCATCCTGGTGCTAGCAACCATTATCCAGCAGTGCAGTATTCGCTGCCCCCAGAGGAATTCTTGCAGAAGATGAGAGCCGAAAACCCTTATCTGCAACAGTATTCAACTCCAAATCCGTTGTTAAGTTATACAGCAACCCCGCAGTCACAGTACCAATATCCGACTAATCCGTCAAATAACTACGATAGCGGTAGCAATCAACAGTCAAACCTAATTTCTCAAATTGAATCTAAATCTCATAATCAACCTTTCCAGACTAGTTCCAACCAGTATCAGTATGGCGGTGCTTACTCCTATGAGAATAACGTTCAAAGTACCCCGTCACCTGCTCCGTCTTATCTATCTACGCCTATTAATCAACAATACGTTAGTACGCCAAATAATCCTTTTGTTAGTACACAGAATACACAATACGTTAGCTCCCAGAGTAGCCCTTACTTAGCTACACAACCTAGTGCGTATGTTTCTAGTTCATCACCAGTTTTCTTATCAAGTCAACCGAGCTTACCGCAGTATGTTTCATCTCCTGTCTCAGTAATCCAAACTGGATCGCCCGATTACTCAAATAGAGTAAGTACAGCCAGCAGTAACAATTTAAATTACGATCCTAATGAGCAGAACAAAAGGATGCAAATTGATCACTACGATAACTCGGCCAACGGGATCAGATATCCGATTCAACAGCAGCTACAGCATTATTCGAATGAGTACCCCACATCAACCCCTGCTTCCGTTACTTCAACGCCTTATCCAGAAAATAGTCAAGATTCTTGGCAGAATGCAATAAATGCTGGAGTAAACTCTTTATCTAAGTCATTGCAAGAGTTTACTCTTTCTCAATATCAGAACTCTCCATACAATGGTCCCACTCCCGATGGAAGATCGGATTCTGCGCCTCAGGAACCGCCTAATAGCGACACACATCGCATCGGGAACATGCCAGCAGCTAACAATTTATACCTAGACTATGTACATCCAGACTATCCAAACTATAACATGAGAAGCCGAACTAGAGATTTGGAACAAGAAGTATCACAATCTGGTGGTTACTCAAACGGAGATTTTGGATGGAAACTTAAGGATAAAAAAGCATTAATAAGTGACGGTTACCCAAGTGCTAGTACTCAAACAAGATACCATACGTTTGCTTACCATCCTGATGGTTCAACCATAAGCCAAATGAACTTCTATCTTGATAACAGTAAGGCTCAGTCTCAAAATTATGAACAGATCTCAAAATCAGCTACGGAGAGTATAGAAGCACAAGAATTCGCTAAGGCAGCGGCAAAAGCACATGAAAGCATGAAGCAAAGACAGCAGTTACAAAAACTGTCTGAGTCATACTTTGGTCATAATTACCCTTCTAGTTACAGCACAAGTAATCCAGTTTCCAGCGTTCAGCAGCAACCTAATATAGTATCGACATTCTATGGTAACAGCGACAATAGACCGAGAACACAATACTTAGCTGACAGTTCTAATGCTAATCCTCTTTTATATGGAAACGAACAACAACAAGATTTGATTACAGCCCCGCCAAATTACTACTTCGCTAACCCAAAGGAATTAAATACTATAGAAGGTAAGCCAAAACAGCCCTTTGATCACGCTAAAGCACTGAAAAATATAGTACCGATAGACGTTTCCAATGTTATCGGTTCCGAAGCCCCACAAAAGATAATTACTGATAGCAATGGAAATAGGTTTAATATTCCTAGTACATCTAAAGAGCAATTTGAACTAAGTCTAAAGCAATATTACAAACCTGTTACAGATTCATATTACAAAGATAAGAACAGTGGATATGGCTACAACATCAAGGCCAAGCCTGAGGATGGTACATCATCTGATTTGCATAAGCAACCAGAGTCAAATGTACCATATTATATAAAACAACAACTTCAGGAATCTCCGTACAGCCAAAGTGTCCACGATAATAAACGGTACGGAGATACTTCGGGCCCACAAGTAAATTACTTGTCAAATAACTACCCGACTGGAGTTCAACAACAGATAAATGCCCAAGCCAGCATACAGAGACAGCAAAATCAGGTGCAATCGGACATAAACAGCTTGTTGAAACTCAATGACATCCCATACAGACTAACACAGGGATTGACCAGCGATCAGCTTCGTTTACATAATAGTAACTTCGATCAAAACAATATCCCAACACCGATACCCCCAAGAATCAATCAGAACGTTGGCAGTCACCAACTAGACGTCGCGAATAGCATCTTGAGTAAACTTATTCAAAGCAAACAACAAGGGCTTAACTCTAACAGGCCTGATATTGAATTGACATCAGGCGGTACTTTGTCTACAATCAATGGTTTTAGGGTAGCAAATCCTTTCAATGTCGATCTAAAATTAGTGGCGGAAATGTTGAAAGGTAAATCAGCCAGTGATGATACCTCTCTGTTACAATATAGAGAACAATTTAACAAACCTCCTCTACCACATAAGCTAGACATGTCTTCACTACAGCAACTTCTAATGAAGAATGACAACATGAATTATGGTAGCCTCGCATCAATAAACGATGGCCTTAGTGCCATCGGCAGCCCTTACATGGAAATCTATAACAGCGGTCGTTATCCGTATCAAGGGGTAAAATACTCGAGGAGTCAAGAGGAGGAGGAACCATTAGTACCTATAGCTGACGCTTCCAACACCCATCCCATCGGAGCTGTTATAGAATCAGATGAGACTGTCGATGCAAGAGAAGTCAGTGATGGTACTGACCTTGGTGACACCGATGGCATAACAAATGTGTTCGAAGAAACTCAACATAAGAACACGTTTTCAAGAGAACATAAGGGCAGCGAGAGGCATAGACATCCAAACTCTATTATACCAAGTCGGTCGCCTTATCAAAGAAAGTATCCTAAGAGTAGTGTAACTGAACCCTACCCCTTGCTTAAACCTCCTCCTGAGAGGCCACCGAGGAATCGCTACCACGCTGTAGACAAGCGAGGTCGCAGACGTAGGGTGAACAGGCCAAAATTCTCTAGAATAATGAGGGCAGAACCATTATTTGAGAGCGAGAGTAAGCAAGTTGAGAAGGTTACACCAGTACCGACCCTTCTCAGACCGCCTGCACCAGTTTCAGAACCTAAGTCTGACGTAGATGAAGTAGATAGCTCATAGCAAACCAGTAGGGTCTCTTGGAACTCGTAGCCGGGCGCACACTGTGCGCCTTGATAGTATTTCTTTCTTTTTTAATTTCGTCATTAAGTAACAGCCTATATTTTGTTACCTGTAAGTGTTTTACTGACTCTAAAGTTTAATAATTTTATGGCTAAATAACAAGTTGTTTCATAGATGTTCGATAACTTAACACTTTGCCCTTGAAATAATCTGGAGATTTTAGAGAAAAAGTTCGGCATTTATTATTTGAACATAAGGTATAAGTTGTATTTGTTATCATTAAAAAGTATTGTACATAGTTAAATTATACTGACGCTACAGTTAATGTCAAAAAATAATATAGTGTGGGAGTGTAAATATATTGACCGTTCTTATTACTAGATTTTAATGTTAACAAACGTTTTTTTAAGTCGTTGCTGTATGTACCTTAACTGTATTAACTAAGTGTGATAAGTCTATGGTTAATTTTTGTTGTTTTATTTGTATTTTTAATTTAATATAGAAGTATTGTCGAAAAATAAAACATGTAAAGTAATTTTACAGCATTGTCATTGAACTGAAAGTGGCTAAAAACAAATCACGCACACTTAATTACTAATTCGCGTCAGATTTAATTTTATAATTGAATCATAAATGATCATTACACAGTGATGGAATTCATGAATGAGCTTAACGGTAGAAAGATGACATCATTGCACGTCAACGGTCCATCTCGTACAGATTTCACTCGATCATTGCTTATGTTCATTTGATGCTGAAATTAACATTTAAATGTGACTCTTCACTTGACAGCCTAATTGGTAAGTTTTGTGACCGTTGCACATGCATTGTTTCTATCATAACTATTGTCCGTCTGAGTGAATTGGCAGCTATAATGCGTAATGATCGAGAATGTCCGGCGGTCGCGTGCGAGTCTCGCTTTCTGATCACGTCGCGACGCGGGCGCAGCGATGTGGACCATCATCTCCTGTTATTTACGAGATGGGTTGGTTGAGTTATGTTATGAATCTCTTGAGAGATGGTGAGATATGTCTCTTGTAGCTAGGCTTAGCCAACGTTTAAGCCTGTATTGATAAAACGCTCTTACTTTTGTGAGCGATCTGGAGTAATCCGTCAAAATTCTGTTTACTTAGAATTGCATATTGAATAGGAATTTAGTTGTAATTTATTATAATAGTTTCCTTTTAATATTTATAAGCAGCCTATGTACGTTTTACTGTAAGGAACATGCCTTCTTAGGCCTTTATTCTATATGAATAAATGTCTTCTTTCTTTTTCAGAGAGAGAGAGAGTATTAGCTTAATTACCAAGCGTGCCCACCGTGGGCTGATACACCGTGGTAACTACCACAGCGCTTAAAATTATCTGTTCGAGGTGTCTGAGGTATTAAACTGAGCACCTTAGATACTCAGGTTTCCTCACGATGTTTTCGGTCAGAATTAGCGAGTGGTACTGCTACTATAACTTCACAAATGTACACAACTTAGAATACAAAGTCATTGTACTTTATGGTACGTTATTATGAATACGATAATATTCAAATTTCATAGACGTCTTGCAGCGGTCAGCGAATCCTCTGTACATCCGAGTAATAATCCGATAGGGATCGGTACTATTAATATTTTGTTCTTCGTCGGTTGATGCGCCATTGACAGTGATGATGTTATGGTTATTAAAACAATGGAAACAAAGTTGTAAGAAAAACTGCCAGCAAAACTTACATAAAACAATCCGGTTTTATTAATCATCAATTTTCGTTACTGGTACAAAGAAAACAAATAAAATGTTAAGAGGGTTGTTTGGTGTAAGTTTGAAAAAAAACCAGAACAAGTGTAGGCTTGAGTTGTACTTTTGGTGCCCAAATTCGTATCAAATCAGGCTGAGAAATATATAAATACAGACATTCAAATTATCTGAATTAATTTTAATGACATCAGCTCATCTCCAAAATATTTAATGAAATATTCGATAAAATTGGAAGTGTATTGTGAATTGCATCGACAATACGCATAAATGAATGGATTTGGATCTTAATTAAGTGAATGATAAATTAGCATGATCTAAAAATAAATCACATTAGAACAGAAGCGTATAAGCTTGATGGATAACCGATATACATGAAATATACTTATAAGTAGTAACGACTAATGAACATTGATGAAGCGAAGGTGATCGGTTAGAATCGTGACACGTGGCAGTTGCTGGCCTGCCCCTCTGGGATACCGGCGTGATTTTATGGTCTGTTATGTTGTAAGTAGCAATGTTACATTCGACTTTATTACGACTGAATATTTTTTTCTCTTAAAGGTAATGAACCAGTGTTATCCAACTTTGGCATAAACTTATATACTACTTAGCCTCGTAAAGATAGTACTTTACAATGGGAATGTTGTCACGTGCTATTCTTAAAACAGTCGGCAGAGGACGTGAGGCCTTTAATAAACTAGAACACTGTCGTAAGTTTCCTTTAAAAGCCGGCCAAATATGTAACCGACTGGTGACAGCGGTCACCACGTCAGTAACTTTGATCAATAACGAGATTAACGAGGCATTTCGTCAAAGTTCGCCATTCTGACAAAAAAATCTCCACTACCCCAATTTCCAAATACATGCACCAACCACTAAATATTACTTAGTAACCATTAGGAAATGGCACATGTCACAATACATTTAATATACAAACCTATTAAGTAACGAAACGAATTAATTCACACGCATCTTCATTATTTCCGTTAGAAAAGGAGAGATTATATCGGCAAACCAGTTTCTCACTCTCGCTTTCCGTATCATCTTGACCCAGAGGCTGCGCGGCGCGACGACATCGATATAAATAAGTTGAGAACGTGTAGCGGCACACAAACAAGCTCAGCTTGTTGCCGAAGACACTACTCCACGACCGGTGGCCTGCGATTAGCTAACACAACATGGCTACCTTTGTAAGTACAGAAAAATGCCACAAACAAAAAGAAAAACAGGAAAACGAAAGCGCGTCTTACAAAACACAAGCATCGAACTGAGGCAGTTTTCTTTGTTTTCCAGATAAAGCTGACATTGTTAGCCTTCCTAGTAAGCAACTCACGGGCTGGATACCTCAGCGGTGAACATCAATACGACGATCACCATGACCTGTCCTCGGGCGGTGGCGGATACTCCAGCTTCTCACCCAGTAGCTTTCCTCCTGGTTCATTGCCCTCCGCTACCTACTCAGGGCATGGCCTCGGAGACAACTACGCTGGACATAGCAGCTACTCCGGCGACAACTACCAAGGACCGTCCGACTTCGGCGGCAGCCTGTCCAGCGGTCCGTCTCACGGTGGTGGCTTCGACGGCCCGTCCCTTGGAGGAGGATACTCTGGCTTTAACAGCGGATTTGGTGGCCCTTCTTTCGGCGGTGGACAATCGGGCCCTAGCAACGGATTCTCCGGCCCCGGAGACTTCTCTGGCCCGGCGGGACGGTTCAACGGACCCGCCGGCGGTGGTGAGGCTCCGCCACCGGGCCCCAAGGCACCCGTCATCAACGAGATCCACGGCTTAGCCAACGGTAACGGCGCGCCCACTAGGTACAACATCAGGGAGGAGCCCTACAACGTGTACAGGGAAGTGACCCACCAGGTCCCGCAGCCCGTGCCCGTGCCGGTGCCCCAGCCCGTTCAAGTGCCCGTACCCCAGCCCTACCCCGTCCAGGTGCCAGTAGTAAGAAACGTGCCTGTTCCGGTCGTCAAAATCAACCACGTGAAGGTCGACAAGCCTGTTCCCTACCCTGTGGAGAAGATCATCAAAGTACCCGTGGAAAAGGTCGTTCACGTTCAAGTCGACAACCCCGTCCCTGTTGAGAAGATCGTTAAAGTTCCAGTTGTCAAACTGGTGAAGGTGCCGGTGCACGTTGTCAAAAACTACCCCGTGCCGGTGATCAAGACTGTGCACCACAAAGCCGTTCAACACCATGGTTGGAGCAGCCACGGACACGGTTGGTAGATAATTTCTGGTTAAATCACACTCAAAGCTAGTCCGCTCAACACTGTAAATACTTTTCCACATCATTGAATGTCGAGCTCATCGTGAGGCTGCATCTAGGGTGATAACTAAGTCATTAATTTAGGTGATAATATTGTATTGTACAAATGCATGTTGTTAGATAGTGTGTAAATAGTAATAATAGATCGATATTACTCTAAATAAATTGATATCCAAAGAATTTCCGTACTTTTTGTTCTCTACTGAAATATTCTGTTACCAAAATGTCATTGTACGATACGATGTAGGTATGATCTTACTTGCATACTTTTATTAAAAAAATGCTGACAACAAAATATGAAAATAATATGACAAAATCAAACTTAATAAGATCAAAAGTGAAACTATGGTTTCACTTTTGATCTTATTAAGTTATTAGTTTAAAAAAACCTTTTATAAAAAGGCGACCCGAATGATAAAGCTTACAATTTGATGGTTTTTAGAAGGAAGTACCTGTACAGAAGTTTCTTATGTAGATGAGCGCTAATAAAATATGATTTAAAACATTTTCCCTTAGGAGGATAAAAAGAAAATGAGCTTGACCTTTTTAAGTTACAAGTGGCAAACTCTGATCTCTGCCTATTCCTTCTGAGTAAAAGCGATTGTTTGTAAGTCAGTATGGAAATGCGTACGAGTATTTTGGCCCTGTTTTAAAAAAACTTGGTACCAACTGAAGGTACCACGGTTTCGGACATTCATCACCCTGAATCTTCTAGAATATAAGGAGCCGTTTTTAGGAGTACAAGATACTTTTGATTTAATAAGTTTTTAAAGTAAGTGAATGCCTTCTTTTCATTAGACCGTCATCAGATTTAATCAAAATTCAATAATTTATTATTCATCATTTAAAAAGGCCTGGCACCAGTCGCAAGATTAAAAGAAAAAATATAGTTAGAACATAAATAGGGAGGTAGCAGGTGAAAAAGCTGCTGGATGTTTTTGAACTAAAACTTTTGTAGATAGTCCCATTCGTTAACAACCCTTGTATGTCCCCACTGCTGGGGCACGGGTCTCTTCCTGCATCGCAGGAAGGTTAGGCCATACTCCACCACGGGGGCCAAGTCCGGGTTGGTGGAGGATTGTAAGACAGTGGCGGGCCTTACTGTCAGAAGTTATCAAGCCGCCCATAAGGCCTCTGACATGGCTTAACGACTGCCATTATATGACAGCCGGCACCAACGGCTTAACGTGCCTTGCGAAGCACGGAAGCGCTCGGAAAAATGCCACTAGCGGTAGTCACGGGACGCTCACCCATCCCGTACCTGACCGCGCCTGTTGTTGCTTAACCAAGTGATTGATTCCAATCACTCGGTTCGCCTAGGCCACGAGCGCTTCATTATAGTTCCATTATTAAGGTTAAAATACTTAATTTCTGTCAAGAGAAGTAAGAATGACATGTATTTTACAAAAGGATTTTTTTTTTTAACAAACGTCTACTAACCCCCGTGTGAAAACCTAGGCAGTGGCAGATGAGTACGACATTTAGAGTTCAGCTTTATCATCTCATGAATCACATTGAAATATTAACTTTAGTGTGAAAGGTGAAACCGCAAGAAATATAGTTTAGGTAAGAGAGTTGGCCTTATAGGCGGCTTGATGGCTTCTGGCAGTAAGGCCCACCACTGTCTTACCACCCTCCACCAACCCAGACTTAGCCCCTGTGGTGGGGTATGGCCTCACCTTCCTGCGGTGCATGAAGAGACCAGTGCCCCAGCAGTGGGGACATGCAAGTGTTAATTGATATCGAAAAGAGTTGGCGGTTGACGGGCTATAAATTGAAATCGTGTTACTATTTCTGACCGACCATTCGTTACCAAAAGCTGCTGAGAACCTACTTTTAAAAGTATGTACAGTACTACACATCATAAAAGTCCCTTCGGGAATCTACGTTCACGCAGACTAGGAAGAAGTGTAACGAAAGTACTCGAAGCTATAAGTACATTCAACATGATCTTTAACCGATACGGTTAAGGTGCAGAATTGATTGCCGCTACCTATTTCGCTCACGGTAATATCGCCAAACTAATAGTCACCTGCATCGATGACGTTGAATCAACCAATAGCAACAAAGGCGCGCGGCCTGCCATAAAATGAAACTATCTGATTGGTCGATCAACTTGCCGCACATCCAAAATTTGGTCATCTGCGCAGGTACATCCGCGAGACTTATTTCTTGTGTAGCACTGTACAGGCTTCTAAAGAGCTGTGAGTAAATCTACTAGGCACAAATGAGATAAAACTGGCGCCAGAAGAGACCTTTTTAAAGACTTATTGGCCTACGATGGCAGATTTGTCTGAACGGTATTAATGTTAGTGCTTCTGTTTACTTTTATTTAGATATAAAATTTTGGGCACTATCCAGGAAATCTAATCAGCCACCAGTGTCTCGTCGATTGCATTCCAGCCTCCTTCACTATTTCGTCGGCCAAGCTTGGGTTGGCAGAGGATCCAGGAAATAATTCATGGTTAATTCTTAGTAAATACTTGGGGACATCCAAGGGTTGATGTCACCAAGTATGATGTCCCCAACAAAATACTTAGTAGGTATGATACAGTATCACTAAATTCTCTAACGTGTGTTCTACTGTAGTAATTACCCACAATTAGGATTTACACTAGTTGCGAATATCGTGAATGGTATTGTTTACAGACACCACCGTTTACAAGGTTTGCTGGAAGAAATCTCTTACAGAGATAAACGCGCGTTATTGTACGTGTTATTTCTTATGTAATGTCCTATTTAATGTTTCGTGTGCAATAAAGTGTAATATAATAATAACTCCTCACTCCAAAGTTCTTGCCCTAGGTACGTAATGTGTTCCCCCAGGCATAGAAACCACACGGATATTCACGTAACAATGGCGAAAATGTCTAGAAACAATTAATGAATGACACTGAATAGGAAAAGCTACCGCGGCCATTATGATTTTTGACAAAACGATGTAGATTTGATAGATAGAAGTTAATTAATTACGTAGCCACACCTTGTCACACTTTATAGGTCTTTGGTTCTATACTATGTGAAATTACTACTTTTTTTTACTTGTCGTCTCCTATCGGAGGTTGGCAACTAATTTGGCTATCTCGCTTTTCGAGGTTTCTAACACAAACAGGGAACTGGTACTCTGTGGAAACTACTACAGTCGGTCTTTACAGTGTTCTCTTTTCACACTAATATTAGGGAGGTAAAGTTTAGAGGTAATGTTTGCATGTAGGAATCCACAAAATCTACGAAACGAAACCACTCGTGCGACTACAAAAAATATTTCTCTAATATTAATAATAGACCTATTTGACAAACATATACTATATATCTTTGAAATCTTTATAATTGTGGCCAAGTAGAAAACGCTCGTGGCCTAGTCGAACCAAGTTACGCAACAGCGCGGTCAGATGTAGGATGGGTGACCGTCCCGTGACTAACGCTAGTGACATTTTTCCGAGAGCTTCCGTGCTTCGTACGGTAAGCCGCTGCAGCCGGTAAGGTGCTGGCTGTCATGTTATAGCAGTCGATAAGTCATGTCGGGCGGCTTGGTAACATCTGACAGTAAGGCCCGCCACTGTCTTACAATCCTCCACCAACCTGGACTTGCTTCTCGCAGGAAGAGACCTGTGCCCCAGCAGTGGGGACATACAAGGTTTGATATTGTCGACATTTTTATGATTATTTATTTTCGCGGGCGTTATGTACGGGGTGTTGCGGATGTTATGTATGGGGCGCTATGTATGGATATTTCTAAAAGGTGGAAAGTTATGGCATATTATAGTTGGGTACCTACTCCAATTTTATTGGCTCAATCTCTCCCGAAGCATAATTAACCTTCTGGATATATTTATTTCACTTTGAGACACAGTGCAATTTAAGTTTGAATTATCAGCCTGTGTCTATTTATAGATATTCATTATATTCGATTAATTAATTAAATTACAATTACATACAGGCCCCACACTAGGATACCTGTGTCGTGGGAACTAGAAACAGCGACATCACAGACATGTTAACATCCAGGACCTGGGGTTTTTTTGTCCCCAGCCGTGGTTCAATCCGGGACCTCTAGCACGGTAGGCAGATGTACTTACGCACCAAAGGGGTCGTCATCATTAAAATCCATTAAAATTTCTATATAAATAGGAATTAATCTATGCATCTGTTCTTGAATAATTTTTCGCGTCCTTTATGAACGTGTAAATGCCATAGAAAGTTTAAAGGTAATATGCGTAATAGCATTGCAGAACAAAGTCGGGGGCCCGATACAATCGTATTAATACTGACTCATAATGCGATTATAATAAATTCGCAACAAACCGGTGAAATTAAGTGGAGAGTCCAAGGAGCGGTTGCGTAGCATATATATATTATATTATAATAAATAAATACCAGATCAAAGGTCGATGACACAGTTGTTGGCCCAAGTTCCTATACTAGTTCTATAAAGGCCCATGTCTCCAAAGATATGCTGAAGTAAATACAAATATGTGACGATGAGGATGACAAACAAAGTTTCGTAAGAGAGCCACACACCCAGAAAATGGAAGGAACCAACGCTGTTACACAACTTGACCCAAAAAATTGGACCATAAAGCAGCTAAATAATTAAAGTAAGTATTAAACGAGAAAAGGTTTAATTTTGTTGCTATAGTGAAGGTATGATTTATGAGGTGCGGACCTGTTGACTTTTATAACGAGAGCCGTTGGAAAATTTTGACCAAGTTACGTGAATGATCTGGTTTTATAGCTTTATCCAAAAGTAAGGTAAATGAACCGCTCGTAGTCCCGGCTGCCTGAGTGATCTTAAAAACGACAATGAAGGTAGAGCAACACAGGGCGCGTTCAGTGCATGGATAGGTAAACCGTCTATGACTAACGCTAGTGGCATTTTCCCACCACATTAAGTAGTTGGTGCCGGCTGCCGTCGATAGATGATAGTCGTTAAGCCAAGTCAGAGGCCTTAGGGCGGCTTGAAAACTTCTGACAGTATGACCCGCCATTGTCTTACAATCCTCCACCAACCCGTACTTAGCCCCCGTGGTGGAGGATGGCCTTAATACCTTCAGGGAAGATACCCGGCCCGTTGGAGGGGACATAATGGGTTGATGATGATGATGATGACGTTGAAGGTAAAATGTTATATGGGCTGACAGACTTTTCCATAAATATTTTGTTTTAGGAAGTTTCTGATAACATTTATGTGTAATTTACATCGTACGCATTGTAAAATAGGACGGGCGTTAGGGCATAAATGTGAGGAAGCAGCGTAACAGTAAAACCCTTGCCTCACATGCAAGTCGTGAGTTCGATGACCGACAAATGCATATGATATTTGTTCTAAGTTACGTATATTTTCAAATTTCTTATGACAATTCCACACAAACGTCACAGAATCACGTGCCATGAAAACGCGGTTGATCGGCACTGCAAATCTTTTCTTCATAAAATTGTTAAGATATATTTAGAACTTCGTGTTTTACGGGTTTTTTAATTACTTATTCAATAAAATAACAAAGTAAAAACCCCCATTAAGGCCTGTTTATATGTGAGGTGGTTTGCTGTTTGCTTAGATTAACCTAATTAAAGAATTATAACTGTTGTAGCTAAATATACTCCAAAATAATAAAGAAGTATTAAAGATGAACGTATAGATAGAGAACGCGAAGATGTGTACATAAATAAGAAATTACACAGATATTTCTTAATCTAAGAGTACACACAGATATTTCTTAATTTAAGAGGCCTTATCACTAAATGAGATCTCTTCCAGACAACGTGTGGATGGACTGGAGCAATATAGATTTGGCTGACGATCTACAAACTTTAAACTCGTTCATAGTTCCTTTAGTATGGTAGCCAATTGTACACACAGATATTTCTTAATTTAAGAGGCCTTATCACTAAATGAGATCTCTTCCAGACAACGTGTGGATGGACTGGAGCAATATAGATTTGGCTGACGATCTACAAACTTTAAACTCGTTCATAGTTCCTTTAGTATGGTAGCCAATTGTACACACAGATATTTCTTAATTTAAGAGGCCTTATCACTAAATGAGATCTCTTCCAGACAACGTGTGGATGGACTGGAGCAATATAGATTTGGCTGACGATCTACAAACTTTAAACTCGTTCATAGTTCCTTTAGTATGGTAGCCAATTGTACACACAGATATTTCTTAATTTAAGAGGCCTTATCACTAAATAAGATCTCTTCCAGACAACGTGTGGATGGACTGGAGCAATATAGATTTGGCTGACGATCTACAAACTTTAAACTCGTTCATAGTTCCTTTAGTATGGTAGCCAATTGTACACACAGATATTTCTTAATTTAAGAGGCCTTATCACTCAATGAGATCTCTTCCAGACAACGTGTGGATGGACTGGAGCAATATAGATTTGGCTGACGATCTACAAACTTTAAACTCGTTCATAGTTCCTTTAGTATGGTAGCCAATTGAACACACAGATATTTCTTAATTTAAGAGGCCTTATCACTAAATGAGATCTCTTCCAGACAACGTGTGGATGGACTGGAGCAATATAGATTTGGCTGACGATCTACAAACTTTAAACTCGTTCATAGTTCCTTTAGTATGGTAGCCAATTGTACACACAGATATTTCTTAATTTAAGAGGCCTTATCACTAAATGAGATCTCTTCCAGACAACGTGTGGATGGACTGGAGCAATATAGATTTGGCTGACGATCTACAAACTTTAAACTCGTTCATAGTTCCTTTAGTATGGTAGCCAATTGTACACACAGATATTTCTTAATTTAAGAGGCCTTATCACTAAATGAGATCTCTTCCAGACAACGTGTGGATGGACTGGAGCAATATAGATTTGGCTGACGATCTACAAACTTTAAACTCGTTCATAGTTCCTTTAGTATGGTAGCCAATTGTACACACAGATATTTCTTAATTTAAGAGGCCTTATCACTAAATGAGATCTCTTCCAGACAACGTGTGGATGGACTGGAGCAATATAGATTTGGCTGACGATCTACAAACTTTAAACTCGTTCATAGTTCCTTTAGTATGGTAGCCAATTGTACACACAGATATTTCTTAATTTAAGAGGCCTTATCACTAAATGAGATCTCTTCCAGACAACGTGTGGATGGACTGGAGCAATATAGATTTGGCTGACGATCTACAAACTTTAAACTCGTTCATAGTTCCTTTAGTATGGTAGCCAATTGTTGTTGTGAAAGATCAAGTATTGATTTTATTTATATGAAAAAATTCATTCCTTATTTAAACATAGGTAAATTTGCACATACATGCTGCTACTATGTAGAAAATTATCGAGGAAGTAATAATTTAAATGAAGTATAACATATAATTTACATAGCTTGTAGCTGCATAACCTGGTCTGCTAAAATTAACGACATTAACTACATTCAAATTAACAGAAGAAACTCAGAAACGCTTCAAGTAAAACTTTGTATAACTCTAATGAGCATTTTACTTTTTTTATTGTTCATAAAAAGTTCTAGCTAAAACGCTGATTATTTTTGAATTCACACACATTAGTTTATTCTGGAATTCGTCAAAAGGTAGATTTTTTGTCCTAGCGTGTCGATGACAAAACAATTTTTATTTGAAGACTTTATGAAACAACTGCAGTCCAGAACTTTGCGACGCTGACAGCAGCGTTAATTTTTTGTCCTAGCGTGTCGATGACAAAACAATTTTTATTTGAAGACTTTATGAAACAACTGCAGTCCAGAACTTTGCGACGCTGACAGCGTTATTTTTTTGTCCTAGCGTGTCGATGTCAAAACAATTTTTATTTGAAGACTTTATGAAACAACTGCAGTCCAGAACTTTGCGACGCTGACAGCAGCGTTAATTTTTTGTCCTAGCGTGTCGATGACAAAACAATTTTTATTTGAAGACTTTATGAAACAACTGCAGTTCAGAACTTTGCGACGCTGACAGCGTTATTTTTTTGTCCTAGCGTGTCGATGTCAAAACAATTTTTATTTGAAGACTTTATGAATCAACTGCAGTCCAGAACTTTGCGACGCTGACAGCGTTATCACTACAATAATTAGTTTCTTCTTAATGCAGATGTTAGGGTATGCAGGACGCGATAAATATTATTGAGTATTTGTCCTTATCTAATTTTAACTAAGTATTTCTAACAATGCCTACCATTTAATTTCTTGCACTACCTGTGGTTGACTGGTAGAAAATGCTTATAGCATTAAGTCCGCCACATTGCCATTGTATTTTTTTACTTATGTGCAATTAACGTATTAATAATAATAATAACAATACAAAGTCCGCCAATAATGGCACGATCGCTCATTAGGGGAGGGCTATGTCCAGCAGTGGACTAATATAGCCTGAAGAAGAAGATAGTCCGCCATACGCGAAGAGTCCACCTTATGAGGAGTATCGCTAGTTCAATTTATCGCTGTCAGGGTCCGCGAACCCCCACCTGCCATTCTATCACAAACTTACCCACTCTATCGTTTTGACATAAAGTGTCAAAATATGTATATTATTGATTTAAATCCGGATTAACTTACTTGATATTTTGTTGGAAGAGTCCGATTTTGTCAATACGCGGTGAGCACGCGAGGTAATTAAGCCCATACTATCTCTCGGTCTCCCTCTTTCTCTCTCTCTCTCTGAGAGAAAGCCTGTGCCCTGCCGAGGGACGTATATAGGCTACATAAAAAAAACTTCCGAAATTCCAAACCAGGATGCCCTGTGCTAATTGTGCCATGGGAACCAGGCAAGGACGTCACACACATTTAATAATACAAACTTATAAGGCTTTAACTGCCTTATTTAAGTTACATTAAGAAGTTTCTTTCTTCTTTCTTTATTAACATAAAGCGGAAACCTCGGTGAGGTCAAGCACTAAACTATATCGAGCGTATTTTAAATCTCAACAGTTTCCGAATGCGGCACTTTACATCCGAAAGTGGAACTTCAAGTGACCCACATACGAATCTGGTTTTAAACGTAACAGCCCCAGCAGCTGCTAAGGAAATTTTCCTCTGAGCCAGACTTATGGTCGTCTCAGCTCTAAATCACCCATTGCGTAACCTTAGGAAACATCGCTTTTATTGGGACCACGAATACGGATTACCATAGAGACAAGAATGACGTTACGGCCGCATGCATCCGACGACCAGCCGCTTAATTTATTCCACGCCTTCGTAACTAAACTACATCATCTTTTTGGACGCCTGTATAAATATCTGTGACAGTTACATTATCACATCAGAAACCGACCGCACTTGGTAGAGGCAACAACAACTTCACACGTAGGCTGGCTTTATAGGCGATTAGCTAAAAGCCATGGCGTTTGTTGTAAGTTGAATGATAATTATCATAAATGGAATAATAGTAAAAAAGAAAATTTGGAATCATGCGTTTTCCTACTAAGCAAAAAGTGGAACAGTCTTTGAAGTTTTAAACTTTCGAAGTAAAGTTTTGTTGTCTTTGTTACAGGTTAGGGTACTCTTCCTATCGGCGTTCGTGTACGGAACCCAGGCAGGTATACTGTCCGGGGCGCATTCCTACTCGGATTCTCAAGACTCCTACATCAATTCTGCACTCTCAGCACCATCAGCTTCCTATGGAGCCCCGTCACAGTCATATGGACCTCCAAGCGGCAATGGCGACCTGAGTGGCCCGAGCGGTGGTGGATACTCGAACGGTGGTGGATTTTCCAGCGGTGGTGGATTCCCGAGCGGTGGTGGATTTTCCAGCGGAGGCCCTCTTGAAGGTGGCCTGCTTGGGGGACCATCAGCTCCGGGTCCCAACTTCAGTGGTAGCGATTCAGGTCCCTTGGACGGCTCTCTCGCCGGCGGCCCAGTGATCCCCGGTCCCGCAAACCTCGGATCACCGCGTGTGATTGGCCAGACCGTGTCCGTGGGCAGGCCTCAGACCAGCGCTTCCAGATACGAGCTTGAGGCCGTCGTCCAGAATGTTATCCGGCGCGTGCCCGTTGAAGTGACCCGCCACGTGAAAGTAGCCGTGCCCCAGCCCGTGCCCGTGCCAGTCCGCCAGGAAGTCAAAGTCCCAGTGCCTCAGCCCTACCCCGTCCACGTCGACGTAGTCAAGCATGTGCCATACCCCGTCTACAAGACTGAGCACCACGAAGTCGAGAGGCCTGTACCTTACGAAGTAGTGAAACACGTACCTTTCGAGGTCATCAGAAAGGTACCAATCCCCGTCGACAGGCCCTACGAGGTCATCAAGAAGATCCATGTCCCGATCGAAAAGCACGTCGAGGTTCCCGAGGTCATCTGGAAGCCCTACCCTATCCACATCATCAAGCACGTGACCCATTACAAGAAGAAGAAGTGCTTCCACTGCTGGTGAACGCGCTGAGAGGAATGCGCCCGTGATAGTACCAAATTTTAGTTATACGTACACTGTAAATAAATAGTCACTAGTTTTTATTTTAAACTATGTTGTACATATTATTAAAATCGCCATGTTTTGTGAAAAGTTTACGTGCCTTGCTGAGCTTTTATTCTTCCTTGCTTTCTAAAAGACCCTTAAGTAGTACTAATGAAATCCTCGGGCCCATCAATTTAAATTTCTTGTCACCATTGTGTCAAATGACTACATATCATTAAAATCAGTACATTATGTGGGTACATAAAATCAACCCTTCTATGTCCCACTGCCGGGGCACGGGTCTCTTCCTGCGTAGCAGGAGGGCCATACTCCACAGTGGAGGGCTTCACAGTCAGAAGTTACATTATGTACATAAACGCCAGAAATTTACATTCTGTTTATTAAATGTTAATGTACAAAGTTGGCCTAAGAGAAACTCAACCCAAATCTTTGAGTAGAAAAGTACATTTTGAATGCTCATGAAAATACTCATGCGTTCTGTGATGCTAAAATGTCAGAATTTAACTATATTTATCCTGGACTTGTAACATTTACAACTCATGACTAGCGGCGACATGCAAAATAAAACAAAAGTGATGCAACGTTCAAAGCACACATGATCAATGGTATCCTTTGTCTTTTGTCTTTGAATGGTCAATTTTTTATCCTAGTGTTACATCATCGGCCAATTTCCAGTTGAACAAGAAAGCCTAAAAGAATGCCGTCACATTTAGAGGCTACTTTCAAAGTGGATCTTAAAGTAGGCTCGGCTTGTGTTATGCAAATATGATAAAAGATTGGGTTCAACCGGAATAATAAAGACAGTATTTGCTTTTTCTTTAAAACCAGGCTATACATGCTGCAGCCTATTTATTACGAAATAAATTGCAGAAAATAAAAAAGTGTCAAATAAATAGTCACGTACGTTTGGTAAAAAATAAAACGCTACAACGCTGCGTAAAGCGCTACAGAACGTACAGGTAGCGTTACCTGTACGTTCTGTCATATTTTCTGAGAAATTCCGAAGAGACAGCGCTAAAATACAGGTAACTATTATGTTAGTCAACTACTTAGCGAAATTCTTAATTCAGATCTGGCCCTTAATCTCACTGTGAGGACATTAATCAAGCTACAAATTGGGTAATTACTATCAACGTGCTACGTTAGTGTAACTTAGTAAAACAATGTTTTTGCTTAAATGTCATTCCGTCTTTCCAGAGGTATCACAAAATAAGAAATCAGAACGATGTGTAAGAATTGACTTGGTAAAATTGTCATTTATTTCAATATTTATTTCATTCATTTTTAGCCTCTAAATAGGTTTCTAAATTTGTTCCTTAGCACGGGTTAGTGCATTAAAAATAAAAATAGTATAATCATGTGCGTACAGTGATATCGTTCCGATGTTAAACCTAACTGCAAAGTAGGTAGTCGGGGCTGTAAGTAATGCAATTTGCTTAATTCAGATGTCGCTGCCTGTACGTAATACAGAGAATAGTGTAAAGAGGTTCGAAATTTCACTGATGCCGTGAGTCGCCCATTCTTCTCCTTCTCCCATGCTCAATTGGTAGAGCGCTGGCACGGATAGCCAGAGGTTGCAGGTTCGAATCCCGGCATGGTTGAATTTTCTAGCCACTAAATAGGTTTTTAAAATTGTCATCTTAGGTAGCAGAGATATCCTTACTTTGATGCCTAGGTACAAGTATTAGTGACTTTATTTACTTTATGTTTTGATCCTCGCCTGTTCCGTGCCTCATTCAGTTCGCCAGAGATTCCGCTTTATTCAAGATGTTTTTTCGGCCTCTGTACCTCTGTTGCGTCCTGAGCTCAATGTCATGGCAAATTTTAATGGATTCGTTACTATATACCATCCAGTTTTCCATTAATAGGTATTATAAATATGAAATTTAATCTTAGAAGTTTGGAATATTGTCACACAGCCAAAAATTTATTTCAAACCTCTGATCGAATTTCAATGAAATTTGGCTAACTGCCGCACTCACAGACGTCCATTAAATTTAATGTTTATTTAAATATAATTATCTTTCACTTATTATCAATGAAACAGAAAAGGACAACAGCACACTTAACAGAGATTGTGGTGAGTGCGGCGGTAAGAGACTAAGAGGTAGACACAGTAAGCAAACATGAGGGTGGTAGGAATTCATTTTCTTTTACGATATTAAGTCTAATTTTAATTTCCACACACACAAACAATGGTGTGGGAGCTATAGAAGTGATTTTTGTCCTATTGAATAATAAATTAATTTTATTACAATCTTTTAATTTCTAGAAAGTTAGTTTGTGAGTTTTTATATTATTTAGGGAAAAATCCCAGACCGCAGAAATTGTGTTGTGTGGAAGTTATTTATATTTTATTTTATTTATTTTTATTTAATTTGAATTTTTATTTAGGTTTACCTAAATAAAAATTCAAATTCAAGGTCTGGGATTCTTTTAATTTCTAGAAAGTTAGTTTGTGAGTTTTTATATTATTTAGGGCAAAATCCCAGACCGCAGAAAGTGTTGTGTGGAAGTTATTTATATTTTATTTTATTTATTTTTATTTAATTTGAATTTTTATTTAGGTAAAAGGTACAGTTTTGGAGACATAAAACTTTAAAGTATGACTTTTCCGGTATACAATATTAATAATCTTATCTTATTTTTGCCCTCAATAACAGCTGTCGTCATGCTAATAGAACTGTTGTGTAACTGTGCATTTAGAAGTATCTTGCCCTTAGCTCAACCGTTTCAGAAAGGACTGGTGAGACTTACCGGGTTGAGCCCAGTTTAAAGGCCTAACAATCCCTGAGCCGTGAATCAAAATAAGACTTCAATGAAATAGGACTTTCAGGATGGATTTATTGTTCAAGTAACATAATACTTTTCAAATCGCTCGTAGCCCCGGCTGCCTGAGTGATCTTAAACGATCACGAAAGTTAAGCAACACAGGGCGCGCTTCATGCATGGATGGGTGACCGTCTATGACTAACGCTAGTGGCACTTTTCCGAGCGGTTCCGTGCATCGCAAGGCACGTTAAGCAGTTGGTGCCGGCTGCCGTCGATAGATGGCAGTCGTTAAGCAAAGTCAGAGGCCTTAGGGCGGCTTGAAAACTTCTGACAGTAAGACCAGCCACTATAGTCTAGCAAGTCTCCACCAATCCAGAATTGGCCTCCGTGGTTGAATATGGCCTATACCTTCCTTAGGGAAGTGACCCGTGCCCCTCGGTGGGGATCAATGGGTTGCCGATGAATAAACATTTGAGGCGGTACGACGTCAGGTAGCCTGCCTTGGTAGTAGGACGACGCGAGTCGCGCCTTTTAACGTCAAAGTACATTAATTGTCAAAATCTGACATATTTAGAGGCTAAAAATTCCACCCATGCCGGGACTCGAACCCACGACCTCTGGCTAACCGTGCCAGCGCTCTCCCAACTGAGCTAATGGGCGACATGCATCAGTGAAATTTCGAACCTCTTTACAATACTCTCTGTATAACGTACAGGCAGCAGCATCTGGCTGAAGTAACTTGCATCACTTGCAGCCCCGAGTACCTTACTTTGCAGTTAGGTTTTACATCGGAATGATATCGCTGTACCCACATAATTATATTCTTTTTAATACACTAACCCGTGCTGACGACAATTTTAAAAACCTATTTAGAGGCTAAAAATTCCACCCATGCCGGGACTCGAACCCGCGACCTCGCTCGCGGCTAACTGTGCCAGCGCTCTCCCAACTAAGCTAATGGGCGGCTTACCAGTGAAGTTTCAAACCTCTTTACAATACTCTCTGTATTACGTACATCTGGCTGAAGTTGCTGCCTGTACATAACTAATTATCTCAGTACGTAATTAGCTCACTTGAGAGAGCGCTGGCGCGGTTAGCCAGAGGTCGCGGGTTCGAGTCGCGGCATGAGTGGAATTTTTGCCTCTATATAGGTTATACTATTTTTATTTTTAATGCACTAACCCGTGCTAAGGACAAATTTAAAACCTATTTAGAGGCTAAATTTTTTTTTTAATTTGCTTTAGCCAGATGTCGCTGCCTGTACGTAATACAGAGAATAGTGTAAAGAGGTTCGAAATTTCACTGATGCCGGTGAGTCGCCCATTGGCTCAATTGGTAGAGCGCTGGCACGGATAGCCAGAGGTGCGGGTTCGAATCCCAGCATGGGTGAAACTTTTAGCCTCTAAATAGGTTTCTATATAGGTTTTTAAAAGTGTCCTTAGCACGGGTTAGTGCATTAAAAAGAATATAAAAATCTAACGTTTCATCGCCACAAAAAGCATGACACGCGTCGTCGTACTACCTACGCTGGGCAGTCACAGAGTGGCAGCCGATAACAGGAAGACGGTCAGTGGGCAGACCAGCGGCCCGTTGGACGGACGACGACATCTTTGGCGTAGCGGTAGCGCATCTGCCTACCATGCAAGAGGTCCCGGGTTCGAATCCCGGCTGGTGACAAAAAAAATGCCCAGGATGTTTGTGATGTCGTTGTTTCTGGTTCCCACGACACAGGGTATCCTAGTGTGGGGCCAGAAGCAATGTATGTGCTTGGATGTAAATGTTATTTTATGGATGTAAATGTTATGTTATGTTGTTGAATCGGCGGAGGGTCCGTGGATGCGGCTGGTAAGAGATCGTGACGGATGTCATTTGGGGGAAAGGGCCTATACCCAGCAGTGGGCAGCGGTGGGTTGATAATGATGATGATGATGCGTTTGTTGACGGTTAAGGTACTAGTTAAGAATCGTGAGAAATGATAACAGTGTCGGTGATAAAGGATATTGCAAGTAAATTACTTAAAAAATTACCCAAAGTCGGCGTTTCAAATTAGATCAGAGCTTTCAGCCCCAAATCAGAGCTTTCAGTGGCTAATGAAAGTTTTTGATGCAAAAAATATTTAGGATAAAATTTTTAGGATCGTGGCAATCCCTGGTCTACTTACCCCTCAAGGATATTTTATCACAATACATCATAAATCTTAATAAAATATGTTAGTAAGTAGATACTCGTAATTACTTATCGGGTTCCGCAGTAAACAAAGAACCCTCATAGGTTCCCCATGTCCGCCCGCTTGTCTTTCTGCTCCTTAGCTCAAAGACGAATCTTCTTCAGGCTATAATAGTTCACTGCTGGACATAGCCCACCCCTAATGAGCGCCACGACGCAAGGTTGTGCCATCATTGGGGGGTAATGGACAGATAGATAGAGATAGAGAACACTTTATTGCACAACCAGAAAAATATTACAACCATGATTCTTAAATCTAAGTAATGTTATACAATTGGCGGTCTTTTCGCTAAGAGCGATCTCTTCCAGACAACCTTTGGATGATGTGGGGAGTAATGCCCATACTCCCCACGCTGGGCATGCGGGTTGGGGATCGCAGTTTGGTGGAATTCTACTGCAGGGGGCGCTGCTGCCCACCCCCCAGTTTGTGTCCCTTAGTCGCCTTTTAGGACACCTGCGGGAAGAATTTGGGTTGGTGCTATTCTCTAAGCCGACACCACACAGTGACGCCGACACCACAAAGACGAATATACTTATAATATTAATCACGCCAACAAAATGGTAGCATTATATATTTTTTAGAATCTTCCTTCTGTCTTACCTTAACTGTTGATTGTAGATGCGCAGTAGCACATTTGATGAAGTTAAAAGAAAAACAGTATCGGACTCAAACTTGAACGTAACGCCTTATATCTATAGAGCGTTTATAAATATTCAGGCTATCACATAAAATTGGGTTTTCATGCATCAACAACCTTTCAGAAAACGTTTAGAATTTAATGAAAACTAAATGTAATATATTTTTTATGCCACACCTGGCAATAAAGTGGCTTTTTCCGCACGCTGCGCGTACGGAAAAAGCCGCTTTCTGGCCAAGTGTAGACATAAAAAGATGTACACAACACGGGAGGTTATAAAGAAAGCTCTTGATCGCATATTTACGTATTTACGCAAACTTCTGCGATCTCGGCCTTTCTTTGTATTACCACCCTAGTTGAGTAATGTACTATTATCTTACGAGTGTTTCGATTTTTAAAAATTACTTGAACCTCGAAAAGCCCGAAAGAACATATTTTATGGTTTTAGTTTTAGAAAAATCCTCAGTTTTCCGAGTTCTCTGTCGTGTAAAAGCAATGTAGTACAACACATGACTTCCATTAAAGTCATAAAATGTGTGTAAATAAATATAAAACGGATTGCAAAACATCGAGTTCTTTGCTCAGCCACATCCGTATAGCATAAGAATTATTTATGTACTAACATTGAGTTTTATCACTTGATGAAATTGATTTAAATTATGGAAATTTTATTTCTTTTGTGTAAAACTTGAAACATTTTTTAAATATTTGGTAATAATTAAGTGCTCGTGAATAAGTTTTTAGATCAAACGAGCACAATATTAAATGAAGTTTACCTACTTCCCCTTACTCTTTTATTTTTTTTCTGTAGTAAAACAAACATAAAGAACACTTTATAGTGTTCTTTATGTTTGTTTTACTTTTATAATTATTTTTAAAACCGGCTTTTGTTTTTTAGGTACAATAACGTATTCCGTACCTATATTTAACCTATATTATCCGTACCTATATAAGAAGACTGACAAGCCAAACTGTCCAACATGTGTCAAGGTCTCAAGAACACCCATCAGGGAAGAAACCACCAAGATGGACACACCGAATGCGCCGAGAGTCAGTAACGTGACGGCGCGTTCTAAGCTACGCCAGCTGGTCGGCCGAAGTCTAGAGTCTCCACCACCGCGTGTTGAGCAAGACGAAGCCGCCACACTGGCGAGCGAACTGAGACTTTTCAGAGAAGAGATAATAGAGATAAAAAACCAACTGTGCGACCTTACCCAGAAAGTTACTCACTATCAAGATAAGCTAGAAGAACTAGTTGGAAACATCGCCGGTCATGAGCTGCGTCTGACGCAATTGGAGCGTAAAGATCTGGAAGTACTAAAGCTTCAATCTAAAATGCAGGAGCTGGAGCTAGAGCTACAATCGCGAGAACAGAAAGCGAGAACGAAAAGCGCTAAATCACGTGATACAGTCATACAAGTAGACGAAACCACCAAGTCACCGAATGAGTACATAAGGCCCGTTGTTGTACGATTTGTCCGCCTGACGAAGAGAAAACAATTCCTAGCTGCCACAAAACCAAGACGCCAAACGCTCACCACCGCAGAGATTGAAGTTGGCGGTCCTGTTCGCCAACTGTATTTTAACGATAGACTGTCATACCGTCAGAGACAGTTATTTCGTGAAGCTAAACATCGCACGAAAGAACACGGCTTCAAATTTTGCTGGACGAAAAACGGTCATATCTACGCAAGACAAAGAGAAGGTCGACAAAGCATCCATATACAGACACGGCTGGACGTCGCCAAAATCAATAGTCAAAATGATGTTATTAATAACGAAAAATAATTATGCTCTCACTCAAAACTCACCCAACAATCAAATCACTTTTGTTCACACAAAATACACGCATAGATTAATTAAACACAAAAACACATCACACAAAAAAGATCCACAAATCGAAAATAAACATTCTGACCGAAAGCGCGAAATGGGTAACCTCTCCCTGTCTTTTCTCCCAACTTGCTTCAAATGGCTACCATGACTACAGACCTAGAAACAGATAATTGTATAACATTACTTAGATTTAAGAATCATGGTTGTAATATTTTTCTGGTTGTGCAATAAAGAGTTCTCTATCTATCTATCTATCTATCTATCTATCTATCTATCTATCTATCTATCTATCTATCTATCTATCTATCTATCTATCTATAGATAACACGCTTGAAATCCCTTGTCGCGTAGTCAACACTGCAGAGCAATGTAAAGACATGGTTCCCGGTACCCATCTAAAAATAATATCGCTCAATATCAGAAGCCACACCCGCAACCTCGACAGTTTTATAACCCTTTTAAATAGATAAATAGAATAAAAACATAAAAGACACCTGGAATGTAATTGTGACTAAACCCACTTTCAATGATGCCGACTGCCTTCTCATTGAGATACCAAAAATTAAGCACACTATACTCGCACTCTATAGATCGCCCTCTGTAGGCAACATTACCCCCTTTCTTGACTCACTAGACTAAACGAAGTTAGCAAAACCAACGGAAATAGCATTATAGTGGGCGACATGAATATCTATATCTCAGCTAACTCAACTGACAATAGAAAGTCGGACTACCTATGTGCTATGGCTGAGTGTGGCCTAGCTCCTGTAATCACGCTGCCAACCAGACAAAATGCTTGCCTGGACCACATCTATGTGGCAGCAAATACAGAGGTAGAAGGATTAGTTTGCAAAGCCTCGGTAACTGACCACGATGCAATAATTGCTACCATAAACACTGGGTTCAAACCCAAAATACAAAAGAGAAAAATTGCCAGAACAAACTTTGCGGGTGTAGCAGAGGAATTAAAAGATTTCGACTGGACAAACGTTATATCCTCCCTGGACGTGGGAGAAGCTACAAATAATCTAACTCAGACTCTCAATGAAGTGATCCAGAAACATACTGAAATCAAAACAACGAGTCGCACCAAACACAATATGAAACCATGGATCACACCAGGGCTCATAAGATGCATGAAACACCGAGATAAACTGCACTTGGAATGCAGAAAACGTGCCAAAGATCCAACCACGCATTTAATATATAATCGATACCGCAACTTCTGCATAGACATCTTACACAGAGTCAAAACGCAGTATGAAAACCAACTTCTCACAGAAAATAAAAGAAATCCCAAAAAGTTCTGGCAAGCCATAAAATCTATATGTGGCTCAGCACCTGCGAAATCACAAGCATCGTCAGAGCTACTCATGAACAAGCATTCCCCTATTGAATCCGTAAATGCTACCACAAAATATTTTATAGGAACTACTCTCGCAAACAAAATATTAGCAAACTCGAATAAATCAGAACAGCAATTGGCCTCTCTAGCTAAAGTTCCACTAAATTCGACCCCACTTAATTCCTTTTTTATGCACCCTACCGACAGGGAAGAAATAAAAAACATAATTCGTCTGCTTAAAAATGATAGTGCCGGGTCTTGATGGCATTAAACCACTGTTAGTCAAACAAATAACTAACTATCTTGTCGACCCACTACTTCACATCTGCAACGTTAGTTTTGAAAATGGTATTTTCCCTAGTATTTGGAAGACAGCCGCGATAACCCCGATTCACAAAGCAGGTAGCAAAAGTGATCCAAGTAATTATATGCCTATCTCACTACTGTCAGTTCTATCCAAGGTGCTTGAGAAAATCGTCAACCGTAGACTAGTATCCTTTCTGGAATCAAAACAGCTTCTTTCGTCTAGCCAATTCGGTTTCAGACAGGGCAAATCTACTGAAGATGCAGTACTCCTATTGACTGACACTGTGGTGGCAAATTTGGATAAGGGTCACTGGTGTATCGGCGCTTTCCTAGATCTAGCGAAAGCGTTCTATACAGTATCAATACCGATACTTCTTCAGAAGTTGGAAAATATGGGTATCCGAGGAATTGCTCTTAGATGGTTCCTAAGTTACCTAAGTGAGCGTACACTTCAAACTAAAATAGGCGACCTTACCGGAGAACCGTTGCTTTACCGTTGTAGCCTACTTGGCCCAACTCTTTTTCTTATTTACCTACGATATAAGCTCCACTATACCAGAGACAGAAGCGAAAATTATCTGCTATGCAGATAACACGGCCATAATATTTAACGACACTACATGGCATTCAGTCCTAGAAAAAACTGAAAATGGCCTCTCTGAAATTGCCAAATGGTTAGCAAAACACCTGCTTACACTAAACACAAGCAAAACAAAATATATGTGTTTTCATAAAACAGCCGCATCCCAACCTGATATATCTCCCGACATCAAAATTCACACTTGCAGTGACATCGATCCAACCTGTTCCTGCGAGTCTATTGGAAGAACAAACACCATAAGATACCTTGGGATAACACTGGATGAAAAACTAACTTATAAGCCACATCTCACAACTCTGGCAAACCGGGCACGGAAATTCATCTACACAAGGAAATCCTTGCGATGTAGTGCTAGCTTAGAGACTCTAAAGTTGGTTTACATCGCTTTATGACAGTCGGTGCTTAGCTATTGCATTGGCTGTTGGGGAGGAGCTGCAAAAACACACTTGATGAGTTTGGAAAGGGCACAGCGAGCGATATTAAAGGTTATGCTGAAAAAACCGAGACGCTACCCAACTTCAAAATTATACGAAGAATGCGGCCTCCTCTCCATAAGACAATTGTTTGCGCTGAAAGTCATCGTTACACAGCATAGAGATGTCTTGAATTCTCCAGGTTACACCAAATTGCTAAGTCGTAGAATCTTTAAAATCTATAATCCTCCCACTAAAACGACCTTCACACAAAAATTCCCAACATTTTAAAAACCTATTATTTACAACAAAGCCAATAAAGCATGCGATATTAAACACTGTAACATGTCTGAAGCTAAGAAGAAAGTTGTGGATTGGCTGAGTACGCTAGATTACACAGAAACAGAAAAACTATTAAAATATGCAAGTAAATAAATATACACACAAAATATAACAAGACTTCCACAGTCATGCAAGAGGTCCCGAACAAACACTCATACACACACCCTGACACACACATACACTTAACTCATTTTACAAAATCCAATTTAAATTTGGAGAGCTAATTTTAATTTTATTTTACATGTTTTTGTACTAAAACTAAAAAAAAAATAATAATATCTAAAATCCATAGTTTAAACTACAATTTTACAATTTTATTTCTATTTCAAATTGTCACTGAAATCTAGTATGGACATTTAACTATTTGTTTAAAGCAAATTAGTCAGTAAATAAAATTAAATCTGTAATAATAACTTAAATGAATTGTTAAACTAATTATACAATATCAACACGAAGCCAATAAAGTGTAACACAAGCGCAGGCATGCATTATATACCAAAGCTGTCCGCGACACAGGCTCGGCCTAGTGCGGCAGCAAAAGTTGGTCCATAATAACACTTTTGTCCGCATGCCTACGACTGTGCGGTGACTCGCTTGCTCGATCGGTGCAATGTGTAATCTAATATCGTAATTTTGACAGACAGCTTTTTTCTATTTGCATTAAATATATTTTTCGATCTCATCCCTGTTATATTTCATTTCATTGAATTCAAAGGTAAGCAAATATCAAAGGAGCATTTATTTTACAATATTACAGCAAAGTAGTCCAATAACTAGTAAAGGGAGAAGTTTTGTCTGCATTTCCACTGAAGGCCTAGCGTTCACAGAATAGTTGACACTAAGACGTAGAGATACCAATAATTAACAGAAATAAGATACTTAATACCTAGTAGATTCAGTAGAAACAAACGTAAGCTTTACATTTTTATGGTAGTCTCTTGCAGCGCGACTGAGTAACGTAAAGGTTGACATGGAGTCAACGGTACTTAAGTCACTAGAGCAACTGGTTACTTACGTCTAAGCAGCAGAGGTTGCATTTAAAACTTTTGTGGATGGAGTAAATAAAGCAGCATATGATTGGTTAGTCGGTTGGTCTAAAAATGCAACGATTTCAGAAACACCAATTCCCACACAATACGAAAGTGCAAAGACGTGTGATATACGCATATTAAGAAACTCTGAACTCTGCTTTGCATTGATAATGGGAGAATAATTATAATTTCCGTATTAGAAAAGTAAGCAATCATGTCAATTGAACTAGATTATTATTGCATAAACAGATTCAATTATGCTAATTCTAAAGATGCTCGGATGAGCCTGCGTAAAGATGTACAAATTCGTCGATATCGATGAATATTTTGAAAAGCGGGAGACAGGTGCATTTTCCTTTTTTTTAGCTAGGTACTGAAAGAAAGACAAAGGTCAACAATAACACCTCGAGACGGATAAAGAGATATAATGAGAAATAGCAACGTGAATAAAACCGAAATTCCGTTTGACTCACTTTAAAACAAATGCCATTTCACTTACCTACAGAATGTGTGTTAATGATATACAAAATCAAAGAAGTTGACCTAAGCACTCTCGATTTTCGTATCTATTAAATAACATCCGACCTAAGTTTGAATTAACTTACATAAAATTAGCGTGTTCACTGGCTAATCTTGTCAGCAAACATACTATGTGATAGGGCAGTTTTACTCGATAATGTGACGAAAATTATGTCGATACTGTAACGTCAAAACTTTTCATTACGGAAAATACATTAAAAAATCAGTACACCAATATAACCGAGAATGACAAAGATAAATCAAAACAAATTTAGTTATATTTAGCATTGTGCGGCTTACTCGTATAAAGCGTGCGCTAATGATATACTTGATAAATATTCTTTATTGGTTTCAGTTAATGTAATAGGCGGTATGTGCCCTTACGTAGTTCAATTACATTGTATCTTGGTCTCGTGACTTAATTGAGTATCACGCCTTTTCCTCAAGTTGATTATCGATAAACCGCGCGTGCCATAGCACGCGCGGTCTATCGATAAACATGACTGCGCAGACATCACTTCAACTGACCGGGGCGCCCTCGCCGAGATGATTCTCACGCATGACGCTTCTTCGGAAAAGGAAGTCTATAAAACTGTTTGCTGCACCCCGTGTCTAACAGATACTAGACCGCACCTTACCGCGACGGTTGACCGGCTGCTCCATCTAATAAGCAGCAATGGCACACTCGGTAAGATAAAAAACAAAACATGAGATCTATCACAATTGTCCGGTAATAGTCGGTGTTTTGATTCGCACGCGCAATGTCTTTTACTGACGAGTGAGATGAAGCAAGTGTACCTGTAATAAAAGTGAACTTTTCTCAATTTCAGGTGTGGTTTATTCTCGCGATTTTGTCGGTGGCGGCTACGTGGGGTCACCCGACTGACCAAGGTCCGCAGACATTCCAGGAATACATTAAACCTCAACAGAAGTATATGGAAGTGATAATGTATCTGACTCCAACGCAGATAAGAGCACTAAAGCAAGGACAGAGAATCGATGAAAGCGCTGTTCTCGCACAGAATCCACAGCTTCAAGCTGGACTGATCAACAGCGCCCAGCAGAACCAGCACGAAGAGTTCCGCGAACGTCTGGAACAGCAACAGAAAAACATTCAGAATCTACTACAAGAGCTCGCCATTCAACGGTCTCAACTTCTGGCAGTAAAAAATTACACTGAACTGCAAAACGCCGAACTAAAAATCCAGGAAGCCCAACAACCTATAGGGAATCAATTTCCTATACCAAGATACAATCACGATCAATACAAACAGTTAGCTGAGGAATTACTGGCATCCTCTCAACAAGGTGAAAACAAGCAGTACTTCAAAAGTGACATTCCGGCTTCCAATCAATATCTTGTTGATGGTAATTACATCAACATCTTGGACATTGCAAAGCAGCCGCTGCTCAAACAAGAAATACCGGAGAACTCCGGGGGGACATTGTTCAGGCCTAACAACGAGTTTTTAAAGGCAGTTCAGGAGCAGCAATCCCGACAAGCTCACTTAGTGTTTGATCCACTCCTCGAGCAAAAGTTCCAATTAATCCCGTATGAGTACATTGCGGCGCAACAAAGAAAGCACCAGCAGCTTGGCGAAAAACTGTTATTGGAAAATCAAGGGGAGATGTTTATACCGCAAGCCAACGAAGGAATAGAGTTGCAAAAACAACAAGAACTGCAAAAACAAATCGATACGCAAAAACAAAACGAGTTGCAAAAACAACTCGAATTACAAAAACAATTCGAGTTGCAAAGACAACTCGAGTTGCAAAGACAACTCGAGGTGCAAAGACATCTCGAGTTGCAAAAACAACACGAATTGCAAAAACAACAGGAGTTACAAAAACAACAAGAATTTCAAAAACAACAGGAGTTGCAGAAACAACAAGAATTGCAAAAACAACAGGAGTTGCAAAAACAACAGGAGTTGCAAAAACAACACGAATTCCAGAAACAACAGGAGTTGCAAAAACAGGAGCGACAACAACAACTAGAGCAACAACAATTACAGCAAAAACAGAAGGATCAAGAAAGGTTGACGCATTTGGATATGATCAGATACCAACAGGATCTCAAGTTCCAATACGCGCCGAATTTCAACGACCTCAGATATAGCAGTGAACTTCAAAATGCGCTGAAAAGCTTATACTTCGATAGGTTGAAATCTAAGACCGAAGCGGAAGCGATTGCGAACTCGCCGCCTGTCGTCGTCCACAAGGATATAACTATCAAGAAGCACCGCCCGAATGTCATAATCAAGTCCGTCAACGTACCGGTCCCCGCGCCCTTTTTAGTTCCGTATCCGCAGCCGTATGAAGTGAAATATCCGCAGCCTTATGCTGTACCGGTCGAGTTTATAAAACCTTACGCCGTGCCCATAGTGAAGACGGAAAAGATCGAAGTTGAAAAACCGGTGCCAGTTGCAGTGGAAAAACGGGTTCCCGTGGAAGTAGAGAGGAAAGTCTATGTCAAAGTGGACAAACCTTATTCCGTGGAGAGGATCGTACCGATAGAAGTAAAAAAGGAAATTCCTGTAGAAGTGCCCTTGTATAGACCTGAGAAGTTAACAATTCTGAGGCACATTTGGCAGCACTGATTTTGTATTTAATTAGATAAGGAATTGTTACCTAATTGTTTACTATAGCTAGTAAGTAGTAGGTATAACTCGTGAGGGTTGCTTAGACTGAACGTTTGATCTAAATTAAATTGTTTGTGGCCAAATATTTTCCTAAAATTAATGTGGTTTTATTTCTACAAAAGGCAATTAGCAAAGTTTTCAGGTTTGGTGAATCTCTCATTGTGGGTTTTCTTAGTGAATTGGACTAGAAGTTGCTGAGCAACGCCTGACAGATTCTACCTACTTGTGTTGGTGAGTAAAACTGCTATAATGTCTTGATCAGGCGTAGGCTTTGAAGATTGACGAGGTTGTTAAGCCGCGTACAATTATTTGCAATAAAAGATATTGTGATGGCAACATGCAATGCATCATCTTCCATACGTACGTAAAAGTATACCTATATAAAACCTTTTAATTTGTCCGTGAACGACAGTCCTTTATACGGTCTTCTCAGTGGATTGAAAATGTTGCACTTCTTACATTACATATTGTTTTGCAAATAATCTGCACGCGGCTTTATAAGTCTGTTGTGAAATTGTTGAAAACCTGTGGTTTGCCTGTTTTAAGTCATTATTTTAGCATCTAGTCTTAATAATAATAACCACTTCCACATAACGTAATATGTGAAAAGCGACAAAGAAAAAAAAAGGAAGTAAGTGGGTGGAAGTAATACTGAAGTGTATTTACAGTGGGATAGGATTTAAAAAATACCTACAGCGAGCTAAGCTAAATATGTTTTAATTTCAGAACAATTACCAGATACCTACATCATACTTACCACATGTAAGTACCTATTATAAAGCAATAAACAATTGGTATTTATTATTTTACCTTGTTTAAAAGGCCAGTTCACCAGTTCAGTTCAGTTGTTTAAGATTCTCCACTTTATTTCACCCATTGACCTATTGTGAGTGACGTTATTCGTTTGGGTGATTCTGATTTACATTCCATTTATGCAAGAGAACCTTTTCAAACCATTTCAAGTACCTATTGTTTGGCCCAGTTCACCAAAGTACGCAACGCAATACGCAAAACGATTATTCATTACCTAAACTAAACGACCAGAAAACCATACAGAGCCTCTCGTAGCAATTTCCGAGAAGGAATAAGAGGAGGTGTCCTAAAACGATTCGAGGACACGTCACAGATGTTCAAGGCGATCCAAGCCACATTAAATTGCCACAAATGCACACACACAAAAAATTAACACAATTATGCTAAAGATGAACATCAATTTGAGAAAGAGTACAATGACAGTAACACCTTTTTACAAATGCTTGTGCCCCCGTGGCAAGAAAAAAAGGTCACCAACTCAGCATGCATTGCTGGTGTGTGTTGTGAACGACACATCACCAGCAAAACTGATTTTCAGTTGTGACCGTTATTTATTTTTATTTTATTGTTCCCCGTTATCCGGAACAATAACAATACAATACATTTTATATACAATATAATAAAAATTGCACATTATAAATATTTGTAAATACAAATAAATGATATATCCATTTATCTATCATAAAACGGGCATAGCTAGCAGATATAGATAAGTAAGTAAACTACGGCTAAGTTAGTCATTACTCACGTTAAAGCCGCAGGCTAAAGTTAGCTTACATCTGTTCCGTGGTGACGCGGCCCAGACTCGGCCGAGTAGAAAGCTAACTACTGCTTGAATACCAAATCGACAAGGAAGCTGTGGACACTTAATACATTATGTCCAATGATATGAATAAACTTGAAGCGTCATTTTTGCTCTGTTACACAAGAAGATAAGGTGGTGACGTTTTCCGTGAGCGTGAAAGAACTGCTAATTGTGTTTTTTCTATCCGACTGCCTGCCGCTTTAAAATTCCCGATAAACGTATTGTGCAAAAACCTTCCCTGCTCACTAGATATTTTTAAATCGTGCAACTTATGAATAGACGGCCATTATCTACTTATAAATAAAAACGTCACTAAAAGGACAAAAATTAAAAACTTGTAACGGTGCAAACCTCTTCACACCATTTTTTACATCTCTTTTTCTATCTATCACTTTCAACTATTTAATTGTGTCACACATTTTCGAGATTTCCCTCATTTTCATCATTGCTACTTTACATCTTAACTAGACCTGACTATTTTTACCTGCTTATTCCGTTTTTATCCAGTTTTCTGTTTTTATTATAAATAAAACAGTATAAATAAAGCACAAAGTTAAAGTCGTTCCAGTTTTATTATTTATAAAAGTTCTACAACACTACAAACTTAAGCACGCGAGACCTAAATTCGATATTTTGTGTCTCTTACCACCTAGATTCGTCTCGCCTGCCTATACTAGTATCACGTACCGCCAAACAATTCGTATTTCGACCAAAATTAGGCCAATGAACATTTATTACTGTTTATTATAATAAGATTTTCTGGGAGTAGGGTTTTTTAAATTAATGAACCGTTTTCCTTTTTAAATTTCTATAGTTGGGTTCAAAGATATTTATTTCTCATAAAAACTTACAGTTCACTTAATAATGAGAAAATAAACTTAAAATTTGATTTAAATTAAATAGCATCCATTACAGTACGATTATACTGAGATATTGTTTAAAACATGCATCGTTAGTTGCCAGAGATAGCTTACGGAATTAATTATTAAATCTATAAACATATTTTTTAATATTGTGTCCGTATCACATGAAGCAAGCATTAGTACCTACGCATCGGTAGAAGACTTGCCCAACGTTCCTAAGTTGTGACATTTCGGAATTTCTAGCAACATTTGGCAATGTTACTCCCTAACGGTCAAGGAAAACATCGTGAGGAAACCTGTGCGGCTTAGATATTCGCACGTTCGCCAACTTCAGCTTTTGAAATCGCCCATCCGCGGTGGGCACGTGGGGTGAGAGGCCCTGTGCCCCGGAGTGGGACGTATAATAAGCTTGTTATTTAATACTACTCCACGGAACCCTCGGTGAACTAATGCGACTTGCACTTGGCCGGTTTTTTATTTTGATGCCTTTGTTTATTTCTAATATTCTAATCACAGACAGAATTGCTTAAAGTACAACTCTCCTAATGGTTAGCAAATATTTCCAATCGTAATGATAACCACAACAAGAGATGTGTCCGCATTACAAAACCGTAACAGTGTGGAAAAGTGGGAGGCAATTGTAGCACTTAAAATGTATTACCTCAGCGGTATGGAGTGTATAACCTCCATGTTTAATTCTTATTTGTTCTAAGCTGTATCTATTAGATAATGTTTGATATACTCTCTGTCTCCATGAAGATTTTCTCGTGAGATTTTTAATAGAGTCAATTTGTAAATCTAGAATGTGGGGAATTCTTAAGAAGTTATCTAAGTCTATTTTTCAGGCTATCACATTTCTCACTAGTTTTACCTATCTCGTATCTCCAATTAAGATTCTAGTAGCGCTCTATGTAACAGCCTATTTCACATCGTGTGGTTTTATAGGCCATCTGTAACTTTGATTACAGAAGCCTCAGTCAGTGTTATCGAACGAGAAATACCGTATGCTCAATTAATTCTCTCGTAGCATTACAACGAGCCATGCTATGTGGAGTCACTAGCTGCCTAAAGTTATTTAATTATGTTGTTAAAAAGAAATAAGATGACCGTTGTAAAAAAACCAACATTCTTTATTAATATCACAATTTCACTGGGACTTTATCCACGAAGGCGTACGTCACATTAATTATATACTAAGTATTTATTATAATGAGATGCAAGAGACGCAATTGATTGCAAAGAAAAACAAACAGGCACACCAAACAAGATCAGTCGATACATATTTTTCGTCATCAGATTACTTTCTAGTCCAAGAACTATTTCATAATTTCCATGATAGATGTCAGATTAGATGTCGCAAACGACACATTATTAGCAATATAAACATAACGATGAGAATTCACGGGTTGCCTAATCGATCTAGCCTATATCTACTTCAGGTACATTAGAAAGCCATCATCGAAAGCTTAGACAGATTTGCTAACAAAATGCAAACTTCTCGGATTATCTTCACTTGATAGTTGAATCTCTCTATCTTGCTATTGTACTTTCATAACTATGTTATGATAAAAAAGATCAACTGGCAAGTGAGATTGCATTTTAAGTAACAAACCTTGTCCGATAGGCGAAAGAGACCTAACAATACACAGAGCTTAGTTTAAATGCATTTAGTAATAGCCTTCAAACTTGTAGCCCTCTTCGGGTGCAAAGGCATGCTCAGACTGGAAACCGTAGTGGACACCTTCGTGCTCCAAAGCTGGCTGGTGATGCTCAAACTCGCCTCCGTACCCTTTCAGGCCTTCGTATCCGGACAGCTCAGAGCCTCCGTGCTCGAAACCTCCATGCTCTATACCGGCGAAGTGCTCAGAGTTAGACCTGTGGTCCTCCAGTACCAGGCCGTGTCCGTGATGATGCTCAGTCTCGGGGTGAATCTGCTTCAGTTCGAGCTCAGATTTGCCCTTCTCCAAGGGATGTTTCAGAAGATGGCTGTGCTCCTTCTTGACGTAGACAGGCACTGGATGGAAGTGCTCGAATTTGATTGACTGGTGCGATTTGGCGTGCTCGTGTTGGACGTGGTGTTGGTGTTCTGACTCCCCAATCAGTGCGTGGTCGTACTTTTCTTGAATCTGCGGCGCCTCGTCATGGATGATGCCCGGGTATGCCGCCGCCACCGAAAGGAATCCCAAGAGAATCTGTCGAAGAAAATTAGTCTTAAATAAATGCAATTACAGTTGGTAATTGAGGACGTAATCACTAATTATATCGCGAAGTTATCAGTCGAAGATTATTACGTTTATAGTGTTTCATTATCTCGCAACCCGTTTGATTGCGGGCGTATAACACGCCACGGGAGCGATCAGTTAGATATTGCATAAGGCCATTAGCTTCCTACTATTGGCGCCATCGAATTGGGTAACACGAGAATGTGTTCAAAGAAAGTCTTTCCTCTAACAATTCACTGAACTGACGCATAATAGAGTATTCAATTAGCATTCATTATAATGCACTTTCAATCAATCGATTAAAAATCGATCGACTCAGTTTTTTTAAATAAACATTTTTTGCTCCGAATCAATTCCACTTTCTTAATTGGCACTAATCTCGTGAGAAACCCGCGTTTTACGCACTGTCACCGCTCCGCAGAGTCTATTAACACTAGCACATGAGAGACAAATATTGTGTACGCACGTGATATTTCATGGTTGGAGATCAATTGAACACCTTACTGGGCGAGAGGGTGGTGGGTAATGCAGGCACTTGAAATTTGCATCGCTTTTATACCCCGTTTCACCCGGCCTCGGTGTGAGTGTGCGGTTACGTGTGCCCGAGTCTTCGCATTGTCAGGCGCCTAACGTCTTAACGCTAACTACAATAGATAGAAATTCGTTCGGATGAGAAGTGCGGAAAAAGTTCACGTATCGACGTGCTAAGCATTGTCACGCGGATTGATCTTATTTTTGTGACTAGCTGCCTCATTTGTAAATCAATTGATTATAACACGTGCTTATTAGAGAGATGCGCGCTTAGATAAGTATAGTCTAGTTTTTGAGAGATACCTAGCATTTTTAAGCGGTGCGGCGGAGCGAACCGAACGCTGGCATCACAGTCGGGAGGTCGTGGTATCGAATCCCGGCATGCACCTATGACTTTGTTTTATAAGTTACGTAAATTTGAAAAATTATACCTACCTAGCAATATCACTCGCTACCTTTGAAGGAAAACGTCGTGGGGTAACCAGAGAAGCTAAGATTTTCATAAACCTCAGCGCTTGCAATTGCCAATCCGCGGTGGGCACGCGTGGCAATTAAGCCTATACTCTCTCTTTCTCAGAGAACTCCTGTACCCTGCCAGTGGGAGGTATATAGACAACATAAAAAAAACATTGTCGTTATTTTATGAAATTTTGTGAAGACGGTGATCTCATTCCGGAGATCCTAGATACGAAGGTACAAAAATTGGTCAACAATATAAATTAGGTAGATGTTTGATGCTAATTATGTAGCGTACTTGCCTAGACTATAGACTCCACATAACCCAAGGTTAGCTGGAAGAAAATACTCATTAGTATTAAGCTCGCCTTTGTACAAATATGCTTATTGTGCAATAAAGAATTTTCTAATCTAATCTAAATAGGGTTCAAAGAACCCCAAACAATTACCAGGTAGAAAATACCAGAATGGTCTACGGTCTACCTACTCAGCTCGTTATTCAAGTCAAAGACTTATCAAAACCGGCTAATGTAACACGTTTTAATCGCTACTGCATTATCTTATTCAATTGCATGTGAAAAAGTTGGTACTTTTTTTGTGTTTTTGTAACTATTTTTCCGGTATACAATAAAGAATATTATTATCTTATCTTATCTTACTTTATAATTATTCGGTCTACTTTAACTAAGTAGATCTATAAGGACTTAGTGACAACAGAGTATACGAGTATTTCTATAAAAATCAGCAGTATTAAACCCGTAGTTTAGAATTCACCAAAAAAAACTCTAGTGGCGAGCTTTACACTTCCTTTTTTATTTTATTAGTATATAGCCTATATACTTCCCACTGCCTGCAGTGGGAAGTTAGCAGAGGCCCTCACAGAAAGGGAGAGCATGGGCTTAATTACCACGCGTGCCCACCGCCGGATGGTAAATTCTAGCGCTGAGGTAGCTGAACACATTAAGCCCACTTGCGTCAGCCCGGGTTAGCACATTTAACTCGAGTTAACCGGTTAAATCGATAATTTTCATGCGAAATTATCGTTTTAATAATAAGAATGACAATTTTTAACTTAAATGATTTTACCCACAGGACATCAAGGTTGCCACAAAATGAATAGTGGCAGTACCTTGTTAAAAAAAAAACCAGTTAACTCGAGTTAAATGAGCTAACCCGGGCTGACGCAAGTGGGACTCAGTTACGCCTTCATTGTGTACTAATGAAGGCGTAACTGAGTGTCTGCTGAGTCACTGCTGGGCAAAGGCCTCCTCCAATTCAGTCCAGCTTTCAGTCCTGGGACACCGTAGACCACTCTAACAGATCATGGTCGAGATCATCTCTCCACGTCTTCATGTACATTATAAAGTCCATTAATCATAAAGTACATTGCAGGAATATTTGGTTACCCAATGTAGGCTGTATGTAGGTTACCCAACTCGTACCGCGAATTTTCGTAATAACTGTAGCTTTTTACTTTTTCGTATTCTACTTAGATAGAATTAATCTATCCCCGTTATAACCGGTGACCCGATTTTAATCTAAGATATCTTATAATCTAATATATAATAATAATGTAATCTAATATATAAAAAGTTCGTGACACCGTATCGAACTCCTCCGATGCGGCTACCGATTTTTATGAACTTTCTTGTGAATATTTGGTGAGTCTGAGAATAGGACGTAAGCTAATTAATGTCAAAACAACGTTTGCAGTGTCGGCTAGTAATATAATAATTATGCCGTTAATTGAGTGTTCGAAGGAACCGTGTTTTTACAAATAAGACTATTAATGCACGGGGCCGGGCATTTTTTGCGCTAGTCTCAGTCATTAACTTATCTTAGTTCTGCTAAATTCAATGACAATAACACTGGCTTTCTGTACTGTAAACCAGCATGAGAAATAGACGACGCTAGTCACGCATTCTAAATGTAAAATTTTCAAACTTTCCAGAACAATAACTGTCAAATTTTGACATTTCATCGCCACACAGCACGTGACTTATGCTATCGTATTATCCAGGCAGGACTTAAAATAACTATGGCGATGTTACGCAGTACAGTAAAAGTAACATACGGGGGATAAATGGCCTCATCTCTATTCATCTGCTGCAGTAATTGCACCGAGATGGAATCTAAATAACGAAACGATGGCTATCTTGAACATTTTTACCGTCAGTTAGACACACACAGATATACAACATGCATAATTCTGATTAGGACATATTTAAATGACTACACTATAGAACTCATTGTCTAGCCGACATTGTAAACATGAAAACTGGACTTTATTTGATTTCCCAGGTCACCAGAGATTGTGTTTTACACAGAAAATAGACTATAAATTTCTTAATTGCACTGACTATCCATTTTTAATTTCTTTCTTGTGTCCGGATGGATGCCTGGAAGAAATTGCTTTTAAGCCGCCAATTGTACTATATTTTAAAATAAATCATTTCTATTACAATAAATTTTGTGTAGGTACAATAAAGAATATTCCATCATCTATCTACAGAATAAATACTAGTTGTTGCAAATAAAAATAAAACTACTAATAAACTAGTAGTTGAAAATTGTTTGTATAAGGTCGACCTCAGAATCACTAAAAAAATACAGCTTTTCCATACAAAAATTTACCGTAAACGACTTCACAACAGGTAAGGAACATCAGAAATTTTCAGATTTCAGTATTGGGCCCATAGTAAAAGTTGTTTTTATTGATGAGTACATAAGACCTCTAAAACGAGGGTCATTTTACAAATTTACACCCTGACAGGGTTATGTGAGCGCGGTTAACTTGAAAGTCTCAACTTTTAGCTTGGTATCCATGACCGCCAATCCCGGAACGGTATTAATTTAAGTTGTTTTGGCGGAACAGTCAGCACCGAATTAACACCAAATACTTTCGTTGCAACCTCGCCGCTAAGGTAACTGAATAGTGTGCATGCGTGTAAAGGTAGATAACCCGTCGACTGTAGCTTCGTCTGGTAAAAGTGCTAAGTAAAGTCACTAAAGTAATGCAAGGATATTCTGTTGCTAAAATAAGAATTGGCATAACTTGTAAAACTACTTATACTCTGTGTCAGATAACTTTCCTTGGACAATTTAACTCCAAAAAATACTGAATTTGATTCCACCGCGTATTTGCCTCTAGAGACGAAATTTAGAATAAGTTAGACCATGATTGGGATTAACGGGTAAGAGCATATGCTAATTCAACGTGAATATGCTAATTCAACGTGAATGAAGTCGCAGACACTGCTAGTTTTTGATTAAACGAGATGTATGAATCACCTAAGACAGTTACGTATTTTTTCCTAGATTTAACAATTTATGTGTGGCGTGCAAGGCTGGCGTGACGGTGAAGGGGCCTATGCCCACACAGTGGGCGTCTTTTGTGAGCTGTATAGATAGTTAGATTAATTGCAACGAAAAGTACATTTAAAACTGTTTTTATACGGATTTATGCTCGTTAAAAAAAGAGTTTTAATTATGTCTACTGCTCGTGTTAACCTTAGAAACAAATAAAAGTACATTTGTGAATCTATAGCAGAAATACTACTCGCAAATTGTAAAGAACAACCTCAGAAAGAAATCCGAGTGAAAAAAATTAGCAATCCGTGTGGGGCACGAGCGGTGTGTAAGCCCGTGTTCTTTCTCTTTGAGATGATGTCTGTCTCTGCCAATTTCTGCAGGGGAAAAAGATGAATCGACTGCTTATATCATCTATCTATATATATATAATTATACAGATAGATGATAATTAGGCCGCCAATTGTAGGTACTGTATCTTTGTAATTACTTTATGTTTGTTTTTTCCTGGTGTACAATAAAGAATATTCTTATCTTTTCTTATCTTATACAGCCCATGAAAGTTGCCCACTGTTGGGCATATTCCTCTTCGCTATTAGACTAACCTCGCTGGTCCCCTGCTGATCTCGTCCATCGTCCTTCCACTATATTTGAAGATTTTTCTTAACCGTTTGTTTACATAAAGGTATAGTGCATCTGGTGCAACATACATAATAATATTGCCCATTAAAGCAGTTCCCTTGCAAATTAACAATAAAATATTTTTTTAACTTTTACGTTCCAAAAGCGTTACTTAACTTGGTTTCAATATGCTCAGAAGGAGGGCACAGGGACCTTTCATAGTAAAGTTGCGATGTAAAAAATTGTGTTAGAGTGATAGAGATCGATACGTTTTGCAATTCAATGTAGTGAACTAATGATAGATGTTTTGGACCGCAAGCGCGAGCTATTTTGATAGTTCAGTTGCCAGCACCCTTGCATAACCATTCTTGAGTTACGTCACGGGCAAATTTGTAATCAGCTGGGCTGGTTTTATTACGACAAAATCGCTGTACTTTGCTTAGCTGATTAGTACATACAATCTTGGAGCGATGGTAGCGGAGCAGTAGAACACCGGCTTCTCAATCGTCGGGAGGTCGTGGGTACAAATCCCAGCATGTGCCAGAGACATTGCTTTCTAAGTTATATACATTTGTAAAGCTATAGGCGCAGTACTACTCGCTAAGTGTGAACGAAAATATCGTGAGGAAACCCGTGGCTTGGTTGGCTTTGCACGTAGTGACTAGTCTTTCCTGTGGGCTCGGCCGACTAAGCTGTCAGGATAGTATAGGTGCAGCGTCCGAGTAGTCCCTTCACCCTTCTAATTCGCAAATGTACGTAACTTTGAATTTAAACAAATATCCTTACATGGCCGCACTGGAGATCGAACCTGGGTCTCTCGTTTGCGAGTCCATCGTTCTACCCACTGGGCTACCACCGCTCTTAACAGTCAACACAGTGTTGATAAATGACTTTACAGTTTCCAGGATTATAAAAGCATACCTACATACATAAACTCACGCTGTATCCCACGTTGCACATGCACACATGCCGATATACAAAGTATTCTATAACTTTATATTATAAACTTGCCGACTATAGAATACTTTATAATTTAATGTATTCTATAATCGGCAAGTTTATAATATAAAGTTGTGTGTGTGTGGCAACGTGAGATAAAGCGTGAGTTTATAGGGAGAAGCAAGCGTTCTAGCCACAGACTAACAGGAGATTCCGACGGCCTCAAATCACCGAAAAAAGTGACGAGAACTTATTTCTCTAGCAGAAAGAAAATGGCTGTTGACATGTAGTAAAACAAGTGAGATAGGGAAATGTCTCAAGCTAAATTCAATAAAGTACATCTTGTTTTATAATAATCGTGTCCTTCGCTAATACATAATCCTATCTTACAGAGCTGCTCCCATAAATTATGTACAGTAGCGAGACATGAGTAAAGCAGTTAGTGATGATGAACTTGCGAAAGGAGTGCTTTGAAGCGAAAGAATTACGTTGAACGTACAATGACCGCTTTGCTAGATAGTAACAATGTTTCTTGGCTGTCGAAGAAAAAGGTTCGCAAGCTTTTATTAGAATAGATGCTAATTAGTACCAGGAATTGGTTGTTAGATTGCTTTAATGAACTATTGTTACTGTACAAGTCCTATATGTGCGTACAGTCTACGTCACTGTCTGTTACCATGAAGTTTATGTAACCTAGCGTACCAGTCTGTTATCTTTTAGAATATACCTCGGCTACTATCGGATAGAATCTGATATATTCGTGTAATAGAAATATCGGAACTAATATGACACTATGACACACACTCAGAGCAGGAAGTAGTATTACACTCGTATGCTTTCGACGAAAACCGAAGCCTACTCTAGAGCCCGAGGTATATTTTAAAAGTTAACAGACTTTAATGTCTTATTTACAAAAATACGATGACATGGCATGCCACCGCAGTGCTGATCTGTCTAGACACGGCTAGACACGTCTTTGAGCGAGAGACAAATAGCTATTCTGCCCTTTTCTTCAATTAACAGTATTATAGTTATACTATTTTTATTTTTAATGCACTAACCCGTGCTAAGGACAAATTTAAAAACCTATTTAGAAGCTAAAAAATTCACCCATGCCGGGATTCAAACCCGCAACCTCAGGCTATCCGTGCCCGCGCTCTACCAATTGAGCCAATGGGCGACTCACCGGCATCAGTGAAATTTCGAACCTCTTTACACTATTCTCTGTATTACGTACAGGCAGCGACATCTGGCTTAAGCAAATTGCATCACTTACAGCCCCGACTACCTACTTTGCAGTTAGGTTTTACATCGGAACGATATCACTGTACCCACATGATTATACTATTTTTATTTTTAATGCACTAACCCGTGCTAAGGACAAATTAAAAAACCTATTTAGAGGCTAAAAATTTCACCCATGCTGGGATTCGAATCCGCAACCTCAGGCTGTCCGTGCCCGCGCTCTACCAAGTAAGTAAGTGATGCAATTTGCTTAAGCCAGATGTCGCTGCCTGTACGTAATACAGAGAATAGTGTAAAGAGGTTCGAGATTTCACTGATGCCGGTGAGTCGCCCATTGGCTCAATTGGTAGAGCGCGGGCACGGATAGCCTGAGGTTGCGGGTTTGAATCCCGGCATGGGTGAAATTTTTAGCCTCTAAATAGGTTTTTAAGTATTATAGTTGATACAGGCGTGTACTATTCGCAGTTTCATCACGGGATACTTTACAACAAATCTGTAAAGATCGAACTGCTGTTGATTGTTAACTTTACTGAGAGCAATAATAATAATAATAAGAGTAAAAATAATAATAATAATCATGGACATGGAATATTCATTCTTATAGGTGTTAACACGACAACAAATTTAATATAATACATACAGAGATAACATCCAAGACCCGAGACAAACTAGAAAAGTTCGTTTTTACCTAGTTTGACCCGGCCGGGGATCGATCCCGAGACCTTCCGTTGTACAGTCAGCGTTCCAAGCCGCTGTGCCACCGAAGCCGTACCGGTACTGGAGTACTGATTATATAAGTTCTGCCTAAGAGGAATGACCGTACCGAGCGCAACAATGCGATCAAACGTCGCGTTATCTCGCTCGTAGCAAGCAATATGGTGCCTCTATCATATCGCCAACAATCGAGCTTGATACAGTGGTTTAACTGCAGAGTCAACTCATAAAGACTAATTAAACGTGAGCACTCCAACCGCGTTACGGACGCATAAAAAAAGTAAAGGTAGATATGCCGCTATGATTTGATTCCAGATCTTATAAAGTAGTGAATATTGTTCGGACTTTCTTTAGATATTTTTGTCTAAACTACTGTTTTACTATTGAGGCTGTTGCCCGCTACGATTGATCTTGATACTGGTTTCGTTGGTAGGCCTTGGACTACATATCGCATGTAGCGTGTTAGTTATACTACGTATATCCGAGATCATTATATAAACTAACGCAATGCAATGGCCTAACTTTTTGCAATCAACTTCTTTTCTACGGGCCGCGCGTTGATGTCTTTTGTTTCTGCGATAACAAAGAGCTTGTAATTTCTATTTGAGGCGCAGCTCGTTACTAGAAAACGCGATTTAGTAATAATATGTTATCGTTAGAAATTAATTTCAAAGTTTGGTTCCTTTATTTGACATAACATAACATTTACATACAGGCACATACATTGCTTCTGGCCCCACACTAGGATACCCTGTGTCGTGGGAACCAGAAACAAAGACATCACAAACATGTAAACATCCAAGACCTGGGGTTTTTTTTGTTTCCAGCCGGATTCGAACCCGGGACCTCTTGCATGGTAGGTAGATGCGCTACCGCTACGCCACAGAGGTCGTCAGTCAGTTTTGTACAGACAAAAACTACTTGTAAACTACACAAAAATATCTCTGAATAAGCAATCCACATTTGAAAGACTTGTCAAAATTGTTTATTTCTTTGTAGGACACCCGGTACTTATTTTATAACATTCTAGGTTACTTACTAAAGTTCTTGTTAATGTTTTTTATACTGCAAACTTTATAAGCAAAACAATCAAATTATGTTCAAAGCACATTCCCTTTCGCGTGAGGGGACCGATCATTCACTCTCACTTTTGCATCCAAACCTGTCTCTTAAATGCTTCATTAAAAGACAGGTTGTTAGGGAGTAATTGATTTAATTAATATTCCGGAAGCACTTGTGGCCTAGTCAAACCTAGTGATTGGAATCAATTTCTTGAGTTAAGCAACAACAGGCGCGGTAAGGTGCAGGGTGGGTGACCGTCCCGTGACTACTGCTAGTGGATTTTTTCCGAGCGCTTCCATGCTTTGCAAGGCTTTGCTTTGTAAGCCGTTGCTGCCGGCAGTCATGTAATAGTAGTCGTTAAGCCATGTCAGAGGCCTCATGGGCGACTTGATAACATCTGACGGTAAGGCTAGCCAGTGTCTTACAATCCTCCACCAACCCGGACTTGGCCCCCGTGGTGAAGTATGGCCTAACCTTCCTGCGATGTAGGAAGAGACCCGTGCCCCAGCAGTGGGGATATACAAGGGTTGATATCGAATATTTTGGAACCGAATTGTCATATTTTTACCTATGGAAAGTCTAGTATACATTTATTTTTCTTAATTTAAAAAAAAAAGTAAAAAATATTTATTACCAAATGAATTATGTTACATGCGTGTGGCTTAATAGTTGAAAGGACATTAGGTACTGTTAATACACAATTTATTTTCCCTAATAAACAGGGTTAAAAGTTACATTTAGGCTGCGCCTGTATCGTGGGCGACGAAATTTTGCACAAAAAGTATTATCAATTTAGACGTGCGATGCTGTAATAGTCCGATTCACAGCAAATTAAATACATTTTAATTTTTTTTTTATTGTATTCCATCTAATTGACTCACATTAAGACACTAAGATAAATCTAACAAAGAAATTTCTATAAATTTTATTCTAATAATCTAATAACTACTTTATTCTTCTGAGGTATTTTTCTTGTTTTATTTCTTGCAGCAATAATACTCGTTTACAAATATTGTGAGCGAGTTAACAAAGGTACATAAAATAAGTCGAAAATGCATGCCGGGATCTAAACCCACGATCACTCGCATGTTAGGCTAGGTAGACTATACTCGTACTATTCATTCCACTACACTCTAATTATATTCTACTTACAAGACGCAATACCGAGTTTCATCAGTAGGAAAAGTCTAGTCAGTTGTCGATCGCAATCTGATCCTTGGCGACGGTAAAATGGCCCGTGAACACAGATTTAACGAAACTAATGGGTTGCACAGTCAACAACTGACCAGCCTATAGGCCATGTATAATAAATAATAAATAAATAAATAAATATTCATGGACATATTACACAGATCTCGTTAGCCCTATACTAAGTACTACTAAATGACTTGTGTTATAGGTGCTAACTAGACGATAGATTTAATACAATAAATACATAGATAACATCCAAGACCCGAGACAAACTAGAAAAGTTCGTTTCCTAGTTTGACCCGGCCGGGGATCGAACCCGAGACCTTCGGTTTTACAGTCAGCGTGCCAAACCGCTGCGCCACCGAGGCTGTCTAATTTTATTAGTGGCTGAATAATTTTATTTCCTTTTTTACATATTTACTTTATGTAGTTTATTTATTTCTTCCATTGGTTTGTAGGTTATTTAAGATTTATGTGGTCTGTTTTGTACACGTACTGCCTCTCCGACTATCTGAGGTTTACTGGAAGAAATATCGTATATGTTATTTCTTGTGTAATGTCCTGTTAAATTTTTCGTGTGCAATAATATATAATAATAACTAGCTGACCCAGCGAACTTCGTACCGCCTAACAGTCGATTCTTTACTTTTTTTCATTTTTGTATCCGTAAGAACCATCTTCGTACTTCAAGGAATATTTTAAAATAAGAATTAGCGAAATCGGTTCAGCTGCTCTCCAGATTTGCGCTTACCAACACATTCAGCGATTAATTTTTATTTTATAGATACTTTTGTTGCAATATCCGCCCTTAACTTATCTGAGTAGAGACCGTAGAGTCCACGAATAGGAAAGCCAACTAGGCAAATGTTGAGTCTATAGTGGATCGTGGGACTGTACACGTATTTACAATGGACTATTGATCAACCTATCATATTTTTTGTTGCAAACTCTTCCGCGCTGTAAGTACCTAAGCTACACTCGAATAAAGGTTGTTGTGCTGTGGACTGTAATGTCATATAAAGTGGACAAAGCTATTGTTACTTACGAGTAGCTTTGTCCACTTCATATAACACTTTACCATGGTCTCGGCTTAAGTTTCAAATATTCAGGCATATAATGACGACTATAGTAACTAATTGCGCTAAAGCACCTATATTAAATTACTGTGTATATGTGTATATCTATTCAATGTGGGAGGTAAGTGGTACGGAGAAATAAGGAAAATGTTTAACACGCAAACGCCAGCAAAGCCTCCATTTATGAATATGAAATGTAATGAAAAGGTCTTGAACGTTACAAGTCAAATTAGGTGCCCATTTCAAAACCTAGATCATTTTGAAGAAAAATGGACAAAAAAGCTCCAAACCCAGTCTTTTCAAAGTCCCTAATTAAAACTCAAAACTCGTGCATTTTACATGCTTTAATTCCAGACATCATTGTCGTCTAAATATACCTTAGTATTATAGTAGCCCTTTTCGCTCAAGGTGTACTGTACACATTTTTTGAACCGCGTTTCAGTCAAACTTAATATAGGGTATCTTCAGGGATTTTACTAAAGCAACGTGTACAATGCCCCATGAAGGATGTATTAACCTTTCCCAGTCTAAATCTTGGCGTCAAACGTTTTTGCTTATTTCTAGTATTTACATTGTGTTGTTTTAAAGTTACTAATATTTTTCCTGACATACATAATTTTTCATAGATATACTAACTGGCAACTGTCAGGATATTTGTTTCTTTAAAAAAATCTAATAATACAGAAAGAGGGAAAAAAAACAATGATTAGCTGTAAAATTGCTGTGACATTAAATTATGTCACTGTGAATTAAATTTTAGTTGAAGGAAATTAATTTAAGGGTGGGTGTATTAATTTGTAAACATTTTCAACTATGGCTTTCCCAAGCTTCAAGATAATTTGTAAGTCACAAAAAGTGCTCAAAAAGGGTCTACATGGGTAAATCTCCAAGTAAAAAAATTCTACTAAATTAATTAAAATGGCTCAAAAGCATTATAATCTGTTGCTCACGATTGGAATGTGTTAGTTTTGATGGTGTTCTGTAAAATCACTTTGGAATAGGAAGTAAGTAGGTAGCTAATGCATTTAAATGCGCTAAGAGCTTTGCGCAAGCACACAACCCTTACGTAATGCTTTCATCGTGACAGTTCTAATCTTTACGCCGTTCCACGCGGAGCAATCGACACGACACTAGAGTTCAAATCAAAACGCCACACAGAATAGACACTGCAGTATGTAGAAAAAAGATTTTTTTCTCTCTAAGCAGTTAGCGTGATCTTCAAGACTTATCAATCAATTATCATAAAAAGATCATTTAAGGCGACATTTGAAAATTCCCGGCAAAAGCGAATCATCGTCCAGTTCAGGTAAAACATTCTCGGCGTCAGTATCTCCGAGAATACTTCGAATGCTTTATAAGTACCATTAGTATCACGAGCAAATAGAAGATACTGAATGAGTATGTACCTATTCAGCGCAAAGATGAATACTTAAATTAAAAATATTATTGCGCTAACTTTACCACTAATCCGTAAACCTGTTAACGTGTTCAGGCCACGGCCACACAGAAAAGACATGGGACGAGGGCGCGGCAAAGACACGACTGCGTCGTATAGAATTCAAGCCCTCGTCTTACCCTTTCAATGTAGGCTTCGTCCCGTGCCTTCAGGAACGCTACGGGTGCATGAAATACCAAGAAATGCCTCCTCCAAGGACGTCCTCGTTGAGCTCATACTATTACGTTTGGCGCACCCTGGGCAACAATCACCGAGTCCCTTACGCTAATTGGTAAATCCTTTCACCACGATGGCTTGCCACCGCTACGCTAAGAAGAAGAAAGGGCGCTACAACGTAAGTTCTCTCCTGCATGGAGTCGTCCGATGTAACCTACTATGAACTGTCAGATACATTTTGGAGACGTCAAAATGGTAGACTAACTAGATGGAGCGGATATTTACGGGATGTAGGTACACTTTGTATGAAAGTGAATTGAAAAGGTGACTCGACTTTTCGGCGCTCTCGCCCCACGTCTTGTCTGTGTGACTGAGGCCTAAGCTACTCCATGCAGGGCCACGTTTCGTATTGAGCTCGTTTAGTACCTAGTTACTGAATTCTTTGCGGATCATTAGAGAAGACGAGACGCCGCTTCGTAAATGCACTAACGGCATGTGTTTGAAAGCTGTGGCTGCTAAGCAGTTAATGGAATTTCTCCCACCTAAGAGAATACCTTCACGGCCATTTCAATATGTCGGCGTTGACTTTAGTAGAAGTAAGTAGGTATATGAAAAAAACTCTTAATAGAAATGGAAAGCGTTTGGTGACAAAAAGTTGTATAGACCCTTTTATATATTCGCTGCAAAGTTTGTCAACGTAGAACTTGTTTCAGACCTCCCCACTGAGGCTTTCTTGGCATGTCTCAAGCGTTTTATTTCAATCAATTCTATTCTCTTTTATGATATTAATATTCAGGAAGAATTATTACTGAACATAAAAAATAGACAATAGAATAGAAAAAATAGATTTGTATAGTCTATTTATTCTTACTTTGCCAATTTAGTAAACAAAATTCTAACCTCCAAATTGATATTTGATGCCAAAACGACATATTTTCTCGCAACTTAATGAACTTTATTTATAAAATTAACAGCGTGTTATCTAAAATAGTCTTCCCGATTAAGTAATTTACGGGAATATGGCGCTTTGCGACTAAATTCCATACTTTACGGGTAGAATCTTGTTTACGAAAATGGTCAAGTAAGGATAAATAAACTGTACATATCTCTCCGCGTTTTTTTAAAGTCAGTTAAAAATTGGCGAATCTTTTTACGGTAAATTAAATACTATTTTTATAGAAATGTTTGTATAATAATTATGTACAGTAATTAGTAGGTGCCTAAGTAACTAAAACTGAACAAATCTGTGATTTCGCAAACAACGTTTGAACAAAACGCCGCGTGACCACACCGCCGTGTTTATTCCCCAAATCAATCTAATGGTGGGACTAGGCAGGTGTACCGGCGGCCGCTGTGGCGCAGCGTTAGTGCATTTTGTCTACCATGCGAGAGGTCCCCGGTTCGAATCCCAGCTGGGGACAAAAGAGAACCTCGGTCTTGGATGTTCACATGTTTGTGATGTCACTGTTTCTGGTACCCACGACACAGGGTAGTGTACAAAGCAATGTACGTGCCTGTACGAGTTAAATGTTATGTTATATCATTCATTATTAACTGACTCGTTTTGCCATATGAATTAGCCTACGATCTATTTTCAGACCTATTAAATATACACAAAAGATTCATAATAATTGATAAAGCCGTTTCGGAAGAGTTCGATCACTAACACCGTGACACGAGATTTTTATATATCACATTTTACAATAAAAACAATTTGTACATAGCTATGTGCTAACAACGTAAACCCTCCTAAATGTTGTGCTGCATTTTCGCAACATTTCGATAAGTCCGATCATGCATGCTATCGGAATAAAGATATACCTACTTATTCACTCACTCACATACCTATAATGTCACGGCATTTATTGGTTTCCGGATTTTAGATGTCTAAAATATTTTGTGTATATAGGTTAGTAGGTAGGTATAGTCAACAGCAGATCAAACTTTACATTTTGTTGCAGTAACTCGTAATACGTACCTAAGTGCACGAGTTAGCGAGTTAACGATTAGAGTGCACGTAGTTATGTGAAGGTTGATGTCCTGTAGACTATGCCTCTGAGTACCTATGTAATAAACGTTTGCTTGTCAGAAACACGGTTTAAAAAATGTGTATCTACCTAAAGAGTGCTTAGGTACACTTTGTGCCAAAAAGGCACTATAACATTGAAGCATAATTATGCCAAAGTAGATGAAAAAGCCAGTTCCATTCACGAAGTCATTTGTTTTATAATAATAAGTACTGTCATTTTCCCTACACTAATAATCTGTTATCTAACCTAATACTGCCAACCGCTGTTAGTTGACCAAAGTTCTAACAAAAAATCCACCTAAGTGTAATTCGGACTCGTGTACTACTTGGTTCCGTAGGTACTAGTAACCCCATATCACGTCCAGTGATCGAACTACTGCGCATTCAAATTGATTATTTAGTCTGACTCGCGCTCGACCGTTTTTTTATTATTATTTGTCGTTAGAAGCTATATGATCAGTCCTACAATGCCAACTTTCATGCCAGTACCTATTACCGTTTTTACGTTAGAGCATGAACAAAACACCAACGCAAAATCACGTTTATTGTATGGGGCAACGCAGTAATAACACACAGTATTTCTTAATTACCTACTTGCGATGAAATAACCTATTACGGTTCCAAAGACCGAGCTTCTCTTCTCTGTAATAGTTTGTATCATTTAATAATACCTTTTCACTGTATTTAGAAGTTTCTGGGTTGGTAACTACGATAATATTACGGTGAAAGAATGCCCTTTTAGATGAATTCTTCTTCTTCTTTGGTCCCTTTACTGCTCCGTGGAGTCTGGAGCTGACACAAGGGCTTTCCATTTATCTCTGTTCATGGCTAGGAATGGTAGCTCCAGCCAAGTTTTCCCCTTCTCCTTCGTCTCAGAGAGAACGGATTTTAGATGAATAAATAAAATTTATTTGTGGGCAAACAAGGGAGGTGTGCAATACCTACTTAGGTTCCTTCTTAAAGCTAGTCACGTGTTCGGTAGTCAGTGGTTCATACATCGCTAATTCGTTAAAGTAGGTAAAACCCCTCATTCTACAGAACGCACTAGAACGTTTCTTGACACCTACCTACAAAGCTAGCTCGTATACGGTAGGTAAGGTATCTAATGGCCACATCCGTTCATAGAATATTGCATCAGTTTTCCTAAGGGATACCTGTATCATACCACCACTATGCTACGTAGATTTGAAACCCTATGACCATAACTATATAGCTTGGCAAGTACCTACCGCCGTCGCATCAAACAAAACAGGTGACACGGCGATTAAAGTCATCTCCAAAGGAAGCGAGCCTTTGGCAATATCCACTGGATGTCCCTTTGTGACCAAGGTATAATAATGTACTCTGTGTTAGCAACGTTTGAAATTACATACTTAGGTACCCAGGCAGTTTCTGCGACTAAGAAGTTTTGCAACCAAGTGGCAAACGTGTTAAGAAATCGTGCCTCTTTTAATTTTTATCAGGATCTTTGATCCTGAAAAGGACAGTCGACGTAAATTAAACGTGACCTTTAAATCTTCGTTTCAGTATCCCAGTACCTAGGTATAGATGGCACCTTAGTGACGCGTGTAACTACACGCGTCACTGATGATGCACTGTGACTGTACTAGGACCTCCTGAAATATAATGAAATAAACTTGAAATATTTCATATACTAGAAGGCAGGAGTTTTCACGCCGCATAGTACTGAAATTAAACAAGATTAGGTATTTTTCCGTTGGATGACGATAAAGTAGGTATCTCATGTTGGTGTTTGAATAATTTTTATTTGTCAGCAATTAAAATTATCAGACGAACATTATGTTTCTTAGAGTGTAGGTATTTTTTATGTTTCTGTTTCAGTAACATTATGTTTCTTAGAGTGTAGGTAGGTATCTTATTACTTATCAACCGTTTTTATTTTAAAGAACTTTATAACTTTTATTTTATCTACAGTTATTCATGGGGAGAGAATTCTACTAGGGTAATACCCTACTAATCCATCTAAATAATTATATTTTAAACGGGTCTAATCGCGATTATTTATACCTAAGGTAAAACGTAATTCCCGACGTTTCGCGATTAGACCCGTTTAATATAAGTATAACTACGTATGAGTATCGCGAATCAAGAAATACTTGTTCTTTTAAGCTTTACCTGTTGACCCTCAAATAATAGAAACATGATTATTAGGTAGTCAGCAGTGATTATTGAGCAGTTCCTGTTCATATATGAAAGGCAATAAATAGCAAGACGTGCCCTACTAAAGTCTACCGAATATGAGTAGGTACCTACTTATCCAGTTTTGACGCATTTTGCCGCCTGGTATTTGTTTCGTGCATGTTAGGCCTGAAAATCTGGGAGATCACATCATATTTATTATATAGGCAATAAAATTCAGAGATGATGCTAGAGAAAGTAAAATGTTAGCAGTTCTATTAGGAGTTTCTTCTAGAAAGGAAGGTTGTCACGCCGCACTATAGGTAGGTATACCTACTGAGAAAATGCATAACCCTGCAGTGAACTGGGTAAAGCCTTTACTTATTAGTTTCTTTTTTCCTCTATGCTATTTGGTACTATTAATAGTTCCCTAGAAAGATATGACATGAAAATGAAATGTTGCCCAAATATTCCCGATTTGTACATTTATTTTTTGCTTTAGTCATGGTGGACGTCACAAGCTACATCGACACCTCCGGTATTCGGCGCATATACTTCAACGAAATAGGCGTAGAGGGAGTAATCTACTCTATCTACGGAAATAGGGGATGGTGGATTAATCAATATAGTATTATTTCTCATAGTGTTTTCAAGTTTTTTCTTGCAAAAGTCTATAACGTTTTTGGCACCGTTACTAATAACCAAAACGAAATGGGATTTTAATATTGAACGCATTCATAACCATAGACAAACGACTAAAGCGTTTAGGAATGGATCTACCAATCACAACGCTGAAAACACGGGAGACATTTTGTTTATGGTAACGACAGAATTTTGAAATCTGACGGATTTCAAACGTTCAGTCAGTCAGTAATTTCAATCGTTTTTCGTCGCGTATTTTTGAAGAAGCTTCGTTTATTTGTGTGCTTTGTGAATGTGATTGTTATTTACGTGTCACAATTAGTGCAAAATGATCACGTTTACCGAAGATGTCAACAAGTTATTGTAAGTTTCCCTCGAATAAAATTACAATAGTCGCTATGCACGGATGTAAAACATCCGTGTCGCTATGTTTTTCCACTGGTTTTACTTTTCTACACAGTACCTACACAATTTCTGGCCAAATGCATGCTGTCCGCATGATATTTTTTTTGTATAATTTATCTTTCAAAATTACCATGATTCATGATGAACTTTTGATTCCTTTCTCATGAATGTCTAAGCGCCTAAGTGGGCAGTTATAACTGCTACGGAATTAAATATTCTTCTAGTCTACAAACTGTAGCGGTCGGTGGGTAAGCGGTATATCGCGGCCCAACTCGACTGACCGGCTTATCTATCTATCCAGATATTTCAATCTGCCTGTACAATTAATTCTATTCTAATCCCTTTCAATTTCAGCAATGAAGTGTTACAAGAGATATCCCACAATGTTCGCAACATGATGGTGGAACTATGGTTGAATTGGTCACACCTGGGAGTTGACGATAGCACCAAAGTTAACAATATTAATAAACTAGTGCAGATAGAGAAAGAACTCCACAGAGATGTTATCTCGGAGACCCGCCAGAAGCTCAAGACGATGCAGGCACAAGTGGATAGTAAGTTTAGATATTGTGGTTTATTATAAACAAGTAGCTGCCTTGAAGAACTTCGTAGCATCTGTTTTTAATTATTGTTACCATGACGATGCAAAAAATAAATATGTTGTGGCTTGAAAAAAAGCTCTTATTCCGTAAGAACACATTAACTAGAGTCCTATGTTCCAATCAGTTTGAGATGAAAACAACAAAAATACGACTTATTCCCATCTTCCAACCTAAACTTCCACCCTGGGTTGGAGGTTGGGAATTGTTTGTCCCATCTTCCAACCTATGGCAGGTTGGAAGATGGGAATATATTATCTGAATTATTTTTGTTCCCATCTTCCGAACTGACATAAATGAGGTACAGTCAATAAATTAATGGGTTAGTATGTAATTTTGTACAAAGTAATGTGTATACAATCTTTAAATCCAAGTACATACCTAAATAATGATTTCGTTTTCCGATATGGTTTTATCACGCAGACAGACCTATAGGGTTCTATCAATTAATCATGTTGAGCACCTCTTGTTTCAAGAGTGTTATTATCTAACCTCTTTAAATGAGAATAGTATCGAGTAAAAATGTATGAAAAAAAAGCAGCGATCCTAGCGGTAAATAGCGGCGCTACTTTTTTTTCATACATTTTTACTCGATACTATTCTCGATTCGATAATAGACCAAACTCATGATTGGGCCACTGTACATAAAGGTCAGTTGGGAAGATGGGAACAAAAATAATTCAGATAATATATTCCCATCTTCCAACCTGCCATAGGTTGGAAGATGGGACAAACAATTCCCAACCTCCAACCCAGGGTGGAAGTTTAGGTTGGAAGATGGGAATAAGTCAAAAATACTCAAGGTTATAAAGTTAACAGGGATTGTAATATTCATACTAATCAATAATTTTGAGACCATCGAAGTTTATTTTAGTTGGTACAAAACAAATTTTATAATTCAAACTCTTTCTCAGTCCCACAAGAAACCTCAGGGAAGATTATGGAAGAAGATGATTATGGCCTCAGTATTTAAAAATACTAAACTTGTTATGACATTGTTATTGTCAGGGTTTAAATAACAGGCAACTCTTCCACAGAGCTGAAGCAGGAGACAGAGGAGCTCAGCCGATGCCTGTCTGTTGACATCACAATCCTGGAGTACAAAGACGAGATGATGCTCAGTGACTACAAGAAGGATCTAGAGGAGCAGATTGCCGGGTAAGGACAATTCCTTGTATTTTGAGTATAGTTCAAAGTATTGTGTGACTTTCATTTGGTGAAATTTTATGTGAAATAGGTCACCAACATAATGACCCATTATTACAGGGAAGCCCTCTACCAACCCAGACTTGGCCCCTGTGGTGGAGTACTAAACTTCCTGCGATGCAGGAAGAGATCCGTGCCCCAACAGTAAGGACGTACAAGGGTTGATAATGATTACAGGGTAGTAAAATCAAGGAATAACAAAACCTATCAAAACTTTTTCTTTGTGTAATCATTTAGATAGCCTGGCAAAACCACTAAAAAAACTTTACTGACCAGCAAGCTAGAAAACCGTCCATTTATTTTCTCGAATTATGCCATAGAGTCCTAGTCATACAATCGACCATCCACAGCTACCGGGAGCAGGTGGAGCAGCGTCGCATGAAGATGGAGCGCCTATTCGAGTGGCAACGAGACCTCGCTGACAAACTCGGCGTCACCATTACCGAGCTGCGAGATGTAAGGAACACACACTGACTAGACAAGTTCACATACTTAAGTGCCGTTGTCCAATCCAAAGAGATGGTGGATCACTTCGAAAAGATCCATAACCAACTATGACCAAGCTTTAGCCATTGGCTTTAGTTCTACAAACCACTGTAATAGTTGAAGTTTTTGATTAAGGCTAAGGCAAATTAATATTTTAGTATTGACTAGTTTACTCAGCAAAATTACCTCTATCTTGGAAATGAAAAATCATATATTTATCACCAGTAAATTATGCAATCTAAGCAGAAGTAATTTTTATTAATCTCATCTATCACTGTACTAATTTTAACCTACTTCCTAATTATTTTTTCCGAATAAGAAATAAATTTTCACAAAATTTAAAAGTGTACACTTGAAATAAAAAATTCAAAATCCTAATCAAAACCATATTGGTTCAAGGCGCATTTCGCACTGTAAGGCGCAATGCGCTTACTCTAAATTAACCAAAAGGCCTAAGCTGTAAAGGACAAAGGACTTAACTGTATTGAAAGGACTAAAAGCTCCTTCATCCTAATATCCTTCATGTAACTCAAGAATTAGTTTAGATTAAGTTTTTTAAATTTGAACACCTCAATCGCATTCTGTCGACACATGTTTTGGCGAGTCAACTAGATCCATCAATGATAAGTGTTTCGAGTCGCAAATAAATAAAATAAATGGACTAAGCTGTAAAGGACCAAAGAAAATAACATGTAATGGTTAATAAGCTATTACTGGAGTAAATACTTTTGTAACTCTGTGTATGTATCTTGTAGGTGCCCCTACCCTCGGAGGAGGAGCTTGACCAGCTGAAAGAGCACCTGGAAATCCTGCAGGCCGAACGTGACAAGCGGGCGGAGATATTCCTCAATGCTCAGATGGAGATCAAGGATATCATGGGTAAGAAGAGTAATGGTAGAATCTTTTAAAATGCCTTATCAAGATCTGTCCACGGTCATGGTCGCTGTAACATTGCCCTGTAATGGACTTAAGGCTTCTGTTACTGGCGGACTGCCTGAAAAAACATTCGCGTGGAATTGAGAACCTTCTGCTTGTAATTTCTTTGAACATTTTTTATGTATATTATATTTTTTTATAAGACAATAATTGTTGTAATGTGAATCGTGAAAAATCGCAGCACTCAACCTTTTAAACTGACTAGAAAAATCTTCATGATATGAACTTTGTTGTATATGAAATAGTACAAAAATCATCATTTTATGGATATGAATCACCGAGATCCCCTGCCAAAATCTCTGTCAAACCTTAGTTTCTGTTGTTGCAACTACAAACAGATGTTTGACTGACAGAACGTCTAATTTCAGAGAAACTCCAAATGAAGCCACAGCACAAGTTCGATCACATTGTGGTGAACTCGCTCTCCGTCGACTTCAAGGTCACTGACCTCAACATGGACCGGCTCGCCAAGCTGCGCCAGGACTTGCAGGAGAAGTTTGAGCAGACTAACAACAGGGTAAGCCTTTACAGTCAAATAATCTAATTAAACCAAGCACAAAATTGTTCATAATTGATTGCGAGGCGACTCAGTCCTAGCTAATGTTACTAATATTGAAAAAAAAAAATTATCATCATAAATCTCAACAACTGTAGTTGCAATTCTTAGATCTTGCAGCCTAAAAGTAGAAGTTAAAGTCCTTCTTTGGCCAAAATAGGTTGTTCTTAGCAGAAATCGACTACAAGTACTAGGTTCGAACCTGTAAGTTGGAAAAAAAGCTACCACAGTCATTGACATCATGTTTACTTTTTGCAATAATGCAGTTACACTGCATCTAAAGTAATGGGCGGAGTTTTCACGCCAAATTCATGTGTATTTCTACCCCCAAAGGTCCTGGAACTGCGGGAGCGCCTCACAAAGCTGTGGGACTGCCTGGAGGAAGATCGCATCTACCGCGAGAGTTTTCTGCAGAGCCACCAGGGCTGCCACATGCAGACTGAGACGGCGCTACGTGAGGAGATCCGCCGCTGCGATCAAATTAAGAGGCAAAAGATTCAGGTATGTATTATGCATGGTACTCTTGACTGACGTCTGATTGCCATTCCGGAGGTCGTTTGTTCGATTCCCACTTGAGGCTGGCGTTCATTTGCAAAATGGCCTCAGTCTGGATGTGTTTCCATGCTTGTGATTTCATTGCCAGGTTACTGTAGCACAGGGTATGTTAGTTTGGGAGCAGGACTAGTGATTCTATTATGTGGATGACTTGCCTGAAGACATGGACGAATTTCGGGTGGCATTGGCGTGTGGGATGTAATTACTCTTATTCATCTCATTCCGCTGATAGTTTTGTGAAGCTGAAAACTAAGCCTTCTGTTAGCTTTAGTGAGTTCAACGAAAACAGGCAATTGCATGTGAAACCAAAGATTATGTATTAGATGACACAGGGCGCTTAAGCGCTCATTAGGGGAGAGCTTTGTCTGGCAGTGGACTACATAATATAGCCTGAAGAAGAAGATGATATAACTTAATTAACTGATAAGACAAGCATTATGTTTTAGGCTCGCCCTATCACGCCACGCCACGCCACTGTCTATGTTACGATCACTAGAGCATCAAATAGTTAGAAATTGTACCATTGTAAAGTGACAACACGTGAATAGAAAAGAAAGTTATTTTTTTGACTACTTTGAGATATATGACTATTTCATCATAATCAGCACACCGCTGCCCATTACTGGGTAGGCCTTTTCCCCCAAATATCACCTCTCACAAAATGTTTGTAATTAATTCCACAGGTGTTCGTCGCGAACGTCCGCACAAAGATCAAGCTTATGTGGGATAACTGCATGTACAGTGCTAAGGAGCGAGAAGAGTTTGTTCACTATTACCAGGACATCTTCAGTGAAGACACTCTGACACTTCATGAGTTGTACTTAGACAAGATTACCAAGTTCTATAATGACCATAAGTGAGTGGTTTTCTATTTATGTAACATGCAAGAGGTGTTGAAGTAAGTGATTACGTTTGTGCTGCCTGCTTAGGTTGCTTATGCATAATCTTTTAAGTCTCAGAGTATAAGCAAGCAGACTTGCTCAAAGTACATTCAGAATATTTTTTTCATGCTTATTTAAAAGTTACTTCATTATATATAAGATGTAATACTTAACTGAAAAATATTATGATATGAATCTGACTTGATTTCACTCTATCTTTAGGTCTCAAAAAGCCTTAGACCAGCCCAAGCCTTATCAGTTCTTTTAAAGATGTTAATGATGTATTTTCTGGCGTCGACTAAACACTATACGGGAAATCAAATGTTTGTTCAGACAAAAGTTCAGAGGGACCTTTCCGAGACCGAGTCAGAATCTGGCTTTTCAAATAGTCTTGTATTATCATCTGCTATTTCATGCCCACTTAAAGACATAGGCCTCTATCAACAGTGCTGTATGTATAATGTTTGATATTTCTTGTCTTACTTATTTATTACCATAGAACTAGGCAAGTGCTACTTGGACTACACATCGAGGGCTATCATCATCAGCTATTTCACGCCCACTGCAGGACATAGGCCTCCTTCAACAGCGCTGTATATATAATGCTTGATACTTTTTGTCTTACTTATTTATTACAAAAGAACTAGGCAAGTGCTACTTGGACTCCACATCGAGGGCTATCATTATCAGCTATGTCATGCCCACTGCAGGACATAGGCCTCCTTCAACAGTGCTGTGTATATAATGTTTGATATTTTTTGTCTTACTTATTTATTACAAATGAACTAGGCAAGTGCTACTTGGACTCCACATCAAGGGCTCTATACTTCTTTATACTTTCAACTCGCACTGTCGATTTAAATTATTTGTTGTTTTGTTACATGTATTGTATGTATCCTGATTTTACGTGAGAGCAAAAGCAAATACCGATGGACTGACAGACAGTCTTAGTTATAAGATTCCGTTGCCACCTTTTGGGTGCAGAACTGAAAGTAGCTGCAACCAGTGAAAGAGCTCGTTATTCTCCCAGGCAAATCTTCGATATGGTGGCGACGCGTAAGAGCCTGTGGACCAAGATGTGCGAGTTGGAAGGACGCGCCACTGAGCCGGGCCGATACCACAACCGTGGGGGCCAGCTACTGAAAGAAGAGAAGGAGCGGAAGGCTATTGCCAGCAATGTGAGTAGACGATGTTAGAGCCATCAGCCATCTTGTTCTTGTTTCTGGTGTGCTATGTGAACCCGAATTAATGCACTAACCTATGCGTTTTGGTTTGATTATGTTGGTACCAAATAAAAGTTTTCTAATGGCAACCATCAATGGAGGACTATGGACTATAAGAAACAGTGAGTTCTGTACGCACAACTATTTGCAACTATTTACTACTGCTTAGTCCGAAGGGTAAATAGTGGCAAATGGTTTTTTATCAACCCTTGGATGCCCCACTGCTGGGGCACAGGTCTCTTCCTGCATCGCAGGAAGGTTAGGCCTTACTCCACCACGGGGGCCAAGTCCGGGTTGGTGGAGGATTGTAAGACAGTGGTGGGCCTTACTGTCAGAAGTTAGCAAACCGCTCATAAGGCCTCTGACATGGCTTAACGACTGCCATTATATGACAGCCGGCACCAACGGTTTAACGTGCCTTGCGAAGCACGGAAGCGCTCGGAAAAATGCCACTAGCGGTAGTCACGGGACACTCACCCATCCCGTACCTGTGCCTTGCGAAGCACGGAAGCGCTCGGAAAAATGCCACTAGCGGTAGTCACGGGACACTCACCCATCCCGTACCTGACCGCGCCTGTTGTTGCTTAACAAAGTGATCGATTCCAATCACTCGGTTCGCCTAGGCCACGAGCGCTTCTTCGGCTAAATGGTTAGGAGATGGCAAATTTCTAATTTCGCGTAAGAAACAGTGAGTTCTATGCGCGCAACTATTTACTACTGCTTAGTCCGAAAGGTAAGTGGTGGAAAATGTGGAGATGGCAAATTTTTAGATTCTGAATAAAAACGACGCCATCCATTAATCCTAAAGTAAATGAAACCGACCGAAAACTACGTGCTATTTGCATGGTTCTGAATATTTCGTCGAATCTGTGCATTGCTTTGAATAGCTCCTTTGCAGCCAGACGCATAAATATTCTCCTTCAATATTTACATGTACACGTGTTTCAAATTTTGAAGTCATATTCCTTTAAATTATTTATGGGTTTTTAGTGAATTTTAATTTTAATTTATGTAGTCTTTATTTGTCCCTCAGCAGGGCATAGGCGGCAGTAGTGTTTTACTTCCCTGTTAGCGAGCGGCATTGCGGCAACTTCACAACTTTCCGTAACTTAGAAAACAAAGTTATTGGTACATAACGGGATCCTAACCCACGACCTCCCGAATATAAGGCGGCCGGCGTTCACCGCTCGGCTACATGAAAGAAAACATGCAAGGAAATCTGATGTGGTCACATACATCAGTGCTTGAAATCCCTAATCCGAGTTAGGGACGCATGGTGACCATAAACATATTCTCGTGAGAAGGACAGTCTGCTGCATAACCGACGATTTCGAGCCCTCGAATAAAATTGTTTAATTTTTCTTTGAATCTTTATACGATACTCTCTTATTTCGTACTCCACAAATCTTGCCGTAGCTTGCTGACTCCTTTCATTCTTAAATTTCATCCTTTTTTACAGCTCCCTAAGATTGAAGCACAACTGCGCGAGCTGGTGAACCAATACGAAGCTAGGACCGGGAGCACATTCACTATCGACGGAAAACCACTGCTGCAGTATATTACAGATGAATGGGAAACTAGGAAAATGGTAAGTTTTTTTAAATATTTTTTATTTATGGAGGGTTCGGTACACTTGGTGACCATGTCACACTCAAAATGGTAAGTTAATATACACGCACTGGCAGTAACAGCGAATCGATAAATAGCTTGCCTCTTATCTGAATAGCTTTGGGTTCCATTTCAGCAATCGTCGCTAGCGGTGACGGAAAACATAGTGTAGAAACCTAAGAGTTATTCACATTTCACATATCTCGCCGCTTGAAATGGATAATCCGTGGTGAGCTCTGTGATTGAGCCTCTCTCTCTGACAAAAATGATGTGCCCTGCTGCTGCTTATGTTATTTTTTTATGATACCAGACTTTGTCCATTAGGACTGGGTAGCCTAAATTGCGCGAGAACAGTTTTTGTACACACCAAGTAGACCAAACCGAAACCAATAATGTCTAAAACTTTTTTGCTCTTCCTGTCATTCATTCTCGTTATTAAATAGAGTAGTATACAATACCTATATTTCTGATAAGTTTATCGTTTTAAGTTGTTTAGTTCTTTCTCTAAAAGAAGACCCTTATTTAAGTGCCCCTAGAGTAGCACTTAAATAGGCTACATTATAGTATATAAGCTTGTTAGTCTAGTTTTACACAAGTTAGTTACTTAAAAAAAATGGATTTACGGAAATGCAGTGATGCTGAGTTGACTGTAAGAGATGCTGTCAGTTACTGCTCAGTGTTGTCCACTACATTAGGAGATTTAAATAAACAAATATCTTCCACTTATCCTGGCCTCAAACTAGGATACCATGTGCCATAGATACCAGGCAAGGACATCGCAAACATGGGAGTACACACAGACTGAAGCCATTTGTACAATAGTACATTGACCCCCAATGGGAATTGAACTCACAACCTCTGGCATGGTAATCAGACGGGATACCAGTAGACCAACGACATAGTCTGAATGTCGCTAGTTCACCTAACCAGGCGGTCTGGAGGATAAATTAGAATACATACATTAAAAAAAAATAGCAACACCCATAATCAATTTCATGACATTGCCTCTAGGAGCGACAGAACAAACTATCGGCTCGCAAGCAGGCGCTGACGCCCAACACGGCCCTGTTCCGCAGCCTCGCCACGTCGCCGCTGGGGAAACGCAACCGCACCGCCGCCGGCCTGGCTGCTACTGCCGAGAAGAACAGGTACTTGTCTGCCTTTTGTCAAAGTTTTGCTTGTAATGTTCAGTAAGTCAGTGCGTTATTTTGGATCTATCTATCTATAATCAGCCCACAACAACCCAATGCTGGGCATAGGCCTCCTTTTTATTGCGCCATTCCTCACGGTCCTGTGCTAATCTGATCCATCTCTGACCCGCAACCCTCACGATGTCGTCACCATCGTGTCGGTGGTCTGCCTGCCAACCTCCTTCCCTCCCTTTGCCACCACTCCGATACTGCCCTGGTCCACCGGCCGTCTTCCCTTCTAGCTAAGTGTCCCGCCCATCTCCACTTTAACTCTGTGATCTGCTTACCAATTCTTCGACGAATTTCTACGTTGGGTACGCGGTCCACAAGCGATATGCCCAGCATGGTTCGCTCCATCGCTCTTTGTGCAACTTTTATTTTGTGCATATTTGACTTGGTGAGCGTTATTTTGGATAAAATCTTGATTTGTCTTGAGCAGTAGAACACCAAATGTTCACATGTATTTATTGGCGGCGATTTATTACAAACCTGAAGAATGTGTGAATATAACATATAGTTTCTAGGTGATCCCACAAACGTGGTTTTGCAATAATAATTAGCCTACCATCTATTCTCAGACCTACCAAATATTCACACATAATTTCCGTAAAATCGAAGCCGTTTCGATAACAAGCACACAAGATTTGTATATCTTGAGACAATACTTGAGATTTATCGCGAGACGACATTACTTTCTTCCAGTTAGTGCTAGAGAGGTATTTTGTAGAACTACACTTCATGGTTTACTATGACAATCGATGTATTTTGCAAAATAGATTAACAGGTGGGAAAACTAGGCTACGCAATGTACACCGAATTCTCGGAATAAACTATGTATTGGAGTTTTGTAGAAAGCGGCTCTGAGCGTTACAGAAAGTTTCTTCTCACGCCACAACCAAGTAGCATTTTTTTTTCAGTTTGGCTTTATGTCCGCAAACCTACAAAGTTGGTCCAAGTGTGGCAAAATTAGGATGTTTCTTGGACTTTCAATAATATTCTTGGGCCAGCGATGGCCAATAAGTTGGCCGCTTGTAATGCCAAATCTAACAGTTGGCTAACCGAGTTAATGCGACTAGTGTACGATGTAAACAGTTCGTTCTATTTGTAGGCCACCGTCGAAGCGTCAACTCATCGCGACGAGTGCTTCTGAGGTTATTTTCGCGAAGCCGGCGTTAGTAGAAAGAGTGCAATAACCGTAGACTGCTTGCTTTTGTATCGATGTTAGTAAACTCATAGTTGCAAGCTAATTTGGCTTTCTTTTTTGGGTACATTTTGTACCCTAAAATTCTCGTTAAGGTTTAGTGGTTAGTGCTAGACAGCCTTGGATATTTAAATTAGACCTTGTTCAAGCTAAATTCCGAGGTATTTTCCTCTCTTGTTTTTTTTTTCCATTTTATCGATTTAGCTTTGATCCCCTTTCCTTAGGGTGATTACACTATCAAATATCTTTGTCCAATTTTGCTGTCAAATATTTTATAAAATTTCTTTGAGGTAAGCCCATTCCACTTGTCCAATAACTGTGTCCAATATTTTTTGCATAGTCTTAAGAAAATGGAGGAACATGGAGCGTCTTCACGTGCTGCTATTGCGTCTTTAAGTGGTGCTATTATTATCGTTATGTTATTAATGAAAAACCAAAAGTCAAAACAAAAAAAAAGTATTTATTAAAAAAATTGTCATTGGAATCGTCCACGATATCTTGTTTGCAGTCATTTTGATTTAAGTGTCATTAATATTTGATCAAATATCGGTGTTTCCAAGACATTTGATAAAGTCGTCCAATTTCTTCCAATTTCTTTGATCAAATCGTACATTGGACAAAGATATTTGATAAGTGTATTACCACCCTTAGATGGACCTTCCGTAGTTTTTTGTAGATGTACTACCAGCTTTATGAGGGTTCATAACAGATAGAGCACTCGATAGACTTTTCATAGAAATGGTATAAATTAGTTCACAATTTCCAGCAGTAATACCATACGGTTGTAAGTTTCGTTTTCGTTGTAGGCCGCCCCCGAAACGCCAACCTGCGACGAAAGCTGCGGTGGAAGCGAAGTAAGCTTTATTTGACTTGACTATGGCTAAACTCCACCTTATATGTAGTACTATAGGGTTGACTATAAGCAGTTCGTTCTGATTATAGGGCGTCCATCATCCGCCAAATCGATGAGACGGAGGCTGTCGCTACATTCGTGAAGCCAGCGTTAGTAGACGTTAAAATAATATGAGTAAAGGTTCCCAATCCATGTCAGGTCGCATTGCACTTATATTTAGTATTTTGTTTTGACACAGCAAAGCACTTCATTTATAGTAGACCTCCTTAATGATTCGCGATACTCATACATAATTTATTAAACGGATCTAATCGCTCTTATTTATTAGATAAAACGGTAATTACCTAATAAATAACCGCAATTAGACCCGTTTACTATATAACTATGTAGTAGACCTTTATAAAAGTATGGAGTTCTAGACCTGCCCGTTCGAACACATTTTCTTTATATATGTGTATTTGTTAGGAAATTGTCCATCAAATAAGAGCCTTTATAAAGGAGTCAACGGATTCGCGCTTCTGCTGTCTGAACAGCCACGAGTGGTTGTTCAAATATTTTATTTTATCGAAATAAACAAATATTGTGTTATAATAATTGTGTTTTCATCTGTGGACTCCCGAGGCTATTCGGTGCTAACTATCGCCACCATAAAAGTGTTTTTGTTATTATTATACTTTATTCCACACGAAACATTAAAAAGGACATTACATAAGAAATAACAGGTATGGTAGCGACTTTAATAATTTTTTTGATGATTTTTTTGACAAAGCGGACGTTTTAGCCGTCAGTAACCGGAGCATAGGTCGTTTTAGATTCTAAAAATAAATTGAACCATATAATGTTGACTTTTTGCTAAATAATAAGTGTATTTTTTTCATTGGTGGCGCTAGGTCCTGGTCGCCCCATAGGACGATGATTTATTAGACGTGTAGTATTTTTGTCTATTGTGTCCTACATAGTTTTTTTTTATCTATTGTGTCCTACTCTCGCCAGGAGATGCATGATACTCTATTCGTAGCATCTCGAAGCTTCTTATACGTTTGTATTTTATTTTTATTTTTTGGAGTATCACCAGAGAGCTTAATTAATGAGAGTGTTGATACAAAAATACAACAAATAGGGCAAATAATAGAGATACATTTGTACAGTTAATAAAAGTGGAAATCCAAACGTAAGAGCTGTACAAAAGACCAATAATGATATACTTATACTATATAGTTCACAATACAGCATATATTGTGAACTTTAGTATAATTGCTTTATTATTGTATTGCAAGTCTTGCTATTTATTTCTATTTCCATGTCACCTCTGGTTGAACTTTGAACCTTACACTCCTCTGTTCTGACCTAGAAAATAACAATAGAAATCTACTGTGTTTTTAAAGGTCAGAGATAAGCTCGCTTTTGTTCATGTTATTTGTTGAGTAAAGTCCTGAGAAATATTTGTGTGTAATAAAGTGAAACTAAGTCACTGAGAAGGTTAAAGTCAGTGCCATAGGGTTGAGTGTAAGCAGTTCATTTCCGTTGTAGGCCGCCGTCGAAGCGTCAGCTGATCACCGGGAGCGCTACCAAGGCTGTCAACACGTTCGCCAACAACCTATCTGCGCTGAAGAGGTCCGCCATCACTTCTGTCAAAAGGTAAGAAGACATTTTTTTAAGTTTTGCCTTTTCTATTTATGTTTGCTCGCCTGAACAGTCATCTTCACATAGTCTGAGGACAGGCCTGGAATGGAGAATACTACAAAAGAAATAACAAGGTGAGAAGTCTAAAAGGGTGTGGTTATATGATGAATAAAAAAAAAGAAACTTAAGATCAAGGATCAGGGTTTTTTAAGTTAGTGTAGGTATAGTATTTTTATTTTTAATGCACTAACCCGTGCCATTCCGATGTAAAAACCTAACTGCAAAGTAGGTAGTCGGGGCTGTAAGTGATGCAATCTACTTCAGCCAGATGTCACTGCCTGTACGTAATACAGAGAATAGTGTAAAGAGGTTCGAAATTTCACTGATGCCGGTGAGTCGCCCATTAGCTCAGTCGGATAGAGCGCTGGCACAGATAGAGGTCCCGGGTTCGAATCCCGGCATGGGTGGAATTTTTAGCCTCTAAATAGGTTTTTAAAATAGTGTAGGTATACATAGTTCATATGCCTGGATACTACGATGACCCTAGTCGCGCGCTTTGAATGTTAAAAGTGTCGTCTTTCCAGCACATTGATATATTATGACATTTTATTAAGCATTTTCATTCCTCTAGTCGCCAAGAGTGCCTGTGCTCGAATTTCACTTTCCCAATTTTTTCTTAACTTAAAATATTGTTTGTTTCTTTTTTGACCCGGCACAGTTGCTTTCGTCTAATGAAGGCTTTAATGAATAGATAGAATGACAAATAATAAAGTTCTAAGTTTGATTGTACAACTATTCGTAACATAAAGCTATTACAGTGATCGTTAGCAGTGAAGTATAGGCAAAAGCTAGGAAGTATCGCTTTTAGTAAAAGAAGATTTCTCCAATAAATCGGTAATGTTTATTGACATTTCACTAATGGGTCACATCTGTGTTAATAAAATTACGTGAGCCACAAATAAGTCGCAATCATTCTATTATATCATTTATACTTCTCGTTCTGCTGTCGATTATAAAAGCGATAACTCTATCTCAGTGAAAGGTGCGTTATTTGTGTTGCAATTTTATAATAATTAGATTCATTAGAAGAACGATTGGAGTACAATTATGTTTTAATCGCGGAACGAAACATCTTTTAGTACATAATTTAAAATTTACACCAGTTGTTGCAGTTTCTTACATAATTGTTTTCTTGCACACGCGCGTGCCGTCACTTATCAATCAGTTCTCCCTGAGGCGATACTGTGACGCCACATTTGCACGCACGTTATTGTTCATTTTAATTATTTATGGCTAATACATACTTAAATTTACAAGAGGGAGCTTAACGCAAGAAGCATTCTCTTCACGCAAAACTTTGGTATTCAAGAGACTGGCGACGGGTAGTGCAAGAAAAATTTAAGGTGAAATACAATAATACACTTACATAAATACATTAACTTAGTCCTACTTGGGGATAACAGAAGTTATGACAAACCTACATAAAGCGCTAATACATAAATGTAAGAATACGACCATCCCAAGTCATCCCTTCGCTGACATATAGCAGTGGGCAGAGGTGGGGTGATGATTATGAAAGCGTAACCCTCTCCAGGCGTATGAGCGGTCGCCTGGCAGCTCGGGCTCTTCCCGACGCGGCGGCGGCCAACGCGAAGAGGAAGCTCAACTACGAGGGAGACCACAAGAAGACGCCTAAGATCAAGGTCAACGGCAGTATCCTGAAGCATAAGCGTACGGTGAGTGTCTACGCCATCACAGAGGTATACATTGATAGGAGGTTTCATTGCATATTGACATAATTAATTCTTCGTTATTTTTTTATTATATTTTCTTGTTGTTAAAAGTTAGATGATTTATTTTTACGTATTGAGTAGACAAGAAAGTAGGACACACTAAATATGGTCCAGTAATCACCATCTAGGCGGCCTAGCCAGTAAGTGTCCATTTCGATTGATCGAACTCGAAAACTTCGTGGACTTTGACCCGCGTCCGGTCCTTGTGTCCGTAATTTTCCAGAGCTGCCATAGACAACATTTGTCAAAAGTATACTACTTTTTATGTCAACCAAAATTGTATCAGAAGTTAGCGTTACTGACAAATATTTTGAATATTTATCGAAGCCATATTTTTGCTCTCAATGATTCTAGCATTCCTAGAAACTACATCTCATATCATAGATTTTTCATACATTTTGCTTCACCCAAACAGTCTGTTGGCAAGCGGCGAAGCGGTGGCGGGCGACGCTCCATGACGTCACGCTCCAACACCTCGAGCTCCCAAGACGAGACCGCACGCGTCCCCAAGGATCCGCTTATGGAGAGTACGCTGCTGACCACATACACCGACTTCAAGGTAAGATAGTCTCTTGACTGCCACTTCATGATCTCATGTTGCAATTCTAGACCGGTTGCATCCCAAAGAATGTGCTCATGGAGAGTATGCTACTGATAAAGCCACTTCAAGGTGATAGTTGCTTGTGGCGACCATTACAGGACCACGGTCACTAAGCAGACCAGCAACCCGAAGGTCGGAAGATTTCGTTGAGTCGGTTGAAGGTCCGTGGATGTCAATGATATGTGAAGTGAAGGATGTCATGACCGTCAGCGGTGCCACCAAAAGGGCTATATCCAGTAGAGGACTGATGATGATATTGATGATGATAGCAGCTGGACTGTTACTTCATGACGTCACGTTCCAATACGAGACCGGGAGAATCTCCAGGGATCTGATCATGGAGAGTATATTGGTGACCACTTACAGTGAGATAGTCGCTTAACAGCCACTTCAAGATGTCGCGCTTCAACACGAGACCGATAGTGCACCCACGGATTTGCGTATAGAGAGTATTTGACATGTACAATGCGATAGTTGCTTGGCTGATACTTCATGACCTCTCGCTCCAAGAGAGACCAGAGCGTCCCCAATGATTCACTCTTGCAGAGTATGCTACTGACCAGTTACACCAACTGAAGGGTGTGATGGTCGCTGGGCTGCCATTATAATATTCAATGACGAGACGAGCGCGTCTTTTTTAGGATATGCAAGAGTATTATGCTGGCCATTTATACCATCTTCAAGTTAAGATAGCGGCTAGACTACTCACGTCTCAGGACGGGAAATAGACCTATTAAGGCCCCTTTCATGGAAATTATAGAATAGAATTCTTCGGTGCATGATTGGAACATGTTTCGGCATAAAGAAACATACGCTGCTGACTACTGCAGAGACCGCTAGTTTTCCAATTTCATGACATTACACTCCAAATCCATGGAGGCTCAAACCTAGTTTACAATTACCTACAAAGAGAACCTCTCGTGCAGACTTTGTTACTGCTTTCATCAACCTCAATATGAGATAGTAATTTCTGTGCGGTGCCACTTAATGATGTCATGGGCCAGCACCTCAAGCTTGATCAGCACCAACGCTGTTTAAAAAACGTGTCCATAATCCTTGAACAGATATTACTTTTTAGACTTATCTGTTCATGTGTTGCTAGTTTTTACTCGCAGTGGCAAAACTTTCCTTGTATGAGTTAGTTTCCCGGCAGGTTTGTTCAGCATTTATTCATCTTCGTACCTTTGTCGTGTTTTCTGACGGTGCTTTACTTCACAGGGTCATATTTACATACAGTCCTTCAAGTAGCGCCATAACAGACACATTAATTAAACAACATTTGTTCAATGCGGGTGAATATACCAGTCTTGGCCTAATAAAGAAGAATTCGTCGTAATTTTAGTTTTAGGCTTACATTCATACATTCCGATTTTTAATTTTTGTGTTATGTTTCAGGATGGCATAATTGAGAAGCAGATCAGCCGCAGCTCGCTGGCCACGAAGGCCCAAGAGAACCCTGTGAAGCCTACGGCCGTCTACCAAACCATCGACGAAAACACCCCAAAAAAAACTCCGATGACGCCAAAAATCGGCAAAGAAAACATACAGCACCTTAATGTACACATGACACCGAAAAGCAACCTTATGTACACGCCCACAAGGCTCACTCGGTCCGCCATAAAGCTAAACAACGATGGGTTTGCCACGCCCCGGGCACCTCTCAGTGCCAACAAAGTCAATTTGCAAAGACAGAACACGGCAACAAACCTGCAGGTCAAAACACCTAACAACCTGAGCCGGTCAAAAACACACTCGCATTTAGTTAGAGCTAAGAACCTACCGCCTTTAATTTGAAGTGATATTTTGTAGTTCTTAAGTTGGCTAACTCATACATTTCCACGCTTTGCCGGCGATTGTGATATTTTGTGCGTAAGATCTTTTGTTGAAGCAAATCGTCGAGATGTATGGATTATGCGGATATTAATTTTAACGTTTTCTGACTATTTTATATCGAACCATCGATGTTCAATGATGATGAACGATTTTAACCGTTGTGATTTATGTACAATGTTCCAATTTTGGACATAACAATGTTTCTATAATTCCATAGCATCACACAATGCCATAGCTACTTGTTTATTTATGACTTCTTGATTAATAATGATTTATTACAATTATATTCAGAATCTCAATTATGTGACATCTATTAGGATTTCGCAATAAATTTTAATTGTTAATATTAAGCTTTATATGTTTGCGACTACGAGGTAATGACTTTTTTTAAGTGAGTTATATATCTGTATAGCTCTCATAGTTTCTATGTGAGTTATTGAGTTTTAAGATTTTTTTAGAATACCGTTTATTCATCGTAACTTAGTGCTAACTTCAATAGGAAGGTTTCCAACGAGTTCAGTCAAACTGGCTTTGATTGCGACCTGTATTTGTCGAGTTTGGTGTATGGTTTTGCTACACTGTTCTAATATTAAATTTGGCGATGTGACGAAAGGTTCTTGGGGCAGCTTTACTTTAGTTGTTACACACCGGTGCAGTTTCAATTATTGTGCGATTTTGTACTTATGGTTTGTCAAGTGCCAAACCCGTCTCTGCCTCCCCATCTGGGTTACAGGCGTGAGAATATGTAATGTAATGTGGATAATATAATAATCAGTATTTTGATATTAAGAGAGGGATCCGCTTAAGCGTTCCCTGTTTTTATTGATTTCAATTATTTAGAAGTAGAATTTAATTTTTAGTGCTCTCCAATAGTTATTGTTTTAATTCTATTTCTCAATTTATAGTGTGGTATGTTAATTGAATATTATGTAAATTATGTTTGTATTATATTTGCTATAGTTTAAAAGATTGGTTTAGTTTTATTTTACGTAAAAGTATAGTGCGTAGTATTTTCTAAGGTTAACACGAGCACTAGATATTTACTCGTTTAATTTTACGAGTAAATATCCGTGCAAATACAGTTTCTATTAAGTATTAGTGCGTGTTATCTCCGCGGCACGGCAATGCGACAAACGTTTTTTTCATGCATACGCGTGCGCCAATGCCAGCTTGTTCTACTATAGTGGAAAGCCTACGTATATTAAAGTAATGAAATTGTGAAGTAAAGGAAGATAACACTGTCGTGCCGCAAGAAAAGTGGCCATTTCTAATAGTTACCATTTTAACTGTTTACTCGGTGAAATGCATTGAAATTTCATAGCCCACTAGACCCTCGACATATTTGTCACTCCGAAACCGAGTCTGTTGCAAAACATGTCGATATTTTTCGAGTTCGGCGTGGGTCCCAAGGGCTGGCGGTTCCGGCGGGCCGTGGACGCCGACAAGTACGATATTGAGAGCTTTTGGTGCAAAGGACATACGGAGCCGCTGTTCGGGGAAGTTGACATTGGAAGCCTTATGTAAGTTGGTCTTTACTGCATAGTTTCTTGGCTCTTATGGTGATACGGTAGTCGGCGTTTAACACTTTCGCAGTTTTTAAGCCGCAAGGTTAGATATTCCCGTGTCGTCTTGTATTCTAGACCTAGAAAGCGAGAAATATATTGTAGTTCAAAATGGAAATGGAAAATCGATTAAATTAGAGTTCCAATTTCATGTGTTCAAGTTATTATAAAACTGTACCTAAACAAAAACGAAGAAAGAAAGGATGAAGGAAGAAAAATTGACGAAACAAATATATATTGCGAAAGTGAGTGGAAGGATGTATTAGCTAAGGGAAAGTTAAATGCATGCAACGACTTATGAACGTTGATGAAGCGAAGATGATCGTGGCAAGTGGCAGTCCCTGGTCTCTGCCTACCCCTCTGGGATACAGCCGTAAGGTTATGTATGTATGTACCTAAACCGTAATAAATAATTTATACTTTTTACTACTTTACTATTCTTAGTTTTTACTATCACTGTCCATACTACCTACCTTTAATACTGCTGCTTAGCGTTCGTTTAGTATTGACGACAGATAAACAACAAAAAAGTAATATTTTAAGTAATAAGGACTAATAATAACTTATGATGTTGTAGCAAGCTGTATTTTATACCTGCTGGTGTTGAAACTTCTTTAATTCTATTGTTATTAAATTCAGATTTTATAGTCCGATTTAAGGGTTTTATAATCTTTCAGCGAATTGTCGACTTTGGCGATATGCTTATTGAACGAGCAAAAGGAAGTAACGGGCTTCATGGCACTGGGTGACCGTCCCAACGTGCCCGCCGTCGACCCGGCCTGCTGGGAGCTCTGGATGCGCGACTTGTTTCAGTGAGTTCGCACTTAGAACCTTAAGGCGAAATCAGCCCAAATACTATTTGTTTATTTACTACTGACCCACCCACCCACTAGCTGACCACTAGCTGAGCAAACATTATTTTGCCATATCAATTATCTTACGACCTATTCTTACACAAAAAATCATAAAAGTCGGTGAAGCCGTTAGGAGGAGTTTCATTACAAACACTGACACGAGATTGTTATATCTAACTAGTTGCCCCGCTAACGCTACGACTTAAAATATACGCAAAACATTTCATGACAATCGGTGAAGACATTTTGGAGAAATTCAATAACAAACACTGTGACACGTGATTTTTATATAGGTACTTATTACATTTTCAGACACTGCAACGTTAGCCTAAAGTTTTACAATCACGCTATACCTAATGATGCCTGCACAGAACATAAAAAAGATGCCTGCATGTATCACCGTTTTTACGATAGAGTGTAAACAAAAAAAGGCTGAGATTTTACAAGGAAAAACATAACCACAGATTAAATAAACTGTCTAAGGAAGGACTGCTTTAGAGGAATCGTGTTTTTATAATCCTTTATTTTCGTTGATTATTATGACGTCTAGCGCATCTATTAGATGAGTTAGGATAATACCGCTTGCAGACTGTGCACAAGTACAAAGCGTTAGAACTTGCGCCAGCGTTCATTCACGCACTAAGCAAAAAGTGTTCGAACAGTGTAGTTTATGAAAAGTTGTACAGGCGCAAGCTACAACGAATAGTCTGCACGGGCTTGGGTGTAAAGGACATAAATTGAGTTGGAGTACTTGAAATCGAAGCCACCGCAGTGCTAAATTATGATTAGCGAGCACGGAGGATAGCGAGTAGTAGGTAGATAGGGAGATCATGAGGTCTGTCGGTGGTATATTTTCTGATCCGGTTCACTGCGGTCGGCTCACAGATATGAATCTAGCCAGAAAATGCAAGCTATGCGATTTGTATGAAAACCAATCGTTTGTCCTTTTTACTACCTACTGTGCCGAAGAGTGCATTCAAATGTCCCCGGATTTTCTGGAGTCATATTCTGTTGTATTTTTACGGTTCAACACTATTCAATGAGGATTTTTTTTGTATTTATGATGACATTTAACTTATCTTGCACGGCCTAATCTCAAATTTATAAACTAACTCTCGTTCAAGAAATAATTCGCTAGGTCCACCTAAGAAACCCTTGAGTCTAGCCTATCTAGGTACTCTTTTCCAGCAAATTCTACCTAGCCCGAAGCACACTGTTCATACACTTTATGTGCTGCACGCCCGAGGTGATGGATTTCTTCATGGAAGAAGCTCTAATATCCATATTCCGCAACGACGTTTACCTACAAACTATCGTGATAGTGGAACCTACTAATTGTTCTCAAGGTAATTCAATTCAATTTATTTGTTTCATTCTAATACCTACCTATTTTATCTAATTTGCATTTCAGATTATAATGTTTTGTATTAGTAATAGTCTTTTACCTATGTTATAGTCCTTCACAGAATACTCTAAATCCAACACTAATAAAGTCTTAATCTTTTGTACACTACATTCAGGCCTAGGTCTCGGCGGACTTGTACCCAAAACAATGTATAAGTTTCTTTTCCGAATTTGCGATTCATCTAATACTATAGCGCAGGACACCCTATTTTTGGACCAGGACAAGTGATTATTATTATTTTTATTAATTAAGCTCACCTTCGACGTCGCTGGGAAATCATGAAGTATTTTTTTAAAGACCCAATTTAATTCAATTGTGTACCCATCCTGAGATAAGTATTTTTAATTTTATTTTATGAGTGTGCGTTGACGCATTGAAAGGTCTAAATGTGGCCTTTGGTGTAAGTTTCAATTGTGCTTCATTATTTCCAGACGCCATACTGCGGTACAAAACTTTTAAACACCACACCATTCAAAAATATCAGGCGTTGGGTAACCTTGTCGAAGAATACGAGCAAGGTCTTCATATTTACGTGGCCACCAGATCAGAGTTTTGTCCTAAACTTAAAATAAGGAGAGCAGTGTTAGTGTAAAAACCTATTTAGGGGCTAAAAATTTCACCCATGCCGGGATTCGAACCCGCAACCTCTGGCTATCCGTACCAGCGCTCTACCAATTGAGCCAATGGGCGACTCACGGCATCAGTGAAATTTCGAACCTCTTTACAATATTCTCTGTATTACGTAAGTGTTAGTGTACCTAATAAATAGACATTTTTGTATAAAGAGCTGCGCTTGCAGGGTTGTATGATATTTGTATGTCCCCACTGCTGGGGTACGGGTCTCTTCCTGCATCGCAGGAAGGTTAGGCTATACTCCACCACGGGGTTGGCCAAAGCCGGGTCGGTAGAGGATTGTAAGACAGTGGTGGGCCTTACTGTCAGAAGTAAAAAATCCGCCCATAGGGCCTCTAACATGGCTTAACCACTGGCATTACATGACAGCCGGCACCAACGGCTTAACTTGCGAAGCACGGAACCGCTCGGAAAAATGCCACTAGCGGTAGAAACGGAATGGTCATCCATCTAATACCCGACCGCGCCTGTTATTGCTTAACCCAAGTGATTGATTACAATCACTCGGTTCCACTAGGCAGCGAGCGCTGTCAGTTTGTGGGGTTAAAAAAATTGTGAGTAAAATCTGCGATTATACAAAAGTTACTGAAATTAAAAACATGTCTCTGACAGAGAGGAAGACAACGACGATATTGTTGAAATATTAGAGAAACACAGTCCACGCCTCAAAGAGTTCTATGGAGAGTACTACATCAGCGAAATCATCGGTCGCCACGCAGAGAGCCAGAGGAAGATCATCGTCTCTGAGGTAACCGCTACATTATTCATGACAGCATATTTTATAAACCGTAATTTGTTGTATTATCAGTCCTCGTTTTACTTTCCTCTTCTTAGTCTCGAGACCGCGTGACTGGTGTCATGTGCCTGAACGCGACTGTAAACTATAGGAAGCTACAGAAGACATACGAACTTCAACCATATCACTGGCTAAAGAAGGCTACGCCGCTTGAGAAAGAACAGTATAAACGGAGAAACAATATCTTGCGGACTTTTGGGTAAGTTTATGATGTGAAAAGATCCTCTTGTTTGTACCACAATCTCATGAAAAAAGGGAAAGTTAAATTTGAGGACGGACACCCTTACAAAAACCATTAAAAGTTTTAACTATAAAAGGGTGTTTTATTTACCCAGCTGAAAATAAGTCGGTAGCTATATCTAATGATTTTTATTTCGCAGTAGTTTTTAAGGTTCCGTCCTCAAAAAGAAAAAAGTAACCCTTATAGATAACGTCCGTCCATCCGCCCGTAGACCTGTCCGTCTTTCTTTCAAGACTTTTTACATCTAAAACGCGTGGAGATATGGAGATGAAATTAAAACCGTATACTCAGGTCTAGAGTCCCTTGAAACTGTGAGAAGATTCAGATTTCTAAATTAACGTAAAACATAGTTGCGGCCGTTTATGCTACAGAAGATACGTACCTACGTATATTTCGATACTCAAGGAAATCAAAATTTATGGGGTACGTCCCAAGAAGTACGAAATGTGGCAAGTAATATCGTGTTATTCTAAAAAAAACAGAATTAAACTAAAAACTAAATTTTTAATTAAATCATGAAAAAAATTGTCGGAAGTTCGGGAACAGCTCGGAAAAATCTGCGGAACTCGATTCCTAAGCTATTTATAAATGTAAGTATCTATCTACAAATTTGGACGGAACCCTTGGTACACGAGTCCGACTCGCACTGGGCCGGCTTAAACTTTAATTGCCCAAAGTATATTTTATTCATTTCCTGTTTCCTAGGCACCCAATAATGGATGGACAATGGAGTCCGTTCAAACCTATGTTGCAGCCAGACTATGAAGAACAGGTAATCCCAATATACCAGTAAAAACTCCTTTATCTGTAGTATATTTTAGGTCATGAAATTGCCGATACCTGGTAGGCACGTTTGGATAACCAAACTCTCTCTGAGAGAAAGCCGGTGCTATGAAAGCTATGTACCTAACAAATTCTTCAAATACATTCAACAAATTTAGACCCAGCGAACTTCGTACCCGCCTAACAGTCGATTCTTTAATTATTTTTTTTACTCTGCGTAAGACCCATCCTCGTACTTCAAGAAATATTCTAAAAAAATAATTAGCGAAATTGGTTCAGCTGCTCTCGAGATTTGCGCTTACCAACACATTCAGCGATTCATTTTTATATATAAGAGATGACCTGTTCCATACTAAAGTTACCAGCGGCATGAAATTTTATGACAAAGCTGATAATTAATTTCACGATTTAAAAAAAACTCATTATTATGTTCATATTGAACTAGAACCTTCCATGTACATGGTAACTTTTTCCCTCTATTTTGCCATAACGAATCTGTGGGCTTGATTGGCTTCGCACGTATTGATCTGATTTTTCCTGTGGGCTAGGCCGACTTAGCTTAGGATGGTATAGGTGCTGGCCAAAACTACTCGTCCAGCAACTCATTACGCATTACGTAGTTGCAAAGGCCAAAGATTATATGGGCTGTTTATGTTAAATTGTCAAATGTTTTTTCAGTTTCCGAATCTTTCAAATGAAAATGAGGTACGAAAGGCTAATAGCAAGGTGAACTTTGCCAAAACAGCCGTGCGGAGGAGTTTCGACCATATCTACTTCAGGACAGAGCAGAATTCAGATGATCTTAGCGGAAAGGTAAGTTTTGTCGTTTCTTGCCAGTTCAGGATACAAAAAGGTAAAAGAGAAAGAACGAATTTAACAGAGTGCTTAGTGCGAGTTTGACAGATCCAATCGAATAACTTTACTACCGCGTTAATCGAGCATTGAGTAGTGAGTATGAGTAAGTTAACCGTTGGAACTAAAAAACGCTGTCACAGTACAACTCGCACTCGCGTTTATTCGTGTTTTGGCTGGTAAACGTGTTCACTTCTCAACGTAAACCATTACAACTCGCACTCAGCGCTTCCTCGATGCCATAGAAATATGAGTTTACGTTAACGCGATCGAGTAGTTAAAAAACTCGCACTAAGCACTCTGGTGTATTCACCCTTGTGGAATCCGGAGTTAAGCTTAGTCATTTACCGAATATATTTAGAACAAAGTTTTTCTCACTCATTAGTAAGTGTGATAAGGTGTTGCGCATGCCAACAGTGGAAATACAAATGTTACGGATTTAGTAAAAAAAGGTAAAATAATTTAATTAATTTACCTTACAAAGCCAGGTAAGTTAATTTATTTCGTAATTTGCGAAAAATATGTTTTTATATGTATGTTTATAATAAATTTTATTTATTTATTTAATCCACTTATAGCTAACATTACAGGATTGACCTAATGCGATAGCCAAGCTTATACTAAAATAACATAATATTATATAATACCTCTTAGAGTACATCAAACTGAAACTTATATCTAAATACTTATTATTAACTCAAAATCTGATATAATACCCTTGTGAACTCGTTTAGGCTGCAATTAAATAAGTCCACCTTTTCGGCCACCGTGTTGAGCGAACGCAACGCGCGCGTTAGTGGAGCTCTCTGTAACAAGTTGGTGCGCGCGCGCGGCACCGACAGCAGGGCCGACCGCCGCCGCCGCGCCACCATCTCATCCGGCACGCTCAGCCGCAACTGCTCAAGGACAGCCGGATTGTGCACCTCGCCCCGTAACACGCGAAATAAATATGTAGCGAGGGATGCTTCTCTCTTAAGTTCCAATTTGCTGTACCCCACCATGCCCAACACAAACAGTGAAGGATACAGCAAAGGAAATCCCGGATACACACCGTACATCTTGCAGTACAGGAATCTTGTAAACTTGTTTTGTATTCGTTCTATCATCATTTTATACTTAGCTTCACTCGGAGACCATATCGTTGAGCTACCTTCCAAATGGCTCTTTACGAGAGCCTCATACAGGGCTTTTAATGCAGAAATGTTGGTAAAACCATTCGCTTGACGGAGGACAAAACCTAAATTCCGGAAAGCTTTCTTACATAGGTCTATAACATGATCTCTGAAGTTGAGGTTCGCCGTGAAGCGAACGCCCAGATCTCTTACTTCCGATACTCGCTGTAGTTGCTCTCCTCCAATTTGGTACTGTGGCTGTATTGGGATGCGCGCGCGACTATGACAGTACAGAGCATTTTGCTACATTGAATTGTAGTTTATTCTTGTGACTCCAGTCAACGATCCGGCTTATGTCCTGCTGAAGTAGCTCCTGGTCCGCGACGTCTTTCACTTCCAGAACCAGTTTTAGGTCATCGGCAAAAAGCAGACAAGTAGACTCTTTGACCACCTCCACCAAATCATTTACCATTATGATAAATTAGAGAGGTCCCAAGTTGCTCCCTTGACTGACTCCAGACCTTGTGTAGTAGGGCTCCGACCGGTGCCCACCACAGTCTACGTACTGCTGCCTATCCCGCAAGTAGCTGGCAAAGAAAGTAAGCGTGTGTGGCGTGCAGCCCATGCCAGCTAACTTTGAGAGCAGAATGTCATTATCCACCGTGTCGTAAGCCTTTCTAAAGTCGAAGTAAGCGACATCTACCTGTATTCCGGCGTCTACTGCTGGCACTAAATGAGACATTAGATGCAGCAAATTCCCCGCCGTCCCACGTCCCGTACGGAAGCCATGCTGGGCGCCGGACAACTGAGCACTTACCTGGACATACAAACAGTGATGTAACGCCGATTCAAATACTTTGGCCGGAGTACAGAGGACTGCCACTGGCCTATAGTTGCTGGGCTCAGGGCCTCCACCTCCCTTTGGTACCGGTACTACGCGAGTCAACTTCCAACGATCTGGGAATTTAGCAGCCGCTATACACATATTGAAGACGTGTAGTAAAGGTTCTTCCAACATCTTTCGGCAATCCCTAAAGACAAAAGGAGGTATGCCGTCGGGACCTACCGAACGCTTGGGCGACAGACTGGTGAGCGCGCGGCGCATCGCCGCTAGGTCGAGGCCTGCGATATGCGCCCGCGCACCGCCGCTCGCCGCCGCTGCCTCCTCTGAGCGCCGGACGCTCAGCGTTGGCGGCTCTGGGTTATATACTGAATGAAAGTACTGTGCAAATTCATCGGCGCATTCTTGGTCAGAGAGGATTCGTCCATTTTTTCTTAATTTTTGTTGGTTCGAATTACCTTTTTTCGATCTCATGTAGCTCCAAAACGCTTTGGGTTCTCTAGCCAAATGATTTTGCACGCGATCCCTGTAATTGTCATGACTTCATGAGCTAGTGCAGTTTTCGCTTTGACCCTCGCCCTGCATTGAGCAAACACTTCATAATTATAAGTTTATATAAGTAACGGTATGTAAGTGTATTATTATTAAGTATAAGTATGTATCAATATTCAAATTTGCACTGGCTACCCGTCTTTCTAATTTCCTTCAGCAACTTTCCGTCGTAAGGTTGTCTGAAAGAAATTGCTTTTAGCAATAAGGCCGCCAATTGTACTATGTATATTTGCAATTGTTTTGTATTTGTTGTTTTTCCAGTGTACAATAAAGAATATTCTTATCTTATCTTTTTTTAAAACAATGAATATTAAAAACTCGCTATGTGTGAAACAACTAAAAAAACGTTTCGTATAAATAACTAAGTTGTATTACGGATAGTGAATTCATTCAGCATACGACGTTTATTCTGTGTCATTGCGAGTGAAAGATGCAAAATGAAAGACAGAAATGAATGAAAAATTAATCTGGTTGTCTGATTCTTTGAAATTAATGTATTAATAATAGTCTGATTTCGCCTTATGATTGTATTTTTCCCATGACACAAAGGGAAACAGCTCATATTCAAAAACCTATTTAGAGGCTAAAAATTCCACCCATGCCGGGATTCAAACCCGCGACCTCTGGCTACCCGTGCCAGCGCTCATCCAACTGAGCTAATGGGCGACTCACCGGGATCAGTGAAATTTCTAATCTCTTTACAATAACATCTGTATTCATATATTATTGTACATATTCATATAATTTAGGTCATATTCAGCCTATCATGTTCCTTAGTGACTATCCTTCCATTCCTTAGCTATCAGCCAACGAGTCGCTCTCTCGATCGACTGAGTGGTTTGAGTTAGAGCTTCTGGACGCCGATCCTTTCGACTACGATATTGTCAACATTGACCCGTCGCTCTTCGCTTTACCTACTATAACGCTCGATTCAACAGTCCCTCGGTAAATACTCTGAAATTACTAATGTCTGGATATTGATTTTGCACATGTTAATGTATAGTTACTTCTAGTTAGAATGGCATAAAAAAACGTTACCAACCCTTGTATGTCCCCACTGCTGGGGCACGGGTCTCTTCCTGACCCGTGCCCCAGCAGTTGTTGCTTAACTCCCTGATTGATTCCCATCACTCGGTTCGCCAAGGCCACGAGCGCTTCGAGAATGGCATACTGAGGATGTAATTTTCTTAGTTGTCGTTTTCTAGGAATTAAGAAATATAAGACATTTTTAGGTAAATTTATTATATAGCGCTTAAAATACTGACGTTCTTTCAGACCAGAATTATGTGCCAATAAAGCTGAGCCTGATTTACCTACTGTATCTACAAATTTTTCAGTACCTTCAATGAAAGCAAGATTAAAAAGTAAGTTATGTAACATTCGTATTTGTAAGTACTTCAAATGTTATTTACGTTAAACGTCAGAGACGTTTTTTCAGAATCGTGACAAATGGCAGACCCTAGTTTCTTCTTACCCTTTAGGATACAGGCAATTTCAGAGTAGTTTTAGGTTTTTATTTGTCTATATCCGTCCCACTGCAAGGCACGGTGAAAGATAGAGAAAGAATATGTGTTTCAGAGAGAGAATATAGTTTTAATTACCTCGTTAATTATCACACCGGAGGGTCCTGGGTTCATTTCGGTGTGCAAAAATTCGGAACTAATATGACGTTTAACTTTGCATAACTTTTCAAAATAGTAAAGTAAAGATTTATTCAATTACCAATAGGATACATTTTTGAAATTACTTAACATCATAAAGACTTACAGATAATAGTAGGTAATTGAATAGGGACCTAACTCAGCTGTAAGTCAACAAGTTAACCGTCGCTGTTTTTCAGTTAGGACCTGTTTATTTATACACTTAATTTTTATGTTGTGCCGTAATATAACATAGCTTAAAAGAAGAAAAAATAACAAAGAGTGTGTGCTTAAACAAATAAATAATATAAAGTTTCACTTAAGTAAGTTATACTGCAAAACTGTTTACAAATAAAAGTTATAAGTACATATAATGAAAGAAGATGCCGCTGGTCCAATTATTGAAACTAAGGTGTGTTTTTTTGAATTATTAAAAGATATTCATTGAGTTTTATTTTAAAAGTTACTTTAGTCTGCGAGTTTCGTATCGGTGGTGGAATGCCATTCCAAATTTTGCTCGCGGCAAATTTGAAAGAACCTTGGAATGCAGCTGTCTTATGCGACGACATTTTGATTAGACGAGCTGATGTTTTAGAAACTAGCCTACTTTGTGCATTCATCCATTTTATTTTATTATAAAGATAATAGGTTGTTTGTTATTTACAATATCGAACAGCATACTAGCAAAGTGTAATTTTTGACGTGCTTGTATTTTTAACATATCGGCTTCGTTTAGGTACGGTGTGATGTGACTTCGTGTGGTACATCGAAACAGAACCGGATGCAAGAGTTTTGAATACGTTGTAATAACCGCTGACTCCTAGCTAGAAGGCAAGGGCCATAAAGGGCCATTTCCGTGAAGAAAAGTTTTATACAGAGCAGGAAGTAATAATAAATATTCATGGACATACATACACTGATCTCTTTAGCCCTATACTAAGTACAACTAAATGACTTGTGTCATAGGTGCTAACTCGACGATAGATTTAATACAATAAATACATAGATAACATCCAAGACCCGAGACAAACTAGAAAAGTTCGTTTCCTAGTTTGACCCTTTAGGGGATCGAACCCGAGACCTTTGGTTTTACAGTCAGCGTGCCAAACCGCTGCGCCACCGAGGCCGAATTACAGTATTACACTCGAGTGCTTTCGGCGAAAGCCGAAGCCTACTCTAGAGCTCGAGGTATATTCTAAAAGCAACAGACTGTACCTCAGCTCTTGATATTCAAGGTGACTAAGCTCACCCTTATATAAGGTCTGTGCCCTGCAGTGGGACGAATATAAACGAATCGCCCAGAAATATGGATTCATCAAGTCCGTGTATAAGATATACTTTTAAGTAATATTTCTGAGTGATCTCGTTTTCTTCCTAGCTTTAGTCCCATATAGTGGTGGGGTCAGCTGTCCTTATTTTCCCGAAATTAAATTAATAACTATTTTTTAGGACGCAACTCACTAAGTTTCGCTAACCATGAGGATGCAGAATCTGTTCTTTGCGCTGGTGATGAAAACGCCTTTTCGATTGAACTCTTTGGCACTAGTGAAGATTTTGATGACAGGTAATATTTTCGTTTATTTGACTATGCGGGCCACGTAAGAAGTCCTTTGTTCGTAGGACGTACCCAATCTAAAATAGTTTTAAAGTTTGTAACGTACTGCTCGCACGGCCCGGCTCGTGGTAACGTATATTAATTGGTAATAATTCGGAATGCTCTACTTTTGAAGTAAGAATCAAAAGCGCCAAGAACTATATTCCCGTTTTAAAAACCTATTTAGAGGCTAAAAATTTCACCCATGCCGGGATTCGAACCCGCAACCTCTGGCTATCCGTACCAGCGCTCTACCAATTGAGCCAATGGGCGACTCACGGCATCAGTGAAATTTCGAACCTCTTTACAATATTCTCTGTATTACGTACAGGCAGCGACATCTGACTTAAGCAAATTGCATTACTTACAGCCCCGACTACCTACTTTGCAGTTAGGTTTAACATCGGAACGATATCACTGTACCCACATGATTACACTATTTTTATTTTTAATGCACTAACCCGTGCTAAGGAACAAATTTAAAAACCTATTTAGAGGCTAAAAATTTCACCCATGCCGGGATTCGAACCCGCAACCTCTGGCTATCCGTACCAGCGCTCTACCAATTGAGCCAATGGGCGACTCATATTCCCGTTTTTCCATTGGTTGAATCGTTTCGCGATTTTTAGGCAAGCCTTTGACTTCCTAGAAGCTGCTTTTGAGATAATGAAAGATAGAGACTACTGCATCATTCGCGTACCATGCACTGGAAGTAGTTTCTCCTTGCTGCAGCATTTTTGCGTAAGTCTCCGCTTTAAAATGTTCTTTATGTTGACAACTGCAAGGTTCCTTTTGTGATGGCATTATTTAATTCCAGTTTGTTCCAACGAAACAACATATTTGTTGCGATTATGCACTCTACATTGCCCATAGAAGTTCTGTTATGGGGTATGTATTAAACTAAAACTCAAAATAACTGCTTACAAACTGCATTCCATAGACATCCATTCTGCCGTTTATTCGTGTTAAGTAACAAATATCTCTGAACATCGATATCAAACGTCGACTAGGCCACGAGCGCTTATCTAAACGTAAACTATCTCATTTATAAATTACTATTGGGGTGTGGATTGTGATTATTTATGTACAAAAAATTAGCTTTCCTTCCTTTCACCTTCCAGTAAGATACGTGTGCGCAAAGCAGAGCTAGCGGACATCCCGCAAATATCGACCTTATTGCTAAGCATGGAAGGCAAAGAATCAATGTGGACGGTAGAGAACTGCGTCCATAGGCGTCACGAATATGTGTCTTACTTGCTGCTGAGCGGTTTTACTGTAGTGGGTATTGCGATTCTTGAGTGAGTCATTTTCTTGTCTTAAATTCGCTTGTTCTGTAATAGATCTATTCTCGAAGGCTTACAATCAGTTTAGAATTGATCTATTCTAGTCATATAATATTAAGCTGTAGGGCTAAGGCATTAGAAAGAGAGAGCGAGAGAGAGAGTAATGCAGTCATCATCAACAAGCCCTAGAGTCTAATACAAACTCAGTTTTACCATTAAATTCAATGGTTTTACTAAAGCGTGATATAATTACGACGTCTCAGTTATTACTTGCCATTACTTACTATTTGCCAGTCTACAAGTAGGTAATGCCAATACAATATTATACCAGTGGTACCATACCCGCGCCATTGAATTTGAAGAATTCAATGCCCGCGCAAATTAAATAGCCATCTCTCGCAAAGGAGATCCAATCCCGCGGGCTGTCAAAATATTTTGCACGGGTTATTACCATTGGAGTGCAATTGTTTACTAGACTACCATTGTGCCAATGAAACAACTACCATTGTACTTATAATTATGATTCCATTGAACAACTTAGATGCGTTTTAGAAACTCACCTCGATGTCTATCCAGTGAATTGGCAATTTCAAGCGGGGAGATATTCGTACACTCAGGTATCCGATACGATAGCGCCTGTCGTAGCTAACTTTTATTCGTCGTGACTACCAATAAAAAGTACAGTAAACTATGGATCCCAAATCAGAACACAAAGGTGGATCGGTGTAGTTACAAGAACTGCCTCGTTGGTCTAAGTAGCGGTATCACGTCTGATTACCAAGCCGGAGGTCGTGGCTTCGATTCCCACTGGTGGCCGCGGTATATTTGTATATACTCTCAGTCTAGGTGAATTTTGTAATGGCTTTTCTTGGTTACCATAGCAGGGTATCCTAGTACGGGACCAGAATAAATTATTGTGCTAGTTACCCGGAATAACATAATGCAGTGCGCCCAATTCTATTATTCATTTATAATTCTCCGGAAGAACTTAAAGCCAACTATTTTTTCTTCCATGTCTGTTCTAGGCCAGTTCATTAAATCAGTCTATTTAGAATTTGTTTACATTTAAAACTTACAGCTAATGTCAAATCGCTACAAACTTAGCTATTACCCGAAGCTTAAAAGTCGCAGCAGACGCGGCGCGCGCTGCTGCCGTCCGCGGCCTCGGGCACCCACAATGAAATGTTTCATTGTTTCTGTTCCAGGCAAGCGGAACAAGTGGACTTTCTGTGCGCAAAACTCAACATCGACCCCTATCACAATCACAAGTACTACTTGAAGGGCCAAGGGTCGCAGGCGGGTTTCTCCACGCTGTTGTCGGCCCTGGTCTATCCGGTGTTCGAGCCGCACTTCCGGTTCTTCCTGCGTGACGTCATGCGCTACGCCAACTCTAACGCAGTGTTTTGGCTTACCGCTTACAGGAACAAGTGGGTGAGCGCACAGACACACACGCATTTTGGCCTTTGCATATACGTTATGAGTTGATAGGTGCAGCGTTCAGTTACACCTTCACTCACACTAGATGGGTGAAGGGACCAATCAGATATGACGATATCGATGCACGGACCTGGTATGACTATGTAACACTTGTAACGTTTACGTACAGGCACATACATTGCTTCTGGCACCACAGAAGTATACCCTGTGTCGTGGGAACCAGAATCACAAAACATGTAAACGTCCAAGACCTGGGTTTTTTTGTCCCCAGTCGGGGTTCGAATGTATAATGACTAAATTAATTAATGAACTTAATGAGAATGTTGAACATTTCAAATTGTATGAAATGCATATATTAAGTCTTTTTCATTGCTTTTGGACTTTATTTCAAAGTTAAATTCAATTTATGGTGGAAACTATTATACCATTGCCTGGTTAAAGGTTAATTCTGCCTAGATACTCACTGCAATCCACAAACATGGATACTTTTAAACTTTATTGCACCCATAAAAGACATTCAGAAAACAAAACATTAAGAAAAGGCTTGCACGGCGTGCTTATAATTATTATTTAGTTACTGAGTTCACTATAAACTATTCACACGTTTTTTAAATTTTAAGTCCTCATCATGCGGGAACATTGCTCCTGCCCCTCACTAAAAATGTGGGTAAAGGGGAAAAATCATGATGTTTTGGGTAAAACGTTCTTGGGAAAAATTGATAACTCTTATACACACTCAAGGCAGTATACTGGAGAGGTTGGCAAAAACCAGGGAACAGATGAAAGATGAAGAAAAGCCTATAGTTGCAGGATTTTATCACCCTTTAGAATATCAAAGAGTTAGTCAAAGTGAGCTTTCTGGTGACTATCGGTATGCCTACAAATCAAATTTTGCAGCACCATTTTGGTACCTACTTTTGGTACTCCTTCTCGGAAGTAGCTAAACTTCCAGTTTCGATTCCAGGTGGCACATAAAGCCAACTCAATGGCTGCCGCCATGGTTCCAGTCTTGCCTCGGAAATCTGAGATTGACTGCACCACTGTCAAAGAGCTCAAATATATGAACGCCGTAGCTAAGGAGTTGTAAGTATTATACCAGTGATAGGCAGAATATAATGCCTACAGTTCATCGTCATCATCATCAGGCTATATTTGTCCACTGCTGGATATAACCCTCCCCTAATGAACGCCATAGCGCCCTGTCTTCAGCTTGCCGCATCCAGCATCTGCCTGCAGTTTTTCGCAGATCGCCACCTGGTCGGAGGGCGTCCTACACTACGTGGGCATTCTTATTACAAAACAATTTGTATCGAAGATTTCTATTTTATTACAAAATTCATTATTAACTATTTTATTTTGATTAGAGAATCTCTATTCCAGAATTGCATTCAGCACATGGTTTCTGAGTAGGAAACTGACCAGCATTCCCATGGTCAGCGTGGACACTCGGATTGTGATAGTCGGTGCTTCCAGGACTGCAATGGGTTTCCTTAACACACTCCTTTTCAGGTAGATATTAGACATACAGGGTGCAGCACAATTTGAATTTATTTCCGCTCTTCATAGTTGGCCCATTGTTACGAACAGTTTTATGATTGATTATCTCAAAACTCGGGTTTCCTCTGCATATTTTCCTTGGTCGTTAGAGAGAGACTTGGACACAAAATCATTTATACTTGGATTCAAACCAATTACCTCACGCATGTGAGGCAAGCGTTCTACCGAATGCTTTATGACCACCGTAAAAGGTAATGTTAAACCCGACTCAGTACAGTTTCTGTTCAGTGTGTGTTTTGTTTTTATCTACTGGTATAAAAACGTGGCTTTTTATACAACATGAACTAACATTTACATACTGGCACATACATTGCTTCTGCCTCCACTCTAGGATACCCTGTGTCGTGGGTACCAGAAACAGCGACATCACAAAAATGTAAACATAAAAGACCTGGGTTTTATTTTTCCCTAGCCGGGGTCGAACCCGGGACCTGTCGAATGGTAGGCAGATGCGCTCGCTGAGCCACAGAGGTCGTCATATTGATGTGAAACATCTTTCAGTTCTATAGTGGGTCACTTGCTAAGACCGCATTGAAAGAAAACGTGTCGCCTCGGCAAGAGTAACTACATGCCGTATGCAACTAATTTGTACATCATACATCGTTGAGTAGAGCAAAGTAGCTTCTGTGCTATTACTCAGATCATCATTGTTGGTGCCGCTAGATGGCACCGGTTCCGCTTGGCATATTGCGCCGTTTGAGCTAAAAATTTCACGCTTATAGACTGTTCCCGTCAAACCAAGGGCCGCGTAGCCCGACACAGCCCCACCCGCTTTTTCTCTTCCAGTGACGCTTCAACCTACCTGACGTTCACCAATGTGACCATAATCTCCCCTGGCGGCTTATCGGCCGCGCGGCGCCCTCAGTCGGCGGCCGCCCGCATGTTTCTGCGATTCCGCACGAACGCCGATAAACACCTCAAAAGCACGCCTTACACCTACTACGTCAACGTCGTGCAGGGGAAGGTCCTTGGGATAAATAAGTGAGTGTAGATGAGACAGTTTCGTAGACTTTCTGTTCGGTAACCACGGATGTAAACCGTGGGTGTAGCTGATCAAGTTGTGAGATATTGAATTGAATCGAATTGCGAAGTCGCCGTTAGTACGCTGCTTAAGACATCAAATGTTGTTTATGTGAAATCAATGCATGAGTTCTAGGTTTTAGAATATTTATCAAATTCTCTGAAAATACTAAGTTTAGAGTTTTCCAGAGACGCCTTGCCAGACGTAACACATTGTAAGTATAATTCGTAGCTGAAGAATATTTGAGTTGACTCAATAGATATTCGAATAATTTGAAGCTGTTGAAAAGCAATAGATGAGATTGTATAATTGGGCGAAAAAGTAACAATAGGTTATAGGTAACACAAAATATAGGTACATACATTTACTACAGTCTTGGCCGGTCATTGTATAAAAAAGTGCAGTTACACCTAGTGTCCAGTATGAAACCGGCGATCAAGAGGGCTTATGTAACAGGGAAGAAAACCATGCTCAGTGGTCAGCATTGGGATTGTATATCGGGGACTACTTTGCCTCCTCGTTCCAGAAAAAATAAATACGTCGAGCTGCAGAATGAGCTCATGTTCAATAGCTCGGCAGTGGGCTTGTATATCGATGACAAATTTGTCTCTCGTTCCAGACAAAATAAATACGCCGAGCTCATGCTCAAACGCTCGGCAGTGGGCTTGTCTATCGATGACTAATTTGTTTCTCGTTCCAGACAAAAGAAATACGTCGAGCTGCATAATGACTACATATACCACTACGATATGCTTTTCTTGTTGTTTGGCAAGCCGTTCCAACATCCGGACTATCTGAAAGTTGTATTCGACAAGCACGACAAAGAAAAGTAAGCAGCCTTTCTCCTTAGGGGGTTTATTCCGATCCTCGAATAAACCTATAGTATATATCATAGTCTTGACCTGATACAGGTTTACTTTCTTGTGTTCACTGCACAAATTGTCTTTGAAAAGTCAAATGATTTAAGTTAAGAAGTAGAAAACTAAAAGTAAAAGAATAGCCAAATAAAGGGACCGACGTTATTTTTTGTTGTATTACAACGAATACACAAATAATACTCGTATATATCAACTACTATACTCTTAAGTATACATTCCAAATCGATTTAAAAATCAATAAACTTTGCTGACCAAAATAATTTACTATGTCCTTCCCTGTCCGACCTTTACAGGGCTCTATAATCTGTGACTCTATCGCAGATAACCAGTTGAAATTTTCACAGAATATGTGTTATTACAATGGATTAACTTACAAATAATAAAGTCTAAATATAATAACAAATAAGGGAGTATGCACACAACAAATGTGTTTTTCGCCTTTTTGTTTGTTTCTGATCTATCGGTAATACATGTATGTATACTGAGGCATCACACTTGGCGTAATTGTGGGACGTATTATGTATTCTAACGAGAAACAATAAAAAAGTCGGCCTACAGAGTCCCTAAATACTTTAGTACAATTGAAATTAACATTAGTTCTACCAGCGACGACGTGAGATGGCGTTGCTGGTTCGGAACCCTCTGTCCGCAACTTCCACTCGCACTGGGCCGATTTTGTTGATCATAATTAGTTATCATCCAATAAATATAATATGTAATATTGATATTTATTGGATGATAACTAATCGACTGCTTTTAGGATCTCCCGGCCAGAACCGTACCAACGCCTCGACGTCCCAAGGTTGGATCGGACTGAACTGCAAATATTGAAACTGCAATTTCCCGACAATGTGTTCTGCGTCAATGACATGGCGACGGCTAACAGGGCGCTGGACTTTCTAAGAGACCAAGAGGCGTTGGATAATGACGGTAAGGAAACGCCTTTAACAAAACTTTGGCAAAGTAGTGTAAAAAAAAATAGTCTCGTCTGACTTTTGACTGAGATTCCTAGGCAACAATAATAAGACCCTTGGACAGTAAGATATGATAAGAATATTCTGTATTGTACACCAGAGCACAAATTATGAAACATGTAAATATAAAGAGTACAATTGGCGGCCTTATTGCTGACAGCGATTTCTTACAGTAAAGTGATTGTATTATGTTTGTGCCGTGTTAACACGGTCCCTCTCGCAACGTGAATATATAACCTTATCGTTAAAATCGAATTTCCCTCGCGTCACACACGCTCCCTCCCCCCCGATCTCCCCAAACACAAACACACACAACCATACACACAAAAGTCTCAAAATAAACATTATAAAAAAATGTAAATGAAAAAATGTTTCGGCGCAGTATGTTTCTGTTGTTGCAACAGGCCGCTGACTCAGTATTGTCTTCAGGGTGTGAGCTGTTAGGCTGGTTTTTAGCCCAAAACATCCCAAAGTTACCCAGTGCCTTCCACCGTATCCCTAAGATAATAATAATGCCGGGCTCAATAAACTTTCAGGCAAAGTACTTGTTTACGGTGCCAGCATCCACGCCTACTGCTGCATAACAGCGTTGCTAGAGAGCGATGTGGCTGCCGAGAACATTATCTTCGTTGAGCCCTTCCCGCCCGAGGACCCTAGAGCCATGCGGGTACCTGAGTTTTGTAATAACTATGTAAGTGTTCCACATATTGATGAACAGTAGCAGTAATGGACGGAATCCTACTTCCTAATAATATTATAAACGCGAAAGTTTGTGAGTATGGATGGATATTATTTGTTACTTTCTCACGTAAAAACTGCCGAATGGATTTTAACGAATCTTTACAATTATTAGCTTATACATCAAAATAACACATAGGCTACAATTTATAAAAATATTGTGAGAATTGTCCAAAATATGACGTTAAGTGTGAAGATAGTAGGAAAAAATCTACCATCTGCGAGCTATTAGCTCGCAGACGAAAGACGAAGTCTCAGGCACCAGCTGGTGGATGATACTGTGACTGCGCATTTTTTATTTATCTAACTGTCGGTCAATACCGTAATACGTAATACTGTATAGTACCACTCGCTAAACGGTTAAGGAAACGTCGTGAGGAAACCTGAGTGTCTGAGGTGTTCAAATACCTCAGAGCTTAACATTGCCAACCCGATGTGGGCACGCGTGGGTAATTAAGCGTAGACTCTTTCTCCGAGAAAAGACCTGTGCCCTGTAGTGGGACGTTTATAGGCTACATAAAAAAACGCATTTCAGGTGGACCAAACAGTGCGTGAAGTATTTGCCAGCTTAAAGCTACAGGTCTATTCAGCCTACTACTTCGAGTCGTGGACGGTTGGCCCTATAAACAAGGTCACGCATGTCGACTTTATATCGCACTTCGAGAAGATACGTCTGGAATGTATCGCCCTCTTCTACTATGGGAGGAGAGGGGTAGATGTCAATGCCTTTACTGGTAAGGATGTTAATTGATAACATATTGTGGTATTTACTTGGTAGTCTCTCGCTGGCTCGCTTACGCACTCTCCCAACACGACCGCCCCGCTCTCGGTCCAATGATCGACTGACATTGACAGCCCAAAAGACAGTGTATCTTTATATACCCTCATACTCTTTAAGTATCTACCCGCGCACTCTACGGGTAGGTATATGTAGAATAATTGGTGGATGTGTTAGCAACTTCAGTTAAGTTAGTTGGTTAGATCTTAAATTTTGTCACTCAGCCTCATAGTGAGCGCTTAAGTATGAGAACACCTTAGATGCTCGGGTTTCCTCACGATGTTTTTCTTCACAGCTGGTGGTAGGTATTGCTAATACAAATTCTCAAATCTACGAAACTTAGTAAATAAAATCAACGAGACATGCGGCAAACTATATCTTGTATTCTTGTCCCATGTACCTAATAATATACTCAGCTGTTATAAGTAAAATTGGCATAAAAGTGGCAAACAATATAGTAGATTCATCGAAACAGAGTTCCGCATAAAAAAAAATCCCCTGGAAAGTTCCATTCATTTCCCTTGACAGCTATCAGTAAAAGTGGGATACCCTATGATGGAGGAATTCTCATAGACCCGGAGTTCCGCACTATAGACCCGGCGATATACGCGGCGGGGCCAGTCACTCGATACCATCGACGGTACTTCGGACAGGCGTTTCGGCACAAGCACTATGACTCTTATGAAGTGGGCGAGACGGTACAATTTATGCACAACTAAATAGAAATAAATTATGTGATAGTATCATCTACAGAGGTTTATTTAATTAGTATAGTAGCGCGACTAACATGTCGATTGGACGTTATTAAAATTATGTCACTTGAATAGGTAAGTGGAAGAAAGGAAGCGCTCGTGGACTAGTCAAACCGAGTGATTGGAATCAATCACTTTAGTTAAGCAACAACAGACGTGGTCAGGTGCAGGATAGGTGATCGTCCCGTGACTATCGTTAGTGGCATTTTTCCGAGCTCTTCCGTGCTTCGCAAGGCACCTTAAGCCGTTGGTGCCGGCGGTCATGTAATGGAAGTAGTTAAGCCATGTCAGAGGCCTTATGGGGCGGTTTGATCACTTCTAATAGTAAGGCCCGCCACTGTCTTACAATCCTCCACGAACCCGGACTTGACCGCCGTGGCGGAGTATGGCCTAACCCTCCTGCGATGCAGGAGGAGACCCGTGCCCCAGCACTGGGGACATACAAGGATTGATGTCGATATCGAATAGATAACCTATGGGACATTATCTATTCAAGTGAATAGTATTTTGAACAAATATCCTGCATCTAACTGCCTTTATAAATGCATCGTTGTAATGTTACTAATTTACCAAGCATTGCTTCAGAACTTCCAGCAATAATTTTTATCTTTTTTAATATTTTAATACGACCTTTCTTTCACAGCTTGGAATCCAAATAAGAAATCAGTTGGATCCACTTTTCAAACCAACCAAGCCGAAAAATAATCCAAGAGTAGAGTCAAGTAGGGAATGCCGAGATTCAGCAAATCTCGGGAGTCAAAAGTGAGATAAAGCGAGTTATTCTTTTCCGACCAACGCAATAATTCCTGAATCATTCCGAATAGATCGAATCTACATTCATAAAGATATCTCCACTTTCAACTACATTGTATACTATTTTTATTTTTAATGCACTAACCCGTGCTAAGGACAATTTTAAAAACCTATTTAGAGGCTAAAAATTCCACCCATGCCTGTACGTAATACAGAGAATAGTGTAAAGAGGTTCGAAATTTCACTGATGCCGGTGAGTCACCCATTAGCTCAGTTGGATAGAGCGCTGGCACGGATAGCCAGAGGTCGCGGGTTCGAATCCCGGCATGGGTGGAATTTTTAGCCTCTAAAAAGGTTTTTAAAACTACATTGTAAGCAATGAAAAATGTTGTCACTAACCGAATCCTTGATTTGTTATCCTATCTCACGCTAACTTAATTATTGGAGCTCTTGTTAATAGCTTAGAAACTTGCCCTGAATTCCGTATCACCAAATTTTGTTTTCTACTAAACAAAATACGTAGTGGGTTTTAACTCAAGTTGTGTTTTTTTTTACTGAACTGTATGCACTTGATTCACAGTGAAAAATCCGAGTCTCCACTCAGATTTTCTCAGTTCAAAAAGCCTATCGTGCTGCATTGCGTCCTCCCTGGCAACATGTACTACTTGGAAGTACGGCCACCGGGCAAGCAGATACCGCATCATTATCTGCGTTCCTTGGATATCAGTGTTAGTAACTGTATGCTACCTCTGCATGGTGTGTCAAGATCGCAATATCGCAATATCTTCCCAAAGACGAGGGTTTGCTACTTGCCGATACAAAAAACAACATTTATTAGACGTATAAAAGATCGCGTAAATAAATTCGGGTTGTTCATTTTCATATCGACTAGTTATGAAGAAGCTAGCTAAGAGACTAGCCGTTTCTGGTTTGACTGCCAAAACAGGAGTCGTGGGTTCGGTCCCTATAGGAAGTAGCTGTACTTTGATGTACAAATTAATGAATTCTGGGTGTAGCTCCTTATCATATCCATAATCAAGGTACTATGCATGGAAAATATCCCTTCATTTAATTGAGTTAAGGTGTTTTTGTGGCCGGGGACCATCTCACGATCTCCCTGCTGGGGTGAATGGAACTGCCCGAGACAGGGAGGAGTGGAATGCTAAAGGTGAGGCTTTAGCCACGCAGTGGCATGTAATATCGGCTAATTAACAAAAAATATATATTAATGTGATGCTAAATTACTCTAACACTTTAGATGCGAATCTACTAATGTTTCCTACAATTTCAAATGTTTATCCAGGGCATCGTGATGGAGACGTTCAAACAGGGCTACTTCAAGCTTCACTTCACCAACGATCTGATCGTGGACGGTATCACTTGTCTCACCACCGAGTCTCGCAATCTGGACAACTTCATCAACCTATATGGTTTATCCGCGGTTGTCCTCAATAATGTTCACTTGAGATATGGAGTAAGTGTACATGATAGTAATGTTAATAAATACTTCTTAATAAATGCTATATTTCTTAAGAAATATCGACAGTAAAATATAACTTACGTTATGCTAGCTATGTTCGTCGAGGCCGATAATCCAAACAAGAAACTGTTACTCCGTTTCAAACAATGTCGTGGTTCGTACAATGTTTGCGAGAATTAAAATTGTTTCGCTTGTTACGAGTCCGTACCTGCACCGGTTGCAATATAACAAAAGCAGATTCCCAATACAATATGAATCATCTGAAGGATTGCCAAATCTAGATGCTGAGCAAGCAAACACTTTACGTGACGTCCCCGCGAGCAGCCTCTACGCCTTTGCCCCACCACCGCTGGTAGCGCGAGGACATCCCTGATCATCGTGATCAATAGAATAACTTAGTATTTAATTTAATAGTATAATTTATGTAATTCAATCGAGAGTTCATTAAATCAACATCGGGTTGAACTTTGTCGTGTTTTTAAAAATCCTCTCCGACGGCCAAGTCCGTATTTCGCTCATATAAAGTTCTCCAAACAGTGCATGGGTACTTAGGTAAACAATTCCTTGAAATATCTACGATCATAGCAAGCAAACAACCAACCAACCCGGACTTGTCCCCAGTGGTGGAGTATGGCCTAATCTTCTTGCGATGCAGGAGACCCGTGCCCCTGCAGTAAAAACAACAAAGAAAGTATGAATGGAATGACCGATTTAGGCACCAAGATGACAATTACTATTTAGTTGTTTTTGTACAACGAAATAAATAATAACTCTGATAGTTAAGAAAAAACCCAAAAAATCACGGCGGTTACAGGAATGCGGAGAATACGACCATTTCAAAATTAAGTATTTAGGTGCCATTTTCTTACCATGCCAGCGATCGTGGGTTCGATCCCGCTGGTGGCCAATGGACTTTAATTTGTACGAAGGGCTTTAGTCTGGGTATTTTTTCGTGTTTGTGGTGTCCACTTTGTTTTCAACTATGTACTTACAAAGAAGGCATAGGATATGTTAGTTTGGGAACAAGAAAAGTTAATAATGTATTTTTTTTAATGTAACGTGCATCCTTGCCACGGGTCCATTCTAGGAAGGTATCAAGCTGCCCATAAAGCCTCTGACATGGCTTAACGACTGCCCTTACATGACTGCCGACACCAACGGCTTAACGTGCCTTGCGAAGCACGGAAGCGCTCGAATCGGATAATGTAGACACAGGACTGTCACCCATCCTACCAGACCGCGCCTATTGCGCTCCGGCGTTGCGCGGATCCTCCTAGCCGTAAGGCCGTGTCGGTTTCGTCTAGCACCCTTATGGTTTCAGGCAAAAAAGGTGGACAACTTCTACAGTTTTTTCCGTGCGCCGTGGGCGCTGTTCCTTTACCACGAGCACAAACACGAGCTGTTTGATCTGGCTAAAGAGCTCCTGCCTAAGGTACGTCGAACACAAGCTATTATTTCCTGCTAATTGTAACCTATACCTGCATGTAATGTAAATGCACGTCTCGATTTGTCATGCTATCTGCTAAAAAAACCTTGGCCTTTACATCTACGTCACGAGATAATTTATTGAGCGTCCGGTGGCACTTTTACACAACTAGATGGGTGAAGGGATGATTCCGACGCTGCAGTGCCTGGGACATTCTTTTTAGGTAGAGTAGGCTTGCCCAGCAACTATACCAGCCTGATAGCTTAGTCGGCCTTGCCTCCAGCAAAGACAAGTCAAGACGTTCGGAGCCAACCAAGCCGCAGGTATCCTCACGATATTTCCCTTCACAGTTAGCATGTACTAAGATTCGCAGATGTACGATATACATGTAAGTATTTGTACAATCTGCTAACAGACTATGATGTTTAACCAAAGTTCATACATAAAGACAAAAGACATGCAGTTGCACTCAGACTTAAAAACACCTACCTATAAGTGTAGGCTTCAGATTTTATTTTGGTTAGCAAAAACATTCCATATCTTGCTTACAGGACTGTAAGACTGGGGATACACTGAGAGATACTTACCGTACAGCTGATGTTAAAGTAAGTTTTAATCTTAGCTTTTGGTGCAGACGACAGCAGGTTTTACATTGTTGTTGCAAGTTTGTCCTTAACGTTGGCAACAACAAACTAATTAGGCAACATTTACAACAAATTAGAGTCCACTTTTGTAAATGTTGGTATGCTGTTGACTAAACTTACTAAGAAATATAAAGAAAGTAAGTTTCGAGGAAATCTTCTAGAAGGAGAGTGAAAAAATATATCAGTTCACCATCACCATATTTTTTAACGCGACGACCTATATTGTAAAAGAAATCCACTAATGAACACCTCCATAATTATTTCAAATATAATATTACTTAGTATCATCATCCACATCCACTCCGTCCACACCTTAAGCACAGAGGAATGACGTAGGCGGAAAAGACGACGCATTGTATAGAGTTCGCGCCCTCACCACTCTTCTGTGTGGGCTCGTTCTGTCTCGCGTCCCGTCTCTTCAGCTGTACATTTTGTATGAAAGTGAATTTATTAGAAAGCTGACGCGCCCTTCCGCGCCCTCGGCTTACGTCCTGCCAGGGTGTGCCAGGCCTATAATGTATAGTTATCGCCTTCCTTTTCAGTCGAAGCATGCCTTGCAGCAAGCGAAGTACCCTCACATGGAAGCGATAACTAGCTTCGTACTAGAATGGGTCTCGGAAAACGAGCTGCTACTCCCGATGTATTTGCAGCCGCATCTAAGAGTGGATTATGAACATGATGTGGACAGGAATCCGCTGTTTAGGCGCAGAAAGCGCTGGGTTAAAGATATGCTGAAAGCCATTACGAAGATGTAGGGACACCGGTCAGTCACAAAGGGTGGATGGAAAGGAAAGTGACGGGCGAGCGGTAAACAGACGGGGTGGCAAAGTGGAAATTTCATAGGTCGAAGTATTCTATAAAACCTTCGGCAACCTTTTCCCAAATAAAAAGGTTGCCGAAGGTTTTAAGAAAAGATACAGGTGTGAGTTTATGGATATTACCAAATCCTGACTTGAATTTTCATGCGTGAATAAATAGAAAATTTACCGTAGATAGAGTCCCTCTACGAAATTTACTAATAATTATGTATCAGTTTTCCCTCAGTACCTAGTATCACTAATAATATAACGCTGTAAAATTATTTTTTCCAATAGTATAAAACGTTCTGAAACAGTTTTACATTGTAGGTATGTACCTATACTTTTTATCCAATGTATCTGTCACCTTTGTGTAATTATTTTGACACCATCCAATAAAATGTTATAAATTGATTGACATTTATATTTTATCAACAAATCACGTTGCATTCACATTTATAAATTATATAATCTTTGCGACTTTCGCAAACCTTTTTAACGAAACTATTAACAGTCATCCGGGATGCAGGCAATGAATTGGGACGATATGGGGGGGAAACCAGAGGATGAAGGTACAATCACCAGCCTTTCAACCTTTACATTTTAGTTACAAAGGCACCAGTCGTCTGAAGCTGTATTCCTGCATTACGCGGGTGCGCGCGCTTATATTAAAACTTTAGGTAGCCAACACAATGCAAATCCTCTCTCTCTCAAATACTAGAAATAAATAAACTTGAATGCTTATAACGCCTGTTGTATTAAGCTTGCCTGAAACTCGGTTCAAAAAATGTGTTAAGTTCACTTTGTGCCAAAAGGGCAACTATAACATAAAGGATTATTTACATGACAATGATGTCTGCAATTAAAGCCAGTAGGTAGGTATATTGCATGAGTTCTATGGTTTTAATAGTTATATAAAGTCTGTTAATTAAGGACATTGAAAAGATTAACTTTGGAGTTTTTTGTCTATTTTTTCTCCAAAATGATCTAGATTTTGAAATGGACACCTAGTTTGAATTGTAACGTTCACTAAGCGGCAGTTTCTGCGCTACTTTGAATAAAACCATTTCATTTCATATATATCGCATAGGTTCACAAACCATGGAAATCATCATGATTCATCATGAATCATGGATCACAAACAAACGCGCCGCACCGAGCTTCCGCCTTAAGTCTTCGAGTATATAAAGCCTTTAGTGGAGTTAATGCGCGCTTGAGGTCCCGGTTCTAATTGGATCAGACTATCTGAGATTAAATTCGCCCTTCACGGTTCTCACTGTCCGTCTGTGCGGGCTCGCCTTTGGTGGTGCGCAATATCGCGCACCGTGTCTCAGCTGGGTATAAAGGCTAATATGAACTGATTGCATTCATGTTTATGCATACTCATGTTAATGTCTGATCACTAACAAGAATCCTGTAATTTTGTCACACAACGGAGAAACATCATACTTATTCATAGCGATCAGTCAAAGTTAGGTTAGGAATAATGTATGAAGAGAAAATCGATTTTTTTTCGTGCGTTTACGAAACCAAAAATAGGACTTACGTGTCAATCGAAACTCAGAACTGCAGTTGCAGCGCAGCAAGCCCCTAGAACTGAACGAGCTGCTAGTGCAGAATGTGAACACGTGGGGCAACGTCCAGTACAACATCCCGCTGCACGTCTCCGACAACGAGACGAGGACCGCCACCTCCATCGGACTGCGGTACATTCCGCCCATCTACCAGAATCTAGATTGTGTGAGTACACACCATCCTTTGCTACATCTACATCAGTGGTTGCTCGCATTTCAAAATTATTATAAGAAGTTAGTCTAGATAGATGAGCATCGCGGCTCTCATACCTATGTTGAAGCGCTCGTGGCCTAGTCGAACCGAGTGATTTGAATCAATCACTGGAGTTAAGCAACAACAGGCACGGTAAGGTGCTGGATGGGTGACCGTCCCGTGATTACCGCTAGTGGCATGTTTTCCGAGCGCTTCCGTGCTTCGCAAGGCACGCTAAGCCGTTGGTGCCAGCTGTCATGTAGTGGCAGTCGTTAAGCCATTTCAGAGGCTTATGGGCGGCTTGATAACTTCTGATAGTATCGAAGAGACCCGTGCCACAGCAGTGGGGACATACGAGGGTTGATGTAGATACCTATATTCTAACTTTAAAAATTTAAACTTACCTATATACACACACTAAAAGCTATGGGTGAACTATACCTATAAAAATGCAAGTGAGGAGAAAGGAAGGTATGACCAGCTCAACCTTTCTTTTAGGACATCCAAAAGCCGCTCCCAGACCGCGTGCTCGGACGCGACATGGTGGTAGCGAAAGAGACCTTCAAGAGCACAACCCGGACTGACTTCTGCAACAAGGCCAACTCGAACAAGGCGATGGAGAAATGCGACTGCGCTGCCGGCTGTCGCCGCGTTAACTACATGACTGACGTCGAGAAGAGGGTATGCAGACTCCACTACGTTTCTGTGAAGTACCTTACAGCGAAAGTTCATAGCTGCGAAGTGCGTTACAGTGAATGTTCTCAGCGCCGAATTACGTTACATCGAATGTACGGCAAGGCAATGTTTAAGATGTTAGCTTTACGAGAAAATGAAAGTAGACCTTTAACCTTAAGTTAAGGAATTGGGTGAAGGGTTGTATTAGTCTTAAATCAACATTCAGACGGTTTTTTTTGCGCGTATATTTCTAATGTCATACACCCGTACAGCGAAAGTTCATCACTGCAAAGTGCGTTACAGCGAATGTTCTCTGCAGCGCGTAATTCTCCGCAGAGAACATTCGCTGTGACGTACTTCGCGGTGAAGTAATAGTCTTCATTACCGTTTCGTTGTCGTTACCATCACCGCCAATTTCCGTTGCCTTCGTTACCGTGAATTTGTCACACAAGAAGGTAGTAAGTAGTACTTAATAAATAAATATACCTACTTACCTATTTCAAATGCATCACTCACTACAGCCACATTTAAGTCGAGTTAAACATAATCAAGTATGATGTTCTGGTTCGCCGACTCGGTGAGAAGTCACAATGCCCAAATCTTTGCAAGAACGAAGTGTATCAAAAGCGTCAAATTGAATCTATTGCCCATTCTGGCTTCTGGTTCCAGATGGATGAGGAGACAATAGTGACGCGAGTACCAATTTCTGAGATGAAGGACTGCTATCGCGGCGTGCACCAGCCGCCACCTGATCCCATCGTCAGGGCGCCGGACCCTGAGTATATATTTGACGTGAGTCCAATCTTATCATGGTGGAGGAAGGTTTTGAATTGCTTGAAGTGGCCGTAGAAAATTGTGAAGGTGAGTGCTTTATTAAATATCAAATTGCCAGAAGCTGGCCTCCTGAGTTAAACCCATTTTTCAAATTATGTCGTTTCAGGCGCTTTTCCACCACCATTTCCAGACCACTTCACTTACAGACCAATATTAAATTAATAAGTATCTTTACAGGTGATCGCCTACGGGCGAGGCGAGGCCCCATGCATCCCGGAAGACGCCAAAGGGTTCCGACGTCACTTGGATCCGTATTTCACTGAGTATAGGTCTAACTATCGCCAGTACAACGCGGACGAGTGGGCTGATATGAAAGACCACTTCACTTTCTATACGGAGAGCAATACGCCGAGGGTAACTTGGAGCCGTTAGAATGTTTGCCTTGTATGAGAGAATTTTGCAACTGTAGATGAAAATAACTTAAAAACAGATATAGAATGCCAGAATATAGGTAAACGATCGGCTTTGTATGCCGATCATTTTCAACCAATTTGAAAGATCACTTTGTATCGGCATGAAATCATTCACTGCGCTGAAGTTCAAAATTTGCATTTTGTACACATTGGGACGGTGTTTGTATACACAATATAGTGTGTCTCTAAGTTGCATTTGTGGGCTCACGGGGTTATTAAACTTTCACTTTCTATCCTAGATTGGCATTATAATAAGTTTCCTACAGTTATGTATCCGTTTGTGATCAGTTCGATGCTGAAAATTTTATCCGCAATTTCACAACTGTCTTCGTAATGTAGGTGAAAGGGTTCGGCCCTCGTTTCAAAGAGATCTGGCAACCCTTATTGTCTCAACCACACCGGCCTGTCCAAGACCGCATACAGTTCAAGACTGAGTACCGAGCTGTCTGCAGCGCGCACAATCCTGTGAAAAATCTGAAGAGGTACGCTATTCTTATCTACGAGTAGCACAGGTGCCGGTACCCGCAACTTAGTTGTTGGCGTCTGGAATCGTTATGTAATGAAAAGTGCAGAGATTGGGTTTAGGCATTCTGGAGCAAACCTATATAATATCCACAACTGTAAGTGGTCTTCTCGAAGGCATGCGTTACATGATGAAGGCATGCGTCTCATAGAAAATCGTGGCAAAGTAGAAAGTGCTGGGGCCCTTAGGGTTGTAACATTAAGAACTTTTGGTTTTTCGGTTGTATGCTTACCGCATTATAAAATAGCGTGTTTTTTTGACAAAATACGGCTGCAACCTAATTTTAGTTAAATGCACGCCATACCTCATTGACGTTCATAACCCTGATTTTTTAGAACAAATAACAGATTTTTGTGACTCGATTCCACATTATAGGTACGTCCTATCACCAGACAGCGATTGCGATTACAAGGTACTTCTCTCTCCACAGAGCGTTTATAAGCGAAACCATGATGAAATACAAAGTTCCATTTGAAGTCAGCTCCCTGGCTACCTGGTCTGCAGGCGAAGACTCCTACCTGGCTCCCTTCCCTCCGAACCCGTATCAGACCAACATCGCCCCCTTTATGTACTGTAGCGAGTACTGTCATATTGGCCGCAACGCGCCAATTACTGTGATAGACCAGATGAACCATATCCAACCGCATGCGCCGTGCAAGCAGAGGTATATTGTGTCCAGGAACGAAACATTGCCATCCGCAGCGAAGCCTGAGCCGGAGGTTGCTAAGATGCCCTTCTAAGTACGTTTGACTTTGGATGACACGTGGAAGAAACTAAAGAAAGCATTTGACTGTCTGTATTTTTACGTCTTGGTTCCGAATATTGTTACCAAAGATATTTATGCCTTTTTGCGAATTGGCGAATTATCGGCTAAGCCGTTTATGCATTCACAACGCACTGCTTGTTTCTATGGACAAGCAGTGCATTGGAACTTGCAACTCACTAACTTGCAACTCGAAAGGTAAAAACGGAATCCTTATAATATATTTTTTCTGAGCGAAGCGCTTGTAGCTTAGTCGAACCGACTGATTGGGATCAATCACTTGAGTTAAGCAGCAACAGGCGCGGTCAGGTGCTGGATGTTGAACGTCCCGTGAATACCGCTAGTGGCATATTCTTCAAGCACTTCCGTGCTTTGCAAGGCACGTTAAGCCATTGGTGCCGGCTGTCATGTAATAGCAGTCGTTAAGCCGTGTCAGAGGCCTTAAGGACGGGTTGATAACTTATGACAGTAAGGCCCGCCACTGTTTTGCAACCGTCCACTAACCCGGACTTGGCCCCCGTGGTGGAGTATGGCAGTCGTTAAGCCACGTCAGAGGCCTTGATAACTTCTGACAGTAAGGCCCACCACTGTCTTAGAATCCTCCTCCAACCCGGACTTGGCCTCCGTGGTGGAGTATGGCCTAACCTTCCCGTGATGCAGGAAGAGACCCGTGCCCCAGCAGTGTTGACGTAGGTACGTATGACGTACAGTGTTGATGTTCGGGAAAACCTCACTGGGAGACTCGATCCTTGAACTATTTGTAATATGTAAGTAGGTACTTATCGCAGTAGTGTCATCATGGAACAAGCTAATGGTACTACTGCGTACGTTCGCAAATATCTACAGAATCTTCGGTGGGTGATCTCGACTCGCACTAACAGGAAATTAAATTATTGACACGTGAAAAAACAAAATGCACAATATATGCGGTTGTTGAATAAAGGATTTATTGAAGTTCAGTCTTGTTCTTCGAGTAGCTACCTTTCTATTCTTTCTATTACAAAATTCAATAACAATTTCAGTTAATCCGTAAACTAACTATAGTTCTTTCAGCATACCTAGATATTGTTTTATTGTTCAATATAATATTAGTTGTAGGTATCTACTTAAAGTTATATTCACTGATAAGGTAAACACGCCTATGAAGTATTCTGAAAACAGTCTTATTAGTCTATGCGGGTAATTTGAATAGAGCACCCTGTATGTTCATTGCTGTCGTCATCCGGTTATCAGTTGAGCAGACCTGCGAAGAAAAGTTGACTGGACTCAAAGGTGTCACTAGTTTTCCGGTACGTCGGTGCTGGTTTCTGAAATGCCATTCAATGGAGACTGTCCCCAATAATCGCTGTTCACTGTTATGTTACAAGAACTCTGTAAATAAATAGTATTGAGTACTTTGTCATTCAAAAATTCCAGAACATGATAAAGTAACGTCAGTTACATCCTTCTGTGGTTTCATCCAGTATCAATTTCTATAAAAATACCACTTTTCAAAACCCTATGACTTACCCTACTCTAGCATTTTCGAAGATCAAGGATATCAATTTTCACAGATCCTCGAATAATTCCTAGGTACTTAATCATAGTTAAAGCTACTAAATAATAATCGTACTACTAATAATAATCGTAGTATTATGTACTGCTATTATCAGAGATTAGACGAGAAAAACGAGAACTGAAATGAGGGTTTACCTTTCTTCAGTTGTTATCGCTTTGTGAAAGTATCCGACGTAGTTCAGTGACGTGGCTTCGTCGAGGTCTTGCACTTTTTTGCGGAACTGAAACGGACAAAACCGTGAAAAAAATTGCAATCAATGGGACTAATAGTTTTAGAAAGGGTCATTGGTATTTTATATTCATTTGTTATTGGTGTCGTTGTTTTTGGTTTGTTGTTGTATTTTATTTAGTTGATGATTTTAAAGATAATTGTTACCTGATTTGATTACCTATCATATGATAGACCATTTAGCGATTTGGACCTTCTGCGAACGAGCTATACCTACTGCGAATGAGGCATTCAGAGAATAAGCCATTCTGCGAATTAGCCTTTTTTTACTGTTTTTGCGAATTGGCCATTTGTCGACTAAGCCGGTAAAAACACTACGTCGACCCGTCGACGCCATTTAAACCATCGCTTTGATTTTAATTCTTCGCATACCTATTGCTGATACTGTAACTTTCAAGTTGTTAATTTTTTTACAAATTTAAACTATTAAATACAGGTATAAGGGATATGCGCAACTCGGTTACAGTTGAAAAAATAAAAAGAGCCACTTGAAATTTAGAGAAAAGAGGCATTGGAGACGCACCTCTTTTCTGCGGTATTTTATTATTATTATTATTTGTAATTCAGGCAGGCAGTTATAGAACTGGTGAAGCCTGTATCCAGATGTACATTTGTGTTTAACTCCTTGTCTGTTTTGTTTCCTTTAGATATTTATCCAGTTTGTTTTTAAACATATTAATGCTTGTGGCTGTCACTATTTCTTCAGGGAGTTTGTTCCATTTATTTTGGATAAGACTATAAGTCTTATCCTTGATTATAGAGCGGAGCATCATATAGAGCATCTATTTCATATGTTATAGAGTCCGCCGACTCTATAATATTCGAAATGGTTTCTTAAGATTGTTTTTATTAGAATTTTAATTTCGCGGGTAAAGTAGGTCGAGCAGGAAAAAGCTTCTTCATTTGTGCGATTCCGACTCGCACTTTACTACTTTTTAATTGTGTATCTACATGAATTAATTTGAATGTGCTTACTGGCATGCAAGTAAGTACACGATGCATGTGGAGCCACCTTCTCGATTTATCCTTTCTAATATCTTCTGTAGATGTCGCGTGCTTCAACATTTTTTGAGTTGCTTACTGAACTTGGACAGTATAGCGTCCTTGTAGCCCGGAATTTTCTGAAAATATTACCTAAATAGAGGTACTTGTAAGATACATTTGCCTATTCTACAAATTTACCTACTTATGTTTACATCTGAACTATATATTGTAAAACATATCGGTCATGGATTGTAACCTGCAGTCGACGGCATGTCAGCTTTTACGTAAGTTTATTCAGATACACTGTCCTAGTTTCCAACAAAAATTAAAAAGATAGATATGTTTATCTATTGACTGTATAACGGAAGAAAACCTGATGGCTTAAAGAGGAAGGAGGTAGGCTTTACTCTGCCATTTCTAATGAGTTTGCTCCTTACTCCTTATGTCATAACAGTTAAGGTTTAGTAAAATAAAAACTTACGCCAGGACATTCCGGATTGATGCACCCAGAAACTTTCACAGATCGCTGTAAATAAGTAAGATGTTAATCAAAGGGAACACAGAATTTATAACGGAATTCATATAATAAGGGGGTAAAAAGTCGCTAATAATTTACTATTAAACGTTATTATTGTTATTCTTACCCGACCTACTCCACAAGGGGATTTAGGCCTGATGTCTGTACATTTACCACCCTGAAAAAGGAAAAACACATCATCATCATCAATCCACCGAGGGGCACGGGTCTCTTCCCTAAGGAAGGTATAGGCCATACTCCACCACGGGAGCAGAGTTCGGATTGGCGGAGGCTTGCAAGACTTACTGTCAGAAGTTTTGAAGCCGCCCTAAGGCCTCTGACTTGCCTTAACGAGTGCCTATCGACGGCAGCCGACACCAACTCTGCTTAACGTACCTTACGAAGCACGGAACCGCTCGGAAAAATGCCACTAGCGTTAGTCATAGACGGTCACCCATCCATGCAATGAACATGCTCTATGTTGCTTCGTGATCGTTTTAAGATCACTTAGGCAGCCGAGCCTATAAGCGATTTATAAACTTTTTGATGTTTTTTTTTATTTTTAAGCTCTCTAGTTCTAATTCTCTCTCTCTCTCTCTCTCCGTAAGAAGGCTTGTATGTTTCCGATGTTGTACGATCCTGCCTGTCTAAAAGCTCACGATCAGAGGGGGGGGGAGGTTCAAAAGTTGCTTAAAACGTCACGTGATCAATAAACGACCCGTGATGACCAACCGGCGGACATGCCGTAGCCGGATTCTTGGGCTGTATCGGTCTCCTCGGCGGCAGGCAGGGCGGGACGTGGAAGCACTTGCGCGGGTCGTGGCAGGGCGCGCTCGGCCGCGCAGGCCAGAAGCACGGCATCAGGTAAGGGAAGCATGCTGACGGAGGCTGGCAGCGAGGCCGGTGATGGCATTCGCGTACTACCTGTGGCTGCAATAGTACATTTTATTGTAATTTATTAAGTTTACAGAACAGAATACGTAATACAGAGAATAGTGTAAAGAGGTTCGAAATTTCACTGATGCCGGTGAGTCGCCCATTAGCTCAGTTGGAAAGAGCGCTGGCACGGATAGCCAGAGGTCGCGGGTTCGAATCCCGGCATGGGTGGAAGTTTTAGCCTCTAAATAGGTTTTTAAAATTGTCCTTAGCACGGGTTAGTGCATTAAAAATAAAAATAGTATAAAACAGAATACAGTCGTTACAAATTCAAATTAAAAATTCACTGTTTGTGTTCTGGACTGCAGTCGGAATATTATTATGCAGTAATAATTTAACTTAATCTAGACCATTAAAACGTTTCGCTTAAATCATTCAATTATTGGATGAAGACGAGTTATAGGTAAATTATAGAACTAATCATTTTAAGGAATTTAGAAGGATTTGATTCAAATATGTCAATGCTTGAAGATTCGGCGGAAAGTTGTTATAAAGACGACGAATTCTAAAAATAGGGTTGTAATACGACGTGTTGTTCCTATACAGGCGCAGGTGGAATGGTCTGTATTTTCGGGTTCTCAAATTGCAATTAATGTAAAGGACACTAACCAGGAGAGGGGAATCTATGTTACAATGTAGAATTTTGTGGAATAGTTATAGATCAAGAATCTTTCTGCGATTTTCTAAGGAAGCAAGGTTAATTTTTTGCCGTCGTTGTTCATAATTTGAAAGCGCTGTATGTGTGTATATCGTCGTAAGTGTGAGTATTCTGAAAAAGTGGGAATTTGAGGAAGTGAATGTCTGCAGGAAGTGACCTTCGCTAATTATTTTTTTAGAATATCCCTTGAAGTACGATGATGGTTTTTACGGAGAGAAAGACTAAAAAAAACTGTTAGGCGGTACGAAGTTCGCGGGGTCAGCTAGTTGTATAATTATATTTTTGTGGACGTGCTCGGTCCAAATCTAATTTAAACTAAGTGTGTTTAAAGCAGGCTGCGCTAGGACGTACTTAGGCTAAAAGGACGGCATCAGAGACGAGAATCTTGCGGTGGAAGGCTGTGTATTACGGCATTGTCGCCGCTCATGCCGCTCACGCGAATATCATGCCATTAATGTCATTACGATGCATGAGTCCCCCGTTTGTACACAATATTTTTGTGTTTTAAATGCATAATAATAACATCACAAAAACTGCATTCCTGAGACACTCCTGATTTTGAAATATACAGACAACCCTACTTTATTTTTCAACAAAGGTAGCCAATCGCTGCCTAATCTACTCTTGTAAGAGTTTCAACGTAAGTAGGTATAGTCTGTAAGTTTTTAGAATATACCTCGGCTACTATCGGATAGAATCGGATATTCGTGTAATAGAAATACCGGAACTAATATGACACTTAATTTCGAAATAACTTTTCAAAATATTGAAGAAAAGTTTTATGCAAAGCAGGAAGTAGTATTAGGTACACTCGTGTGCTTTTGGCGAAAACCGAAGCCTGCTCTAGAGCCCAAGGTAGGTTAATTCTAAAAAACTAACAGACTGTAAGAGAAAGTGGTGTATTGTAATAACTTACTAATTGCTGGACGCAACTCGAACGAGGTGTAAGCTCGACCTGTTGTCAAAAATCATACTTATTATATTCTTACATTAATCAAGCGAAAATTCATAGAATTATTGTCAAACTATAGATAAACATACCTCATTGACTTCGTGATCGTCGTGTATTTTAAGGGGCTGTAACATCAATAATGCATTAATCAGTTTCTAAAAATATTGTAGTCAGTTAGATAAGCATGTATTTAATCAATACTTTATTGCAGCCATAAGTTTGGTAAGATCTTATATAATATAACAGATAATGTGTATCATTATGGACCTTGTCGGGCACTCAAAAGCCTTATAACTAAAATCTTATAACTAATGTAGTATCCAGTACCTACCAACTGTTTAATTTCCACAATTTTATCTTAAAAACTAAGTATCTTAAAATTGCATAAAATATTCTTTTTATTTTAAATTTATCTTCTAAGTATTCATTCACAGTATATTAGTATATTTAACGGCTCTAAACGCTAATGTCAAACCCAATTATCCTTATAATAGAAAAATGTGTGTGCATACCTCTAATCCCACGCAGCTGAATTTGCACGGTGGTGATTGGCACTGAAAAACATCATTATTTCAAATAAAGTAGGAAATGTTATTTCAATGTAATCGTTATTGCTTCGGCTACTGTTGATATTTTTTTATTTAATTAATTAATTAAACTTAGTATGGACTTACAGTTCCACAAAACGGTGAGGGCCCCTGAAATTAATCATGCAGTTATTAAAAAGATCGCTGATTTTTGTGAAATAAGGTCCAAATTTCTTTGACTTACACATGCCCCACAACCACCACACGGATCACAGCAAGTAGTGCAACTTCGACAGCTATTGCACTGAAAATAAGATAAGATAAGATATTCATGATAAAATACTCGTGAATGAAGTGTATAACAATTGAAATTTAACATAGATAAAAGAGTAAAAAAAACGTAATAGACATATAAGTTTTATTGCCTTCTTGTTAGGGGCTAAAATGACAAGAAAATTCGACCTAACCGAGGGCTCCGTGTCACGTTATTTAGCAAAACTGTTTTTGCTTTCATTCAGGTTGGATTGGAACTTTTAGCAGTTGTCCAGGTTTTTGGCAGTTTTTATTAGATATATAGATAGATAGATAGATAGATAGATAGATAGATAGATAGATAGATAGATAGATAGATAGATAGATAGATAGATAGATAGATAGATAGATAGATAGATATATAGATAAGAACATTTATTTATGTATTACTCGTTACAATTTAGGAACTGCAACGTGTTTTTGGAACTACTTATCGCAAAACCTAAAAACTGTTTCTTCAGTAGGCATCTATCAATAAATAAACTACTACCAATCAAAAGGGTAGACTTTGTCAATCGTATGTAAAAGTACTGTTTTTACTATTAAAGCAAAAAAAAAACTTTAATTTTTTGGACTTAGTCTCACTGGAAAATTCAAGAAGAACTCTGGGCATCTTTATAGGTAAAATTGTGTATGTGATTTTATATTATTATTTTGTTGCTGGAATCAGCACTTTAAAGGTAAGACAGACAGACAGCACAGGCGTAGCAATAGGGTCCTATTGGCACCCTTCAGGTCGAGAAACCTAATAGTTAATTTTATTCTTACCTTTAGGGAGCACGGTAGGTCGGTTTTACTCTGAAAATAATTAGTAAGAAATAAATAGTTATTATTCGTTACATTATGAATAGTTATAGGTATAAATAGTTAGGTATATTATTGCATTGCAAATTACACTCCTCAAGCATTGGACCGCGACTCTTGCGTCTTTAAACCGTTGGATCCAGCTTCATTGAGATGGAATTAACGATGAATACTAATAACAAATAATAATAATAAAACATTTATTTCAGATAATAGGCGTGACGACAGTATGAAATAATCAAAGATTTGACGATATCAGGGGAAAGTACCTACATGTTAAAAGGTTTTATAACACTGATTTGGTTGTTTATAAAAAAAAAACAGATTATCAATATTTTCAATGCATTAAAAGGATTATAATACTGCTTTCAGCGATTTTGACTGAAACATCATTCACACTGCGTGACGTCACGCTTAGGTAAATATTGGTAAACTTCAGAGTGTCGGCTAATTCCATACAAAATTTTACGAAAATCGCTTTAACCGTTTAGACGTGAAAAACAAACATACACACTCACAAACTTTTACCTATAATAATATTAGTGTGATGAATTGATGATAATTATAAAATATAGTTTGATTTGTGTGATGTAATAGCATCTAAAATGTCCTTGATATCACTTTCTAACAACGCCTGATTATATTTGTGAAAATTATGCTCATTTTTTTACAATAGGTAACTTAATATGTTACAATAGTATAGATTAGAAAAGGTTTTATTCACAAATTAAATAACGTTAGAACGTGCGAGCTCATTTGGCCTTTTAAAGGGTATCATCGTGATCTGCTGATAAATAATCGCGATAGTTTTATGGTTAGTATATTTAACAGGTCTATTAGATATCTAACCATGTATGAGCATAGCGAGTCTTTAAAAAACACAAAATGCTGTTCTCACTTTATACTGGCAGCAACCCGAAGTGCATTCTGCATCACAGCACACTTGCACGATGGTGGTCTGGTGGAACACTGGCCTCCTATTCGTCGTAGTCCTACTGGCCACTTCCGGCTTCTTTCCTAAGTCAGCCATTGACAACAGACCAAAGAGGTTATGCTCCTTGTCTATACTCATTATTGTTGATAGGTGTCGATCGGTTTGGTCCTCTGTGTTGATCACCGAGTCTTGGCTCAGGGTGGAGTTGGAGGATGATAGGGATAGAGAAGGCGAGCTGAAAAAGAAATAATCCCATTTATAGTTCTCTCAGAGTAAGTAGGTACCTACAGCAACTTTTTGCCTTAAAGGTTGTGTGGAAGAGATCGCTCTGAACGATAATACTGCCAATTGTATGAAATTAGGTACTTAAGTTTAAGATATCATGGCTGTAAAAGCTTTTTTCTGATTGTGAAATAAAGTCTTCTCTGTCTACCTTAGTATGGAAAAGTTAATTCGGAGTTGGAAAGTATTCAAATTCCCTGAAACTCTAAGTGCGGTCAAAACCCTTAATATAGGGGTCAAGAATGAACAATTCGTTCTTTGTTGCAAGAGCATAAGTTGGGAAAATGTATCTGAACTAGGTATCAAATGTGTGTTCAATAAATCGATTGAAATAATAAGAGAAGTACCTATCCATTTTGCCTGCCTTGTTGGTTTATCAGTAACACGCTTGATATTAAAAACAGAGGTCATAGTACATTCCCGCTTGCATGCATGGTTACCGTAGCACTGCGTATCATATGTGGGTATTGCATTAAGTGAAAGTTACGATTACTATTTATTATATATTACCTTTCAGTCATAATAATCTTCTATATGGAAGTCGCCTCCTGTAAAGTTTCGCGCCAGTCAGAGCGTTTACAGTTCTGCAAACGACACCTCATGTACATTCTTAAAATTTTAAAATCACATTTGAATGGAAGAGAACTAACCTGGCACTCGTACTGCCATCGGTACCGTCAGTCAGCCACTTCATTCTAGTCAGATTTAGCACGTTAGGGTTGCCGAAACCAATGAAGTTTTGGAAATCGAGATCGGAGTTATCGTCGTCGTTGCCCTTTATTTCAGATGTTGTTGGCTGAAATCAATCCACAACCACTCGAGTAAGGCTTCCTTTTAGCTGCCTGCATTAATTGATGTCTGAGTATGTAACAAATTATACTATATTTCCATTTCTATGCAGAATAAAGTGTTATCTATCTATATAACTTACTTTATTTCCAGTGTCTTGTAAGGAATTTTCCACATATTTTAGGTCAAGGTTGTGATGAGCTTCGGATCTCTCTACCTGTATTGGCTCTTGTTCTTTCTAAAAAGTAATAAGATAAGGGTATTCAAGGACTTATGATATTCACTTCACAATAAATATAAATTATGAAGTTTATGCACATATAAATTTATTAAGCCCCATTAGATTAGCGGTATTTTCGGTTTGAGGAACTTGGAAAGCCTGCAGTATTTTATAGAGTTGAAATTTGGTTTTGCTAAAGCCAATTTTAAGATGCTAGGACTTAAATGTCTTGAACAAATAAATAAATAAAAAAAAGGCGGACGAACATCTCAGTTTTGATTTACTTTTTTCCTCTTCCTCTCTTTTTGTTTCATATCCAGCGAATAGCAGTTATTACTCTTTTAGAATCTTACCTGTTCTGGTTCATTGCAAACGACATGACATTGGTCGTGATTAAGCCGAGCTGGACTGCCTAGAGGTGACAAGTCATTGACGAGGCAAACGTATGTCAAGTACACGTTTTTATGTACATCTTTGGGCATCATGATATCTTGGCTTTGGCTTCTGCGCAAGGCGACTGGCAGGACTCCCTCCTTGTCTTTGTTGGCCATGATAATGGTAATCTCTTTGAGTTGTGTCATGATCTTAGCACACCTATGATTTCTCCTATGTTGAGCCCTTTTTTGTGTTGCATTATAGTCGAACTTACGTATCTTGTCGTTGAGGTAATGTCAAATAGAAATGGAGTGGGATCAGAATAAAAGATAATTTAGGCCATGATTTGAAAAGTAGAAAGAAATAGGAAATAGAACCAAAATTTCTTTACAGTGACATGACACTGACATTGTATTTTCTTCTTTCTTTTTTTACAGAATATGTCAAGGAAGGAGGTCTCACAAAGGATTATTTAGGTAGGTACCTGATTTTAAAACAATAAAAACTTGTTTGTAGGCAGAATAAAAGTGAAAAGTACCGCAATGCGGTGTTGAGGACAAACGAACGCGCGGGGCGTTAACTTCCTAAATTCCCATCTAATTGTGTAAAATGAGCCCATTATCTGATTTGGAAGTAATTTTTCACGTGCGGCCAACAATGTGGCATTCTGTCACCGAAATGAATGCGCACACAGCCAACGGCCTGTAACACTAAACGCGGATGTGTTTATACAATTTTTAGAAAATTATATCAAAGATCCGTAGTCAATTACGCTTAGTACGCATAGCGAATAATATCGCCGCGCTATTTTTTCTCACGGATTATAAATCGCGTACTGACGGAATTATTTTCGCGCAAGTTTTTTTTTTTAAGTGCGTACCTTCATACATTTTCCATATCGCGCGGTGAAAAATCTTTAAAAAAGAAAAATATTTAGGTATACCTAGGAACTGAAGCACTTTCTACCTGCTCTGCAAATGGGTCCCCGTTTTTAATAGGTTTAAGCGTGCGAGATCTAAGAAAACAAGCCCTACGATGATAAATTCAATAAATCTGTCAGCTCCTACTCGTCCACTGCTGGACATAGGCCTCTTCCAAGGCATGCCACCTCCTTTAAACTATACGCAGAGGTAAAATCAGAAGGGTTAAAATTTATTCGATGATGTTGTTTCGACAGTACGACATAGTTCGTCAAAGCTTTGAGGCTGTACCTACTGATTTTATTACTTATTTAACGGAAATCTAACCCCCTTATTCATAATAGTCTGTTAACTTTAAGCAATGCTTATTCTCACTCTGTCCTCTTCTATTGACCTAAGTCAGAATGAAAGAGAACACTCTTTAGCAGCTGTTTTAAGCTAGCGGACTATTATGAATAAGGGGGTTAATGTTTATGCATTTCTTTCTGATGATTCCATCGATTCCTAATAAGCAATATAAGCATCTTGTGAAAATTTGTAGCTACACTGGCCAGTCCCTTGTTCCGTCAACTAAGGTTCGGTCGTTAATGATCGGTGATAAAAAAAATGTAGACATTACCAACGTGACTCTGGAACACATTTTACTCTGAACTTATTTTAATCTTAACTCCTAAGCTCGAACTCTCCAATGGCTCTATTAGTTTCATGGATGGATATTCACACAGGCACACGTAGCAGGTGTGAATGACATCACAGACAGACAGGCAGCGGTCGAAAAGCAATAAAGTAGATTTTGATGGAGATTACCTACGCTGATACGGTTCGTTCGTTTTTACCGTGTTACGTTTTTTGTGCTAACTCTACAGCTGTAGACCTTTACAAATTTAATTAAAAAGCTTCGTGCCAATCATTAGAAACGTACGGATGTTCGTTCAAAGAAGAACACTGTACCTATACTTAACTGTTACTAACTATTAATCAAACCATTGTTAAATTTAAGCGTGTATTTGACCTGAATTTTTGTAGCTTTATGTTTTGTAAAGAAAGGCACGAACAAAATATATATACTTAATAGTATTCAGTGTACTTTGAATGTAAACTGTAGTCAAAAAAAAAATCCGGAAACTCTTTTTTTCGATATTCGCACTTATGCAGCGCGTAAGAAGTCCTTTCGTATTTTAGCTGAGGCCACCGTGGATTGTACTAAATCATTACCTGCATATCGCCAATCTCTATCAAAGGTTTTGCGGTGAATCACACGATGTCAGGGGTTGACAACAATTTGGCGTACAGTTCTTCACAACTACCCAAACACTACTTATGAGGCATTGAAACCAATTTTTTGTTAATTTTATTCGGGTTTTCATAAAAAGACGTCTCAAGTTTCAAATTACGTAATAACACACTTACAGAAATAATACAGTAAGTCCTTACAATGTGTGAATAGAAGAGTCAAAAGAAAACGAATTATTGAAATAACTAAAAACTAAAACACCCCGTTTTCAGATTCATTTCTAAAGTCCGGACCGATACTTTTCGATTTACAAGTAAAGCATTTCCCATAAAAAAAAGTTAAAACTCTTAATATCACCTTCCATGCAATCTTAATACTTGTGTCCTCAATTTTTAAGAAAAAAATGTATTGGGTACCCAAAGTATTTTTAAATTTACGTACTTATTGGAAGTTGCTTAAGCTTTACAGAACACATGCCTTCTACTATACTTAAACAACTGATTTTCATATAAAAGTGTCAAAAGAAGTAATGAACAATAAGAGCTTCGAAGGATACAGTTATCTACAGTAAATCTTACTGAATATTTCAGTAGTCAGGTCTATAAGCTTTCCATTGAAATATGCGAGTGTAAAGTCATGGTTGACGACCTCTGCCTTTCGGGTGAAACAGAGCCTTTGTACCCTAGCATTTCTGTTGTTGTTCCGACGCCGGTCCCGCTGGACTGATATTATTGAGAAAACTATTTGAGTTAAAATATCTTGGTGCTTTAAGTATGTTTGTAAAATAGAAAGAGTCCTAACCTATGTTTGTGCATTGAAGTATCTAGTTGAAAGGAATGAACATGAGTTTCAAAGTGCAAATGAGAGTGTCAATCCTGTGCTTTTGGTGTTTGTACGCGAATGCACAGTTTGGCAGTAAGTACTAACTGTTGTTCTCTCCTATCTGCCTGCTTATGTTTTCTTTAGTAAAGATATGTAGCCTATGTACGGCCTGCAGGGCACAGTCAGGTATTTGAACGCGTGGCAGACAATAGTCACCGTAGTCAGCGTGACCACACTAGGCTAAAGTTACATAGGTACCGCCAAAACTACGCTTATGACAAAACGCATTTTTTGCATGGCGCCAAAAATTTATAATCATATTCCAAAGTATCTGAAATCACTAAACTTAATTGAATTCAAACGACGTCTGTACAACGTTTTATGCGATAAATGCTACTATAAGATAGCAGATTTTTTCTCGAAATAATTTTAATTTTTTCTTTTCATTAGTATGACAGTATCACTTATCAACCTATACACTACCTAGGTACTTTGAATAGTACATGACATTGTAATACTTTCCATTATTTTGACATTTTATGTATAGAATTAAGAAAACTAATATTTGTACGCCGCGAGGCAAAATATGGCGGACATTTTTTTTATCTTAACCACCTGCATGTAAACACCCATATTTGACAAATAAAGGCATTTTATTGTATTGTTAATCAAAGCTTTACCTACGTTTGTAAGACGCTTTGTATATACATAATTACTCCGGAATTAGGTATAAATATTAACCGTAGTCCATAAAGATCTTCATTAAAATCATGCTTTTTTTTAGTTGGGGTTCTTCTGTATTCTGAAAACTTACATCTACAATTTTATCTAACGATCTGCATTGAGCATAACATAATTATGTCATTTATAACAGCGACCATGAAACATGTGCATCAGTAGTTATTAACAGCCGATGATACAATGGTGATGCCCTCGATTCTAAACCAACTATCTGGACATACACGGCATTTTAATCTGCCCGCCCCAAGGTCATCAGGATGGTCGAATAGTTAAAATAAGTACCTGCATTGGTTTGGTTTTGATGACCTTGTGTGATTTCCAGGTATAGGCATCAGTTTAGGCATGGGGGGAGTTCAGACAGACAGTGATGACATGGATGGACTAAACTTTAAGGTTAGTATCACTGAATTTTCACTGTGAGGTTCCTGATAGTTACTCTTTTGGATGTCGATAACTCCCTTTGTGTTTTCATTTGCTTTATTAAAGGGATTAGATATTACATCTCAGACTTCTTTATTATCTTCTAATTTATTAGATGGTTTATTTCAAAACAGGTAGGTACTCGATCAAGTTTTGATTATGTTTCAGGGACCCTGTCCGGCAAACTCGTCATGTGTGCCGATCAGCTCTTGCAGTCTTTTGTCGGATCTCTTAGATTTCAACTGCTTCAGTTCAGACAAGTAAGAAACGTCTCTGGATGCAAATATCTCTTTTAACGATTCAGTAAATATCATTATGTCGAGAATACAGTTTTTCTTTGCGTTTAACAGCCGGACCACGAGGAAACACACGTGCAAACTGCCACATAGAGTGATATTATTTTAATACGTTGAGTTGTTCGTCAGTCTATCCTTCTACGTTTGATATCTATAATATAAAAATGAATCGCTGAATGTGTTGGTAAGCGCAAATCTCGAGAGCAGCTGAACCGATTTAGCTAATTCTTTTTTTAGAATATTACTTGAAGTATGAGGATGGTTCTTACGGAGAGAAAAATAAAAAAAAGTAAAGAATCGACTGTTAGGCGGTACGAAGTTCGCTGGGTCAGCTAGTTTTTAAGAATTAAGTATGTTGTACTGTCACCAGCACATCAAGCACAGAGCAGTCTAATCAGTTATGCTAAGGTTAATTTTGCAAAAATGTAAAGGTTGACCACGACTCGTATGCCAACCAATCACTCGACTCTATGTTTCTATAGAAATTCTTGCATAGGCCGACTCTTTTTCTTTTTTTATTTGTTTTTTTCCGACGAATTATAAATTTGTGATCAATAAATTCGGATGCCTGCCATATTCAAGCATAACGGCCTCATGTATTCACTCCTAAAACGCTGACCAAAGAAGTCTGTAGTGGAGATTTTGCATAGAAAAAATTTAACCACCGATGAAATAAAAACGCCACTAGGAGTGTTTTAGGGGTATCGTATTTTTATAAATAAAGTCCATAAATGTAAAAGGTTCAACCTTCTAAAGGGGCACCGAGAAATTCTGTAAAGCAATTTTAACAGAATTTTGACCCCCCACCTCCTAGGTGACAGTTTAGGAATGATCAGGCTTGACACGCTCCTCCCCAACGGCTAAAAAGTGTCACGTGATCTCTGGACACCCTCTAACCCGTTCCAGATATTTTCACCGCCTTAACGCCTTGACTTGCGGCAACGCGAACGGTGAGGACTACGTGTGCTGTCCGTCCTGCGACTGCGCCAGGGTGTACCAAGAGGGTACAGAGCAGTGTGGCCAAAGCATGGTACGAGGCACTGACTACAGGGGCATCGGGGCTCATCCCTGGGTTGCCAGGATTGGATTCATGCGTAAGTTTGGATTGAACCAAGCAACTGCCTGCATCTGATAAGGGAAAAATACAATACCTAGATAATTTAGTGCTGGATTCGGTCAGTGGAATTAGAGAAGTACAGGAAGTTTAAGAGACACATGTTTTTTTTTTAAGAAAAAACCAGAACTTAAAATTCTATGCATGTTTTTGCACATAGTTAAAAAAAATGTTAAAACTCCGACTATTCGACTGACCACTCTGACTATTTTCTGTCATCAATTTAAACTAAACCAAATAGGTTTTCGAGAGCGGCTATTTAGAATACGGAAATGTAAAGTTCTCATTTAAAATGAAATGTAAATGAAATATAAAGTTATGAAATGTAAATGAAATGGTGAAATGTAATTTATGAAATGTAAAGTTCTCATTTAAAATAAAATAAATTGAATATAATTAGTAAGTTTACAGTACTAACACTAACCAGCAAATTAAAACACTGATAAATTCCATCCCTAATTGGGAAACAATTATTTATAGAGTTACCTAAAATTTGGAAGGTAGAATAGTGAAAGCAAATAGTCTTATGGAATCTAATCCCTTCAGATAAGGAGACCGGAAACGTCAGATTTGCTTGCAGCGGATCAATCGTATCCAAGCGAGTCGTGCTGACTGCAGCCCATTGCGCACTAGCGAAACCTGAGGGATATAAGTTGTACGTATTCGCTTTAACTCACTCTACTCTTAACTCTTTCGCGAAATTGTACCGACAGTATCTTGTACTAATTTTGTATCAAATTCATCATCTCATTTAATGATCATCAACTAGATGATGAATTAGAAATTTGCGATCCTTATCATTTGGTATCAAAGGTAGATACAAATAACTAGGTATACATAACTATAAATTGCAAAACGGATTTCGGATAATTTCGCTTACAAATAAAAAACTTTCTATACGTATACGTTTCTATACTTAAAGTGATTAATCTACTAATCGATTTTATTATTTTACGAGTATAAACTAAAGATACCACCGGTTTCATACTTCATGTTTAGGGCTCCGTAGTCCACAAGGAATCATTAAAGTTTCATCATGTCCTTCCGCGGCTTAACACATAGACAATTAGTTCTGAGAACGCTGAAATTTGGCATAGATTCTAGCCAAAAAAACGGCAGCCTAAAATCTTACAAAATTATTTCTAAGGATACTTAGATGTGGGATGCAATTTATGTTTCATATTTGCTCAAGTAAAGTATTAGTACCTTACACACAACTGATAATTTTACTAAGACAGCGACCGTATTAATAAAAGTTGATTGTTTTGATGAGTTGAAGAACCCCGGTCCGAAACCTTTCTGACACACTGAAACTCTTAACGATTGCATCGGTCCTTAGCATTTATAAGAAAGGCAAAAGCCGAAAAAGTTAGTTCACGATAAATATACTCTCTTCTTCAGATCCACAGTAGTGGTAGGCGAATGGGATGTTGGCAGAAGTCCTGACTGCAATGACTACTTCTGCGCACCACCGACACAAGCAGTCAAAGTGGAGCATGTCATCGTGCACCCCGGCTACGAGCAGAAGATATTCCGACACGACATTGCTCTGATCGTGCTCAAAGACGAAATCAAATATTCAGGTTAGTTAAGATTTATCATGGAAGTTTCTGGATCTTCGATATTACTACAGCCGTATTTGCACTTTAATTTAAGTATAATATTTTTTTTCCTTCCTGCAATGCAGGAAGAGACCCGTGCCCCAGCAGTGGGGACATACAAGGGTTGAATCGATCGATCGATTTTTTTTCATCTGGCGATACTAAATTTATAGTTTAAAAATGTTGCGCCGTGTCTTGTGTTTTGAGATAAATCAGTGCCTGTACAGGTTAATTATCCTTGTATATCCAAATTGCCCATAACATGTCATAATCACCGTAATACCATTTGCAGTGGCAGCAGCTCCAGTCTGCCTGAGTGACAAGCCGGAAGTCGTGCTGAACGAGCGAGCCACGCTCGTCGGATGGGGCAAATTGTCCGGCCAAAACAGCCTGGTGGGTGACTCTTCACTGTCAAGGTCGACCATGTCAAAACCAAGGATTTACTGCGTCCGGGTTGAAACTAATTACAATACTTATAGAGAAATCTAGATACGGTACGTAGCAGTAGAACTAGATAGATTCCGCTTCGACTGTTGTGTTTCTGTCCACATAAGGTTTGTTTTAAAGAAAAGTTGATGACTGCTTTACTATTAGGAGGTCGCTGCTAATTCCAAATAAATTGACACTAACCAATCCCCGCATTCTTGACAGGAATTTAATTCATTGACTACTAAAAATTAATAATTAATATACTTTGAAACTTCATCAATACCTACGTAATATGTTTGGCTCAATACTTAATTTTGTAAATGAACGGGTATTTTTCTACTGTCCGTACATTGTCCTACACTTTTGCTTCCCAGTTTATGACGCGCCGGTTTGGTACCGTAATAATCAGTAGAACGACCAAATTCCGAACTCGACTTAACATTGAAATCTAAAATATGTAAGTAGGATCATTGCGAGTCATTCAATATTTGTTTTTACTCATTTCATGTATTCTTGCCTGGCCATACCATGACCATGCCCGGCTTTACTCCGAGTCAGGTGTTCAGCTCTATATACGAGACAGCGAGACAGCTCTATATACTCAGAGCTGTTTTGCGTAGACACTCAATGATGACTCTAGAACCCAAACTCCTCTTAAAACGATCTGGCATGCCAGTATGTCACGTGACTTGCTGCCGCACTGCGTTTGCCAGTCGCCAGTTTCTGGCTCTTAGCACCGTTTTATTATATAATAAAATTAATAAAGCTTCACCAATTTACACGCTGACCAAATATGAACTTAAGAATAAAATATCAAAATGGTTACAAAAACTTGATTACAGCTGCACTGATTTTTTTTGTCCACAATTATATAATTAATCATTTAATTTCATTTGCATTTAATTTGATTTAATAACTTAAATTTCATTTAAATTTAGTAACTTAAATTTCTTTCAATTTTTAATTTATGCATGTGATTTATTGATTCTGCTTGATTCTGTCCTTTCCGCTGTTACATATCTGTTAAAATATGTTGTTTATTAATACCAGTAGGAGAACCAACGATCCCTAAGACACAGGTTCCTACCTAGTTTAGGGGTCAGAAGTTCGAATTGCACAATTACACTGTGTACGAACAACCTTTGTATTTAGCTTAAGATAAAAGTTGCAGACTGTACAAATAAAATATCTTATTATTTATTATTATTATTCTATGATGACTTCACAGGTGAGCCGCCAACAGCAGTTGCAAGTGCCCCTAGTGCCACTGGCGAGTTGTGAGCGCATCTTTGGGGAATCCGTGCCAGTTCATGAGGGTCAGCTCTGTGCCGGTGGTGAAGAAGGGAAGGACGCTTGCTCGGGCTTTGGAGGAGCTCCGCTGCTCTCACATAAGGACGGGAGATTCGTGCAGGTGCGTGGTTCAAAGTGGTGGATGGAATTTGAGAGTTAAGATTTTGAACTGAGTGTCCAAAGTTTGTCTGTGGAACCCCGCCGCACTCGGAAAAGGACGGGAGATGTATGCAGGAGGTTTGGGTGGCGATTGTAAGCTTAACTTTAGAAACGTAAATAAATACCTGTTCGGTGTTTGAATACGTACGGTGTCTATTTGGGGAGTGTATTTCCGTTCAGTGGAGGCAAAGGCAGGTTCACCTGCTTGGTTTTTGAAATAATGTTCAAGTGCAGGAGTTTGACTAAGTTTGGGAGCTCGATTTCTGAGTAACAACAACAACAACAGGTCCACTTAGTTGTGGGGGCCAAGACCCAATTTGGGTCGCGGAGTCGGCGAGTATGAAATAATACATTAATGTTTCTTCTAACGTGCCTTCCGTGTCATAAATGTTTTATTGGTTTTAATTTTTTGGTTGCTGAACCAAAGATCCATTTTGGTTTGCCGAGCCAACAAAAATTAATTAGTTAATTAGTACTACTCAGTTGACTAAACGGACTTCCATTTCATCACTTTCTTTAAAACGTTTGATATTTATACTGAAGAACGAAGAAGAAAAATTCCGCTTCCTCGTGATTCTTACGTTCCAAACTACTTGTTCCAGATCGGCATAGTATCTTTCGGATCGGAAAACTGCGGAAGCGAGGGAGTACCCAGTGTTTACACGAACATCGCACACTATCATCGATGGATCGTAGAGAATTCACCTTCATAAAAACAAGTACCTACATAATTCTTTTTTGATTTCGCAAGATAAAATAAGAAGAAATAGAATAAAGTAAGTAAGTAATTACGTAGTAAAATATATCAAGTGTTTTTATTTCTAGACTCTACAATTCAATTTTATAATTTATTTCAACATAAAGAATTTACGTTCTGTTTGCTGAATGTCAAAGTGCAATGTAAATGCCTTCGAGCCGTAGTGTAGTGGAAAAAAGGCAGCGGAGAAAAAAAACTCCACTCAGACCATCTTTTCTCAAGCCATCTAACTTTTATCCATAAATCTTTTACATCATTATATTCTTCATAATACACTAACCCGTGCTAAGGACAATTTTAATAACCTATTTAGAGGCTAAAAATTCCACCCATGCCGGGATTCGAACCCACGACCTCTGGCTATCCGTGCTAGCGCTCTTTCCAACTGAGCTAATGGGAGACTCACCGGCATCAGTGAAATTTCGAACCTCCTAATTTTTAGCCTCTAAATAGGTTTTTAAATTGTCCTTAGCACGGGTTAGTACATTAAAAATAATAATATAATGGGTGGAATTTTTAGCTTCTAAAGGTTCTAGGTTCTTATACATCAGTTTAGAAATACGCTAGAGAAAGGCAAAAGTTGAAGAAACTACAACCAACGTGGGCGTGTTCGTCCTATTCCGTAGGATAGGAGGGGACCACCAATCGATCAAGATTATTTTTTGCATCATAAAATGAATGACATGATAGATTGCCGAGACCATGGTTTTTAAGGTTCCGTACTCAACAAGGAACCCTTATAGGTACACCATGTCCATCCGTCCGTCTGCTGGTCTGTCTGTCCGCGGCTTAGCACAGACATAAGTACTAGTCAGCTGAAATACATAATACATATTTACTACGCCGACAAAACGATAGAATAAAATCCTCTACAAAAATAACGGAGCTACGGAACTCTGCAAAGCGCGTGGCAAAGTTTTTACTTACTCGTTTTTACATTCTTGCTACGACCCTGGCGTTTCGCTTCATGTTATGTAAAGGACTTTATTTTTAAGTTTTGGTTCTTTCGGTTAGCAGAAAAGTTGTAGGTACCAGTAGAAAGATGCTCGATGGTTGAAGAGCGAGTATTTTTGGCAAGGAAGAGTAAAATGGAATGTATTATATAATAATAACTTACACACAACACCATCTGCTGACCTGGTCCCAAACTAGGATACCCTGTACTATGGTAACCAGGCAAGGACATTACGAACATGAAAGCATCAACTTATAAAAAAAAATATGTCGATGGTTTTGAAATCGCCAAAAAATTACCGACAGCTCTTCCATATTAGTTATCAATACTGGAAATATATGAAACAGCTGATATTCTTAAGCGATTTCAAATACGGTTATTTCCATAATGGTAAAACCACCCTTTGCAAGTTACGATAAAGATTTTAAAACGCAGCCTTAAAAGTAAGTATAGACACGGTACAGGAAAATAAAACCATTGACGTAGAAGTACAAAATATATTAGCGTGATTTGTTCAGGGAGTGTCTTTAGTTAATGACCATGATATTCAGGTACTCCCAGTAGTGCACTGTAGGCGAGGTTGTTGTAGTAATGTGAACACGGTTTGGTCTCTTGGAGACGAGAGCATAGCGCACCCATTAGGTCTATCTGGGACATGTTTTGTATCTCTTCGTCGAACGTCTAAAAGAGGTAAATTAAAAGTCAGCCTAAAGATAAAGGAAGCAAAATACTGTTTGCTTAATAAAATACTCCTTGGATCTGTCAGTTTAATAATAGGGCTCGCTTATATTGTCTCGTATTCAAAACCAACCCTCATATCGCGGCTCGAGTTTGGCCTACTTTAGTTATTTTACTTGAATACGTTTATTAATCACTAGTTGTGCCCCGTGGTTTATCGATTTTCCCGTGGTAATAAGAAATTTTTCCGCAGTAAAACGTAGTCTATGTGTTAAGCCAGGGTGTCAGCTAACTCCATACCAATTTTAATTAAAATCGCTTCAACCGTTTAGACGTGAAGAAGTAACAAACATACACACTCACAAACTTTTTCCTTTATGTGTGTAGTGTGATTTACCCAAAATATGCCTTCAAGTTTCAATGCGTTTCAAAGATTCAGCAATATATATAATAATATATAATATATATATGTCCAGCAGTGGACTAATATAGCCTGAAGAAGAAGAAGATAATAATTTTAATATATTTGGCGCAATTTGGAACACAATAAAGTCGAAAGTGGGCTTCTCGGTGGGATGCTTAGACCAGTGAAAATACAAGAAAAAAAAGCGCATCTAAAATACCTGGACACAAATTTCATACCCTATGGTATGAGACAAGCACATCACATAATTATGTTCACCTCCCCCAGCGGGAAAGGAACCCATGATCCTAGTGTTGAGTAAGAAAATTGAGAAAGAATATCACTGCTAGACCGACCAGGCAGTCAAATGATCCTACTGAATGATCAACCTTCAAGTTTCGCAGTTTGATAGAGTAGATTTCGGATTGTAAAAATGGTGTACTCTTGTATGAACGATTATACCTATAGGTGTATGGGGTCTTATAATCCTATTTGATGTCTGTAACCCACGTTTAAAAAATATCTTAACGCTGCAGTTACGTCGGCCATGATGTCTCGCTCGCACAATCTAATTTTTTTTTTTATTGTAATGAAATGAGTATATTTTTGAGAAAGCACGTCTAAAGGTGTTTGGTAGACAATTCACGACATTTTTTTTTATCATGTACCTACTAAGGTTTTGATTGAGAAAACTTGATTACAAAATTAATCATTTTGGAAACAACTTTTCATTATTGAAAAGTTCGTAGGTATAGGATAACAAAAATATTTTGTAAAATAAATGTCCGCAATTTCATTGCGCCTGCATCAAGCCCTTAGATCCACAATAATTAAACATGTGAAATTGTGCGAGCGAGATAGCACGCCCCACGTAAGAACAGCGCTCACGCACGTTGCTAACTTACCCCGTCAAGGACGACGGTGGGTATAAACTTCGGCTTAACCAGGTTAGTTAGATACTCTGAAGTCAGTTGGAGTTCTGTGCCTATGCCGTTCACCATACATTGTCGGACTGCGGCTGCAGCGACGCCAGCTTTATGGGCACACTGGAAAGGACATAAATTATGGAATGAAAGACAGCTACAAGTTGAAAGACTACTACTATTCTAACCTGAACCTCTTTAAGATGCGTGTGAGCTGGCTTCTCTCAGGGCGAAGTGGTTTCATCCTAGACCATATCTTCACCCTCGGGCTAGATAGATAGAGGTCAAGAGTAAGCCCATTCGTTTTAAAAAAACATCATTGAAGATAATAATAAGATTAATAAGCTTGCCAGAAGCGCGGTTCACCAGCCGTGTAACACAAGACTATGGCACAGTATGTGTGCCAATAAGTTTACTATAAAATAATATTTAAATGACAAAAATGTCTGGAAGTAATGTCAGTACCTACAATTAAAACTTAGAAGCGCATTGGTACTACGTTTTAAAAAAATATGTTAACTTTGTTAATTAAGTATCAAAAAACTTTGAACTGACTAAGTTTGATGGAGTTTGTTGTCAATTTGTTCAATTTTGACGTAGTAGTTTTACTTATCATGTTCAATAAGTTACATTTCAATATAATTTTAATTAACCTAAACCAGTCTTGCATTTTTTGATTAGTTGATATTTTTTTTCTTTCATTGTAAAAAAAAGGGAGGGCAATAGACATGTAAACAAATACCAACTTTATAATATGTTATCTCCTTTATTCATTAGTAGAAGAAGAGAATGTAGTGAGTAGCTATTGTGGGTACTTATGAATAAGGTCAAGCACCTGGATGTGACGGTACTAAATAAATCAGTTGTTTATGTCACTCCATGCTGTGCGTATCATTCCTACTTCTCCAGACCACTACAGGTGCCTACTTAACACGAAAAAAAGTGTTAAAATTGTCCGTAATTTTATTAGCTTATATGCAACAAAAATTAAAATGTTTCACCCACCTCTAAACTCCCCTTCGAGCCAGCGTACGTCTCCATCTCGCAGGCAACGTAACCGACTCTTTCCAAGTCTGTTCTTCCCATTATCATATTAAACAGCGTGCAGTCCTGTACCATATTGCCGAGACATTCGTCTTGACCGTGTTGGCACTCGAAGCCACCGAAACCGGAGTCATAACTCTATAAAAATATGTTCTTAGGTCACCTATAAAATTTCAAATTTCAGATAGTTACATACTCTATACAATTTAACAAAAACACCTACAAACTCTTCTTGTTTAGTCTTCTCCGCAGTTAGTTATATAAGGTTGAAAAGTCTATGAACCTTAAAAGGCCGCTTATTTAATTATTGTGTTAGGTACGTTAAGAAGAAGAAGATTACTTCTATTGCACTTAAATTTAAAAAATCAAATTTATTTATTTAACATCATAAATTCATAACCTATTATTACAGGATTAGCACCTAATCGTACAATGCGGCGGAATTAATACGATAAGCAGTTTCTACCAGTCATCCACAGGAGTTTGGCGAAAGAGATGGTAGGCGTGGAAAAAAAAACAAGAATATAGAGGTGTAATCAAATAAACATACACATTAATAAATACTTACACATATAATAAAATATTCAAATATCTATGTAGGTTCCATTTAACATAATAAAATGTTTTCTATCTCTATCTATTTATCTGTCGAAAAAGGAGTTGTAAGGAGGTCCTAAAATCTTTAGTTTACTAACCTCCTTCGTTCTACCATGTACTATGGAGATTACTACTCGATATTATCAAAAAACCTACTTAATATCGTAGCTACATTTTTTTTTAATTAAAAAAAACGAAACAAAACTACTGGCCGCTTAATGCCACTAAAGCAAGGAAAAATAATTTAGTTTTTTATTTATCTTTTAGGACAAGCGGTATTCATATACCTTTCCAACAAACCAGCAATAAAAAGTAAGGAGAAGTTTCGAACTTTTTTTTCCGTAGCAAAAGGCCACAGCTCAAGAAGTCTATTAAGAAAACGAACCTTTGATTTGCCAAAAGGCACGAGCCTCACGATGAGATATTTACGCAGGAGCTTCACAGCTGGTTGCAGCTGATTCAATATAAATGACTTGCTATCCGGACAGTTGCTTTCATAGTAGACCGAGAGATATACCTGGAATAAAAAAAATGTCATTATTATAAAATGTAGGTCCTGTAGTACATTAGGTGCCAACTTAAGCAAGTAAACAAATGACAATGTTATCATCAGAGTATTAAATATAAACGGTGTCATTTGTTTATTTTGATAGAAACTAAATAGGTACCTAAATAGCAAGGACAGTGTGACATACAAAATTGTTAGGTTCAGTGTGAAATCGTGGTAACAAGCGCAAAGCTATCGAACAAATCTAGCGAATCTAGGCCGATAGTTTAACCTTGTATAAGTGCTTAGTGTGGGTACTCGTACATGGCGTTACAAAAAGACATGAGAGTGATCGTAGCGGAGCGATAGAATACCTCAATCGGGAGGTCATGGGTTGGAATCCCGGCATGACTTTGGATTCTATGTTATGTTCATTTGTGATGTTGTAGTAGCCATACCACTCGTTAACTGAGAAGGAAAACATCGCGAGGAAACGCTAGTGTCTGAAGTGTTAAAATACCTTTACGTACAATGGCCAAATTATGAGGCTGTGCGGAAATGGCAGGTCTCACTAACTCACTAAATACATAGAATTTTACGACAACTATTACTGTTCAAGTTACGTACGAAAATATTGCATTCGGGTATGTACTGGGTGTACCCTTTTATTTTTGTACTCATCATCATCAACCCATTATGTCCCCACCGAGGGGCACGGGTCTCTTCCCTAAGGAAGGTATATGCCATCCTCCACCACGGGGGTCAAGTCCGGATTGGTGGAGGCTTGCAAGACTAGTGGCTGGTCTTACTATCAGAAGTTTTCGAGCCGCCCTAAGGCCTCTGACTTGGCTTAACGACTGCCATGTATCGACAGCAGCCCGCACCAACTCAATTACGTGCCTTGCAAAGCACGGAACAGCTCGGAAAAATGCCACTAGCGTTAGTCATAGACGGTCACCCATCAATGCACTGAACGCGCCTTATGTTGCTTAACCTTCGTGATCGTTTTTGAGATCACTCAGTTGGCAGGGGCTACGAGCGATTTTTATACTAAGCTAAGAATTTAATCGTAACATGAATAAATGTCCTAGGACGACTCAACAACTTGATAAACTTGCTTTGCGTTTTTAAATGTCTTCTATTCGACCAACAGACTTTAATCTTGTACCTATTAGTGCTTATAGAGTAGGTCTATAACATGTTACATATATGCTTCTGCATAGATTCACACCATAAGTGTTAGGCCACAGGACAACTTTTACTGCTCTACTTACACAGGTGCAAGTGCTAAGCCAGATAGTAAACTCGACAACTCTTAGATAGTAATTGATTTTCAGGAAGAAATACTATACTTACCTATCAGATAAATGAAACCGCTACCCGTGAGAGAAAGTTTAAAGTTCTCAATTTTATCATCATCATCATCATCATCAAACCATTATGTCACGGCTTTCTGCCCTAAGGACGGTATAGGCCATACTCCACCACGGGGGCCAAGTTCGGATTGGTGCAGGCTTGCAAGACTAGTGGCTGGTCTTACTATCGGGAGTTTTCAAGCCGCTCTAAGGCCTCTGACTTGGCTTAACGATCTATCGACGGCAGCCGGCACCAACTGCTTAACGTGCCTTGCGAAACACCGAACCGCTCTCGGCAAAATGCCACTAGCGTCAGTCATAGACTGTCGCTCGCCCATCCACGCACTTAACGCGCCTTGTGTTGCTTAACCTTCGTGATCGTTTAAGATCACTCAGGCAGCCGGGGCTACGAGCGATTAATTAGATATTTTATGTTTTAATAGAAATTGATCGAGTAAGTTTAGTTTATAATTTTGAACTTCTGCTTATCGTAAGTGATTTTATATCAATACTGAGGAAACGGTTTACTGTATTCTATTTCGTTAGGTAATTGAATGAATATAAATAATCTTTATTAATTTTTTATTCAAATATACACTTTGTTTCTTCCCATTTTACTTGAATTTCATGAAATTACATTAAATTTGATTGAATTGGTGAAGTGTAAAGATTTTGATTTAAAAAGTGTGTATTTCGATAAAAAGACGTATCAAGATTGTTTACATATTTTCAAGCTCCTAAACAAATGGACTATAGTTGTTCGTTATGTTAATAACAAGGTATGAATCAAAGATGCGGCGTGTTTTACTGAAGCGCGATTTTATTGGGTATTTAAAAACTCTGTTAACCAATTTATACTATATTTAAGCCAAATTGCACCACTTCTTAATTATAATTGGAATTAATAAAATTTTTGCATGAAGAATTTTAGCAAAACACAATTTAAACCATGTCTCAGAAGTTGTCCAAGTCGGCCTTTCGGTACTAAGTACTTTCTGTAATCCATCCCAAGATTGTCTGGAAGAGATCGCTTTTAGCGATAAAACCGCCAATTATATACGGCAAAACTGAAATTGTAATCCTTTTATGTATTTTGTTTTCTGGTGTAAACATTTAGTAGTTCTAATCTAATCTAAGTTACAATCAGCCCGTACTCATCCACTGCTAGCCATAGGCCTTCCAAGGTACCGTACTCACCCTACTTCCTTTTGTCCTTGGCCATCCTCGTCCAGCCGCTGGCAGCAATCTGATTCAGATCGTGCGTCCACCGAGCTGGTGCGTGTACTACGCTGCGTTTACCAGTTCGTGGTCTGCACTCGAAAACCTTTGCATCCCATCAACCATCGGTTCTTCGACATATGTGATATGGGTCATTCTTTGGGACTCATTTTTCAAGCGGCATCGCTTAAAAATAATGGAAATCGAAAACCCAGCCAGGCACTTTTTTTCAGGCATACCTATAATCATCTTTTAATTGGGTAATCCATAATTTTTTAATTACCTTTACATTTACTGTAGTTAAAAAATTAAAACACCCCCAATCTTTAATTTGCGTGGAGCGTCCCAAACCCAGATCCAGTCACTTAGTATTTAATATATTTTAAACTAAGCGCTACAGGCTTACCAAAAAAAAACACTAAGTCCTAAGAAGTTAACGATGCTTTAAAAAAAATATTCTATAGTTCTAAAATAATAACATTCACTAAAAACAATAAAATGTAACTGTCCCGAGGTAGCCACTGATTTGCGTGGATCATTGTAAATTCGCAAGAGTACATCCCTAAAGAGACGGACCATGTTGCGTCATTTGAATGCGAGTTACAACTAGTCGTGCTCTAACGGCCGGGCAGAGTGCTTGTGTGACGATGCGTCGAGTTTCCGAAATATAAAGGTAAGAATCTAGTTGCGTGGGCATGGTTTCTCAAAACTTTGATTTGCGTGGTACTATTTTCTCCGGTAACTGTGAATTTATTTATTGAATAATATATTGTAGCGAACAAATATGAGGTAAAGAAACTTATTTACAGAACACAGTTAATTTGCTCAAAAGGTATTTTAAGGTTTTAACATAAACGGGTTTATTTTGATTTTCGTGGTCATGATTTGCGTGGTTTACGTGGTAGTTTTGACCCACGAAAATCAATTTTTAACCACGCAAATGATATAAGTTTGAGTTTTTTATGATAATATTTTTTTATGTCACAGTTTATGGGTTTCTGATTTTACAAATACCTTACAATTATTAAAAAGCATTCGATTTTCTATCTATACCTTTAAGTATATTAAATTTCAATGGAATTTACATTTCAGACTAAAAATGCCGTTAACAAGAGAAGAAAAATTAGAAAGAAAGAAGTTGTCCGAAAGAAGACGAAGAGAGAGGCTTAAAAATAATGAAGAGTTCATATTAATAATATAAATAAAAATACATGTAAGTTTAAGTCTATGATTGTGATAATTAAAAATACAGATTATATTCCAACGAATTGACTGATTACAGATAAGAGAAAGTGTTAATTTTATAAAAATGTTTTAATTAGTGTTATACTTTTGTAATAATTTATCTTCAACTAATAATAAATAATGCTCGACTGATTCTAGTAAAAAACAATTTGTTTTAGTTACTACTTTACCTATTATTTTATCTGATAAACATTATAATAATAACTCTTGTAATAATAATAACCTTGTAATAATAACTCCTTTTCATTATGAAATAACAATAAACAACTCGATTGAGAAAGTTTAATTTAACAATATCATTTTCGTGGGGAGTTTTGTGATTTGCGTGGCCTCCAATTTTTTAACCTCGATTATCTCTGTAAGTATATCGCTCGCCGAGCAGCCTCTTCCTTTAAAAATATTATTTATACGTATAATTTAAGATTAAGATGTCAATTTAAAAAAATATTAAGTTTGTAAATTGCCACGCAAATCACCAACGAACACCTTGCTCGAAGAAGCACCCATATACAAAATTTACTTAGCTGTACAATTATTTACTGCTATACAAATTTTACGTGTGCGGTGACTATTATTCAGTGGCTATTAAATCGCACCAAGCAACAATTATCGCAGATGTGCTGCTGATTTTTAGCCTATGATGTTATCACTATTAACACGCTACGTACTAAACAGTATCCATCACCTTGAAAATTACTCATGAATATAACAAGTACGTTTTAAAACTGCGTGAAACGAGTATGTGCTATAGAAAATGTTATAATGTATTCACTGTCACGGATTACCTATTTGCTCATAAAAGAATCGGTACATTAGTATCTAAATTTTCGTTTACTTTCAATATCACGGTGTTACAATTTTAGGTCTTCATCGATATGTCACAGTCAAAACTCTTAAACGGTCAAAACTAGTTTTGACTGATAGTTTTGACAAAGCTTATATTTGATATAAGCTTATATCAATCTGCGACAACAAAAATATAGGTGCGACGAAGCGCGTAGCGTAGCGGAGCGCGAAGGAGCACGCTCCTTAGGTTGAACATGTAAGACCGAAAACCAACTCGACATTGTTGGATACATATTAGAGTTTTATTTTATTTTTCTGCAGTCAAAACTACTTTTGACTGATTTTAGCAGACAAAACTAGTTTTGACCGTTTAAGAGTTTTGATTGTTACAGATACACTAAACCGTACAAAGAAAGGTATTTTCTTTTCGTTTAGGTACGTTAAAGTGTACACAAGAAACATCGATGAGTGTATCTAATATTTTTCTACGCGTCAAAAATATAAATTTTCCCGACAGTGCGGTTGAAGAAACCTTTTGTGAACATATAAAAGTAAAATAATGCATACGGTCTTTACACAAAACGGTCGATATTGCTATAGAATGGAAATGCTTCCCATGATCTCTCTTGGCGTGAAAACTAATTATTTCTCTTTGTATTATTTAGATAGATCAATGACATTAACCAGAATGTACTTGATGTAGACACCGTTCAGTTTAAGGCTTGACTTTTGCTTACTTTTTTAATAATAAGTACCTGCCTAATTTATTTTACATCCCACTACATGTCTTCCATACTTGTACAACAGTAACGTGACTGACAGACAGATAAAATACAAACTAAACTATTATGGACCTAGAAATGAAGGAAAAATTCATAGAGTACCGGAAGCGCAAAAGAGGGTTTTTTTTTTAAATCCCACTCCTAAAGAATTGTGTAAGAACTAGGTACCGTTTCCTAACTACTGAACTAACCTATCTCTTCTAAGATATAGGGTCCCGTTCAAGAGCCAGGGACTTAACTACCTATGCAACAGAAACTGTAGCATACTATAGGTAGTTAAGTCACTTTATAAAAGCCTATAGAACTGCAATTGACTTGCTCAATCAATTATTATTATTATCAACTCACGATTTATAAATATATAGTAGCAATACCACTCGCTAAGGAAAGTAAAGGAAATATTATGACGAAACCCGGGTTTCTTAGTTGTCCATAGATCTATCCATCATAGGTCCAAAATAATTAATTCACATGATAGCCTATATGACATCAAATTAAAAAAATATCGACGTGCTTAACTCTATACTCACTTTCGGAGTAGGAGCGAAGGCATTCTTAAACCAATGGTAGTTGCTGGCCTCACACAAAGTCAAAACACAGAGCACAAATAACCAAACGAATTTCACATTAACCATTTCCACCCGCATTTGCCGCAGTTTAATAAAGGATTTGACCACAAATCGTCATTTAACACGTCAAGCGTGTTGGACTAACAGTCCGTGAAACACATGTGTGTAAATAAACGACAATGAACGTCCAATTGCTGAAAAACGATGTTGTTAGGACTGAATACGCTGCCATAACAAGAGTTTGTTGATTTCGCGCGCTCGTTTATAAGCTACTGTGAGACAGAGGTGATTGGAAAGACATGTAAGTAACTAACTAGCGACTGGAACTCACGAGGAATGAGTACGTCGTAGGTACATTTGGAAACTTGTAGCAGCGCTATACTCGCTAACCGTGAAGGAACACCGATGAACTGTCTGAAGTGTTCACGAACCTGAGCGCTTTTAATCACCAATCCGCGGGATTATGCCTATGATCTCTCTCACAGAGAGGGCCTGTACCTCGCGGTGGAAGATATAGGTAGGTACAGAGCTACCTCAAAAATGTGCCATTGTTGGTGAACACCAAATATGGACTTGGTTCTTTACAACAATTTCTGTTCTAAAATATGAGTTTTTATCTCAGATTATCCACAAACTGTAAGATTATGTATATTTTTGGAAATATTAAGATTGCGCGTTGTGTAACGCGAGAAAAAAGAGTCAAAGGTAACATTGAGAATCGAACTTACAACCACTCGCGTGTGAGCCGAGGATTTTAACTTACACTCAACCACAACACTAGTCTTTGGACTAAGCAAAGGATAAGTTGGTACAAAATCGTCTATGTTTTAAATTAGGGTAAACTGACAATGAAAGGTTGTTCCCTATCCCTCCCTGTCAAGCCAATTTTTCTACAAAAGAATTGCTTGTAAATGTAAGACTGATCACAAGTTAGACCAAAAATTGGCACGAAGTTCCTCAGAGCGCGAGGTACCTCACACCGCGAGGCCCCCCGACCGCGAGGCCCCTCAGTCTGCGAGGCCATGGGTTGACGCTCACGCCTTTCGCCGCCTCTGAAAATAGACTTACCCTAAATGCTGCGGTGACTTCAGTAAATCATCGTGATTTGCGTGTAAATGGTGTAGCCAATGACGAATGTAAGTATAAATACCCAGTAAGGTTGTATCAGGTAGATGCCATAACCCAGAATAATCAGAACTAAAAGGAACCATAGTATTTCCATTTAAAATTCATGTTTACTGATTTGTTTTGGTTTCGTGGTTGATTTCACAGATTAAAAAGACTCGTTGATTCGTTGATTTGATGGATGAATACTTACACAGATAAAAAATGCACAGATTCTAAAATAATGGTTGATGTTGTCATCACATCATGATTCTACGTGGAGTTTCATACTCGAAGAGGTTTCATAACATTTTTAAACAAACTTTTTAAGAAAAATAGGCATTTTTCTAAAATGTTTATGAACTATGAGGTTTGGGCCATACCTACCACAGATTAAAAAAGACTCAGGCCATACATAATGCGTGGCTTCCTACGAATACTTTTACAATCGGTGCAAGGTTGCTTTGCCCAAGATAGTTTGAATAATTACGAGAGGCACAGTTGACAGCACATTAACCCTTACATTTTTGTCGCAAAGTCAACCGAAGCGTAGCTTAGTACATTGCATGATGTGATGTTGTATGAGATAAGTCCTTATAGAGTTTTAGGGCACTTAAAATCTTCACATAATTTTACATACCTACAAACTTTATCTTAAACCTAAATCTTAGAGGTCTAGGTACAAGAATATAAAACTTAAACTTTATTGCATACGAAACAGGACATCACATAAGAAATAATATGTACAAAGGCGTGCTCATCTCTGTAAGAGATGTCTTTCAGCAAACCTTGTAGATTCGGAGGACGGGTAAAAATACTACAGATGAAACTTGCCACGTTCCTGGCTGACGCCGCGACGTCTAGATGTTTTACCTTTCCTACCATAAACAGATTGAGTAAGAGTGAGTCTTAAAGAAATTACTAAGTTCTCCGAGGTCTAGGTTCAATTTCGTATCAAATGAACAAGAAGGACTATCCGTAGAACTATCCATATTACCTACAACGGGTCTTAATCTCTCCCTACTTTTATTTTACTGCCTCCTACTCTTATTTTTCTTTTTAAAGTCTCTTATTTTTCTCTCTGTACTGGTCAAACACAGCTGAAATGGGCTTTTGAGAACCAACAGTAGCGTTTTCTGTCGATCGAGAACATTCTAGGAGGAGTCTTTCATCAGAGAAGTTAGTCGGATAATGCGCTATTGATCTTTCGTAGAAGTGTTTGACGTCATGATCGAAATCTTGTATCCCCTCTGCCGGAGGTACGTAGTTGTCTCTCACTTCTGTCCGGAACGTGCTGAAAAAATTAAGTTTGCTTACACACAGTCAACAACACATTAACTTTACGTATGCACATAAGTAAAGGTACTCTACTTCGTTACGATACGGACAATTTTTTTTAACATTACATACAGGCGATTCGCCTGTTATGAGAACTTTATGAGCTTCATTTAAATGTAATATTGCAGCGGCTACGTCCAAGTTATGCTTTGAGATAAAATCTCAGGGGAAATATTTTTAATTTCAATGAAATGCATTGTTTGTGGAAAATTTGAGCGTTATTCTGCCTGCTTCGTTGGACTAGCGGAAACGCGCTTGACTACCAAACATAACAACAACAACATTTACATACAAGCACATACATTGCTTCTGGCCCGTACAGTAGGATAGCCTGTGACGTGGGAATCAGAAACAGCAACATCACAAACATGTAAACATCCAAGACCTGTTTTTTTTGTCCCCAACCGGGGTTCGAATACTTGGATGCACTACCGGTGCTCCACAGAGGTCGACATCTGTCACTAAATTGTACCTACGTGTTGATGTGGTCTCGATTGCAGACCAATTCACACCCGTTATATGCATTTAAAAAAAATCTATTTAGAGGCTAAAAATTCCACCCATGCCGGGATTTGAACCCGCGACCTCTGGCTATCCGTGCCAGCGCTCTTTCCAACTGAGCCTCAGTGAAATACCTTTTTACAATATTCTCTGCATTACGTAGGTAAAATAGGTTTTTTAAAATTGTCCTTAGCACGGGTTAGTGCATTAAAAAGAATATAATCGTTATAAGCATGTTAGGAATATATATTAAGGTGGATAAGCATTTGACGGTTCACATCTATCATAAAAGTATAGAACACCACTGTGTAATATTTGCAGTTATTTAAAACTTGTTCGTTCTGTGTCCATATACTATCCTTACATTGTACCTAACTGTTGATCAATCAGATTATACTGCTGTAAAATGGCAGAGGATGAACTAGTAGATTTTAAAAACCTATTTAGAGGCTAAAAATTTCACCCATGCCGGGATTCGAACCCGCCACCTCTGGCTATCCGTGCCAGCGCTCTACCAATTGAGCCAATGGGCGACTCACCGGCATCAGTGAAATTTCGAACCTCTTTACACTATTCTCTGTATTACGTACAGGCGGTGAGTCGCCCATTGGCTCAATTGGTAGAGCGCTGGCACGGATAGCCAGAGGTTGTGGGTTCGAATCCCGGCATGGGTGAAATTTTTAGCCTCTAAATAGGTTTTTAAATTTGTCCTTAGCACGGGTTAGTGCATTAAAAATAAAAATAGTATAACTAGTAGATTGTCAATTTTTTTCATATGTAGTGTGACACGTCCTTTGTATTCAACTATATTGCTTTCTATATTATCAGAGGAAGTAAATTGATTGGGCGTGCATTCGTTAGTCGTGCGGTTCTAAGTCGTGAAATACTAATGAAGTATGCAAGTCATGAAATAGTAGGGAAGCAGTAGAACACCGGCTTGTCAATCGGCAGGTCGTGGGTTCGAATCCCAGCATGTACCAATGAGTTGGTTTTCTAAGTTATGTAAATGTTTAGTATGGTAGCAATACCACTCGCTAAATGTGAAGGAAAACATCTTCTGAGTGCTTAGTGCGAGTTTGACAGATCCAATCGAATAACTTTTAAAAATAATATTTAAATATTTAAATATTTTGAAGTTTGAAGTTTGAACTTTACTACCGCGTTAATCGAGCATTGAGTAGTGAGTATGAGTAAATTAACCGTTCGAACTGGCAAAACGCTGTCACAGTACAACTCGCACTCGCGTTTATTCGTGTTTTGGCTGGTAAACGTGTTCACTTCTCAACGTAAACCATTACAACTCGCACTCAGCAATTTTAATTTCCATACTTGTCGCTAGGTGGCGCTTCCTCGATGCCATAGAAATATGAGTTTACGCTAACGCGATCGGGTAGTTAAAAAACTCGCACTAAGCACTCAGGACACCTGAGTATCTGACATGTTCAACTACCCTCTGCGCTTAAAATTGCCAATCTGCTGTGGGCACGCGTGGTAATTAAGCCCTTACAGTTTGTCTGAGAGAAGGCTTGTGCGCTGCAGTGGGACGTGTATAAGTTATATAAAAAAAACCGGCCAAGTGCGAGTCAGACTCGCGCACCGAGGGTTCCGTTCAAACCTGTATTATAGACCTGAGTATTTGGTATGAATTTCAATTTAATACCTCTACGCGTTTATGAGGAAATGGGTAGTAAGTTTAAAATTATTAAAAAAAAATATATTATGTGATGTAACTAAAAATTTATGGTTTTCGTAATTTTTCCTTTATCTATGCTATAAGACGTTGCTTCGTAACAAATTTCAAGATTCTGAGTTCACGGGAAGCACCCTGTAGGTTTTGATTCCCTTGCAAGTGTCGAAAATTTGCGGCATAAACGGCTGTATCTTTTGATTGCGTTGGCTTAGATGTTTGATTTTTTCACAGCTTCAAGAGACAGTAGACCTGAGTAATTGATATAAATTTCAGCTTGATACCTCCACGCGTTCCTGAGAAAAAGGGTCTTGACAGACGGACGGACGGACAGACGGACAACAAAGTGATCCTATAAGGGTTCCGTTTTTTCCTTTTGAGGTACGGAACCCTAAAAATGTAGGTAGGTACCTAAGTTGTCAAACACATAGCTGAGAACAAGGAACAAAACTATGAAGATCTTACCCCGGTACCCAAACAAGCTTGTTGTGTGTGATGATTTCCCTGAAATCCTCCTTAAACTTGTCTCTGTCGTACGTGAGATCAGATTTAGGTTTTTTCAGTGGCAGCCACCAGTCACCTGCCTTGGGTTTTGGAGTTCTTACCTGTAAAATGTTAATGTAATTAATCCAATATAATCAAAATAATGTAATAAAAATCTAATCTAATATTTTCGTTTAAAAAAATCCTTAAGTTGATCTACCTTACAAGGTATTAAGTAGATTACGTATTATCTATTAATCTTTTCATAATAGCAGCGTTAAATTGTAGAAACTATTATACAAGCAGAAAATGTTGCATAAATAATTCCTGTCTTTTGAATCTTAAAATGCAAACAACAAGCTGTTCTCGAGTCGAGATTTCTTTTAGAGGAAGGGCAACAAAATCACATTTTTGGTTACAAGACAATAGCTCTACCTTTACATTGTCATAGTCGGTCGTAACATAACTTGGTATTTAGTAGTATTTAATTATAATAATAGATTCCACACAGCATAATTACTTATTCTGGTCCCAATCTAAGACGTACCTACTGTGCTATGGTAACCAGACAAGGACATTACAAACATGAAAATAAATATTAATGTAAAGGATGATGTTCCGACGATTCTACCTCCATCCTAGCAGATCCAAGCAATAAGCAATTTTTCACTACATCCGCCAATGCAATTAATGCAAACGGTATCCAACAAAAAATTGGCCTTCCAAATTCAAATTTTTGACATTTTTATTTCCAAGAAGAATGCAAAAAGTTTCGATGCAACGAATTTGGGACACAAAGCAGTTCCATACTCCGGCTTCAAACTTCATCCTTGTTTAGAGCGTAAGAGCTATAGATCAAGTCCACAAGAGTGAATGAGAGGTTCGATATCTCAATAAAACGTGATACATAGCGTAGGTATATAAATTAAAAATTGGATTTTGAATTTATAGTAGCTTGTTTTGGGCCCTGACTCTAGGGATCAAAATAATTCATTTCGAGCAGATGGAGTGAAAACAATTTTAAAATACTTATTACTTACAATTTTTAGGAAAACTACGAATTATTGATACTGCAGTCTTACACATACAGGCTACTAAGTACTAAGGGCCTGTTTCACAATCTGCAAATAAAGTTCCAGATAAGCTGTCCACAACCAGGGCTGCCGTTTGGCCCTAAGTGTAGAAAGTGACTTACAAATGGCATGTCCGTGAAAGTATAATACGTGACAATATCCTTAGCAACAGAAGGTCTGGCCAGTTGCTTCGCCGTGAACGGCCGATGCTCCAAACGATTGGTTGTCAAATACGGGTCCAAGTACTTCTCAAACCCTTCGTGGGTCGTGTCTAGGGGCTCCAGACTCTTGTGCCAACTTGACCATATTGCCTGAGAAAACATATAATTAAAGATATTGAATTATAAACGGATCAAATAACTTAACTTTTTGTCGGAAGAGTCCGAACAGATTTCTCTTTTATGATGCTCAATAATCCGCTTGAACATGCGCTCAATACCAACTTCACCAACCCGGACTCGGTCTCCGTGCTGGAGTAGGGCCTAACCTTCCTATGATGCAGGAAGAGACCCGTGCCACCACGTAATTAAACAACACAATAAAATTTAAAAAACCTATTTAGAGGCTAAAAATTTCACCCATGCCGGGATTCGAACCCGCAACCTCTGGCTATCCGTACCAGCGCTCTACCAATTGATCCAATGGGCGACTCACGGCATCAGTGAAATTTCGAACCTCTTTACAATATTCTCTGTATTACACAACAACTCTGTGTTATACAACAACGCACTCAGGGTGCTGTTGCGGCTGCCCCGCTGGTGCAGTGCGTCGAGTATGTTCGCGAGCGCCCGCGTCGACGGCTTCCACGCCACACTTCGCAAGCGCTGCGCTTCAGCGCTGAGTAGGCTGCGGGCCAGCGGCAACGGCATCCTGGCGTGCATAGCGGACCGGTTTGACGGTCGCTTCCTAACCCACTGGGTTAGGATTCATTTAAATAGTAATAATAAGTACTAACATAGTGTAAGCAATTATCTGTGTAACTAACATTTTATTTGTGTATCTGTTGTAATATGGATTTGATTTAAAGTCTGAAATAAACGTTAATAATAATAATAATTACGTACAGGCAGCGACATCTGACTTAAGCAAATTGCATTACTGACAGCCCCGACTACCTACTTTGCAGTTAGGTTTTAACATCGGAACGATATCACTGTACCCACATGATTACACTATTTTTATTTTTTTTAATGCACTAACCCGTGCTAAGGAACAAATTTAAAAAACCTATTTAGAGGCTAAAAATTTCACCCATGCCGGGTGAAATTTTTCGCCCCAAAAACACGCTTTACCATTAGTGGCGCTAGTGAACCACTGGAGTCTATGATGGTCTTAGTTCTAAACAGGATTTTAAGGTTTAAAACTTACTGGATCCAAAGCTGGAATCATGGAGTATTTGAATCTGTCTTTGTCTGTGACGAGACTTGGACTTTTGGCTGGTTCTTTGTACGAGCTTCTCATTTCGGTGGTGCCAAATACTTTATGGGATGGCACTCTTTGTTCCAGCTGTAAAATGTAGATATTTTTTTTATTTAAATTGCGGCAATCGGCAGTGAAGCAATGTACGAGGAACATTAGCAACAACATTTACCATTTTTAAATAAAGAACGTCGAAGAATTGCGAGTTTATATTTTCATTTCTTATACTCGGTAAGTAGTGTTGTTTTGATCTGATTATTGAGTAGAAAATACTGCTTCCCTCCCTATAGTGAGAGAAAAACTCATTCAAATTACTTCCCACCCAAAGGGCGGAATGAACTTTAAAAATAGACCTACTGTTAGCTATGAAGAGTTTCATGTTATAAAAAAACTAACTAAAAAAATGCTGCGGCCATGTAAGTTTCTAACCAGCCAGTGTGAACTTCGCGCAAACTTCTTTGAGCGGAATAAGCAATTATGCTACAATTACGCGGTGAGTTCCATATTTAAAATTTAAAAAGTTGACATAAATTGGCGGGATACTAATCTGTTAATATATCTGTGACGGAATTCAAAAAAATAGGTATTAAAAAAACAACAAAAATAAAAAGATATTTTTTGTGCTACGATTTGAATATTAAAAATGAGTTTTTATTTTCCTCATATTCGAAATGAAAAGTAGAGTTTTTACCACGGGTAAAAGAATCAATTCCTACTCGGACTATAGCCTAAATACCTCAGGAATTGATTCTTTCCACCCTCGGTTAAGCATCTACTATTCCTACCTCATGTAGATTTAGCTTTTGCTCGGCATTAGTAATTTATTAATAATTGACGTATCAAAGTCATTATTTGTTTATAATATCGTCGTTCATATTGCAAAATGCGCCATGTCAACAAAAACATGTGTACGTTTTTTCACCAAATTTGTATGAAAAATTTAAAAAAATACAAAGAAAATTGCAAGACATCATAATCAGCCTACTCAGGCATACATTATATTGTCTTAAACTTACATTCAGAGTCAAGTTTTCTTTCAATTTAGATGAAAAAGCGAAAATAGTGTTTTTTGACATAGAACGTTTTGCAATATGAACGACGATATGGGATATTTATTAAGTAACGAAATTATTTTACTGTTTTAGAATGCAGGTGCGTGGGAAGTGTAAGAAAAACACTCGATGGAACGATTACTGGTTCCAATTAGGATTCTTGCTTATTTCAAAGAATATGATACTTGATATTTACTTGTCTGCTAGGAGGATAGATGTAATGGTTCTGCAGACATGAAGTATGTTGATAAAATCTTTTAGATTCGGTCGCCTTGCATCCAAAGACTTTCGAGGATTCGGATTGGGTCAGTTCTTTCGTAAGGTTGTGATCACGGGAATAGAGCTTAATATCTTCATCCATGTATTTCTGTAAGAGTTATACCATAATTAGACAGTTATGCGATTTGGTACAGTCGAACCATAGTTCCGCGTACCAACAAGTATAGAGTACCAGTTCCTTGTTTGTATCAGCAACCTCGAAAAGCAAGATAGCCAAATTGGTTGCCAACCTCCGATAGGAGACGACACATGAAGAAGAACAGTAGTTAGACCTGTGGCGAGCACATGTCAACTCTGCGCGCGCACTACAAACTCCAACATTCATGCATCCCGCAATCAAAGTGTTTCAATGACATACCATAAATATAACGTCCGACTAACAATAGTTGGACCGGCCGTCCCCAGGCATACGATCTGCCTGGCGGGAAATTTCCCTTTATAGTGGAAGAGCACGATCACCCGCTCTTCCCTATAGACCTAAGATTTTCGCATTTAGTTTAGTAGTTGAGCCATTGTACAAGTATATATTAAGTTCTGAAGAAATTCTCTCACATGTAAGGCGGTTTCTATCCGCCGCTTACATGTGGTAAGACTAAGTGATGAAGGGAAGAGAGACATTTTATAAGAAAAAAATGTCTTCTTTTACAGTTCTTGCAAACATTGGCTTACAAATATTTGAATAGGTTAGCAATCCTGTTTATAAAAACACAATTTCTTAAACACTCCTAAGAGGCATTTTAAGTTACCCATGTTATAGGGAAAGGTTTTACCATAAACTGCATATGAGAGGTGTTAGAGGAATCGTTTTTTATTAATAACACTGTCCGCCAGAAACGGCCTTTTTATCGGAAATGCTATGAAGTAATTCGAGGTATTTGGTCTTAAGTTGTTAGTCGTGGATCAAAACATTACAATTTACCGATAACAAATCTTTACATTCGGTCTGTAAAAGAAAATATGTTTTACAAATTCCAATGTCGCTCGTGATCGACAATTGACACGGTCACACCTCGATTTGCATCTTCTGAACATATTGGCATCCTATACGGCATGTAAAATAAAAACAAAACTATGTTGCTACGGGAATTGCTCCTTGGGGCCACCTTAAGACCCATTTATGAAAGTAGCATTAGTTGGCCTTGATATATTTTCTCAGTTACCTATGGAAAGAAATTATCTCACGTTTTTTTAAGTAAGATAGTAAAGATAGTAAAAAGGCCAGGGCAACAACCCAGGCACTATGAAACCTTATCTCTGCAACGTGCACGTGTTAAAAAATCTGCAATACTTACAACAGGCTGTAAGACTTCTGTAGTGGGTCTCCATTTATGTCCTACAGTTGTGCTAGAGACACCGGTTGAGTGGTACTTATTCACTGGATATACTACGTTGAGAGAATCATAAGGAACTGGTGTCATCTTCTTAGAGTTTACGACATTCATATTTGCAGGATTATATCCAGTTACTGTATTTTTTAAGTAGCCTATAAAGTCCCACTGTAGGTCACAGACCTTGTCTCAATGATAGCGTATGAGCTTAAAATCCAATCGGCGGTGGTTACTGTATTTGTAGAAGAGTATATTTTGGTATCCAATGAGATGTATAATCAATAAGTACCCCAAGCAACAAATGGGACACATACCTTAATGTTAGGTCCCTATTTCTGACGTATTACCTTGTGCAAGTAACTGTAAAATCTACCGTTCATTGCGTGTCAAACTATAAGGACATAATATATTTCATTTCATTTACCTTTACACGTAAACAAAGCGTTGATAGAAATCGTTAAAATATAGAAAGCAACACTGTTCAAGTTGTTTGCTCATATTCATCTTATTTAGGTATTCAAGAAATATTAACCCCTATTTTATTAATTTCTCGATAGTAGTTCAGAATATTTTGAGAAAAATGAATTAAACCAAGTATCGATACAGTCGACAGCAGGTCGATGCTTGCATTTTCGTCATAAAGTCGCTCGTAACGTAACCGAATAGAGTGCACAAATGTGTACAGTCATTAGCATTAACATGTAAGTGCATACTTGCACTTACATAGTCAATTGTCGTCGTCAAAATAGTCAATTTCTCAAACATCAGGCTACAATAGATTAATGTGACAAGAATCGAATGTGTTCTAAGGTACGGTTAACGGTTAATTTATACGGGTTCGCAACCCGTATAAATTTTTCATTGCTTTTGGACTTTAATTCAAAGTGATAAAGTTCAATTTATGGTCGGAACTATAAATTGTACCGCTGCCCGGTAGAGGTTTAAGGTTGATGGCTGTTCGTGCACTTAATTAGTAATAACCACATAACATAAAAAAAGAGTAGAAGTCGTAAGTGGGCGGTGCCCGCGTGACTCACATTAGCAATGTATTGCCTATGGGTAGTCAGTGACAGTTTTGTTGACTTCAGTTGCCGTGCGCTTCTAGTAAAGAAAAAATGGTGAAAACTTGATTAAAATGCCTTGTTATGCTGTGTTAGAGAGCTAAAATAAAAGTTGGCGACCAAAATATACCGATCATGCCGTAACATTTCATCTGTAAGACGTATTTCATTGTATTTTTAATTAAATTTGTAATGACATGAACACGGAAACCAATCCGACATTGAGAAAGTGAAACCACCTTTATTTACTGGTTAATAAAGTTAAATTTTCATCGAAGAAAGTGTACATTCTCTAGAAGTTTCTGTCAAAACTTGAATTCTACTCAATTACGGATGGGGGCACACATGATAAAAATCTATCGATAATTAATTGTCTATGACCGTAGTAGTCATACATACTTAATGGTACTTAGGTATTGTAAATTCCAATTCGTCTAAGTAGGTAATAGTACATTACACAACTAGGGTGGTAATACAAAGAAAGGCCGAGATCGCAGAAGTTTGCGGCCCGAGCTGCAAGCGAGGGACGTAAATATGCGATCGAGAGCTTTCTTTATTACCTCCCGTGTTGTGTACATCTTTTTATGTCTACACTTGGCCAGAAAGCGACTTGTTCCGTACGCGCAGTGTAGAATACATGATATTTCCCGTGTAACATTTTCTAACGCCCGCGAAGCAGCGGATTAAAGGTAGTTTTAAATAAGAGAACATTTTAAAATATGAAATCTACCACATTATTTTTTTTTTTAATTTTGTTTTCTTTGTGCATCTATCTACCCTATTAGTGTTGAATCTTTAGTGCACAAAAAGATAATGTGAAAAAGATGCATTTTCTACCAGTCGACCCGCAGGCAAAAAAGAAATAGCTAAAAATTCTTCTAAGTACCAGTATTCGTATTCGGCCATTAATGTGTTTGTACGGGTATAATTTGTCGATAGGTTCTCCCTATCGACAATCTAGAACTCGCATTGTCCCATCCTAAACTGAGAATGTAATTGTTTCTCAATTTTGACCTTTATGTCTTAGTAGGTAAAAGTTCTTTTCGGTCCGGACCGGCGGTAGTTCCATCTAGTGTAGAGTAGCGTTACTACAAAATGTCAACCTTAATTTCATCATTGTCATTTGACTTTGATCATTGTTAACATTATGATAAGGTGCATATTGTAATTGAAACTTTTATAATGTACACCTTTTCGGCATTGAATTTATTTACCAATGGCAGCTCGGCATTCGTAGTGTGCGTTTGGTTTATAAGTATCAGTTTGGTTACACTGGTTTTCGTACTAATGTGTCATGTCGCTACTTCTACTCTTTTTTTATGTTCTGTGGTAATAACAGTTATAATTAATACTTTATTCTTAGTTCATACAGGGTTACAGACTAGGCCTAAAAATAACTTAGTTACGTAGGTGCGCAACGATTTTGCAACTATAATGTAAAGGTTGACTAGATATTGACTACGTAAGCTACGGTTACGGTACGATATCTGAAATTACATTTGTTGCTAGTAGACCAGTAGACTAATTATGTGTTAATTTTCTATTTTTAGTTTTGAAGAAGCTTTTTGTGAATAAATTTTATTTTAATATATTGACACTTTTGAATTTTATTATTTTATTGTTGTAATTAATTAAATTAGTATTTTTATAAGTAATAATAATATTATTGTAAGTAATTAGTTATGACCATACTATTATGGATTACGAGTATAACATATTTTAAACTTTCGCCTTTTTTGTAACGTCGTCGAAAGGTCGAGGTAAAATAGCAATAAATTACTACGCGATTAAGCCCCGAAAATATTCTAACTATTGTGGATTAGTTTAGTTTAAATTAACTTCATGATTGCATGTGACATTTTGCCTTATAAATAAAGATATTATTATGATACTACAATGTAATGTAAAGTAGACTATCGTTAGTATCAAAACCTGCCTCAAAAATTGGGTGCCCTTAAACTGCAACGGGGATTCAGATTGCAACGGGGATTTAGAGAAAAATATAAAACAGTTATCTAGAGTTTGGTAAAAGTTCTTTTTATTTCTTCACAAGTGACTGAAATTGGTTATCGAACACAATTATAAGTGTTATCATAGTTAATAACTAACGTTAAAATACGAGACTGCAATAAATACAAAATGATTGTGTGTATAAAACACTTGAGTTGCGTATTCAGATTTACTATGTTGCCGCACCAAACCACGCGTAGTTAATAAGTACTTACCTATTTATGTAGATAATCTTCAGGGTATAACGAAATCCCCATACTAATTCAACTCGTCAATACAAACAGTTTTCAGTATGTATCAGTACGTAGTAATACTGAAAGTTGGAATTTTTCCCAATAGTAAGACTTGTTCGTATTGACGATAAAGACCCCTTGTTTTCAGATATATACTACTCTGTATGTAAAATGTGTTTCTAGATGCTAAAGGCATTCAGTAAATCTGTATACTTGCAAATAACAAAAGAATCATAGCGACAAACAAAAATTTTAGCACTTAATTTTCCACTTCAGTTCTATAGATTTCAACGTTAAAATTAAACGCAGTTTATCACTGAGCTGGGCTCGAAACTCCGTCGAAGGCTACGCGCAATTTTGGTAATAAAGGTCTGTCTACATTACAATGAATATAATTATATTCTTTTTTTAATGAACTAACCCGTGCTAAGGACAATTTTAAAAAACCTATTTAGAGGCTAAAACTTCCACCCATGCCGGGATTCGAACTCACGACCTCTGGCTATCCATGCCAGAGTTTTAAAAATGACTATTATGTAAATAATCCTTCTGGCCGGGTTCTCCGAGAGGGGTTCTTATTGCGCTGAGCGGGCGAATAGTTGAGGTACCTCATGTTACGCTTCCGTGTCCTGAGTTTGTTGTAATGTGGATATATATTTTATTGCTCTCTTCTCCCTTCAGAAGAAATACATTTATAATAATAAATTTCATACAAAACCATCTTTTATCCTGTTCCTAAACCTTGGTATCCTACCTTGTCTAATAGTAACCAGGTAATGACATGACAAAGATTCACAATTGCTACACATATTTCATTTAATTTTAAACTTCGATTAGTGACTAACGGGGCTTAGTTTAAAAGGTGAAATGATTGATGTTAACATATTATTTTTTAAAAGAGATTCTTTAGAAGTATATCTTTTGTTTGTCGCTTTGATTTATTTGTGGGTCGATTATATCGCATTAAACACAGATTAAGATTACAATATATTATTAATAAATTATAAGAAACATCTACGAATATACAAAATCAATAAAAGGTAATTCCTTACATTATTAATACGAGTAACATCACAGTTCATAAACAAGGTTTTTAGTACATAAAGAGATAAAATAGAAATCCAAAAACGCTCAAATAAAACAAAACTATTTTAGACTTTCTAACCGTTTTAAAAACTAAAAAGAACAATTTGGTGAGTTAATTTAAAATAATAATAACACTCAGAAACTTTTAGGAACACATACATCACACACACGAAACAAACTCCAATAAATGTTGTACAAATTTACAAAATTCAGTCAGATTATTATTATAAAATGTTTACTTATCGGCTATTCAGTAGGTAGAAAAGCTACTTTATTATAAAAATGACAGTGCTTTCTGGTTGAGTAGGTAGGGTTAAAGTACTAAGCTACGAAGTTTATTAAAATACAAGCTTATTGAGAGCATGGTACATGGTACAACTAAGTCGGGTAATATCGTAGAAAAATCACTTTACATCATCGGAAATGCTTTACGTTAAAAATATGCTTGTTCTCAGCTCAGTTGTCCGAAATATGATTCTCAAATGGTTGACCTGACCGTATTTTTACTTTAATTATTGCACTTTCCTGCCTTTATCAGATTATTTACCGTCTATAGTTTGAGTCTCATTACGCTAATGAGAGTAGCGCCTGTTGGGGCCACGCGATTTTCGCATCTATTCTCTTGTACGCAAGTATGAAATTCTGACCGCTCTTCTCAGACATCACTTCTTGCGGGCAGTCATTCTCGTTCAACATGGTTTCTGTTGACAAACGATAAGAATTAATTAGTGAGGAAACTAAACAATTTGTTTTTACATATGTACCTACATTAATTAGGTAATCACTACTTCCCTAATGTAAACTTACCGGCTGTCATGTAATAGCAGCTGCTAAGCCATGTCAGAGGCCTTATGGGCGGCTTGATAACTTCTGACGGTAAGGCCCGCCACTGTCTTACAAACCTCCACTAACCCGGACTTGGCCCCCGTGGTGGAGTATGGCCTAACCTTCTTGCAACGCAGAAAGAGACCCGCGCCCCAGCAGTGGGGACATACAGGGTTGAAATCGTAAACTTACAACTGCATTTATTTCCTTTAAAAACCCCAACGCAAGGTCCAATCATGTGAACTTTGTGACGTTGTAGTCATAAGCGTCATAAGTGAACTTTAGTATACATATTATAATCCAAGGGACAAATAACGAAAGCCGAAATTATAAGGAGACGACATATTCGGAACAGTGCTGAACCGAGTATAGCATAGTGAAATTGGGGCTTAAACTGTCGGACCATGGATTTTATATATGATTTTATAACAATAGAAGATGTGGGCACCCGCTGTGCGTTCATGCCATTATCCGAAACGTTAATAATATGATACAAACAATTTGTAGCCGCATTAGTAAAGTTGTGGTAGTTTCAACATGTTTCTACGACGACGCCGCGTTTTATCGAAAATCATGCGGCGTAAGTTTTCTAAAATACGATCGTCATTTCAACTCGAAAATGTTTAGAGCTGCCGTCAATATGACTTACATACATAACATAACACAACATTTACATACAGGCACATACAAGGCTTCTGGCCCCACACTAGGATACCCTGTGTCATGAGAACCAGAAACAACCACATCACAAACATGTAAACATCCAAGACCTGCGGGTTTTTTTTTTTGTTCCCAGCCGGGATTCGAACCCGGGACCTCTTACATGGTAACCAGATGCGCTACCGCTACGCCACAGAGCTCGACATTTTCTTACGTTATCGAATGATCTTACGCAATGCCAGATCGGTACAGTACTACACATCAATTGATTGCCGCAGTAGTGCTACCTATTTCGCTCAAGCTAATATTGCCAAACGAATAGTCACCTGCTTCGATGACGTTGAATCAACCAATAGCAACAAAGGCGCGCGGCCTGCCATAAAATGAAACTATCGGATTGGTCGATCAACTTGCCGCACATCCAAAATTTGGTCATCTGCGCAGGTACATCCGCGAGACTTATTTCTTGTGTAGCAATGTACGCACCTTGCCCATCATGCAGCGCAAACAGCGCGTAGTCCTGCGGATTGGTGATGGCAGCCGCGTGCGCGAGCGCCCGGCACAAGTCACGGACGCGTGCGCCGGGCCGGCACGGCAGCGCCACGCGCCGGATCGAGCCGCGACACTCGTCCGGCAGAGCCACCCGCACCACCGCGCAGGCGCCGCTCGTAGACCCACTTTCGAGGGAGCCACGACGCCACTGTCGACGAGGAGATTAGTATTACCGTTCAAATTTAAAATTGACATCTTCTTCTTCAGGCTATATGAGTCCACTGCTGGACATAGCCCTCCCCTAATGAGCGCCATAGCGCAAGGTTGTGCCATCATTGGGGGGTAGTGGCCATAATCCCCACGCTGGGCATGCGGGTATGGGATCGCAGTTTGGTGGAATTGTACTGCAGGGGGCGCTGCTGCCCACCCCCCGGTTTGTGTCCCTTAGTCGCCTTTTACGACACCCGCGGGAAGAATTTGGGTTGGTGCTATTCTCTAGGCCGACACCACACAGCATTGACTTGGTGTAACCCAATGTTGAGATGCAGTTGAGAGTTTTTTTGTCCATTTTTTCTCCAAAATGATATAGATTTTGAAATGGACTCGTAGTTTAAACTAGACTTGTAGCGTTCATTAGAACGCAGTTTCTGTGCTACTTTGAATAAAACTTTTTTGTTTTTTATTATTTTTAGTTTTTAGTCTTGTCTATAAATACATTAATAATAGATTTTTGATTAATAGATTGAGTCTAGTTCACTAAGTGCACATATGAGTGCTACGAGTACACTCTATCTGGGGCCCGGCCACATGCGTGGACCCCTCACAGGAATCTTATCCCTTGGTAAATGATTCCCCTGTTCTGTTACAGCCTACTGAGTTGGGTTATCTATCTTAAACTTTGCGAAGTGTATAACTACACTTCTGAACACATCTATTAGCCCACCTTGTACTTTCAGTTTCGCTTAGTCCTAGCTAAAAATGTATATTAGGTCGAGCAAAAAGTTTTTGTGCAGTTTTGAACCAGGTTTATGTAAAATGTATAAGGTTTAAAACTCCATCAATAGTTTTTGTTCAATCTAGCAGTCATATTTCGGTAGGGGCCATCGAAACCTTAACTCTAAGGTGGGTCAATAGATGTGTCCAGGAGTGTATATCTTTTTTACGGATTAATCACATAATATAAGCCAGAAAATTTGCCAGGCAAGAGACTACCTATAAAAACCCTGTACTAAGTTTTGTCAAGAGGTTTCGGAGTTGTTTATTTTTTGCACACTGCACATTCAGATACACACTGAGAAGCTAGGCACAAGGGAAAATAGTATTTTGATTGCGAATGCTAAGAACGTTGGTGAGGTCATTTAGCTAAAATCTATGAAAGATGCTATGAAATGTAACACGTAAATTTAATAATGCGACATGTGTTCACTTCACGCTAAGATTCAATTTTACTAGCAAAATACCATACACTTACAGGAGTAGAACTATCGGGCGCTGTCTCTGGTGCTAGTTTCTTCAACACGGCCACAGCGGAGAATAGCGCTGTGAGGTAGTAGCCTCCTTCCCCAGCCAATAGCGCTGCAGGCAGCAAGCCGGCCATGAGCTCAGCCTCCAGCTCCGCGCAGACGAGGCGGCAGCGGCCTACCGTCCAGGCTAGTACGGGAAGAAGGTCGTCGGCGCTGAGCGAGCGCTCACCGCGAATCTGGGGTTGGGAATGTATGACGGTCAAAGACGCGGAGTGGCAAATATGGTGAAAAGACGGAGGTCGAGTCGTTGGGACTAAATAAAATACAAATAATGCGCTACCAGTAATAATATCGTTGGTCTAGCCGTTAAGGCGCTTGGCTACCTAGACAGAGGCCGTGGGTTCGATTTCCACTGGGGCCCGCCGCACATTTGTACAAGTGGCCTCAGTCTGGGTGTATTTCCATGTCTGTGACGTCCTTGCCTGGTTACCATAGTCCAGGGTATCCTAGTTTGGGAGCAGGTCTTGTGATTGTGTTGTGTGGAAGTTATTATTATTAATCTTGGCAAATAAATAGAACTTATACATCTGGACGCGATGAATTAGTTCTAAGAAAGAAATAGAACTTATTATCATCCTTTTATTTATTTTTCTACTTTCGTTGCAGTGTTACGACATAGGACTATGAAACATTGTTCATAACTTCACTTTACACAATGACTACAGAATTTCTCAGTTTTATTTGCGAAGGCTCTTGACCACAAATTGCTCAAGAGTTAAAACGAGTCAATGACCACCACCTCGGAGCATTGCGATATGTATAGCAACTACCGTCCAAGCTAGGTTGTTTCGTAATCTGTTTATCACTAAATATTTACTTAGCGGCCTTACCGAGTTGAAGATAACAGATATTGCCGCAAGGAGATTCTCGAGTTTGTCCAGTGGTGAGTCAGCTTCTTGCATTTTAAGGAAATGTTTTGAGATCACTGCTAAGACTGCTGACGATGGTACTTTAGTTGATTCCTGAAAGAGATAACGTGATATGATATAGAAGAGACTTAGTAACTTTTCAAGGAAGTGTACCTATCCAAAAGCTCACTTCATCTTCATGGGAGTGAATCAATACAATCAATCTTGTATCTAGTTAGGTGACGTGGGCAAAATTGAAAAAAGCAGTTACACAATCGTTGGCAGACCTATCTTTACACTCCACTCGGTTACCTTACAGGATATTTTCAGGTGACTGCCAAAACTCCATATTTGGCATGCTTTTAGTCTGATAATTGAAGGCATTACAGTCAAAATTAAATACCATTACCACTGCCGCAAGTAACAATTTAAAAAACCTAAACATGTGACACGTATCGCTTTCAGTGTAGATATAGTTGTATATAGTCGGAATGACCAGGCCAGAACAACAAGAGAATAACGTACCTTGACACCAAGCTGCAACGGCGTAGCATGATGCGCTTTTTCGATAGCAGCATGGAGTTGCTTGACATCGGGCGCGTGCCACGAGGCTAGTAGCGTATACAGTCGCGCCCTCAGTGGTCGCACCACCAGTCTATGCATCACGCCTTCAAGAATAGCGTCAATGTTGAGGAACTCAGTGGATTTGAGCTTCAGACGCTCCTTCTCGACTTCCTTCTCGAACTCTCTCTCGCCATGCTTGACGAGGTAGTTCTTCATACCCGACATGAACTGTCTGATGTTGCGCATCACTATCTGTTGAGGGAAATTTTTGGTTTAGTTGAAGTTCGGCAACAACTTGGGAACTCGCATATTATTTGACTGTCGGCGAGATTAGGGATAGATTTTATGTTATATCGAAAACTGGAAGTCGGTACTAAAATTTTCAAGAAAGATGCAATGTTATTTGTCACCCTAAATTTCTCTTTTGCTAAGTCACAAATATACTCGTATATATATGTCCGAGCGTTCCAAACTTTTATGAAATAATTACCTTAGATAAAAGTAATTATTATTATTAATATTATTGTTAGTTAATACACAATCAGCTTTAAGCTGTTGCATGTATATCACTTCCGTGCACTTGTTCAATGTTTATCTAGTCTGTTTGTTTTCACTGGTTTCACTTTACATTCTGCGTTACCTGTGGGCACGTTTCCTTCGAGTCCAGCGTACAGGCGATGAAGTTATCCACATTCTGAGCAAAGGTGGTGCTCTTGTCTTGTGCCAGGTGCAAGGCGTATGCCCTGAGAGCAGCACCCGCGCCACCCCGTGTCGTCTTACACCCTCTTAGGGCACGCACGCGACTTGCAGCTGAAGGATAAAAGAAAGGAGAGTTTAGCATATTTTTCTTTCTTAGTAAATAGCGAACTAATGCTGAGACGACTTTACTATGAATATGTCGTTACTAGGTTAATTTATTTACTCTGTGTTTCACTGGGGTAGTTTACAAGAAATGCGCGAAATATGCTATCTATTTAACTTATCTAAAGGATGCGTTCAGGGATTCAGTGATAACGGAATGTTCCCACGTTTAAGATAAAGCACTTTGGGAGATAATTACAGTAGTACATTAAACAAATTAAAGTACCAACACGTGAAAGCACTTGTGTCTTCGCTTGGACTTATTTCTGTTCTTTTATTTCTCTTAATGCAAATACAGTTTTTCACTCTACTGCACATGCGACACCAGAAATTTGCTACTACATCAAAAACCCGTTTCAGAGGGTTTGATTTTGTTCTTCCTGTCATACTGTCATCTAATTCAAGTTCACTGCAATGACATGTAGGAGATCGGCTGATGATCTTCACCTTTTTCTTGTGCCTTGAGTTCTCTGCTAAGGTTCTGCAGTGTTCAGTCAGTTTATCTGGTCTCGCTAGTTTTTCTAGGAATCTCGGTTTGAGAAGCTCTTCCCTGCTTAGGATCACCCATTCGCTATCCAACGCGAAATCTTTCAATTGGTCACTCCGGAAGTTCTGTATCGTCGTGAGACCGAACACTTCTTCCGGTTGTGCTTCCTGAACGTGACTTATCGAGTCAATTTTCGAATTTTTCGGTTCAGATATCCTCGCGCACTTTTTTCGGAATAACCTTTTGAACCACTTCATGGTAAATCACCCTGCGGTTGCGACCCGCGTGCACAAAAGACTTGAACGGATAATTTCGCATTCACACGAACGAGATAGCCTGTGTGTTGCGCCGACGGACGCCGCGATACTAATGTTTTATCACAGCCCGGTAATGAGCCATCCAGCACGCGTAGACCTTTAGCCTTTGGGCGTAATTAATTTATTTGCAGATGTTCTCTAAGACATTATTTATTGAAGCGATAAACAGATCGCTGCGAAGTTCCCCTAGTTCTATTTTATGACAGTTTCTTAATTGATTAATTAAGTATAATATACAATTAATAACCGTGGTTACGATTAACGAGCTTTCAAACATGCGCTAGTTAGATGCTCTAGCCATATCCGTGACAAGGTCTAGATGATTTTGAACAAAGATCATCTAATTACGTAATAGAATCGCTTATCACTGTGATTATTCTAGGTTTAGGTTATTTTTCGCGATATCTGTCAACGTTTGAATTGATAAAACTATCATAGTTTATATTCTACGTAAGTTTTCTTTGTTTTGAGATTACGTAGTTGTGTAATAATTATAACGCATTATACTATTTATCAAGTGAAGATATCATGCTAGTGGTTATATAGTGAAATGATGAATAAGATCAACGTTCTGGCGGTAATCTTCTGTAAACCGGTAATGAAGATCTGGAGATCACTAGAGTACACATGTTGGCAGTAAAAGATAAAGCAAACCGACACATGACAATACATATCAGATTGATGTTATTCTCTATTGATATATAAAATAACGTCGATGATATCATAATGAAACTGACTTCGACTGTTTTCTTGAACTAGCGGTTAAGAGACTTGGCGAACAAGTGAATGTAATATGTTGTGTTTGTTATTAGTTGTTTATTTTATTTTATTTAATAGGCACACCAACAGCATACATACAGAACATGGTACAAGAGAGTTACAGGAAGATAAACTTACGCGTATGTACACCACTTATAGGTGAGCACAGCATTTATATAGATTAAGCTTAAATCGTTAATGACCATCACCCAGCATGAGCATAATCCTCCTACTTCATGTAATTCCTAGATATAATTGAGGTTGAAAAATTGTTACTGTATGGTTATTGGTATCGGGAGGCGAGTCTTAATTTACCGAGTAAGGGATCAAGTCGGTCCCTGAAGCTCTTCGCCCGTGTCGCGGTGCCGGGTCCCCGTCTTGGCAACGGAGACTCCCACTCATTTGGTTCTTCCTGCTAAGCAAAAAAAAATGGTTAGTGTGTAGAAGACTAGTCTTTGATTTTAATTTCATTTCGGCCATTTTCGACCCCGCTAATCTAATAACCCCTTGAACGCCAAGGTGAAAATACTAGACAGGGTGCTGGCATCGGGGACTACATGGCGTTTAACAACATCAGGACATATAACATTTTATCCCCGTTCTTATGTAAGATGGCGGCTTCTTTTGACACGTTAAATGCCGTTAGAAAAAATCAGTACACGTAATTATATTGTCATAAACTAATTATATAGTCTGTGGAAAATTCTTAAGATTAGATTAGATTAGAACATTTTTTATTGCACAATAAGCATATTTGTACAAAGGCGAGCTTAATACTAATGAGTAATTTTTTCCAGCTAATCTTGGGTCATTAAAGATTTTAAATAATAGTTAACAAAGAAACTAATCAGTAAAAAACTATATAATAAATATACTTGGCATTTGAAACAATCTTAGATTAATATACGAAAAAGAAGTACTCGTACCTATCATAATTTCTATTTAATTTAAAAGAAAAACAAAATATAATATAGTAGTCGTATTTCTTTTGCATAATCATGAAATATTCTGATCGGCTAGATGGCTGAAGACAAAAGGAAGTGGCGTTCCTTAGGGAAGACCTATATGCAACAATAAATGAATATAAACTGATCAACTACGTTGTACCTAAATATCCTTGGAGATTGGATGGCGATGATATTTAGTTGACTAAACTTGACTTACATTATCATATTGCTGATGGTTAGGTGGCAGAAGACCATCCCACTGCGAGCTGTCCCAAGGTTCCGAAAAGACCGTCCCGTCGTCACTTGCCTGGAATATAAGTAATTGTACAATATCTACTGAGCCCTGAAGGCTACATCTAGGTTTTATTGTCATAGCAGGTAGATTTTTAAAGGACTTTTATCTGCGGTCGTTCTGGAATGTGTTGTCAAGTTGCTCAATGAGCAGCGTCTTGAAATGGGCACTCGAAAGCGATCTCCAAGGTAAGAGTTCATTATCAATACTGCCCCATGAGTGGTTCAGCGCCTAGTTTTAGGTTCTAATAGGTACTCAATGATATTTAGTTTCAGACAGAAATTGACAGTTTATATGAGAGACATATATAAACTTACATAATATGTATCTTAAAAGAAGGGTAACGGTCAGGGTTTGTCACTTGCCATGATTCTGACAAATCTTTTTCGCTTCAGTAACGTTACATTCATTAGTCGCTGCATGCATGCACTCAAGTTTCGAGTAATTTTAGCTACTATCTAGCTAACAATCTACCTACTCCTACCAAAATTACTCCCCAGACCATAGACCAAATATTCCTTTTTTGGTCTATGCCCATACAATACAGCGTATAGAGATCACTTAATTTTTCTGATGTACCTAGATAAAAATTACCACTAGGACTTATTATGAATTATAGGTCGTGAGTCTGATTCCCACTGGAACCCGCCATACTTGATTTGTACAGATGGCCTGTGTTTGGGTGTATTTCCATGGTTGTGATGTCCTTGTCTGGTTATTGATTGCGTTTTGAGGAAGTTGATACTAGTAGAGGTCTACGAACCTGTTCAGATAAAGGTCTCAAGTCGTGGACGTTGTCGTAGCAGGAAGCTCGAGGAGGTGACCGGATTTCTTCAGGCAAAACCGCTGGCTCCGGGTTAAGATGTAGCTCCGGCAACCTGATTAGAAAAATCATTGCATACAATCCATACACAGGTGTTTGTGCTTGCTGGATTGAAGCAGCAACGTTTTTCAAGGATTGTCTAGTACAGAGTAAGCGAATTCGCCATAATTTGATTAGTATACAAAAATGGCAGGGTTCTTTTGTCAAAAATTGCACAGGGTTTTCCTAAACCTAACTGCTTCGGAAATTATATATATATAAAGCTGCAATCCGGTATACTCACTGATCTATTCATCCATACGTTTTCTCCGAAACGGTAAGATTTGGACGAAAATGATGTATGAGAAAGTTGTAGGAAATGTATGAATTACAGCCATCCTATGAAGCCGATTTTTGAATTTCGAACGCGTTCCACTACGCGAGGGTGCTAACTCTGTCGTTTACCGACCGATTTGGATGAAATTTTCACCCGGCCTTTTCTTCGACACGCCATTTTCGGTTCCGCCGACGGTCGTTCCAAATTCAAAATACCACCGGAGCTATAGCCCTCCGAAAATCGGCCTTTTTTCGACCTCTACGCAAAAAAGTCGGCAGCCAACTGGGCGCATGCCAGGGACCAGCCGTAAACGGCATCGTGTCGTCAAAGGACCCAGGTATATGAGAAAAATCCGACATTCTGACATTTCAAGATGGCGGCTGAGATATTGGCTTTCAAAGGTGTCAAATTTACTATGGAGAATTTCTACAAAAAATTTGTACTGAAAATCATCTTTTTCGTAGAAAATCTTAATTTTTTTGTACCATCGATAGAGGCTAAGCGCCAAAATGAGTACTTGGCTGAGAATGGCGTCACCACGCCGAGGTGCTGTGGCATTCCAGTTGGCCATCGACCCATTAAAGTTTGAAAATCACCCACTTTAATAGAAAAATTTCACCCGAAATAGTTATTTTCATACAAAAATGCATTTCTTTAGTACCACCGTTGGAGGCCAAAGGCCAAAACTACTACTCGGCTGGGAGCGGCTACTTAGTGCCGAGGTGCTGTGGCATTCCAGTTGGCCATCGACCCATTAAAGTTTGAAAATCACCCACTTTAATAGAAAAATTTCACCCGAAATAGTTATTTTCATACAAAAATGCATTTCTTTAGTACCACCGTTGGAGGCCAAAGGCCAAAACTACTACTCGGCTGGGAGCGGCTACTTAGTGCCGAGGTGCTGTGGCATTCCAGTTGGCCATCGACTCATTAAAGTTTGAAAATCACGCACTATAATAGAAAAATTTCACCCGAAATAGTTATTTTCATACAAAAATGCATTTCTTTAGTACCACCGACGGAGGCCAAAGGCCGAAACTACTACTCGGCTGGGAGCGGCTACTTAGTGCCGAGGTGCTGTGGCATTCCAGTTGGCCATCGACCCATTAAAGTTTGAAAATCACCCACTTTAATAGAAAAATTTCACCCGAAATAGTTATTTTCATACAAAAATGCATTTCTTTAGTACCACCGTTGGAGGCCAAAGGCCAAAACTACTACTCGGCTGGGAGCGGCTACTTAGTGCCGAGGTGCTGTGGCATTCCAGTTGGCCATCGACTCATTAAAGTTTGAAAATCACGCACTATAATAGAAAAATTTCACCCGAAATAGTTATTTTCATACAAAAATGCATTTCTTTAGTACCACCGACGGAGGCCAAAGGTCAAAAAAATTGCTCATCTGTGAATGGCATCGTGTCACGTAGATATTCAGGTCCCTGAGAAAAATCAAACATTTTGAAGTTTCTAATTGCCGGCCGAGTTATTGACGATTGATCAAGGCCAACTTTGTATGAACATTTTGTACTGAAAATCGATTTCCTATAGAAGCCCTCCGCAAGTACTGCCTGCCGCAAATACCTACCGGGTGAACGACCCGAGTCATATTATATATATATAAAGCTACAATCCGGTATACTCACTGATCTATTCATCCATACGTTTTCTCGGAAACGGTAAGATTTTGACGAAAATGATGTATGAAAAAGTTGTAGGAAATGTATGAATTACAGCCATCCTATGAAGCCGATTTTTGAATTTCGAACGCGTTCCACTACGCAAGGGTGCTAACTCTGTTGTTTATTGGCTGATTTGGATGAAATTTTGATAGAATGGTGTTATAGTGATCCGATTGAAAAAAAAAATTTTGGTTGTTCGAAATTCAAAATGGCGGCGCAGATATAGCCGACCGAAAAATCGACCTTTGCGCAAAAAAGTCGGCAGCCAACTGGGCATATGCTGGAGATATGCCGTGAGCGGCATCGCGTTGCCAAAGAACCCAGGTATATGAGAAAAATCCGACATCTTGGAATTTCAAGATGGCGGCCGAGATATTGATGATTGAAAATGACAAATTTTTGTATGGAGATTTAGTACTAAAATTGACTTTTCAACAGAGAAATGGGACAAACTTGCGAGGCCGGAGGCCGAGCTCCGCGAAGCGGGAACAAAAAGTTCTGCCGCGGCGAGGCCGAAGGCCGAGCTCCGTTTAGGCCGAGGCCGAAGGCCGAGACGATTCAGATTACAGCGCACAAGTACCAGCGCAAAAGCAAAAAGGGACAAACTTGCGAGGCCGGAGGCCGAGCTCCGCGAAGCGGGCACGAGGAACTCCGCCGCGGCGAGGCCGAAGGCCGAGCTCCGTTTAGGCCGAGGCCGAAGGCCGAGACGATTCAGGTTACGGCGCACAAGTACCAGCGCAAAAGCAAAATGGGACAAACTTGCGAGGCCGGAGGCCGAGCTCCGCGAAGCGGGCACGAGGAACCTCGCCGCGGCGAGGCCGAAGGCCGAGCTCCGTCCAGGCCGAGGCCGAAGGCCGAGACCGTTCAATTTACGGTGCATAAGTACCAGCGCAAGAGCAAAGAGGGACAAACTTGCGAGGCCGGAGGCCGAGCTCCGCGGAGCGGGCACGAGGAACCCCGCCGCGGCGAGGCCGAAGGCCGAGCTCCGTCCAGGCCGAGGCCGAAGGCCGAGACCATACATGTTCCCATGCAACAATTCACTACAATAAGTGTCTAGCGAGGCCCTAGGCCGAGCGCCGCGGAGAGCGGAGCTCGGAGCGGCTGGGGGTTGGCGCGCGTAAGCGCGCAGGGGGCTCGCCCCCTAGTTATTATATATATATAAAGCTACAATCCGGTATACTCACTGATCTATTCATCCATACGTTTTCTCGGAAACGGTAAGATTTTGACGAAAATGATGTATGAAAAAGTTGTAGGAAATGTATGAATTACAGCCATCCTATGAAGCCGATTTTTGAATTTCGAACGCGTTCCACTACGCAAGGGTGCTAACTCTGTTGTTTATTGGCTGATTTGGATGAAATTTTGATAGAATGGTGTTATAGTGATCCGATTGAAAAAAAAAATTTTGGTTGTTCGAAATTCAAAATGGCGGCGCAGATATAGCCGACCGAAAAATCGACCTTTGCGCAAAAAAGTCGGCAGCCAACTGGGCATATGCTGGAGATATGCCGTGAGCGGCATCGCGTTGCCAAAGAACCCAGGTATATGAGAAAAATCCGACATCTTGGAATTTCAAGATGGCGGCCGAGATATTGATGATTGAAAATGACAAATTTTTGTATGGAGATTTAGTACTAAAATTGACTTTTCAACAGAGAAATGGGACAAACTTGCGAGGCCGGAGGCCGAGCTCCGCGAAGCGGGAACAAAAAGTTCTGCCGCGGCGAGGCCGAAGGCCGAGCTCCGTTTAGGCCGAGGCCGAAGGCCGAGACGATTCAGATTACAGCGCACAAGTACCAGCGCAAAAGCAAAAAGGGACAAACTTGCGAGGCCGGAGGCCGAGCTCCGCGAAGCGGGCACGAGGAACTCCGCCGCGGCGAGGCCGAAGGCCGAGCTCCGTTTAGGCCGAGGCCGAAGGCCGAGACGATTCAGGTTACGGCGCACAAGTACCAGCGCAAAAGCAAAATGGGACAAACTTGCGAGGCCGGAGGCCGAGCTCCGCGAAGCGGGCACGAGGAACCTCGCCGCGGCGAGGCCGAAGGCCGAGCTCCGTCCAGGCCGAGGCCGAAGGCCGAGACCGTTCAATTTACGGTGCATAAGTACCAGCGCAAGAGCAAAGAGGGACAAACTTGCGAGGCCGGAGGCCGAGCTCCGCGGAGCGGGCACGAGGAACCCCGCCGCGGCGAGGCCGAAGGCCGAGCTCCGTCCAGGCCGAGGCCGAAGGCCGAGACCATACATGTTCCCATGCAACAATTCACTACAATAAGTGTCTAGCGAGGCCCTAGGCCGAGCGCCGCGGAGAGCGCAGCTCGGAGCGGCTGGGGGTTGGCGCGCGTAAGCGCGCAGGGGGCTCGCCCCCTAGTTATATATATATAAAGCTACAATGCGATATACTCACTGATCTATTCATCCATACGTTTTCTCCGAAACGGTAAGATTTGGACGAAAATGATGTATGAGAAAGTTGTAGGAAATGTATGAATTACAGCCATCCTATGAAGCCGATTTTTGAATTTCGAACGCGTTCCACTACGCGAGGGTGCTAACTCTGTCGTTTACCGACCGATTTGGATGAAATTTTCACCCGGCCTTTTCTTCGACACGCCATTTTCGGTTCCGCCGACGGTCGTTCCAAATTCAAAATACCACCGGAGCTATAGCCCTCCGAAAATCGGCCTTTTTTCGACCTCTACGCAAAAAAGTCGGCAGCCAACTGGGCGCATGCCAGGGACCGGCCGTAAACGGCATCGTGTCGTCAAAGGACCCAGGTATATGAGAAAAATCCGACATTCTGACATTTCAAGATGGCGGCCGAGATATTGGCTTTCAAAGGTGTCAAATTTACTATGGAGAATTTCTACAAAAAATTTGTACTGAAAATCATCTTTTTCGTAGAAAATCTTAATTTTTTTGTACCATCGACAGAGGCTAAGCGCCAAAATGAGTACTTGGCTGAGAATGGCGTCACCACGCCGAGGTGCTGTGGCATTCCAGTTGGCCATCGACCCATTAAAGTTTGAAAATCACCCACTTTAATAGAAAATTTTCACCCAAAATAGTTATTTTCATACAAAAATGCATTTCTTTAGTACCACCGACGGAGGCCAAAGGCCGAAACTACTACTCGGCTGGGAGCGGCTACTCAGTGCCGAGGTGCTGTGGCATTCCAGTTGGCCATCGACTCATTAAAGTTTGAAAATCACGCACTATAATAGAAAAATTTCACCCGAAATAGTTATTTTCATACAAAAATGCGTTTCTTTAGTACCACCGACGGAGGCCAAAGGCCGAAACTACTACTTGGCTGGGAGCGGCTACTCAGTGCCGAGGTGCTGTAGCATTCCAGTTGGCCATCGACCCATTAAAGTTTGAAAATCACCCACTTTAATAGAAAATTTTCACCCGAAATAGTTATTTTCATACAAAAATGCATTTCTTTAGTACCACCGACGGAGGCCAAAGGCCGAAACTACTACTCGGCTAGGAGCGGCTACTTAGTGCCGAGGTGCTGTGGCATTCCAGTTGGCCATCGACTCATTAAAGTTTGAAAATCACACACTATAATAGAAAAATTTCACCCGAAATAGTTATTTTCATACAAAAATGCATTTCTTTAGTACCACCGACGGAGGCCAAAGGCCGAAACTACTACTCGGGTGGGAGCGGCTACTTAGTGCCGAGGTGCTGTGGCATTCCAGTTGGCCATCGACTCATTAAAGTTTGGAAAATCACCCACTTTAATAGAAAATTTTCACCCGAAATAGGATTTTTCATACAAAAATGCATTTCTTTAGTACCACCGACGGAGGCCAAAGGCCGAAACTACTACTCGGCTGGGAGCGGCTACTTAGTGCCGAGGTGCTGTGGCATTCCAGTTGGCCATCGACTCATTAAAGTTTGGAAAATCACCCACTTTAATAGAAAAAAAACACCCGAAATAGGATTTTTCATACAAAAATGCATTTTTTTAGTACCACAGGTGGAGGCCAAAGGCCAAAAAAATTGCTCATCTGTGAATGGCATCGTGTCACGTAGATATTCAGGTCCCTGAGAAAAATCAAACATTTTGAAATTTCTAATTGCCGGCCGAGTTATTGACGATTGATGAAGGCCAACTTTGTATGAACATTTTGTACTGAAAATCGATTTCCTATAGAAGCCCTCCGCAAGTACTGCCTGCCGCAAATACCTACCGGGTGAACGACCCGAGTCATATATATTATATTATATATTATATTATATATATATAAAGCTGCAATCCGGTATACTCACTGATCTATTCATCCATACGTTTTCTCCGAAACGGTAAGATTTGGACGAAAATGATGTATGAGAAAGTTGTAGGAAATGTATGAATTACAGCCATCCTATGAAGCCGATTTTTGAATTTCGAACGCGTTCCACTACGCGAGGGTGCTAACTCTGTCGTTTACCGACCGATTTGGATGAAATTTTCACCCGGCCTTTTCTTCGACACGCCATTTTCGGTTCCGCCGACGGTCGTTCCAAATTCAAAATACCACCGGAGCTATAGCCCTCCGAAAATCGGCCTTTTTTCGACCTCTACGCAAAAAAGTCGGCAGCCAACTGGGCGCATGCCAGGGACCAGCCGTAAACGGCATCGTGTCGTCAAAGGACCCAGGTATATGAGAAAAATCCGACATTCTGACATTTCAAGATGGCGGCTGAGATATTGGCTTTCAAAGGTGTCAAATTTACTATGGAGAATTTCTACAAAAAATTTGTACTGAAAATCATCTTTTTCGTAGAAAATCTTAATTTTTTTGTACCATCGATAGAGGCTAAGCGCCAAAATGAGTACTTGGCTGAGAATGGCGTCACCACGCCGAGGTGCTGTGGCATTCCAGTTGGCCATCGACCCATTAAAGTTTGAAAATCACCCACTTTAATAGAAAATTTTCACCCAAAATAGTTATTTTCATAGAAAAATGCATTTCTTTAGTACCACCGACGGAGGCCAAAGGCCGAAACTACTACTCGGCTGGGAGCGGCTACTTAGTGCCGAGGTGCTGGAGCATTCCAGTTGGCCATCGACCCATTACAGTTTGAAAATCACGCACTTTAATAGAAAATTTTCACCCGAAATAGGATTTTTCATACAAAAATGCATTTCTTTAGTACCACCGACGGAGGCCAAAGGCCGAAACTACTACTCGGCTGGGAGCGGCTACTTAGTGCCGAGGTGCTGTGGCATTCCAGTTGGCCATCGACTCATCAAAGTTTGAAAATCACGCACTTTAATAGAAAAATTTCACCCGAAATAGGACTTTTCATACAAAAATGCATTTCTTTAGTACCACCGACGGAGGCCAAAGGCCAAAACTACTACTCGGCTGGGAGCGGCTACTTAGTGCCGAGGTGCTGTGGCATTCCAGTTGGCCATCGACTCATCAAAGTTTGAAAATCACGCACTTTAATAGAAAAATTTCACCCGAAATAGGACTTTTCATACAAAAATGCATTTCTTTAGTACCACCGACGGAGGCCAAAGGTCAAAAAAATTGCTCATCTGTGAATGGCATCGTGTCACGTAGATATTCAGGTCCCTGAGAAAAATCAAACATTTTGAAGTTTCTAATTGCCGGCCGAGTTATTGACGATTGATCAAGGCCAACTTTGTATGAACATTTTGTACTGAAAATCGATTTCCTATAGAAGCCCTCCGCAAGTACTGCCTGCCGCAAATACCTACCGGGTGAACGACCCGAGTCATTATATATATATAAAGCTGCAATCCGGTATACTCACTGATCTATTCATCCATACGTTTTCTCCGAAACGGTAAGATTTGGACGAAAATGATGTATGAGAAAGTTGTAGGAAATGTATGAATTACAGCCATCCTATGAAGCCGATTTTTGAATTTCGAACGCGTTCCACTACGCGAGGGTGCTAACTCTGTCGTTTACCGACCGATTTGGATGAAATTTTCACCCGGCCTTTTCTTCGACACGCCATTTTCGGTTCCGCCGACGGTCGTTCCAAATTCAAAATACCACCGGAGCTATAGCCCTCCGAAAATCGGCCTTTTTTCGACCTCTACGCAAAAAAGTCGGCAGCCAACTGGGCGCATGCCAGGGACCAGCCGTAAACGGCATCGTGTCGTCAAAGGACCCAGGTATATGAGAAAAATCCGACATTCTGACATTTCAAGATGGCGGCTGAGATATTGGCTTTCAAAGGTGTCAAATTTACTATGGAGAATTTCTACAAAAAATTTGTACTGAAAATCATCTTTTTCGTAGAAAATCTTAATTTTTTTGTACCATCGATAGAGGCTAAGCGCCAAAATGAGTACTTGGCTGAGAATGGCGTCACCACGCCGAGGTGCTGTGGCATTCCAGTTGGCCATCGACCCATTAAAGTTTGAAAATCACCCACTTTAATAGAAAAATTTCACCCGAAATAGTTATTTTCATACAAAAATGCATTTCTTTAGTACCACCGTTGGAGGCCAAAGGCCAAAACTACTACTCGGCTGGGAGCGGCTACTTAGTGCCGAGGTGCTGTGGCATTCCAGTTGGCCATCGAACCATTAAAGTTTGAAAATCACCCACTTTAATAGAAAAATTTCACCCGAAATAGTTATTTTCATACAAAAATGCATTTCTTTAGTACCACCGTTGGAGGCCAAAGGCCAAAACTACTACTCGGCTGGGAGCGGCTACTTAGTGCCGAGGTGCTGTGGCATTCCAGTTGGCCATCGACCCATTAAAGTTTGAAAATCACCTACTTTAATAGAAAAATTTCACCCGAAATAGTTATTTTCATACAAAAATGCATTTCTTTAGTACCACCGACGGAGGCCAAAGGCCGAAACTACTACTCGGCTGGGAGCGGCTACTTAGTGCCGAGGTGCTGTGGCATTCCAGTTGGCCATCGACTCATTAAAGTTTGAAAATCACGCACTATAATAGAAAAATTTCACCCGAAATAGTTATTTTCATACAAAAATGCATTTCTTTAGTACCATCGACGGAGGCCAAAGGTCAAAAAAATTGCTCATCTGTGAATGGCATCGTGTCACGTAGATATTCAGGTCCCTGAGAAAAATCAAACATTTTGAAGTTTCTAATTGCCGGCCGAGTTATTGACGATTGATCAAGGCCAACTTTGTATGAACATTTTGTACTGAAAATCGATTTCCTATAGAAGCCCTCCGCAAGTACTGCCTGCCGCAAATACCTACCGGGTGAACGACCCGAGTCATTATATATATATAAAGCTGCAATCCGGTATACTCACTGATCTATTCATCCATACGTTTTCTCCGAAACGGTAAGATTTGGACGAAAATGATGTATGAGAAAGTTGTAGGAAATGTATGAATTACAGCCATCCTATGAAGCCGATTTTTGAATTTCGAACGCGTTCCACTACGCGAGGGTGCTAACTCTGTCGTTTACCGACCGATTTGGATGAAATTTTCACCCGGCCTTTTCTTCGACACGCCATTTTCGGTTCCGCCGACGGTCGTTCCAAATTCAAAATACCACCGGAGCTATAGCCCTCCGAAAATCGGCCTTTTTTCGACCTCTACGCAAAAAAGTCGGCAGCCAACTGGGCGCATGCCAGGGACCAGCCGTAAACGGCATCGTGTCGTCAAAGGACCCAGGTATATGAGAAAAATCCGACATTCTGACATTTCAAGATGGCGGCTGAGATATTGGCTTTCAAAGGTGTCAAATTTACTATGGAGAATTTCTACAAAAAATTTGTACTGAAAATCATCTTTTTCGTAGAAAATCTTAATTTTTTTGTACCATCGATAGAGGCTAAGCGCCAAAATGAGTACTTGGCTGAGAATGGCGTCACCACGCCGAGGTGCTGTGGCATTCCAGTTGGCCATCGACCCATTAAAGTTTGAAAATCACCCACTTTAATAGAAAAATTTCACCCGAAATAGTTATTTTCATACAAAAATGCATTTCTTTAGTACCACCGTTGGAGGCCAAAGGCCAAAACTACTACTCGGCTGGGAGCGGCTACTTAGTGCCGAGGTGCTGTGGCATTCCAGTTGGCCATCGAACCATTAAAGTTTGAAAATCACCCACTTTAATAGAAAAATTTCACCCGAAATAGTTATTTTCATACAAAAATGCATTTCTTTAGTACCACCGTTGGAGGCCAAAGGCCAAAACTACTACTCGGCTGGGAGCGGCTACTTAGTGCCGAGGTGCTGTGGCATTCCAGTTGGCCATCGACCCATTAAAGTTTGAAAATCACCTACTTTAATAGAAAAATTTCACCCGAAATAGTTATTTTCATACAAAAATGCATTTCTTTAGTACCACCGACGGAGGCCAAAGGCCGAAACTACTACTCGGCTGGGAGCGGCTACTTAGTGCCGAGGTGCTGTGGCATTCCAGTTGGCCATCGACTCATTAAAGTTTGAAAATCACGCACTATAATAGAAAAATTTCACCCGAAATAGTTATTTTCATACAAAAATGCATTTCTTTAGTACCACCGACGGAGGCCAAAGGTCAAAAAAATTGCTCATCTGTGAATGGCATCGTGTCACGTAGATATTCAGGTCCCTGAGAAAAATCAAACATTTTGAAGTTTCTAATTGCCGGCCGAGTTATTGACGATTGATCAAGGCCAACTTTGTATGAACATTTTGTACTGAAAATCGATTTCCTATAGAAGCCCTCCGCAAGTACTGCCTGCCGCAAATACCTACCGGGTGAACGACCCGAGTCATTATTATATATATATAAAGCTGCAATCCGGTATACTCACTGATCTATTCATCCATACGTTTTCTCCGAAACGGTAAGATTTGGACGAAAATGATGTATGAGAAAGTTGTAGGAAATGTATGAATTACAGCCATCCTATGAAGCCGATTTTTGAATTTCGAACGCGTTCCACTACGCGAGGGTGCTAACTCTGTCGTTTACCGACCGATTTGGATGAAATTTTCACCCGGCCTTTTCTTCGACACGCCATTTTCGGTTCCGCCGACGGTCGTTCCAAATTCAAAATACCACCGGAGCTATAGCTCTCCGAAAATCGGCCTTTTTTCGACCTCTACGCAAAAAAGTCGGCAGCCAACTGGGCGCATGCCAGGGACCAGCCGTAAACGGCATCGTGTCGTCAAAGGACCCAGGTATATGAGAAAAATCCGACATTCTGACATTTCAAGATGGCGGCTGAGATATTGGCTTTCAAAGGTGTCAAATTTACTATGGAGAATTTCTACAAAAAATTTGTACTGAAAATCATCTTTTTCGTAGAAAATCTTAATTTTTTTGTACCATCGATAGAGGCTAAGCGCCAAAATGAGTACTTGGCTGAGAATGGCGTCACCACGCCGAGGTGCTGTGGCATTCCAGTTGGCCATCGACCCATTAAAGTTTGAAAATCACCCACTTTAATAGAAAAATTTCACCCGAAATAGTTATTTTCATACAAAAATGCATTTCTTTAGTACCACCGTTGGAGGCCAAAGGCCAAAACTACTACTCGGCTGGGAGCGGCTACTTAGTGCCGAGGTGCTGTGGCATTCCAGTTGGCCATCGACCCATTAAAGTTTGAAAATCAACCACTTTAATAGAAAAATTTCACCCGAAATAGTTATTTTCATACAAAAATGCATTTCTTTAGTACCACCGTTGGAGGCCAAAGGCCAAAACTACTACTCGGCTGGGAGCGGCTACTTAGTGCCGAGGTGCTGTGGCATTCCAGTTGGCCATCGACTCATTAAAGTTTGAAAATCACGATGTATGAGAAAGTTGTAGGAAATGTATGAATTACAGCCATCCTATGAAGCCGATTTTTGAATTTCGAACACGTTCCACTACGCGAGGGTGCTAACTCTGGCGTTTACCGACCGATTTGGATGAAAATTTGATAGAATGGTGATTTAGTAATCCGATTGAAAAAAAAAATTTTGGTTGTTCGAAATTCAAAATGGCGGCGCAGATATAGCCGACCCAAAAATCGACCTTTGCGCAAAAAAGTCGGCAGCCAACTGGGCATATGCTGGAGATATGCCGTAAACGGCATCGCGTTGCCAAAGGACCCAGGTATATGAGAAAAATCCGACATCTTGGAATTTCAAGATGGCGTCCGAGATATTGATGATTGAAAATGACAAATTTTTGTATGGAGATTTAGTACTAAAATTGACTTTTCAATAGAGAAATGAGACAAACTTGCGAGGCCGGAGGCCGAGCTTCGCGAAGCGGGCACAAAAAGTTCTGCCGCGGCGAGGCCGAAGGCCGAGCTCCGTTTTGGCCGAGGCCAAAGGCCGAGACCATACAAATTGCGGCGCACAAGTACCAGCGCAAGAGCAAAAAGGGACAAACTTGCGAGGCCGCAGGCCGAGCTCCGCGGAGCGGGCACGAGAAATCCCGCCGCGGCGAGGCCGAAGGCCGAGCTCCGTCCAGGCCGAGGCCGAAGGCCGAGAACGTTCAGGTTACGGCGGACAAGTACCAGCGCAAGAGCAAAGAGGGACAAACTTGCGAGGCCGAAGGCCGAGCTCCGCGGAGCGGGCACTAAGAACCCCGCTGCGGTGAGGCCGAAGGCCGAGCTTCGTCCAGGCCGAGGCCGAAGGCCGAGACCGTTTAGTTTACGGCACACAAGTGCCAGCGCAAGAGCAAAAAGAGACAAACTTGCGAGGCCGGAGGCCGAGCTCCGCGGAGCGGGCACGAGAAACCCCGCCGCGGCGAGGCCGAAGGCCGAGCTCCGTCCAGGCCGAGGCCGAAGGCCGAGACCATACATGTTCCCATGCAACAATTCCCTACAATAAGTGTCTAGCGAGGCCCTAGGCCGAGCGCCGCGGAGAGCGCAGCTCGGAGCGGCTGGGGGTTGGCGCGCGTAAGCGCGCAGGGGGCTCGCCCCCTAGTTATATATATATAAAGCTGCAATCCGGTATACTCACTGATCTATTCATCCATACGTTTTCTCCGAAACGGTAAGATTTGGACGAAAATGATGTATGAGAAAGTTGTAGGAAATGTATGAATTACAGCCATCCTATGAAGCCGATTTTTGAATTTCGAACGCGTTCCACTACGCGAGGGTGCTAACTCTGTCGTTTACCGACCGATTTGGATGAAATTTTCACCCGGCCTTTTCTTCGACACGCCATTTTCGGTTCCGCCGACGGTCGTTCCAAATTCAAAATACCACCGGAGCTATAGCCCTCCGAAAATCGGCCTTTTTTCGACCTCTACGCAAAAAAGTCGGCAGCCAACTGGGCGCATGCCAGGGACCAGCCGTAAACGGCATCGTGTCGTCAAAGGACCCAGGTATATGAGAAAAATCCGACATTCTGACATTTCAAGATGGCGGCTGAGATATTGGCTTTCAAAGGTGTCAAATTTACTATGGAGAATTTCTACAAAAAATTTGTACTGAAAATCATCTTTTTCGTAGAAAATCTTAATTTTTTTGTACCATCGATAGAGGCTAAGCGCCAAAATGAGTACTTGGCTGAGAATGGCGTCACCACGCCGAGGTGCTGTGGCATTCCAGTTGGCCATCGACCCATTAAAGTTTGAAAATCACCCACTTTAATAGAAAAATTTCACCCGAAATAGTTATTTTCATACAAAAATGCATTTCTTTAGTACCACCGTTGGAGGCCAAAGGCCAAAACTACTACTCGGCTGGGAGCGGCTACTTAGTGCCGAGGTGCTGTGGCATTCCAGTTGGCCATCGAACCATTAAAGTTTGAAAATCACCCACTTTAATAGAAAAATTTCACCCGAAATAGTTATTTTCATACAAAAATGCATTTCTTTAGTACCACCGTTGGAGGCCAAAGGCCAAAACTACTACTCGGCTGGGAGCGGCTACTTAGTGCCGAGGTGCTGTGGCATTCCAGTTGGCCATCGACCCATTAAAGTTTGAAAATCACCTACTTTAATAGAAAAATTTCACCCGAAATAGTTATTTTCATACAAAAATGCATTTCTTTAGTACCACCGACGGAGGCCAAAGGCCGAAACTACTACTCGGCTGGGAGCGGCTACTTAGTGCCGAGGTGCTGTGGCATTCCAGTTGGCCATCGACTCATTAAAGTTTGAAAATCACGCACTATAATAGAAAAATTTCACCCGAAATAGTTATTTTCATACAAAAATGCATTTCTTTAGTACCATCGACGGAGGCCAAAGGTCAAAAAAATTGCTCATCTGTGAATGGCATCGTGTCACGTAGATATTCAGGTCCCTGAGAAAAATCAAACATTTTGAAGTTTCTAATTGCCGGCCGAGTTATTGACGATTGATCAAGGCCAACTTTGTATGAACATTTTGTACTGAAAATCGATTTCCTATAGAAGCCCTCCGCAAGTACTGCCTGCCGCAAATACCTACCGGGTGAACGACCCGAGTCATTATATATATATAAAGCTGCAATCCGGTATACTCACTGATCTATTCATCCATACGTTTTCTCCGAAACGGTAAGATTTGGACGAAAATGATGTATGAGAAAGTTGTAGGAAATGTATGAATTACAGCCATCCTATGAAGCCGATTTTTGAATTTCGAACGCGTTCCACTACGCGAGGGTGCTAACTCTGTCGTTTACCGACCGATTTGGATGAAATTTTCACCCGGCCTTTTCTTCGACACGCCATTTTCGGTTCCGCCGACGGTCGTTCCAAATTCAAAATACCACCGGAGCTATAGCCCTCCGAAAATCGGCCTTTTTTCGACCTCTACGCAAAAAAGTCGGCAGCCAACTGGGCGCATGCCAGGGACCAGCCGTAAACGGCATCGTGTCGTCAAAGGACCCAGGTATATGAGAAAAATCCGACATTCTGACATTTCAAGATGGCGGCTGAGATATTGGCTTTCAAAGGTGTCAAATTTACTATGGAGAATTTCTACAAAAAATTTGTACTGAAAATCATCTTTTTCGTAGAAAATCTTAATTTTTTTGTACCATCGATAGAGGCTAAGCGCCAAAATGAGTACTTGGCTGAGAATGGCGTCACCACGCCGAGGTGCTGTGGCATTCCAGTTGGCCATCGACCCATTAAAGTTTGAAAATCACCCACTTTAATAGAAAAATTTCACCCGAAATAGTTATTTTCATACAAAAATGCATTTCTTTAGTACCACCGTTGGAGGCCAAAGGCCAAAACTACTACTCGGCTGGGAGCGGCTACTTAGTGCCGAGGTGCTGTGGCATTCCAGTTGGCCATCGAACCATTAAAGTTTGAAAATCACCCACTTTAATAGAAAAATTTCACCCGAAATAGTTATTTTCATACAAAAATGCATTTCTTTAGTACCACCGTTGGAGGCCAAAGGCCAAAACTACTACTCGGCTGGGAGCGGCTACTTAGTGCCGAGGTGCTGTGGCATTCCAGTTGGCCATCGACCCATTAAAGTTTGAAAATCACCTACTTTAATAGAAAAATTTCACCCGAAATAGTTATTTTCATACAAAAATGCATTTCTTTAGTACCACCGACGGAGGCCAAAGGCCGAAACTACTACTCGGCTGGGAGCGGCTACTTAGTGCCGAGGTGCTGTGGCATTCCAGTTGGCCATCGACTCATTAAAGTTTGAAAATCACGCACTATAATAGAAAAATTTCACCCGAAATAGTTATTTTCATACAAAAATGCATTTCTTTAGTACCACCGACGGAGGCCAAAGGTCAAAAAAATTGCTCATCTGTGAATGGCATCGTGTCACGTAGATATTCAGGTCCCTGAGAAAAATCAAACATTTTGAAGTTTCTAATTGCCGGCCGAGTTATTGACGATTGATCAAGGCCAACTTTGTATGAACATTTTGTACTGAAAATCGATTTCCTATAGAAGCCCTCCGCAAGTACTGCCTGCCGCAAATACCTACCGGGTGAACGACCCGAGTCATTATTATATATATATAAAGCTGCAATCCGGTATACTCACTGATCTATTCATCCATACGTTTTCTCCGAAACGGTAAGATTTGGACGAAAATGATGTATGAGAAAGTTGTAGGAAATGTATGAATTACAGCCATCCTATGAAGCCGATTTTTGAATTTCGAACGCGTTCCACTACGCGAGGGTGCTAACTCTGTCGTTTACCGACCGATTTGGATGAAATTTTCACCCGGCCTTTTCTTCGACACGCCATTTTCGGTTCCGCCGACGGTCGTTCCAAATTCAAAATACCACCGGAGCTATAGCTCTCCGAAAATCGGCCTTTTTTCGACCTCTACGCAAAAAAGTCGGCAGCCAACTGGGCGCATGCCAGGGACCAGCCGTAAACGGCATCGTGTCGTCAAAGGACCCAGGTATATGAGAAAAATCCGACATTCTGACATTTCAAGATGGCGGCTGAGATATTGGCTTTCAAAGGTGTCAAATTTACTATGGAGAATTTCTACAAAAAATTTGTACTGAAAATCATCTTTTTCGTAGAAAATCTTAATTTTTTTGTACCATCGATAGAGGCTAAGCGCCAAAATGAGTACTTGGCTGAGAATGGCGTCACCACGCCGAGGTGCTGTGGCATTCCAGTTGGCCATCGACCCATTAAAGTTTGAAAATCACCCACTTTAATAGAAAAATTTCACCCGAAATAGTTATTTTCATACAAAAATGCATTTCTTTAGTACCACCGTTGGAGGCCAAAGGCCAAAACTACTACTCGGCTGGGAGCGGCTACTTAGTGCCGAGGTGCTGTGGCATTCCAGTTGGCCATCGACCCATTAAAGTTTGAAAATCAACCACTTTAATAGAAAAATTTCACCCGAAATAGTTATTTTCATACAAAAATGCATTTCTTTAGTACCACCGTTGGAGGCCAAAGGCCAAAACTACTACTCGGCTGGGAGCGGCTACTTAGTGCCGAGGTGCTGTGGCATTCCAGTTGGCCATCGACTCATTAAAGTTTGAAAATCACGATGTATGAGAAAGTTGTAGGAAATGTATGAATTACAGCCATCCTATGAAGCCGATTTTTGAATTTCGAACACGTTCCACTACGCGAGGGTGCTAACTCTGGCGTTTACCGACCGATTTGGATGAAAATTTGATAGAATGGTGATTTAGTAATCCGATTGAAAAAAAAAATTTTGGTTGTTCGAAATTCAAAATGGCGGCGCAGATATAGCCGACCCAAAAATCGACCTTTGCGCAAAAAAGTCGGCAGCCAACTGGGCATATGCTGGAGATATGCCGTAAACGGCATCGCGTTGCCAAAGGACCCAGGTATATGAGAAAAATCCGACATCTTGGAATTTCAAGATGGCGTCCGAGATATTGATGATTGAAAATGACAAATTTTTGTATGGAGATTTAGTACTAAAATTGACTTTTCAATAGAGAAATGAGACAAACTTGCGAGGCCGGAGGCCGAGCTTCGCGAAGCGGGCACAAAAAGTTCTGCCGCGGCGAGGCCGAAGGCCGAGCTCCGTTTTGGCCGAGGCCAAAGGCCGAGACCATACAAATTGCGGCGCACAAGTACCAGCGCAAGAGCAAAAAGGGACAAACTTGCGAGGCCGCAGGCCGAGCTCCGCGGAGCGGGCACGAGAAATCCCGCCGCGGCGAGGCCGAAGGCCGAGCTCCGTCCAGGCCGAGGCCGAAGGCCGAGAACGTTCAGGTTACGGCGGACAAGTACCAGCGCAAGAGCAAAGAGGGACAAACTTGCGAGGCCGAAGGCCGAGCTCCGCGGAGCGGGCACTAAGAACCCCGCTGCGGTGAGGCCGAAGGCCGAGCTTCGTCCAGGCCGAGGCCGAAGGCCGAGACCGTTTAGTTTACGGCACACAAGTGCCAGCGCAAGAGCAAAAAGAGACAAACTTGCGAGGCCGGAGGCCGAGCTCCGCGGAGCGGGCACGAGAAACCCCGCCGCGGCGAGGCCGAAGGCCGAGCTCCGTCCAGGCCGAGGCCGAAGGCCGAGACCATACATGTTCCCATGCAACAATTCCCTACAATAAGTGTCTAGCGAGGCCCTAGGCCGAGCGCCGCGGAGAGCGCAGCTCGGAGCGGCTGGGGGTTGGCGCGCGTAAGCGCGCAGGGGGCTCGCCCCCTAGTTATATATATATAAAGCTGCAATCCGGTATACTCACTGATCTATTCATCCATACGTTTTCTCCGAAACGGTAAGATTTGGACGAAAATGATGTATGAGAAAGTTGTAGGAAATGTATGAATTACAGCCATCCTATGAAGCCGATTTTTGAATTTCGAACGCGTTCCACTACGCGAGGGTGCTAACTCTGTCGTTTACCGACCGATTTGGATGAAATTTTCACCCGGCCTTTTCTTCGACACGCCATTTTCGGTTCCGCCGACGGTCGTTCCAAATTCAAAATACCACCGGAGCTATAGCCCTCCGAAAATCGGCCTTTTTTCGACCTCTACGCAAAAAAGTCGGCAGCCAACTGGGCGCATGCCAGGGACCAGCCGTAAACGGCATCGTGTCGTCAAAGGACCCAGGTATATGAGAAAAATCCGACATTCTGACATTTCAAGATGGCGGCTGAGATATTGGCTTTCAAAGGTGTCAAATTTACTATGGAGAATTTCTACAAAAAATTTGTACTGAAAATCATCTTTTTCGTAGAAAATCTTAATTTTTTTGTACCATCGATAGAGGCTAAGCGCCAAAATGAGTACTTGGCTGAGAATGGCGTCACCACGCCGAGGTGCTGTGGCATTCCAGTTGGCCATCGACCCATTAAAGTTTGAAAATCACCCACTTTAATAGAAAAATTTCACCCGAAATAGTTATTTTCATACAAAAATGCATTTCTTTAGTACCACCGTTGGAGGCCAAAGGCCAAAACTACTACTCGGCTGGGAGCGGCTACTTAGTGCCGAGGTGCTGTGGCATTCCAGTTGGCCATCGAACCATTAAAGTTTGAAAATCACCCACTTTAATAGAAAAATTTCACCCGAAATAGTTATTTTCATACAAAAATGCATTTCTTTAGTACCACCGTTGGAGGCCAAAGGCCAAAACTACTACTCGGCTGGGAGCGGCTACTTAGTGCCGAGGTGCTGTGGCATTCCAGTTGGCCATCGACCCATTAAAGTTTGAAAATCACCTACTTTAATAGAAAAATTTCACCCGAAATAGTTATTTTCATACAAAAATGCATTTCTTTAGTACCACCGACGGAGGCCAAAGGCCGAAACTACTACTCGGCTGGGAGCGGCTACTTAGTGCCGAGGTGCTGTGGCATTCCAGTTGGCCATCGACTCATTAAAGTTTGAAAATCACGCACTATAATAGAAAAATTTCACCCGAAATAGTTATTTTCATACAAAAATGCATTTCTTTAGTACCATCGACGGAGGCCAAAGGTCAAAAAAATTGCTCATCTGTGAATGGCATCGTGTCACGTAGATATTCAGGTCCCTGAGAAAAATCAAACATTTTGAAGTTTCTAATTGCCGGCCGAGTTATTGACGATTGATCAAGGCCAACTTTGTATGAACATTTTGTACTGAAAATCGATTTCCTATAGAAGCCCTCCGCAAGTACTGCCTGCCGCAAATACCTACCGGGTGAACGACCCGAGTCATTATATATATATAAAGCTGCAATCCGGTATACTCACTGATCTATTCATCCATACGTTTTCTCCGAAACGGTAAGATTTGGACGAAAATGATGTATGAGAAAGTTGTAGGAAATGTATGAATTACAGCCATCCTATGAAGCCGATTTTTGAATTTCGAACGCGTTCCACTACGCGAGGGTGCTAACTCTGTCGTTTACCGACCGATTTGGATGAAATTTTCACCCGGCCTTTTCTTCGACACGCCATTTTCGGTTCCGCCGACGGTCGTTCCAAATTCAAAATACCACCGGAGCTATAGCCCTCCGAAAATCGGCCTTTTTTCGACCTCTACGCAAAAAAGTCGGCAGCCAACTGGGCGCATGCCAGGGACCAGCCGTAAACGGCATCGTGTCGTCAAAGGACCCAGGTATATGAGAAAAATCCGACATTCTGACATTTCAAGATGGCGGCTGAGATATTGGCTTTCAAAGGTGTCAAATTTACTATGGAGAATTTCTACAAAAAATTTGTACTGAAAATCATCTTTTTCGTAGAAAATCTTAATTTTTTTGTACCATCGATAGAGGCTAAGCGCCAAAATGAGTACTTGGCTGAGAATGGCGTCACCACGCCGAGGTGCTGTGGCATTCCAGTTGGCCATCGACCCATTAAAGTTTGAAAATCACCCACTTTAATAGAAAAATTTCACCCGAAATAGTTATTTTCATACAAAAATGCATTTCTTTAGTACCACCGTTGGAGGCCAAAGGCCAAAACTACTACTCGGCTGGGAGCGGCTACTTAGTGCCGAGGTGCTGTGGCATTCCAGTTGGCCATCGACCCATTAAAGTTTGAAAATCAACCACTTTAATAGAAAAATTTCACCCGAAATAGTTATTTTCATACAAAAATGCATTTCTTTAGTACCACCGTTGGAGGCCAAAGGCCAAAACTACTACTCGGCTGGGAGCGGCTACTTAGTGCCGAGGTGCTGTGGCATTCCAGTTGGCCATCGACTCATTAAAGTTTGAAAATCACGCACTATAATAGAAAAATTTCACCCGAAATAGTTATTTTCATACAAAAATGCATTTCTTTAGTACCACCGACGGAGGCCAAAGGCCGAAACTACTACTCGGCTGGGAGCGGCTACTTAGTGCCGAGGTGCTGTGGCATTCCAGTTGGCCATCGACCCATTAAAGTTTGAAAATCACCCACTTTAATAGAAAAATTTCACCCGAAATAGTTATTTTCATACAAAAATGCATTTCTTTAGTACCACCGACGGAGGCCAAAGGTCAAAAAAATTGCTCATCTGTGAATGGCATCGTGTCACGTAGATATTCAGGTCCCTGAGAAAAATCAAACATTTTGAAGTTTCTAATTGCCGGCCGAGTTATTGACGATTGATCAAGGCCAACTTTGTATGAACATTTTGTACTGAAAATCGATTTCCTATAGAAGCCCTCCGCAAGTACTGCCTGCCGCAAATACCTACCGGGTGAACGACCCGAGTCATTATATATATATAAAGCTGCAATCCGGTATACTCACTGATCTATTCATCCATACGTTTTCTCCGAAACGGTAAGATTTGGGCGAAAATGATGTATGAGAAAGTTGTAGGAAATGTATGAATTACAGCCATCCTATGAAGCCGATTTTTGAATTTCGAACGCGTTCCACTACGCGAGGGTGCTAACTCTGTCGTTTACCGACCGATTTGGATGAAATTTTCACCCGGCCTTTTCTTCGACACGCCATTTTCGGTTCCGCCGACGGTCGTTCCAAATTCAAAATACCACCGGAGATATAGCCCTCTGAAAATCGGCCTTTTTTCGACCTCTACGCAAAAAAGTCGGCAGCCAACTGGGCGCATGCCAGGGACCAGCCGTAAACGGCATCGTGTCGTCAAAGGACCCAGGTATATGAGAAAAATCCGACATTCTGACATTTCAAGATGGCGGCCGAGATATTGGCTTTCAAAGGTGTCAAATTTACTATGGAGAATTTCTACAAAAAATTTGTACTAAAAATCATCTTTTTCGTAGAAAATCGTAATTTTTTTGTACCATCGATGGAGGCTAAGCGCCGAAATGAGTACTTGGCTGGGAATGGCATCACCACGCCATGGTGCTGTAGCATTCCAGTTGGCCATCGACTCATCAAAGTTTGAAAATCACGCACTATAATAGAAAAATTTCACCCGAAATAGTTATTTTCATACAAAAATGCATTTCTTTAGTACCACCGACGGAGGCCAAAGGCCGAAACTACTACTCGGCTGGGAGCGGCTACTTAGTGCCGAGGTGCTGTGGCATTCCAGTTGGCCATCGACTCATCAAAGTTTGAAAATCACGCACTATAATAGAAAAATTTCACCCGAAATAGTTATTTTCATACAAAAATGCATTTCTTTAGTACCACCGACGGAGGCCAAAGGCCGAAACTACTACTCGGCTGGGAGCGGCTACTTAGTGCCGAGGTGCTGTGGCATTCCAGTTGGCCATCGACTCATCAAAGTTTGAAAATCACGCACTATAATAGAAAAATTTCACCCGAAATAGTTATTTTCATACAAAAATGCATTTCTTTAGTACCACCGACGGAGGCCAAAGGTCAAAAAAATTGCTCATCTGTGAATGGCATCGTGTCACGTAGATATTCAGGTCCCTGAGAAAAATCAAACATTTTGAAATTTCTAATTGCCGGCCGAGTTATTGACGATTGATCAAGGCCAACTTTGTATGAACATTTTGTACTGAAAATCGATTTCCTCATAGAAGCCCTCCGCAAGTACTGCCTGCCGCAAATACCTACCGGGTGAACGACCCGAGTCATATTATATATATATAAAGCTGCAATCCGGTATACTCACTGATCTATTCATCCATACGTTTTCTCCGAAACGGTAAGATTTGGGCGAAAATGATGTATGAGAAAGTTGTAGGAAATGTATGAATTACAGCCATCCTATGAAGCCGATTTTTGAATTTCGAACGCGTTCCACTACGCGAGGGTGCTAACTCTGTCGTTTACCGACCGATTTGGATGAAATTTTCACCCGGCCTTTTCTTCGACACGCCATTTTCGGTTCCGCCGACGGTCGTTCCAAATTCAAAATACCACCGGAGATATAGCCCTCTGAAAATCGGCCTTTTTTCGACCTCTACGCAAAAAAGTCGGCAGCCAACTGGGCGCATGCCAGGGACCAGCCGTAAACGGCATCGTGTCGTCAAAGGACCCAGGTATATGAGAAAAATCCGACATTCTGACATTTCAAGATGGCGGCCGAGATATTGGCTTTCAAAGGTGTCAAATTTACTATGGAGAATTTCTACAAAAAATTTGTACTAAAAATCATCTTTTTCGTAGAAAATCGTAATTTTTTTGTACCATCGATGGAGGCTAAGCGCCGAAATGAGTACTTGGCTGGGAATGGCATCACCACGCCATGGTGCTGTAGCATTCCAGTTGGCCATCGACTCATCAAAGTTTGAAAATCACGCACTATAATAGAAAAATTTCACCCGAAATAGTTATTTTCATACAAAAATGCATTTCTTTAGTACCACCGACGGAGGCCAAAGGCCGAAACTACTACTCAGCTGGGAGCGGCTACTTAGTGCCGAGGTGCTGTGGCATTCCAGTTGGCCATCGACTCATCAAAGTTTGAAAATCACGCACTATAATAGAAAAATTTCACCCGAAATAGTTATTTTCATACAAAAATGCATTTCTTTAGTACCACCGACGGAGGCCAAAGGCCGAAACTACTACTCGGCTGGGAGCGGCTACTTAGTGCCGAGGTGCTGTGGCATTCCAGTTGGCCATCGACTCATCAAAGTTTGAAAATCACGCACTATAATAGAAAAATTTCACCCGAAATAGTTATTTTCATACAAAAATGCATTTCTTTAGTACCACCGACGGAGGCCAAAGGTCAAAAAAATTGCTCATCTGTGAATGGCATCGTGTCACGTAGATATTCAGGTCCCTGAGAAAAATCAAACATTTTGAAATTTCTAATTGCCGGCCGAGTTATTGACGATTGATCAAGGCCAACTTTGTATGAACATTTTGTACTGAAAATCGATTTCCTCATAGAAGCCCTCCGCAAGTACTGCCTGCCGCAAATACCTACCGGGTGAACGACCCGAGTCATATTATTATATATATATAAAGCTGCAATCCGGTATACTCACTGATCTATTCATCCATACGTTTTCTCCGAAACGGTAAGATTTGGGCGAAAATGATGTATGAGAAAGTTGTAGGAAATGTATGAATTACAGCCATCCTATGAAGCCGATTTTTGAATTTCGAACGCGTTCCACTACGCGAGGGTGCTAACTCTGTCGTTTACCGACCGATTTGGATGAAATTTTCACCCGGCCTTTTCTTCGACACGCCATTTTCGGTTCCGCCGACGGTCGTTCCAAATTCAAAATACCACCGGAGATATAGCCCTCTGAAAATCGGCCTTTTTTCGACCTCTACGCAAAAAAGTCGGCAGCCAACTGGGCGCATGCCAGGGACCAGCCGTAAACGGCATCGTGTCGTCAAAGGACCCAGGTATATGAGAAAAATCCGACATTCTGACATTTCAAGATGGCGGCCGAGATATTGGCTTTCAAAGGTGTCAAATTTACTATGGAGAATTTCTACAAAAAATTTGTACTAAAAATCATCTTTTTCGTAGAAAATCGTAATTTTTTTGTACCATCGATGGAGGCTAAGCGCCGAAATGAGTACTTGGCTGGGAATGGCATCACCACGCCATGGTGCTGTAGCATTCCAGTTGGCCATCGACTCATCAAAGTTTGAAAATCACGCACTATAATAGAAAAATTTCACCCGAAATAGTTATTTTCATACAAAAATGCATTTCTTTAGTACCACCGACGGAGGCCAAAGGCCGAAACTACTACTCGGCTGGGAGCGGCTGCTCAGTGCCGAGGTGCTGTGGCATTCCAGTTGGCCATCGACTCATTAAAGTTTGAAAATCACGCACTTTAATAGAAAATTTTCACTCAAAATAGGACTTTTCATACAAAAATGCATTTCTTTAGTACCACCGACGGAGGCCAAAGGCCGAAACTACTACTCGGCTGGGAGCGGCTACTCAGTGCCGAGGTGCTGTGGCATTCCAGTTGGCCATCGACTCATTAAAGTTTGAAAATCACGCACTTTAATAGAAAATTTTCACCCGAAATAGGATTTTTCATACAAAAATGCATTTCTTTAGTACCACCGACGGAGGCCAAAGGTCAAAAAAATTGCTCATCTGTGAATGGCATCGTGTCACATAGATATTCAGGTCCCTAAGAAAAATCAAACATTTTGAAATTTCTAATTGCCGGCCGAGTTATTGATGATTGATGAAGGCCAACTTTGTATGAACATTTTGTACTGAAAATCGATTTCCTATAGAAGCCCTCCGCAAGTACTGCCTGCCGCAAATACCTACCGGGTGAACGACCCGAGTCATTTTGTATATATATAAAGCTACAATCCGATATACTCACTGACTGATCTAACATCCATACGTTTTCTCGGAAACGGTAAGATTTGGACGAAAATGATGTATGAGAAAGTTGTAGGAAATGTATGAATTACAGCCATCCTATGAAGCCGATTTTTGAATTTCGAACGCGTTCCACTACGCGAAGATGCTAACTCTGTAGTTTACCGGCCGATTTGGATGAAATTTTGATAGAATGGTGATATAGTGATCCGATTGAAAAAAAAATTTTGGTTGTTCGAAATTCAAAATGGCGGCGCAGATATAGCCGACCGAAAAATCGACCTTTGCGCAAAAAAGTCGGCAGCCAACTGGGCATATGCTGGAGATATGCTGTAAACGGCATCGCGTTGCCAAAAGACCCAGGTATATGAGGAAAATCCGACATCTTGGAATTTCAAGATGGCGGCCGAGATATTGATGATTGAAAATGACAAATTTTTGTATGGAGATTTAGTACTAAAATTGACTTTTCAACAGAGAAATGGGACAAACTTGCGAGGCCGGAGGCCGAGCTCCGCGAAGCGGGCACAAAAAGTTCTGCCGCGGCGAGGCCGAAGGCCGAGCTCCGTTTAGGCCGAGGCCGAAGGCCGAGACCATTCAAATTGCGGCGCACAAGTACCAGCGCAAAAGCAAAAAGGGACAAACTTGCGAGGCCGGAGGCCGAGCTCCGCGGAGCGGGCACGAGGAACTCCGCCGCGGCGAGGCCGAAGGCCGAGCTCCGTTTAGGCCGAGGCCGAAGGCCGAGACCATTCTTGTTACGGCGCACAAGTACCAGCGCAAAAGCAAAATGGGACAACCTTGCGAGGCCGAAGGCCGAGCTCTGCGAAGCGGGCACGAGGAACCCCGCCGCGGCGAGGCCGAAGGCCGAGCTCCATCCAGGCCGAGGCCGAAGGCCGAGACCGTTCAATTTACGGTGCATAAGTACCAGCGCAAGAGCAAAGAGGGACAAACTTGCGAGGCCGGAGGCCGAGCTCCGCGGAGCGGGCACGAGGAACCCCGCCGCGGCGAGGCCGAAGGCCGAGCTCCGTCCAGGCCGAGGCCGAAGGCCGAGAACATACATGTTCCCATGCAACAATTCACTACAATAAGTGTCTAGCGAGGCCCTAGGCCGAGCGCCGCGGAGAGCGCAGCTCGGAGCGGCTGGGGGTTGGCGCGCGTAAGCGCGCAGGGGGCTCGCCCCCTAGTTATATATATATAAAGCTACAATCCGGTATACTCACTGATCTATTCATCCATACGTTTTCTCGGAAACGGTAAGATTTGGACGAAAATGATGTATGAGAAAGTTGTAGGAAATGTATGAATTACAGCCATCCTATGAAGCCGATTTTTGAATTTCGAACGCGTTCCACTACGCGAAGGTGCTAACTCTGTAGTTTACCGGCCGATTTGGATGAAATTTTGATAGAATGGTGATATAGTGATCCGATTGAAAAAAAAAATTTTGGTTGTTCGAAATTCAAAATGGCGGCGCAGATATAGCCGACCGAAAAATCGACATTTGCGCAAAAAAGTCGGCAGCCAACTGGGCATATGCTGGAGATATGCCGTAAACGGCATCTCGTTGCCAAAGGACCCAGGTATATGAGAAAAATCCGACATCTTGGAATTTCAAGATGGCGGCCGAGATATTGATGATTGAAAATGACAAGTTTTTGTATGGAGATTTAGTACTAAACTTGACTTTTCAACAGAGAAATGGGACAAACTTGCGAGGCCGGAGGCCGAGCTCCGTGAAGCGGGCACAAAAAGTTCTGCCGCGGCGAGGCCGAAGGCCGAGCTCCGATTAGGCCGAGGCCGAAGGCCGAGACCATTCAGGTTACGGCGCACAAGTACCAGCGCAAAAGCAAAATGGGACAAACTTGCGAGGCCGGAGGCCGAGCTCCGCGAAGCGGGCACGAGGAACCCCGCCGCGGCGAGGCCGAAGGCCGAGCTCCGTCCAGGCCGAGGCCGAAGGCCGAGACCGTTCAGTTAACGGCGCACAACTACCAGCGCAAGAGCAAAAAGAGACAAACTTGCGAGGCCGGAGGCCGAGCTCCGCGGAGCGGGCACGAGGAACCCCGCCGCGGCGAGGCCGAAGGCCGAGCTCCGTCCAGGCCGAGGCCGAAGGCCGAGACCATACATGTTCCCATGCAACAATTCACTACAATAAGTGTCTAGCGAGGCCCTAGGCCGAGCGCCGCGGAGAGCGCAGCTCGGAGCGGCTGGGGGTTGGCGCGCGTAAGCGCGCAGGGGGCTCGCCCCCTAGTTATATATATATAAAGCTACAATCCGGTATACTCACTGATCTATTCATCCATACGTTTTCTCGGAAACGGTAAGATTTGGACGAAAATGATGTATGAGAAAGTTGTAGGAAATGTATGAATTACAGCCATCCTATGAAGCCGATTTTTGAATTTCGAACGCGTTCCACTACGCGAAGGTGCTAACTCTGTAGTTTACCGACCGATTTGGATGAAATTTTGATAGAATGGTGATATAGTGATCCGATTGAAAAAAAAAATTTTGGTTGTTCGAATTTCATAATGGCGGCGCAGATATAGCCGACCGAAAAATCGACCTTTGCGCAAAAAAGTCGGCAGCCAACTGGGCATATGCTGGAGATATGCCGTAAACGGCATCGCGTTGCCAAAGGACCCAGGTATATGAGAAAAATCCGACATCTTGGAATTTCAAGATGGCGGCCGAGATATTGATGATTGAAAATGACAAATTTTTGTATGGAGATTTAGTACTAAAATTGACTTTTCAACAGAGAAATGGGACAAACTTGCGAGGCCGGAGGCCGAGCTCCGCGAAGCGGGCACAAAAAGTTCTGCCGCGGCGAGGCCGAAGGCCGAGCTCCGTTTAGGCCGAGGCCGAAGGCCGAGACGATTCAAGTTATAGCGCACAAGTACCAGCGCAAAAGCAAAAAGGGACAAACTTGCGAGGCCGGAGGCCGAGCTCCGCGAAGCGGGCACGAGGAACCCCGCCGCGGCGAGGCCGAAGGCTGAGCTCCGTCCAGGCCGAGGCCGAAGGCCGAGACCGTTCAATTTACGGTGCATAAGTACCAGCGCAAGAGCAAAGAGGGACAAACTTGCGAGGCCGGAGGCCGAGCTCCGCGGAGCGGGCACGAGGAACCCCGCCGCGGCGAGGCCGAAGGCCGAGCTCCGTCCAGGCCGAGGCCGAAGGCCGAGACCATACATGTTCCCATGCAACAATTCACTACAATAAGTGTCTAGCGAGGCCCTAGGCCGAGCGCCGCGGAGAGCGCAGCTCGGAGCGGCTGGGGGTTGGCGCGCGTAAGCGCGCAGGGGGCTCGCCCCCTAGTTATATATATATAAAGCTACAATGCGATATACTCACTGATCTAACATAATACGTTTTCTCGGAAATGGCACGAGTTGGACGAAAATGATGTATGACAAAGTTGTAGGGAATGTACGATATACGGCCATCCTATGGAGCCGATTTTTGAATTTCGAACGCGTTCCACTACGCGAGGGTGCTAACTCTGTCGTTTACCGACCGATTTGGATGAAATTTTGATAGAATGGTGTTTTAGTGATCCGATTGAAAAAAAAAATTTTGGTTGTTCGAAATTCAAAATGGCGGCGCAGATATAGCCGACCGAAAAATCGACCTTTGCGCAAAAAAGTCGGCAGCCAACTGGGCATATGCTGGAGATATGCCGTGAGCGGCATCGCGTTGCCAAAGAACCCAGGTATATGAGAAAAATCCGACATCTTGGAATTTCAAGATGGCGGCCGAGATATTGATGATTGAAAATGACAAATTTTTGTATGGAGATTTAGTACTAAAATTGACTTTTCAATAGAGAAATGAGACAAACTTGCGAGGCCGGAGGCCGAGCTTCGCGAAGCGGGCACAAAAAGTTCTGCCGTGGCGAGGCCGAAGGCCGAGCTCCGTTTAGGCCGAGGCCGAAGGCCGAGACCATTCAAATTGCGGCGAACAAGTACCAGCGCAAGAGCAAAAAGGGACAAACTTGCGAGGCCGCAGGCCGAGCTCCGCGGAGCGGGCACGAGAAACCCCGCAGCGGCGAGGCCGAAGGCCGAGCTCCGTCCAGGCCGAGGCTGAAGGCCGAGACCATTCAGGTTACGGCGCACAAGTACCAGCGCAAGAGCAAAAAGAGACAAACTCGCGAGGCCGGAGGCCGAGCTCTGCGGAGCGGGCACGAGGAACCCTGTCGCGGCGAGGCCGAAGGCCGAGCTCCGTCCAGGCCGAGGCCGAAGGCCGAGACCGTTCAGTTAACGGCGCACAAGTACCAGCGCAAGAGCAAAAAGAGACCAACTTGCGAGGCCGGAGGCCGAGCTCCGCGGAGCGGGCACGAGGAACCTCGCCGCGGCGAGGCCGAAGGCCGAGCTCCGTCCAGGCCGAGGCCGAAGGCCGAGACCATTCATGTTCCCATGCAACAATTCACTACAATAAGTGTCTAGCGAGGCCATAGGCCGAGCGCCGCGGAGAGCGCAGCTCGGAGCGGCTGGGGGTTGGCGCGCGTAAGCGCGCAGGGGGTTCGCCCCCTAGTTATATATATATAAAGCTACAATCCGGTATACTCACTGATCTATTCATCCATACGTTTTCTCGGAAACGGTAAGATTTGGACGAAAATGATGTATGAGAAAGTTGTAGGAAATGTATGAATTACAGCCATCCTATGAAGCCGATTTTTGAATTTCGAACGCGTTCCACTACGCGAAGGTGCTAACTCTGTAGTTTACCGGCCGATTTGGATGAAATTTTGATAGAATGGTGATATAGTGATCCGATTGAAAAAAAAAATTTTGGTTGTTCGAAATTCAAAATGGCGGCGCAGATATAGCCGACCGAAAAATCGACATTTGCGCAAAAAAGTCGGCAGCCAACTGGGCATATGCTGGAGATATGCCGTAAACGGCATCTCGTTGCCAAAGGACCCAGGTATATGAGAAAAATCCGACATCTTGGAATTTCAAGATGGCGGCCGAGATATTGATGATTGAAAATGACAAGTTTTTGTATGGAGATTTAGTACTAAACTTGACTTTTCAACAGAGAAATGGGACAAACTTGCGAGGCCGGAGGCCGAGCTCCGCGAAGCGGGCACAAAAAGTTCTGCCGCGGCGAGGCCGAAGGCCGAGCTCCGATTAGGCCGAGGCCGAAGGCCGAGACCATTCAGGTTACGGCGCACAAGTACCAGCGCAAAAGCAAAATGGGACAAACTTGCGAGGCCGGAGGCCGAGCTCCGCGAAGCGGGCACGAGGAACCCCGCCGCGGCGAGGCCGAAGGCCGAGCTCCGTCCAGGCCGAGGCCGAAGGCCGAGACCGTTCAGTTAACGGCGCACAACTACCAGCGCAAGAGCAAAAAGAGACAAACTTGCGAGGCCGGAGGCCGAGCTCCGCGGAGCGGGCACGAGGAACCCCGCCGCGGCGAGGCCGAAGGCCGAGCTCCGTCCAGGCCGAGGCCGAAGGCCGAGACCATACATGTTCCCATGCAACAATTCACTACAATAAGTGTCTAGCGAGGCCCTAGGCCGAGCGCCGCGGAGAGCGCAGCTCGGAGCGGCTGGGGGTTGGCGCGCGTAAGCGCGCAGGGGGCTCGCCCCCTAGTTATATATATATAAAGCTACAATGCGATATACTCACTGATCTATTCATCCATACGTTTTCTCCGAAACGGTAAGATTTGGACGAAAATGATGTATGAGAAAGTTGTAGGAAATGTATGAATTACAGCCATCCTATGAAGCCGATTTTTGAATTTCGAACGCGTTCCACTACGCGAAGATGCTAACTCTGTAGTTTACCGGCCGATTTGGATGAAATTTTGATAGAATGGTGATATAGTGATCCGATTCAAAAAAAAAATTTTGGTTGTTCGAAATTCAAAATGGCGGCGCAGATATAGCCGACCGAAAAATCGACCTTTGCGCAAAAAAGTCGGCAGCCAACTGGGCATATGCTGGAGATATGCCGTAAACGGCATCGCGTTGCCAAAGGACCCAGGTATATGAGAAAAATCCGACATCTTGGAATTTCAAGATGGCGGCCGAGATATTGATGATTGAAAATGACAAATTTTTGTATGGAGATTTAGTACTAAAATTGACTTTTCAACAGAGAAATGGGACAAACTTGCGAGGCCGGAGGCCGAGCTCCGCGAAGCGGGCACAAAAAGTTCTGCCGCGGCGAGGCCGAAGGCCGAGCTCCGTTTAGGCCGAGGCCGAAGGCCGAGACGATTCAGGTTATAGCGCACAAGTACCAGCGCAAAAGCAAAAAGGGACAAACTTGCGAGGCCGGAGGCCGAGCTCCGCGGAGCGGGCACGAGGAACTCCGCCGCGGCGAGGCCGAAGGCCGAGCTCCGTTTAGGCCGAGGCCGAAGGCCGAGACCATTCAGGTTACGGCGCACAAGTACCAGCGCAAAAGCAAAATGGGACAAACTTGCGAGGCCGGAGGCCGAGCTCCGCGAAGCGGGCACGAGGAACCCCGCCGCGGCGAGGCCGAAGGCCGAGCTCCGTCCAGGCCGAGGCCGAAGGCCGAGACCTTTCAATTTACGGTGCATAAGTACCAGCGCAAGAGCAAAGAGGGACAAACTTGCGAGGCCGGAGGCCGAGCTCCGCGGAGCGGGCACGAGGAACCCCGCCGCGGCGAGGCCGAAGGCCGAGCTCCGTCCAGGCCGAGGCCGAAGGCCGAGACCATACATGTTCCCATGCAACAATTCACTACAATAAGTGTCTAGCGAGGCCCTAGGCCGAGCGCCGCGGAGAGCGGAGCTCGGAGCGGCTGGGGGTTGGCGCGCGTAAGCGCGCAGGGGGCTCGCCCCCTAGTCATATATAATATAATTAGATGAAAGAGCAATAGGTTCGCCCGGTAAAGACAAAGACAAAAACAAATTTTGTTTATTTCCAGATATAAAAGGAAAAAGAAAATTTAAACTAAAGTGTTAAATGAGCGGGCCCTTTAAAAAAAATATATTTACCTTCCTAAGGCTAAGATTAACTTTCACAGTAGAGTATTTTTTCTACAGAGTTTACTCTCTTGGTGGTTTCAGTTAACATCAAGCATGAAATATCAGGAAATATCAGGCACAGTTTTTACCTTTGAGCGACAATTTGGTGAACAGTTAGATGTTGAACGCCATCATCCACTCCACTCAGTCGGGTTTCTTGCTCGACCAAAGACGGGAATGTGCCACTTTCACTGTTGGCACATTCATCGTTCTTGTCTGGGAAAAGATGAAATAATATTACCGATACTTTCTTGACAAATCTTTTTATCTTCCTCTCATTTGTGGGTGTGAGTCGTGAAACTTCTTATTTTGGTAAAGATTTTTTATTTAGATTGGATATGACAGTTATCACTACGGATTTGTTTTTTTTTTGAAATAATTAAATAATTTGAATATAATAATAATAATTTGGAAATCCAACACCACATAATAACAAAAATATCTGCAATCAATGATCGTGACAATAAAGCCAAAAATAGATTTCACTTGTAACTATTACTATACAACATATCAAGCAGTAGAATAAAATTAATTAGGAAGTGGACGGGACGAGGAGAGGGAGGGGGTGTATGTAACACGCACACACACGTCTGTGTGATTAGTTACCACTCACTTATGAACTCCCAGCTGGAATCCACGGTCCAAGTGGTATCATTCTTTCCCATCGGTGGTTTATTAGCGACACGCGGAGGCTGAACAGGTTTAATTTTCGGCTTGGTCCGTAGCGAAACCAGATTGTCCACTGACGTTGACATGTTTGGTGATGACGCTGCGAAACACAAAGTTTAGTAAATAATGATAATTTGATCGTTTATTAGGCAAAACATCTGTTAAAGAACGACAGGTGACAACAGAATTTGTAGTTATGAATAATGTTATGTTACTATTGTTGATAGATACTATATAAAATAATATTAGAGACCTCTCTGTACTGTGGATTAGACCAACTGTGCTGAGGAAGTTAGAAGTACCAAAAAAAAACTATCTCGCGTATAATAATAGTTGGTCGTCACGATACTTTTTTTATTTTAGTTAGTTATAATTTTTCATTGCTGAGATATCAAGGATTTCTAGTATAGCTTATTCTTTGTTTTTGAGTGTAGACTAAATTAGGTATTATCACTGGACGCTAAATAACTCATCTACCTAGCTTTTATGTAAATCAAAGGCCTACTTACAAATGATTGGGGACTTACGCGAGAGCTCTTCAATGCTGTGCATATTTCGGAGTGGGTAGTAAGGGTGATTTTGGTTTGGCGGCTCCGAATAGCGCTGCGCAAGGCTCGATACGCCGACCCTCAGCAACTTTCGCCGTTGTACTGGCAACATGATAGCCTGTGGACAAAGTGATTAAACAAAACATCGAATTAGTAAACATTAACGTGACGAATGGATTAGCAAATGGCGTAATGCGCTCCTAGCAGCTGGTGTTCCATTTTTAATTTTCATTCTTTATAGTATAATTCAAAACATGACCGTATACTATAAAAGTACGTTCATAACTTTAGACCGGGCTTAGTGCTAAAATGCATACGGTGTTTTTTGATTATGTATACTTTTGTTTAAATGCAAATCTTTCTTTTTTCTTAACAATTTGAATTTGGAACCGAAAGTTATTTTTTTAGGATGCTTACTTCTTTGATAGCATCCACGGGATCAGCATAAAATGGACTGCCAGCATTGTCCTTTTCAACATCATCTGGAATCAGTTCTTTGCAGCACTCATCTTCGAGTTTCACGGTCTCCATGCTTTCCGTGTTCAGTCTGTCTTTATTTTTGAAGGAAGCTTCGATCTCTTCAGTTAGTTTCTTGTTCATGTTCATAGCAATATTTAATTTGTCTGGTCTCTTTGGTACTATTTCACCTTTACTATTTGTCGTTGCTATCAGTTCAATTGAGTCGTCGAGGCTTTTCTTTAACGAATTATCTGAGAAGTTTTTCTTCTGGAGAAGACTGTCGTTTGAGTTCATTATGTGTATGTTTTCCTTTTCAAGGACTGACTGCGTGCTTTTAGCTGCATTGAGTTTTGCTAGAATATAAAACGATCAGGTATTTAATAAGGTACATTTTTTTCGCGAGGGATATATGTATCTCTCGCGAACAAAATGTACACACATATCTTTGCTAAATATATATAATGTTAGGGATATAATACACGGAATTCGTTTGAGCTATGTTATTAAATAAAAACACACAACTAAATAAGTGCTATCTTGTCCCAAATTGCGATAATTTGTTCTGTAGTAAAGATTTAAGACTAGTAAAGATTTAAAATTTGTAAAGATAAGAATTGTGTAAAATAGTGTATAACGGCCGAGTCCTGGAATCAAACCCAAGACTCGAATTTTGGTATTCGAATCATAGTTGTCTTGTCCTCTAGTAGTCTTAATAATAGTCCTTGAATCCTAACTATACTTACGAAGTGTGTCTGGCAGAAGATCAGGTCTCTTGCTCTTCAATAGGCCGTTACTCAAATTACTTTCACTTTCCGACTTATTTGGTTTAAAAGTTGAGCAGTTATTATTCTCTGGACCCCAAATATCTTCATAGTCGGACACTTTGTCCATGAGCGAACTCCTACAGTACAAACCTGGAGATTCAAGGATGTCCGATTCCTGTAAATAGAATATTTTTTTATATTCCTCAACATACTTCAAAAATTCAAACCAACATATAATTATTTGGATACTAAAATTATATATGGCATGTTGTTAGTGATGATCAACAAACGTACCACTCAAATACACCCATCACCTACCTGGTAATGCTTGGACTCCTTCCTCGCAGAATGTTTACTCCTCCTTGACCTTCCTGATGGTGTGGTACTTGTTGTATTCGTATTTGGAGACAAAACCTTCTCACGACTTTTGCCAATTACAGGCGACACTATCGACTGATTTGAAGTTGGCGAAAAAATATTTTTCCCGGATATTGGAGAGCTCCTTGATAAAGGTGAAAATAGCTCACTCTTATTCTGACTAATAGGTGAAAAGACGCCACTTTTGGAAGATATAGTGTCGTTGGAGACCGGAGAATTGATTTGACTAGTAGGAGAGAATATACCGCTGGTGACGGAATTGGTGCCATTTGGTGATACCAAGTGGTTAGGGGCAAAGCTAGTGGATTTTGTGAGACTATTCACTACAGGATCGACTGAGTCTGACGTGTTCTGAGAGTGTGGGTCCATCGGTGAACTGGGATCCGCGGCCTGTTCGGTCATTTTCCTTTTGAAGCTGCCGTGCAAACTAGCTGTCATCGCATTGATGCACTCTCCCTCGGGTGATAGTCGGTGCATCATATTCTAAACGAGAGAAGAGGAACAGGTGGATTAGAAACAAAATAGATACGCCAACTAAGATAGCATACCTACGGATATAAGTAGCAATTTTAATGTTAGGACATGAAATGACAATTAGCACTACAGACATGCAAATGCGATATCCCATGCTACTAAAAATGACATTTCTCACCTGAGAATCAGCACTCGAATCGTAACTCTTTGACGGATCAATATTAAACATGGAGTTGGTGTTAATGTTATTGTTCGCGTTAGCCGCAAGCGTTAGTTGAAGTCGATCACTCTGAATGCTCTCGTTTATTTGATGGTTGTGGATCTGAGTGTTATTGACGCTGAACGTGACTGTCGTGGTGACTGTGATGTTGCCGTTCTGTGACGTCTTGTTAATTGGGAATGTTTTGTCACTCTTTGGAGACAAGGATCCTTTGGCAAATGGGGGCTTAGCCCATCTGGGCGGAGGTGGCGGAGGGGTAGTTTTGACGCCACTCGACTGAGTGGGAGATTGAGCATTTGTTGTTGGGAAGGTATGCGGTTGTGTTATATGGGCCTGAAAATTGAGTGATCAATTAATTCATTAAAACAATCAACACCGAAAAGCTGCAGCTGTATACACCGGGTTGATACTTACAGTGGTTGACATAAGGTTCAGAGTATTGGGAGGTGTAGGCCTGGGTGCTCTCACGAAGGTTCCGTTTGGTTTGGCGGGTGGTGAGGGTGCCTGTCTGCCTTTGAAGGTACTGAGGTTCTGATTCTGACTCGGTGGGGAACCTGACGTGTCTATAGGCGACATCTTTAACACCACGTTTTGGTCCTTGTCTGGGCTAAGAACCTGCTGTGACAATGTACCCATGGTATCTGAAAAAGAAAAAAATACTATTATCGGTATAAAATGTGTGTGTTAAATTATAAAAAAGGTAATTTGATACGCTGATCGATTTTTCAGCTAAATCTCTACGCTTTTTAATATTTTCTGTATGTGTAAGTATATAAACTGGATTGCAGATTTAATATACCTTACATTCTTTCTTAAATTATAAAAAAGGTAATTTGATACGCTCATCGATTTTTCGGCTAAATCTCAAAGCTTTTTAATATTTCCTGTATGTGTAAGTATATAAACTGGATTGCAGATTTAATATACCTTACATTCTTTCTTAAAGGCAACAAAGTAAACCTTCTGCTAATACTCGTAAGCTGGCCATGCACACTTTTTCATTTTGTAAAGTGTTTTCTGTATAGGTATTTTTTGTGTTAAGTTGTCAAAAGTTAAGTTGCTTAAGACCCATTTATGAATTGAAAATTTCGTTAAGTACAAACTTAACTGTAGTGCTTTTCAAATATCTCAGCAAAGAGCGTAACAGAACGTTACTTAAGTATTTACTTAGTCAAATTCTCAATTCAGAAATCAGCCATTAGTTACTTACTTGTATTAAAATTACTAAGACTGGAGCCCGTATCGGAAGGGGTGACCGCCATGGGGACGACTCCACTGGCCAGCTGGCAGGGCGAGAGCAGGTTCTGGTTGCTTCGTGGGTTCGCCATGGGGTAGCCCCAGAACTCCTGACCCAACAGGGCAAGGGAACTCAGCTGGTGACGACTCTTGGCCTCCCGAAGCGGCCGAGGTAACTGGAGTTGCACTGGCAGTTCATCACTGGAAAGGAGGAACTGCGTTCAGAATATTAATTTCCATATAAATTCGGTTTCGTAAATATTAATTCATTGGATATTACAGAAGTATAGAACTTCATCATCACTCTAACATTATAAAGGCGAAAGTTTGCGAGTATGTATGTTTGTTACATCTTCACGTCTAAACGGCTGGAGCGATTTTAATTAAATTTGGTACGGAGTCAGCTGACAGCCTGGATTAACACATAGGCTACGTTGTACTGCGAGAAAACATATTATTCCTATGGGAAAACCGATAAACCGCGGGTAACACTGCGGGGCACAGCTAGTGTGGAATAAAGTTCAACGAAAAGGGAGTATTGCTCTTCAATCGATGTAAAAAGTGCTTTTTCCAATCCTATTCTAATAATAACATTATACTACTTTAATACTCATGGTTTTTTACATTGGGAAGCGAAATATTTTTAATTTAAAATTCAATTAGAAATATTTCACTTCCCAACGTAAAAAAACCTTGCTTGACTGACCTCATAGCTACACAGATCATCTATCGATTTAGATATTAATATATTTTTAGAAATTATTTTTTCTAATTTTTTTGTCACTGGCAAAATATGACCTGCTGAAGTATTTAATTAGATATTTATCTTTGCGAAACAGCAACAGATTAATGAGCGCTTGTAGCAATAAGCAAACATTATTGGATTCTGATTGCAGACATTTAATTGCATTTCAGAGGCATCAGTATGTTGATTAGTCAGCTTAAGAAAGAAGCAAGTCTGTGGTACCGGGAAGTTTTGAAATGTATGCTCATAACTCACCAGCATTGCGAATAATGCGCTATGAGCTCTGGTATGTTATCGAAACGGTTGTGCGAAGTCTCCAGGCCGATTCTGCCATCTGAAGCCTGGATAAGGTAATGTTCGATGTAGGGTCCCTTGTCTGCTGGCAAGCGGACGCTAATAGCCATGGTGTCAGGCTGGCTGGATTGCCGGACTACGAAATTCTGAAAAAATAGAACGAAAAAGAGAATTTACAAAAGCTAGAAATATAATTGAAGTTTATTAACAAGTTTCAACACTAACCTCCATGAAGGTCATTGTGCTCAGTTCAATCATTCTTTTTGCTGTCAATGGCCAGACACAAAAAAGAAAAAATACTCTTTGGACGAAATCAATCACACAATGGACAAAGCAAAGGCAAAAGGCACTTATATTTTTTCCATTTGATTCTTTTACTGGATTTATTTTGTGTGAAAAGCGATGGTTACCAAGATTCATATTGTTTTCGCCATTAAGGCCTTACTCTCTCTAATGCTTTACAGAATCGTTCGATGTACTCAGTAGATAAGTATGGTAACATGAAATGGCATCAAAAGATACGTAAACATTTCATCTGAGTCATTAGTTAACCTTTGAGGGCTGGTAGGATTTTCTCCTATGTTGCATTTTTTCTATAAAAAAAATACTTTTAATTATAAGGTTCTTGAAATAGCACTTATTTTTAAGTAGTAACCTGCAACATATTTTTATTAAAAATTCATATTAGGTAGTTTACGTTACTTTATTTATTTGTAACTTTTATTTTTATTAAGAATTTATTAAGAATTTTACAGAGTAAATACTTAGTATCTGTCTGTTTTGAACTCTTGAGAAATTTGAAGAGGCACCCCTACCTAGTGAAACTGTCAATTCAGAAATTGGCAGTTGTTGTTGACTAGTTATTTAGTTCAATACTGACCCCCTCCTCTTTCCCCTGTAGCAGGTGAAACGCCCCCGCGCGCTGAATTCCCGGCAGGAACCACACGGGGTGCGTCCGGATCAGCCGCTCCGAAAGGCCGATGACACAAGGAACCTGCTCCTCATACCCCGAGCCTGAAGAGTCCACTGAGGAGCAGTCACCGCGTGCACCTTCCTCGTCGGAGGAGAGGCTTTCACGGCTCTGGAAGGCGGAAATTAGATTTGTTAGGACAATGATCGTTTTTGGAAAGTGCGTCGGAAATTGTACCTACTTGGTGGGTTGCATAACTTTGAGACCGTAATAATAGTTGATAATAATTTGATGAAAGTTTATCATACCTACATGATTTAGAACACTTTTTCATATTTGGAAGATCTATGGGTAAAGGGTCTTTGTCGCCACAGTTTCATTACTTAGATCACACCCGCAACTGATTCACCGCATTAAGCTTGTTTGGTGGAATTCGTTTGGTGGTATCAAATGTCTTTGGCACTCGAGTCCACATCTCGATGCCGTATCAAGTCATTGTCTAAAGACTGATTACCATGAGAATTTCTCATATTAACACTACGTGGGTCGTTGTTTTTAACGAAAGAAAACTCTCTCAGGTAAAGAAAACACGTCACTCAGGTTTCGCTTATTGTTTTGTGGTATGGCATCAGACCAACCGAACGCAAGCGAATGAATCAGTGAGGTGAACGTCGTGGCAAAAGCGAGCAAACGCGCTTGGCAAATGCCACTCTTTAGAGTCTCCATGCATTAACCACTAGCACCGCCATTGGGATAAAATAAAATAATAAAAATTTTACACATTGTTTTTGCAAAAAGAGTAATTACAATGTTTTAATCATGTTAATATGGTATTTTTATTTTTAATGCACTAACCCGTGCTAAGGAACAAATTTAAAAACCTATTTAGAGGTTAAAAACGGATACGGTACTGGTACGGATAGCCAGAGGTTGCGGGTTCGAATCCCGGCATGGGTGAAATTTTTAACCTCTAAATAGGTTTTTAAAAATGTTAATATGGATTTTAAAAACCCATGGCCGTGAACTTAAAGCAAAAAGCACAGTTCTTGATACTATAGCATCGAAACTAGCTACTTTTGGCGTAAACGCCATCGCAGGCTCGTGATATCAGATTCTCGGCCGTGAGTCCTAATGATCACTATTATTGATTGGCACTATTTTTTGCCAAAACAATCTGTTGTGCATCCACAAAATCCACAAAAGTGGATTTTTCCACTGGTGACGCTGGTATCATGGAGAACATGGAGCCTCTTAAGAGTGTCATTTGTCAATAGGTAACGTTAATAATGGGAGTTACCTAATCATCATTCTTTTACAATGTACCGTTTTGCAGTAAGCGAACATCATAATCAATAATAGTAAAACCAAGTGCCTGTGCGTGCCCTACATGATCCACAATCCATATTAGGTTTAAATATAATCGCTTTATACTTGTATGCAATAAATTATTCACTAGGTATTAAAGTTTTAGAACCGATGGCCTTGAATCTAAGCCCAAGAATCGATTTGCGCCAAAAACGTTTCACTAATAAACGGTCGTTTTTAGTAGCATCAATTTAAGTCCTGGGTTAATAACCCCAAGCTTCTAGGCTGCACGTTCTAAAAATACTATTATAGTTCTTGAGGTTTGTGATGGTGACTTTTTGGAAAAAAATATAATAAAGGAAAATATTTTTTATTTTCCCATGGTAGCTAACAATAAGTAGTTAGCTCCGGGTCGCCCCTTAACTTTCTTTCGCAATCGTTCGTTGGTCTTTACCCGGCATTAAAAAAGCTTACGATAGCGAAAATATCAAGTCTGTCGCGTTGGAGTAGGAAATAGCACTAAAACCGCAGGACATTATTCAAATGTCATGGAGGTGGGTTTTCCTAACTTCATATTTGCGTCGGAGAATGAAAATAAAATTCAGTACGAACGGTAAATGAGAGATATATTTGTGTTACTGAAAACTTATTAAGGACTACAAAAGATGTTAACTATTTAGGTAGCGATACACATGAAACCCTAAACAATACCTACCCAAATTGAATGACCAATTCGATTCAATTTGCAACTGTTTTGCTCAACACACGCCTCTAATTATGTCGGTTTTACCTTTGAAATATCGCAGTACAAATATTATTAAGTCCCTTCATAAAGAGCTCGGGATGACGCGGGTACGTCGGATCATAAAGCTATATTTTACAGTTGAAATATGAGCCTTATGCCATTAGTGTTAAGAACACAAGGGTGTGATGTAGTAGGTACTTAACAAATGTGGGGGGAGCTTAGGCGTCCCTGCAGTCTGCGGTTTGGCTTTGCATGAGAATTTATATCGAAATATTTTGTTTGAGATCCTCTTCAAAGAGATACAGGGGTACTTTTCAATTTAGGAATGTTGGTAAAATCTTTAAAACTATAATTTTTCATTTCTATTTAAAATTTATTATTAAAAAGTAATTCCTAAAACGTGAAAAGGTCTTAGTTATTTAAAACGAAGTTAGCTGTAAAAGGAAAGAACCTTACCGTAATGTTATAACCACATTCTAATATAGTTAAATGCAACCGTCAGCAGTCACAGCGTTTGGTATAGGTTTACTATTTTACATAAAAATAAATAAGACAAGTTATTCCGAGTCGAAAAAATTCTGTATAATGTGTTACATGTTTTCTAGACGATATAACTGTCGAAGAGTAATTTGGTGTTTAACTTCAAAAGACCCAGGGTGAATACGAAATAGGAACTACTAAGAAAGTTAGATCCTATTCAAGCGAAAAAATAAAAAGAAAGACAAAACACTGAAACCCTTTTTACTTACGTGATTGTACAGTTGGATAAACAGCACAAAAACTCATTGCAGTGATTTTATTCTAACAATATTCAGTGAAAGCATTTACGGAGACACTCAAAGGAGGTTCCGTACGATCGTACATTCCACTTTCCTTTCCGCTCATAACGGTTGTTTATATTATTATTATGTAAAAGATATCCCTTTTTGTCGACCGTTTGCCTTTGAAGAGTTTTCGCCAATATTGTGCTCTGGTATTATTTTATGAAAAGGACTTTGATCGACCCGAAATTCTTCGGAGTTTGCGGTGAAACAAAGGGCTTAAATAATCGTTCACAAATGTTGGAGAATGTACTAAAGATTTCGGCCAAAAGGTCTCTAATAAAAAGGTCAAAGATTAAACGTTATTTCAATGATAGGAAAAATGTAGAATCAACTATTTACTCTCATTTTGTCTTCTGACTTTCTCGTTTATAAAAAAAACGATGCTTTTAAAACACTCCCCAGAAAAAGTTTATTTAATCCGTGGTTACGTTTTCCCTTTACCATAGACTATTTAAACTGCCTCTAAGGAGTGTTTTAAGGAATAGCGTTTTTATAAAGAAGAACGTTACTTTCTATGTCAATGCCTATATCTCTCTATCTGATATGTATAACAGACGATTACGACTGTTATACATACTATATGGGTCACAGACTGTCTCACAAAGGAAGAAAGAGAAAGAAATAGACTTATGGACTTAATAACGACGCAAGTCTTCCCTAAATAGGCTATTTAAAGCGCTGAGGTATTGAAACATCTTACACATTTAATAGTTTCTAAGGTCAAAGTTTAAGGATTAAGGTTTGCTGGAAGAAAGCTCTTTCAGAGCTCTTTATACATGTAATTTTTTATGTAATGTCCTGTTAAACGTTTCGTGTACAATAAAATATAATAATTAATTCCCTCGTAAATGTATGTATGTATGTATGTATGTATGTATGTATGTATGTATGTATGTATGTATGTATGTATGTATGTATGTATGTATGTATGTATGTATGTATGTATGTATGTATGTATGTATGTATGTATGTATGTATGTATGTATGTATGTATGTATGTATGTATGTATGTATGTATGTATGTATGTATGTATGTATGTATGTATGTATGTATGTATGTATGTATGTATGTATGTATGTATGTATGTATGTATGTATGTATGTATGTATGTATGTATGTATGTATGTTAGAAAAGTCATAGGTACCTACAGTTGCACGTCAACGATTACATTAATGCATTTTATCAAACTACGTTACAGGCGTCGTTGGAACTAAAATGTAGAGTTAAATGTGCTGTCGACTGTGAATGTCAAGATATAAATAGGCATAAAATTGTAATTATAGTTTGAACGTAACCAACAATTTCACGTCTCAACCCAGAATGCAACGGCTGCTGTCCGATGCAGTACCCGCATTTCCGCATTTTATGGTCAGTATTAATATTCATCAGCGGTTTCGCCTCCCGCTTCACAAATTGTTGCAAATCCATGAACAAGGGGTGTACGTATCTAAAAGAGAGATGAGAAATTTCCACCCATTATAGCCAGATACTTTGAGTAATTTCTTTCTTTAACTTTGTTGGTGACGAAAGAAGAGCGATTTGACAGACATGCCCTTTTTGGAGTTAGAATGCCCATTATATTTATTCTCCAACCAACTACCACGCAGTTTGGCGAATCATTTATATAATTCAAAACTCTGCGATAAAAAATATAAGTCAATATGTTATAAGCCAATACGTTGCTTTGATCTGCCTACTGTATACAGTCTGTTAGCTTTTAGAATATACCTCAAGCTCTAGAGAAGGCTTCGGTTTTCGCCGAAAGCACACGAGTCTAATACTACTTTCTGCTCTGTATAAAACTTTTCTTCACTATTTTGAAAAGTTATGTAAAGTTATTAATCACAATACAAAATAAACGTTACCATACCGAATATATCCGATTATATCCTATAGTACCTAGCCGAGATATATTCTAATACTGTGCTAAGGATGAAGATAAAAAAGTTATATTATTTTTAATGCACTAACCCGTGCTAAGGACAATTTTAAAAACCTATTTAAAACTTATTTCTAATTTGCAAGTGATGCCAATTACTTCAGCCAGATGTCACTGCCTGTACGTAGTACGGAGAATATTGTAAAGAGGTTCAAAATTTCACTGATGCTGGTGAGTCGCCCATTAGCTCAGTTGGAAAGAGCGCTGGCACGGATAGCCAGAGGTCGCGGGTTTGAATCCCGGCATGGGTGGAATTTTTAGCCTCTAAATAGGTTTATGAGATCTGTGTAATATGTCCATGAATATTTATTCATTTATTATTTATTCATTTATAAAAAAAGTTTTTATTGCGTCATCAAAACACAACTTGAAACAAAATAAGACTAAAACTTACTTAGGTTGTGATGTTATAAAATAAGGCGAAAGGTAGTGGCTCAGCTGGTACTATAGTAAAAACTATCTACTGGAATTGACAGCACAAACGAATTAGCCTTGTGAAGAGACAGTTTGCACAATACAAAATCAGCAATTTAGACGTTTGGATAGCTAAACTTGACACTGGAATGCGTGACGAGCTATCAAATGACAAGCGAAATTAACTCTGCTGTTGACTTGTGAGATAGATCTCATCAAATAAGTGAGAATTGTTTTTTTAAACGTTTATAAGTAGGGATTTAGCGACTTTTGGAGAAACTTCTCTCACAAGATACCAACAGAATTGTGCATTACGACTTTCTTGCCTTGATGTTAGAAAACATAGTCCCGTGATAAATGTAAATTTGATGAGACTTGTTTTTTATACCAGTGATCTTTAAGACAAAATAAATTGTAAGCAAAATCCTAGCAAATCATTGGTCCTAGCAACCTTTTAGGCACGATAAAAATAATCGTGACGAATATATACACATTCAAACATTTAAGCCACCAAAGCGTCTCAAATCCCACGTTCAATGAAGGCCTGCGCAGACGAGGGACTTTTGTCCCCGAGGGACAAAAGTCCGTGAATCGAAAAAAATGTCCTCCTTGTCTTGTCGCGGACTCAACGCCTACAGTGTGCGGTCATTTTGTTCCCCGGAAATTGAGTGAAGCGTACGCTATGGAAGCAAATATTCTGAGATTACATTGTGTTGTAATTTACATGAAGTTGAAAAAGAAAAAGCGTTTTGTAAGAGAACACCGAACTTTTGTCCACTCCGGTCTCTTGATGCCCTCGGTAACTTGAGGGACTATTTGTACGGGGTACTTTTAGTCCTTCGTGTGCGTTACTCGATACAATTTATACGAGATTAGATTAGATTAGAACTCTTTATTGTACACACCAGAAAGCAAAATACATAAAAAGGCTTACACATCTAAGCTATTGCCGTATACGAGATCTATATCGACGGACAAAAAAGTACCCGGGGGATAGTACCTCGTCTGCGCAGGCCTTAAAAGTTGCCTTGAGGGGACCAGGACACTCGCCTACAGTTACTAGACATCCAGTTCCAAATACTGTAGGCGATGCAATGTACCAGTGTGCCCACGCTTGCACTGAGATTGGATTTGGTATTAATCGTCTGACGGTTTCATTCATAGTTAACGATAAATTGATAAATGAGGACAAAATATATAAAAACAATTTACTCGTGATGCAATTTATGTTCTGGTTGAATAAATCTAGTGATCTGAATATGTAGTGAATAAATATTTTTCTTGTCTTTTTGTACCAATTACAGGATATGAAAATCGAACGTTTTTCAAAAATCTGTGTTTTTTTAATTGCAATAAAAATAAGTTAGATAAGGAGCACTTTAATGCACATCAATAGTATTTTAATAAATGAGTTAGAATAAAATCGGCTGGTAGCCTAAAAAATGCTTAGGTATGGCATTAAACACATTGTAATTTTTTTATGTAGATAGATTATAGATTAGACCACTTTATTGCGCAACAAGAAAAAAGATTACAAGCATGATTTTTTTAAATCTAAGTAATGTTATACAAATAGCGATCTTATCGCTAAGAGCGATGTCTCAGCAAAGTATTAATTAATAGTTACAGCGATCTCTTCCAGTTAAGTAGTTGGATGTGATATCCTAAGAAAGTATTTTAGTAAGTAACTAGCTTTTATTGCAGTTGTGTTGGAGTTACAGCGCCATCTACAATTATCACCCTCTCAATAGAGGCAGAGTCAATTTGCTTTACAACCTCACCTCTATCCGTACCCTAAATTGTTAGAGATATCATAGCTTCATGTACCAATTACTCTGTTTTCTAAGTTAAGCATGAGATAGGACTTTAAAAATATTTCAGTGTTGTAGAATTATAGATAATTTTGATTTATTGTCTAGTATTGCGTGTAATCGCTGGAAGCGCTCGTGGCCTCGTCTAACCGAGTGATTGGAATCAATCACTTGAGTTTAGCAAAATCAGGCGCAGTCAGATGCAGGATGGACGACGTACCGTGACTACCTCTAGTGGCATTTTTTCCGAGCGCTTCCGGTCTTCGCAAGACACGTTAAGCCGTTGGTGCCGGCTGTCATATAATGGCAGTCGTTAAGCCATGTCAGAGGCCTTAGGGGCGGCTTGATAACTTCTGACAGTAAGGCTCGCCACAGTCTTACAATCTTCCACCAAAACAGACTTGGCCCCCGTGGTGGAGTAGGGCCTAACCATCCTACTATGCAGGAAGACCCGTACCCCAGCAGTGGGGACATACAAGGGTTGTAATCGATATCGATCAATATCGATTGCATGTAATTTGTCAATAATTATAATGCTTACTAAGTAATAAATTAAATAATAATACTATATTCGCGTAAAAATAAAGGCTTTTTTATTATATTATTACTCTCTCTTTCAGACAAGCCTATGCCCTGCAGTGGGATGTTTATAGGCTACATAAAACAATGTAGCTTCAAATGTGATGAGGAATAAAATATTTAAGTAATTTTACAGTTTAATTTACAGAGGCGGGCGTTCTGCGGCTTTCTGCGATGCCAAAATGTAAGCGATGTTTCGTAGTAACTTAATACAAATTAAAATTGTTGTCATTTGTTTCTATTTTGTAGAGTCATATAAAATTAACACCCAACCTTGCTTTCGAACTTTCATCTGTGCCCCTGTGAAGATAAGAGTGAGATTCCTGCGATGGTTAATGAATTCGTATTTATACCCTTGGATTTGGAACTAATACGATGAGGAACAATGTCAGGAGGGGAAGCAATGAGACCGAGAAAGTTTTGATGGTACGAGATTAATCAAAAGCAGCGGTAAACACAATATCAGGCTTTACATACAATTTAGTTTATGGGAGCAAACATTATCAAGGTTTGAATAATTATGTGTTCAAGCAAGCATTGGAAGCAATGTACACTATAGAGCAAGGAATGAGATTCACTGATAAAATATTTGATATCTCAGTTAATGAAATAAAAAAGCATATTAAGGGAAAAAAACAAACGTCGCCTTTGCATCTGCCTAATGAGATGAGGTCTAAGTTAATGTATCTCCCTATGTTTATGTAATAAGTTTATTATTGTATTTCACCTTTCTTTCTTGCACTACGCTTTGCCAGCGTCTTCAACACTAAAGGTTTGCTGGAAGAGAATGCTTTTTTCACTAAGCACACCCTTGTACATTAACTCATGTAGATAGATAGATAGATATATAGATAGATAGATAGATAGATAGATAGATAGATAGATAGATAGATAGATAGATAGATAGATAGATAGATAGATAGATAGATAGATAGATAGATAGATAGATAGATAGATAGATAGATAGATAGATAGATAGATAGATAGATAGATAGATAGATAGATAGATAGATAGATAGATAGATAGATAGATAGATAGATAGATAGATAGATAGATAGATAGATAGATAGATAGATAGATAGATAGATAGATAGATAGATAGATAGATAGATAGATAGATAGATAGATAGATAGATAGATAGATAGATAGATAGATAGATAGATAGATAGATAGATAGATAGATAGATAGATAGATAGATAGATAGATAGATAGATAGATAGATAGATAGATAGATAGATAGATAGATAGATAGATAGATAGATAGATAGATAGATAGATAGATAGATAGATAGATAGATAGATAGATAGATAGATAGATAGATAGATAGATAGATAGATAGATAGATAGATAGATAGATAGATAGATAGATAGATAGATAGATAGATAGATAGATAGATAGATAGATAGATAGATAGATAGATAGATAGATAGATAGATAGATAGATAGATAGATAGATAGATAGATAGATAGATAGATAGATAGATAGATAGATAGATAGATAGATAGATAGATAGATAGATAGATAGATAGATAGATAGATAGATAGATAGATAGATAGATAGATAGATAGATAGATAGATAGATAGATAGATAGATAGATAGATAGATAGATAGATAGATAGATAGATAGATAGATAGATAGATAGATAGATAGATAGATAGATAGATAGATAGATAGATAGATAGATAGATAGATAGATAGATAGATAGATAGATAGATAGATAGATAGATAGATAGATAGATAGATAGATAGATAGATAGATAGATAGATAGATAGATAGATAGATAGATAGATAGATAGATAGATAGATAGATAGATAGATAGATAGATAGATAGATAGATAGATAGATAGATAGATAGATAGATAGATAGATAGATAGATAGATAGATAGATAGATAGATAGATAGATAGATAGATAGATAGATAGATAGATAGATAGATAGATAGATAGATAGATAGATAGATAGATAGATAGATAGATAGATAGATAGATAGATAGATAGATAGATAGATAGATAGATAGATAGATAGATAGATAGATAGATAGATAGATAGATAGATAGATAGATAGATAGATAGATAGATAGATAGATAGATAGATAGATAGATAGATAGATAGATAGATAGATAGATAGATAGATAGATAGATAGATAGATAGATAGATAGATAGATAGATAGATAGATAGATAGATAGATAGATAGATAGATAGATAGATAGATAGATAGATAGATAGATAGATAGATAGATAGATAGATAGATAGATAGATAGATAGATAGATAGATAGATAGATAGATAGATAGATAGATAGATAGATAGATAGATAGATAGATAGATAGATAGATAGATAGATAGATAGATAGATAGATAGATAGATAGATAGATAGATAGATAGATAGATAGATAGATAGATAGATAGATAGATAGATAGATAGATAGATAGATAGATAGATAGATAGATAGATAGATAGATAGATAGATAGATAGATAGATAGATAGATAGATAGATAGATAGATAGATAGATAGATAGATAGATAGATAGATAGATAGATAGATAGATAGATAGATAGATAGATAGATAGATAGATAGATAGATAGATAGATAGATAGAGAACACTTTGTTGCACAACCAGAAAAAACAATACAACCATGATTGATGTAATCTTATACAATTATGTTATTAATTATGTAATTAGTGTTAATGTTATCTAATTAGTGCAATAAAGAATTAAAATAAATAAATTTATACAGCAGCGTCCAGTGACACTTACATTGAACGGAACCACCTTATTCTTTTTGGAACAAGGTTGCTCCGTTCAGGGTAAAGGTCAGTTTAAAAGTAAAGGTAAGTACTTTTTGAAAATACGTTGTAAAAGTGACATAAATATTTAATAATAAATGGTAATTATTACGAGTAAATACCATATCAAAACCGTAGGTCATCCTATGTTCACAACATTATAAGAACTACATAATAGTAAAAGTGTAAAGGATGATTAGCCGTGTCCGCTGTGTTTATTTTCTGTATCAGCTACAATACACTTGGTCCCCTTATTTTTCGAAAAAAAAGAGAGTACGTACATCTGATAGAAAATAATTGAAAATGGGAACGCAATGATAACAAATTGAATTTCCCCATAACAAATTGAATTTCCCCACTAATGTAACGTCTGCAGGCGAGCGGTTAAAGAAGACGACGGGCGTTGAAAGTGGAAATGAAGTCGAGTGTAATTGAAATGAAAACTGAACCCCAGACCACCGCTCGGGAGACTGCAGCGTTAACACGATAACCCTTTTATGCAGAGAAGTCAGCTAGTTTCGTTAAATTAAGAAAGTTTTTAGGAAAGGGGGCGTATTATTGTTATTACTGAAGAAACCTTAGCGGCGCCGCCTGTAATGTTGCTTTAATTTATATGTAGAGATATAGACATTTCGATAGAACTGCCACCGTTGTCTAAATTGAGAATCGCAATTAGTAATTACTTAACTATGGTCCAGTCTCGTTTTAATTATGGTTCGATCTGTGAGATTGGAAGAGACGACTGTCTGTTACTTAGAAAAACATATCTGTACAGTCGATAGCACAATAATCTTTACATTCAGGCATTTTATTCTGTTACGTTACAGGTGGGACACAAACCGGGGGGTGGGCAGCAGCGCCCCATGTAGTACAATTCCACCGAACTGCGATCCCCAAACCGCAAGCCCAGCGTAGGGATAATGGGCATTACCCCCTATGATAGCACAACGTGGCGCTCTTTAGGGGAAGGCTATGTCCAGCAGTGGACTAGTATAGCCTGACGACAACGACGACGACGACGTTACAGGTAACTATGCAAGTACAATGTAAACTAAAAGGCGATGTGTGCTTTACTGTACCCACGTTTGTCAAAGAATTCGATCATCCGACATTCTATTCTGAATTCTGTTTTACAACACTGCCACATACTCTCTCCTCTTATTCAACCTATAGACATTCAATGCCTAGTGTAGGTATTTTCTAAAACACGCTCTAAACATTTGCTCGGTCATGAGCTAGTTACGGGCCAATCAAAATTTTAAGTGCCCTTACACGCACGTGCACTCTAAATAACCAATTACCAATGAGGTTTGCACTGACCTCACGTAATTTATGCAACGTCAATTTATGAAAATTGATAGCGAACGGAGCGCGACAATGCGATACTGCAACGCCTAATAAAAACACATTTAGCCACCTTTTAGTGGTCATAGACGGCGCGAAATAAAATAAGAATTATTGTCAACGGCACCGGGTGTTATTGGCCCATAAATTAACAACTGCCCGTTAAATAAGAGAACAAAAGTTCGGCCATTTTGCACGCGCGGTTGAGTGTGGCGGAGAGATTAGTCTGTGTTGTATGTGCTGCGTCAATAATTAATACTCTGTGAAAGGGAAATATGCGCGTATATGTGCGTACGTACGCGGATACGCGACGGCCATGCATACAAAAAGGACTCTGTAAAGCTTTGATAACTCCTGCTCTTTGTTTGAAATTATTTTTATTGACAGAAGACTTTGTTTATTCTAAGTTCTCGTGTTCCTAATATTTTTTGCTATACCTCTGATATGAGCGTGTTACTGTTTAACAGGGGAGGTCTGACTTCGGCGTTCCAACTCTATTTGTCTCTGATCTCGAGGCTCTGCAAAACTTTGAAATTAATTGTATTGATAGACAGCTTTATTTACTCCACACCTATATTCTAACTTTTATTGTCCTCCACCTTGCACCCCATGCTCCAGAGCTCCTGCGTCTATCGTCGCGTAGTCACTAGAGTTTCTTATCTAGAGAAGACTTTGGGAACTAGAGGCTGGAGTAAGCCGTACTATTCATTAGATTTTAATTTAATTCGACGGATTCACACCATCTCTTTTGTGAGATGTAGTTTAGTGGGCCTTAAAATCTTAGTAGGTTTATACTAGAAGGAGTTACTTTTTGTATACATTGTAGTACAATAAAAGAGACAGAATCGGGTCACGTGACGTGTCTTTTGAATTATTGACGCCTGGAAGGTTTGATAAACTTGAAGCGGCGATGAAATTAGATCGATTCATCCAAGTTAACATTTTACTAAAATCATCATCATCGACCCATTATGCCCCCACTGAGAGGCACGAGTCTCTTCCCTGAGGAAAGTATAGGCCAAATTCCACCACAGGGGCCAAAATCCGGCTTGGCGGAGGCTTGCAGAATAGTGACTGGTCTTACTGTCAGAAGTTTTCAAACCGCATTACAGCCTTTGACTTGGCTTAAGAACTGCAATCTATCGACGACAGCCGGCACCAACTGCTTAACGTGCCTTGCGAAGCACGAAATCGCTAGGAAAAATCCCACTAGCGTTAGTCATAGACGGTTTACCCATCCGTGCACTGAACGCGCCCTGTGTTGCTTAACTTTCGTGATCGTTTAAGATCACTCCGGCAGCCGAGACTACGAGCGATGTACTAAAATAAGTTTATAGAATCTAAACGTTGGTTTAGCACTTAAATTAAAATAATATCGCTCGATACTAAGCTGGTCTAGAAATGACAACTGTAGAAATGACCAACATTTCCTGGTAAGGCTTATCGCTGGTTACTCTCAGAACATTGACCAAGGAAGCAGAGAGTTCCAGACTACTCTCAAAAGATACGAAATATCCTGACAAGATTTTAGTTTGCTTAACGCTATAGTATTAATCTTTGTTAGAGATTCCGCGGAGAGGGAATAAATTATAAACCGAGCTTGCGGCGGACTCCGTCGACTTGAGAAATTAATTTCGGGCTCCAGATTACAGAATATTGAATAACAACGACATCAATCTTACCCTACACCGCCTGTAATGATGCATGAGATCATCCAGTAGTATTACAGACAGACAGTGTTCCGAACGAATTCAGGCTCATCAATAATTCCTTTCACCCAGTGCGTCGCCAAAATCAAATTTATTGTCCGCAAATTGCTTCGCGTTTAAACAAATACCTAGCGTTTATCACAGACGCGGTTACATTTTGTCCCGGGAATTTAATTTCGAAATCGGTAACAATAATGGCAGTTTCGTCGCCGCCATGAATCATGCGCCACAAAGGCCGCCACCGGCAGCCAAGGTGTTAAATTCGAGCACAATAGTCCGGAAACGCATTTCCCCAAATTTCATCGCCACCTCAAACAGGCCGCGTTAGATTTACGAGTGAAGTTACCTCATAATAAGCAATTTGCCGTGCAACTGTCTAATGTGGGAACGCTATTACATCCAACAAACTATTGCGGTCGTGATATTGCTCCTGCGGTTAGACGCAACGATCTCGGGCTATCGAGCTACGGGCTATCCCCATAAACAAAACTGTGCCAGAACAATTCTAGTGTAATGTATGGATTCCAATAAACGTCGTAACTTCAGCTTTTCAGGGAGACGTAACTGGGAATGACTTCCCCTTCAAATAATCAGAGGAAAAGCCTGCAGCGGCGTTTAGCTGCAATCTCTCAAGGCGGAGCCAGCTGTGTCCCTCGAGAAGCGTCATAAAAACATACAACATTTAGCGCGGTGTCCCGAAACACTCGAGTTTTACTGTAGTTCGAAAGTCATCAGTAAGTGCGAAGTGCTAGCACGTGGGGAGCTGGTAATGGTCGCGGCGTTTTAGCCAGGCGATCAAGCCACCTGCTACCATCTGAGATGAGCCGTAACTGCTTAGGTATGTACAGTCAACGGTGCCCGGAGTTAACTGTTTTTGTTCGCTACTCGCATTTATGCGGCATGACGTGGCTAAAATTTAGGTATCAAAGCGAGCGAGCTTCATACATAGGTACAAACCGAGAAAAGGGATCCCGGAAAAAGATTTTTTTCTTCTTTTGGATGAAAATGAGCAGAGTGTATACTTATAGAGAATATTTCATCAGGATGGAATCAGAATAATGCTTTTCGTTCAAATTTTTCCTAAGTGTACCTAAGCAATATATTTTAACAGTAATCAATTCTTTTAAATTTCTTACATTAATTACATAATTATAAGACCTGGAGCGAGCAAACAACTTGGTAGACATAGGCAATTAGTTTTCTTATTTTGAAGATTTTATCAATATTCATACGCATTTAAATAATATTGAAATAAAATATACCTAGGTACTTGCATGTGAAACTTTTCACTACATACAAAGAAGAGGGGAGGCTAAAAATGTTATCTCTAAGCATCTAAGCATGTTGCTTTTGCATGAAAATACGCCAAGTAAAGGCGTAGAGAGAGCAATTTAAATGCCCATTATCATAATTGGAATGCAATAGGCTATTCAGTGCAATTTTCGCAGCAGACGACGCCGGGAAGGAGGGGAACTTGATAATAAGGTTCGCATGGCACAAGATCGCAACTAACTTTTAATGAACAGGAATCAAATGCAGACGTCGCGACGCAAATAAAAGGCCCCCGAGCTCAGGGAAAACGTAAAAAAACGGAAGTGGACTCGAATAAAACAGTTATTACTTTCTAAACAAAGTTGGGGTCGCGCGGAGACCCTTTAGGTTTTCTCGCGAGCCGACTTCAATCAGAGAGAGTAAACATTTCGTACATTCCTTGATTCAGAGAGTGTGAAGGCTTTCTCAGACAACGACTCATATGATAAAATATTCGGTACAAGCATGTGACCAACATTTGAGGACATTTATAGGTTTTTTTTTTGTTTTGCTGCTCTGCTTAGTTATATAAGTAGTTTCAAGTATAAAATATAGTTAATCTTAACAATATTTTATACTTGAATACTTAAAAAACTCAGTAAACACTAAAATGTTGAAAATATGTTTTTGTTTAAATTAATAATTTAGTTTGACTGACTAAGTGAGCTCACTTCATTGTTCATTTATAAAAAAATTAAATTAATTGGACATGAAAATGAAAATGACGATGAACATGAAAATGTACATGGTCTGTTTTTTTTATTATTCATCAATAATTGTCAATATGTTGATATTGTAAATAAAGTCGTAAAAAAAAATACTGTTTAAAATATTTTATGTATATTTACTACGTACATTAAATATTTAATTCGAAATTTTACTTGTCCTAATTAAAAATTATCCAAAATTAACAGCTAGAAGCTCATCAACAAGATCCATACGTTTTCCCCCAAAGTAAGGCTGCGAATCAGCGCCGCGGTGCTTGCGGCGTACAAGAGGGATGTAGGGGGATGCAAGCAGATGACTCACGGGAGGTTAAAAATCAATAAGTTGGCCCGGCCAGTTCCACTCCGTGTCGGGAATTAATGGTGTCCTCTTGCCTACTTGACACTTCAAACGTATTTCTGTTAACAGAACAAAATCTGAAAATCATGTTTAATAATAAATATAACAATAAACGGCTGTCATCTAATGGCAGTCGTTAAGCCATGTCAAAGGCCTCATGGGCAGCTTGATAACTTCTGACAGTAAGGCCCGCCACTGTCTTACAATCCGTCACCAACCCGGACTTGGCCCCCGTGGTGGAGTATGGCCTAACCTTCCTGCGATGCAGGAAGAGACCCGTGCCCCAGCAGTGGGGACATACAAGGGTTGCTATTGATAACAATAATACATAAAATCAGTAATAGTTTGTGTTGGTATTGTATTTTTTTATGTAGTCTTAACATGTATGTAACAATCCTGAGCAAAGAAACTCTTGACTGAAAATCTTGGTCTATCTACGGATAGACCAGGATTTTCAGTCATAAATATATTAGAAAAACGTTATTGATAGTAACATGGTTGAATTACATTTGCTTATCACTCATTAACTAGAAAACTTAACTTCTGAGTAGCCTCAATTAAATTAATAGCAGCAACCCCGTGCCTCTCACGATAAGGTTAGATAATTAAACAATGGTGGCATTACTGGAGTAAGGTTTGCTTAATATAAATTATAACTAACATGCATTGTGTGTTTGCGCGTGTGTGTGTGTGTGTATGTGATATTAAAAAACCGTTTACTTGATTCACAAAATATTTTATGAATGTAAGTTAAGTAGGTTTGTCGGAAGAACACACCCTTTTCTTTACGCCACAGTTCCGCCTAATACTTTCTCTTTTTAATAATTAACATCGACGGACCTTTATTGCTTATCCGAATGTGCTTGGACCTTTCAAATCCAATCGTTCCCGTTTATGAGTGTTGCTAGCTGAATTAGAAATTGATACGGGGCTTGAGGTTTATTGTTCGGTGCATTATTTAGTTCTTCATCTCTTTACGTATTTGGGGAGACTTTATGACACGACAAAATAAAACCGCCTTGAAACCGTCTTGTCTGTGACCGTTTTATTCCCTCGCATACTTAATGTATAAGTTAATACCGACTGCTGAACATTGACCACTAAGCTGACCAACTTAGGTACACACAATGAGTCAATGTTGTATTTAGGTCCCGCCTGCTTATTAATTAATTCTCAGTATTCCGGTTGTTTGTTATTTCCATTTTTGTCTTATTAGTGTTTTTATTTTAGAACTAGCAGCGCATGACTAGCATACAAGAGAATTACTTTAAAAATTATCAAGAATTTCGTAGTGTTTGGTTTCGATGTTATGCTGATTTCATATGGCTTGTGATACGATTGCGATTGAGGTCCTACTAGCCGAAATCTAAAATACAATCGGAAATACTGACAGACATACATATGATCCAAACAAAATTGTTGGGCTTCGCCACCGTCGGGTATGAAAAATCTAGATGACCTTTGCATCTACGTAACGAGATGATTTATACAACGTCCACTAGTCCCTTCACTTACACTAGGGGCCGGTTTTTGAATGGAGAATTGCTCTAAGTAAATACTTAAGTAAAATCTCTTACGTTCTTTTCTGAGAAATTTGAAAAGACAGCACTACAGTTAACTTAGCAAAATTCTCAACTGAAAAATTGGCCCTCTATGTGTGAGGGAACCACTCGGACGCGTCGGGTAACAAACTACTTCTAGAAAAACATGAGAAATGACTGAATTAAATTAATTCTTTGGCTAAATATTAGCCTTTTTGCATCTACTTAATGAGAAGATTTATCAGCGTCCAGTGGCATCTTCACTCAAACTAGATGGGTGAAGGGACCACTCCGACGCTGTAGTGCCTGGGACATGGTTTTATAGATAGTGTAGGCTTGCCCAGCCCCTATACCATCCTGACAGCTTAGTCGGCCTAGCCCACAGGAAAGACTAGTCAATACGTGCGGAGCCAACCAAGCCGCGGGTTTCCTTACGATGTTTTCCTTCACCGTTAGCGAGTGGTATTGCGACTACAAATTCGCAAATTTACGTAACTTTGAAATTAAACAAAGTCATTGGTACATGCCCGCACTGTACCTATATCGAACCTGGGGCTCTCGCTTGCCAGTCCATGGTTCTACCCACTGAGCTACCACCGCTTCTGATATGTATAAAATGGCTATAAAGGTACTGATGAGCTTTGGTGAGGATAGAGTTCAAATTTGAACACCACACCGAACCCCACAGAACGTCATGATTTTAAATAATGATAGCCTGGAACGAGTGCGTTTGACGTGTCTTCTCCAACCATGCGGCTGCGGATTCAATGCTCCGTCGTGCGTTAAAATGTCTATTGCATGGCGTGGGGGTGATAGTATATTATAACCGAGCTACTGGCTGTAAAAGCGCAGTATTTTTTATTTCACTTTCTCCGGAATTGGAATTTAACTCGGCTGTATAGCTTAGTAGGATGAAGCCCGTGAAATATTAAAGCAACTCCTAGAGGGTGGGATACTTGAGAGGTATTAATTTTTATATTTATTTAACAGTATTCAGTTATTTATTAATAGAAGCCTTCTCAAAATCAAAGAAAATAAGCTCTCCGTAAAGAGACAAGCAGCACTTAACGGTAAGAACTTATTTCGGACCGAACCCACTTAGGTACCTACTTGTGATATTGTCGGAAGAATGTTCATCATGAAAAAACCACGGATAGATCTGGCTCTTCTCGAAAATTACAAGTAGGTAAATGCTTACTAAGGTTTCAGCTGGAGAACTACGTCTTTCGTTTTTAGGGGGCTATAAACCCATGCATTTATGACGAAAATCTATTGCAAAGCAACGAATTGGCTGGACAATTTAACGCATAAAGATGGCCTTTCCAGGTTTTTTTAAATCTGTGTCGATTATTCACTGCACAAAGACAAAAGAGCCCGATTGGGGGACCGGAAGAGAAGGGCGTTGGGTATTTAGCTAAAGTGGTACTTTTATTGAGTTGAAAGGAATCGACATTAAGTGTGGGTATTAAAGTTGAATATGCCTTGCCCAAAAGCTCAAAAGCTCGGTTGCAACGAGTGCAAAATTTCCATCTGAGTGCGTATCACGTTTTGACTATCTCTTATTAAAAAAATACGACAACTATAACGTTACATCAAAGTTTCGTCTTTTGCTACGGCAACCAACCGAAATACATTTTTCGTTCTAACAACCCACAGTGACATAAAACCTATTTAAATTTCGAGTGTCGCACAAAACGGTTCCCATTTTAACCGCCCATAAAGTCGTTTAGAATCCCATTAAATGACCTAAACGACACAGTAACACAATCTTTATTTCCCGTATAGCACATGGGTGATACAAGTCATTACGTACCCACAGTGGACGGTTAGCTCGTCTAAAAGGAACCCAATTTAGGGGTAATAGCTGGGTCCGATGGACCGCTAAGTGCAGGATGGTGTAATGAATTAAAGGGACACCCTTTCTCTAAGTTTCTTTAGGGTTCCAGATAAATATCACACCCATTGGTGACGGTAAGATAACCATTATGAGGAAGTTATTTAATTCAAAACTTACGTATCTATTCTGCGTCCATTTAATATATGGAAACAAAGAAATGAGAAGAAACGAAATAGATATTAACCTAATTTAGTGAACTGCGTTCATACCAACATTGAACTGGAATTCAACGCCGCGATGCAAAATTGAGACGCTACCGGTTCATCCGCAACATAATTATAATGACAATTATGTACAAAATATTATAAAAAATACAAAAAAACTTTATTGTCATAAAAGTGTACAAAAATAGTGCCTGGTCCCCAAACTAGAATACTCTGTATTATGGGTGACCAGACTTCCGCTCAGAAGTGACATTGTTTTACACAAGTAGTTTCTTGACAAAATAAAAAAAATAAAACAAACAGAATTAAAATTCTTCAAGTTGAAACAAAATTTCGGTTTCTGATTGTAAATAGTAATGTAATAGTAATATCCGTAATATGTAATATAATATTATGTAGTTTTAACATCATAAATTGCAGATGAACAGGTGGTTTATCAAATTAGTAGTTGCGGTTTGAATTCCAGTTCGCTGTTGGTGTAAACGAAGTTCACGATGTTAGGTTAATAGCAATCTCGTTTCCTCCGACAGAATAAGTATATCAAACTTCGGTCGAGAAACTGTCAAACACGCATGCAAAGCCAACTGATTACTTCAAATACGGATAGGTACAGCAACGCAAGTTCGCCCCCATTGTTGCAGCTTCTCGCGGTGCCATTAGGCAGCCGATGATAATAGCCGTGAGCAGGCATCACAATGCGAAATGGCGGTATCATAGCGACGACTGGCGCACCTAGAGAGTGCAAACAATAGCTGGGGGGTTGAGAACGGGTTGCGAGTGTCAGACGGACTGTGCAAAGCATTGTCGCGTAACACTCAGACACTTGGGTGTTCGAGTGTACCTACAGCGGGAAATGAGAGTGGGGTTCTCGGTTTGATGAAGATGCGTTTTTTAAGCTGCCGGTACCTCTTACGACTACAATATGTTGCGAGCTTCAGACTGCCTTGTAAACTTTCAAGTTTTTATTTGAGTCTGCCTCGTTGATCTAGCCGTTAAGGCGCTTAGCTACCAAGACAGAGGACGTAGCTTCGAATCCCTCTTGGGCCCACCGTACATTTGTATTGTATAAGTGGCCTCAGTCTGGGTGTGTTGTCATGTTTGTCATGTCCGTGCCTGGTTATTATAGTACAGGGTATCCTAGTTTGGGACCAGGTTAAGTGAATGTATTGTGTGGAAATTATTGTTGTTTTTATTTGAGCGACGAATTTTAGTAGGTTTAGTTTTAGTCTTAAAATTTCTTACTAAATATTATATGTTTTTATTGTGTGAATCTTGTGTTTTCTCTAAGTATTTTATTTGTGCAGTAAAGTAAAGAAAAAAGATACTTGTTAATTTTTTAATACAAGTACCTAATCCTCATTTTAAGTTTTAGGTCAATCCGCTACTTGACTCGAATCAAATTTGACTCGATAAATGAATATTTTCTGTAGTATTTAACTTAAGAAACTGAAATATATTAACTTTGCTAAGTAAGTATGTAGGATGGCTGCAAAATTCGCAAATTAAAACAATATTTACCGCTTTTAATTCGGAACGGTGAAAACGCTATCTGCCATGTTGAAAGCATCTTTCGGTTGTAAACAAACATCTGTCAGCCAGAACCAGTGGACATTGATTATTAAAGGACTTATATCAAAGTGATCTTCACGTAAATACACCCGAGTTTCAGTCGATAAAGTATCGGGGTCTCTTTTGGCAAGTTTGAGCCCATTTTTTTGTGTGTTTATTTCACTGGGTAAACGAATCCACAACTTCCCGGGGTTCTTTATTGACATGTTTTTGCATTCTCGAACAATGCAATAGTGATAATTGCTATATTTTGCATGTAAACTCGATAAAATCATGGTTTCGTCGTTGTTATTTCACTATGCTCGCAAATCACTCACAGTTGTTGAATGGCAAACTTTGTTTACAAGACTTCAGACCTTCAAACCATGGACAAAAATGGCTGACCGCGTTTTTGGCTGTGTAGCAAAGCAAAGTTTTAAAATATAGTTTTTGGTTGCTTTTAGGTCCTCAAAATATATACTAAAATATTTTTTGGTCTAATGGAAGAAATATTTAAATATTTACAATAAATACTTACTTGTAAAGAGAGTCAAATAGCGAATTACGAAAAGTCGGTTTAAAAGGCTAACGACCAAACTTTTATCCAATGCTAAACTTTGCGTCTAAGTTAGATTTCATAAAAAAATACTACATTTATGTATCTTTTAAAAATGAACTCTCCTGTTAATTCAAAACATTTTTTAGTGCAAGTTCTTCGTTGTTGCTAGATAGTTGTGTCATTTAGGGATCGACGTGTCAAAAGCGTTTTCAAACTCTTATTTGCGGCAGAAGTGATATGAAGGAAACTCACGTCTCCCGGAATTAAAGCAGATGTTTTTTTTCGTACTTGTTTGTTTGTATTGTGCACGTTCGGTACATCATAAAAGGCTGCGGCGCTCACCCTTTATCGAAGAGTTCAAAGTCAAAGCGAACCCCATTTGTCGCGGGCACATTTCGACGATACAATCGCATTTTTCATTTTCTAACCGGAAAGGCAATAACGCTACACAATGCGAACTTTTACAGAAAGAGAAAATAGTGCTTTCAATCCAAACAGTCGCTTCTGATGCAACCGCGAAAGTTTTACCTCAAACTGGTTTTAGGCTGGCTGCCGGCGCAGCGGTAACATGTGTGATTACCATGTCGGAGGTCGTGGAGTCGATTCCCGCTGCGAGCCGCCACACATTTGTATAAATAGCCATGATTCATCCGTAGCATGTCTGATTACCATGTCGGAGGCCGTGGTGTCGATTCGCGCTGGGGGCCGCCACACATTAGTAGAAATGGCTGATATTAGATGTTTTAAATAGATACACTTTTAAAACGTCTAAGTTTTAAATCTAGCTAATAATTACTAAAACAAAATATTTTCTGTTGAAGTACAATGACGTGAAAGTGACATTGTACCTCGACTATTTCTGGAGGCTGTCTGGAAGAGATCACTTTTAGTGATAAGGCCGTCGTTTGTACTCTTAGGTTAAAAATTTCCATTTTTATGTACAATAAAGTGTTCTCTATCTATCTATCATTCTGGAAAATCCCCATTTCGATTATTAATCCTTTCTAATCAAATTTAATATTTCAGATTTTTATTTTTTATAATTATTTCTTGTCATTTTGAGAATCAAGCACTACGCGACCAATTCAATGAATTGTCTTTCATTAAAATTACAGATAAAAACCTTCAATGGGGTCATAACCGCAACATACAAACGAACAAAGATGCTTACCGCATGAGCTCATTCCACAAAAATTTCATCGCCATATTATCTAATTCCATCTGAACCTCCAAATGGCTGTAAGCAATGTTGTAAAAGCGGAGCAATATTATTATGATTCCCACCATTCAGCGGAAAGCCCCAGACAGACAAACGCGAAATGTGAACATTCCACTAAACACATTTGGCGACAAATGGAATCACGGAAACCCCTTGCACGCTAAAACCACTCGACACAGCAAAACGTCTATTGCGTGCCCGCAAATACAATTGCGCGACGAGTATTGAAAAATATCGCGCTTATGTATCACAGCCATCTCCGAGTTCGCATTCAGAAGCGTAATGGAAGCAAAATAGAAGCGAGAAACGCGCCCCCTCCGAAAAGGGCTTTGCAATATAAAATAGTCAAGTACAGAAGATTATTTTAAGTCACGCCCTAAAGTGGACATGTTTATTCTGACTGTACCTAAATGGTTATAATGATAACTTCCACACAACATAACCACTTGGTCTAGTCCCAAACTAGGATACCCTCTGCTATGGTAACTAGGCAAGGATATCACAAACATTTAAATACACCCAGACTATGATGTAACTGGTTGAACTTTCAAAGTCGTTGCATAATGTTTTCACTTGTTACAGACTTTGTAGCAATTTTGTTGCCTTTATCGAGGTACAATTCACATAAACATTCTTTTTACCATCACATCGCTAACTATGAAAGAATCAATTCTCAAAATTACCATGCATTTTGGTGTCTTTTTCTCAAATAGCTAGCCAGTACTCAAACCAAAACATTGTTTAGAAAACAAACTAAAACAACGCACTGACTTTCTATAAAGCCATTCTGTGTCTTCTTAAAGTGCACCAGCCGTTCTTGCAAAAGAGCTCCGAAATCGACAAACGGCAAATGTAATTCCCAATACAATATTTGGCCTCACAGACGGTGCTCCTTTGTCGTAATGCAATCCGGCATGCAAATGCGCGACGGGTAACCGTATAAAGAACCAGTTTGAGAGAGAGAAAAAGTTCCAAAACTACTGCTAACTTGACGGAAGTGGCAGCAAGCGGTACGGTTCATTAGACGGATAAAGAAAGTTTTGTAGGATTTAAAGGGATTTCAAGTTCGACTGGCTGTAGTTTCTTTCTGTGGAATTGGTGCAACTACCTAACCATTCTTAAATTAGGGGGAAGGAGATACAGTGTACCTAAACTATCTCGCTTTTAGTGAAAATGAAGATAAATTACTCATGTCTATCTTTATCAGCATACGTTTAAGTACGTACGAGGTACGTACTTATACTCGTAAATATAAGCGACAGTTAAGAGTCCGGTTTACTCTTGTAATACGTAGTAATAAAACACTTATATTGCTTCCAAAAGAATTGAATCAATAGGTCATGGGTTCAATTCTCGTCTCGTATATTGATTTTGTTAATAGTCCAGAAGTCGTGCTTTCTTAATAGGATCAATAAACGGGGTCCACCAATGCACAGGTCACTTCCTCCAATTTACAATACCCTATTTTTCAACAAGTGACCTCAGTTTCCTAATAACTGTGTTTATACATTACTCGTTATCATTGCAGAGAATAGAGCTTATAGGATTGTTTTCATAAAAGTTAAAGAAACATTATTATTTCTCACCCTACTCAAACTGTCGCCAAAGCTGCCGTCTGTGTCCACTGGCCTGAACAGATTCCTGTTGGAATCTTTCAGCGGGTCTCGCCTGCCCGGAGCCTCCCTCATGGCTTGGCTCTGCAGTCGCTCGAAGAACTCCCTGGGTCTCAGCGGGGGAGGTTCGTCGTCTGGCGGGGGCGGCGGGGGTGGTGGCAGGCGCGACGCCGGGGAAGACCGCAACAGAGAGCGCTCATCGTCTTCTGTAGAACGCTCATCGTGGTCCGAATCCGAGCTATGGCTGTCTCGTTGGCGGGCACCTGGCAGATGTGGATCCAGGAATGTCGCATTTCTGCAACAAAGAGAATTGATCTTTATAAGCGAAAAGTTTGGAGGTATCTTCTATACTGTGGGCAATTTGTGAGGAATTTGAGAGGAAACTGCTCAATATATTCAGTATACGTTTTTTTATTTAATGAACTTTTATTAAAATAAGTTAGGTACCGTGACCATAAGTGACAAGTGGTGCCAGCAATTTGGAATCATCAATAAACGGTGTGTTATTAACTGTTTGTTGTGATTGTGATTGTTTCGATCGCCTGGTACTTTAAAACTGCAGACGGGTGATTTACTTATTAAGTGCCCTGCAATGCGACGTCCGCAAAAATCGATTCTTCCGCGTTTTGTTAGTAGATTCCCAAGAATCTTACTCCTGCACGGCTAGTAAATAATTTGCTGGATTCCAACACTAACCCTCAACAAACCTCATCAAACTTCTGCGGTTACCTCAGGTGGTTACGGATCCAAATCCAATGACCACCCGAAGACATTAACAAAGATTTATCCCTCTACCTACGCAACCCACTGGTATTAATTAAAAACCTCTAACGGTCAGCACATAGGAGTTGTGAATCGTAGGGTGCACGTTTATTTGTTCGAGCGAAAACGAATTGCCCGCTTGGTGTTAGATTTACGTGCGAGCGATCGGTGAAATAGAAGCCGAGAAACTTCGAATTTGTATGCTCACGCTTTCACCCTTCGTCTTCGAACAAATTAATTTATAGGCACTCATGAGCATAGTTTCATATCTCATTGCGTAGATACGAATTCGTATAACCGCAGTGCAAGGATAAGCTCTATGCTATATGTATTATATGTTATGGCATATGTAAGTACATTATTTTTAAGTATAAGTATGTACCTATATCAATATTCATATTTGCACCAACTACCCGTCTCACTTTTCCTTCAGCAACTTTCCATCGTAGGTTGTCTGGAAGAAATTGCTCTAAGCAATAAGGCCGCCAATTGCACTGTATCTTTGTAATATATTCTTTTTCTTTTTTTCCTGGTGTACGTGTAGAATATTCTTATCTTATAATCTGATCTTATAATCTAATCTGAAACTTGGGGTATCCACAAAATACACGTTTTTTATAGGTATAGTCGAAAGATGATCAACATTTCAAAGTTTAGTGCATAGTTAACTTTATTACAACAGAAAAGATTGATTGAATCTACACCTTTACATTTTTGTTGCAAAGTGTCTAAGAAAAGTGCACGCGACTGAGTGACGAGCATCAATGTGATGAACTGAGACCATAAGTAAAACAAAGGAAGGACTCTCCATACATTGGGCGCATAGTAGAGCGTTGAAGGCGAAAGCTAGCCCATAGTCACGTGCCTCAGTCATCATGAGGCGACAACCAAAAAATAAGAGTCCACGCGTGTTGGTTGATTGAAGGTTGATATCTACCTTCAATGAAGCTGTCAACTGAATAAAGACCGTAGCTGTATAACGCTTGATACCCCAATCTCTTCGAGCGTCTTTGTGTGATTGTGAGTTTACACAAACTAATTACTCTAGCCTAATACCATCACGTCAGCGCTTCGTCGCTTCCTCAATACGACACGTGACGACTTGGTTCGGGGTAAAAAATCGGAGCAATAACATAACACCGCTTCAGGGTTGACACTCAATTTGTTAGTGGCCCTCGAGCGATGGCCTGTCACTCGCCGCTTGCCTCCTAACGAGAATATCGTGTGACAACCCTAGCGTGGTCATAATTGAGCCGGTTATTAAAAGGGTTTATGTATGATGGAGCGCACGGACGCCTATTTTCGGCATATAAATGAGTTTGTTAATTTTGTTTGTTTTACAGCAACAGTAATGAAATTGCGGATAAAGGTGAGTACCTTAATGTACATTTTCAATGTTGTAAGACTGGTCATTTAATATAAAAGGGTAACTTTTGGGTTTAGAGTGTTATTATGTATTTTTACTTAAGAGCATTCCTTTATGAATGTCACCTAAATTTGCAAGTCAAACCACTTTCATAATGGGATCCGAAAGGAATGGTACTAACTTTCACATAGCTCAGTCATTTGTCTTGATTGCCAAGCTAGGATACCCTGCTAACTAGGCAAGAAAATAACATACACGGAAATACACCCAGACATTTCTACAAATCAAATAAGCGATCTCAAGAATCAAAACCACGACTTCTGCTTCAATAGTCAAGCAAGTCACCCCTATACCACCAAGGAAGATAAAATTTATAGGAGGCAAATGAAAAGATCCTTCTTCTCATTCCGTATTTAGGAACAACGACACCTTAGCTTAATCTCTATCGAATCTTCATCATGGGGCGCAATATCAATAACGATAACCGTAGCTATATGCCAAGGCATCTGTTGCCCCGTCCGCCGAATGGATGGGCAACAAATCATGGCGTCACATGCATGTCCTATCCCCTTGACCACCCTTCGGCGTTTAATATGAAAATATCGCTAACTAGAAGGTCTTCATCGTCATCGTTTCTTTCCCCTTCAGCCTTTATTCACATACCGATATTTTGGGATTAAAATGGGAGCATGAAGGGAGGTCGGGATGGCCGTTACCGATTTACCATCGATATCTCATCACTCCTTCTACGCATGTACTTCAGATACTTATTACGTTACGGGGGCAAGAAAAATGTATAAAAAACATTCTTCGTCATTATTAAAAGTTATTTATTACTCTACTAAAAATAAAAAGCCAAAGGCGAAGAAATGCTATTTAGTATTCAGTTCCAGAATACTTGCTATATTATTCAGACGTATAAGTATAAACTGTACAAATAAACAAAATAGGTACTTTATTTACAATAGGTTAACAAGAATGTCTACATAAATAGTTAAAATAAGATATTATTGTGTAAATTATGTAATGAAAATTAAATAATCATCGGGTGTATCAGGTGTCGTCTGTGTTATCATATTTTGGAATCGTTTCTACAAAAAAAATGCGGTTACCCACAGCAATCAAGCTACAACTAGCTGTTGCCCGGATTAAATCTGAGTGCGTCTGAGTAAAAAAGTTTTCCTCGCACTTTTATGCTAAAAAAAAAGAGTGCTTACTTTCTGAACTCTACCTTTCGTTTTAGAAATATTTTTTGGGAGTCAGTGAAATTTTACGTACATCATATTAATAAAAAAAAAGTCATTCAGGGGCCTATTTCTGCGCACCAAATCCTGCCGGAATCATGACGTTTGCGATAGCGATTAGTATAGAATTTGACAGACAATTTGGAATCACTCAGGATTTGGTGAGCCTATATAGGGGCAGATATAACATCTTACAGCTGAATAATAGTAGTAAACAGTTTGTTAGTACACGAGAAACCGCGAGTTGAACTTTTACATGCACTACACGGCTACTTTACGGCAAACAAATGTAAAAGTTACTCAGTTTTTGACTGTTTTACCTCAAAATATTAAAGTTAAAACTATGCTTATCGTAAACTATTATTACAATTCAATACTTAACTCTCAATCTCTTTCATGACTTATTAGGATTATTTATATGTCTGTAATTTATTCTTTTGCAAGAAATAAATACCTACGTAACTTTATCCTAACTTCATGTTAAGATTAAGTCATAAGTAACTGCATTGCACGAAACTTTATAAAGTTAGGTACCATTATAGAATATCGTGCACTCACTTATAAAAACCGATACCACCTGTACGTATTACTGTCTTGGTACATCGTTATCGTTATCAACCCATGTATGTCCCCACTGCTGGGGCACGGGTCTCTTCCTGCATCGCAGGAAGGTAAGGCCATACTCCACCACGGGGGCCAAGTCCGGGTTGGTGGAGGATTGTAAGACAGTGCCGGGCCTTACTGTCAGAAGTTATCAAGCCGCCCATAAGGCCTCTGACAGCCGGCACCAACGGCTTAACGTGCCTTGCGAAGCACGGAAGCGCTCGGAAAAATGCCACTAGCGGTAGTCTCGGGACGCTCACCCATCCCGTACCTGACCACGCCTGTTGTCGCGCCTGTTGTTGTTGTTGTATTGTATTGTATTGTATTAACATAGTTATAAGATTTATACTAACACAAATATTACTCGTATATTATAATCTAAAATGTAAATATGGACTAATTGTCTGAAATAAATAATTTGAATTGAATTTGAATTAACCAAGTGATTGATTCCAATCACTGGGTTCGCCTAGGACACGAGCGCTTCAGGTACATAGTTAAGCAAAAAAAAAGAATATAATCACGTTGGTACAGCGATATCATTCCGATTTAAAACCTAACTGTAAAGTAGGTACTCAGGGCTGAAAGTGATTCAAATTACTTCAGCCAGATGTTGCTGCCTGTACGTAATACAGAGAGTGTTGTAAAGAGGTTCGAAATTTCACTGATGTTGGTGAGTCACCCATTAGCTCAGTTGAAAGAGATCTGGCACGGATAACCAGAGGTCGCGGGTTCGAATCCCGGCACGAATGGAATTTTCAGCCTCTAAATAGGTTTTTTTTTTCACTTGTACATATTACTATCTACATAGGTACATGATTAAGCAACAATTAATATGATTATAAAAAGGTAAAAGTACTCGAAACCGGCGTGGTGTATGCAACTACTGATGGTGAAGTCCAGGTGATGATTTGACCGTGGCAAGTGCCAGAGCCTGGTCTCTGCTAATCCCGGCGTGAGTGTATATTATGTAACAAATTGCTATTAGCAATGAGGCCGCTAATTGTATGTGATCTTTTGTATCTGCCGTTTCTGTAACTATTGTTCCGGTATACAATAATGTGCCCCGCGGTGTTATCCGCGGTTTATCGATTTTCCCATGTGAACAAGATATTTTCCTGCAGCAAAACGTAGCCTACGTGTTAATCCAGGGTGTCAGCTAACTCCATTTTATTTAAATCTCTCCAGCCGTTTAGACGGGAAGTAGTAACAAACACAAACTTTTGCCTGTATAATATTTATTCACAATTTGCAGATAAAATTCCGGATAAGCTATCGGCTAAGTTCCAGATAAGCTATTCGCAACCAGGGCTGCCGTTTGTTCTAAATTTAAATATTTTTTCCTCTAGTTGCGTGTGTTCGTTTATGGTTTCAAATTTAGAACAAACGGCAACCCTGGTGGGGATAGCTTATCTGGAACTTTATTTGAACATTGTGAAACAGGGGCTTAGTGTGATAGTGTGATGATTATGTAACATACTGAAAAACTAAGCAAACTATCTCTAATTATGGAAGACGGTGGAATCGTGTAAAGCGCACAGGCAAAACATATCCGCTTTGTCCATGAAACTGACTATCTGTATGTACCTATTTTGGACCCTCGCCGTTGCTCCCCAGTCATTACCGGAGGCAGGGGATGATTAATTAAAAACTCGTGTTTGACCAAATCGAGAGGTATCGCTGCATGCGTTAATGGATCCTCACCTGACTGCGTAATTGAATACTGATTAAAGTGTTATAATAAATATGCTTGTCAAAAATTTGCGTGATGCTGGTTCTGTATTTAGATTGTCTTGCTTTGAATCAAATTTTTTGTTTTATTTTATTGTGGGAACAAACAGTCATACATAACTTACAAAAATATTTATATTTTAATTTAACTTAATTAAAATAAATCGAATGGTGCCAGAATAATATAAAAATAATTTCATAATGAATGTAAAAGTTTAAAAACTTTTCACATTTTTTGCACTTAATAAGCTGCCATATAAATTCTACTGTCAGGTAAATTATTTTGAAAGGGAGAGTAAGGGCCAAATAATTACGCAAACCACCGCTGAGTCACTTTAGCTCCGGTCCCAAGCTAGGATATTCTGTGATATGGTAACCAGGCAACGACATGAGAAATATAGAAGTTAAATGTAAGTTAAATGAAAAGTACTCGGAACCGGCGTGCGTGCATTGTAATGACTTATTAACGTTAAGAAGCGAAGGTAATCTGTCAGGATCGTCGCAAGTGACAGTCCCTGGTCTCTGCCTATCCCTCTGGGATACAGACGTGAGGTTATGTTTGTATGTTAAATGAAACTGCAAGGATTTATTTTTTGTGTTTTTGAGATTGAGATATGACTACGGTCGAAAACTTGTCTATGACGTACTCACAATCATATTTCATTGTAAAAATAAAATATTAGTGTTCATCACTAATATTTTATTTCGTTAAAGAAATAGAGCCATGTACCTACTGAATATCTAGGTAGCAAAAATTTTGTTTGAACGCAAACAAAAAGTTTCTTAAGTTAAATTGGGAGTCACTGACATTATTGATGACTTTTTGGCAAAATATAAATGTTAAACAATAAAACTAAAGCTGCTGACTGTACGAAAATAATGCACACGACATAAATCTTCGAAACATAACAACAATTAATTTTTTACTTACTTAAATGTTCAAGTAAGTAGTACATAATTCGGTAATAGTACAGTTTCCGGTATTTCGTTTGAATTGTGAATAAAAAAAAAACAACAATGAGCAATTCTAGTAATTAAACGCTAAAAGCAACATTCCTACCGGCAATTATACCACTTGGAAGTCTGTGTATACGAGCGATTTAGTTTTAGTTTCCTAGAATTATTTTTTGATTAAGGAACACAAACGAGGTAGACATGTTTATTGAAATAAACGTGAAGTTAATAATTTGACTTATTTTTTTTAGGCATTCTGATACTTTACAGTTGGATTCTTTAATCTCCTTAGCCATGCACATGGAGTGCACTGAAACTGTATATAAAGAACTATTTTAATTACCCATATTCATGAATAAACGATACTTTACTTTACTTTACTTTAGCCCTGAAGTTATGTATATATTTTATTGTAAATTTTGTTAATGTACCAAATAAATGAATAAAATAAACTTGCGAACATCGTAATGGAACCTGAGCGTCTGAAGTGTTTAAATATCGAGCAATTGAAATTGTAGATCCGTAGTGGGTACGCGTGGTAATTAGTCATATAATCTCTCTCTGAGAGAAGGCCCTGTGCCATGCAGAGGGACATTTATAGGCTACATAAAAAAAGTTGTTTTGTAGGTACATTACACAAACTCACGCCTGTATCCCGTAGGCAGAGTTCACCTAATTCTAACCTAATTCTGCGCACAAATTTATGCTAGATAAAAAAAATCAGTGTTTGGATGCAGGACGTTTATAAAGTGAAAGAACAACCCCCTTGAGTTTAGCCAGACCTATAGCTTAAAAAAAACTTATACTTATTCTATATCAACCCTTGTATGTCCCCACTGCTGGGGCACGGGTATCTTTCTGCATAGCAGGAATGTTAGGCCATACTCCACCAAGTCCAGGGCCAAGTCCTGGTTGGTGGAGGTTTGTAAGACAGTGGTGGGACTTACTGTCAGAACTTATCTAGCCGCCCATAAGGCCTGTGACATGGATTAACGATTGCCATTACAGGACAGCTGGCACTCACGGCTTAACCACAGCGAAACACGGAAGCGCTCGGAAAAATGCCACTAGCGGTAGTAACGGGATGGTCACCCGTCCAGCACCTGACCGCACCTCTTGTTGCTTAACTCGAGTGATGGATTCCAATCACTCGGTTCGAATAGGCCACGAGCACTTCTTATACTTATTATTTTCTGCTAATGGGTCCTTCGTATTCTACCGAGTGTGTGGTAATCGTAATAAACAGCGGTGCAACAAAAGTAGAGCAACAGATTATTTACACACGGACCCGTATTCGGGAGATTAATTGCCCGACGGCCGTACAGGAAAAAAGAAATTTCCTCCTTCTCTGTGGGCTGTTTGTAGCCATTGTTTGTCATTACGAATGGCTCTAAATAAAAAAATAATTACGCTCAGAAGTTCAGCTCGACAATAAACCGACAAAAGAGACAAAAGGCTCACTTAAGGTATTTGCCTTCCTTAAATCATTCTGTCGGTATATAAGTAATGTTTTAACTTACGATGTGATTTATATATTATATTATGGTGTAACTAATTATTCACAAGAACTCTCTCCGGGCACTACCCGCACAAATATCCACATAACCCAAGGTTAGCTGGAAGAAAATACTCATTAGTATTAAGCTCGCCTTTGTACAAATGTTCTAATCTAATCTAAATCAAGTGTAGTCGTGGCACAATTTTGAATAGAGCTAGTTCAAAAGAGCAATGCAATCAAAATTAACTGTAGCATGCATGTAACATAATTCATTAGGTAATAAATATTGTTTACTTTACTTTAAATGCAAAAAAGTGGGAAAAGTAGAGTTTGTTAAACGTTTATTCGTTTAACAAACTTTTAGTTGTATATGCATTAAACTTATTGGAATATTAAAGCGTATAGGAAACAAGACATGTTTTGGCTAAATAACAATAGAATACACTTATTTGTAATGCAAATTGCCTAACTGGGGAAGAGGGCGATCAATGCAAGGCACTCGAAATAATGTAATAAATATCAATAATAGAACTCCACAAGCAATAATACATTTTCGAAAAGATTACTCTGCATGAAAAGTTTATAAAATCTAATTCATATTGTAAAAGTTATTATATTTAGTTAAGCTGTGATGTAAATAACAGCTTAGTTAAAAAAAAAAAGTGTGTCGGTATTTTTCTCCGTTTTTATTTCACCATAAGCTATAAAAGAAAGAAACTCCAGAAGGAATGACACAATTTCGAAAAAGATTACTCTGCATGTGAAGTTTATAAAACCTAATGCATGTTGTAAAAGTTAATATTTACATAACATCCAAATTAAAAATAATGTATATTCGTATGTTTTTCCGTTTTTTATTTCACCATAAGCTATAAAAGCTTAGTGTTGTTGGCAGGTAGAAATTGTTAATGTAATCCATTTTGCATTTGATTTTTTCACAATGATCTGTATTTGAATTTCGAACAATGTACTTGCACATGTACTCGGACATTCAATTAATAAGTAATGCGACTGGCCAGTGCAGATACCCATGCGCTGTATGGTCAGAGAAGTAAACCCTAACGAAACTTTCTGTTTACATTTATTTTGGGCTCGGCCCTAATGGTCGGCTTTTGTTTTTCTTCATTTGGCGCGCCCTCTGGGGACTCGGCGGTATTTTGCTACACTAGAGAGAAGTACATGAGTGGAGAGGATCGGGGCGGACTGCCCAAATATTTGCTTGTCATAAATGAAGTGAGCCGAGTAGCTCACCCATATAAATACCTTATTTAAGAGGCAGCCAGTCAATCGTGTAAGGGATAGACGTTTTAGCGGCCAAAGTTTCATGAATGACTTAGGGCTAGTTTCTGCATTGAGAATTTCACTGATTTACTCATTATAGTTCGGCCTCGGATGAGTAAAATATCATCATTATAGTTCGGTCTCTTCGAATTTCTCAGCATGGAGCGTGATAGAACGTTACTTAGGTAAGTGTTTACTAAATGACAATTAGTTGACAATTGTCAATTCAGAAACCTGCCCTCAAAGCTACTGAAATTGTGACTTAATTAATCGTGTGATCGGCCCAAGTTTTAGCGGCCAAAGTTTCATGAATGACTAAAAATTATTAAAATTGTAACTTCTAGAAATTCTATGCTTTTATTAATTACAGATCAATTTAATTAGTACTTTTATTACTACCTTATAACGGAGTGTTCCGCAAACTTTTTGTATTCTCCATACACCTACGAAATCAAGAAATTTCAAAGGCGCAGTTGACAGCCAACCTACAGGTCAACCTGCAGTACATTTTAGTTGCAAAGTCACCGGTAACGCAACTGTGTACAGTGTATGGATGTACTGTTTCACTAGCGATCCTTTTAAGTTGTCGATCGAATCACTTTCATCGTTTACTGCTAATTAGTAGACTAAGTCGACTTCAATTAATGTATTGGCGAGTTTTGCTAAGTCATGCGTGTTTTCATATAGGTAGTGTAAATGTATTTGCGAGATTTGCTACATCATCAGTGTTATTAAATTGTGAATTTCAAGTAGATCGCCGATATTCTCTATCAGCTGCATTATGAAGAGAAAGTCACCAGCGGAAATATTACGGATTGAGCTAAGCACTAAAATTATACATTCATATTTTCCTAATACACCAACTTATTTACCACTTAATCAGATTTCACCGGAAAGGCCCGTAATGCTGCGACAGCCTCCACGGTACACTCTACCATAAGGAAATCTATTGGCCATTGACTTATAAAGCTTTTTGAGAATTTAAATTAGTTTTATGCAGAATCTATCTAACACATCCATGAGGGCTTTAATTATATACAACTAATGTTTCTGACACCGGTTACTTATATTATATTTACTATGTAAGAGTATACTACTCGAATTTTCTCTCAGCGCTTACATATGAGAGGTGAGATGAGATCCTGACAATCAAAGTTTTCTGGTTTTATTAGAACAGATCGATGCTTTATTCTTCTATCCCACCGTACAAAAGAAGAAAAAAATCGTGCATTTCTTCTACAACCGTAAATATTTCACACTTCTTTCAGATATTGCGCTTACAAGATGAAAACAAAAAATCCGTGAAAGGCAGTACCTATAGAAAATAACGCAACAACCACTAAATAAAACAGTCATACCTACCAAAAAACCATGTTTTTGTAAAACATCAAATTATAGTTGTCAGCTCCTGAGGGCGCGAGGACTAAAAAGGATGACTGACTGACGCTGTTAACGTGAATCGAATTAGTTCAGCTTTGCGGCTGCCGTGTCCTAGGCTGAAATAGCGCAGGAAAAGGCACAATACATGTTTCTCTGGGGACTAATGTACTTAGTTAATAAGATTAAAGCCAGGCTTTGTGACTAGCGGGTGACGGCATAAGAGCCCCAACGGAGGCTTTTAGACTTAAACTTGATAGACGATTGAGTTTCATACTATTATGTACCAAAGTTAGCTATAGAGCATTGGGTGGCTGCATAGGAAGTAGTTAGTTTCTAGGATCTTACTAGGACGTCATGTTTTCAAAGAGACAATCTTTCAACTATGTTAGAAGGCACTTTGACAACAAATTATTGAATTAGTTCTAAACCGGCTAAAACAATACATAGTTGAAGTTCGAAACTAGGTACTTACTTACTAAACATAATTATACTTCAAAAACAATATGTCAATAAACATAACATGATATTTATATACAGGCACATACATTACTTCTGGCTCCACACTAGGATACTCTGTACCGTGGGCACCAGAAACAACGACGTCACAAACATGTAAACATCCAAGACCTGGGATTTTTTGGTCCCCAGCTGGGGTTCGAACCCGGTACCTCTCGCATGGTAAGCAAATGCACTACCGCTGCACCACAGATGCCGTCTTCGTCCTTTCACGCTTATTAATTTACTAGAGGTACCGTTTACATTACCGTTTTTGAATTTTTTTTGTTTATTCGATAAACTTTGCACCCTACTGATGAAGATAGCACCACTATCTTCTTCGGTAGGTGTAATTTAATGCCTAGTGCCATTTCAACTTGTTAAAACTTGTTAGCTATGTCAATCACCTTAGTTCGTTGCCGATTTGCTCATTTCTAACGTGATCCATGAAAGACTCTCACAAAAAGTTTAAGTTTGTTTTATTTGTATTTTCACTTTCACTTTAAAAACTTGTCACAAATCGTATTATAGCACATAATTAAAAACTCTTTGAAAAACGGTCTGCACTCGATCACGGTCTTAACGAGACTAAAATTGAATGGACGTAATATTTTTATGAATCATGCGGTTTCTCTAGAGGAGCATAATGTTCTACTTCCTATAATATGTTTCTGCCCGCACCAGATAGCACCATATGTGATAACAATATCCTGCTGCATGCAGTAGGTATGAGTTATGCGCTGCGGTAGTCCTCATTTATAGGGTTTCGTGGACAAAGATCACCAGCACCCTGTTATAGCAAGTAGAATGTAAATTCTTTACGTTGAAATACAAAATTTGATATAAATTGATCTACGTCGTCTTCTGCATGTTCGTTTTTTTAAATCCTAATAGGAATTTGTCTATAGAGTATAATTATACTATTTTTATTTTTTATGCACTAACCCGTGCTCTGTACGTAATACAGAGAATGGTGTAAAGAGGTTCGAAATTTCACTGATGCCGGTGAGTCGCCCGTTGGCTCAGTTGGATAGAGCGCTGGCACGGATAACCATAGGTCGCGGGTTCTAATTCCGGCATGGGTGGAATTTTTAGCCTCTAAATAGGTTTTTTTTAAAATATAGAGTATAAGTAATTACGAATGATATGCAACAAAACTAACACAAAAATAAATAACTTATAAGGTCCCCATATAAGTCTATACAAAGATATGCATGTGATGTATATACAACAACGCGTATTTTTAACGTTTTTGGTTTCTACTTTCTGTAAAAACTGATGATACGTATGTATAAGCGTCACACTTAATATGGATATTTGTCTACGCTGACATAATAATGAAGAGTTCTTTTTTTGGTTTAAACGGATATAATATTAATAATTTACAAAATTGGATAACAGAAATATTCGAGCGTGCGTTGTTTGCGAGTGACATTTGCAGAGTAACTTGCCGGCGCGCCGCGTGGTGGCGCTCAGGTGAAGTATATCAGCAAAGAGGCTAAATAATCTTATAGCCCTCATGGCTTATAAGTAGACAGCGGCACGTTTCAAGTACGCGCGTGTACCAAACTATTATACATAAAGTCAAACCTTAAGCTACACCAACAAAACCATCCAAGAGTGACTAGAACCCGCGATAAGATTCACAAATTTAATTTAATACGACAATTTTATTTCAAAATAATGACACAAAAAACATTTATCATCATCATGCCGGTGTTGGTCCACTGCTGGACCTAGGCCTCTCCCAAGACAAGCCACTGAGCCCGATCTTTGGCTTTTCTTCCAGTCACTGCCCGCTGCTTTGCGAATGTCGTCGCTCCACAATGGGGAGAAAAACTGCTTTTTTATCCCGGCAAAGGGCCAGGAGGATAATATTATATCCGTTTAAACAAAAAAAAAGAACTCTTCATTATTATGACTAGGCCTAAATAAACTGTCAAAGCTGTCAAACGCCATACATTTTTTTTGTTTAGTTATTTGTTTTCTCGTATAGTTAACAAAATGACGAACTGTCCTGCACGTGGTTGTAAGAATAAAGGGATTCATATGTTTCCCAAGGATTCTAAAGGAAGAAAGTTGTGGGAAAAGGCTACGAGAAGAAAAAAATGGAAGCCTCTCAAAACAGCTTTTTTACCAACAACAGAAGCTTTCCGTTTTCTTAACTCTTCCTTTAGTTGCGGCACGGTCATCATGGAGTACATTTTGTTAGTAAATATTAAGAAAGAAAACTCAACACAAATATCAACAACAAGCTAATGGCAGCGTATTAGGCCTACTCGCCGATGGCGACATCTGGAATCAGCTTTGCGTTTTCCTCCCCATTCACCATTCTGCTAAAAAAACATTCTGTTGTAGTAAAGAACCCGCGGAGCGTAAGGCTCACTCGCACTTTGCCAGTTTTCTTAAGAATTATGTAACCAATATCGTCCCTTACGACCTCTTTAGTCGCAACCGGGATTTTAAGGCTGCAGTTGACCCCAGATTGGTTGGAATAAAGATTGATAGTCATTTGATTTACAGTTTGTTTTAGAACCGAAAATGTCTCATACGTGCATAGATTGTTAGAGATCTTTTAAGGAACACTTGGATGGCATGGTCATCCAAGTGTATCGTAGAACTGTTTGACAAAAAATCTAAACTACTCTTCAGTTTTTACAAACTGCAAAAGCCTAGGCAACATAAAAAAGTAGCTTAAAAATATTAAAGCCAGTGCGCTTTACTTTCATAGTTTATTTATAAAAGGTGTTAAAATGTTTGTATGTGTTTGCACAATAGACAAAATTAGGATATTACCATAGGTGCTACACATATTCGTCAACATATGTCGACATCACATCAACCTTTACACGCATGCATAAACATGTGAAGGTTGGCCTGCTCTCATCTGTATTATGAAAGTAAAGCACAATGACTTTAACACTGTACTTAAAGATAGTCCATTTTATTAATCATAAGATTGATTAGCTGTCGCCTATCACAACTCAGTTTTGACGCTAAAACCTGAGCTCCACCTATAGGTGTGTAAACGTAAGCAGCCGAGGCGTGAGACGATTTTAATCCTATTAGAGAACGCTTCCATCCACTTGGAAGGACTTGTCGGCTTTCAGGAGGTGGGAAAATGTTTGCTGAGGCAAAGTCAAAATTCAGCAAGGGGTAAAGATCAACAGGTCAGTTAAACCTTTAAGTTAGTTTTTATTGCAATGTCGTATATTTAGGTCGATGTGCTGTCGACTTTACAGAAATGGCACTGACCAGGATAACATTATTGTTCTCTTAATACGACCGTCGCGTCGCTTGTTACTGTTACGTTAGTTAAAAGTTCACTCGTGTTTACTTGCTTTTAACTTATGTACAACAAACTTAAAAAAATAACGTATACTTTTGTCATTATTATTTGTGTAATAATAATAAATAAATAGTTCGATAATTTTACCATAACGAGTCTTCTCAGAGAGATCTAGTTTTACCACCGAAAATGTGAACGTTATCATAATAACTATTTAGGGTATCGAACCTGGGGCTCTCGCTTGCCAGTCTATGGTTCTACCCACTGAGCTACCACCGCTGTCCCAGGTTCGATCCCGAGTGCGGGCATGTACCAATGACTTTGTTTTATTTCAAAGTTACGTACATTTGCGAATTTGCAGTCGCAATACCACACGCTAACGGTGAAGGAAAACATCGTGAGGAAACCCGCGGCTTGGTTGGCTCCGCACGTATTGACTAGTCTTTCCTGTGGGCTAGGCCGACTAAGCTGTCAGGATGGTATAGGTGCTGGGCAAGCCTACACCATCTATAAAACCATGACCCAGGCACTACAGCGTCGGAGTGGTCCCTTCACCCATCCAGTGTGAGTGAAGATACCACTGCACGCTGTATAAATCATCTCATTAAGTAGATGCAAAAAGGCCAATATATTATTATTTAGGGTATCAACCTAAAGGTGGGTACCTTGATTGATTGGTACATATCGGTAGATACGAGAACCAATGTCTCGTTGAAATGTCTAAATGCTCTATTAAGTTTAGAGAAAAATATGTGAAGCATTAAATCGATCCAACTTAATTAACAAACGCTACTTTTACTCCGTCAATAAAACGAGAAGTCTGTAGCAAGTCGAATTGGCTAAAGGCCAATAAGTTGCCGGCAAGAGAGGGATCGTATTTTGTGTGAGTTATCTCGATCTCGAGTTACCGAATCAACTTGAGAGCACGAAGCCAATGTTGTTAGATATACCTTTAACCTTTTGCCTTGCCATGCGATTGTTGTATTTCTTGGGTAAGTGCTAGTGCTTGCTTGGCTATTCTGATATTAGCTGTTTTTGGGTAACGAGGGTAAATTAGGTAGACGCTTAAATTTTAGTATCTAGGGCTCAGGAACTAATGATTGTTAAGAAATTATACTTTAGTTGTGAACCGAAACATTCTCATTCTGTGAAAATTACTATAATAACAAAGGCTAAAATATTGCGTTTAGACAATCAGCTGACGTAAAATAATATAAATATAGCTGGAGGACAAAATAAATATTGCAACCAAAATGATGCACCTAGTAGATATTTTCCTAAAATCTCTACACACAAACTCAAATTTAATTAAATCAACAACTTGATTTTGAAATTGTTAATATTGTTAAATTAATATCATTCCCATTATTCACCCATCATTTTTTTAAATTTCATTTGTAATTCTAACTATAATTCGTAAATTTTATTATAAATAATGTTTATTTATCATGCTGTGTGCACATGTGTTGGTGTTATGGATTGAATTGAGTGTTTTTGTCATCTCATACTTGGATTTGATGTCCGTAATACTGTTTTGTGTGTCTAATAAGTAAATAAAAAAATATGGCTTTAAAAGTAAGTATATATATAATAGAAAAACACTAGAAAAGTGGTATTTTTGTAAATTAAACCTTTTGTTCGAACTTGTGAAACTCAAATCAAAGAGGTAAATGTTTGAATAAAGCTTTGAAATATGTGTTATTTACGTTAAATATTAAGAATTCTGTTGACCAGGTAAACAAGGGTAAAACCACAGAACATAAAAATGTTCTGTGGGTAAAACAAATGAGTTGACGGTCGCCGATCGAACGGTTTCTACGGCATCGTGTTTCAAAAAGTTCTTCCAAAAAAACTCAATATAAATTCAAAATATTTGTCTCAATAAAAGTAGAAAAAAAAAACTTTTTCGAGGAAAAGTCTCTTTCTCTGCAAAAGTAGACAAAACGATTTGTGAATCAGGATCGGGGCAAGTGGTAACCTTGGTCTTGTCTAATCCTTCGGGTTACAGGTGTGAGTGTATGTATTCATGTATGAGTCGATTTCTACGAAAAACTTGTTCCTTCAAAACCCTTTAATTCTCTTGCTAATCTAATTAGTTAATTCAACTGGGTACCTACATTGTAGTCTACGAGCAGGCTGGATTAGGTCCCACACAACTTCTACTTGTTTTCTAGCCATTAAAGAGCCACTTTCCAAAGGAAATGTGTGTGAATTTAAACATGACGTTTATGACGGGTTATTAACTGCATCAACTGTGCTACTGCTGTCTGTTGAGGCTGAATAGTGAAATACAGAATGCCCTCATTGGAAAGTCCTGGAGGTAAAGTTTCAAAGTATAGTTATATTTTGATTTTATAGGCCCCACTTCATAGAAAAAATATCATAGTTTACTACGATAATTCGATGTACATTGCGGAGAATATTAGTTCAATAATAATTAATTAGGTATGAATTAGGTTAAATGTTTGTTATGTTATTATTATATTAACAAAACAATTGTTATGTTATTATTATATTAAGTAACAAAACAAACGACAAAATAATTAGGTTGTTAATTGGCTATGCAATATACATTGATTTGTCATACTTAGTAAACCATGAATTCCAATTTTATCAAATGGGGTGTAGAAAATGAAAATATAAATTTACTACCGTGGTAATAATCCCATTTCTTTCACATGTCTACGAGTATCAATTGCATACAATCACGATAATTTCTCAAAGCATATTCTAATTCGCTTCTCATGTCATTGATATGCGGATCTTCTCTAGGAGATAAGCCATATGACTAAGTAATTAACTGCCCATTACAATTATGACTAATAAGTTATGCCGATTCGCTTATTCGCCAATGAAACAGACCGTGGTTTTTTGCTCGCTTACACCCACCGCCCAGTCTTGAGAATTCAAGGCTTAGTTAGCTTACATTCATATTCCCTTCTGCGTATTTCTAGTCCATTGCACTTTTGCTTTGCTGGAGGTGTTTGATAGCATTTTCGCTGTGATTACATCGATTTATTTTTACTGCAGCTGTCTTATCAATTTTCTTACGCAGGTTATTTCAAAAGTGATTCAAGTCAGTCATTAAGTTTCTATTCAACTATTAATACCTTCTGGGGAAGCACTTCTCCCAGAAATTTACTTGTGTACTACATTGGGAGGTAGAAACTTCTATGACTGTGATAGAATAGATTTAACGGGCCTGATGCGATTATTTATTGTATAATTTCATAACCTAACTACTAACATTTCGGCAACATCACAATAGTACCCGTTAAATGTAACTATAAATATATGTAAGTCACTATAAAAACGTTAAAAAATACTAGTATCTATGTATTTAAATAAATAAATATTCATCGACATATTACACAGATCTCGTTAGCCCCATACTTAGTACGAGTACAACTAAATGACTTGTGTTACAGGTGCTAACTTGACGATAGATTTAATACAATAAGTTCACAGATAACATCCAAGACCAGAGACAAACAAGAAAAGTTCGTTTCCTAGTTTGACCCGGCCGGGGATCGAACCCGAAACCTTCGGTTTCACAGTCAGCGTGCCAAACCGCTGCGCCACCGAGGCCGTCGATTTAAATATAAACATTTCAAAATTTACCGGTCTTAATAAGATCCTTTAGCACTGTGTAAACAGCGATAAATCATACATAACACATCTACGTTTGGTAAAGCATTTTATCGTCCTCGTACGAAACATGTTCTCGACAAAATCGAATCAGTTGTTTTTTCTTTAAACAAACACTCTACATACAATTATCTCTTGGTATATCGCTCTTATAAAGGGGCCGATGCGCTACAGTGGTGCAATGAACTTTACATAATTTATACTCCGTGGTTTATCCTTGAGCTGAGCAAATAGCTGCTTAGCCCAATGATTAAGGTAGGTGCAGGCGGGCAAAGGAAAGAAGAGGCGAAAATCCGTCCGATGGTTAATACTTAATGACTGCACGTACTTCATAGCCCTCGTCTCTTGTTTACATTAATTTAGATTCTTAAGCGGCTGGCCTTATGAATTAGGTAACATTAACTGTATAAAATTTAATCCCCTCGGTTACAGTGAAAAATGTTGTTAAGTAATTTTTGTTCTTAGCCCTGTACGGAAACATTTTTCACACGATCTAGACCGCCTACAAGTTTATTATGCAGGTTGCAGCACTAATAGTAGATTGTTAAATGAGGGTGGAAAGAATCAATTCCCGAGGTATTCAGACTATAGTCCGAATAGGAATTAATTCTTTTACCCGTGTTAAACACTGTACTTTTCATTTCGAATATGAGATAAATAAAAATTTATTTTTAATATTCAAATCTTAGCATAAAAGATTATTAAAGTACCAATTTTTTTGAATTCCGTCAAAGTTCACACGATCTAGACCGCCTACAAGTTTATTATGCAGGTTGCAGCACTAATAGTAGATTGTTAAATGAGGGTGGAAAGAATCAATTCCCGAGGTATTCAGACTATAGTCCGAATAGGAATTAATTCTTTTACCCGTGTTAAACACTGTACTTTTCATTTCGAATATGAGATAAATAAAAATTTATTTTTAATATTCAAATCTTAGCATAAAAGATTATTAAAGTACCAATTTTTTTGAATTCCGTCAAAGATTAGTATCCGCTAATTTATGTCGACCTTTTAAATTTTAAATATGGAACTTACGAGTACCTCGTAATTGTTGGGGCTTATTCCGCTTAAAGAAGTTTGCACTAAATTCACACTGGCTGTTTAGAACTCACATGGTCGCAGCATTTTTTTTAATTATTTTTTTTAAAAGCCTATTCATTTTAAAAACTCTTCACAACTGACATTAGTTCTATTTTTAAAGTTCATTCCCACCCTTGGGTGGGAAGTAATTTGTATGAGTTTTCCCCTCCCTATGGAGGGAAGCAGCATTTTCCACCCAATAATCAGATCAAAACAACACTACCTACTTTCCGAGTATGAGAAATGAAAAATAAAATCCTTGTTTCATGTACATAGCAAGCCGTTTCTTCAGTACCTATCGGTTATGGAGAAATTCAATACAAATATGTTTTAATGTTATTGAAAAAATAATCGTATTTTATTTCTTTTCCTAAAGCTAACCTGCCAATTATACCTTTTCCTTTGTAACTGCAGTTTTTATAATCATGGTTCTCTGTTGTATCTATAGGTATATTTTATGTAGCTGCATATTTACGGGGATTTCCATCTAGATTAAATTATTTGCTTATTAAATTAAAATTACCATTGTTTTATTGGGATAATGGTTAACAATAACTCGAGGCCTCGGATTTGTCTCGTTCATATCTCTTCATTTATGTGTTTTCATACCTACAAATGTGTAATAATCTTTGCACAGGTCTATCAACCTTTGCATCTGAGGCATAGAGTCGAACTCAGTTTGTCATTGAACCGTAAAGTGCTGTCAAATGTACAGTGACGACAATAATGTGTATCATCGTTAGATACCTACATTAGAAGTATATTTTACCGTTGTCATAAAACTAGAGTAGCAATTGTTGTTACTGTTTTAGCTATTGCGAGAAAACGGGTAGCTTGTTAAGTAACCGGTCGACGCGAGTGTTATGGACATTGCACATTTTGTCGTTATTTACAGCGACAATTTGGCACGCACTCTGCGAGAGGTAGTTTGGTACCAGGAGATCTATTTTTGAATCACTCGTATGAAATTGTATCGTCGAATGCGACATAAGTCACACTCGTCTTCTAAGTAGCATGATCTCGTTTTTCCGTATTTTTGAATCGTTCGCCGGAAGTGTTGCCAGTACAATTTGAAGTATTGTATTTTATCCGTTCCACGCAGAAATTACAAAAACCGGAAACTACCGTAACGGAAACGGAACGTAAAATATTTCGTTTATTGGCTGTTAAGATGAAAAATCTTTGCTTTTTGTTGCAAAACAAACAAAACACTGTCATAGATCGTAAATAATTGTTATTATTACTTTACTTTGGTTTGTTTTTGTTCGAAAATGTCGAAACAAAAAATCAATTCGGCACAAAAGCACAAACTCCTCGATTTGAAATTAACACAAATTTTGACAATTAATCTATCGATCGACATACGAGACGAGTGGTAAGGACCATTCGTTGCAGTCGAGTGATTCAAAAATACGGAATTTCGTATATCGAACGAAAATCAGTAGAAATCGAACGCTCGACGCGAGACGAGTGATTCAAAAATAGAGCTCCAGTTCTATTTAATGACAGTACAATTTAGAACCTTGTTGTAAACGGAAAAGGTCGTCTTGGGTCGGATTGTGATTGTATATAAAGGATAGCTACCTAGTGGTAATTCACTTAGTTTGCGAGATCGCAAGAAGCGTCTAGAAGATTTATACAGAATTCGCTGAGCAGGTTTTGCTGCAATTATTGATTATTTAACTATGTCGGGTGATAAGTTCTAGAAAATAGTCGTGAAAAGAGACTTGCCCACTAAAGTGGCAGTGGGTGAGTCATAACTGCAGCAGGACTGATAACCGTTGGGGTAGACTGGTTTTAGATTGGAGACCGTGAATCGGCAATGGTAGCGTAGGACACCCTGTGACCAGGTGAAGCGACGAAATTCGCAAAGCGGTCGTGGCCTAGCGGAACCGAGTGATTGGAATCAACCACTTGAATTAAGCAACAACAGGCGCGGTCAGGTGCAGCATGGGTGACCGTCCCGTGACTACCGCTAGTGGCATTTTTCCGAGCGCTTCCGTGCTTTGCAAGGCACGTTAAGCCGTTGGTGCCGGCTGTCATGTAATGGCAGTAGTTAAGCCTTATCAGAGGTCTTATGGGCGGCTTGATAACTTCTGACAGTAAGGCCCGCCACTGTCTTACAAACCTCCACCAACCCGGATTTGGCCCCCGTGGTGGAGTATGGCTTAACCTTTCTGCGATACAGGAAGAGACCCGTGCCTCAGCAGTGGGGACATACAAGAGTTGATATCGATTCGTAAAGCGGTAGGCAGTGACTGGAAGAGAAAGGCTGAAGATTGCGCTCAATGGCGTGTCTTGGGATAGGACTGTGTCTAGCAGTGGACTGACACCGGCTGATTATGATGATATTGAGAAAAGAGTCCACAAACTTGCAAACGCAGCGTTGAACGTCGGACCATCAACTCGTCGAACCGACGGTCTGAGGTATATTTATCTATATTGCTGCTGGATAAAGGTGGCCGAGGGCAGAAATAACTGGTTTATGTTTATTAATATGGATCAAGTGTGGGAGAGTATAAAGAATCTTCTATGAAGTTACCTATCTACACGTACGACCACAAAGCACTTTTTCATTACCGGTTCATTTCACTCCGACCGCAGACTGCTATCCGGATTACTCAACAAGCAGTAGGCTATCATTAGAGCGTATTGTTTCTTGCCTCCCGTTAGGTAACAGAATAGCAGATCAGCGCTTGATTACAGCAATTTGTCTAGCGCCACAGCGCGAAGTGGGGAACGCAGATGGTTAGCTGAAGAGCATGAAAAATTACACTTTTTTTTCCTGTACGTTTTATCCCATAAGACTGTTGGAAAACCGACATTTATTCGTTCTCTGATAGGTTAAGCTCTCTTCCAACTGCATCTGTAAAAAAAGTAACGAGACGCGAATCTAATTTTTTTTTCAGGTAAATTGAAGTGTTCTTTTTTTTGTTGCTCTACTCGTTTCGTGCTGACTCGTGCTGAGGAGAATTTTTAAAAACCTATTTAGAGCCTAAAAATTCCGCCCATGCCGGGACTCAAACCCGCGACCTCAAGCTAGCGACGGTTAGCCAGAGTTCCGGCATGGGCGTAATTTTTAGCATCTAAATAGGTTTTTAAAAATTGAAGTGTACAAAGGTTTACCAGAGAAAAACGAGTACGATAATGATGACGGTGACGGTAATATTACTGTTTATCCTGGGTAGCAAAACAATTCTTCAAAATCACTGGGTAGGTACATCAACATGTACCTATGGGCCAGGCCTCTGTGCATTACTCATGCCAGCACAGCTATATTAACCACGCTGAGAGTTAAAACCGGGGAGCAGATGTTGGGAATTTGCGGTCTAGAATGTAGTGGGCACATGGGATTTTGTTTGCTGTCGGTCTGTGATTGCAGATACTAACTTTAGATCTGGATAGAGTCGGGTAAAGCCGCCATAAAGACAGGTTAGGTATAGCTTGCACTTAGCAAACAAGTCAGATAAATGCATAATTTCGGGTTAAAACTGCCATGCACTTATACGAGTCTTGTTCGTACGTAGAATATTTTATTTGATTCTTAAAGTACTTTGCGTCGGTAAATTCGCAAAAAAATGCAATTTTTCCATGGGTTTTCCAGTTAACATCAGACCGTAGACAGATATTATTTCTTAACACGTTTGAATGTATTATTTTCCATTCTATTCCACACATTTATATGGTAGTGCGTTCAAGCATTTCCTTTTCAAAGTACCTCAAGGGAGCAGACGGCCTTCCTAGAGAATCCAGCCAGCCATTATTAAAATGGCTCTACCGAAATTCTCTCGCTCGAACGCTTGCATCCATTTTGCATCCTCAAAAATGCAATATGGCGTCGACCACATTTCGCGCCATTATCCTTTATTAAAATGACTGCTTAGATTTTTCAAAATGGTGGTGCACTGCGCGCGGCGTGCGCTTTATCGCAGTTACGATTAAAAAGGTTAGCGTAATGGTTAGCACGTGACTCAGTAGATTGAAAAAAAGCCCATGTTGTTCCTGAATTTCAAATAGAACGCTGAAAAATTAATTCGGAAAACGTGGCTACGTGATTTGTTTACTTAATTGGATTTCAAGCCGCACATTGCAAATAAATGAAAATATGTAGGTTCAAAGCATGAAGCTCTACGACAAGTCTACAAATTCCAAGTAGCTCATTTAATACACATTCAAGAAGATCGTTCTTTTCTAAACGCTAATATATCTTCGTTTACCCTGTAAAGATCAACGATAACCTACGTTAAATAATAGCCAGCTACTATCGCTATCTAAATTCACAAACAAAACACCATAATTTCCTTTGCGCCGATGGGACTTTGCAGGCCTCATACCTTTACAGGGTCTACTCGAGATGCAGTCTTAACTAAATTCGTGAAAATGTTTCGTCTTTTGAGTATGAAGCTACGGAGTTGTAGTGATGCAAACACTTATGAATCGAGAGTAGGGGCTTTGCAGCATAAATCATTCGTGAACGCTATCCCTCCAGGGGCCAGGTTATAGCAAGCCAAGGGAGGCTATTGTCGAACGAATAAAGGACGATTAATAACTAGTAACTTTTCACACCACATGCAGCCACGGAAGGAGAAAATTACAGTGTCAGCTCGGTATTGAGGTTGCAATTATGAAGAGGTTTTAGACGGATAACTAAGATAATTTGTTCACATCTTTTGCTCACGATTAAATAAATAACACTTGGACTACTTTTTACTGGAAATTATTGCTGGATAGATTAGTTAGCGTTAGTTACCGTTTTAGCTCTCTTGGAAGAGAAAAGTAACTGAACTGAAAACACGTAACCTCACGCCGGAGGGTAGGAGTGACCAAGGTTTGCCACTTGCCTACATGAAGTGACAAGCACTATTAAGTAAATGGTCGGTAATAATTTAGGTTTTAATTATGAAAAAAAATTATGTTCTTGTAAAACATTTCTCAGATACTCTTAAAAATAAAAAAAAAACAGTTTCACCTTACAACAGGCAATTTAAATTGTCTCTGAGGAGTGTTTTAATTAATCATGTTTTTATATACAAAACGTTTAATCTGCTGCGTAGCTGAATCAGCCGCGATTAAAAGATGAGCACTTATTGCAGCTATTATGGCAACCTTATAACAAAAATCACTCACATGCGGCTCTGACTGGAGCACTGAGAGTTCCGTATGTAGGAAAACTTAGTTAAAATGATTTTTTTTCTCATTCAGTAAGTGTCCCTTAGCAGGAGTCCAACTTACACTGTGCTAATTTTTGTTATTTGTTGTTAAAATATAAGAAACGCATTATTATTTTAACTCTTTATTGCATTTACTGCATAGGAAAATTTACAGGGCAAGAATCATTCTCTTCCAGCAAAACTTAGGTGTTGAAGATACTGGCAAAGGGTAGTGCAAGAAATAAGATGAAATGGAATAATAAACCTACGAGTACATAAACATAGAGAGATACATTCTTTTTTAATGCACTAACCAGAGCTAAGGACAATTTTGAAAACCTAGTTAGATTTAAAAACCTATTTAGAGGCTAAAAATTTCACCCATGCCGGGATTCGAACCCGCAACCTCTGGCTATCCGTACCAGCGCTCTACCAATTGAGCCAATGGGCGACTCACGGGATCAGTGAAATTTCAGAAGACGTCAAATTTTGACGATTCGCACACCTTCTGACAGAAAAACAAATCCCTCCCACAAATGACCCCCAATGCGTTATTTTGTTAGGTATTTTTCGGAAACCAAAGTTGTTTTTCTTTTCCTTACATTTTCATATATCATTTTCAGGTCGTGTTTGACAACACCCGAAGAGTATGTTACCGATGCTGGCAAAGAGCCGAAAATGCGACTAGAGGTCATGCAAACCCTCAACCCGAGCCGGAGCCGCAAGAACAAGCAGAACCGCAAGAACAACTACAACCGCAAGAACAACTACAACCGCAATTAGAAGAAATGCTTCATATTCCTGAATATATGAGAGCACCTAATACCGCGACGCATTGTATATTTCATGGCTGCGCTAATGAAACCCGCCATCGAATTCCAAATGTTGTTAAAATCCACGTATTTTCTCAACATAAATTGTATATCCCCGACAGTGCCAGAGTATGTCACGATCACCTTAATGGGAATGATTGGGATGATTTGCCCCAACATTGCAACATTTCCCATGACTTTACGGCTGCCCACTTCAGGGATGTTTGTGACCTAATGCGAAATGCCTTAAACTCACCCAGATTACGTTTTAGCGACCGAGGCATGAATGAAGAAGAAATGCACTTTTGGACTGGACGTACTAATGATGAATTTAATGCCATCTTAGAGCAAAATCCATTATTAAGAAATAGAAGTGCAGATCCCAGAACCACTTTGGGCATTTTACTAACGAAACTACGCACAGGAGAACCCAACGCGAGACTTGCGACGTTGTTTAACATGTCTCGGAGAAAACTCGAACGCCAGTTGGCCATCGCACGAGAGTGTCTTAGCACTGACTACGTTGTGCGACACTTGGGAGTGGATCACATGAATAGAGAAGATATATTGGAGAGAAACTTGAGGATTCCAAAAGCACTGTATGGAAATGAAGACAACAATAAAGCCATTATTATTTGCGATGGTACGTATATTTATATATACAAGAGTTCAAACTTTTTGTTTCAGAGGCAATCCTACAGTTTACACAAGTTCCAAAACTTGTTGAAACCATTTTTAATCGTAACCACTGACGGATACATTATAGATGTTAAAGGACCATACGCTGCAACAAAAACTGATGCGCAGATAATGAGCGACTTAATGACTGACGAGGAAAATCCCCTTCATATATTGCTTCAGCCGAATGACGTATTTATTTTGGACCGCGGGTTCAGGGATAGTCTGCAGCATATAGAAGCATGTGGCTACGAATTTCACGTCCCCCCGACGAAGAACCGGGAAGAGTCGCAGCTCACGACTTCTCAAGCAAATGATTCCCGGCTGGTGACAATGTGCCGATGGGTAGTGGAAGTGGTTAACGGGCGTTTCAAAAGAGATTTCAAGCTGTTGCGCCAAAAATATTTTAATAACACAATGCCTAATATGTTCGGGGATTTTATGATTGCAGCAGCAATTACAAATCACTTCCACAGGCCTATTGTCGATAGCCAACACGCAGAAGCTTTTTTACAAAAAATTGTTGAAAGAAGGCAAACCCCAAACGTGTTATATGATTATGTAGAAGCAAAAAGATTAAACAACAGAAGAGCCAATTTCCAGAGATTGGAAGCAAATGACATTCAAGACTTTCCACGATTGAGGGAACAGGACGTGATTTTGCTGTCATTGGGGACATATCAGTTAAAACTGGCAAAATCATATTGCAGCGAGCACCTCAACAACGGCTTATATCTTATAGAAACTTATAGAGAAGCTGCTTTGGAGGATATCCATGAATATGGGATCCACGAAGATGCGTGGCTGTTGCGTGCACGCATACAGTCCCGACATGTACGATCAAAACAATATTTTTGCTATATATTATTAGACAGAAATAGTAGAAACATATTACAACATTATTGCACATGTTTGACAGGACGCCGCACGATAGGTTCCGGTGCGCATATTATATCTATTGTGTGGTATTTAGGATATGCTAGACATGAAGGCTTTACTGAACCAGCACTATTTTTAAATAACATTATCATGGATGAAACACATTAAACGATAAAACTTACTGTGAACTTGTTTTATTTACTTCGATAATAAACAAACAATGATAATATAATAATCAATGCTGATCATTTGTAATTAAAATCGATATACAATGTCGAAAAAATATCAAAAAGAATTAAAACAACAGAAAAAAAATTAAATAAAAAAAACTTTTAACGTATGATTACTCAAATTGGACAGAAAATCGGGACTAGCGCTTCGATTATTCTTATTCTACAAAAAAATACCTTTCCAACGACGTATTACTCATTCCGATTGGTGCCAGGACCAGGTTCCATACATTTGTGCCCATCATCCTTTGTTCCTTAGCACGGGTTAGTGCATTAAAAATAAAAATAGTGTAATCATGTGGGTACAGTGATATCGTTCCGATGTTAAACCTAACTGCAAAGTAGGTAGTCGGGGCTGTAAGTAATGCAATTTGCTTAAGTCAGATGTCGCTGCCTGTACGTAATACAGAGAATATTGTAAAGAGGTTCGAAATTTCACTGATCCCGTGAGTCGCCCATTGGCTCAATTGGTAGAGCGCTGGTACGGATAGCCAGAGGTTGCGGGTTCGAATCCCGGCATGGGTGAAATTTTTAGCCTCTAAATAGGTTTTTAAATTTGTTCCTTAGCACGGGTTAGTGCATTAAAAATAAAAATAGTGTAATCATGTGGGTACAGTGATATCGTTCCGATGTTAAACCTAACTGCAAAGTAGGTAGTCGGGGCTGTAAGTAATGCAATTTGCTTAAGTCAGATGTCGCTGCCTGTACGTAATACAGAGAATATTGTAAAGAGGTTCGAAATTTCACTGATCCCGTGAGTCGCCCATTGGCTCAATTGGTAGAGCGCTGGTACGGATAGCCAGAGGTTGCGGGTTCGTTTCAAAATTTCACCCGGCATGGGTGAAATTTTTAGCCTCTAAATAGGTTTTTAAATTTGTTCCTTAGCACGGGTTAGTGCATTAAAAATAAAAATAGTGTAACCTAGTTAGAGTCTAAAAATTCCACCCATGCCGGGACTCCAACCCGCGACCTCTCGCTAACCGTGCCGTGCCAACCTGGCACGGTTAGACTCTAAATAGGTTTTCATAGGGAGATACATTAACTTAGACCCTCAAGAGAGAATTATGATAAACCTACAAAAACGATAATACATACATAAAAAAATACACTGTAATTACATCAAGATGTAAAGGTGAAGTAAAAATCCTTTTCAAACGAAATTAAATCTACATTAGCGTTGCTATAGACGCCGTAACATGAATTTGCTTAGTTCATTCGGCTATTGTGACAACTGGGTCACAGATACCGATAAGAATGGCTAATCACTTGATATAACGTGTTAGTTGTCGCAACATACTTGCAAAGCTATTGCTCATGTTAATGCACATTAGATTAATGGACATTGCAATATCACTCAAATGCTTTCGTCATCATTCAGAATTATCACAAGATAAGGCCCGTTTTTAGTCTTGCAAGCCTCCACCAATCCGGACTTGGCTCCTGTGGTAGAGTACAGCCTATATCTTTCTCAGGGAAGAGACCTGAGCCCCTCGGTGGGGACATAATGGGTTGATTAAAAAAAAAGGCTCGTTTTGAGCGGTGGTAGCGGACCGGTAGTGTTGGTGCGAGACACAACTGGTATTTTAGTGGACTGTAAATATTGATTGTAGGAGCTGGCGGAGGTTTCTTGTAGAAGAGAATAATAAGCTGGCACTATTGAACTTGAACGGCGGGTTTATTTATGTCACACAATAGCACAAATAATTAAAACCACCAAATTAGTGTTCTTCAAATTAGATTCACGCAACGTAGCGCAGCAGAGACGTGAGAGAGAGAGACATATAACAAAAAACCCTGCAGATGGCAGCACTGTATTGGCTACGTTCCAATATTAATTTGTTTGTTTCTAACATAAGCTGGGGCCTCAAAATGATAGTAAACAATTTGCAGATTAGGCTGGGGCCTCAAAATGATACAGAACACCTAGGTACTCATTAAGTTACTTAGTTGCTACATCAAAATTATTCTAATCTATTCCAAGGTAGGTACATAAATTAAGAATGGACAAATCAAACTGATAATGATTATAGCATCTATACACTGATGTTAACTTGCATGAATTTAGTACAGAATTGCTTGTCTTCAAAAGGAAACTTAATCCTATTACAAGATTGTTACATGATATACAATGGGAAAGTAAGTATCTATGGAATGTATTACATTCATTGAAGTAAATTATTTATACTTAGCAAAGAAATCACTCAACATAAAGTTACAAACTTGCTAGCTTTACATAGTCTTCTAATCATCTTATATTGTTAGAAACTAAATAGTAGAAAAATTAAACATTAACTGAAACTTACGTTTTTTTTTATATAACATAAACTTTTAACAGAAATTATAACTTCTTACACTATTTTTATTTTTAATGCACTAACCTGTGCTAAGGAACAAATTTAAAAACCTATTTAGAGGCTAAAAATTTCACCCATGCCGGGATTCGAACCCGCAACCTCTGGCTATCCGTACCAGCGCTCTACCAATTGCTCAATTGGTAGAGCGCTGGTACGGATAGCCAGAGGTTGCGGGTTCGAATCCCGGCATGGGTGAAATTTTTAGCCTCTAAATAGGTTTTTAAAATTATAACTTCTTGGTTTAACAAAAAAGTAGAAAGCCTTTATCTTATAATAAATATATTTAGTCTTTGTAACATAAATCAATAGTTATTAGAACCATAACAGGAAATAATATCAACACCTTTTGCATCTTAAAAACTATAGCATTTTACTCATTATGACATGACAATGCATCTTAAAAACTATAGCATCTTACTCATTATGACATGACTATGCATCTTAAAAACTATAGCATCTTACTCATTATGACTAAGAAAAAGTTATTTTACTTATAATACTTTACTGATTACAATCTATGGGTAGTACACACACCTTAGTAACACTGCGGTTATGCTTATGCCCATTAGCAGTTGTTACTTCCACAGCACGGACCCTGCCATCTTTACCAGGAAACAAATTAGTTATACGTGCCATAGGCCACTGCAATGGAGGAGTATTGTCGTTACATAGTATAACTAGACTACCTAACGTTACATTAGGTACATTGTTGTGCCATTTTGGCCTGTGCTGTAACAGGTTAAGATAACTTTTTAGCCAATATTTCCAAAAGTTTTGTTTCATATTTAGGGTTATATTCCAGAATTTAAGTAAGTTTATATTGACATTGCTAACGTCACGCTCAGGGTAAGTATAGAGAGGAGCGCCAGTCAGAAAGTGCCCTGGTGATAAAAATGAGAAATCGTGCGGATCAGCTGTTATAGCTGTTAGTGGACGAGAATTTAAAACCCCTTCTATTTCGACTAAGACAGTATTTAGCTGTTCATATGTTAGTAAGGATTTCCCTACAACACGTTTGAGGTGATATTTCGCACTTTTAACACCACTCTCCCAAAGTCCACCAAAGATTGGACTATAAGCCGGTATAAAATGAAAGTTAATGCCGCGGCTAGAAGCGAAGGCTTGAATTTCTCGTTGGTGACTTTGAGAAGAGTGTAAACGATAGAACTCGTCTAATTGTTTCCTTGCCCCCTTGAACGTGGCGCCGTTGTCACAGTGGACTTCGCTGGGCAGGTTTCGTCTCGCGATAAAGCGCTTGAAGCAAGCAAGGAAATTTTCTGTTGTCAAATCTGAGGCAAGTTCTAAATGGATTGCTTTGGTAGTGAAGCATACGAATAATAAAATGTAACCTTTTCCTATTATTGGTTTCCTAATGCGGCTGTTCTTAACCGATACCGGCCCAGCAAAGTCCATGCCAACCTTCTGGAACGGACGACACGGCGTCACTCGTTCAGCGGGCAAGGAACCCATCAGCTGAGTTGTTGCAGCAGCTTTGTTTCTGAAACATGTTACACATTTATGTATTACTCTTTTCACGGTACGCATACCATCTACAATCCAAAATCTTTGTCTGAGGGAACTAAGAACTAATCGTTGCCCTGCATGTAGCAATTTTAAATGTTCAGATCTCACAATCAAGTTAGTGATCTCCGAGTCCCTGGGCAGAATTGCTGGGTGCTGGCTGGTGTAGGGAATTGGTGCATTTTGTAAACGGCCTCCAACTCTAAGGACACCATTCGCATCAAGAAATGGTGTCAAAGGCTTCAGACTACCAGTAACCTGACTGCGAGGATTGTCAGATTTCAAACACTTGAGTTCACTAGAGTAAAACATATTCTGCTCATGTTTTACTATAAATAATAATGCTTTATTTAATTCAGTTGTTGACAAGTATTGTCTTTCTTTAACTGTTTTTGGCCTAATATTCCTACAGAACCTTATTACATAGGCAAGTACACGAGTCATTTTATTTATATCAGAAAACTTCTTAAGTTTATCAAAGATAGTGTCAGTTGTAGCAATCGCAGCACATACTAAATTGTCATTGTTGCATTTTAATTCGGACAGAGGTGTAGGTACCTGGGGTGCAGATTGAAGTACATAGTCCTTGTCATGCAGGAAGCATGGCCCTTGCCACCAAGTTTGATTTTCTCTGAGCTCTTGTGGTGACAGACCACGGCTGAGACAGTCAGCGGGATTGTCTGCGGTATTTATATATTGCCAATGACAGGCTTGAGTCAGTTCCTGAATTACTCTGACCCTATTTGCAACATAGGCTTGAAGTTTCGCAACATCTGGCTTTAGCCAAGCTAGTACAATCTGAGAGTCTGAGTATAGAAATGTACCACTGATGTGTAGAGTAGTGGTGATTGTGTAGAGTACCTTTATGGACAACTTAGCAAGAAGCAGCGCAGCGTTTAACTCCAACCTTGGTATTGTAAGCGGTTTTTTGAGTGGATTTATCCTTGACTTAGAGCATAGCAAGTGCATGTGTGTGTTACCTTGTGCGTCAATTGATCGCAAGTAGAGACAGCAGCCGTATGCAACTGTTGAAGCATCAGCAAAGCCTATCAGCTGATTGACAACTGCGTCTTGTGGTTTTACACAGCGAGGCAAGTTAATTGGGTCCATTTGAGACAGATCACTGACAAAGTCTATCCACTGCTTGCGGATGTCCTCTGGAGGTGTAGCATCCCAGTCTATGTTGCAAGCCCATAAACTCTGCATAATTACCTTTGCACGCACGAGTATTGGCCCCATCAGTCCAAGAGGGTCATAAAATCTGCTGATGTAGCTGAGTATGTCACGTTTAGAGTCGTGCAAGCTTCTGTATGGCTGAGGGCGCGTGGTTTTGAAAACATCGTTCTCGACATCGAAGGTGACGCCTAGCGTTTTTACCGACACATCTTGTCCTTGAAGATCTACTTCACCTAAATTATGATTTTCCTTGGGTACGTTTTGAAGAACTTCTTGGCAATTGGAAGCCCATTTGTGCAACTGAAATCCTCCCAAAGCAAGGCTCTTTACTAGCTCAGATTGCATCTGTACTAATTCGGTTTTAGATTTACTGTTTGTGAGTACATCGTCTACATATGTGTGGTTTTTTAACACCATCGATGCTAGGGGTAACTGATCCTGATACCTATTGGCTAGCTCAGTGAGGCAGCGAGTGGCAAGATATGATGACGGCTTGAGACCGTATGTAACAGTTTTTAACTGAATGCATTTGATATCATGCTGGGGAGACTCGCGCCACAAGATGTTCTGAAGGGACCGCTGGGCAGGATCTAGCTCAATGCACCTAAACATTTTTTGTATGTCACATATGAAGTAATATTTCTCTAGTCTGAACGAGAGTAGAACCTCAAAAAGTTCTTTCTGTACTACAGGTCCATTTAGTAATAAGTCATTTAATGAGACTTTTTTCTTTGTAGGCATAGAGCCATCAAAAACTGTTCTTAACTTAGTAGTGCGGCTACTTTCTTTAATGACAGCATGGTGTGGAAGAAAGTAAACCGGGTCTTTAGAGAGGTCATAGCTCTCTATTTCACGATACTCTCCATGACCTAGATCAACATACTGGTCTATAAATTTTTTATACTCGCTGTGAAGAGATTCATTTTTTTGCAATTTCTTTTCTAGATTAAGAAATCTATTAAAAGCTAAGTGGAATGACTCCCCTAGCTCAGAATTTACTTGCTCTAATGGGACTTTGAGTGGCATTGTGACTTGAAATTTATTATTTTCAAGTTTTGTAGTCTCCTGAAAGAGTTTTTCGCAATATTCATGCTCTGGTAATTGTTCTGAGAAAAGTTCAGGCACTTTTTCCGCTCTCCAAAATGCACCCAAGGTATCATTGAGATTGCTATCACATTCTTGGCAAAATAAAGATACAACCTGCTTTTTGTTTGCTGCCACAGCGGCGCTGCGTCCAGCGACGATGTGACCGAAGGATGTGTGTACTATTGACAGTTGCTCAGCATTGCCAGGGCTCTCTGGTGCAGACAGCAGTTGGCCAGCTACAGCGGTGACGGGAGCCACTTCAGGCTGTGTTGGCAGGAGGACCTGAAAAAATATGTCGGCTCCAAGCAACATGTTCACATCCCCAGGCGTATTGAAGCATTTATCTGCTAGCTTGCAGTTAGCGGGGAAGGTGATAGAAGATAGATCAAGCTTGGTTTGCGGCAGTTTGGTTGTTATAGTTTTTACAATGTGACAATTGACTGATGTCATGAATGGATAAACGGTGGAATGAACCTCAAGATTTATGCATTTGTCAACTGTCTTTTCAGTGTTAGTAATACCTACAATGCTGGTATTAGTATTTGCTGGAGCCATGCCTAGTAAATCCACAACCTTCTGTGTCACAAAAGATGCTTGTGACCCACTGTCAAGCAGAGCCCGGACATAAATTGTGCTGCCTGCCTTAGATATAAGCTTTATTTGCACAGTAGGCAGCAGAACCTGACCCTGAGTGGTATTAGATAGCAAAGTCACAGATGGGGTAGCTTGTGTAGATTCCATATCATGAAGCATGGTATTGTGCTCCTTTTTACATTCTGCACACTTAAAGTGAAACTTGCATTTGCGTGTATGCTGTCCCAGACAGATTTTACACAGTTTTGTAGCTTTGACAAACTCGAAGCGTTTATTAGGTGCAGCAAGTTTGAAACTCGGACAAAGAAATAATTTGTGGTCGTTCGACTTACAGTAATGACACTTAGCAGGGGCTGGTTGTGCAGACACAGCGTGGCTCGCCAGGCGGTGTGGTGCCTGCGGCTTCTGGCTGTTGTGAGTTGTCTCTAAAGCCAGGGCACGTCGCTCTAGGTAGGAGAGGAATTCTTCCACAGTGGGTAAGATCTTATTGTCCCGCTCCATTTGAAAGGCGCGACTGGTCAGCATGTCTAACTTGCGGAGTAGGATACATACTACCATGCTGTTCCATTGGTCCACAGGCTCGTCGAGATTCTTGAGCGCTGCTAAGTTTTGTTTGGTTTCTGAAATCAGAGCGCGAATGTCGGCGGTTGTTGATCGTGTCATGCTAGGCATGTCTAGCAGTGCAAAAATGTGTTCGTGAATTATTTTTGTCTTGTTGTCGTACCTATCCTTAAGTAATCGAAGGGCCTCCGTGTAGCTTTCGTCCCTCAAAGGGAGATTATTTATTAACGCAAGAGGTTCACTGCTCAAGAAGCTCTTTAGATAGTAGAGTTTTTGCACAGGAGAAAGTGAAGCGTCTTTGTGTATCATGGCGTTGAAAATGTTAATGAATTCGTAGTATTCAGTGTACTTACCGGAGAATGGCGCTATGACGATATTAGGTAATTTAATCGAAGTGTTAGACGCTTGATTGCTGGGCCCAGCCTGTGGGCTACTGGGAAACTTGACCTCTAATTGGCTCATGGCGGTGGTGAGCCCAGATACCAGTTCTATGTAGTCCTCCTCAAGCACCCCAGGATCCTCCCCGTCATCTGAGAGGGCTGCGATTTGCGCACACAATGACATGTATTCCTTGAAAACTGCGTGCAACCTGTCTAACTTTGCCTGAAGTGTTTGAGCGGGCAACTTTCTGAAGGCGTCCTCACTATAGGTCTTTTTTAACTTAGTTATTGACGCTTTCGCGTACCCTCTACTTGCAATGAGTTGTTTTAACTCACTCATTGTGATTAATTAGCACTGTCTGTAACTGACCTATGTACCTAATATCAAACTTAAGAGTGCGAAAATAAAATAAAATTGTTTTACTCGAGACAAAAATTTCGATTAGCGGTAGCGTGACACGTAAAAACAAAATGGTGGATTGATGACGAACGAACGAAATCGAACGAAAGGAAACGGCACGATGGTGGGCACACGCAGGCAGGGCGTCGACGCTCCACTCCACGGTGGTACCGTAGTAGGTCATAGGACTCGGATGGCAATGACTGAGCTAAGCCATGATATCTGGCTCAGTTACCCACTAATTGTCATACTACCTGAGGGTATAAAAGGTTTCGCAATCTATTGTTCCCAACATTCCATTTTCGGCATCCGAAGTGAACACAAGTAATTAGTCATCAACCTGTTATCACCAAGTGCTTTAATTAGCCCAAGACGCGACGCGTGTGTTTAAGTTCCAACTTGTCTGTGACCTGCTATTTTACAATGGAATTTGAAGTCACAGGTATGTATTATTAATTTACTTTACTATTTTGCCTTTTCCTTCTACATTTTTTTTTTAAATAGAGTGCTACGCCAACGTGGCATTTTTTATGTATTTATGTCTGTATATTTTTTACGTTGAAGCTTTTACTTATGTTTGTACCTACTTGTACCATTCAATTTGGTATAGAAATATGGGTTACAATGTCTACTACTAGGCCTCTCCAAATTTAGCTGCGTCATGCTGCGTCTGTAAGGTGCAGCCAGGTGCTACGCCGCGCGCCTGAACGCGTAGCAGGCGCGTAGCACTTGCTACGAAACATGTATCTATTTTGATCCGCTTTTAACGTATTTTTATTTTGTTTTAGGTACTAGTATTAAGTGTTCTTTCAAAAGAATGCTTGTACTAGATACTTGGCTGTCTATTAAAGACAGCAAATCTGAACTGGAGCGTTGGCATCGAGTTTTTCGAGACCTAATACAATTGCTGCCTGATGTTGAGAATTACATTGCTGATGACTTGGAAAAAAGAGTTACTAAAGTTTGTACAAGATTGGTAGCAATTTGGAAGCAAGTCACGCGCAACCATTCTCGCATGGTCTCTAAGTACGGAGACTGGCTGAACGAAATTGAAGTTTGCGTTCTGCCAACTTGTGCAACAGTAGGGAGCCACAACACCCAACGGCCAGCAGCAGAAGCTTCGACAAGCACCCAACAGCACCAGCACAGGAAGGACTTTGAGGAATGTAGCAAGAGATCAAAACGCCGCAGGCTTGCAGAGTTAAGTAAAGTAGACAGTTCTGCGATAAATTCTTTGTTGGACGATTCTAGTCTATCTAACGCCGCTGCATCTTTAAATTTCAGCACTGACGAAGTCTTGTCTCTTATAAATGAGACAAAACTGACTAAACATCAGTATCTTTTGGTGAAAGACTTCGTTAATGCAAAATCACCTAATGCATTACCATCTTATCAAAAAGTGTTAGAAGCTAAGAAGCGGTGCTATCCATCGCAAGAGTTTATCACGGAATCATCTGCTGAAGTAGAATTACAATCATTGTTAGATCATACTGCTTGCCGGATACTAGAATCCCAAAAACCCGTTTTGAATAATATTGACCCTAATAAAGAATTTGTTTTGATTGGAAAATGGGGTTTCGATGGGAGTACGGGGCACAGCGAATATAAACAGATTTTTGGAGATTCTGGTATCGATGATGATGGCAGTATGTTTGTTACTTCATATTGTCCTCTTCAATTGGTTTGTAAGTCCAATACCTCCGACCCAGATCAAATAGTTTGGAAAAATCCGCGCCCTTCTTCCACCAGGTATTGTAGGCCTATTCGATTCCAATTTGCCAAAGAATCCAAAGACCTTTCTGTGCAAGAAGAAGCTTATTTCAAGACTAAATGTCTCGGGTTGTCACAAACACCGACTTGATACATAGACTTCTCCTTAATTCGGATCCTTATATTTCTAGTTTAAGAAGGTTACCACAGAAGAAGAAGTCTATTCTATCAAAAGAAGTATTAAATTTGTTGTCGGTTTAGGAAAAAATGTAAAAAATAAGATAGGTTTTTATGTTATTTTTTACATAACTCCTATTATGTAAATATAATATTTTTTGTCCAATTGTGTGTTTGTACTTAGATGTTAGTTAAGTATTTACTTTATTTGTAATATAAAATGTAAATAGTAAGGTTTAATAGTTATTAAGTTGCAAACCTTCTTTTAAGTGTAATAAAAATGCATAATTTTGTAAATAAAATAAGCTTTTTAAGATTATTTTGTTTTTTTTTTATTGTGTTATGGCTTAAAGTATTACAAAACACCATAATAATAATAATCAGCTATGACAACGACAGTCATTATTATCGCGAAACCCTATGACCGCTACTCTTAGGGCGTGGAACCAGTGTGCACTCGGCTTCCGTTCGGTTGAGTTCGGCTCTCGTTCGGCTCCGACGACTTACGATGAGCTCCGACGACTTCCGAAGCCGACTTTTCTTCCTTGTTCTTCAAATTGAATCGTGGCGGGTCGCAAATATGGCCGACAAAATGACGTACCACTAATGATTTGCATTCGTTGACGATCTTTGATGCTCTTCTCTATATTGGCATCTGCTGAAGAAATTGGCGCTTTTTTATTGACGTGATGAATCTTGTGCAGCACTTAATTCTTCGTTGATTCTTCCACCCCGCCAGCAGCTGGATTGCGAGATAGGACCAAAATGTTGGTGCGAGACACAACTGGTATTTTAGTGGACTGTAAATATTGATTGTAGGAGCTGGCGGAGGTTTCTTGTAGAAGAGAATAATAAGCTGGCACTATTGAACTTGAACGGCGGGTTTATTTATGTCACACAATAGCACAAATAATTAAAACCACCAAATTAGTGTTCTTCAAATTAGATTCACGCAACGTAGCGCAGCAGAGACGTGAGAGAGAGAGACATGACATATAACAAAAAACCCTGCAGATGGCAGCACTGTATTGGCTACGTTCCAATATTAATTTGTTTGTTTCTAACAGGTAGAACGCCGCAGCTTCTCGTTTGGGAGGTCGGGGGTTCGAATTGCATGTACCCTGATCGTGTTTCCTAAGTTACGTACATTTGTGAAGTTATAATAGCAATACTACTTGTTTACCGTGAAGGAAAACATCGTGAGGAAACCTGAGTGTCTGATGATGTCTAGTTGGTAAGGCGCTTGGGTACTAAGACAGAGGTCGTGGGTTCGATTCCCACTGGGGGCCGCCGTACATTTGTACAAGTGGCTTCAGCCTGGGTCATGTTTGTGACGCCCTTGCCTGGTTACCATTTTACGGGGTATCCCGGTTTGGGACCAGATCAAATGATTGTGTTGTGTGAAAGCTATTATTATTATTATACCTCAGCGCTTGAAATTGCCAATCGGCGGTGGGCACGCGTGGTGACTAAGCCCACGCCCACTGTCTCTTTGAGAGAAGGGCTGTTGCTTGGAGTCGTGTATGATTGACGCTGTATGAAATTGCGTTACACGGCAACTGTAACGTGGCCGAAACGTCGGGAAATAAAGTAATTACGTTTTATCTAATAAATAATCGTGATTAGACCCATTTAATATACAACTACTGTATAATATTTTGTAGTGTACTAATAATTCCATTGCAACATCTTGTATGATACAAATTGTATAAATCAATCTGCCAATACAAGTGACAAGTATACGATTAGCACCTTTTTTAAATTTCTGGTTTTTGAGGACGGAAAAATTTAAAACTGTCGTATAATGAAGAACGAAATAGAGATAGTACAACTTGTATTCGTATATCAAATTCATACTAAACCAAACAGTTTTAACAAGGAAAAAAACAGAACATGCTCATAGCTACAAAACGGTGTGCAAGCCTCCCTTAAGTAAATAATTATCTTTATAAGGAGGCTCCGCTGTTCCTACACGTTACATTAATGACGAGTGATTACATCAATGTCATTATTTTCCAGGATGAAGAATACTTTAAAAATAAACTTTAATTTAGATAGATTAACAGAGAACACTTTCATGTACATCAAAAAGAAATTTCTTAACCCCGTCTGTACTCAGACGGCGACTTTATCACTGAAAGCAATCTCTTCCAACTCAACCTTTGGAGTGACTGGAGCAATACATTGGAGACGGAAGTAGATGTACAAACAAATCAAATTATTTCAGAGATATATGAATTACTGAAATGGTACTCAATTAATGCACCATGGCAGTTCGGCACTGAGTTCTGTTGAAGCGCGACTTACCCTTAGGCCCAGGATTAAGATGAAAAGGGTGCACGTACCCCCGAAAGCGGGATGCGTCAAAGGTTCACAGTACATAAGCCGCCGTGCCCCATTGCACCGACAAATGTCTACGCTTCCTGAATGGAACGGAGGGATTTTCTATTAGGAGGAAAAACAATCCTAAACGAGCATAATTTCCTCGCTACGCGGACTTCATCGGGTACTGTATTGGACAGTATTCCAAAGTTAAGTGTGTTTTATATGGATTTGATGAGCTTTTTACGGTTACTTACCAGACCTAGCACTATAGACATTGAGTGACTTCAGTTTGAATTGATGGTTCGTTTTCTTCATAACATGTCAAAACCGAAGTTTTTACACTTAGGTGGCAAATCAAAATTTTTGTTGTCAGAATGATAAACGTGTTAAACGATTATATTTTTACTATTTATTTCAATGATTATGAATCATTATGAATTATTTATTTAATCACCCCAATTATGATTAAATAAATAATTAAAATAATCCTTTGACAGGTTTATTTTGTATTTTGTTTTATTAATTCACATAAGACATGTCTTAAACGTGTAGGTATTTTATATGATTGTGAGTGGATGTGTAGTTGTGTACATTCTGTTTCTTGACCTTTTCTCTGATATACTATAAAATACGTTTTAGGTTTGGCAATCATTTTAATTACCCATTTACAGAATTTAGTTTCATTTTCAGCTAGTATTCTTTTAGTCCTGATCATTAACAACTAGTTAAAACTAGTGAAAAACTACTCATCTTTTTACCGTGCTAATGATAGGTATTCCGTATACTCGCATCAGACCCACGCTTTAGCTTCATATAGAAAAAAAAAACACTTAGCCGTCATTTCCTGAGAAAGATGTACTGAGAAAAGGGATTCATTATCAACCCCTAGACAAATCCCTGGCTTTCTTGAAGGGGATATTGCAGCAGAATTACGAAGATTTAGATATGTTATATGCAATTAGTTCCGGAATTTTTATATTTTACTTATATAAAGATGATATTGATTCACGCTAATTTTAAATCCCGAATACTAGTAGTCTTATTTATAAAATAAAACCTTTTAATTCAGTTTAGATTGAATGTTCTAAAGGAAAACACTTTACCACATACTATTTAAAGTCAGATTGAAAAGTGTTTTAGAGCAATCTAAAAATTATGTAAAATTATCGTGAACTCTTTTGAAATATTCATGGCCATGGGTGGAATTTTTATCCTCTAAATAGGTTTTTAAAAAATATTCATGGCCTTTAATATTACTTAAAGGCGATTTCTTTCAAATCACCAATTGACCTATTTTTAATCAGCTAAATGTGAAAACATCGTGTGGAAACCAAAGTGTCTGAATTGTTACCTGAGCGCTTGAAATTGCTAATATTAAGCTCTTACTCTCTCTCTAACAGAAGGCCTGTGCCCTGCAGTGGAAGGGCTACCTACAAACAATGTATCTAAATTTCAGAACTCGCGAGATTTTTTGTTCTAGAAAACGTACGAGTCTGCGCTCTTATGAAAAAAAAAAAACTTCCATCCAACCAAATATCAAACTAAAGTCACGAAAACTAGAAGATGTTTCTCCGCCGCACTGTAATAAAGTTCAAGTCTATATTTTTTCCGCTCTACGCTCCGTTAGGTGTGTGCCGGATTCTCAGGGAACCAGCAAGTGTGTCGGAGGTTTAGAGGTGTGCTGTTAATAGGTTTTAGGTTCAATAGACCGAGAGAGATTGGGCCTCAAAGCCATTTTGAGGTCCGTTGGTTTAATGGCACGACTAGATTTGACTCCGCCGGGTTTTGTGTCGGAAAATTTACTGTCGGGAGGGAAGAAGCCTTGTAGTCATTTTTAACTTTTTACACTCATGCGCTGGTAGTTTTTTGTCTTTTACTAACTTCGAAAGTACGGAAGTACGCACAATCAATTTATTCACAAACAATACAAGCATTATGACAAAACAATACAGCAGGTCATAGCCCAAATTATTACAACAAAATAATATGATGTCAAATCTCCATCAATCCGGACTTAGCCCCCGTGTTGGCGTATGGCCTATACCTTCCTCAGGGAAGAAACCCGTGCGCCTTGGTTGGGACATAATGGGTTAATAATGGTGATGATGAATATGATGTCAATACAATATTAAAACTAAAGAAATAATAGTAGATGGTAAAACCTAACCAAATAAATCACTCTGAGCCACATCAGACCTAAAAGTCCGCAAAACACTGACACTTGACAGAAATTTAAAAACCTATTTAGAGGCTAAAAATTTCACCCATGCCGGGATTCGAACCCGCAACCTCTGGCTATCCGTACCAGCGCTCTACCAATTGAGCGCTGGTACGGATAGCCAGAGGTTGCGGGTTCGAATCCCGGCATGGGTGAAATTTTTAGCCTCTAAATAGGTTTTTAAATTTGTTCCTTAGCACGGGTTAGTGCATTAAAAATAAAAATAGTGTAAACTTGACAGAAAACTTGCCGCGCTGCACAGCGAAGGAAATCCTTTGGCTCTTTGTTGTATTTGTGGTGATGAAGGTTTCCGCAACTAATGTCTAATAAGAGCATTTTGCATAACTAGTTACGTTTCTCGTCATCATCACTATGAGCATACAATACTAGACACTGCTTTCCTCATCTCGCCATCTTTTGCGGTCTCTCACTTCTCGCGCATATCAGTTTTTTTTAATAAAGACTTGCTCAGCCATTTTGATCCGCGCAACATATAATCAGAAACATTTCCGACGACATTAACTTGCAAGTAATGATTCCAAAATATCATCTAAATTCACTGTTGATGTTAGAAGCCTTATGGGCGGCTTGAGAACTTCTCACAGTAAGGCCCGCCACTGTCTTACAATCCTCCACCAAGCCGGACTTGGCCCCCGTGGTGGAGTATGGCCTAACCTTCTTGCGATGCAGGAAGAGACTCGTGCCCCAGCAGAGGGGACATACGAGGGTTGATATTGATCACAGTTGAACATATTAAAGTGTGCGCTATTCTCGAAGTAACTTACTTACCCAAGAATACTCTATTATGCGATTTTAATGTGCCTGTGTGTGGACATCTGGATTTGGTCTGGAAGCTATGCCGTGCTATGATGGGTAGAAATAGTACAGTGCACGTATGTGATGTTCTTTAGTTACATTCACTTACACTGATATAATAAGTTCAATGCCTCGTTGCAAGTGTTAAATACTGATAACTATAATGCGTTCCTTCATGTCCCGTTAAGTGCATTCAAGTGGGGAAAAATATATCGAAAGGACATTTAAAAGTTCATTGCTTGTGTCTGGCCATGAGTCGTGCCTGACAATGAAGCGTTTTCAACCAAAATATAACGTTTAATACCGTATATTAATTCAACCTCGCCAATCAATTCATTCAACTAGATTAAGGTTTTAGACATTTGGATTGCAGGCAGGTACAGAAATTTAAAAAAAAAGACATTCAATAGTTAGTGAGAGTGTCTGTAACCCACGACAGTAAGATTATTGAGCTTTATGATATCGCCTTTAAGTTCTATATAATTATGTACTGAACTTTAAGAAGAGAAATATTTTTATATTCTTTAAAATCCTAACACCTTGTCATGGATTAAAAAAGCAACAAATGTTTGATTCGTAATTCACATTGCATAGTACATTGAAAGGCTATGTTTAAATTACGGGCGTATTACGGCCGTAATTTAAAAAAAGTGTGTAGAGTATAAAGGCCCACATGTTGACGACGTCCACTTTATTTTATTCCTACTCGTTGTTTTGCAACATCGTGTGCATTAAGCGTACGAATAATGGTTTAGACAAAAAGGAACTTGAGGCACGAGCAATTTACGCGTCAGGTAGAGGCACCACCGTAGATAGGGCGTCCGAGACAGGCATGCTGGCTGCATGCTCCACTGCCTGTCTCCGTGTGACAAAGCAGCTTTTGCTGCCAAATATACTGTCCTAAGAAAAAGTGTTTAGGTGAGTCTCACTTAAAAGTTTAAGTAAATGACCAGCAGACATTTCACCTGAAGATTACAAATGCGTAAATGCGATAGGAATGAACGTATTGTTTCAAGCATTATATGTATTCCTTTTTATAATATTATTAAAAAAATTATCTAATTCGCCTGAATTCTTATCAAGCTCCATTAATTCATAAAACTGTTAATATAATCAAAAGCCTAAACTATTCATCAGCTTCCACCTTATCAGCATAAACACCTTACAACTTATGACTGTTAGTATAGCAAATATAGTGAGTCAAACAGCTTGCACTCGCAGGTTCAAAGTACAAACAAGTTGTAGTCTATATTTTGTGTAGATTTTGAACTAGACTGTGACAATTCTACACACTACAAGTTTTAGTGTGAGTGAGCATGACACCAAACAGTTGTTAATTTGCTGTCGACTGTACGTGAATAATGCAGTACAGGACACAGCACATTCTTGTCTGTGCCTTTTTAGCCGACTCTACGCACGTGTACTGGTAACAACGCGTACTAAGCAATCTGAATTCCTGATCTACTGACGAGGGTTGTCCAATAGTTAAAAGCTCTGTGCTATTTTTGTCAATGTCAAGGGATCTCCTTAAAACAACTGTCGTGAGGTAGTCCGCAGCATAAGGTTTGACTGCATAAAATACCAATACTGTTAGTGATAAATGAAGTCAACTTTTGCCTCTGTCCTGCACGGTCTTCTGTCAGTCGACTGTCTAGAACTCATACAAGTCCTTGGCAACTTCCAACTTGGTTACCTGTCTTTGACCGCTTAGTGGCCCCAGTGTGTATTCTTCACTGCCCAATCTCCAGGTCCTTTCTGAGAGACCTAGCCAACAGATTTGGTGGCATTTAATTTCTCCGATCACGTTAGTTTTAGAAATCAAGCCTGCAAGTTTCTGGTTCTCTATAACTCTCTAACTAACATCTGCCAGTCTCGTTTTACCTAGAATTTTTACCGCAACTAGAATTTTAATTTCCTTATTGAGTGTCAAACCCTCGCAACCTTTCGTTGAGATCGGTTTCTGCAATAGTAAAATTACAGATGGTACAAGCATACGATTATTTTACGTTGTAGTTACAAAACTATGTAATTTTACAAATAGCAACACATAGATACTTACACTGACAACCTAGTTCAACTTTAAACCTATACGATTAGGCCGGTCCAACGTACAAATTTATTGGTTGTATCTGTCCGTTCGTGGGTACGACCACTGTAGCAAAGTATCACTGCACTATAATACGCCCCGCATCTTGTTCTTACTAGCTCGCTCTCGCTTCTTAACTCGCTTCTTTCTTCTTGAGATTTATTATATCGCCCATTGTTGAGCTGCTGCATGTCGTGTCTGCGAAGTTTTATATCCTATTCCAAACACGTGTTTCCAGGACGTAAAGAAATCATTGATGAAAATTATTTAAAATCCTATTTAGAGGCTAAAAATTCCACCCATGCCGGGATTTGAGCCCGCGACCTCTGGCTATCCGTGCCAGCGCTCTTCCAACTGAGCAAATGGGCGATTCACCGGCATCAGTGACATTTTGAACCTCTTTACAATACTCTCTGTATTACGTACAGCTAACTACGTTTTAGCCTCTAAATAGGTTTTTAAAATTGTCCTTAGCACGGGTTAGTGCATTAAACATAATATGAAAATTATTTAAATTCACGAACAAATGTATGTCTAGGTGGATTCTTCATTTCCAATAGTTTAGATGTTGTATAGAATCAGGCGTTACTTTGCGGAAATCCATAATAGCATTAAAAAGTTAAAATTACTTCGCTAAATTCCGCCAAGAATACCACAAGCACCATGCGGTTAGCTAATGCACCGCCCTCCCTCCCACTTTTTCAAGCAGACGCAAGACACGAACACACCACCACCAACACCAATACTTGTGTGAGAAAACAATACTTGTGCGGAGACGGTTACTTGCATTTGGGAGCCTGAGGATGCCTCGTGTTTTCTCACGCAAGTATTGGTGTTGGTGGTGGGGTGTTCATGTCTTGCTTCTGCTTGAAAAAGTGGGAGGGAGGGCGGTGCATTAGCTAACCGCATGGTGCTTGTGGGATTCTTGGCGGAATTTAGCAAAGTAATTTTAACTTTTTAATCCAATAGTTTATTTACCCCCCGAGAAAAAGTGACTGGAATGGAATATACGTGCATGCATGGTTATGTGACTGTAGCATTTGCAATAAAGGTGGTATGGTATGGTATATATAGTAGTATATTATATTCAACAACAATTATTAAATATTTTAATTCAATAGTCGTTCAAAGTGATCCATAACGCCACAAACCTTGCGTTAGCTAAAATTACAGATAATCTGGTCGAAACATAGCTGGAGGTATGGGAAGCCATGACATAACAACCGAACGTTTTCATAATAGTGCAACAAAATCTCGGGGTTATCATAAAAAGATCACCCGCAATTCTGCCACGAAATTGTCCACTTCCGCAACATGGGCAGACCAAACACAATTTGGGCAGAGCAATAAAGTCAAATGTTTATATTTAGGCCCCATATAAACAGTGTTCGAATTTATGTAGCGACGCGTTTGGAGCTACAATGAATTGGCTCCAAAATATTTGTCTGTCGCGTGCTGGAATAGTGCCAGAGGGATCACTTTCCCAAATTATCCGGGTTTACTTTGCGTTTACTGCAATTGAAGTGTATACGCAAGCAAGTTTGTGTAAACGGGGAGAGGTTTTCGTAAGAGATGTTTGTTTTTTTTCTCAGTGGTATCAGCGGGTGAGCGCGGCACTGCTAAGGGGCAGAATGTAAATGTGGCTACACTTTCGCCGAAACTAGTCGATTTGGAAGGGAGGCGAAATCCGATTGGCTGCGGTGCGGTAGGATCATAGAACAATAAACCGTATCGGGGATTGTTGGCTTTGCTTATCTACTTTGGGAACTGTTTATTTAGTTACGAGACTCAATTAATGGGCTAGATATTTATATAAGAGACAATTTATAGAAATGTTTGTAATGTTTCTGTGCACCGTTTTTTTTTAATGTTGTGTTTGTTATATTAATAGTATCAAGTTTGTATCCTTTTTTTCTTTTTTTCTGGTTGTGTAATAGAGTATTCCCTATCAATCTATCCAACGCTCAATTTTTTTTTCTCTATTACACTTATTGTGAAGTTGATAGCTAATCAGTCTATACTAAATTCTATAAATTGAATAATGTAAAATAAAAGAATAGCACTCAAATTTATGTCGATCTTATTCCTTCATTGTTTCTTCTACCGATATAGAGTAATGAGAAAATATATGAAGAAATGAAGGTTGAACATCACAAGCTATAGTTATTATTTTCTCTCAGACAAGTATTAATGATAAAGTGTACTAAGTGTAACAAAACAATTTTGTTAATTTTAACTATTTTGCCCTAAACACTAATAGATGCATCGCTAAAAAGCGGCCTTGCCGAGTACTGTATATTTAACAACAACCTTTACTTTATCTGATCTTCCAACAAAAATATTGATCATCTGGACGCTCACTGTCGACTGTCCAAATTCCGCCGGATGATAAACATCAAACATTACACATGACAATGCCCTTATCTGATCACAATCACAATTAAAACTAAATTGGCCTCAATTACAATGTTTCATAGTTTCAATTAGCTGCAATTCAATCCAAGTAGACAAGTTCATGTGCCGCTGTCTTAAACCGCACACCGCAGAGTATCTCAGTGTCAAAGGGCCTTGACGTGTCCCTATTTTATAGATCTACAATTGATGGTTTACTATGAAGGTTCGATGTAAATTGCAAAGTTATTTAACAACATATTAATAAGTAGGAAGACTCGGCTATGCAGTGTACATCGCATTGTCATAATAAATTAAGGCGGTTTGTAAAACGCGATGTCAGACGATGAACTGGCTAGTGACTGCCCACGATTTCAACTAGTAACTATTGAGGTAATATTGACAATGCAGCCATTTATTGAGTGACACTGATCAAGAGCGCCTACTTCAGCCACAACAGCTACCTAATTATGTGGCAGAAGTAAAAGAGGCAGAAGTAAACTACTACAAAGAGCCTCTAAGCTATAGGTGGACAATTGGAAAGATTGCGTCTTTTAATTGCTTAGGCTGCGTAGGTTCTACTTTAGGCAAAGATGTTTTTTTGACTTTAGGTAGCTGGACGAAAATGGATAAATGTATGTTTGTATGTGCACCGAAATTCATATTTCTAAGATCCATATTTTAAACCTCGATTAGATATGGTCTACCAACCAGTAAGTCAGTATTCGAAAGTTTTATTTTTGCAGCTTACCATTTTTTTATGTTCTTTAACGCAATTACAAGATTAAAAAAGCGATGTGGCTAAAGTACAACGGAGTACTTATACCACGACGTTACTTTCTTCGTTCTTGCAATATGGGGAGAGTAAAAATCTCTTATAAATATATTATTGAACTGTGTAGGAATGTGGGCCCCGCGAGAACGCACAAATGTGCATCGAGACAATATGAAAGGCCTTAATTTTGAACGGCCAGCCTGAAAAATTACGGTCTCTAGTGTAAACACTTGAGGAACCCATGTCAACAACCGACCCGGGCAATTTTCTCCAAGGAGCATTATTATTTCATAAAACTTTGTAGACGCGCGGCGGGGAAAAATGCAGTTTACCGCCTCACCCTCATTTACGCGACTCTTGACAAAGAGTTAAGAGTTCAAGCGAGCGCTATCACGTATCTTGTCAGATGTGAATTTATGAATACTGCCCAAGGGAGCTCACTCAAGATGGCGTTTTCTCTGGAACTTTTCACGCGTCCACAACTGGGTCGCACAAAACTGGGATATAGATTTACTCGATATTGTAACTAAAGCAGATGAAATCGCGTGGCAGCTAAGACTTTCTAAAGAAAATTGAAACATAATACTCGTATCCACAGAATATTATCAAGTATTCTGTGGATACGGATATTATATTACATTTTCAGTTACGCACTTAGGAGCGGACACGTCTCTGCATTTTGCTTTAACTATTTGAGTCCAAATGTTACGCTTTGCTTTACCCGGACCCAATTCACTTCCACTTAATGAGTTTGAAACAAGTCCTTCGTTAACAATTAACTAAAAAATGTAAAACGTGTTCCACGACGTTTCCTTAGTACTTAGTTGCCCTTTTTAATCTTTCGATAATTTTGTTAACAGTCAACGAATCATTTTGCAACTCAAAATGTCGTAGATGTAAATGTCTCTCTTTTTATGATATAATAAAAATGTTTATTGTCTCCGATTTGCAATTTATTGGATTGTTTACAATGAAACAGGACCGGTCGCTGTAAAAAAAAGTCTTTACTATGTACAGTTAACTCTATCGAATAGAACCTCTAGGCGACTTGAACATAGCACAGACTTTTTTCCATAGAGTGACCGCTTTGTAAGAAAAAAGTATTTACAATTAACATTACTATATCAAATAGAACATCAAGACATCTTCGGACAAGATAAGTCAGCTTCGTCCTTGAATCAGTCTATTCATCGTATTTCAGACAATGGTTAGTTCACACCAGAGACTTTTCATCCAATACGGAGTATACGGTAGAGTAGGGCCCCGAACTGAGGTCTGGTCTCACACAAAAGAGGCTTGTGGCACCGAGCTGATTTGTTGAATGTCATCGCCATTCAAGCGGAATGGATGTATCGCAAGATTGCATAGGAGTGTGCACCTACTCGTAAATTGAAAGTTGCAACCACTTTTGTGTTGTATGCGATATTGCAAGGGAAGAGCTAAATTCAACACATCAATTTGGTTATATAGGATTCTCTCAACTTTTATATGATTGAATGATATAATAGGTACTTCTTTCTGTGTTTTTAATGTTATTGTCTACAGATTCGCTTGCGTGGAGTTTGGGATGTCAGACGAGATTAAATGGAATAGCAGTCAACAAGCGCACGTCATGTTAACGGGAAAATGTTAGGTACTGCTCTTTGTTCTGAGTGTTTTAAGCATATCAGTAGTATCACAGAGGAAAAAAGTAGTAACGTCTCGTTTCATCAAAATATGTCGAAGACGCATGAAGACTCAGAACACAAAAGTTCGGAGCATGAAGACGAATGATTAGGAAGAGAACGAAATTTTAATATATTTTGGTCTTGTAATTAACGTTTTAATTTTAATGGGGTAACAATAAAATAATAAGACAAATCATAAAAATAATACATTGGCCTTTGCATCTGCGTAATTATGTAGATGATTTATACAGCGTCCAGTGTCATCTTCACACACTAGCTGGGTGAAAGAACCATTCACCAAGGGGCACTGCTTTTTTTAGACGATACAGGCTCGCCGAGCACACGAGCACATATCATTCTGACAGCTTAATCGGCCTAGCCCACAGAAAACACTAGTCAATAGGTGCGGAACCAACCAAGCCGCGGGTAAGCCAGTGCGGGCATGTACCAATGACTTTGTTTTATTTCAAAGTACGCATACATTTGCGAATTTGTAGTATCAATACCACACGCTAACTGTGAAGGAAAAGATCGTAAGAAATACTATACGAAAAAGTTATCGTATTTATAGAATTAGCGTACAAATGGCTCTAGCGAGTTTTTTGCCATGTTTGTGATGCCCTTGTCTGGTTACTGAAAGCAAGACTGTGTGATTGTGTTGTATACGTTATCAACCCTTGTATGTCCCCACTGCGGGCACGGGTCTTTTCCTGCATCGCAGAAAGGTTAGGCCATACTCCACCACGGGGGCCAAGTCCGGGTTGGTGGAGGATTGTAAGACAGTGGCGGGCCTTACTGTCAGAAGTTATCAAGGCGCCCTTAAGGCCTCTGACATAGCTTAGCGCCCCACGCTCGGACAAAAGAAAGTTCAAAGGTACCGCATAGTGCAGGGTCATTTCGCACCGCCATTTTTTTGCATCTTTTTTGTGGACACAGTTCCGCATTTCTCAAATTAGAGAAAGTACTACGTAATTATTCAATAAGTGTTATATATCACTACAATCTGCATAAAATTCCCTATCCGGTTATTATACTTGTAATGCTAATAAAATTATCAATAAACTTACATGATATTCAAATGACGAGATGAATTTCACTATCCACGCCATTTTGACACTACTTTGAACTTTGTCTCACTATTTTCACTAATTACTCATTCACTAGCACTTAACTAACACTTATAATATGATCTGCATATTATCTTTTACTGTTTACACAATTTTCATACTCTAATTCACCAAAATAAAGCTATAAATGAATAATTACCAGGAAGAGGTAAAATGACACTGACCGCCCATACAAGCGGCACAATCCGGGCTAAAAGTTCGAGGCTTTTTTCACTTTCTTTTCCATCAAATACAACGAAACTATTATTTGAAACATAATCTACACACTTTTCCCAGTAATTTGATATATAATACATAAACAAATACGCAGCGTTGCCTTCTCTAAATAACTTATAAAACTTTAGCGAGCGGAGCAACTCACGACGAAAACGCAAAATGGCGTCTGACCTAGCAAGCTCATGTGGTTTCGATGATAATTCAATTTTTTTCCACGTCACGCCATTTGATTGGTTGGCAAAAGTAATCCTTACTAACTATTGGCCAATAAAACAACAGATATTGTCCATAGAGAATGCACAGAGCATAGATAAAAAGAGTCCAATCTGAGCGTTGCATAGTGTACATACGTCTGTACACTAAGCGCTTGGGGGGTTGCGCGCGGCCGGGCTGATTAGTGTACAGACGTATGTACACTAAACGCGAGAAGGGTTAACGACTGCCATTACATGACAGCCGGCACTGTGACAACGGCTTAGCGTGCCTTGCAAAGCACGGGGCGGTCACCCATCCTGCACCTGACCACGCCTGTTGTTGCTTAACTCAAGTGATTGATTCCAATCACTCCGTTCGCCTAGGCCACGAGCGCTTTGTGTTGTATAAATGTTATTAATTGCTAATATTAGTAACTAGGTCACAAGCCGCGTTGTCACATTGTCCTCTATTTTGAGCTTCCATTCAATACCTACGTCATTGTGTACTTGTATTGTACATGTGTTTGCTGTTCTACATCCTGTTTTCAACGAATCATGGCAAGTGCACAAAATGAATGTCCTGGTTGATAAATTATTGACCCAAACACTTGAGTTATTTTCCGTAGAGTGAAAAGGGCTCGTATAGATTGTTCCATATTTTTATTTCCCGTTTCAGAACTTTTAAAGTAGAGCCAATTTAATAGGCCACATTTGCCATGTGTCAGTTTTAGCTTCATAGTGAGGTGAACTGCTAAAAGACATCGATTAAATCGAATAATTCGATACGGACTTCAAACATTTATGAATCGAATGCAGTTATTGTGAAAGAGTACGTATAGGTACTGTAATTTTAATTGAGTTCCATCGAAAATCAAATCAAATAAACAATTATTAATCAAATACCTGTCCCATCATTGTCTAACCAAAATTTATAAAACAAAATAAGACACGTATATAGTTTAACCAAGAAAAACTGCATTTATTCACTAGAACTAATAGAACTATAACGAGTGTTGTCATCGTCATCACTGCTGTCCGCTCCCAAAGATATAATAAATTCTTCTTCGATAATGTTGTCTATTCTCACATCTCGTTCAAAATCATCGAAAATTATTTTCTTTGTTTTCTCGACGACTTTTCTCCAGTCTTCTGAAGTGACTGCTGCACATGCAGTTTGTTGCAGAACCATCATTTTTGCAGTACTGAAGGGTGGCTCAGTATTGTTACGCGCAGCATGACCCTTTTGTTTGTGCCCAAATAAGCTCGATAGCGTTATACTGGCAGTGGTAAGGTGGCAATCGAATAACTTCGTGTCCATGCTCTAGTGCTATTTCATCAATTACATAGCAAGGCTTGGATGGCTTGTTTGCTTTTACCAAATTCAACAACTCAGCTTTCAATAAAGGTGGACTTGCATCCACATTTTTTTTTCCAGCCACGAGACAATTTCATGCTTTTTATTTGCTTGAGTTGGTGGTTTATCAACTTGTACAAAGTTTGGACCTGGAACGAACATTATGGACAAGCTCTAGTGTTGCCAAGAACATCCTACTAGTTTTTTTTTGCCTAAAAGTGTAATAATATTATAGTGAAACGAGAAACAATAAAATATTTACAAGATAAATCGTCTAAAAATTAACACTCAAACGAAAAAGATATTTATAAAACACAACAAATATTTCACTTTGACCTTCTACAAAGGATACCTGCGTTAACAAGTTGTTTTCGGATACATAAAATGAAAAAACGTTAGACCTGGCTGAACGGACGAAAGTCCTTTGCCTATTCTGCTATCAGCAGAAAAATAAGATAAAAAAAATTAAACTGATTTTGTCTTTATTCAATTATTTTTTTATTTTTTATATTATTGAAAGATAATATAATAATGAAAACAAAACTCTTGAGAAACATTACGCATAGGCCAAAAAAAAATTAAAGTTTTATTACGATACAGGTCTTGTATGGACACCTGTATAATAATATAATTTTTAATCATAATGATACACCTATACAACCTCCAGCTGGACCAAGAAGGTTGAACCTCTACTTAAAAAAAAAGGTTTCAATGAACGAGTCCGCGCCGACGCAACACGCATGCGCAATCGATGTTTGCGCCTTGGCGCCAATATTTAACATTTAAAAAACTTTTTAATATAAACAAAGTTTGGTTCTGTTTTTATGTAAGTATTATAGTATGAGAGTAGATAAAGTAGTGAATGACACTGTACCTATCTTGGTCTTATAACAATCGTGTGATACTATAAACTCGCCTACAGTTCATTTCTTTAAAATACACTAGTGTTATAAGAATTCTTATTATGCAACGGTACCTATCTTAAACTACTATTTTCCCTTCTCATGCTATAAAAGTTCGTCTTTATGTGATGCATACTAGTTGTACAATCTACTAATAAAATAATCACAATATGGAATGATGTATGGCGATACATTCCTTTATTTAGGTAATCATTGCATTTAATACAACTTTTTCACTGATGATTCCTTCGATTTTTACAGTAACATCCCTAGTTTTTAAAAATAAAAAGGGTTGACCGACATAACCTTGTGATGAAGTTCAGTTTTTTAGGACAAACATTGTTTATTAAGTTTAGAATGGTTTATTAGTCAAAGTAAATTGTAATAATGCCTTCTTATGACATTATTACAATAAATATGTATTATTAACTGAAGAAAGTGAAGCAATTGTGCAGTTCTAATTTTGAAAAACTAAATAATATTGTGTGCCCTGCGTTACAAGGTTACGTTGACGAATTTCGATGAAGTGTCAAATGTGACCTATTAAATTGGCTTTACTATAGAAGATTTATTTTTGTTGGCGGTGGGCACGCGAGGTGATTAATCCCACACTGTCTGTGAGAGGATGTGGATCGTTTGTTCGGGCTACAAATGTGTTTTGTTTTTTGCTGTTGGCCCCATTTAAGAAAACAAGGTAAGTAGCTACCAACAGTCATCTCTACCGATTTCTTGCCTTTCAACTCTAATTTAAAATTAAAAAAAGGTATTGAATGTTAATGCAATACCATTGGCTTTTGCTTCTACGCGATTAAATGATTTACACTTCACTCACGCTAGATAGGTGAAGAGACCGCTCGGACGCTGCAGGTTTGGGACAATTTTTAGATGGTGTAGGCTTGCCCAGCACCTGTACCATCCTGCATTCTGACAGCTTAAACAGCCTAGCCCACAGGAATGACTAGTTGATACGTGCGGAGCCAACCAAGCCACGGGTTTCCTCAGGATTTTTCGTGCACGATTCTGTTATGTTAGCTAACTAACAGAAGAATCGCCCTTAGGTCCCCAATAAGCAGCTAAGTATCTAAACAAATGGAACTTAGAAAGGGTTTGCCAAAAAGCCGCCTGATGACTTGAGGGCGCTCTAATCGTCCTCTAGGCAGCAATAAATAAGACCCGGTTAAGGGCAACATTGTTGTTTCCTTAACAGGCCGTCTTATGGCCTTCTTAATTAATTTGAAACTTTCTGAGGTCTCCTGTGGCGTACAATTTGAATAATGGTCGGGATAGGGTGCGGAGTCTTCATTTTAATTGCAAATATTTATGTTAAACGGGCCCCGGCGACGGAGTCGAATGTCTTTCAGCGATACTGTAAAGCTTGATATATTGCCGCCGGTTATCTTTGGCTGAACATAGTTATTAAGAACGGAATTTGGATGTATTTTGAAAGCCGCGAACGAGATTTATGTTGTCATCCATTGTGAAATTCACTGCAGAGAAATACATGAAAGAAGAAAGAGATCATAAATTTAGGGGACTTACGGTTTGCACCATAACGGCCCGATGTTTACCTGCAATACGAAAAAAATGAATTATAATCACATTTTTTATGTAGCCTATAAACGTCTCGCTGCAGGGCACAGGCCTCCAGAGAGAGTATGGGCTTAATTATAACATAACATTTACATACAAGCACATACATTGCTTATGGCCCCACGCTAGGATACCCTGTTTATTATGATTACCACGCATGCTTCGATTGTATTCTTAAATTTTGTAAAAAAAATTAATAATAATTGTATTTTAGTATTTGCATGTAGTCCTATGTCTCTCTCTGAAACAGTTGCTTTATTGCTTGTGTATTTTTATATCATAACTATATCGTGTATTGCGCCTCTTATTTATGATATTGTGATTACCTATCTGTGGGAAATGCTGAGGAATTGGCAAAGTGTACTTTGCGTTTACGTTTACGTTTTTAAATTGTCCTTAGCACGGGTTAGTGCATTAAAAAAAAAATAAAGGGTATTTGTTAATTCTAATTTATGTTATTATAAGTTTGTCAATTGTGTTTTTTCTCCTTGAATAAATAAAATAAAATAATGCTCTCCGAGGATTGACAATTTGAAGCGCTGTGGTTTTTGAACACCTTCTTTCTCCTTTCTTCACGAATACAATATAATAATTTCATGTTAGTAATACACAAATAACATACGCAGTTTATACACGATCCACTACAGGGCGCAGACCTTCTCTAAGAGAAAAAGAGAGAGTATTGGCATATGAGTTTATTGAGTGATTAAATCGTAAAATTCTACGAAAATTGTAGCTGCTGCGCGAAATAAAATATCTTTACTACAATATACTCGTATTGACCAGCATTTCCGTTAAACAAGAGTCGAGAGCGATGAAGTCTTTGCGATGAACTCTTGATAAGATCAAATCGTCCAATGCTATCTAGCTTAATAAAATAAAAAGCATAAGCAATTGCTGCCGGCTGCCGGCCGGCCGGTCGATAGATGGCAGTCGTTAAGCCAAGTCAGAGGCCTTAGGGCGGCTTGAAAACTTCTGACAGTAAGACCAGCTACTAGTCTTGCAAGCCTTCACCAATCCGGACTTGGCCCCCGTGGTGGAATATGGCCTATACATTCCTCAGGGAAGATACACGTGCCTCTCGGTGGGGACGTAATGGGTAGATGATGACGAAAGCATTCTCAATTGCTGAAATATGAAGGAGTTTGTCTCAGTGCTCCTATTCATTGCTCTTGAGCGTATGGAAAGGTTTGTAAGTTAAACTTCCATTGCTGCTGGAAGATATGAGTATCGAACTTCGACAAAAGGCAAAGTAAGTCCGACATTATTTAAATGAAACATTCCGCAACAGATAAAGAGCCGTTACCATACCGTTTTATTGCGCTGTCAACGACTACGCACAGCTAAATAAGCTTTATACTTAGGCTCGTTCTTATTCCAAAGATAAGGATAAGATTAGAATTTTCTTTAATAGATAATAGATGGAGTCAGCTAGTAATCTATTAAGGAATACGCAAATGTTGTTTTACATATTAATTAGCATATACCTAATTTTAGATCTACCAAAAATACACATAAAAAAAACATAAAAATCGGAAGAGTCGATAAAAACACTGTGACACGAGATTTTTGAACTAAAACTTTCGTAAGCACAACACATCGTAGACTTTTAGTCCGGGTCTACTTACGGGTGTTGTTATATCGGACACGAGTGACACGAGATTTTTAAATATCGTCGTTCATATTGAAAAACGTTCTTTGTCAAAAAACACTATTTTCGCTTTTTCATCTAAATTGAAAGAAAACTTGGTTCTGAATGTAAGTTTAAGACAATATAATGTAAGCCTGAGTAGGTAAGAATTATGATGTCTTTCTATTTTCTTTGTATTTTTTTAATTTTTCATACAAATTTGGTGAAAAACCGTACACATGTTTTTGTTGACATGGCGCATTTTGCAATATGAACGACGATATTAGATTTTAAATTGCATTTCAAATTTTTCCCCTTGTTATTTTCTGCACGCTGACCAATCTTTAATCCACCTCATGTGGTAGACTGGCAAAATATTGTACATAAGTTTAAGTGAGTAATAAAGGTATTAGTAAATGAATTATTAGTACAAGAACAAAATTCTCCTGCTGACTATAGTTTCAGACTGTTTGAAAAACCATACTTCTTAGCCTTGAGCGACTCTGTATCTGTATTATATTCGTATTGTTGTCACAACTGCAGCACGTGCAAAAAAAATGTTGGTCCCATTGAGGTCATTTTAAAAGGTAAATAGTAATAAAGATCGGCGAATAATACTTTTCATAATAAAGCCTGTAGGAAAATAATTCTAGTTAAGTGGTTAAAAAACGCTCCAGTTAAAATAGAGAAATAATTCTTTATTTTAACTAGATAAATTATTCTAGTTATGTGTTTAAAAAATGAATCGGGCGTAAACTTAAGTAATGTTTGTGTGTATCAACAGCCTTATTAAAAAACGTTTAAAATTAATTTTCTTTTTAGAGTAACTTACATTTTATCATTTTTGTGACACCTCAAACACTTCTATTTGTGTGTTTAACCTTTCCTGTGTTTCTGTATGGCCTTTGTGCTATAAATAAAATGTCACTCCAATAAAATTTTCTTGGCAAGTTCTCTATTGACTATTTGGCAATCGTTCTCCGTTTATTGGCCTACCGAAGTTTGACTGGTTTATTCGTATCAACTTAAAGCATCTACGAAAAGGAAACAGTTGTTATTCAAGCAGTTATTAAATTTAAATTATTGAAATTCTATAATAAAATTCTTGAAGATATATTAAGCTTGCCAGAATCGCGGTTCAATAAATGTGTTGAATACAATTTGTGCTATTATAATATAAAGGGTTATTTAGATGACAATGATGTCTGGAATTAAAGCCAGTACAATACATGAGTTCTATGTTTTACGTAAACTTTGGAGTTTTTTTGTATTTTTTCTCCAAAATCATCTGGATTTTTAAATAGATACCTAGTTCAATTGTAACTTTCATTAAGCCCCAGTTTCTGCGCTACTTTGAATAATACCTTATCATTTAATTTAATTTGCTATTACAGACATGTGTGACAAGCGCATCTCCATATAAATAGTTGTAACAAAACTAATCAAGGTAGAAGCAGTATGTTACGGCGACGCTGGGCACGCTCCGTCCATCCATTACAGAGCATCGTATTCATAATAGATGAACGGGCAGAGGCGAGCGGTAGACTAGGGATCTTACAGAAACCAAGAAAACTATTTATTGAAATGAAGAAAGCGAAAACTACAAAAAGCGTCATCAGTAATCCGAAATGGGAATTCCAATTTCCATTTCAGATTACTGATGACGCTACAAAAATGGAAACTGGAATTTCCATTTCGGATTACTGATAAGGACGCGAGTTTTCGACTGTGCCTCTGGTTTTTTAATTTTTTTTCGATATTGTATGCTCCTGGGCTCTTCTTTTGAGGGCCATTTCCCAGCAGGGACGTAAAAAAGGTTAAATAAAACGAAATTTTTTCCATACTTTTTCTAAATGAAAGGAATATTTGAATTGGTCCAGCAAATTTTAGGGTTTTCGCGAGACACACGCATAAAATTATGTTAATTTGTTTCGATAGGCTAGAAAATGTTAGTCTATAATTATTAACAAAGCTGTAAGCTATTTGCTTGTGTTTTATTTGTTTGAATACGCCTTATTAGGAGACAATGAAAGAATTGTAAAAACGTGCGACGTTGCTACTTTCTACGAGTATGCGAATAAGACCTACAGAAACTACCTTTTTGCAGAACAACACGGTCAATGAAGCGCTCGTGGCCTTGTGGGACCGAGTGATAGGAATCAGTCACTTGAGTTAAGCAACAATAGGGGCGGTCAGGTGCAGGATGGGTGACCGTCCCGTGACTGCCGCTGGTGGCATTATTCCGAGCGCTTCCTTGCTTTGCAAAGCACGTTAAGCTGTTGGTACCGGCTGTCATGTAATGGCACTCATTAAGCCATGTCAGAGGCCTTATGGCTTGATAACTTTTGACAGTAAGGCCCGCCACTGTCTTGCAATCCTCCACCAACCCGAACTTGGCCCCCGTGGTGGAGTATGGCTTAACCTTCCTGCGATGCAGAAAAGAAACCTTTGCCCCAGCAGTGGTGACATACAAGGGTTGATAACTATAACGATAACGAATGTTGGGTTCAGCCATTCTTCTGTTTAATATAATATATTATGTGCAGAACGAGGACAGAACCAACTTATTACCTTGGAGATTTATTGCACCAATGTGTCTTAAGTTCAAGCCCTAAGCGTGATGTTTGCTTGGCAAATATGTCAAATAATGTTGGTTTAGTTAGATCTTCGTATTTATTACAAAACAGCAGTATCAGACGGTAATATGTAAACTAGCAATTAAAACGACAAATTAGTGCTTATGCTCAAGTAAAGGACTTAGCTCCAGAGTTAATTTTGCGGACTTAAATAACCTGGTATCGAAAATGGCACTAAATCTTGTTAATTAACATCCAGTTAATAGCGTTTACGCTTGGTTAGAATTAAGCCCCTTCAAATGTTATGAAATAGGACATAATTATGTTGACGTTAATTATCCCACCTGGTCGGAGGGCGCCCATAATTTATGGGCGCCCTCCGACCAGGTGGGATGACGATCTGCGAAAAACTGCTGGCAGATGCTGGATGCAGCAAGCTGAAGACAGGGCGCTATGGCGCTCATTTGAGGAGGGCTATGTCCAGCAGTGGACTAATATAGCCTGAAGAAGAAGAGAAGAAAAAAGTAATTGCGGATATCGCTAAAACACTATTTGTTTTACTGATCTCTTGAGAAAGGACAAAACGATGAATCGAGAATATATAATAATTTTTTTTCATATACGTAAGCTCAACGTAAAACTTATATAATTATTCTAGTGGGCGAAAACCATAAGAGGTTTATCTGCCGCTGTTTACACTCGGTTAGGTAATACACATTTTTATTCCTATATAAAACAAATATTTTGTAGAAATATCTGTGTAATTTCCATTTTTATGCACCATAAAGTGTTCTCTATCTATCTATCTATCTTTCTTCTTACACTGCTGAGGCGTCTTCAAATTTTCACAAACCCTAAGTATGCTTCCATAAGCAATATACTTTTTTAATTTTCGTTGCTGTAGATGGGCATATTTAAAAAAGGGATGATACCTAATCGTGGCAAGAGTCTCGTCTCTTTTACATTAGGTACCTACCTAACATTAATACGAGTTAGAAGCCTTTCATTGTTAGAGATAAAGGTAAAAATATTTTTAGTTGTATTCATAGTAAAAGTTAACATAAACTCAAGCCTGCATCCCGGAGTGGTAGGCAGAGATCATTGGCTGCCACTTGCCACGATCTTGATACATCTCTGTCGCTAACTCAACATACTGGTATATTAGTCGTTGTATGCCCGCACGCCTATTTAGAGTACTTTTGATTTTGCCTTCTACTAATATATCCCCTCTTTAGTCGAAGTATGTCCTTCTGGGTCGTCCGTTTCAGACCCTTCCACCCACATTCGCTCGGCTTATTTGTTACGTCCATCTTTCTTCCTTCATCCTTTCCATGTGCCAACACCATTTTATAATAATTTATAAGTATTATAAAATAAATATTAAATTTGAGCAATTTATTAGTACTGAAATTAACTTAGCCGAGGTTACATTATGGTAAGATTTTTCATTTGATGATGCCATTAAAAATGTCAGTTTTGTTGAAAGGACGTGACTGTAATTTTAAAGAGTAAATGACTCGAGACTATATGTATACATACTAACTTATTGGAAATGCTGAAAAGCTTGATATCAGCTGTTTCCATAGTCAAATAAAGGAAAATATGTGTGTATTTGTTCTTATATAAACAAGTAGAAACAAAACTTCAGATTTTTTTTTATTCCACCATAACAGCCAACAGTTGATTACTCACATAATAAAAAAATCGCTTTATACATTTACGGCATAAAAACGTACGTAACAAATATGCACATAGGAAAAAACAACAGCAACTAATGAGCGGACTTAATATCACGACTATAGAATTTATTGCTGCAATAAGTTATGTAGGAATTTGTTCTTTTGTTCGCCTACCTGGACAAGAGATAAACGTGACCTATTGTTGTTAGCTACCTTATTGATGAGGTGATTAAGTTACCTTTATTAATAAAACTGTATCGTTTGTACCAAAACATACAATATTTCTTTATGACTCCCGATGCTCATAGACAGTTATATATTAAACGGGTATAATCGCGACATTTATTACGTAAAACGTAACTATGTTAATTACATAAATATTATTAGTGATTACCAACAGGTAGGCTTACCCATGACTGATGAATTAAGATTATTACGTTTCGTCGGCTTCGGTGGCGCAGCGGTTTAGCACGCTGACTGTAAAACGGAAGGTCTCGGGTTCGATCCCCGGCCGGGTCAAACTAGGAAACGAATTTTTCTAGTTTGTCTCGGGTCTTGGATGTTATCTATGTATTTATTGTATTAAATCTATCGTCGAGTTAGCACCTATAACACAAGTCATTAAGTTGTACTTAGTATAGGGCTAACGAGATCTGTGTAATATGTCCATGAATATTTATTATTATAATTATTATTATCTAGTAAATAATTGCGATTTGACCCGTTTAATATCGTAACTATGCAAAAGTTATAAACACATGATCATAAAAACCTGAATCCGGCGAGAATGAAGCGACTTATGAATTTATTAGGATCAGGGCAAGTTCATTGCCTACCTCCTTGAAACACAAGCGTTAGTTTTTACATACGAGTACGTATGCAATAAAACCTTACGAAATCGAGTTCCAGTTTAAACTTTGCTAGCAATTTTCAATCGAATTCTTGTTCTGTGCTTGCTGACATTCATCGATGCAATGATTCATCGCAAGGAATTGCTACCTACCGAGAGTGAAGTGAAACTTACTTGATAATAATAATATTATGCCTGCATAAATCTCGAACTCAAAATAAACCACTCCGAAATAACCTGACTCAGTAAACGTCAGCAGAAAAATGCACTTTCCGCCACATCACACACTTAACTGATGCACAAAATATTTGCAAAGAAATAACCGAAAGAAACTAAAAAACAAGAATTCACACACTTTGAAAGTTGGCAAGCCGCACATAGGTGACAACCACTGAAAGTGTAATAGTATACTGAAGCTTGTCACAGTTTTCGTAACCAACCAAACGAAACTCGCACTTGATTCGCAGAAATTTCACCTTTATTTCCTTCGCACCACGGTCGAAGACCGGAAACTAACAGTGGTTATAAACCATTTCACAAGAATTCGCACAACACGCGTCTTCTATCCGTCAGCGTGTCGGATAATTAGTAGCGTCACAAAGTTATTTATGCACCACACCAAATTCTTATCGCGGCTATTTAAAGGTTATTTTTGTTTGTCCAGGTTATATTTTTATTTGTAGGGCTAGGAACGTGCGTGAGCACTGCACCACGCGACGTCTGGTGATGTACTCGCACTAATAATAATCGAATCGGATGTGTGTGTGAGATGGGTGGTTCAAGTATGCTCCGAAGACCTAGAAATGTCGTGCGTGTGTGCTCCCCTTGTCTTGCTAATCGAAGCAACTATTCGTCACATCTAGACAGAAAAACTAATGAAAATATTTTTTAGGCTTTAAAAAATCTAACGATGTTTTTGTTTATGTACAATCCAGTTTATGGAATGAGGTTTTAAGAGAAAGCAAAAATTTAATAACAAATCTTTCTTTGAATCCGATTTTTCCACTCAGAAAACGCATCTAATGCGTTTTAAAGTTATGGAAAAAAATATGCAGGAATACATACAACTACAACATATTATTTAAATTGCGTAAAAACCTTCAACATATTAATTTAAGAAAGGGATCGATATATCCTTTGACTCTCCCTCACACAGTATAGACGGCAATATTTTGCGAATGGGAGGTACATAGTTGTCCAGTCTTTATTTAGCTAACCGTATTATTTTGACAATTCGAAACCTCACGAAAAATATTGACGGTTTTGTTAAGTTTTTAAAGACAGATTAGTGGTTTAAAGCACCTACTCGATTAATTTTAGTCCATTGACCTCCTGTGAATAGTATCAAACTAAAAAGAAATTAGGAGGAGGTCCTAATTAATGTATTTAGTTCACTTACGTCTTTAGTATTGGTATTATTGAGGTTATTAAATTATTTTCATTAATCTCTCGGTCAATAATTTAGCAACTCTAACTTTAGCTTGGCAGAGAACTACCGAGGCTAGAAATAAAGTTTTATAAATAATGCCTTTTTCTTGGTACCTTCTCAATATCATAATTCTAGTAGTGGTTGTACGTACAGTAAATGTTTATTGAACGTAATTTTCAAAGTTTTTATCAAAAAACCAGAGCAAATGAGACAGTTTGTAAAACCAGTCGGCTGTGACTTTCTGGTCCCAAACTCGAGCGTTATTGCATTGTGCCCGTAAGCCCTTTAATCCTTTCTATTTTCTCTTCTGGAGTTTTTTTTATTTTCTTTGAGTCTTTTTAGCCATAGCAAGAATGATAGCATCGAAGGACTTAAAAGACCTAGAGAGTTTTTGGAATCTTTAGTTTCGATTTCATTTCAGTTATTTTTATTTATGTAGCCTATATGCATCCTACTCCAAGGCACAGGTCTTCTTTCAGAGAGAGAATATAGGCTTAATTATCACGCGGTTCCACCGCGGATTAACAATTTTAAGCACCGAGGTATGTGATCACCAAATCCACTCAGGTTTCCTCACGAAGTTTTCCTTCAACGTTAGCAAGTCGTATTGCTACTAAAACTTTGAACTGTAGGTAACTTACGTAACAAAGTCATTCGGTCTCGGTCAATCTCGGCAATCACCGCTCCGTTAATTAACACCTTAAAAAAATATTATTGTCTATAAATTAAATATAGTTCATTATTAACATTAAGGTTTAGTATTTGTTCTGTCTGCATATCTATTTGTCTATTTGCTCATAAGAATCTGAGCAGGTGTTAATATCTATTATCTGTGTGATAACTTTGAACTCTCATTTACTCGTGAACTTATCGATGTTAGACTCCATAAATTGTTTAAGTAATAAAATTAGCAAACACTTTGGAAATCACATCACATCAAGTTTGTGAGTGTGTATGTTTGTTACTTCTTCACTTCTAAACGGAGCAAATTTTAATAAAATTTGGTATAGAGTTAGCTGACAACGTGGATTAACACATAGTCTACATTTTACTGCGGGAAAATATATTTTACTGTTAATACACCTTTTATTTTCCCTAATAAACCGCGGGTAACACCGCGGGGCATAACTAGTTATGCTATAATACATTTATTAAGACGACAAGATGAATTTAGGCCTACACCTTTAAACTGCAGCTCTCTCCTTCTAACAGTTTCTATATCTCCCCCTTGCGCAGAAGGCAGTTCATGCGTACACGCCAGATGGCACCCCCATGCCATGTAACACTTAAACTGAGCAGCCTACTGTGACGACCTCGAAACTGTACGGCTTTCGAATGCTAATACCACACATACATCGGCTAAGAAAAACTCTACTCGCTTATTATTACTTAATCATAACCCATTCTGAGCCCATCCTACTTAATGGTAATGAAAGATTGGCCGTCTTTTTTGCAACACAATTTCACAGCTAAGAACGATTGTAGTAAAAAGGTTATTAAGTGGAGACCATGAACTGGAAAACGTAGCGTTGAACGCCCGTCAGCTCATTGAACTAACATGTTGCTGGTAGATAATGGATAAGGATTGCTGAGGACAGAAAAAAGTGGTACGGAGGGGGCCTATATCCAGCATTGGATGAATAAGACCATAATTCATAAGCCCATAGATTATTATGAACGTTAGGATAAGGAGGTCCTCGAATGGTAACCGTGAACCGGAATATGAAGTTTAGGCCACCCGCCAACTTGCCAACCTTACATATGATGGCTGGATAGAGTCTAAAACTTATATAGTTTTTCGATAGAATGGCATAATAACGACAATTGTTGTTATTTGCCTTAATTTGCTAGTCTACAATATAATAGCAGTACAATGTCATTTCAGCACGCAAATTAAATAGGCATCTCTCGCGAAGAAGATCGAATCACGCGAGGCGCCGAGTTAAATAGCATGAGTTGTACCATTGCAATGCGATTGGTCACTAGACTACCGATAGTGTGAATGAAACGACCATAACCGGACAAATATGACTCTATTGAACGTCTACGCATTTTAGAGACTCGCCCCGAAGAATGTTCGAGGACAGCGTGCTTGCAGCAGTCAGATATAAACAAAAATTAATGAGAATCAGGACATAAAAGACAGAGATTGTCTGTTATAATTGGTAGAAACTAAGTTGCCGCAAAGTTTACTATGTGATCCGGAGGCGCAAGCGTGTGGATTACCCAGGCCTATAATAATTCATGGTCTAGTTCTCATCATACCATGAACGCAGCAACCATGACACGCATAAAATGAGTGTCTTCTGCCTATTTCCACTTTGTAGACCGCGTTAATACAAGGCGGATTATCCATCCACACACCGGGGTACCATGCCATGTAGTTTTTTTACTTATACTCAACTTTCAACAACCCGGTAGGGTGAGGCAGCAGATGGCATTGTAATCAGATTTTTGAAAATGATCAACTAGGTACTCGCGGAATATATGCAACGCCAAGAAACGCTAAATTATAATTCAGTTTATAAGCCGATCCGCTTCATAGGCCTCTTTCCTTTTCATTTCACGATTTCACGCTATTTTACTCGGTTCACTTTTGATAAATGTAGTCAAGTGGAAATACCTTCTTCAATGTGAAGTTAACGTTTTTCGGGTTAGTGAATTTACAGTATGCACAGATTTCCTTGGCCTTCAGGGATAATTTGTAATTGAATTTTTGCTATACAGGTGTTTCAAAAAGATCAGATGACATTTAAAAGGGGGGGATCTGTACATATAGACAAAGATATGAATCGAGACAGGATAAAGTTCGCGAGGACAATTAGTTTTTATATAAAATGACAAATTTTATAAGGTACAGCTGATTTTTTTTTGTGTTTGTCTCATAATAAAAGTTATTTGTAATGATTAATATTATAAGCACCTTTATTTTTCAGAAAATTCTGAAACACTCAGCAGTAGCGGAAAAAGTAAAGCTCCGTGTTCATTGAGCGTAATTTTCGTTAACAATGCTAGATTGCAACGCACGGTAGTCGCAAATGTGGCAGGTCAATGTACTGAAAACTACTTTATACGAACCACCACATACAATACATGTTGAGGAAAAATATTACCATTAGCACACACACTTACACATAAATAATTACGTCTGTGGATGTGTGAGTAGGTGCTTGTACAGAAAGAAACTTTTGTACATGAAATGAGTATCTTAAGGCACGCTTATTGCAAAAAAATTTATACGAAAGAATACATGTTCGACGCCTAAAACACGGATATTTAGGGTTTTAGGAGTCGAACATGTATTCTTAGACTTATGTATTCTACTTGGAGACGTAAAATGAAAACAGTGTTTGGCGTATCAAAATCGATTGGATTGATATTTCAATACTATTATCTATTATTTATTTCATTTAAATTGCATAACATTACAGTTTATAACAAATCACGCCCCGGTTTGTTTGTCATAAACGGTAACTAGCTGTAATTTATTATTACTTAATTATCATCATCATCATGATAATGAGTACATTATAGTTACTAAGAATACATCTCCTACTTTACTTAAAATTATCATATTTAGGATCTCAGCACTCGTAGTTTACAACTTGCTGTTTATGTTTTTGCTTTTTTAAAGTTATTTTTATACATAATTTAAGGAAATAGTAATGATCATATCGTACATAACTGATTAAGGAGTTGCAAATAGCTTTAATTAATTAAAGCCAAATAATTTTGCTGAACTCACCGTAGCATTAATAGAACATGTTAATAATCCATCATTTGACGGCAACGACTTGATGACAGACATATCTTCCTCAAAAGCGAGACATTAACACCCACACCTAATAAACTTGTGAAGCAGTCTAAACATGCTACAAGAAAGGACATTCGGAGCATTTCGGTTGACAGAAATATTAGGATCGTTTGAATAATTTCAGTTTTGTTTTTACTCGTAAACTTTCCTATAGTTTTGTTTATTGACATTCAAAGTCTTTGATAGGCATATATCCCTGTGTAGTTATATATTAAACGGCTCTGATACCGTCAAGTTACTTGGAGTCACTCAAAGTAACTTGACGGTAAACCACCTAAATGGTTTCTTCTTCTTCTTTCAGTCTACCAGTGATCATGGTAACTGCAACGTTACGGAAACGTTAGGAATTAAGATAATTACATCATAAATAATCGCTAATTTTGTGTAGCCTATGAAAGTTTCACTGCAGAGTGCTTAGTGCGAGTTTTTTAACTACTCGATCGCGTTAACGTAAACTTATATTTCTATGGCATCGAGGAAGCACCACCTAGCGACAAGTATGGAAATTAAAATTGCTGAGTGCGAGTTGTAATGGTTTACGTTGAGAAGTGAACACGTTTACCAGCCAAAACACGAACAAAACGTGTGTGCGAATTGTACTGTGACAGCGTTTTGCCAGTTTGAACGGTTTACTTACTCATACTCACTACTCACTGCTCGATTAACGCGGTAGTAAAGTTATTCGATTGGATCTGTCAAACTCGCACTAAGCACTCTGGGCACAGGACTTTTCCCGCAAAGAGAGAGTATGGGTTTATCACGTGTGCCCATCACGGACTGGCAATTTCAAGCGCTGCATTGTGATTAGACCCATTTAATATACATCTATGTATGAGCGTTGCGTATCTTTGTTGATAATTTAAAACCTTTTATAGTTAATTCAATTCAAGTCAAGGATTTAGCTGTAAGAAACATACTATGTGCATTGTCCTTTGTATTTTGTCCTTTCCGTATGTCTCCATATAGGTACACAATATTGTATTTATTTCCTCATCGCGTAGATTGTTATTATAACGTATTTATGTAAATTTATCATAACTATGTGTGTAACTGTTTATGTAGGTGTATTGTTATTTATATAAGTAGTGTATTAAAATATTCATATTTGCACCGACTACCCGTCTCTAATTTCCTTCAGCAACTTTCCGTCGTAAGGTTGTCTGGAAGAAATTGCTTTTAGCAATAAGGCCGCCAATTGTACTTTGTATCTTTACATGTTTTATAATATGTGCTCTGGTGTACAATAAAGAATATTCTTATCTTATCTTATCTATGTTGTCAGGATTTCACTTTTTGATAAACAAAACTTTTTATCTTGTCTAATCTTAAGAATTAGTAAAGTGTCACTAGACACTTTACTAACTCTTCAAAAATCGTTAGTGATTTTGCCTTTTGCCCTTCCACTGTCAAGGCATTCCAAAGTCGAATGGACTAAACAATGAAGTATGAGTCGTAGATATTGGTGCAGTAAGGTGGGACCTTAAGGTGAAGTACTTGGGATGAGCGTAGGGATAACGTGTGAGAGGAGAAATGAAAATTAAAACCCTTTTTCAGGTAGAAAAAAGTAGCTAAATTGAACCGAATAGAGTAGAGGAAAGTGTGTGTCCATTTGGGCGGAGAAAAAGGGGAGTCACTTGATTGTGCAATACGTCGAGACATGTTCATATTTGCATAGACCAAATATGACCAAGTCGTGTTGGTTTTGCAAAATTTCATTTCCATGCTACTAACCAACTACGTTCTACTCCACCAACCCGGACTTGGCCCCCGTGCCTCCACCAACCCGGACTTAGCCCCTGTGGTGGAGTATGGCCTAACCTTCCTGTGATGCAGGAAGAGACCCATGCCCCAGCAGTGGGGACATACAAGGGTTGATATCGTAACCAACTACGAGTTCTTCTCATGAGGAGGTAGCCCGCATGAACATGCTCAGTCGTAATGAAAATACACTAAAATAATTTCTATAACTTTTTCTCATCCTAGATACCGTTAAAACTAAGGTGCAAGAAACCATTGCCAAGCAATAGTCGCAGACATATTTTTTACATTGCCTCGCACAAACGCATCAAGGCTTTACTTAAAACATCTGTCAATGTCAGTGATGTTTCACTGGTTTTATAAACTTTTGTCTAAAGTCCTCGAGTGTGTTGAAACAAGTACTGTTACAGTTGAGAGTTTTATGACCCTAGACTAGATAAAACGAGAAAATAGGAGACGCGACCACGATTTATAGGGCGGGTGGGAAACTCTTCAAGTCTTCTTTATTATTTTCCCGACCGAAAGAGGAACGACTAACCCCATGTGGCAGAAAGTTAAGGGAAAGAAAAGTAAAGAGGTGATATTTTTTCGGCGCGAACCTTTACTTTCGACTTGTGATGACGGTATTGAAATAAATAGTGAGATGTAAGTATAAGCTAAGGACCAGGTGCAAAGGAACTGATGTTTTAATTTTTAGTTAGGTTAGATTCCTTATTGTGGAAGTTAAGCTTTTCAAAACAAAAGGATACAAACAACAGTTAAGGTGAATAACGCTATTTGTGACAAATATATTGCAAAAATTACAAACCCACTAGAAACATTAAAGTAGGTCTACAATTAGGTATGTAATAATTGGAAATCGAGATCTCTCCCAATTCGGGGAGGAAAAACTAGAGCACTAGCGTAATGCAAGATACCATGGAATCGTGCTTTTACCCTTAGTTTAATATAATTGTAAATATTGACATTATGTCATCTTTAAAAACTTATTTAGAGGCTAAAAAATTTTTTTTTTATTTGTTCTTAGTACGGGTTAGTGCATTAAAAATAAAAATAGTATGATTACGTAATCTTTTACTAATATACTTAATTGATAGCGCAATTAGACGACTATCGATAATATTGGCCTTTTTTTGCATCTACTTAATGAGATGATTTATACAGCGTCCAGTGGTATCTTCACTCACACTAGATGAGTGAAGGGACCACTCCGACGCTGTAGTGTACACTATCGATATAATTAGACAAATGAAGTATATACAGAAAGTGTGCGTCTACAAAATTATTACTCTTATATTTGAGTCGATTTCATTGTTTAGAACTCTTTATTATCCACACCAGAAAAATAAAATTTCACAAACAGATCTCACAGTCTAGACAAATTGAGACAAAACTTGGACAGGGTAGGTCCTGGATTGGAATACATTTTACTTATAAGTTCAAAAATCAATTACTTAGATTAGTGTGAAGATTTGAAAATAAAAACAGTAAGTAATGTTCTTAGCTATGTACAATGATCGACCTTAAGAGCTAAAAAGCTTTGAAAAACCTACAATAATATGATACTTATGCAACATGAAACTCATAGCACGGCCGTAAATCAGGAGCAATTTTATTATTGTTCTGGAATCCTCGTCCTTTCATCCGAAGTGGCAATAAATGACTTTTGTTTTTTATGGCAGCGTCTTACTTTCGTTTTGGAACGATTCACTTTTTATGATTTTGAATGCATATATAAGGTTAAAAGGGTTTTGTTGGAATGTTTGGGCTTTGATCACTCAAAAGTTAAATGTGGAAAAGATTGTTAAATAAGGTAAAACAAAGCATGTTCAGCTTAGACACAATATGAATACGATGTAAAGTGCCACGCCGGCGCATATAATCGCGAGCTGTCAGTCACCGTCCTATTTACGTGAGGCTAGATTCTTTGGAGCGATGCATTAATATTTATGCTCTCGGTTCTCGAGTTGATGTTGGCGATGGCTAGAGACTATCGCGGTACAGTCAACGCGTACCATTTCGTTTTTGTTGGAAATTAACCCATAAAGTTACGTGCTCGATAGGATTTGTCTGTCTGACGTAAATGACAGACACGAATTTAGCAACATCGTCATTTTAAAATCGTTATTATTTTTATGAAATGTATTTTTTATTATGATACAGTTTTTTTAATGATTAAAATGGTAATTGTAAAACATATATGTAATTATTCAAGATTTCACCTTTGGTTTGAAATAGTACATCCAAATGGAACGTTGTAGGAAGTTCCATAGCGTAGTTTTTTTTCTATTGTGTTAAAGGTTTTTAAGAGTTTATCGTCCAAACAAACGGACGCTTAAGTGATTAAATGGAGTGATTTCGACAAATTTTCGGCCATTTTCTTGAAGTTTATCATCGTTTGTTTCTTAATTCTTTCTCTTGAACTTTTAGTATTTCCTCTTGAAAAATTTAAACGAAGTCAAAGTAACCCGAGTCCTTGCACGGCGCGCCGTAGCACAGCAAAAAATTGGTACGCTTAGTTTTCATATAAATGGCCGCGGTGGCCGATTTTTTGCTACGAGTATCCTCTATGAAGGAAAGTGGAAAGAAATGACTCCTCGTCTTTGAATCCTCACCTTTGTTGTAATTTTACGGTTTATATTTAGGGAAAAGTAGGCTCTGTAATCATTTGAGGACGCGCGACTGTGATAACAGCTTAGCCTGGACAGAAATCAGCGACCGCAAGAATAAAAAAAAATCACCTACTGTATAGCGCAATTCAGGTTGTTTGGGTCTCGGACTAAATCCGAATATATAAGTTACTTTTCTTCTGAGCGATAAATCCCACATTTGTCTAGCGGGTGTACAACGACTTATGACTTCTGTTAAGTTACGACTTTGTAATAAAATTGTAGATTTTGTTCAAGTTAAAATCAACATACTGTTATTAATTATAGCGCAGACACTGAATATTCAAGCAAGATTTAGTTTGATATGTCGACTGTACCTTGGCACAGGATGACGGCGGCTACCGACGTGCGTCGAGATGTTATCTTGCAAGCGGCTGCAGATTGTAATTTACTGTTGGTAAATTGACATTGTGGCTTGAAATTATACTCCGACCAAGAGGCCAGGCCCTGCACTCTCGGCGCGCAGGAATATACACAAAAGTTTAACTCAGACTGCTAAAGAGCACAAAAATTAAAGAAATGTAAACTGTTTTTCCAGCCAGCACACTTTTTGTCGAATTCCTTTACAAACGGAGTCGCGGGAAAGAATTGCTGATTAATACTTAGTTTGTCATTTCTTATTATAAGTCACCCGCGTGATGTGAGTGTCACAAAACTAAATTAAGAGCAATGAAAGTTTTTAAGCTAAAAAAGGTCAACGTAATGTGTTAGCTCAATGAGTATATATAATCTTTTGTGTACTTATTTTCAAGTGTTTCGTTTCGATTTGTAATTAATTGATTACAGGACAGAGCTTTATTGGTTTTGAACTTTATTACAAAGTAATAAGGTTCAATTTATGGTGAAAACGATTTTATCACTGCCTGGTATAAAGTCCCATGCGATAAAATTTCTGGAAATTTTATTTCTAACTTTCCTTACGACTCTACTTCTACCTACCTAAATTAAGTCGATACAAATGCTTGCTTGTTCTATTTACAATCGCAACACAAAATTTGAGCATTTGCCGTCTCATCAGCTATCGCAAACAAAACCGCAAACTTTGCCTTTCGCTAACCACTCACAAACAAAACACACACAACTTTAGGTGAAACCAACAAATTACATCATACAAGAGCCGGCGACAGAGTGCAAACAACTCGTTTGAAACTGTCAGCAGCCATCTACTTTTGACGTTATTGTGTTTTACTACCTCTGTATAAAGTTGTCTTAAGGAAGCATAAATATATGCTTGTAACGGTGCAGGCACGTTAAGCCGTTGTTGCCGGTTGCCATGTAATGGCAGTCGTTAAGCCATGCCAGAGGTCTTATGGGCGGCTTGATTACTTCTGGCAGTAAGGCCCGCCACTGTCTTACAATCCTCCACCAACCCGGACTTGGCCCCCGTGATGGAGTATGGCCTACCCTTCCTGCAATGCTGGAAGAGACCCGTGCCGCAGCAGTGGGGACCTACAAGGGTTGATAACGAACGAACAAACGGTGCAAACCTCTTTACGCCATTTTTTTATATTCTTTAATTCTTCCATCATTTTTAAAATATAAAGTTACGTCACCCATTTTTGAGATTTCCCTCATTTTTAGCATTACAACTACACCTGACTATTAAATCTTAAAAACCTATTTATTAAATCTTCCTTTACCTGCTTATTCTGTTTTTACCCATTTTTTCTTTTTATATTATAAATAAAATAAATAAAACACATTTTAAATAAAGCTCAAAGTCGAAGTCGTTCCAGTTTTATTAATTATAAAAGCATCACAGCACGTGCTTAGGCCCACTTGCGTCAGGCCAGGTTAGCTCATTTAACTCGAATTAACCGGTTAAATCGATTCGCATGCAAAATTAAAGTGCTAACTAGCGCCATCAATGGAACAAATCTTGCTTTTTAATTCGTTTTTCCAAAAAGTGAACATCATGAATCATAACCATTGTTACAACTATTTTTAGAACCTTGGAACAACAATCAAGGACGTTAATCGATTTTTGCTGAAAACTGCCGTTTTTAGCCAAAATGTTTTACACATCTTCTTGGGCCTAGGTTTTTGTCAGTAGGTTCTAAAAAGAGGCGTGAAGACGCGTTATAAAAGAAGATACGATGCTTTTCCATTGGTGGCGCTAGTAAGCACCGTGCAGCGCCTTAAGTGTTAGAATGGAAACGTTTCACTCGGGGCCTCGTTTCTTAAAACAACATAGTAATTTTATATTTCCTTTTTTGTTAACAAACGATACATTTGTTTCTTACTAAAATAAATTGATAACGTAGCAACATCGATAAGACTGTCACGTCTGAGCAGTTTTTCATTCATTGAAGGAAATAAAAAACTCAACTTCCGTAAAATTTTATAAAATAAGATCATTATCACTTACCTACTGCTTGAATGTTTCTGAATAATGAAAATATTTAATATTTTAATAGCATTGCAATCTTTTAAGATGCCATCTGCTTGATGGATGGATGCGTCTTAGCAAGCTGTTCGCAGGCAACTGATGATGCTTCTCTAAAGACCAAACATTTTAGACATTTGGACACTCCACGCACTATCTTAATCTAAAGGGTGACTTCAAATTTGTTCGACGTTTCTAACCATGATTTTTAGAACTACATGACGATAGTTTAAAAAAATCGAAATATATGACGCTCGTTTGAAAAACTGTATGGTGTCGGCATCGAGAATAGCACTAACCCAATTCTTCCCGCGGGTGTCATAAAAGGCGACTAAGGGACACGAACCGGGAGGTGGGCAGCAGCGCCCCCTGCAGTACAATTCCACTAAACTGCGATCCCCAACCCGCATGCCCAGCGTGGGGATTATGGGCATTACCCCCCAATGATGGCACAGCTTTGCGCTGTGGCGCTCATTAGGGGACGGCTATGTCCAGCAGTGAACTAATATAGCCTGAAGTTTGGGAAAATCCGTCATACTGTTTTTTTTGCAGCTCAAAATTACTTCACTTAAAACATTAATGCTGCGGACAAACTAGAACAGTATAATGCATTCATTTAACCATTTTAGCGGGAGAAATTAAAAAAAACTGTAGGTCGTGCATCTTATATGTACAATAAAGTGTTATCTATCTATCTGTCTGGTTCTTACTATTGTTTAAGCATATCGAATGACAGAAACTTAAACATATGACATGATTTAAAACAGTTTTCAACGTTACCATACTTCATACCACTTTGATTTTCTTCGTGAGAGATATCTACTGATATTGTACTGCGATTGGTTAGCAGACTCACAAATAAGGGCCCAATAACAGCTATTCTAAGTCTTGCTTGTGTCATTCTATTGAAAAGCTATGCGTGTAGTAGCCTCTAGGACCTGGCCGGTTTTCTGTGATTCCGAAGATTGTGGTACTGCATTGTTTTCATTAATAATATAACAGGCAGACAGCAGTGTCTTTACGTCGCCAGATACTGCCCCTTTGTGCCGGGGAAGCTTTGTCTGGGTGACGTTTAAATGCGCTACAAATTCACTCTCGAATGTACCGAATACTTAATTTCACGCCCCAGGAGAGACGTGTTCATTAGCTGAAGAAAACTATAGTTACATAACTGGCTGGACTATAATAAGTTTCATAACACTACAGTTCGTTTAATGACGAATGAAAGTGCATTGCGTAGTTGAGTCTACTTGTTAATGTGACTTTGCAATGTATATTGAATTGTTATAGTAAACCATGAATTGTACATGTCTGAAATAGGCAAGCAGGTGACTTCAAAATGCTAAAAGGGAATCAAAAAGTATTGAGTGATGATTAAAAACGAGTTACAAGTTAAGTACAAGTTTCTTCTTAACTTGTTTTTTTTTCAAGTGCTACCATTTTTTTTAATTTGGACACTTGCTAGATACGAGTAGGTATGTCCGTGTTATTTAGCACAGTAGTACCTAGTGTTGGCCTTTTTGCATCTACGTAATGAGATCATTTATGCAGCGTCCAGTGGCATCTTCACTCACACAAGATAGGTGAAGGGACCACTCCGACGCTGTTATAGATGGTGTAGGCTTGCCCAGCACCTATACCATCCTGACAGCTTAGTCGGCCTAGCCCACAGGAAAGACTAGTCAATACGTGCGGAACCAACCAAGCCGCGGGTTTCCTCACGATGTTTTTCCTTCACCGTTAGCGTGTGGCATTGCGACTACAAATTCGCAAATGTACATTAAACAAAGTCATTGGTACATGCCCGCACTCGGGATCGAACCTGGGGTTCTCGCTTGCGAGTCCATGGTTCTACCCACTGAGCTATCACCGCACCGCTTCAAATTCAATTTAGCACAACAGCTATATTCACTCACATTTAGGATTTATTCTTTACAACACCTACCACACAAGTTGACAATAAATTCTCCGCATATAAATTCTCCGACAAAGTTGTGTAGACTAGTGTCAGAAAACATAAGATTTCCTCAAGAGCGTAAATACGATTCATAAAAAGGAAATCCACTTTTTCTCTCTGGGGGATAGTGACTACCCCGAGCTTAATTAAGTTGGTAAGAGGAGGCGAAAGAAAAAGTTTTATGCTTCGAGTTGAGAGCATTTCTCTACTTCATTAGTCTCTGAATAATTTAAACGTAGTTTGGACTGCACGAATTAACGACTGTTAAAATACCTCATTTATGTCCAGCTCTGTGGGGAGTTTGGCGTGAGTTTTTAGTACTATAAAACTTACTTCAGACGGCATATACAAGCGACAGTTTCAAACAAAAATACTTATAAATTCCTTAGTGACTGTATACGGCTGTGCATGCAAGTATGCATTGGCTGCAGACGGACTGGATGCCCAATGCAGCTCGCAATCTGAACTATTTGCGGCTGGCCAGTAGCTAAACTGACTAGCTAACTTTAGTTATAGCGGTAGCTAGTCTGGCCAGCGACTTTAGGCAATAACCCTTGTCATTCGATTCGGGTCCTTATGCCGAATGCGTTAGGTCCTGCCTCAAGTCGCCAGTAATATGGCTGAGTTTACAATTAAATGTTTTATTAAAACTAGTTCCAGTACAGACCGAACTAATCTGAACTACAGTGGACTGGATCGACCGCATCCAATGCTCGAGGGAAATGTTTCACAGTTTTGTTCTTTACTTTTGAAACTTGAAACGGGTAGTTTGAACATAGCTCCAAGTGAGTTTCCTTGTAGGCAATTGTTTGGAATAATTAAAGGAAGTAAAGAATTTCTTCCCTGTCGATAGTGGCATAATGTAACATAGGCGGTTCTGTACTAGGCTCTATCTAATTTTGCATAGATCTAGAAAAGTAAATGAATAATGCAATTCTACCTCTTATTGAGTCATTGAGTGCCAATTTGAGATTTAATGCTGTCCAAAACAAAGCAGAAACTTGAAAGCGCGCTCAAGAACTCTGAAAGTTCAAAACATTCTACACAATACAAGACCATGGTGAATAGGATTTAGTAAAGTTGAACTTCCATTCCAACTGACAATTATAAAACATGAATTAGTCTTAGGGAAAAATCATGTATCAAAAGATAAAAAAATAGCCCAAACATAATTTACAAAGAGCAGCTGTACGTTTTGATGTAAGAAAAGTTTATCATCTTGATCTTGATAAATGTGTCCATCCGAACGTGCCCCATAACAATAAAGGATGAAAAGCGCTTCAAAAACAACTGCTAAACATCAGCCATCAAGGCGAGGAGACAGTAAAGTTAAATCTTCACAAATCGTAGCGTAAATCCCATGGCAAAGTGGGTCACCGTGGTCACAAACTAAACTTGACAGAAAACAGTAACAATTACACTTGACAGAAAACAGTAAAATTACTTATGATCCAAAGGAAAAACATAAAAATTTATCACTAAATTATATTATTTTTAATGCACTAACCCGTGCTAAGACACAAGACAATTTTTATAACCTATTTAGCGGCTAAAAATTCCACCCATGCCGGGACTCGAGCCCGCGACCTCTGGCTAACTGTGAAAGCGCTCTCCCAACTGAGCTAATGGGCGACTTACCGGCATCAGTGAAATTTCGAACCTCATCACCATACTCTCTGTTCCTGCCTATACATAATACAGAGAGTATTGTAACTCGTCCGTTTTTTATCTGGAGGTGGCTGATTAAGATTATACAAGTGCGCGCATAGGTCGCATACATACATCATAAATCGCATTTCCCATCGGCCGACTCTTCATAATGTAACCTGAAAATCACGGCTTCCCGAGAACTAGATAGTTTTTCACATCAGTTAGCCTTCTGTAAGTTTCAATTCTCTTGCGCCTTGAGACTGGCATGCGACGAGGTTATTTTAACACTAAAGATTATTTACTTGTGGAGGGCGATGCCGCTATGCGTGTAAAAACAAGTTATTTTTAAACTCACGCCAAAAATACACTTGGTGATTCATAATGTGCAAGTTGTATAATGCCAATGCTATCAATGCACTTTCTTTATTTTAAGGATTCTAACGTATTTTAAACTTTCGCGACTTGTACACATAGAATATTTTCGGGGCTTAATCGCGTAGTAATTTAAGGATTCTGTTGTAAATGAAGAAGATGAGTTAGTTGGCTCATTTACCAAGCGGGCATAGACCGCTTGACCGCCATAGATATCGCTACAAGAATGAAATCGCCAAGAACCTACGTAAGCTTCAGGCAGACGATTGGCAGAAGACCGCGCCGGGGCTTATTTTGATATCAACCCTTTGCATGCCCCCACTGCTCTGGCACCGGTCTCTTCCTCCATCGCTGGAAGTTTAGGCTATACTCCACTACGGAGGCCAAGTCCGGGTTTGCGAAGGATTGTAAAACAGTGGCGGGCCTTACTGTCAGAAGTTATCAAGCCGCCCATAAGGCCTCTGACAAGGCTTAACGACTGCATGACAGCCGGCACCAACCGCTTAACTTGTATTGCGGTTTAACGTTGATGCCGGCTGTCATGTGATGTCAGTCATTAAGCCTTGTCAGAGGCCTTATGGGTGGCTTGATAACTTCTACGCCACTGTCATACAATCCTCCACCGAGGCGGACTTGGCCCCCGTTGGTGAAGTATGGCCTAACTTTCTTACAATGCAGGAAGAGACCCGTGCCCCAGTAGTGGGGGCATACAAAGGGTTGATATCAACAACTAGAAGCTAACAGTTATTTTCCTAAATAACCCTTAAATTCCTTTTTGTGAAATATGCAGTAATACCCACATAAATCAGCCAGATATGCGAGCTATTTTGTTTTAACACACTGGCGGTGGTTGTTTATTTTAACTCCTTAAGCGTCCGTTCGGCCATTAGGGAAACATCAACAAGCCATATTGTTCAACGTAAACTGTTAAATTATTTTGTAGACAGTCAAAATAAAGAGAATTTATAGGGCGATACGGAATTCTTTCCCGTATTATAAATGCCATCACATAAATCATCGCAGCGCACGGTCTCTAATGGGAATAAGAGAGATTAATCTAAGCTCGTGCACGCTAAAGTGAAGGAAAACGTCTTGAGGAAACCTGAGTGTCGCGGATATTTATATATACCACCAAGTGCTGAGACATGAAATCCGTATACGGGATAGTTCCGTATGTAGAATAATTAATTTTAGGTCTAATTGAGAGCACAATACATTTACTACAGTGTGCGTTTGAAATCGTTAGCTATATTTTGAGAGAATGTTCTTTAAATTGTGGAAAATTGTATTAGGTATTTGAGATTTATCAGTATACATGCAAATATTCGTGATTTTTTTGACCTTTTGCTTGAAACCAAATTCTTGATCCAAATTCAAAATGATAGGAAGTACCATGACATTGAAAAATGATTTCTGATAGGTGAAATGTAGAAGACTGTCCTCCGATACACGAAAACTATCAAAAGATGAGTTGACCGGCACCGTTACTATAGAATGCTCAACCATTTTTTTTCTATTTGTATAACTTGCTGTCCAAATATTGGTTATGTATATTTATGTGGAGTTATTTTGAATAACTAAAAGAAAACTTTTTTAACGCCCCATTTTTCTCAAAACCAGCGCCATATGTTTCTAATTCATGTTTGAATGTCCCCTTGAAATGTATAAACTGAATTCCAAGTCACCTGCGTTATACAATCTTATAAATAGCACCTACAGTTCTGCCAAACTCGATAAAGAATAAAGGTAAACAAACCAATTTAGGGTTATCACAACTCACGTTTTACAAATCTTCTATTGTTTACATGATTATAGCCTTTTACTTGCTAACTATTTATTAACAATTCCTATTGCAGCATATTTAACTAGAATCACTTAAATAACATGCATATTACCTTGTTATTTCGAAAAACTATAAAAAAATCGACATAAATTTTATGCGACAGCCCTACAGAAAAAGAAACATGGATGAAATTCAGGTGTGACAAACATTTTGGGAAATTTAGTTTATGTCAACAAGTGAAGTTTAGTCGTTTGTCAATACGTGTATATGGCATAATTAAGTATATAGCATATAATTATGTGTGACAAAATGGCACAAGACAAAAATATAGATTGCCCCCATATCATTGTGGGGCAAGAATACACAGAACTTTAAAAAGGGAATATAATAACCCGGTTACTACACGTGAGAATATTGCCAAAACTCAAGAGTTCAATGGTTTATGAATATTTTATGAGTTCGATGGCATTTTGGTGCACGTCGTTAACTCGTATCTATTGACACGGTAAGCCGCTTTTAATGACTACGTTCTGGCGTTTAAATTCTAGTTTGTCTGGAACCATTTGAGTAAAGTAAAAGAAAATTATTTCAAAAGACTACATCATAAAAATTTACTGAGAGTATTCCAAAAAACAAAAAAAATGAGGTAGAGTCTTAGCTTCATGCTCTTTTTACGCATTTTTTCTTTAATAATTATAAGATTCACATAATACTTACAAACACTTGAGCTGTTCCCAGACTAGGATACCCTGTACTATGGTAACCAGGCAAGGGCTTCACAAACATTAAAAAACACCCAGACTGAAGCCACTTGTACAAATGTAGGTACGACGGCACCCAGTGGTAATCCCACCCACGACCTCTGTCTTGCTACCCAAGCGCTTTAACGGCTAGACCAATTAGGCAGCATTTAATTTTCCACCTCTATCTTTTCCTGGAATTCCTCCATTGTCCTCAACTTTCCTGACACTTCTACACTTACAACAGTCTACGCAGCGGCCACACAGAAGGGTTGTGGAAGACGTGCAAAAGACTTTTCATACAAAATGTAGGGACGGGACCAAGTCCTCAAAAACAGACGGGGAGAGGGTGCGATCCTAATACAACGTGTCACGTCTTTACCGCGTCCCAATCACACGTCTTTTCTGTACGGCTGGCTAAGAGATAAGTGTCAAGCGTGGAAGTGCTAGGATGCTAATTGTGCAATAGAGCTAATTGAGACTTATTTTATGATTTTTTTGTCAAAATATGGTTATATACCATAGTGAGAATTGGTAGCGCATCGCTAAATAGATACTTTCACATTTGAGATCATGGGTTCGAACCCCGGGCTTGTACCAATGACTGTTCCAAGTAAGTCAATTTTTTGCGTCATGCATCTACTACATTTGTGAATTTAGAGTATCAATAACAATCGCTAACTGTCAAGGAAAATATCGTGAGGAAACCCGAGTGTATGAGGTGTTCAGATTGCCAATCGATGTGCACCCGTCTGTCTCTGAGAGAAAGTCTGTGCTCTGCCTGCCTGTAGACATAAAACGTTTATTGACCGCTTATGTCACTTGAGTACGTATTTAAGTATTAGTTTAAATAACAATGTCTCTCCAAAATGCAAATCTTTACGTTAAGTGTGAAAAGATAAAATTGAATACACAAACACTGACTGACCCACATCTGTGAGCATTACAACAATGGTGAACGACCGTTCGTGTAAACAGTACGATCTCACAGTTGTTTCCTAAACGATGACGTGCTATTATCAGCCTACTTCCAAAATATGACGCTTTTATTTGAAAACTAGGTGACCCAGCAAACTTTGTACCGCCTTACAGTCGAAACTTTATTTATTTTTTTCTCCGTAAGGACCACCCTCGTACTTCAAGGAATATTCTAAAAAAAGTATTACCGAAATCGGTTCAACTGCTCTCCAGATTTGCGCTAACCAACACATTTAGCGATTCATTTTTATACTATAGACTAGCTGACCCAGCGAACTTCGTACCGCATAACAGTCGATTCTTTAATTTTTTTATTTTTTTCTCTCCGTAAGAACCATCCTCGTGCTTCAAGGAATATTCTAAAAAAAGAATCAGCGGAATCGGTTCAGCTACTCTCGAGATTTGCGCTTACCAACACATTCGGGGATTCATTTTTATATTATAGATAAGATATTGTTTCGTAATGGGAAAGGAATGACAATAATGCTTCTTCCGCGTAAAAAAATATTTTTCCCTCTCTCTGAGAGAATTAAGGCATACCCGGCTGCTAGCCGCCTGGACGCCTGCGATTCTATTTTATTTTATTATTTCATTTATCTTATTTTATTTATAGGACGATAAACTGTGGACTGAATTGGGGAGGCCTAGTGGAATACAATTTTTCTTTTAATTAGCCATGGCTGTGTCCCACTGCTGGGCAAAGGCCTCCCCTTCAGATTTCCACTCCTCTTTGCTGACAATGCTTCCCACCCAGGTAAATATTTGGTCAGGTCGTCACACCATCTCCGCCTTGGTCTGCCTCGTCGTCGGTAGCCATCGCACGGGACCCAATCATTGACGATTTTCGCCCACCTTTCCGGCTCCATACGTCTGACATGGCCAGCCCAGCTCTACCTGAACTTAGGAATACAAATATACAAAAAAAAATTTTTTTGGGTATTAAAGCTCATAGTGTAGGTGGAAAGTATAAAAATATATAAGTTCTGATATTCTTAATAACAAAAATTCGAGGAAATCCTCAAAAAACAAAAGTTGTTGTAAATTACAATTATTGACGTGTTTGTGCATCGTATATGTTTTTTTATAATATATTTGAGTACACTTACTTCAAACCACGATTCATTTTGACACTTTTTACAAATGAAGACATAGTCGTGTCATGAATATACACAAAGACAATTTCGTGATTTCATCATGGAAGGTCTTATTGCAAGCAAAGTAAGTTCGTGTATTGAATGGAAAGGGATACATTCATACGAGTGTACTAAAAAGATTTACGTACTTGCAAAGGGTAGCAAATGTAAACAAGGGATCTTAAGGGTGACAGGGCTTTTTACAAAGAAGGGTGAACTTCCTACTTTTACAGAATTGAAGGGTATGTTAACGTACTATTTGGGGAAGTAAATAACTTTTCCCTGTTCAATTCGAACAAAGTTGAAAACACTCACAACTTGTTTGCGAACATTGAGTCTCCTGTTTTATAACTTATGTTATTAACACCATATGTATGTCATGTAATTTTTAAAGTTCATGCTAGAATAGAGATCTTATCTAAAAATATCGTTATGATAATAAGATCAATAATTTACATAGAAAAAACTCAATGATAATATTAATATAGAAAATACAAAAAGATTTCACTGAAAAGACTCACGCATTTTGTAAGAAGTCATAAGGTCCCATGGCAGGAGAAAGATACAATTTTAAAGAAGAATTAAACTATTTTCAAAAGTAGCCTTTACGCTAATAAATTCCACGCACCACATTTTAACTGAGCCCCATCTCAGTTAAAATGTGGTGCGTGGAATTTATTAGCGTAAAGGCTTCATGAAATTTTAATTGTTTAACAAACCCAAACATCGTCTAATAACTTTGTGATATTTGAACAAAAAAAGCGCCAATAATTTTGGAGCGCGCTTGATAAAAACTGAAAGTGCAATCGCAGTCACCGGGCCAGCAGAATTACAGAAAAGTCGCAGCTATTCCGAAGCGGGCAAAAACTTGATTCTGAGGAACTGGTTTCAGAGATATAGCTCGCTTGAGGGCAGTGGTGGGCGGTGATAAAGAGCTGCCAGCAAGAAATTGTCTGGGCGTCCTGCCTCTACTCTTAACATCATTGCGGCCAGGTTACGCTTTAATGAAGTTTCTAATACTTTATGTTAGAAATATGGATTTATCTTTAACACACATTCAATAGCCTGAATTACGAGTATATTTAACTGACGAACGAAGGGGTGGTGATTTCGATGATGTAACAAATCTTCTAGAAATAAAAAAATTAATTTAGGTATTTCTGATTGCATTGTAGATGTGAAACTTTTAAGTGTATGTAATGATGTACGGTATACTTTTACAATAATTGTGTGCCTCTGATCTAATAGTGGATGGTTGCTCTACCTGTTCCAGAATTTGTTAACTCTCAATGTGTAATATTATCAAGTAAACTTCAACACAGCATGTAACTATTTCACGAGTTGCTCAATGGGGTGATACTACCGGAATGCAAATTTAATATTTACAAATCGAAAACACCTTTATGGATAGTAATGCAGTATGAAAATGAAAATAAAAATAGCCTTTATTTGCCAATTCGTTAAAAAAAAGTTAATAATATATAATTTTCATGTTTTAGTCCGGAAATGAAAAAAATATTTTAATTGGATCACACCAATGATTATACATTTCCTTAATATTCAGCGTAGGGCGCTTTGTCTAATTAATTAGAAGCAGATCCAAGAATTAATTAAACGATACTGCTTTCAAACAATTTAGCAAAGCTTTTTCAGTGGCTTTGATAGATAACGCTACGTTTTTTATCTACACTTACCTGCAAAACTAAGTACTACAGTTCTAATTTCGTTATACCTACCCAAAAATGTAGGTTTTTGTCAGCCATGTTTCAAAAGAAGGTTACCGACTATTTAATACACAAGATTAAACTCTTTTTCGAGTGTTTTTTATTTCGTAAGTCCTATTTTGTGCACGTAAGAAGTTATTGCAATTTTAAAAAGAATGACACTTAGTTTTGCAGGCCAGTGCAGGTCTCTGCGAGTCAGAGCAAAACCTGGTCGGACTCTTCCGACAAAAAATCGAGATAGTGAATGCGAAATTAAGCTGTACTTACGAAAGTTTTAGTTTTTTTATTTAAACCATTGAAATATACAATTATTAGAGTGAACCAATTGAAATCGGTTTCAAATTTACTAACTTCCACTGAATTTATAAACTCTATTTAGCTATACTCATATCGAGAGCAGCGCCAGCAAGAAATTGTCTGGGCGTTGGATCCAGTTTGCTTTTTACTGGGTAGACGATTAACGAAGCGTCTAGCGAGAGGTTGAGGAAAACTTTGTTAGCTGCCTTGATGGGATAAACTCAAACACTTTCCTCGCTAAGGGAGATGGATCTTTAATAAGAAATGTTTCTTTTCTACTTTCACATTCAAAGAATATTATTTATTTGCTATTAGAATTATTTTTAGAAACAATCGAGTTCGCGATCTTATAAAGGTTCCGCTAATATATACATATATGATAAGAAAATCATTCAGCTATATTGACAAACAGTTATTCATAAAATTTTACAAGGCATTTATTAGACCACTGCTGGAATACGGTTTTCAGGTCTGGTGTCCCTATCTGAAGAAAGATATTGAGCTCTTAGAAAAAGTACAACGAAGAGCCACAAAAATGGTAGTTGGACTTCGTCAAAAATCCTATGAGCAACGACTGGAAGCACTTGGTCTCACTACGCTCGAGCAACGACGATAACGTGGAGACCTCATAGAAACATACAAAATCCTCACAGGTTACTATGACGTGCAAGACCTACATAACATCTACTTTATGAACGAAAATAAACACCTAAGAGGCCACCACCTTAAAATAAGCAACTCTCTGTGTGCAAGTAACCCTCGAAAGCATTTCCTCCCAAACCGTGTCGTGCGAGAGTGGAACAAACTTCCTGACTCTATTGTTAGTGCAGACTCAGTGAACTGTTTTAAAAATAGACTGGATAATCTTGTAAAAACCAAAAACAATCAAGTGCAGTGATAAGACATACACGTATCAGCTCTAAGCTGCTAGTGTATCAAATAATAATAATAATAATAATTTTTGCTCTTTTAGAGCTCAAAGTTACCTATATTGAGAAAGAGTAGTACTTTAAACTGTGTGTGTCCCACTAATACACCGATTACACCTAATACGATTACACCTCAGATAGCGTGTCCACACCGATTGGATATTTCAAATGTCAATACGTCCCCCAGACAAACTTAATGGGAAATCCTGTGTGTAAGAGCTGAAAACTTGTTATGTGCAATGTAAACTATAGTTCTGAACAATTCTCATTTTATGGGAAGAAAATTAGCATTCTTCATCATGAAATAAGGGTTAATTCATATATTATTATGTGACTCTTTTCTGAGCTTCCAAAGCTCGGATTAATAGGTAAACCGTGGAGATTGATCTCGAAAGTTCAATCAAGACTGTTCTAATTAAACCAAATTTGGGAGCTTGAATTGGAAGCCAGTATCACTTGAGTCTTGATCACGTCCTGTCACCTAAGATAGGCTCTTGGGATGTCATTTGTCAAGGTCTGTTACTAACTGGTCCGTGAAGTCAACAAGAAGGTTTGGTTATGTCATAACAAAAAATACTTTTATATATTCATGTATCTTTTTTTATATAGTGTTTCTTAATGCCTCGCGATGTTCATGCATAGTTGTATATTAAACGGGTCTAATCGCATTTATATTTTATAAAAGTACTAATTAGCCATGAACTAGAGACATCCATTTTATATTGAGTGCCACTTACCTAATACTCCTCTTGAGAGTGGCATTGAGATTAGACTATTAAAACTGAACTTAATTGCTTTAATTCCCGACGTATCGGCAGCGCTGCAAACTTGCAGCTACGGTACGACATCTACTCACCAAAGTGCGAATCAGTGTCTAGAATGTCACAAAACCACAAAGGGAAATAGTTAAGAGTAGGAGAAGGCCCCTTCTGTGTTTAACACACGCAGTTGTCATCGACATCATCGAGAAGTTATAAGTGGAAAACGTGGTACACAGCAGCAACATCCCTATAAAGTTGGTTTGACTACTTCCTACTGTCATAGAATAAGTACAACCGACAGATATTCCACCTTCTTAAAAAGTAGTTGGTAGGTAGTCAAATACTTGTTTAGTAGGTGCGTGAGGCGCGCCCGCCTGTTTGTCTTTTTCATTAAACATTACACAAAAACAATTACTTCTGCATGACTTTTAAATGCGTAATGGAGGAAATGGAAGCCTTCGCTCTAATCTTTCTTAAGCCCGGTAACCTATCCATAATGCGGCAAACAGCTCTTAGTTGTTGGCCTCTCGCGTAAACTGTATAAACGGAAATATTATGTTAGCGAGGTATAGTAACCGTCTAATACATTTCTTTTGAGATCCGGGCCCAGAGTAAATAAAAAAAGACTGTTACATTTAAAACATGTACATTACATTTTAACATTTAAAGACTGTTAAAACAATTGAAAATTCAAAAAAATTGTGTAGATTATAAAAAAAAAGAGTTCTGAGATAATAATGAGACTATATATAACTAAATTATATATTATATTCTTTTTAATGCACTAACCCGTGCTAAGGACAATTTTAAAAACCTATTATAGAGGCTAAAAATTCCACCCATTCCGGGATTCGAACCCGCGACCTCTGGCTATCCGTGCCCACGCTCTTCCAACTGAGCTAATGGGTGACTACACGGCAAGTGAAACTTCGAACCTCTTTACAATAGTCTCTGTATTACGTACAGGCAGCGACATCTGGCTGAAGTAATTTGCATCACTTGCATAGGTGGAATTTTTAGACTCTAAAATAGGTTTTTAAATTATATATACTACATATAATTCTTTTTACAAATATAATATATGTAGTTAGATACATATTCTCTCTCCGAGAAAAGGCCTGTGCCCTGCAATGGGACGTACCTACTCTGCATTATTATTCTTATTATATGGATACATATAGAATAGGTAGGTACATATATGTTTTAATAAAGACATTCTAAACATGCCAACCCTTGTTAAATCTGCTGTACTTGCCTCCAGACAGTATCTTCTGTGTATAGTCTCGAGATCACAGGCTTATTTTAGTTTCTTTACGCGGGAAATGCCGGGCCAAGACAGCGATTGGCCATATTGCGACAGTTTGGCTCGGCTGTTTCATATTACGCAAGCTGGTTATCGTGAATGTGAATCTGGCGGCGGGAATTGGACGGTTTTGTGTCTATTTTAAAGGCACGTGGCGTGTTGAAGCGGTGTTATAAACTGGTTGAACCATCGATGTGCCATTGCCGGGAATATTGCCTGAAATATGAGGCAATAATAATAACTTCCATATAACATTATCATTTGACCTGGTCCCAAACTAGGATACCCTGTGCCACGTTAACTTGGCAATGACGTCACAAACATGTAAATACACCCAGACTGAAGCCACTTGTACAAATGTACAAGGTAAAGGCGTAAAGGTGTAAAGGCGGCCCCCAGTGGAATAGTACCCACGACCTTTGTCTCGGTAGCAAGCGCCTTAACGGTCAAACCAACGAGGCAGTCATATAATAATGAAATATAATCAAGACAAGGACATTTCCGACAAAGTAGTCACAATAAGCGTGAAGCGTAAGCGCGTGGCAAAAGCTGATGGGCATTCTGATTTAATTTCATTTCAATAAAACTGATATGTGATAATGTTTCAAATCGGCCAAACGCGAGTCAGACTTGTACACAGAATTTGGATATTTTAAGTGCCTACCCATTGCCGTTACTAATATCGAGAAAAAACAACGGCAAAAAGTCACTTTTGTTGTGTGGGAGCACCTTAAATAATTATTTCACGTCGCCCTTTGAGTACAAACCCTAAAAAATACCACCAATTTAACCTAAGACAGTTGGAGCGAAATAATGTAAGATCATTGTCATTCTACTATCATCGTCAAATGGTGCACGACACATCTAAATAAAAAAAACATCACTTCCCGGAACGACTACTAACTGTGCTTCCAATTCCAATTTGGATAAAGGTAGCTTACGTCATGTGCTCAAGACAACGTTGTGTGAGTGAAGGACGTCCCAATTACCTGTAACAAACGAAACACACCATGTCAGTAAGGCTTAGAGAAAGTATGTTATCAAGTCACGAACAGTGTCTTATCGTAATTAGGAACCTCATTTAAGAGGTTATAAGCATTCTTGTTAGCATTTCCGTTTGGTAAAGAGCCTTTTGGGGAGAATTTGATGTTTCCAATCTCTATCACAAAGGCAATAAGAATATGACTATACCTATTTACACTTCTTATTTGCAAAGTTCTTGAAAGTTGATTGAAGTTGGGCGAGGAACAGTGTTTATTTAGGTCTTGGAAACAGTTTCCTTCTATCTACTCATTTCTGAACGATCAAAATTGATAAACCTAGTTAACCTAGGTTATGTAATAAATCACTCCTATATTATATTGTTTACTGGCACTACTCCTTCCACTGTCCGCACTATCGTGGGTTAGCTGGAAGAAAATACTATCGGAAGAAAACTGGAAGAAAATAGTATTAAGCTCGCCTTTGTACAAATTTGTTTTAGTGCAATAAAGAATTTTTCATTCATTCATAAACTGAACACTGTAAAGTACTAATTATTATTCTCTATAGGTATTTTACAAAAACTGTGCCAAAGGCTATGCTCGTGACTTTGTTCGCAAGTGATTTGGATAGATCAGAATATTGTCTTCGGGTGTAATAAAATCCTTATGTAGGTATATCTGGTAATGGACAAAACTGCGATATTACGAAAAAAAATCTATTCAGTGCTATTCCATACTAAAACTACAACTGCAGCTTTGTGGAACAGCTAAGTTTCTTAAGGTTTCAAATTCTTCTCCATAGTAAAAATTGTTAGTATTCATGAAGGGAACTCCCAATTGTTGGATGTAGGTATTTGGATTTGTTGCTTCATCATCTAGATAATACCCTGAATCATCTGAATCCCACGCGAACAAAGTCGCAAGCGTAGCCACTCCAAGCAATGAAACGTTTTATTTTACTGTCGCTAATAAAATCGTTTCCACCACCTCTGTTTGATCGTAAAAGTCGACTGATGCAGGTAAAAACTCCTAAGCAACTCCTTGAAGGAGCTCTAATTTTAACGAGCAATTTGTAGAGCGTAAACAGAAAAGCTGTTGGTACTTAAGATCACGAGTGTACCTACTCGTTTGTATTGAAGAGTGCTTCCTAAATTAAAAAGATTTTTATTTGCGAGGCGAAACGAAAGTAATAATTTAATCTTCTAACAGAAAACTTTACTCTAAGGGGACGCCTGCGCCTTTTAAGGGGCTCCTGCACGAACACTAGCGCCAAGAATAAAACAAAATCTTTTGGCGATCCGTAACATAGAAAATAAATATAGAAATGCGAGCATATATGTATAAGAGAATTCTTACAGCAAATCTTAGAGAATAAGAGAACCCGTAAAGAACGGGCCTAACAAAGGATTAGTTTAGATTATAATTCTTTATTGTACACACCTGAAAATAAAATAAATTAAATGGATTATTAATATAATCTAGTCAAAAAGGCAACCACAATACTGGAACAATAGAACTAACAATGTATGATGAGTAGAGGCAAATAGTACAGTCCTTTTTCAATTAACTTAATATACTATTACAGGCTTACTTGAGCGTGTGAAGCAAACTGAACCTACTCGTAGATACACGTATATTTCGATTCGTTTGATGTTCCCTTACTACTTAAGTAAGACAATTTAGCTTTGCCCCGAGACGCCTTTGAGGGAGTCTCAGGAGGCTGCCTCAACAGGTAACTTTACGACTCGGGAATTAAAGCGATATAAAGACTCCTTACACGAGAGAAAATTCTCGCCCAAATTAGGGGCTATTAATTTATTACGTAGTTGATGATATAGGGGTATAGGTATAAAGCTAAAATCACCTAGGTCACCACTTTCAATAGGATGGTATTACTTAGTTTTAGTTTACCATGTGGATAGATAGATAGAATAGTCTTTATTGTACACAGAAATATGATACAATTATATATTCTAATATTATAAAGACGGGAGTTTGTGAGTGTGTTTGTTTGTTACTTCTTCACGTCTGAACGGCTGGAGCGATTTTAATAAAATTAATAAAAATTTAGTATAGTGATAGCTGACACCTGCCTGAATTAACAATTAACACATAGAATATGATTTACTGCGGGAAAATATCTTATTCCCCTGGGAAAATCGATTAAACGCGGGTAACACCGTTAGTATCACATAATAACCAGCTCAGCCCGCAAAACCTAAAACTTCAAAGGAGTTACTCGACGCAAGCAAAACTTTACTCGTGCAAAACGGCCTTTCCGCAGCTCGCTAAAGGTGGTATCTTTTTAATACTAGACCTCAGAGGAATTTTAAGTACTTAAGTAAAACTTAAAAATTCTAGTAAGTAGCTCGATGCAATCAAAACTGGACTTGTGCAAAATACCATTTTTTCAGCGCGCAAAAGTTGGTACCTTCGTTATACTCGACCTCATAGAATTTCTACGTAAATTTTATGTAAGTAAAACTAAAAAAAATTAGTAAGTGACTCGACGCAAGCAAAACTGTACGTGTGCAAAACAGCCTTAACCTCAGCTCGCAAAAGTTGGTACCTTCATAATACCCGACCTCAGAGGATTTTTAAGTACATTTTTCGTCTGAAGAAGTAATCCCATTTAGGTTCTGCAAATTGGTCGAGTTTCTCATCAGTGCCGGAGTTGGATGAACTAATTTAAACATGAAAGTCTTTGACGAAATAAGCGACAGCCCCGTTTTCTGACATCCATATTTTGTATTTTGTTTTATGTCGCAAATTTTTACTTTTCCCACAATAATAATACGCAACCCAATTAGAATTATAGTAATAACAATAGTGTTGTCCTATTCTATTACAAATATAGAGACCTTTCTGGTATAATGCACGTCAAATAACTTGAACAAAACTTCGCGCGATTGGGATGAGTTTGTGATGGACACGTAAGAGCATTTTTATTTAAAATTTTATAAGAAATAAATAAATTCCATACAAATCATTTACTTGTCCTGGCCCCAAACTAAACTCTCAAGATTCCAAGTAATATCCCACTTTCCCAGTTAATGCAATATTACCATACGAAGAGAAAGTCATATATATATATATATATATATATATATATATATATATATATATATATATATATATATATATATATATATATATATATATATATATATATATATATATATATATATTTTTATTTAGTTATTAGAAATTCAGCACTTTACATTGCTATGTAGCATTCAATACTTGCCTACAGTACTCAATTTGCTCAAGTTATTTGTCAGGTACTATAAGGAACCCCAACTTTTGTGTTATTAGGTACAGAGTTGAAAAAACCAATACCCATCACGATTGTAATAGCTATGTACAGACCAAACTAAGCAAAATCATGTAACGTACTTGCAAAGTCTGTTTTTATGTCCCTATAAAAAAGGTTCACAGATTGGGCCGGCCAATGGAAGATGACGAAACAAAACTCAGTAGGGCATGGCAGACTCAGTCAACTGTGAAATGGCAGCCAGTACTGAATATAGTCCAGACACGATGAGAAGTGTTCAAGTACTCTTATCTTACACGACATAAGATCGGTTATTGAATACCTGACTAACGAAATCGCCGGGCGAATAAGCCAGAAAATATCTCTATACGCTGACAATTTTCAACTCTACGCTTTTACCATAAGATCGGCTCTAGGTTGAAAATCTAAAGGTTGATCTGCTGTGCACCAAGAGCACCATTTTACGCCCTTGCCTTTGACCAACAACACAAGAAAGCATACCACACATGTCGACGCGGTCAAAGCTTTAATCCTGAAAATATCCCAGGAATTCTTCCTGAACCGAAAATTTCTAAATCAAATCCACTCGTGTAAAAAAGCCCCTTTTTCAGCTGAAAGCACAATCACAAACCACTCACTTTCAACTCTTACGACTTGAATGTAAGGGTGACTTCAGGTTGAAGCCAAAGGCAAAAATAAGCCGGCGATCTCCGCCCACCGCTGTAGGGCACTTGAACTAATCGTGAGTGATCCGAATCGATTACTCGCTTCTTGTGACGAGAGCCTGGAGAGAATCGATAGAGACGCATGTGTCGAGGACTTGATGAGTAAATTCAATTACGTAGTACCCGCGAGTGGGTTTGTTTCCGAAGAGTGAATTGAGGGCGGGCACACCCACACGAGATGACTAACAATGATGGTTATGAACTTAGAATATCGGCACGCTAGGTGGTTGGACGCTGCAGCGCCCGAGACATTGTTTTAGATGGAGTAGGCTTGCTCAGCAACTATACCATCCTAATGGTGTAGGCAGCCTAGCCCACAGGAAATACAAGCAATACGTGCGAACCCAACTGAGCACACGATGTTCCTTTACGTTAAGCACTGCAGCGTCCGAAGGGTCAGGGAAAGGTGTGAAGGTGCCACTAGACGCTGTATAAATCATTTCATCACGTATATGGTTAGAACTTGATGTTGAATATGTAATCTGATCAAGATGCTACCTTCTTTTACGGCCGTTTTTTCATCGCCAGATATATACGACTGCTAACGACATTTATACGTTGGCTCGGTGGCCTAGCGGTACCACGTCTGATTACCATGCCGGAGGTCGTAGGTTCCATTCATACTAGGGGGCCGCCGTACATTACAAATGGCCACAGTCTGTGTGCATTTCCACGTTTGTGATGTCGTTGCCTGGTTAGCATAGCCAAAACTGGATCCAAAACAAGTGATTGTGTTGTGTGGAAGTTATTATTTTTATTATAGTTTTTATGCAACGAAGAGAAATCGTAAAATTACGCCAAAGAAATGAATCATATATGAATGATACATAGAATCATCACTAGCCCAGCGCTGCTCATTGCTGGTTATAGCTTTACCCCTAGGACCTTCAGGACTGACTTCAGTCAATTTGAATTTTAAATTTAAGTTCTTGATCCTAGGTTTTCGACTAGAGGTTCTACAAATTTTAGTAGCATCACAACAGAAACATATTATGAAAGAATATAAAATATTATTTACATCAGTAACGCTCGTGAGCTCCGGGTAGCCCCTTTAGGTGCACGCGTGTAAAGGTTGATGTTTTGTTCCCGTGTTTTTACAAATCACAGTAAACCGTACTGAGACAGACGGATGTTGATGTTACAGGTGCTGGATGTTCATTCATTCGACTGAGTAGAGCAATGACCAGCAGTGACTCTATCGGCCTTTGTTTTCAATTGTTGATGGTACGGTAACCATGACAACCAGTTAGAACTACAATGCCTTTTTTACTGGGACGCTATCTTTGCATTTTTACATCATCACATTCTCCTTTTGTCTTGATGTAAAAGTTTGTTTTTTTAATATTATCTTCGCAAATAAATTGACAATAAGGGTTGGTATTTCTTGAAATGAGATAACTTATGTAACTAAGACTTAAGTCTAACAAATAACTTAATAGATGTAGATGCTTCCTATATTATAACGACTGCTATCAACGGTTTATTTACATAAACACCAAGCTTAATAAAATGCAATATGCCAGCAATGCGATTTTTTTCTGGGACGTTAACAACTATTGGACTGTCAAAAGTTATAGTTTACGAGAACACCCTCAAACAATAATTTAGTTCAACGTAAAGAATTTGCATTTTACAGCTGCCTTCGGGCCGTGTTTGTTGTGGAGAAAAAGGCAGCGGGAAAAAAACTCCACTCTGACCATTTTTTCTAAAATCCTGTTAAACATGTCTAATGAGAGCCGCGGTAGGCCAATTGGTAGAACAATGGACTCGGAAGCAAGAGACCCAGGTTAGATTCCTAGCGCGGGCATGTACCAATGCTTTTGTTTTCTAAGTTATGTATGTACATTGTGAAGATATAGTAGCAATGCCACTCGCTAACTTTGAACGAAAACATTGTGAGGAAACCGGGGCGTCTGAGGTGTTCAAATGCTTCAGAGCATGAAATTCTTTTAGTATTTAAGCCTATACTCTCTCTATCTCTCTCTCTCTCTCTCTGAGAGAAGGCCTGTGCACTGCAGAGGAACGTTTATATGCCTCATAAAAGACGTATCTGATGGTATCTGATGCATCATCATCATTATACAAATTAAGCAATTTTTATCTGTCCACAAACAAACGTTTGTTTATAGTCTTAGATAGTTGACTAAAATTCAAATCACCAGTGAGTAATGTCTACTGTTACCACTTACCACATAAAAACTCCTAGATAAACAAAAATCCATATCGGGCCTATGACAAAGAGATCAACCTGTTGCCATGGAAACTGTATCAAAACAATCCGTTTCTAGGTTAGGGTGTTTAATGAAGCCTTGTTCGACATCGACCAGTCAAAGTGATTTTTGTGTCGAATTCATTAATTTACTGGCAAATTTCTGGATACATTTTCCCCTTGGAATAGTGACTAAGCACTTCGAGAAACTGCACTGTCATCAATGTATAAGACGATATCTTATAAGAGCTTATTTAAGGAGTTTAGTAGCTCCATTGAGGAGTTCTTATTGTGTTTCCTGTCAGAGGTATTTGGGTTATTTATCATACATTGTTGCGTTTCTGACGTCAGTTAATTAATAAAGAGTCCGATCTAAGCAAAACATATAGCTAAAATCGGCTCATCTCCTTTCTGTTTTTACTACATCTTTACATAGTGTCTTATAAAAAGGAGTAAATTTACCAAGTAGCTACATTTTTTTGCAAAGTTACCCGTAACATAACGTAATAAAGTGCCCACACGTAAGTAAAGATTGATGTATTCTCGGCTGTACTGTCCTTTCAAGTAACTAGATACTAGGTTCTTTGTACAATTAACAACAAATCTACCTTTAGATGCGTGCGCACTATCCTGTTGCGTTACAAGCGAGTTTGCGACAAAAAAGTTAAGAACGAGCTGCCATCCACTGTACCTATATATACAATCTGTCAAATTTTTTTTCGATATCTACCTTGTACGTCCCCACTGATGGGGCACGGGTCTTCTGGAATCGTAGGAAGATTAGGCCATATTCCTCATCGATTTTATTTATCCATAGGAATGACCAAGCATGAGCTGAAATGTGGGACGTCCGGCAAAATATCGCCAAAATCTCATTTAGAGGAAGGAGGGGACAACAAAAATATCATGCCAACTTTTGTTTCAGAGAAACAGTAAACTTTTTTAACTAAAACATTCCTAAGCACTACCACATTATTGACGTTATTCCAAAATCACTTAATTGAATTTTCGTTGGAGTATACGGAGCTGGCGTCGGTAAATTCAAGTGAATGATTCCGGAATTATGATAATAGTGAGTAATTATAAAATGTGAGGAAAACAGAGAACAGTAAATTATTTTATTCTCCTGATATTTGCTTACACTGTTTTAAGGTTCGCCCGATTGCGTTCGGAAAATCTCACATCTAACCTAATACAACTAAAAGGCGAGAAGGGGCATAACTTAGAGAAAAAAATTATCACGTACCTAATTAATAGACTTCCCCAAAAGTTGACACAAAATATATTGTTTTATTTAGACAAACTCTACATCTACTGAGGAACGAAGATAGCATATCTGAACGTCTCCATCGGATCGGGAATGACGTCCGATTAATGTCGCGGCCCATCTGCCTCCGAATTTGGAACCCGCATCCTCGGGGTTGTCGACCTTTAAGCATGCACTTTCAGAAGGACTGCTCAGATGTGTAGGTGAAAGAAACAATTTATTTATTATATTCACTTAATTTTGTCCACGCTCGCTCGTAGCCCCGGCTGCCTGAGTGATCTTAAGCGATCACGAAGGTTAAGCAATATAGGTCGTGTTCAGTGCATGGATGGGTGACCGTCTATGACTAACGCTAGTGCCATTTTTCCGAGCGGTTTCGTGCTTCGCAAGGTACGTTAAGCAGTTGGTGCCAGCTGCCGTCGATAGATGGCAGTCGACTTGGCTTAAGTCAGAGGCCTTAAGGGGCGGCTTGAAAACTAGTCTTGCAAACTGGTCGGTAACATAAAAAGAAAAAAAAAGCATTTTTTTTGTTTCGTGTGGAAACCTGCGTCTCTGACGTGTTTGCATGCCTCAGTACTTGAAATCGTCTCATTCAAGCTTATAACATTATCTGTCTCTGTAGAACGCCTGTGCCGTACAGTAGGGCGTATTTATGCTGCATTATTATTACTATACTAAAATCAGACTATTTCTAAAATTGTACTTGCATCTGTAACATTATTTTTATTATATTTTTTTGCACACAAAACATTTAACAGGATATTACATAAGAAATAAAATTACCTTAATGCGAGGGAACCTTCTGCATTTTCCTGCTCAGTTACCTACCCACACACCTTTGTACTGCTGATTTGATACATGTAGTTGGAACTTCTTTTGTTAGCTCTACCTTACTGACCAAGGCCGGTTTCGTATAGGGCAAGAGTAAATTGAGAATTGATTTGAGTGGGGTGGTGTTCTTAGAAGAGGCTTCTACATAACAGTTGCACGGTTATTTTTGGCTATATATTGTTTCTTCTAAAATGTATTTACAGAAACGACCATTTAAGCCAAAATTATTCAAGCATTCATTGATTTTTAATATAAGTTCCCGGTCAGGCAAAAAGTATCGATTGCAAAATTCCACCAAACCACATACTTTCTGAGACTATTTAATTTAACCTGATCTGAGACTATTTAAGAGTACTTTACGAGATTTTGTAAGTTACCCAGCTTAACAGAACAAAATATCCTGATGTAAATCATATCATTTAAATGGGTATTCAAACGAACATACACGGTTGTTTATTTCAAAAAGCCTGTGTACAGATCATTTGATTATAATGTGGATTAAATTGTGTGTTCATGAGTTTGCATACAACTCGGTTAACGCGCCGTTGACCAAAATATCGCTTTATTTGATTGTGTGCTTTTGTATATTATTGTCTAAATTAAACGGACCAAGTAGCAAATATGCATTTCTACGGAAATTTGGCTCCTATTTCTAGCACATTAAAGAATAGTCTTTAGAAACTATTGGAACCGCAACATAGTAGTACAATACATATTTTCGGTTGAAAGAGTTTCATTTGTGTCCATTGGTACCGTTTTTTGTCGAGTATTTATAAGAACTTGGCTTACATTCGACCTTTAAGATCTGTCCACGATATAACAAAATAATCGGCGAGGTGTGAGCACAACGATACACTCTAAAATAGTCGTAATACGCTGGAACGTCAGCCGATCTTTATCGGATAGTCTCTAAAGATATAGGTAAATTTAAGGATTATTTGATATGAGCTCACGCTACTCAGTTACGCTATGGTTAACTACGAGTATGTACAATGTAAAGTCTCATCCACCTTACATTACGGACTTGGCCCTCCGTGGTGGAGTAATGCCTAACCTTCCTACGTTGCAGGAAGGGACCCTAGGCCCAGCAGTGTGGACATACAAAGGGTTGATATCAAAGTCTCATCAGCTCTTAACTGCACAGTGATATCGCTTCTACATGTAGTAAAGCAAGAAGACCCAGTCCCAGGTAGATTTAGTACAATCGACAGCAGGTAAATCTTAACTTACTACATTTTGTTACAAATTCGCTTTTCATGCAACTGGTTAGAGTTGCAAAGGTTGATGTTCTATCGACTGTACTACGTAATAGGGGTCGGTGGCCACAGGCAATCAGATTGAGTACTTACCAGGGTATTAAGCAAAATTGTCACTCACACATTGGTGAGTTACTTGTACTTTATTTCAATTAGAAGCTAATTGAAATAAAATTTCTAGGCGCAAAAGAAATGATTTTTTTAAATACTGTCAAAACCAAAAAAATTATACTAAAGGTTGATATTTATTGAATTAATAAAATAAATTAAAGAAACTCAGAGCTGACAAACAACTTAATAAAAAAATTTGCTCTCCGTATTTTAAGCATTTTTACCAACAGGTACTTTACAAATAGACAAATACCTAATGAAATTATACATTAAACAGTACAATGCCTTATCTATCCGCCTAATTGCTATTGGAATTCGCCAACGTCTCACAAAGTGAATTAATGCAAAATCTAATAGCATCTTCAATCCCAGAAACAGGCCTAAAATATGCCTTTCCACGTTAAGTACCTTAATTCGCATCAGATTTAAAATCTCGATACTTCAAAACAAATAGTAAATATTGACTAAGCAGCCCGAAATCAAATTAGAGATTCCCCGCGTCTACCTAAAGCTCTTAGCGAAAAAAAACTCTAAGCGCGAATTGAAATTCCTGAAACGCTCCTTGAGATTGAAGAGGCTTTTATGGAAATGGAGCGAGTGTGCATCGAGCGATAGCATAGGGCGAAATAGTAGGTGCAGACAGAAGCTCATATTACTCCGTAAAAGTTGAAAAAAGGGACTTTCTTTCCTCGGCCGTCCTCACTCAACCAGTGACAGCAATCTGTCTCAGACTGTTGGTCTAACGAGCTGTGAATTGTTAATGAAGTAACAGGTGTACCTGTAGAAAGGCCTATGTTCAGCAGTGGATGAGTACCTACGGACTATTTGATTGATAGATAGAAAGGGACTGGAAGACTATTTGCTTCTCGCTTACACTATATTTTCGTCTATATTTTTGTGTAAGCGAGAACCAAAAACGTAATAATCTATCAAGGATTGACAAGCTAAGTTCTAACGGAGACTAAATTTTGTCTCGGCTCCGGCTCCGAGACAGAACACATGAAGAAATAATAATTTCTATAAAAGAAACGTATGTTCAACGTCTTTAAAAAAACAACTAAATACTATATTTCAGTAATTCTTAATTTATTCATTTCCATTTTAAATAAATTTATATTATGGTTAGATGCGTTGATGGGTGACTTTGCAACTACAATATAACGGTTGATGTGCTTGACAAATTTGCTATCAAAATGTATGACTATATAATCAAGATGATGTAGAGCCTTCCTTCTATGCCTTTATATTTTGTAGCAATATAGGCAGGAGTTTACACGACCGATTTAAATATTCACATCGTTTATTGCAATTTGCCCGCACCTGGTGTTCAGTCGATTTGGCTGGAGTGCACTCTGTAGTTGGTGGTTAAAATATGCAAACGGTCTACGGATGTAGCACCTGGCTTTATGCAACAAAGTTTGATGGTATCGTATATTATGGCAGCCGTACGTACTGCGCATGTTGCAGTACAGAAACTCTGACTAAAGTATAAGCTTAACTTTTTTCACTTCTTTATACCTCAGAAGTAAGCTTGTAGTCTGACAAAATGAGATGCGAAGTACAAAACTGGAAGAACATAATTGATTATTGTGATTTTATTTTTTTATTAAAAGGGCAGTTTTCTGTGCCTTTATAAATAATATTGACGAATAACATTATTTTGGTATTGGCTCTAGTCCAAAAAGTAATTGAAAAATCCCTTGGTGACAGAGCACCAAAAATATTATTCATAGCATATTTATCGAGTCACGGGCATGCTGTTGAATATGAATTATTCAACAAATCGCGGCACTCTCGATTGCTACAGCGTAAAGCCGATTTCACACTTACCCCATCGGTTCCCATTAACGCAAGTATGTTGGTGCGTTTTTAAGACCATTGATAAGGATCCTCACATAAGTCACGCAACTCGTGTTCGCGAGCGCATTTTTCTTCGTTCTGGTTGCGTGTTAATTTTTCGTCTTCATTGTAGATCCATACTGGGTAGTACGACGACGCTAATTGCGTGTTTTAAATGTCAATAAGTCAGTAGTCGTGACTTTCCAGTATATGACTTGTCAAATCCTGACATGGTATCGCTACAAAACGCGTGATTCGTGCCTTCGTTCTTCTCATTCAGGTCGAGTAATGCGAGCGCATACGTGAATGCTTACAAATCTACATTTATCATGAGCTTAATTAAAGAGTATTTTGCACCTTGCGTGGTTCTAATCGACTTCTCGTCGCGATTCATGGCTCGTGTGTGAATCTGCCTTTAGCCAGCAAACTGTAATGCGAACAACCGGAAACTATACATTTCGACAACCTATTCATATGACAGGGATACAAAGAGAATCCCTTTGATTTGGGAAGCCATTATCGAAATTAAAATATGCAGTCCGGATCCGGCGGGATTGCACGGATTGTCGGAATGTTTGATTTAGGACGGTGACACCCGGTGGAAGGATTTGCCCGTAGTGAAGGTGGAAATTGGGGATTAGCGCAGAGTTCTGGATGGTCTGTTTAATCTGCCGACTGGTAATCCGAGCTTGCGTTTTCGTTGCGAAGTCGTCCGTAACGTGACTGAGTACAACTGATTCATATACGTGTAAAATACCGTACATTACAAATATAAAAACGAATCAATCGAAGCTTATATTCTATTACTAACCAGATAACATTTTAATTAGTGAATGAGTGCTAATGTAAACTGTGTAGTGTTGTCTCTTTATAGGCCATAAATGAATATTTTCATTTACGCGTAGGCCTGGGGGCCGGGCTAGAGGTTTGGCCTCACAAAGACTTCTACGGGTATACGGCACCTACCTCAGGTGGCTCCAAGGCAGTTTCCATTATGAATTTCAGACATATAAACGTAAAAATAATGTACTACACAGGTTTATAAATTATTTTTTAGTAAGTATGTAAATTTCTAATTAAAACATCTAACTTAAGAACATTATAAACTTGCGCGAACATCCTATTAGCATCATTTTGAAAACCAAAGCACTAAAATTAAGATTAATTCAGTGAACAGTTAGGCAGTTATAACAGTCGAGAACTGTAAACGTAACTGAGGCGGTCGAACCGATAAATCAGAATATCAATTACGTGTACGCTACGCTCGTAATAGATACATTCACTACTTGATCGACTTTGCAGATAGCCATCGACACAGATGGATAGCGAATAACGAGACACATTGTTATGCTCTTGGCATTTGAGAATTTATGGGTCGTGTTGGAGACTGATAACTTACTTATTGGGCAAAAAAATGCCAAAAAACTCGGACAACGGCAGACGCTTTATCATGCTGTGGAATGGATAACAGTGTTAGTGGTCAAGGACGCAAAAACCTCAAATTATAAATCTTAATATAAACCGTTTGTTTGTCCGCACTGCTGGGGCCCGGGTCTTTTCCAGCATCGCAGGAAGGTTAGGCCATACTGCACCACAGGGGCCAAGTCCGGGTTGGTGGAGGTTTGTAAGACAGTGGCGGGCCTTGCTTCCAGAAGTCATCAAGACGCCCATAAGGCCTCTGACATGGCTTAACGACTGCCACTACATGACATCCGGCAACAACGGCTTAATAACGTGCTTTGCGAGGCACAGAAGCATTCGGTAAAAATGCCACTAGCGGTAGACACGAGACAGCGCCTTACCGTGCCTATTGTTGCTTAACCTAAGTGATTGATACCAATCACTCGGTTCCACTAGGATACGAGCGCTTCCAACAATTTTATTATAAGTAAAGTTTTTCATTAAATTAATTAAAATCTCGTTGCTACTTTTTGATACAATTAACATTGAAATACTAACATCGAATTTGTGACTTAGATTTCAGAACAAAAAAATAGCAGAAAATTATCCTAAAAAAATTACAATAATACCCGTTTTTTATGTAGCCTATAAACGTCCCACTGCGCACAGGCTTTCTCACAGAAAGAGAAAGTAAGGGGTTAGTTACCACGCGTGCCCACCGTAGCTTCAATCAAGAGCTGAGGTTCAAGAATCATGCCGGAATTCGAACCCACGATCTTCCGATTGAGAAGCCGGCGTTCTACCGCTCCGCTATCACCTACTGTCTATGTCAAGAATATTCTAGCCAACATTCTTGGACTAAGCAATAAACGGTACCGGACCAACTGGCTAATTACGAGTAGATCCAGACTACGCGTCTGAAATCTGGAATCATTTAGGCAACGTCAAACAAAAGTTTATACAGTTTGCTTGAGGAACAGCAGAAATCTGAACTAGTGCAAGATTTTTTTTGGACTCGGACAAGTACTTGAAATGGTCGAAAACCTAACTTATAACTATAAACTTATAACTTACATAACTGGGACTGTTTCATTCGTTTTGAGTACTTGGTACTGCATTCCAAATTCAATAATCTAGGTATTTTAAGAGCAAGTAGGAACATACCACACAAGGGTATCACAGATAATTGAATCAAAATCACAGCGGGTATTCAATATGTAACAGCATTAGGGGAGCTCATATTGAATTCCGCGGGATACTAATTTTGCACTCGAGCGTTAATAAATGTTGCTAATATTTGGTAGCTTTAGGTAGCATAATATATTACTATATTATGAAGTTTTTGAAGCATTAACTATTTTAAACTTTTTGTCCTTGTCTGGTTATCATACTAGGGCACCTTAATTTGGAGTTGTGTGGTTGTTTTATTTTTCTATCAGTGCTACAGCCGGTGAGTCACATTTGCCTGAAATTTGAACACTAGTACCAATATTTTTTGGCCTGTATACTTTCATTATTAATTATAGCTACGATCACTTCTGTAACTAGAAACTGACCCATCTTATCGGGGAATTGGCACTGCTTGCTGTAATACAGGTGTCAAGCCTAGCATAGCAACAGAGGCTAATATAATGTTAATGATTCATAAACTAGTTGTAATTTTAAATTGTTTCATCTCTGTAAGGTTTGTGGAAATAAAAGACTATTATTCTATTCTATTTTAAATCTTATTATAATCTATTCAATTGTGATGAAGTTAGAAAATTACTTGAATCAATCAGCTTGTACTTGCGAATGGCAGGATTTACTGCTGGACATAGGTCAACAAAACACACCAATTTTTCCATTTATAAAAACTCTGAACACGCCCTTTACACTTGTAGGTACAGTGCTACACAAGAAATTAGTCTCGCAGATGACCAAATTTTGGATGTGCGGCAAGTTGATCGACCAATCAGATAGTTTCATTTTATGGCAGGCCGCGCGCCTTTGTTGCTATTGGTTGATTCAACGTCATCGATGCAGGTGACTATTAGTTTGGCAATATTAGCGTGAGCGAAATAGGTAGCGCTGCTGCGGCAATCAATTCGGCACCTTAACCGTAACGGTTAAAGATCATGTTGAATGTACTTATAGCTTCGGGTACTTTCGTTACACTTCTTCCTAGTCTGCGCGAACGTAGATTCCCGAAGGGACTTTTATGATGTGTAGTATTGTAACACGCAACGCATCTATTGGTGGAATGTCCAAAAGCATCCCACTCGGAAATTATAGCTATCCCAATTTCCATATCACATTTCAGTAATATCCGTCGTCCAACGCTGACACGGACTATGTTTATTAAATTCCTGGTAATGTAGGGAGGAACTCTACCAAACGGAGCCTTGTGTTGTACTGAACTATACGGGGGAAGTGCATTGATTTAGGATAGCCGAGGGAATACAGCTGTCAATCAGTGCACCCCCTGTATGGTTACCTGTAGGTATCAGAAGCCAGACCATCGTAAACCGCGGTGGTGTTTTTCGATATTCAATTATCATACACCCCCATATGATAGATAGATAGACAGAGAACACTTTCGATAACAACCCTCGTATGTCCGTACTATTACTATTGGGATACGTACTGCATCGCAGGAAGGTTAGGCCATACTCCACCACGGGGGCCAAGTCCGGTTTGGTGGAGGTTTGTAAAACAGTGGCGGGTCTTACTGTCAGAAGTTATCAAGCCGCCCATGAGGCCTCTGACATGGCTTAACGACTGCCATTATATGACAGCCGTCACCAACGGCTTAACGTGCCTTGCGAAACACGGAAGCGCTCGGAGAAATGCCACTAGCGGTAGTCACAGGACGGTCACCCATCCTGCACCTCACCACGCCTGTTGTTGCTTAACTCAAGTGATTGACTACAATCACTCGAACACTTTATTGAACATAAAAAGGGAAATTACACACATATTTCTTAACCTAAGAGTACAGACGTGGCCTAATCACAAAAGTGATCTCTTCCAGACAACTTTTGGATGATGGTGATGTAAGTGAGGTAATAAATACATGTAAAGATACAGACATAGCTTAGTTAGTAAAAAGGACGGATTGTTTAGAAGGAACTACTGTTCAAAGAGAAGAATATTAGCATAGGAGGGTTTTTATAAAATGCCGTGACTTAATTATAATGGTTGACTGGTGGTTGTCTTCGATTAAATGGAAAATATTACTTTTAGTAGTAAGGGCGCCAATATTTATTCGATACTAGAAGGCAGGCAGTGCAGGAGATGTCTCCTTGCAGGGATGTATTCACTTCTACTCTCCTTTTTTATTGCCTTCTCTCAGAAAGAGAGACTAAGTGTTTACCACTCGTTTTACCACGGATGCTCACTGCGGATTGAAAATTTCAAGCGCTGAGGTAGGTATTTGTATACCTCAGACACTCAGGTTTTGATGACGATGTTTTTCTTCGCAGTTAGCAAGTTCTACTCTTCTATTACTTTTAAAAACCTATTTAGAGGCTAAAAATTCCACCCATGCCGGGACTTGAACCCGCGACCTCTGGGTCGGTTAGCCACGATTGACGAGGACGATTGTGTCTAGTGTAGCGTAACTTTAAGTTGTAAACTCTCTTAACAAAGTTAAAATGTGTTATGAAAAGAAAAAATGTAGAATTTCTTTGTTAACTACTTTTTCACATAACCTATTAACTGTATAAACACCATTGACGTTCAATAAGTAAACTTTTTGTTTTTAGAAGTAGTGAGTTGATTTACTCCTTTAAACAATTTTAAATAAATAACATAAAATGATCTCGTGCCGTTATCAGACGATTTTTTAATATAATATTTTTAATTTAATTTTTTATTAATAAGTTGACTTACTACGATGAACAATTTTAAATAAAGAACAGAACACGAACATAACACTAACTCGGGCCTTTATCTGGGAGGGGTATGTAATAACCAGAGTTTACCACTTGCGTGATACTGGCATAAGTGTTTAGCTTCATGAACATTAATTAGTCGCTGCCTGTAAACACGCCGGTTTTGGATACTTTTTGTTGTACTTTTGTATTAGCACACATCCCTATTTTGCTCTTGGTAGGTCCGCCTGGGGGCATTTTCTTCACGGCACTTTTAGCAATCATTTATTTCGTCAATATTTCCCCCTTCATCCTCTCCATATCTTAACTAAGGCAACTTTAATTTCTCGATTCTAATCACTATATCCTCTTTCAGTTCACAACATTCTCCAATCGCAGTATGCGTGTCCTGTCCAAAATTCAGGTATATGATAGTTTTACCAGCCTCACGTGTTTTGAAGTGTTGTCTCCTTACCAACTATCACTGCCCATCTGTTACATTTAAGTACAAGAATGAAAATTTAAATCGGTATTTAGTTCCGTTATTTTATACGTATGCGGGCGTGGGCATGACGCAAAGTCCCGGTATGGTCATTGGTATGCTACAGAAAGCCTTATTTGTCCGCATCCCAATGAAAGCGAAAAGATACACACCTTGCTCAGACATCATCATAGTGTACAGTGTCTCTCTCTAATCATCTAAATTGAATGAATTAATGGATGAATAAATGAACAGCATGAATGCAAATCTATATAAATAAACTTCAAAGTCCTGATTGCCTGACTCACTGATCAACGCCCAGCTCAAGCCGTTGGACCTAGGAAGCTGAAATTTTGAACAGAGATGTATAATGTAGGCAAGGAACTTTTTATTCTTTTTATCCGGATTTTTTTAAATTCAACCCCTAAGAGGACGAAAAGGGTTGCCAAAATTTGTATGGGAGGTATAAAGAATGTTGTCTAATTTTTTTTAAACTTAAAATAAATACTCTTTAACACAAAACACGTGTTTGGTCGTTTTTTTTTAATTTAACCCTTAAGGGAGTGAACGGGGTTGCAAAAACTAAAGTCCACGCCGACGGAGTCGCGGGCAAAAAGTAATGCTATAAATTTAAATTTAGAGTCTTGAAATTTTGCGAGATAGTTTTTTAAATGTAATGAATTAAAAAAGAAGGCCCAAACACACACACAGAAACTTTCACACTTTCACACACTCAGGCCGACTCGCACCACTTCTAAAGCGTTGCCATTTAAATCGATTTTTGCATGAAGAATTATAGTTAGTAAATACTCTTTAAGACACGTTTAGGAATGTGGTGCAAGGCTGATTTCGATTAGTACCTTTAATAAGTGGGGTTTTCGTCAATCTGTTGAGTAGACCTTCTCTACCCCCTATGCTTTCGTGGTTCAGTGGACACGACGCGGCTAGGCGACCGCCCGGGTGTGGGGTTCCGGGCCGGAGGTTTGAAAGGGATAGTGATATGATAGAGTTACCGGATAACATGTCAAACGCACCTAGCGATACCATACGAGCGTCGCGTTGCTAAAGGCTAGTTCGGTTTAGCCGTATTAAATGTCTGCGGGTAAGTACTTTAACCATATAACGAGTTATTGAAACACATCCAGCGCAAAGTCAACTTTTTAGTAGCGATTACTAACTAAAATTATAATTGAAGCGCATACAAAACTTAAGCAAAGGTTTAAAAATATATATTTTTAATCTGGAAATTTTATCTCATTGTATTTAATTCGGATTAAAAACAGTAGTGTTTTTAATACTATAATTAGTATTCGCATAAATCAGTCCTAATTAAATAGTTATCAATGGTTTAGGAATTACAAATACTTTATAAATATTATAAATGGTTTAAGAATCGAGTTTCGCAGTTTTAAGCGATCATTTCCAAAGACATTTTTTTTTACGTGTTAATTACAGATGTACAGTTTGCAGATTATTCCTGTATTTACAGGATCACAAACACCTGGGGTATTTTTTTGCCTCCATTCGGGGTTCGAACCCGGGACCTCTCGCATGATAAGCAGATGCACTACTGCTGCGCCACAGAGGTCGTCAATCACACATATTAAAATGTTAAGTATGCTACCGACAAGAGTGCCATTCGCACCTAATAGCAGCTTTGAGGTAGGAGTTTTTGCACGAAAGACTGTACATCGTTCATTGCAAAGGAATTAAAAGGTGGAAGCTTTAAAGAAAATTAAACGCAAAGTGGAACAAAGAGTTCTCCAGCGTTTTGCGTTCTGCGGAGGTCTGTCTGCCTTCGGGCGTTCGTAAGCCAACCCTATCTGATTCCATCTACTAAATACAGTGGCAGAGACCCGACAGACTTGTTTTCCAGTTGTTCCAGTGCAGTAAAAGTACAGTGAAAAATGCAAAAAGGCCGACGTTGGAAAACATTTTGCTGGCATCTAAGTTTTTTATTATTTGTGAAGTAAATGGGTGGCTATGATACTGGCAGAGAGTCCCACCGTTTATGTAGAAAACTGAGTTTAAGGAGACATTCCCTAGTAATGTCTTCGAAATAAATTATCGTTAGATACGTGCCCATTTTTGTCCAAGTAATGTTTTGTTGTTGCCTCTTATTTTTGGCAATATTACAGGTTTAACAAAATAAGTGCTAGATAAAAAGGGCAAGCCTCAACCAATCTGGATTTGACCCCCGTGGTGGAGTATGGCCTATAGGCCATAGGCGTATAGGTGAGTATACTCAGGGAAGACCTATACTCAGGTGGAGACATAATGGGTTAATGATGATGATGATAAAAAGGGCAAATTGATGATTAATATTTCATACTAAATAAATATGAGTGGCCATGTTAGGCATCGGTTGAAGATATCCACCATTTTACTAGTTTACGTCTTGGCTGGAAGGACTGACGGCTTAACTTGTATTCACTTAGTAGTCATAATAATACTAATTTAATTTGCGCGTGGAGTCCCGGTTCAATAAAGACGGATTTGAGATCCGGTTGCGAAATTCCAGAGAGCGGTAATTTGATAGCTTGCTAAAATCAACCCTTTGGGCTACCGGAGTGGAAGGAACAACATTACAGCTAAGGAAGCTCTTTAATATCAACATCGACCCAACTCTGACACACAAAGGGGGCTTTAATCCCAAAATTTACCAATGTGGTAATTGTACAGTTGTGTTAAAGGCATATTAACATCGTGTATTTTAAGAAATGTCTCGATTTGAGAAACCTGTAGGATATTGGAAATTGAATAAATTAACTTTGATACCTATTCCTCGGTGACGCTCTTTAACTTTTCTATAGAGGGACAACTCCAATAAGCATATGAAACTCTGCTTAGGTAGATAGCACACGGATGATTTTGCAACAAAATTTAAATCCATGTGGTCGACTTCTCTTATAAATAGCAGATATATAAATATTATAATAGGTAATAATATAATTAGCAGATATTATAGATATATAGATATAATTTATGTATCTATATAATAATCATTTCCTATTTTTATTTATGTAAATTATTTGTATGTATCTGTTGACAATTTTATTTATTCAAACTGTTATTTAGGCATGTATTTTTATAGGTACCTCTGAAATTATCGTATTCTATGTTTTTCTTGTACATCTACTTCCTTCTCTAATGTATAAGTCCAGTTCATCCAAAGGTTGTCTGGAAGAGATCACTTTTAGTGATAAAGTCGCCGTTTGTACTCTTAGGTTAAGAAATATCTGTTTAATGCCATTTTTATGTACTATAAAGTGTTCTCTATCTATCTATATAATAAAGTGAATTAAGCGTGGCAACAAGAGTTTCTGACTCTATTTGTAGACTACAAAACAATTGCATGATATTTTCGTGCAAAACTAAATACCCCCCCCCCCCCCTTCGTACGAGGTGCCGAGTTAATAAATAAAGAGTGAGATTTGTTAGCAGACTACAAACTGTGTAAAAAACAACAGTATTGCAAAGTTAACCATATTCTATTTAACAACTATGCCCCGTCACCCAGCAGTCGACTGAACTTCGAAACCCTCGCTAGGTAGCTTACCCCACTGTAGAAATACTCTACATTAGATATTATTGACAGCGAATAAAGCCGACACGTACGCAAAAGGCAGGCTAAGGCTTATTGAAACCTACAGAAACAAAAACAGGTGTAACGTAAGTAGGTGCGACGTAGGTGTTACGTAGTCGACACCAGGCAATTTTTTTAATATTTGCTGCAAAGCCGGCCTTAGCGATACTGATACAGAGTGCATGTTGTAAAGAGTGATGTGTTGTTGGCTGTACAGTGGACAGTAAGTTGATCACTATTCTTAGATTTAGATACCACTAAGTCATGTAAAACTAGTTAGTTAGACCTGAGACTTCCACACTTCGGCCGCTATACGTAGTAAAGCTGTGAGTTTACTCCAGTCAGCCTATGTCATTCCAAAAAGCTAGCAATGCTCCCTTCAGAAGATATTGGCAGATGGGTTGGACAGTCCCATACAGCGCCACTGGGTGTCGATGCGTAATACCGACAAACGGTGCACGGTGGAGCTGGCCTGGACTGAGCAATGTAAATTCCCAAAAGGCCGCTAAGCCGTAGGTGCCGGCTGTCATGTAATGGCAGTCGTTAAGCCAGAGACCTTAAGGGTGGCTTGATAACTTCTGACAGTAAGGCTCGCCACTGTCTTACAATCCTCCACCAACCTGAACTTGGCCCCCGTGGTGGAGTATGACTTAACCTTTCTGCGATGCAGGAAGAGACCTGTGCCCCAGCAGAGGAGGGCATTAGGGTTGATATATATCCTCTCGATTGATTATAAGATTTACATTCGGGTCGTGACGTCATATATGAATCCGATTTGTTTTTCTACCACGTGACTAGAATGACTTTTAAGGAAAGTCCTATTAGTAAAAGAAAAAAAATATATTAAAACATTTCTAAGTACACATTTTGTACTTATGACCTGATTCTGTAGCCAGGATTGTCTTTTCATGAGGACTTTCCTCAAAGGTTAGTCGCCCAGCCTAAAAATATTGCATATTAAGGTATGTCTAATTTTAATTATCTAATCTAAATAGCTAATCACTTTCTTTACTATGAAATTATTTTGCCTCCTCATGATAACTTTCTCAAAGGTTAGTAGCATGGTCATGAAACTTTGCAAAGCACACACGACGTCCTACCGTATAATTACGATATTTACCTACATGCATTTTTGTGCATTACTGACAAAAGCATATTTAGCGTTTGTTTTTAATAATACCCGTCTACGATCTACAGGCGATATAGCAACCAACTATTTTATATACATTCTGCGCAACTTTTGATCAAAAGTCTGATCAACTGACCACTCTACTCTTTTGTACTGTGACTGTGAAGTCGACAGCATATTAACATTTACATGTGTGCACTCTATTTAGAAGTATTTATAGATCTATTAAGGCGACTTTGCAACTAAAATGTAAGGCTTGATGTACTGCCGACCGTACACAATTGACTCCACAATTTATTGTTGTACTCAGCGGACTCGTAGGCGACCTTATTCATAAATTGCTATGGCCCACTTACAGATCAATTCTGCATGACAATGGCTTGGAATGCTAATGTATTTAAAACAAAGACTGGGCTAACTACTATGCACTAAAACGCACCCACATAAGCTAAGCATTAAACTACGTTAAGTAACTGATAGTGATAATTGTTTCTAAGTATAACCTAATTTGAAAAACGGTTAGTATTGAAGGAAATATAGAAAGGGAGAAAACTTACCTGGGTGCTGGGCAAGCCTACACAATCTAAAACCATGTCCCGGGCACTGCAGCATCCGAGTGGTCCCTTGACCCATCTAGTGTAAGTGAAGCTGCCACTGGACGCTGTTTAAATCTCATTACCTAGATGCAGATACCCAAGCTATCGATGAGCAATCTTTAATACCAACTAATGTGATAACCTTTTAGCGATGCTGGTCGGACGTCCATCACTCGCTCGTTGCCGTTGTCCATTATTGAATCTGTCCATCGCTTGTTGGCGTGCAATTTACCTCCAATGTCGTAAGATGTAATTACGTAAATGTCACTCTCGCCCCTGGAGCGTCTGGCTCAGAAGTCCCGCTGCTGCCTTTGACACGCTCTATAGGTGACAAACTTTACATTTGGAAAATACCGCTTATTAATGAAGGATAAGGAGGATAATCTGGGCAAGTTTTAGTGTATTGGATTCATTTATTTCAGGCCATGCCCATATAGTGTTAATAACAAATACGAAGCGCTCGTTCGTGGCCTAGCCGAACCGAGTGATTGGAATTAATCACTTGAGTTAAGCAGCAACAGTCCCAGCTGCAGGATGGGTGACCGTCTCGTGACCAAACGTTATAATGTGTGGAGCTTTTATCAGTCATCTCGTAAAATATGTTAATTCGTCTACACTCTTTTTAGAAAACGGTTAAAGTGCAATAATAAAACGAAAGCAAATATGTTCCTTACTAGAATTATTGGATTTGCTGATTTGGGACCCCAAACGGTTTATGGTTTTATTTTTAAATATTTTAAGTTTTTCTAGGTATTCAGTGGTTTAAAAGCATTGCCACTTCACTCTAAGTTTGATGCATGTTCGCCATTATTAACAATGAAATTAAGGTAAACCTTCGTTTCACTGACAGAGCAGGTAGGTTGATAATATAAATTTGAGTTTATTCTAATTTCTAGAGAAGCTATATCATTCCTTATAACAATTTTAGTTTGAAGCCACTGATACATTTATGGCCCCCTTTGAAACTCATGTCTTCTACAAGAGACTGCCATACCACTATGCAGTATTGTGTTGGAATTGTAATAATTACACGTTTCGCTGTTTCATCATCATGAGGCATAAGTTTTACTTCACACAGCCACTGTCAATGAACTTTGCAACTGCAATTACCTTCAAGATTTTCAACCTAGATACCGTTGGGTAAACAGAAATCTCGCTAAGACGTTAATTGCTCCCAGACAGCTCTTATTTCAAACTACATAAGAGAGGTAGTCGAACAAAGAGAAACAATGGCGCTGCAGAGTACCTACCTCCTGAAATTATCGCGCTCATTAGCGATCAATTGCACAATTAACACTTCCTTTCATTCGTACTAGGATAACAGAAACAAGTGGCTCGTTAAAACATCGAGCCTAAATGAAAATCGGGCGTGGGCTACGGAAATGTTGTTTTATTGTGCAAATGACTAGAGCGCAATTAGCATAACAAACGGATCTGTGTACGCACGAGCGGCGTTGGTGCTGGATGCAGCGCGACTGCTTGGTATCTGCCACACGTATCGACGGGGAAGTGAACGTGACCCAACTTATGGTCGTTTAGCCATCAGGGTAATGGTATAGAACTGAAGGTCACCAAAAGCCACAGCTTGTTATTTAAACTCGTCGGGCCCACCAGACCGTGGCTTCGAGTCAGGCTGCTATCGGCGAAATTTACCATTCTGCAGTTCAAGTTTTAAATTCCGAGCCATGGATTTTTTCGAGTGCAGCAGTAAGTAAATCCATTCGGAAACACGTCGAATCTACGTCTCCGTGGAGTCGTTTAAGAGTTGGATATAAAGTTATGAAAATTTCTGCATCCAAAGGTTGTCTGGAAGAGGCGGTTTATGAAAATTTCATTACTTTTAGCGCATTAGTATTGAATTCAATTATTTCGATCTTATCGTGACACATGTTTGCTTCTGGCAAGTAGAATTTGCGTTATCTGCTACAGTTAGCAATCTCCTACTAACTTTACACTGTCACTAGCTGTTAAATTGCTTTATGGGCATGTTGTTTATGTAACCACTTCTATAGTCTCAGAGGGTCCTGGTTTCCAATTTTTTATTATGTGCTTGTTAATTTTTATAGCGTATTCTCCATAAAGCCACCCAAACGCTAGCATGGCCAGCATTACAGATGAGTCACCAAAAATATGTAAGTGGATGTATTGCCGAAACAGGTTTTACGCAAACTACTTTACTTTAATTATCACCAAAGTAAATCGATAAATTGAAATGTAATTTTTAGTAAGTATAATTTATATTGACAATGATGACCTGAGACAGGTGTCACAACGGCACAAAATTCTAAAAAACGCCACCCACTCCAGTTGCAGCTTGAGCCAACATTCTCGATAAGAAAGGAGGGAATCCCACATTGTTATTACTCATCCATCCTTATGCCCTCGCAGAGGAATTGGTTAGGAATCTGTCTGACTGATTTGGTGCCGCTGACTCATTCTAGCGCGATTTTTGCAATAGCACTTTGCAGAGTGATAGGTATGGTGTATTGACTCGTTCGCAGACATACATGATAAGAAGTTATAAGAGCGCAACGCAAACAAACTGCACTGCAGTTTGGCGAAATTTGTAAAACCAAAAATGTAAAGGTTATTTTTTTGCTATTAATAAATATGAAAAAAATTAAAAAAAAATTGAAAAAAATGCCGTATCTTGAAAATTTAAAATACCACGCAGTTTTAGATCGCCATGCAACAGATTTTTTATTACTTTTCTTAAAAAAGAAACATAAAAAGTTAAAATGCCTTTATTTTTCCTAAAAAACATATACGAAAATAAAAAAATATTTTTTTGTCCCCGTAATCATAAAGACCTCTCTTTCAGTCTCCTCCAGCCATCTTAATTTTACGCAAGTTTTACTAAGCTAAAAACCAAACAATTCTAAGTCATATTTCGCGTCTTGTGCCAGTGAGTTTCGAAATAGGTCCAGACTGTATTATATAGTAGCACTACATCGACACCGGTCTTGCGTTTTAAATGTCAAAATACGCAACTTTCCAATACATTAATTGTCAAGTTCTGACATTTTAGCCACAAAACAAGTGACTCGTGCTATCGCACTACCCATGAAATAAAGTCAAAGTCATTTACCTGCGACAGTCATAGCTATCGACAAAATATTGCTTCACACTCTTGGCACGGAACACCGCCCAATAACATTCTAACGTAAGCCGAAATCCAATCAAGCAGACCTCGTAAACGATGCAACATAACCTCTACGCCAACACCGGTACGTGTCAATATTGATAGTCCATCAAAGCGGCAGGTCAATCAAAAGATAAAGGCGCCTAGCCTGGAGCGTTGTGGCCCTTAATTAAGAACGATTTAAGCGGATTGACGCAGACCTGTTATTGCTGGGTTCTGGGCCACAAATCTAGTGTAGATACTCCGTACCAAATATACTTTACCTAGACGTAACAAACAATAAGGAAAATACCACAAAATTGCTTTGAAATGTTATTATAGATAGATACGAGTAGATAGATAGAGAACACTTATTGCACAATCAGAAAAAATAATACAACCATGATTTCTTAAATGTAAGTAATGTAATGTATAGTCTGGCGGTCTTGTCGCTAAATGTGATCTCTTCCAGACGACCTTTGGATGCAGTGGATTGTAAGAAAAATATGGACCATGCACCTGATGTACATAAATAATTAAATCAAACATTGATACCAAATAAAAAAAAAGCTTATTGTCAGATTTGTTATGTTCTTCATGGACATAAAACATGTTACAGTATTTTTTCTTTATTTCACAGAGGCTATAAAATGCGAAATATAGATAAGACTTTCAGAAGCAATGTATGTGCTTGTATGTAAATGTTATGTTAATGTTATGTTAGAAAATAAAATTACTACTTAGATTTAGTTCTTCCCAATAACTACACAATAAACGGGCTGGTATAGATTCTATGAACGAACCACATCGACTACGTGACTAGGTCTTAAGGCGCTTAGAAACGCTAACTAGCGCCCACTAATGGAATAAAAATCATAACTTGTTTTGAACGTGAGAAATCTTAACAACTGTGACAACTATTTTTAGAACCTACAGTCTAGAACCTAAGATCAACAATATAGAACTTTAATCTATTTCAGCCAAAAACGTCCGTTTTTAGCGAAAACTTATTAAGTCCTACAATATTTATACTACATTTTAAGCTGTATGCTCTAAAAATAGTTATCACAGACAAATATTTTTGTTGACTTTTAGTCCGGATCCGTATTGTTATATCGGAAGAGTCCGACCTGGTTACCCTTCGATTCGCAGAGCTTAATTATGGTGAGCAGAGACGGAGGTCGCGTCCAACACGATGTGAGACGAGCAACTCTTCCGGACTCTTCCGATATAACAACACCCGTAAGTAGATCCGGACTAAAAGTCTACAATGTTTTGTGCTTACGAAAGTTTTAGTTAAAAAAAAATAAAGATTTTTCATGTTTAGTTTTTGAAAAAAACATATTATATTAAATAGGTTTTTAAAATATTATAAAACAAGTCATGATTCTTATTCCATTGGTGGCGCTAGTTAGCGCCCCTAAGCACCTTAAGTATTTTATCTAAAAAAAAATCGAAGGATAAGAAAGGGTTGAAAACAACCACGACTTACATCACCTACGTTCTAGACAGAAAATTGTCTGCCCCACCTAAGATTATTTATTTACATAGAACGGAATTCCATTACGGAAGTGGGCAACATCTCTCGGGAGCTCAAGTACCTACATAGACGAATAAGGCATGAATGGACGAGCACATACAATCATTTTTTTCTCTCGTATATCATATTAATATATCATACATATCATATATACATGATAAATGATACGTTGACCATCATACGTCTCTCGTAGGTACATCTTTGTCTCATCATAATATTATTTGGTTTGTCAGGATCGTGGCAGGCGGCAAACTTTGTTTTCTTCGTTAAATACTAAACGGGGCTAATCGCGATTATTTATAAGGTACAACGTGATTACCTTAATTCCTGATAAGACCCGTTTAATATATATCTATGTATAAGCATCGGTTTCTCCCCGCATCGCAAAAAGGTTAGGCCATACCCCAGGATTATAAGACAGCGGCGAGCCTTACTCATCAAGCCGCCCATAATATACGCCACTAGCGGTAGTTAAGGAATGGTCGCCAATCCTGCACCTGACCGTGCCTGTTGTTGCTTAACTCAAGTGATTAATTTCAATCACCCGGCTCGACTAGGCCACGAGCGCTTCAAGCTATGTATAAGCATCGCGAGTCATTAATTCCGCGCAATCATACGTAAAAGGCTGATGAGAGCGTCCCTGCAGATATAATTCGCGGCGGTACCTAGTAATAGTTTCCTGAAGGTTATTGAAGATAAGGATAACAATCCCTTCTTAGGGCTCTGGGTACCGTGCTACACGAGAAATAAGTCTCGCGGATGTACCTGCGCAGATGACCAAATTTTGGAGGTGCGGAAAGTTGATCGACCAATCAGATAGTTTCATTTTATGGCAGGCCGCGCGCCTTTGTTGCTATTGGTTGATTCAACGTCATCGATGCAGGTGACTATTAGTTTGGCAATATTAGCGTGAGCGAAATAGGTAGCGCTACTGCGGCAATCAATTCTGCACCTTAACCGTAACGGTTAAAGATCATGTTGAATGTACTTATAGCTCCGGGTACTTTCATTACACTTCTTCCTAGTATGCGCGAACGTAGATTCCCGAAGGGACTTTTATGATGTGTAGTACTGTACCTATTGTTCGACAATTGTGTCGCCCAACTTAAACGTGATCGTATTCTTTTAATGTGTTTTTTTAAATATTGTACCATACTTATATAGATATTATAACACTATTACTAACACAAGATATTAAATTTTAAATGTAAATATGGACTAACTGTATGAAATTAATTGAATTGAATTGAATTAAGAAATACTGTAGGTTAGTATTACTTAGTAGGTTATCTTGAACTTTAATAACAAACACATCGATATAACATTGATTTGTCAACATATTGCCATTGGTAACGATTTCAAAATCAAATCATCCTGCAAATGAACTCGTCAAATCATCCTGTAAATGAAATCGTCAAAAAGTGTTTTTTCCTTTGTTTCTCGGCTTCTCATCTTCACGGCGCCTTTCTGCGCCGCGCAAGTCTACGATTGGATGTATCGGACGCATCCTTCGGGGACGTCCATAACACAGCCGAAGTTATTGTAATGAGAGAGCGACAGCTCTGGATATTTATGCCCCGCCATGCGTCCCGAATACGCAATGAGGTAGGCCCTAGCTTTGAACCCGAGGCACAGCCCAAGGTGTCTACTCGGGGTTGTGCCTGCAAATGGGGGGCTTGTCTCAAATTTAGATGGGATGATATTGTTTTACGCCGTATAAAAGAAAAAAAAAATGAAGCCATAAAAATATCTTAGGAATATAGGCCGTATGTAAAGCGTAATATACCTCTGTCATACATAGTGGATACCGCATTTCAGTATACTGATACGTGACCATGATATTGAGCCACGTAATTGTACGACAAAATTCAGTCGATAATTTGTTTTTGCACACACACACACACATATATCTGGAACGTTGCATAATCAAGGCGCAGGACAAGTGATTTTGTTGTGTGGAAGTTTTTTTCGGAGCTGTACAGGTCGCAAAAAATGCGAAAACTAGTTTTACTAGAATTCCAAATGTTTTCTATTATTTGGGTGATCTCATAAGTAATTATTGTACGATATAAAATAGTACGAGTACAGTAAAACGTAATTACAAATTGCCGACGTTGCCCAAAGATTCCCCGTAACTACTACACGTTATTCATTAAATCCGGGCTAAGTTACTGATTTTTTTGTCGGCAGAATCCGACCAGTTTAATCTAGTAAGTTAATCCGGATTTAAATTAATATTATCAGTGGTTTTAAAAATTTGAGTAGTATTTTGAATCTACTGGATCTAAAAAGCCTCTTTATGTTTTCAAAATCATTGTAAAATCTTTTACAAAATCTCTACTGAAGCTTAACGCTTTGGCACTAATATCTTTCGAGAGTAGGCCTCTTAGAAATTGAATAGCACCAGGACTCCTTCAAATTTTTATTATTTGTGATGCTGTTTGCTGAGCAAATACTACTGACAGGTGCTGATGCCTCTACTTGTCGTATTGACAAAGGTCCCGCGAACAGGGTCGGGCGCTGCGGTAACTCGGTAAGCAAATTGACACAAATAAGCCTGAGTGCTTCTCCTGAACTTCGCGTATTGTGTTACCTACTTTTATCCTAACATTGTACGTTTATTTCAAGAGAGATACGTGTGTCTTTAACGTTAATAAACCCTTTGTGGATGAGTATACAGAAAAGCGCGCCTATAGCGTATTCATAGGAAAGGAACGAAGAAAAAGCCTCGGAAGCCTTGAATCCTTCTTTCAAATCCCTTCACAATAGTGGACATCGTGCCGTCCTCGAAAGAAAATTATTTTCCCGTCTGCCTTTTGTCCCCAGTGTACGTTTAAAGATGGCGCCCGGAAAATATTATTGCACCCATTGTCAGACTTTTCGGGGAGGTGGGCAACGACATCGGTGCTCCGCCGACTGATTTTTTTATGCAAAATTTTTAATCCCAGCCCTTTTCCTAAAAATTATTTCTTTAATAACATCTGTGACCACCCCTGATTCACTTTCAGTGGGGTGAAATGAAGGAGCACGGCAAAGTATGAAATTAAGGTCCGTAAGTAACGCCATAACTTGCCGCGGTTATGGGTTCCGTAAGAAATCATAAATCACTGCGCGCACGCCTGCTTAGATGCCTTTATTGCGTAAGCTCACTTTCTATAAGCAGAAAATGGGTTTCCACTTGGCAAACAAACCACAGAGTAGAGAAAAGATAAAGGGCCAATAATACAATTTATTCTTTCACTATTTGTGTTAATGGTACTTGGTATGCTCGCTATACGCGTATAGGTGCAATAGCCAGTAAGTTGACCTTTACACTTTAGTTATAAGGTCACCCGTATCGTAACCGTGTAGAGCACATGCGTGTAAAGTTTGATGTGTTGTGACCCTATATTCTCATGGAATTCTGACATAGAAACAAAATATATTTATGTATTTTGTGGAAAACCTCCTGCGGTTCACTGGTAGAAAATGCTTATGGCATTAAGTCGGCCGCATTGTACGATTATACTGTTAAAATTTAATTGCAATAAAAGTATTAATAATAATAATATTAAAACCTTGTTATTTACGTAACGCTGTGGGATACCAACATAATTGATTTAGGTACTACCTGTTGGACACCACGAAATGGTTATATACTTTTACTGGGTTGATAGTTTAGCCCAAGAATATGAATTTAAATAAAAAAGCTGTAATAAACAAAAACTGCACCATCTCAATCAACCTTGTGAGTAAGCTTCGATTTCACTTTACCGTCTTGATCGGGTGATCGATCACACGCCGGATTTGCATGCAAATCTTGCCTCAACGCTTTACTGCCATAACTGCTACGAGTATGTTATGCGGTATCATTACAGTTGTAGATATACAGATAGATAGAGAACACTTCATTACACAACCAGAAATAAGAATACAATCACGATTTCTTAAATCTAAGTAAATGTTATACAATTGGTGTTCTTATCGCTAAGAGCGATCTCTTCAAGACAACCTTGGAATGGAATGGATTGCATGAAAAGTATAGTCGGTAGGTGCATGTACATAAATAATTATATCGAAAATATATTGATACCAAGTAGCAAAAGAGTGCGAGGATGTAAGTACTGTTGGATCCAGGTTGCTTATAAATTTGTCCACGATTTACAAGAAAACTATCATAAATATATTTACCTACAATAAAAATCTCACATTCAACACAATCACTTTTCCTGCTACCAAACAAGGGCGATACTCTGGGATATTGTAACCAGACAAGAAAAAGTATCACAGACATGGAAAAAAACCCATAATCACGCCATAAAACAGTACTAAGTAAAGTACGGCGTCCTGCAACAGGCATCGAACCAACAAAGTAACGCGTGGGTAACACATGTATCGGCAATAATGCGTGCATTGCATGATTCCTCTGAATATCAATGAAGCAGACAAACTTATCACGCTTCTTCAAAGAACTAGCGTGATTCGTGGGACAGCTACACAAAAACCAAACAGCAACTTGAGACGAATAAAACGTGGAGTCATGTCACAATGATCCAAGAGTGAAAGCCGGAGCCGTAGGTAATTGAACTAAATTACACTCTCGAAGGGTCCTCCGGCGTTGTTACCGTCCGACCAACACTTTTTCTATTTAGAAACCGACCGCCTTAAATGGAGCTCGTCGCACTTAGCCTTTGTTTTTATTTCACTATCAACTGTGTGGAAACACCACCTTTTAAACATAAAAAAGGTTAGCTCATCGTCTTCGCACGAAATTCAGAACAATAATAGGAAAAACAAAAGGGCGAACACTATTATAGTGAAAGAAAACAGGCTGCTTGGAATACAATGGTGATTATCTAATTAGAGAATTGTTCTCGTGCCTTTAAGAGCACACTTGGATTGTCAAGAGACACTACGCGGCACACGGGAGAACAAAGCAATGCACGGCGCGGGGCGAAGCAAATCCACCGGTTCGCCTTGACGCTGTGATTACGAGAGATTGTGTTTAGTTGGAGCGTAAACTGCTACAATGACGCTGCCGGGTTTTTAAGAAAGGCGCAGCAAGCAGAGCACAAATAAATCAAACGATAGATAAGGAAAATCGCCAACTCACGCCCATCACAATTAGTTGGTAGATAATAAAGAGACCCTTAGGAGAAGGCATTGAAAATAATTGGCATCGTGAAAGAAGTAAACAAGTTAGATAAATAGGCGGCGGCGGAGCAAGAACCGCTAAATAGAGGGGTGATAGCATCGGCCATAGTGACGGCGAATCATGACGCGATAAACTAAACGAACCCTAATAAAAAGGCAAAGTACTAGAGCGAGATTATTGGGCGCCGAGCCTTATCGAGCGTCTCACTTCGCCCCAAATTGAGTGAGCGAGAATTATGGACAAACTTCCTACACGCATCGAATACAACATAATGAAGATCCCGATTAGATAAGCCTTCGAGTAAACATCGGCATTACTTTCTATCTATAAGTATACAAAGCTAAAATATCGCTCTTCAAAACGAGCGCCTGGACAAATAATCCTGAAGACGTTCCAACTTTCCTCTCCCGCAGAACGGTCTCCAATATTAAAACACAAAATTCGATCTTTATTAGATTCTGTAAGCAATGTTTGTTAAACGGTTTCAGCCAATAAAAGTAATATTAAGGGGGCGAGCCACGCCAGGAGGAAATGAAAGCGACGACGGGAGAATGAAATTGGAAAACTTGTTATACAATTACTTACTCGAGACGAAAAAGAAGAAAATAAATAAAGCCTTGTGAAAAGTTTCGTCAGACGGACGCCTACAGCCTACAGCCTATAGCTATACCTGACTGCCGTCCAACTAAGCCGCCCGTCTGTACTCTTAGGTTACGAGTAAAGTCGTGCAATTAACACTTTAGAACCTTGTCAGCTTCACCTTTTCTAGCCTGATTTATGAGAAATTGCCTATTTTCACTTTGATAAGGTACTGAAGTGCATATTGCAAAAAGATCGGTGGTAACGGAGCGGACGCCAGCCTCACATACGGGAGTTTGTGGGTTCGAATCCGCCATGTATGGCATCCCTCTTCTACTTGTGTTTTCATGTTTGGTAAAATAGATATATTAGCAATATGGGTGAAATAACCGCTCAGACCCTGTAGTGCCTAGGACAGAATTTTTAGTTTGTAATCCCCACTTCTCTCGATAGTGAAAAAATGTTTAGTACCTATAAAAAAACAGACCACAGAAACGTAATATTTCCTCACACTTGTAAAATAAACGCATTTAGTCCAATCTTATACTGTACTGCAATATTGACATCAAGATTAGACGAGAAGTCAAATAGTACGCCCTCAGTATCCCAACACGATAAATACTATTTGCTATTGACATTGTACGATTAGCAAATTTCTTTGATGCTTCAAAAGTTACTGTTTTTTATATGAAGTTGAATAATCCTTGAAGACCGTTTCTGTGACCGTCCTTTCTGCATTGACATTTAAATCACCTTCGATTATGAGTACACGCTTGAAACTCAAAACCTTGAGTCTCCCTAACGATTATTGCAGTTCTAGACTCTGAATATTATGTAAATATCAAAACGTAAACGTAAAACCTTTAACATAATTGCCTAACAAGAATCCCCAACACCCAAACCCATCAAAACAAACGATAAATCACTGCTAAAGAACTCACCTTTTACTCCAGTTTCCGATCTCCGCGTAGCGTCTACCGTTGGCGCATCCGCTCCTCCTCACTTCATTTCCTTTAGAACTCTGAACAGTGTTCCCGTTCGGCGTTAATGTTCCGTTCGGCAAGCTGTGCGCGTTGTTATTCCTCTCCCGGTTGCGAGGGAAGGTTCCGGTGCCGGATCTGAAAGTCGCGAGTTGCGGCTGATCCGATTGCGGGGAGCTGAACTGCTGGAGAGGTACCGTCACGTTGCCGCTCCAACTCTTCCTGTTGACCGCGAACGTCTTGAAGGTCCCGTTTCCGTTTGTGGGCGAGGGCGTCGCACCACAGTAGCTGCTTCTGTTGTGGCTGTTCTTTATGAATGCGCTGTTCTGCAGTGTCACTTGAGGCGTGATCGGCACTAAAGGCGACGCCTGGTCTATGGACATCGTACCTTCTGTCTGTCCCGTAACGCTATCTACATTTTTGTCTGGAAAGAAAGGGATAGTGTTACTGGCAAAAGTAGTAATATGACATCTACAGAGTTGTCTGAAAGGCGATATATACGAGTAAAATCGACTACCTCGATGTTCTAACGGTTAACACGCTTGACTATCGAAACAGAGGTCACGGATTGGTTCCCAGTGAACACCGCCGTCCTAAATTAGTACAAATGGCCTCAGTCTGGGTGTTGTTCCACGTTCGTAATGTCCTTGCATGGTTACCATAGCACAGGGTATCCTAGCTTGGAACCAGATCAAGCGGTTATGTTGTGTGGAAGTCAAATCAAATCAGACCTAAATATCTGCCTTTTTAACAGATGAAATAGCTACAAGCGCTCAAGTGTTTGATTGTTGTCAAGAAGATGACGCTCAAATCTGCCGACGGAACAGAATGCGATCCAATGAAGAGAATATCGGACAATAGGGTTCAATTTAGGTTAATGGACTTACGCATTTGGACCGAGGCAACTCCGTTATTTGTTAACGAAGCCACTTAGCAAGACAATCAAGGAAACGAAGTTAATATTTAATGCTGATTCCTGTTATACTGTGTTGCGGCAACAAGTTAGACGCTTATTGTGACCGTAGTCAATATTATTTTATAAAGGAATTTATTACAAGATGAAAATGACAAAATTTTGGTCATACCCTCAGCCCATGATGGTATGACGAAAATACCCGTAACGTGTATGCAGGCTGCGGTTTATGGATATTGATGAAGCGAAAGAGTTATATCGTGGCAAGTGGCAATGGTCTCGTTATCAACCTTTGTATGTCCCCACTGCTGAGGCACGGGTCTCTTCCTGCATCGCAGAAAGGTTAGGCCATACTCCAGGCCAAGTCCGGGTTGGTGGAGGATTGTAAGACAGTGACAGGCCTTACTGTCAGAAGTTATCAAGCCACCCATAGGGCCTCTGACATGGCTTAACGACTGTCATTATATGACAGCCGGCACCAACGGTTTAACGTGCCTTGCGAAGTACGGAAGCGCTAGGAAAACTGCTACTAGCGGTAGGCGCGGGACGGTCACCCATCCTGTACCTGACCGTACCTGTTGTTGCTTAACTCAAGGGATTGATTCCAATCACTCGGTTCGCCTAGGCCACGAGCAGATCTGTCTACTATTGCAGAATACAGAAGTGAATAATGTACTGGATTCGGGCTCTCAACATACACAAATATGTACAGCCTTCACTCGTATAAATGAATTCTCCTTCCATACCGTAGAATTACCATTCCGATGAAATGGTTTAACCTTGAACTACTTAGATAATTAGAATGCGGTTCATTGGAGCCTCACCTAACCTACTGATCTAAATAAAATACTTCCCTTGAAATGTGTGTTAAAACGTTACTTTTGTAAGTTTTCTGCATTCACCTTAACAATTTGTAAATAAAATAACTTTAGTTCATACTTGACAATTCAATTTCAGATGTTAAATCAGAAAAAGTTCAGACTTAAAAGATTAAGGTCTGACCTGAAAACCACTGCTAACTTTGGAGAGTGCAAAGAGCACAATAGTAGAAACATCTAGAGCACATCAACCTTAATGTGCTGTTGGCTGTACTAGACCCCAAACATCCGAATACGATGGTTAAATAATACGTTGCATAAGCGACGCCAATCACTTAGCTTTGCTAGTTACGCAAGTGCCAAAGTTTTTAAGTAAAGAGTCGCAGACTACCTATTTTTTTTGGTTCTCAGCAACAAAGGGACTGTTTCAATAACAATCGTTGTAGATTTCCACAGTTTGGTAAATGGGTAATTATTGGCGAGTGAAGTAAGTAAACAGAGTGCACAGGTTTACATTGACCGAGAAGGTTATACTAATGTTAAACATAATGATATAACTCTCAGTCAATGTAAATCCCGTAGGGTGGCAACGAACTGGTGGGAATGAAGGGCCAGTTTTGGAATTGTGGGAACGAACTGGTGGGAATTAAGAACCAGTTTCTGAATTGAAAATTTTGCTAAGGAAAGAGTAAACTTCAGTTCTTCCTCTTCGAATCTCCTAGAAAAGAGCGTAACAAAACGTTACGTAAGTACTTATTTCCTTAGTGAAATTATCAATTCAGTAACCGGCTCTTTATCTTGGAAAGCAAAAAATTCTTCTTCTTCACGCTTTATTAGTCCACTGCTGGACATAGCCCTCCCCTAAAAAGCGCCACGTTGTGTTATCATAGGGGTAATGCCTATAATCCCCACGCTGGGCATGCGGGTTGGGGATCGCAGTTCGGTGGAATTGTACTGCAGGGGGCGCTGCTGCCCACCCTCTAAGCCGACACCACACAGCAAAAATTTATAGTTGACCAGAATCAGTTTGTCCTCTTTTCGTGGCATTAATGTTTAGTTCTAATCAGTCACCATCGTTAGTCTCTGTGATGTGTCCAATGTTAGTGTCCCTAACTCTCTCAAAGCTTGATATATATTCTAACTTCAGTTACAAATGTATATCACTAATAATTTAGTAGGATTGGAATACATGGAACTAGATATTTCAGACAATATTTCATAATAATCCTGTCTTACCAATTTCTACTGCGTTTATTTAAAATGTTGATACAGCATAGACGTCATTAGTTTATGTGGATTTCATTAGACTCGATCCAAAAAAGTAAAATGAAATAATTAAGGATGAAAGTAGGGACAAACACAGAATGTTGTCAATTTAATTTGGAGCACATCCACTTAGAAAGAATATACCTAATGCAGTTTTATAAGCGGAAAATGTAGATGGAAAATGAACGTTTTAACGTTAAGATTTCCGCACTTATCCTCTTAGGGCTGTAAGATTAATTCAACTTACCTATATTTTTCTAGAAATTCAGTAGTGATATGATTACATTCCAGCGGCCTGTTTCACAGAACTACAATTGCAATCCGTGGTTTACTATGGCAATTCGATTTACATTGTACTGGAACGGTTAGCCAGAGACCGCGGGTTCGAGACCCGGCATGGGGGGATTTTTTAGCCTCTAAAATAGGTTTTTAAAATTGCAAAGTCGATTAAAAAGTAGGTAAACTCGACACTGAAAGCGGCGGTAGCCCTGTGGGTAGAACAATGGACTCGGAAGCGAGAGATCCAGAGTCGATTCCCAGTGCAGGCATGTACCAATGACTTTGTTTTCTAACTTATGTACATTTGTGAAGTTATAGTGGCAATACCACTCGCTAACGGTAAAGGAAAACATCGTGAGGATACCTGTGTGTGAGTTGTTCAAATACCTCAGAGCTTGAAATTGCAAACAAGATGGAAAGGATTTCTCGTATTAAATAATCTCATAAATAATTCGTTCCAAGAAATTGAGTCATGTGAGCCTTCAAAACATCTTTTTATAACGAATCATGTTGGAAAGATCGCGTGCCGAGAAATGTGTACACGAACATCTGTCTCGAAGGTGTACGCACACAGGTGAGAGCCACGCGCGGTCCTTTTTAGACTTGAATTAGCCACTAAGAACATAGACCACCCTTTATAACATAAAAATGAATCGCTGAATGTGTTGGTAAGCGCAAATCTCGAGAGCAGCTGAATCGATTTCGCTAATTCTTTATTTAGAATAATCCTTGAAGTACGAGGATGGTTCTTAAGGAGAGAAAAAAAGATTAAAAAACCGACTGTTCACCGATCTGTCACCGAACCGACCTGAATAGATAACTTGGTGGCGCTGTAGATATTTCTGATATTATAGCATTTAAAGAGCAATTTGGAACACAATATTTTTTTATAAAAATGAATCCCTGGATGTGTTGGTAAGCGCAAATCTTGAGAGCAGCTGAACCAATTTCGCCAATTCTTTTTTTAGAATATTCCTTGAAGTACGAGGATGGTACTTAGGGAGAGTAAAAAAAATTAAAGAACCGACTGTTCACTGATCTGTCACCGAACCGACCTGAATATATAACTTGGTGGTGCTGTAGATATTTCTGACATTATAGCATTTAAAGAGCAATTTGGAACACAATATTTTTTTGTGTCAATAATGTCGAAAAAGGCGGGCAGAAGCTGTCCGGGGACTGTCACTGTAACGACAGGTAAGATAATAAGATAAGATAGATAAGATAATAGTTTATTTTTCTGTCCACAAATTACATTCGTATAAAAAATAACATTGGATAAATGCAGCAGACAATATAGCAGATAGTACTATTTGTGGAAAGACTGGAGCCTAAACTAGATCAAAAGATCTGTATCTTAGGTTTCCAGGCCTCCCGGTCTACAAAAGAACGGTATCATATTCGACGCGTCATCAGCATAAGGTATACAATATTAAACGTTTGTATCAAAAATGACAGATGTTTGTAAAACTTATATAAAAAAGTAAGATGTACTCGTATGTATGTAAGTGTGTGTGTATGTGTGTGTCTGCTCAGCCCTACGACCGGAGTCTTGGGTTCGGGTTTCAGCCACTGAGCAGAGGGTGTGTGAGAGGTGTGAAGTGTATATTTGTGAATGAGGGCAGTGGTGTGTGTGGTAGGTAGGTACTAGGAAGCACAACAGAAGGTGAGAAGTAGAATGAGCCAGTATTAGACATCAATTTCAAAAAGGTTTTCGGTTTGATCATAAGAAAGACTGTTTAAGTATGCTGTTAATTTCTGTTTCAGTTCATATTTGTTAAGATGAAATATATTTAGGCTCTTGTTTAGTGTGTTGTACATTCTACCTGCACGAAAACAGTAAAATCGTTGTGCGAAAGACGTTTTCACTGGCTTACTTTCACAAACAGTGTAAAATCTTCTGACATTGCTATTTTTCACACGATTTTGATTGTTGGTAAGAGAATGTTTATGAATTACAGTACCCAGAATGTAAAGTTGTCTGACCGTTAAGACCTTGGTTTCAGCGTATAAACTCGCTGTTCGATAAAGTCTGGGTTTGTGTTGATATATAACCTTAAGGAGCATTCTCTGAGCCCTTTCTAGTTTCATCAGAGTGGTTTTTGGAGCTCCACCCCAGTTCCTAATACCGTAGGTAAGAATAGATTGACCTAGTGATAAATAGACCATTTTTATCACGTCTACGTCAGCAACATGTCGAAGATGTTTAAAGAGGTAGGACAACTTGTAACGGTGCAAACCTCTTCACACCATTTTTATTTCTTTTTCCATCTATCATTTTCAAATATTTAAATTATGTACGTCACACATTCTTCGATTTCCCTGATTTTTAATCCACTACTACTTTACGCTTTGACTAGATCTGACTTTTTACCTGCTTATCCGTTTTTATCCAGTTTTTTCTGTTTTATTAAAATATTATACTAAATCTGCAAATAAAACCACACCTGAAGTCGTTCCAGAGTTTATTTATTATTATAAATATATACAACGTTCCAAACTTTCTTATTTTTTGGGACAACGAGTGAATGTGTTCTTTAAAGGAGAGATTTTTGTCAATAATTATACCTAAATATTTAATGTTGACCGTTTCACCAATATACGGACATTGACAAGGAAATCCTAGATTAAAACTACATTTGTGAGCTATAAGGGGTTTTAGAAGTGACGTATTTGCATTGTTTTTTATTGTGTAAATGATATATTTTGTTTTATCCTCATTTAACGTGAGATAGTTTAGAGCAAGCCAATGACACACGTAAGTGAATCCCATCTGCGACACCTCGTGAAGTTCTTCTTGGCTATGAGCATGAAAAGTTAAGGAGGTATCATCAGCATAAGCAGTTATTTTGTAATTTTTTAAATTAAGTTTATACAATGACATGTCATTTAAATAACAGAGGAAAAGTGTCGGTGCTAATATGCTACCTGCGGGACTCCGTGTGTTATGGGGAGTTCATTGCTTTTAACATCACCGATTTTAACCAATTGATATCTGTCTGTTAAATAACTTTGAAACAGATCGAGTGGTGTACCCCTGACACTCATATTTCCCAACTTTTGAATTAAACGAGAGATAGACACTGTATCAAACGCTTTTGCAAGGTCTAAGTAGATGGTGAGACATTTTTCACGGCTATCTAACTTTTTGACAACAAATTCAACTAGTTCGTGCACAGCGTCGTCGGTTGAGAGTCCAGCACGAAAACCAAATTGGGAAGGAGATAATAGATGGAACTCTTCAAGATAAGTTGTCAGTCTAGAATTTAAGATACGCTCAAATATCTTTGAAACAGATGTAAGTATCGAAATGGGCCGATAATTGTTCACACATGATCTGTCTCCCGTCTTATGGATAGGATGGACTATGGATTTTTTCAAAACTCCAGGAAAAACACCACTGTCCATACAAAGTGTTTATCAAAAAGCTAAGCACAGGTGCAATCTTCTGGGAGATACATTTAAGTGCTTTAGCTGTGATAATATCCCATCCCGCGGAGCAGTCACTTTTCAAATTATTTATTACTCTTTGCACTTCATCACAGTCAGTTGGTAAAAGAACAAAGGAGTTTATAGTACTTTTATTATTACACACAGAGACTGGCAAGGAAGGCAAGTTCACTTCAATTTTTTCAGCTAAGGTCTCTCCCATCTTGGCGAAAAAAGTATTTATTGAATCTATAGTCACAGAGGAATCTCTCGATTCAAGGAGCTCCTGAGGAATAGAGTTTTCTCTTTTGGTGTTTGTTAAAGTTTTGATTGAATCCCAAAGTTTTTTAGAGTTACCCTTTGCTTCCGATAATTGGTCTCTTTCATATTGCCTTTTCAGCTTTTTCAGAAGATTATTACAAAAGTTTCTATATCTCTTATACGCTGTTTTTAAAATTTCATTATCATTTTCCACTCTCAATCTTTTATGCATCCTATCCCTATTTTTAATACAGCGCAGAAGCCCTTCTGTGATCCATGGTTTAAGTGTTATCCTACTTCTAGGTAATCTAACGGTAATAGTGTTATTAGTTATTAATGTAGCTAATGTTTCTAAAAATAAATGCATTGCAATGTCGGGGTTGTTTTCTTTATAAATGTGCTCAAAATTGTCTACATTGCAAGTTGCATTTATAGTCTCATAATTAATTTTATTATAAGTTTTAATTTTTGTAAGGGTTTGTTTTATTTTAGCGTTATTTAAACTTAGTAATGTGGCCAGATGATCAGTTACAGAGGTATTCAGGGTAAAACTATACCCATTTAACTTTGATTTTAAAATAATATGGTCTAAGCAGTTGTTGGCTCTTGTAGGAGTGTAGCTAGCAGGCATAAGACCGTGAAAAGATAATATATCTAAGTATGTAGCAGTCGTTGAACTTGCATCTAGTATATTTATATTAACGTCACCCATTATGATTATGTTTTTTATGGCGGAGTGTTTCAAAAGTAAGGCGTCCAGCGATTCAAGAAACTTATCCGGACTAACAAAGCTTGGAGGTCTGTCGATGGCTATCAACAGAGTGTCATTGTTAACGTGGGCGGTCAAGCAGTTTGCATCTGTCAGGTTAGGTTCCTGTATTACACAATGTATCAGTTTTTTTATATATATCACCACGCCATCATTCTGGTTATAAATTATGTTTGTTTTAAATGAGTTGTAGCCTTTAATTTGCGGCAACTTATCTATAGAAGAAAGCCAGCATTCAGATAGTACTATGATATCACAATCAAAACCCAGACTAGTTAGTAGTATAAGTAAACTTTCATAATTACAGTTTAGACACGATAAATCACTTTATCGTGACACGGTGTCACGATAAAGTGAAAAAAACTTTATATGCGTGGTATTTAAATCACGTGCAGTGCATACTCGTGAAACATACAATTATTATTAATAAAGAAGAAAAAAATATACTTATGTTTATAACTTTGTATATAGGGGGTTTCCTCACAATGTTTTCCATCACGCATGTGGTGGTAACTTTGAAATTAAACAAAGTCATCGTGAGGAAACCCGCGGCTTGGTTGGCTCCGTGGCTCCGCACATATTGACTAGTCTTTCCTGTGGGCTAAGCCAACTAAGCTGTCAAGATGGTATAGGTGCTGGGCAAGCGTACTCCGTCTAAAACAATGTCCTAGGCACTGCAGCGTCCGAGTGGTCACTTCACCTATGTACGACTAGTGTGAGTGATGGTGCCACTGGACGCTGTATAAATCAATCATCTCATTACGTAGATGCCGAGGCCTTTTTATATATGGTGTAATCTCAGAAGAACCTTAGCTAGAGTTCCGGTGCATCACTTTTGAATCTTTTTCGCTTGCAGCTTGCACGTGACAATCTTAGCTGGTTCCGCTCCCTGTGCTTTGTTTATTTTTTGTCAACCTCCAAAAAGCATTTGTCTTATGAACGAACACTGTTCTTGTGCATCTGATCTTAGGAGAAAACAAACATTAAGGTGATCCACGGCTATCCTGACTGATGGAACTTAGCCAATTTCAAAAATTCGTTCATCAGTATTACAGTATTTAACATGGTCAGGGGGATGAAATTAGAAATCCAAAATGAAAATCTTATTTTAACATAAAGAATTTACATTCTGTTTGTTGAGTGTTATATACAAGGTTATCCGCTGTCGTCGGGACGAGTTGTAGTAGAGAAAAACGCAGCAAAATAAAACACTATTTTTTCTAGATTTAGAGGTACTGATGGCAGTCTAATTGTTTTGTGGTGTGTACGACAAATAAAATTCTTATCATATCTTATCTTGTCCTACATGGGAATTCTATTACACGCTGTATGAAATCTCCCTAAGCCGTTACAAAGTGCCCATAGTAAATTATAAACAGTCGCACGTGTCAGCTGTACAGCGGGTCTTCAACGTTCCAACTCTATAACGGGCATCAAAGATAAACTTTTACCTCAACGTGACTTGACTCATTATTGCTAATCGAAAAAATTACACTCACCTTCAATTCACAAAGGTCAAGAGAACAAAAAGGGTGTTGCATGTTGTATACAAAATAACTTTGTATCTATATGTAGTCGATAACACGGTGCAGGCATGAACTCGCGTTATTTAAAAAAAATTTTTACAACTTGCTAAAAATTGGCAATTTCAGGCGCCGAGGTAGTTGAAAACTTGGGACACACAAGTTTCCTCACTATGTTTCCTTTACCGTTAGCGATTGGTATGGTTACTGTATCTTTACAAATGTACTTTGGTATGGTTACTGTAACTTTAAAAATGTACTTTGGTATTGCTACTGTAACTTTCAAATCTACAAACCCCGATTGAAAAGCCGGTGCTTTACCGCTCCGCTAACACTTCTCTTTGACTTAGCTGGACAGATTACACGATCTTTAATTTGCTAGTCGCAGTCTAGTTAAGTCGAGGTCTAGACCGGAGACCTAGATGGAGAGATGATCTCGAGCAACATCTACCAGAGTGGTCTGAGGTGGCCCAGGACCGAAAACTCTGGACTGAATTGCCCAACAGTGGGACAGACACATTGATGCTATGTAAAAACAATCCAGTTGGTGCCGGCTGCCCTCGATAAATGGCAGTCGTTAAGCCAAGTCAGAGGCCTTAGGGCGGCTTGAAAACTTCTGACAGTAAGACCAGCTACAAATCTTGCAAGCCTCCACCAATCCGGACATGGCCTCTGTGGTGGAGTATGACCTATACCTTCCTTAGGGAAGAGACCCGTGCCCCTCGATGAGGACATAATGGGTTAATAATGATGATGATGAAAAACAATTGAACAATAGTTTCTTTTTTATGTCGCCTATAAACGTCCCACTGCAGGGCAAAACACTTCTCTCAGAGAGAGAGAGTATGGGCTTAATTAGCGGTTGGAATTGCCAATCCGCCCACTGCATTCCAACCGCTGGGGAACAGCTCAGACAGTTAGGTTTCCGCGGGATGTTTACCTTCACAGTTTCCGATCGGTATTGCCAATATAACTTCAATTTAACTTCTTCTAAGAAATGTACATAACTTAGAAAACAAAGTCATTAGTACATCCCCGCACTGGAAATCGAATCTGGGTCCTTCGCTTCAAAGTTCTGCCCACTGGGCTACCGTCGCCTACCGCCAATTTTTTCTCAAACTGCACTCGTTAGCCCGCAGTCAAACCGAAAGGTCAAACCCACATTACGACTGCGTCTTCCGAATCGTGTACTCTATACATTATTGAGGAAATTAAGGTCTGGTCGAGTTTTGAATGTATGCGTACATTCAAAACTCGACCAGACCTCAATTTCCTCAATAATGTATAGAGTACACGATTCGGATTCAAACCTTTTTTTCCTTAATCTGGAATTCAACGATGGAAATTACGAAGAAACAAAACAAAAAAGTTCGACTGAAGTTCTAATTGAGTATTTACCTTGAAGGTACGGTCAACAACACAGTACACTGACAATTTGAATTTAATACTTTTAGTATATCTGAGTGTAGACAGAATTTGTTATCGCCTAATGGCCAGACTTAGACCCCGTGATAGAGTATGGCCTAACCTTCCTGAGTTCCTGCCATGCAGGAAGATACCCATGCTCCAACAATGTGGACGTACAAGGGTTGATATCGAAGGGCCAGTTTCTGAATTGAAAATTTAGCTAAGTAATAAGTTAACTATAGTGCTGTCTCTTCGAATTTCTAAGAAAAGAGCATCACAAAACCTTACTTAAGTAAATGACTTAGTGAACGCTGTAATCATCCACTCGCTGGAGTATTTAGAACAATACTCTCTGTATTACGTCCAGGCAGCAACATTTCGCTGAAGTAATTTGCATCACTTGCAGCCCCGAGTACCTACTTTGCAGTTAGGTTTTACATCGGAATGATATCGCTGTACCCACATTATTTTAAATAAAAAAGCCTAGGCTCTAACGTCTAGAACGTAAAGGTTAATCAGCTGTGCCGTTGACTGTACGTGGAAGGCTGGTAGAGATAAAAAATGTACCACGTTACGCATGCCAAATAGGACATTAGTAACAGCAAAAAACTCATAGCAGTCTCAAGGATACTAATGGCGTTCCTTTTTAGGGTTACACGAACCACCGAGAAACCCTCGTAAAAAGCTCTTTAATCCGTACAAAACAAGACGTCCCGTGATGTAAAAAAACCGTTGGTAAAAATTGTTAAGACATGGAATGTAATGACTATCTAGTTGGTCTTATCCAAGTTGGACAGAAAGAGATCATTTTCAGTGATAAGGCCGACGTCTGTACTCTTAGGTTAAGAAATATCTGTGTAACTTCCATTTTTATGTACGATATAGTATTCTCTACCTATCTATGTAAAGTATACGTATATACTGGTCAAAGGCCGTCAATAATTAAAATGCAACAAAAGGATAAATGACAGGATCAATACCAATTGAGTATTATTGGATACTTCTCTACAATAATTATAGCCATCAATTCAACTTTCAAACACCTAAACATTTTTTGTGCTATAACACCACATTGTATGACTCGTTCTTTGCCGATTTTTTCTACAGGATATCGCTGCTCTATTACACAAGGCATTTATTGTATTTTTTTGCTATCGCAGTACGAACTTGTGAAACGTTTCTTGTTATTTAAAATCGACGCTCGTAAGCCGCTTCAAAGCAATTTTATTTGCAACTGAGACGGCGATCTAAGGTCATTACATCAATTTAAGTTGCTAGAGCAGTCTTATGGCAACTAATAGTATGGGAACTTCTGTGCAATATAATATTGAGGACTGTCTAGGAGGGGCCTTACTTCATTCCGAAAATTCTTTGTTCGACATACCATACCGTTTAACCGTCGCATTAAAAAGCATCGCAGTGAAGTTTTCGATGTAACGAGGCATCGAACAACAAGCAGTCGGTGTATAAACCATCGATTGAATAAGGCGTCGAACAATGAATCTTTCGAAGTATCATTCATAGGTGAACCGTATTTCGAACAAAGAATTTTCGGAATAAATTAGGGAACCCGTCTAGAAGACTCAGTCGTTTGCAATAAACAACACAAGGCACGGAAACCGTTTCCTAGGTTCAATGATAATATCAACCCTTTGTATGTCCCCACTGCTGGAGCACGGGTTTTTTCCTTTAACACAAGATGTGCAAGTCTGGGTTGGTGGAGCATTGTAAGACAGTGGCGGCTCTTAATGTCAGAAGTTATCAAGCCGCTCATAAGGCCTCTGACATGGCTTAACGACTGCCATTACATGACACCCGGCACCAACGACTAAACGTGCCTTGCAAAGCACGGAAGCAGTCGGAAAAATGCCACTAGGGGTAGTCACGGGATGGTCAGCTGATCGCGCCTACTGTTGCTTAACCTTAGTGATTGATTCCAATCACACGGTTCTTATTAAGTATTTTTCAATAAGTAAAATTCGCAACAAAATTGATAAATTATTTTCATGCATTATTAACTTAGGTGATTCCGGTTTTACTAACATGATTTTTTGTCGGTAGCGTTCAACCCGGTTTGATAATTAAGTTTTCAATTTTCATCGAAATTGAGAGTCGACTATTTTTATTTTTAATGCACTAACCCGTGCTAAGGACAAATTTAAAAACCTATTTAGAGGCTGAAAATTTCACCCATGCCTCTGGCTATCCGTATCTGGCACGGATAGTCAGAGGTTGCGGGTTCGAATCCCGGCATGGGTGAAATTTTTAGCCTCTAAATAGGTTTTTGAAATTGAGAGTGATAAAAATTTTAATATTGCTTATTGGATGTCGTTTTCTTTGTGGATAGGGGATAGTGGGGGAAACGCGAAGTCGGGTAATCCTAAATTCAATGGTTCTTATGTGTTCGGAAGATAAAACCATATTTTACTTCTTAATGATTCGCGATACTCATACATAAATATATATTAAACGCGTCAAATCGCGATTATTTATTAGGTAAAACGTAATAACCTTATTTCCCGACGTTTCGGCAGCGTTACAGTTGCCGTGGTCTCGGAGTTTAATATATAACTACATATTTTACTTGCCGGGATCTCGGAGATCACGCCACTACTAGTACCAGTCAACAAAACAGGAGACGCAGACGTGTGTACTTGTCAAGGTATAAATATTTCTATATTTTGTATATTTTTGATGTAGTTTTTTTGGTAATTTTAAGTTAGTGTTGCTATATTTCTATCTACAATAGTAATTTCATTTTTACATAGTGAAATACTCACATATTAATCAGCTAAATGACAGTGACGGAATCGGCAAAAAAAATAACCAAATGATTTTTTTCTGCACAAATATTTTTTGCTCTATTGCGTTGTTCGAAAAATGTGGTGTAGAAAAATGTTATCCTATAACCTGCGACGTATTTTTTAGATTGGGTTCGTACACTTGCCATCTGCTCAGCAGAATGAATGCTGAGTCAAAGGTGTCATTCACTGAACAAATCATAAGTACACAATGTAATACGTTACCTAACTTGACCAATCATGATTTTGAAGGAACATAGAAAGAAAAAGCTTACAAAAAGCATTTCTGCAACTACCTAAGTATCTATTACACAACTAAAATTGCTTAACAAAAAGTTGCACATATTCAAGCTAACCCACATTCGCTCTATTAGTTAACAGTCATCATATTTTTCGAGAAAAAGATTTTACTCCAACTAAAAACCAACTTTTTTATTAATATTGACCGACCAACGGATTCTGAATTGAGCATTTAGCTAAATAATAGGCATTGAAGGTCGATTAAATATCTTAAAAAAAACCGGCCAAGTGCGAGTCAGACTCGCGCACCGAGGGTTCCGTACAAACCTGTATTATAGACCTGAGTATTTGGTATGAATTTCAATTTAATACCTCTACGCGTTTATGAGGAAATGGGTAGGAAGTTTAAAATTATTAAAAAAAAATATATTATGAGATGTAACTAAAAATTTATGGTTTTCGTAATTTTTCCTTTATCTATGCTATAAGACGTTGCTTCATACCAAATTTCAAGATTCTGAGTTCACGGGAAGCACCCTGTAGGTTTTGATTCCCTTGCAAGTGTCGAAAATTTGCGGCATAAACGGCTGTATCTTTTGATTGCGTTGGCTTAGAAGTTTGATTTTTTCACAGCTTCAAGGGACAGTAGACCTGAGTAATTGATATAAATTTCAGCTTCATACCTCCACGCGTTCCTGAGAAAAAGGGTCTTAACAGACGGACGGACGGACGGACAGACGGACAACAAAGTGATCCTATAAGGGTTCCGTTTTTTCCTTTTGAGGTACGGAACCCTAAAAACAAGGTAGACGTATACTTTTTTAGGGTTCCGTGGTCAACAGTCAACCGTTAGCCTGTCTGTTTGTCTGTCCGTGGCTTAGCACAGAGATGACAAGTACTTGAAAACTGAAATTATATTTGGTCGGTTACTCCGACCAAATATAATATATTTGGTTCGGTTACTCCGAAATATAATATATTTGGTCGGAGTAACCGACTACTAAATGGTGGGAGAAAATCTTAAAATAGGTTTTTAGAGTACTATTTTAATCAGTATAAATTTTTTTTTTGTGCTATAAGCGTCCCACTGCAGGGCACTTACCCAAATTTGTTTTTTTCTGGCCTATTACCATAGTGAAAAATATGATTGGATTAGCCGCTTAAACATATTGTGAGTGTAGGAAAACCATTATATTTGAATTGGGGATCCGTTTGAGAAATATTTTATATGTTTGAATAAAAAGCGTCAAGATAAATATAACATCTTTTAGGTTTGCTCTGATTGGGAGTCTTTTTACTTTTGTTTATTTAAAGAGTTGTTCAAGTGGTTTTACTAGGAACTGACAGCTCGTAGGATCTCAGTTGATAATGTACTTATAGGCATGACATAATTCCGGTTTCGTGGACTGATTAACATTAAAAAATTATTAAAGCAGCCCAAATCGAAGTAATTAACCCAGACTCTCAAAACTAATTATTAAAAAATATATATTCAGGACAATGACTGTGTCATGTCAACTTTTACTAACGGAATGCTTCAAAATCGCAAAACAAATCAACAGCTATTCCATAAAGTTACCACCTGAGGCAGGAGCGGGTGGAATGAAAATAGGTGCTTTTCCCGAAGCCGAAGCTTTTGCACTAAAAATTCGGCCCAAGGGCAGCACCTAAGATTGCATAATTATTGACATTCAACAAACAAAATACAGATGCAAGTTGAAAACTTTTGACTTCTTGATTAAAATGTATGAGTATGAAAAGGCTGACAAATCTTTGGCAATCTCAAAGTTTTCCTCGTTATAAAAGTTACTTGTATTGGGTATGGGCCCTGTTTTTGAATGTATACGAGGTATACGAGGATTTTGTAACACCGTGTTGAAGCGGTATAGTAACGATGGGGTCGGCTTAACAATGTTAAGACATTGAAATTCACCTCATGTTGTGTAAGCAAAGCAAACAGGGACTCAGTTGGCACGGGTTGCAGACACCAATGTTGGTATTAATGACCGTTACACGAATACAGACGAAGCCAAACATTATTCCCACAATGTTTTCTTCATTGTTCAGATAGATACATAATGTAGAACTTGCAACCAATTTGTTTAAACCATTTGGAAATGGTTAAAAATTAGTGAAAATCAATCGGGCAAGAACTATGTTTTAAATTAATGCATGAAGATTTTATCAATATGAGAATTAGATACCTTGCGTAAAAATGTTGTGCGAGTCTACAAACCTACAATAATGGAATAAATAAAAAAATCTATTATTTAATATTTTCCTCCAAGAGTATCATTTTTTTAGACCTTTGTTACAACGAATAAATATTTTCATATCTTTTAGTTTATATGTCACTCAAATCTTAGTTCGAGGCAACTTTCTCAATACCGCAAGGTATCGTGTTAAAATGATTGTCAAATATTAAGGCTCACGGTCTCCGGAAATCATAAAATACTCAAGAGTCCGAGTTAATACAATCAAAATATACGACTATTTATTTGCGTCACTCTTTTCATACAATCAAAATCACTATAAAAAATTATTGATCATTATCGGTCCTAGAATAATGAAATTTGGCAAAAAGAAGATTCAGAAAAGACATTTTATGATTGCAAACTTAGTTTTGCAGCTAGGCTGTTTGGTGGTTAGTTGAAATTTACTGCAAAGTTAACGAGTAATAGGCATGCTACACTGCGCGTGGTCCGATACGCTCATGCCCGGTTTTTATTATCCTCTCACGGAAGAAGAGGTTGCATAATACGAGTATATTTAAAAAAAATATCGGTAGCTGCACATTTATACAAGTGGCTTCAGTCTGGGTGTATTTTCATGTTAGTGACGTCTTTGCACGCTTACCATAGTACAGGATATCCTTGTTTGGGACCAGGTCAAATGAATGTTTTGTGTGGAGATGGGTTATTAGGTTATAATTAAGAAATAGGCGTATGATTAAGATGGAAAATAAATGAGACGCTTCTTTGTGAAGAATATTCTATAAAATATCTAGTACTACTAGGGAGAATTTACAGTGTCACTCACTGAGTTACAGTAATCACAAAGCGTTCCTCCGAAAAACATCTCTCAAACCGCATGATTACGCGACAATCATAATGGTGGCAACACTTTCGTACGACTCTAGTTTCTTGCATGAAGGTGTTAGTGGGACTGATTTCTATTGGAACTCTACTTTTGCTAGAACTATTCACGCTAAGTTCTAATTAGATCTTTTTTGAGGACCAGAAATCAGTTCACACGTGGTAAAAGTAAAAGCGATACTGAAATAAAAAACATGAATCATTATCATTGACTAAGCTTCTTGATATCGGTAGAAATACATTAAATATGGGGACAGTCTTTGCTTAGTGTTAGAGACTTTCCGGAAAAAATATTAATCATCCGAGTCCAAAAATATAGATTATTTAATGACAAAGAGCTCGTTCGTCGTTGTATTTTTTTGAACATATTTTGCTAAGACGCTGTATTATATATATATATATATATATATATATATATATATATATATATATATATATATATATATATATATATATATATATATATATATATATATATATCTGTCCTACTTAGGACAGATTTCGAAAAGTTACCATGAATCTCAAGTTCAGCAGTAACGACTATGTACTATGTATGTGATTTAAGAAACTATGGTTGTATTCTTTTTTCTGGCTGTCCAATAAAGTGTTCTCTATCTCTATCTACATATCTATCTAATAAGTAAGTGTATGGTTTCTCAACAAGAATTCTGAAAGGAATTAAGTATATCAGCCTTCTAAAAAAGTTTATGAAACCACTCTATTGCAGACGATCTTAACAAATGAACCAAATGTTTGAAATATTAGCAGACACAAGCGATGAAGCAGAATAATCCCATAATAGTCACCCTCCATGTTGAGATCAGAGAGGATAAAACAATATAAATGTGAACCACAGCAGGAGACCGATTGATTTCTCCATAGGGGTCCTTATTCTATCGTTCAATATTAGTTAGCGACAGAGATTTAGTAGAGCTAAAGGATGTCAAATAGTTACAAGAAGGCGTAAATAAATTGTAACGGGTTTACTAAAACGAGTCTCCAAAAAGTGGGTCAAGAGGACCGCGTGGAACATGACGAATCACTTCCATCACTCTTTGACACAGCTCTGTAAGTGGGAGGCGCGGAGATAAGGGAATTTAGACTTAGGGCGCCTTTGAAGTTGAAGCCCCTATTGATTAATGAATTTCGTAATGTTAAAACGGAGGGTGCTGCAGAAATAAAAGTCCCAAATGCGACGAGGAATATTTCAAATATTTTTTGCAAATAAACTTCGCTTTTAGAGCTGAACGCAGAAAGTTAATTTCTAGACGTTTTTGGCATCTGAAACTAAATTAAATCGTAGGGACCAACGTCGTTAATGATATTCAGCAGACATTCTCAGAATAAAGTCTCATCGGGGTCTGTGAAGCTCCGCTACTCGCTGTAGAAGGAGCAATACAATGGGCTGCGTGTTCCGGAGCACCATAACTGTTCACATTAGCGAATGTTCCGCCTTATACGCGGAGGTAATTAAAAAGCTATGCGGAGAAATGGTAGCACATTCGAGCTGCAAGAATTACTATTGGGATACCCGAATAAGTATCGCTGCATGTATTTCGATTTCCTTTTGCCTATTTGTAATGTTACTATTTAGAGTCTATGACAGTCACTAAGGTAGACAGCCTTACACAATGAAATACATATATATTATATAGAGCTATGTGATATTTTATTATATTATTGTTTGAATTTTATGTGCTACACCCGCTCTCTTTGTTTTAAAATTCCAACATTTTTCGGCTGGCTGGAAAAAAATCTGTTGAAATAAGTCTGCCTTTGTACGTAATTGTTATGACATTGTATGTCATTTAAGTTTTATTGTGCAATAAAGTGTAAGAAACAAACAAATACATTTAATAATATTTAAGTTAATTATTTACATAATATAGCCTGAAGAAGAAGAAGAAGTTAATTATTTATGTTGGATTATCTTAATTTAAACACCCAATGCTAAGGTTGGCTAGAAGAGATCTCTGTTAGAGATAAGTTCGCCTTTGAAACAAATTTCGTGTAATGATATTTCGAATTTACTATTTGCAATAAAGAATATATTATTAGTTTGGGTAGATAGATAGATAGAGTATTGCACAACAAGAAAAAGACGAATTACAACCATGATTTCTTAAATCGAACGTTGACAATTTGAACGTTGATGAAGCGAAGGAGATCTGTCAGGATCGTGGCAAGTGGTTAATAAATTTAATATATTAAATATTTTTTACTTTACTTCTGTTTAGTATTCTTTTCTCTCTTTTAATTGAAAATTTGTTTGTTAGATTAGATTTTTACTCTTATGGATAATGAATTATATTTTTGTTCCACTTGCGATGGAGACTATAGGGGCACAGGGGGCTCAGACTAAGCTCCTTGTTAGGGCTAGGTTGCCGAGAACCCCGGGCTTGACTTGAGAGTCCCTGGTCCCTGCCTACTCCTATGGGATACAGGCGTGAGATTATGTTATGCGTAAGTGATGTTAAAAAATTAGCGGTCCTATCGCTTAGAGTGACCTCTTCCAGACAATATATACGGTATCCCTATACAAAAGAAAGCTACAAAATATTCGTATTTTATCTCTAAAATACTCAATTCCTAAACAGCCCAAATAGTATTTTTTTGTTTACAACTTTTTTTCTTTAAGGAGATATTTTTTAAATTGACACTTCGCCAGATTTAAACAACATTATAATAAATTTACTCTACCTTGACACTACCCAGCAAATTATAGTCTTAGTGAACATAGAAAAAAATCAATTCTTTCAAATCTATCAAAGAGCCCCATTAAAAAGCAGAGAAATCAAAAATCACAAAAAAAAAATTAAGTCTCTCAAAGCAAAAGATTGTATTCGCACATTTTGAGGTACAGAAGTTTCTCGAAACGGTCTTAACATTATGTACCGCTTGAAAATGCAAAGTTGGTACTCTAATAATTGTACGGCGCATAACGGTGGATGTGCTGTCGACTGAGCACTGCGCTAACGAAAACAAATGTTGTAACGAACCTTATAATTTATTGTAAGAACATTCGACAAGAGGCGAGTTTGCGAAGGCAGTCACCGCTTTCGTAACACGGCTCGGCACGATTGGCCGCGTCCACAAAAGAAAATAGTCCAAAAAGACGTATCGTTTGCATTATATTGGGTGAAATAATCACTATTAGGCCCCTTTCATATATGTATTAGTATGTATGTATGAACATCGCGAGTCATTAAAAAATACTATCTCTTTCTTTGACTGTCTTTCTCACTTCAATCATTTTAGTCATTAAGAAACATTAGGTGATTTTTTCAGTAAACTCAGTGCTCTATACAACAACGTGTTATTGATGCAAGGTAAAACCTGCAAACTAGTATCAGTGTCGGTATAATTAAATATAGGTTTTTATAATTAAACCTGTTAAATTAACAGTTTTTTTAATTATTAATCTTAAATAAATGAATAAATATTCATGGACATATTACACAGATCTCGTTAACCCTACTACACTAAGTATCACCTACTACAAGTAAGTACTAGACTTGTGTTATAGGTTATACAATTTTTATTTTTAATGCACTAACCAGTGCTAAGGACAATTTTAAAAACCTATTACGTAATACAGAGAATAGTGTAAAGAGGTTCGAAATTTCACTGATGCCGGTGAGTCGCCCATTAGCTCAGTTGGATAGAGCGCTGGCACGGATAGCCAGAGGTCGCGGGTTCGAATCCCGGCATGGGTGGAATTTTTAGCCTCTAAATAGGTTTTTAAAATTGTGTTATAGGTGCTAACTCGACGATAGATTTAATACAATAAATACATAGATAACATCCAAGACCCGAGAGAAACCAGAAAAGTTATGTTATGAAACTTAAGTTATGAATTTATTGAGACTGATGAAAGGATTTTTTTTTGTTATGCGTTAATAAGACTTTGTATAAAATGCTCTAAATACAGGTTACAATAATCGTCACCTCGAATAACCAAAATGACACTAAACGGACTTATACAGTCTCAAGCTTTGGTTAAGAAACGTAGTACGCTCAATATTCAGTTGTACCACTGTTGTAGTTATCTAGTGACGATCGGGCGCATTCCTTAACCGGCGCCGGCGCAAAGATCAACGCCCCTCAGGATGGGCTACTGGTCCCTGATACAATGAGACAGCTTTATAAAAAGGACCATCCAGAGTTTACATAACATCATAGACTAAATTTAATTGTCTGTGAATGGGGTTTACTCAATCACTGATACATCCTGAAAAATTAGCGTTGCATATCACCTTAGATCCTACGATCCTATAATATCGCCTTGAGATATAAAAAATACCTTAGGTAAAAAGGAGTCGAAAGTTTTATATGACACTAGCTTTTGCCCGCGACTCCGTCCGCGTGGATTTTAGTCATTCAGCATGTTTCAATGAAAGGTGCAGACGATTTAGTTCTGATCAAGTATCCGCAAAAAAGAAAAAAGTAAATCAATTTTGGAAAAGATTCTAGGAACAAAATTTTGCAACCCTTTTCACTCCTTTAAGGGTTATTGTTCAATCAATTGTGTTGAGAGTATTTATTTTAAGTTTCAAGAAAATTAGACTACTCTTACAAATTTTGGCAACCCTTTTCGCCTCCTTAGGGGTTGAATTTCAAAATCCGGTCTTATTCCTTGCCTACATTATACATAGACCTTCTGTGCAAAATTTCAGCTTCCTAGGTCCAACGACTTGGGCTGGGCGTTGATGAGTGAGTCAGTCAGTCAGTCAGTCAGGACTATGAATTTTATTTATAAAGATTTTGCCATTAAAGAAAATGTTTTTGTATACTTGAGTAGCTAAACATTTCTGTAGAATTTGATTTGAAAAATTTAATAAGTAGATTTGTAAGACAATTTCAATAACAACAAAGGAATGTTCTTATTGGAAAGCAAGTTTCTTTAGCAGATGAAGTCAAGTGTTCCTTCCAGGTTACTTTCATGACCTTTTGTATGTGTTTGTGTTTGAACAATTAAAAAAAATAATTATTCTTTTAATATTTTATTATGGTCCCAAAGATAGAGTCCCTTAAAGGTCGGATGAACGACCGACAAAGAAGGCAGAATAATACCGTTTAGCACCTAAAAATTATTTACCTTTGCACCTAATGCACCTTTTGATAATTATATGTTAATTCTTAACAATTCTTTCAAAATTCATAACATGACTGTTATAATAAAAACATCTCTCTCCACGACACAGAAAGTTTAAACTATTGTCATACAATAACATTGCTTAATAGTAGCAGTGTTTTCGTAAAAAAGGAAAAAGTCATTGTGTTGAAAAAAAACTGTGTAACTGTTTTAGCCTTCGTAACATTACTCCCGTACAACATCTTACGGAGAACAGCTGAAAACCAGCACTGTCCGGGAGAGACCCGGGTCAGCAACAGTTGAGCTACTACCTTTTGCCTTATCATTATAAAACCATAACCTAGTTTTAAGTCTTATTTGGTCTTAAGTTGTATTTTGATGAAAAAATAAATACTTTTTTATCTTATCCATCAAAGGCATCTGAAAAATGGCTCTAGGTGATTGAGAGCAAGATTCTGAAACTGCCAAAAGACCTGCTTATGATAATAACAGGTACAAAAACGAATGGATTAGCTACGATAGCCACCGAATGCTGAACAGAGTTGAAATTCGAGTTGCATTGTTAAACTCTGCAGCACGTTGAATAGTTTGTGTAATATCCTTCTACCTATAGAACAATACGTTAATCAAAGTACAAGAAAATATGGGGAGTGGGCGTATTTCCATGATTGTGATATACTTGCCTGACCCGTGCCCCAGCAGTGGGGACATACAAGGGTTAGTAACAAATGAACTATATACTTGCCTGTGGTTTGGGACCAGGACGAATGATGGTGTTATGTGGAAGGTATTAATGTGTACTGGGATAAGAATAAAATTCATTAATTACTATATCCTTCGTCGTAATCCAGCAAAATGTATCTACCATATGCGTGCCAATGCCAATAACTTCGTTTATTTGTTTGACGTGCATTTTGAAGAAGAAGATTAGAATGATTTATTTTACTAATCTGACATAATTAGTACAATATCATCGCAAAATCGAAATAGGAGGGCTGTCAATGTCAACGACCCCTTCCCTATGGGTACCTACAACAATGAGACTGGGAATAAAAAGGGGTCCTAAGCCATTACCGGCCCAAATTGCCATATGAATGGTCACCGAAATATAGCTGATATCATTTTAAACGTCCAAATGATTTTTCATTCCCGTAATCAACTTTTATGGACCACCATTACGACAACATTTGTGTATATGGAAGAGAAACGTTTACTAGTACCTACTCTAAGTTTCATAACCATTGGTACAGCATACCACGTGCATCGTTATTAAGCACGAATATTCTCACTTATGTATGCATTTAATTCAATAAAGGAGCTCAAGGATTTGCATCCGTAATATTAAGCGATTCTCTGGTAACAAATCAAATTTGTACCGCACATTAAGTGAGTAGGTATCTCGACAACCACACTGTTCTTAGGGGTTCGGTTAACCAACGGTTGGGGGAGAGGCGATCAATTTCAAGGGACTCCCGTCTTGTATTCAAATCCCTTTTGTCTTTGGTATTTTATTCAGCATGTGATTCACAATAAAGTCTTAGAGACACTGCCTTGTCAGGATCAATAAGAGCGTACGAATTGTTAGGCTGATCAAATTATTATGTTCATTTACCTATAGACTAAATACGAGGATTTTCGAAACAGAAGCAAATCTTTCAGATATGTATCCTTTGAAATTAAGGTAAAAACCTTAGTCTACTTCTTGTCATAATCAATATGTGCAGTAACTGATAAAGTTTATCAAACAGGATAAGAAAACTCTGTTGATGATACATGTATACACGACGCTTAAAACTAGACAAATCATAATACTCTGAAACAAGCTTAATAATAAAATGTTAACGAAAATAAAAACAACTTGAATACCTTTAATGCTAAAAACACAAGAAAAATCACCGAGCAAAACAAAAACCGCTGTAGGCAGGTAACTCAACAATGCAAAAATTATTGCAGCACAAAACTTGTCTCTAAAAACAACAACAGGGAGAACCAAAAAACGGGGGCAATTCCAAACAAACTTTACCGGTGCACAACAACGCGAACTTTTCACACAATCGGTCACAACGATACAGCGACAATATCAATTTTTCGATGAAAATTGGATTTGTGCAGAATGTTTCGAATGAGGAACGCGAAGCGGGGGTGAGCACGACACGCGCCTCGCCGGACGAGACTCAACTGACGTTTTACCGGAGACAACCATCGGGCCTCTTGCTGTCCTGCTCCAATACGCATGTCCGATCCGAGGTAGTTTATCCCATTTCCCTACAGTAGTTTTTCTTCTCAATTCATAGAAAGGAAGAAATGGACTTAAGTCAAAAATGAACACTTCGCTAGGTAATTAATTTTAACTTCGTGTGGAGTAGTGTCGAATAGTACAGTATATGTTGGAAAGAGATGGAATAAAATTGAATACCTACCACAAGGCCAACCGTGGCAGTATTTTTTAGTTGTGTTTGCAAAAGTTAACAGTTCTTTACCTGATCCTAGATAACAATATTTATCAAAGAAATTTTTGCGTTCAACCGAGTGGTTGAACTTTATTTTAGTTGAGAAATATTGAAAGTTAAATTTCTTTTGATAATTTTGTTAGTTATTTTTTATGGCTGTATAGTTAAGACTAGACTGATAAGATAATGTAATAGACAGTGTAGGTATACTTAGGTAATATAGCATTATTTGTGTATTTTTTATAGAATTTCTATCTTAGCTAGTGAATGATATTTTTGTCACGTTTACTTATCATACCTAATCTGCATCACTTTTCTTGGGCTTATTGACGTCATAGCGTTTCCCTCAAATGTGTATTAGAAGGTCAAATACACATTTGAGGGAAAAAAGTAGTTTTTGTCACCAGAGTGCTTAGTGCGAGTTTGACAGATCCAATCGAATAACTTTACTACCGCGTTAATCGAGCATTGAGTAGTGAGTAGGAGTAAGTTAACCGTTCGAACTGGCAAAACGCTGTCACAGTACAACTCGCACTCGCGTTTATTCATGTTTTGGCTGGTAAACGTGTTCACTTCACAACGTAAACCATTACAACTCGCACTCAGCAATTTTAATTTCCATACTTGTCGCTAGGTGGCGCTTCCTCGATGCCATAGAAATATGAGTTTACGTTAACGCGATCGAGTAGTTAAAAAACTCGCACTTAGCCCTCAGTGCCAAGACTGCCTAGTAAACAATGAACAATGGGTCCTCGTTATATCGTGAAGCTGTCAAGCTACTTTGTGACAGGTAGATGAAACTAGCCCATAGTTTCTCGTAAAATCAACCGCAGGTCAACATAATTTTTTTGTTGCAAAGTCACCCCTAACGCAACTGAGTAGACTGCACGTATGTAAATATTGATGTGCTGTGAATACAAGCAGTCTATGTTAACGGCTGTTAATTGACCAAAGTACACGCTAAAAAATTAACAGCATGAATTATGAAATAATTTTGAAACAGTTGAAATTCATGAATTAATATTTTTTTAAGAATATGTTATTCATCTTGACCATGCTTAAATATGTTTTGGGTATCCAAAAATTGTCATCACGCTGAAAATTAAAATCATAAATACCTAACTTTTGGGGAAGCTGAAAAATAGGTGTAATCTCAGCTATCGTAAATTTTGCTCAGTTATTTTGCAGGAAGGGGTAAAATATAGAACCGCTGCATTGAGACTTGATATTAATACTTAACTTAAAATACAGCCCTATAATATTATATAATATGTTGGTGTACTAATAAGTACGAATAAAAGTTCTCGGAGTAAATTTGTATTTTCGGGGATAATTAAAAAAGAGTTTCACACTTTCACACGAAAATTTAGTAAAAAGAAAAGTATGGTTCTAAAATATTCAGGGAAGCGGTGGGGGTTAAGAGGGTCCTTACCTGCAAAATAATTAAAAAGAAATGTTCTAATTTAAATAAAGTACAAAATTTCTAAAAAAATTGTCCCATTTCCGTGAAAAGTACCTACTCGTAGCGATTGCCTACTAAGTTCAAGTTATAAATAAATACTGCTTTGTGTGGATTTTTGATAGAAAAACTATCTCTGTACCCACCCCTACAGTAACAATCCATCTACTCGTAACATAATATAGTACAAATAACTGAAATGGACTATGTCGCAATAGCAACATCTGTTAGTTGGAACATTTTTCTAATTCCTAATTTGATTCTATTTTATACCTAAAAATACTGAGTCAAATCCTTCACTAGCGGTTGTAAGAGTCGACTTTTTTTGTTCATTAGACGATGAAAACGTTATACATACTCACTACAAAAGCCTATTAATATAAATGTGAGCAGTTCTGGAGATGTTTTGATGATTGTTATTCTCCAAGCACTAATTACTGAACGGAGTTACGTTAAAGTTGGCATACAGACCAAGATCTAGAGACATAGGATACTGCGTTGCGTCCCCGTGGGATAATATTTTGTTGCTACCGTATCTTTTTTACTTATTTTTTAATAATCTTGGCCGGGACAGTAATGATTACCTACATGTTTATAAGTTCTTCGGAGTCGCCTGATGGTTTAGTGCAGGCAACATTTACCAACACTGTTCTTGGTAGATTCCAGAGACATGTAGGCGTTCTTAGGAAGTTCCTAGGAACTATTGAATTAAATTGGTTGTTGGTCATTCGGATAAAAACGCCACAAGTGTATTAATTTTTTATAATATTGCTGCTAAAAGTAAGTTTTTATTATAACAAAGATTGGTATGGATATCTCACTCCATCTACGAGTTTTAAAGCGGTTTTTGTAAATATCTGGTTGCTTACCTCTGTGGTCTAGCGATATCACGTCTGATTACTGTACCGGAGGCCGTGGTTTCGATTCCTACTGAGGAACGCCGTACATTTGCATAAATGGCCTCATTCTGGGTGCTATATATATGTTTAGTGTACCTATTGTATTAATTTTATTTAACTACACCATTTTAATATATTGTTTTTATTTTTCCTTTTTTTTTGCACGCCTGCCAACTTTTTCGTTACCTCCTGCGGTTGACTGATAAGATAAGGTAAAAATATTCTTTATGGTACACCTGACCGCAACCCTAACATATCACAGTTTTAAAAGTATTTAGATAAACAGACAGTTTGTACGAGAAACAAAGGGTAAGTCCTCGAAGAGATTCAGAGATATTTACGTTACAAAGGCGCCACTTTTACAGCTTTACAACCTAATAATTCTTATAGCTTTATTGCACTATAGCACTTGGGAATTTTGGTCGCTGTATTGAGTTCATGCGCTCTTAAGAAGTTACAAACAAATCTAATTCTACTACAACCACACAGACATATAAACTCTGTCCTATATCCTGGAGGGTTTAACATAACATGGCATGGCAATGGCATAGCATGGCACGACATGACATAGTTATATATTAAACGGGTGTCATCGCGATTATTTATTAGGTAAAACGTAATTATCTTATTTCCCGACGTTTCGGCAGTACGTCAAACGTCGGGAAATAAGGTACAGTCTGTTAGCTTTTAGAATATACCTACATCGGGCTCTAGAGTAGGCTTCGGTTTTCGCCGAAAGCACACGAGTGTAATACTACTTCCTGCTCTGATTTCGAAATTAAGTGTCATATTAGTTCCGATATTTCTATTACACGAATATATCCGTACTACAATGTTAGTACGAGTGCAGAAGAAAAGTTTGAGCACACGTAAGTTTTATTCTCATATTACCATAGCAGAAGCAGTCAAGAACCAAAGTTCCGCTTCGAAACGCTGGTTTTCTCTCAGAGACAATATAGTATCGGGTTGGACACCAAGTGGGCACACTTGGGATTGGCGCTTTCAAGCGCACATAACTTCAACTGTACCTAGGACGGCTGAAGTATGAACATCTTTAACCCTCGGTTTCTCGAGCGCTAACAGTCTGTTAATTTATTGTTAACAGCTGTCGGTTGGCAAGAGTTGTCTGTCTATCTGTTAAAGTGCATACAAAAACACAACAGACAACTGTTAACAGTAGATTAACAGACTGTTAGCGTTCGAGAAACCGGCGGTTTGAGTCATACCTCAGCGTCCATAATCATTCATGAGAAGTGGTAGAACTATTAAAAATTCAAAAAGAATAGAAAAATTCATGACGGATTTGAATAGTTTATACTCGTATAGCATTACTATTATTACAAATTCACAAAATTTAGAAAAGTGCATGCCGAATTTGAATCAACGCCAAAAATTGTTTTACTATGCGCAATCACAGCTGCTATATTATTCCGATATAATATGAAAGCGATATAGAATAGCAACACTGGAGAACTCCATAAAATTCGTTGAGAACTTCCGCTAAATTGAAATATCTAAGCTATTGAAACAATTTGCAGAAAATCTTTTTCAATAAATTAACAAGCGTAATGAAGGGGAGCTGCGAAGGAGAAAAGTACAGAGGTTCACCCATAAGGGTGAATACAGTTCGACACGCCCGCGCCCACCACTTTTCATGAAATTCTTGGTGAGATTTTGCAGGAACTTTCGATTCTTAGCTTTTTTTGGCAATTTTTAGCGTCAGTCAGACGTGACCGAATGAATGCATCAGTAGGTATAGTATCTGATATACCTCTGTATAACAACATTAGTCCACAATAACACGTCTCTATGAGGACTACGTCCGCTCAAAAAAGAATTAAGAGGCTAACACCCCTGCTAACTTTTTAAGTTTTCTTCGTAGCCTCTTCTTGTATGTGTATTTTTGCTTTGTTTTTCGTTTATTTAAAAAAATATTTTTTTATTTATCCCTAGGTACATGTATACTTCAATAATAAAAACTGTATTTGCACGGATATTTACAGGTTTAATTATACATTTTACAATTTTCCGAGGTTTCGGCACTTTTGCAAGTACCGTGGTCCCGGAAGACTTAGGTGACAGGCGTCTTTTGAAACTTTTGGAAGCATTAATTGTTAGTTTATTACCCTCGGAAAAATGCACAAAATTTATTATCTAGTGCTCGTGTTAACCTTAGAAAATTTTAATACTTCGTAATAAAGTTGAGAGGAAAAGAGCACATTATTTATAAAATTTTTAATGTGCGAGCTAGTTAACGTTATGTTTCGAGTTTTATTCGTCGACAATGAAGTTTGTATTATCTGAGAATTCATTATAAAACCTGGCATTATTCCCTCGTATGTCAAAAAGTGTCTAAGGTGGCCAAAACAATACGTAGCATATTCTTTTGATATTTCTGTCGGGTCTATTGCGGTCAAAAACAACGCGTGCAGTTTTTTTATGTTTAATTTACAGTCCCAAACCCGCTAAACGTATAACGAGCATTATTTCATTACATAATACTAATCAATATGAAATAAGTCCGTGCTAGCTGTCATGGAATAGCAGTCGTTAAGCCCAGTCAGAAGCCATATGTACAGCTTAATAATTTCCGACAGTAAGGTCCGTCACTTTCTTAGAATCCTCCACCAGCACGGACTTGCTGACTTGGCCCACGTGCTGTAGTATGGCCTATCTTTCCTGCGATGCAGTAAAAGACCTGTGCCCCAGCAGCGGAGACATACAAAGAGTTGATTTCATCAAGTTCGCCTTTGCTCATGATTTAAGTTTCTCCTGATGTTTAAGAGCTTTCGTCTCTTTTTATTCAATAGGGGAGGTAGCGCATATAAATTATTTTTAAGTAGACCCGCCTGCCTTGTGGCACTTCATTGATTTTCACCGATGGCGGATAAGTATAGTCTACAGCACATCAACCTATACAGAAAACCGTAAGTAAGAGTTTATTGTAATTTAATTTCGTTCTACGTCTGATTTTTGTCATTAACAAACATCAACACAAACTTTCACAAGCGTTCGTGGCCTAATGGAACCGAGTGAATCACTTGGGTTAAGCGACAACAGAGGGTTTGTGTGATGCTTCCTCCTAGTGTGCAGTTGAGCTGCAACTATCGATAACACGTCGTTAATAGGGGGAGCTCACTGGTGGTACACCCTGATAACAATAAGTAGTGAAATAAGTAGCTATTGCATGCCTAGCTTTTTCCTGCTTCATTTGACTTTCCTCTTGGCTTTCTAGACGTTAGGACAGCTGCTGTCTACATGGACCTGCGCCGACGGCTTGCCATCCCTTTCTTACTATTTATTGGCTAAACGCATCATCATCGCCACCTTGGTAGCTAAATCTGTTCTCAGTCTGGGGGCGGATAAGGATACCAGGTCTCCAGGTGTGAAGGAGGAGAGACCATTGACCACCCACTTGTTTTCCGAGCGTGGGGACCCATACGGAGGGATGAAAAGATCGTGGTAGCTAAGCTGAACCCCAACTTATGCGGGTCGGGCATCAGCAACACTCCACTTTGGCCCTAATTTATTTCCATACGGAAAGTCGCAGAGAAGCCAACTGAGATCAATTGGCTCGGTGCTTCCGTCAGTTTCTTGTGGACGCGCTAATGTTACTTTAAACTTGGTGCGTCCATGGGAGGCTGGTTATGACCTAGGCGAGCGTTCTGGGATGAAGGGGTCTGCAGATAGCGAAGCTTTGTGTCTGCGTCACCATGAGACGTCGGATCACCCGGCGCCGTGATTCTCGTGGGCAATTCATCTTGGGGCGCTTTACCTCCTAGCAGCCCTGGTACCTGAATAAGGCATCCCGACGTTGAGGACTCCAGGCCGGGTGTGGATATAAGCTGGCAAAGATCAACTAACCTGACAAGGATAACTTGCTGGTTTATTAAGCTTTGACCTGACAAGGATAACTCCTCAACTTGGGGTGGACATGTTGCCTCTCGGGGTGACTCTTACATCCGAGTTGGAAGAGGAACGTCCCATAGCATCGTTTTGGGGGATGGGCGGCAATAGGTGACCTCATAGCTACCTGGGGGCGCGGTCGTCAACAAATCAGGCGTCGGTCTTGGTGCTGGACCTTCTAGGGGTGGCACCGACGCTCCACTGGCTGCGGACCATACCGTCGCAAAGCCCTCCCTCATAAATAAAAGGTTCAGTGGCGCCCAGAAGAAGAAGCGCAGCCTGGAGCGGCGAAATGCTGAGGAAGAGCCCTCAAAGAGGGCACGGGAAATCAGTAATGAGGCCACCGATCCCGTAGTAGTCTCTAAGAAGCAGAGAACCCAGTTTTCGGCTTCTTACTAGGAGGAACTAAGTGGGCGCAGGATGCCCATAATTTCTGATGGCGATCCACCAAGGATCACCCCGGAGGCGGCTTAATTGATAAAGGCTGCAATCTTTGATTTAATTAAGGCATCTTCGGACCCGCTTCCTAATAAAGAGGCAGGGGCACTCATTACAGGGGCACTGCATGGCTGCATCCACTGCTAAGGTAGAGATAAGCAACGCTCCTGTCGCAGTGCTGGCGGAGAGGGTTAAAGTGGCGGTTGATGGAGTACCGGCGCAATAGTGCGCTGAAGCAGCGAGGACTCCTGCTCCACTGCAACCGGTCTCCGCCCCTCAGACTGACCTGGACGTCTTTCACGGTCTGGAATTGACGTCCCCGCTGGCTCTCGACGAGGTGACGGCTGAGGGCTTGGAGGGTGGCCACTATCAGGCTGTCCGCACCGCTTGTACCTCATGAAGAAGATGGATGCGCTAAGGTGTGTACAAATTAATCCACCATTGTAAAGCGGCTATGGTCCTTCTGGCCCGCCAGCTTAAGGAAAATAAATTTGATATTGCCTTAATGCAGGTACCATATTTATATAAAGGCACTGTTAATATAGAGCTATTTATTCTACTGGGCCTAGGTAGAATAAATGGTTCTATATTTTACCATTGTTCTACAAATGAAGTTAGGACCTGCGTTTATGTCAAGAGTGGCATAAATGTCCTTGCACGATGTTTGTCGCAGGCACCTTACGGCAGTTAAGGTCACAACAGAAGGGCAGGGAGCAGACAAAAAGACAGTCGTAATTGCATCTACGGTACGGTAAAAAATGTAATTAACCACTCTAATAGAGAGGGATTTGATCTTATATTAGGCAGCGACTCGTCACTGAATGGCATGTATTCGATGAAATCAGTGGATCCGATCATCAGTACATTTGCTTTAGATAGCATTGAACGAGGTGTTCAATGCGGGAGCAGGAGAAACCAACGGCACGTCGTCGTCGTCGTCAGGCTATACTAGTCCACTGCTGGACATAGCCCTCCCCTAAAGAGCGCCACGTTGTGCTATCATAGGAGGTAATGCCTATAATCCCCACGCTGGGCATGCTGGTTGGGGATCGCAGTTCGGTGGAATTGTACTGCAGTGGTCGCTGCTGCCCACCCCCCGGTTTGTGTCCTTTAGTCGCCTTTTACGACACCCGCGGGAAGAATTGGGTTGGTGCTATTCTCTAGGCCGACACCACACTGCAATAAATGAACTAGAGTACTTTCAAAGGCAAGCTCAACTCTATATTCGACATAGAATTTGAAACTGACAAAAGCAATTGCTAGCTCAGCTAAGTTCATTCTGCGGGGAGGACAACATCGCACGAGGGCGCTTACTGGTGCTCTGACGGGACATTTCCTTACAGAGACAAAACTCAGCAGAATGGGTCTGTATCAAGATGACACTTGCAGAGCATGCGTACTGAGCGACTGCGATGTCCTAGCCGGAAAAAGAATTTATCTTCTGGAAATGGCTTACCCCTGAAGACTTTAGGTACCTTTCCCTAAAGGGCGTGACCGACCTCGTTGAGTTCGTGTTCGATTAGGCTTTGGTGCAAGGTCAAGGGGCCGACACAAAAGATCTCACTAGGTCGAACTGACGCCTGCTAACAGTCGGCCCCCGCATAACTACATTTAAGATAAGATAAGCGACAACAGGCGCGGTCAGATACTAGATGGGTGACCATCCCATGACTTCTGCTAGTAGCAATTTTCCGAGCGCTTCTGTGCTGTGTAAGGCTCGTTAAGCCGTTTGATGCCGGCTGTTATGTAATGGCAGTTGTTGGACATAAAAAGGGCTCATGTCATTAAGGTGGCATCAGAACATAAACTCAGACAGACAACAATCAGAAATGTTTTTTGAATAACTGTGAATTCACGCAAAATATTGCGAAATTACCTATGCTACAGTCTATGCCTAAAAATACTTTGTTTTATAAGCCTATAAAATGATTGTTTGAACCTGAATTGAATCATATTTTTATACAGATAACGCAAAAAAATATTTTTATTTATCATTGTTTTTCGTAACGAAATGCTGACTTATCAATACGTATTGCATGTGCTATTACTGATAATTATGTTCCCTAAGCAATTATTTGGTGCCTTAGAAGACCAATTCAATCCATTTGAAGATTTCGGAACAGAAAATTACTCATTTGACCCACTTGAATGTCCTAAAATATGTGCTGAGAAAAAATACGGTGAGATAAAATTTATAGTCTTGTTCATACTTCTCTTAAGCTGACTTGTGCCATTGCTCTCTGTTAGGAATATCTATCTGTTTATCCATGGGTAAGTTCTATCCAGATAATAAGTCCAAAAAAGTCTTTCACCACGACATTTGCAGAGCTAGCCATAGATAAATAGTTGACCACCTTGTCACTCAGATATTTATATTTTTATGCCTAGATAAGGATTTATCTATATTATGTTCACTTATTTAGTGAATTGGCGCAAGTCGTAGACAGTCTTAGTCGCACTTTGGTCGAAGATTCAATGGTCGAGGCATAATTAAAAAAATGCATCTTCCATTCAAGACGTAGGCACAAGCTCGATAACTTAATTTGTTATTGTGCCCCTCACCTACACAACAATATAATCCAATAATATATAAACTTCTCGTGTCACATGTTTGTTATCGAACTTCTTCAAAACGACTTCACCGTTTTTTACGAAATTGTTGTGTATTTGGTAGGTCTCAGAATGGGGGTGTTTTCTCGTGGTTCGTAGGTTAATATGGAAAAATAATGCTTATAGGGTCAGCTAATATATCATCGTCATCGTCATCGTCATTTCAAATTCAAATTCTATCAACTCACAGATTAATACGTAGGAAGACTAGCCTTCCGACGTAGCCTAGGTACTGTAGCGCACTACTTATTAAAACTCTAGATTTAGCAATAATACTTTCTTTTAATACTATCTTTTTTATCACCAAAACCTAGCCTAGCTGAGAGTCTCAACACGACTGACACCAACATAAACGAAACGTAATGACATTTTTCTAATAATTTAAACTATGCCTAGACGGCTACGCCAGCCAGCTACTATAAAGATTTATCGTTATATTAACCGTTGTCAATAAATTTTTATTACAATTTAAATTTCCCTATTTAACACATTTCGATAACCTAACGTCAGTCATCATGAGTCCTACAGTGTCGGGGAAATCATGCAATCCTGGCGAACGCATGACGCTCCCTTACTAATTTGGTCAGTGTGCCAGAACAATTAATAGACCATCCAGACAATCTTGTTACTACTTGCAAAAACTTTCAAAGTTATTTATAACGAAAACTTAAAAGAAAATAGGTCTATGACTGAACGGACAGCCCCTTCTCCGCAAAACCAAGAAAAAGCCGAGAAGACACCATTGAACGCCGCTGCAAGTTAAATATTATAAGACCTGCCTGCCTCCTAAACTAGCTAAACCTTAAAAACTTAAATAAACTATCGCACTTCACTATGACCGATCGAATCATTCTACCTGCCTACTCCTGCTAAAGTTGTGAGGATTCCACCTTTGAAATAGTGAAATGGCAAAGCTTCTATGGTCCGGACTTCCTTTTCAAGAACCCGCTTCAAATAAACAAGACCAATATCTCCATTCAAATGCACAACTCCCTTCGACATTCTGGACTACCAGCAGTGGACAAATAAACGCGTATCAAAAGGGCCCTTAAATTATTAAGGGCCCTTGAATATTTTTTTTAAATTCAATAATCTTTGTCTCGTTTTTAGGTTCGACAGACGACCAACCTATTTACACGAGTTACTACAGATACCTGACGTTAACAAACCACTGGATATACGATAACGGGTCAACAACAACTGTAAAGAATACCAAAGCTATAGACGACATGTATTCGTCGTATCAAGATAATGATCTAAAGCTACCCGACTCTACCCTCAAACGCGATCCTAATAAAAAGGGCGGGAGATGGCACGAACGTTGTTGGATTGTATTTGGATTTTCAGTAAGTAGAGAGAACTTCTCCGCTACCAAGTAATTATATATCTTCTTATCTTCATCTGAAGTTCTTCGGACATACCCTCCGACGCGGGCCAGATAACCTGGAGTATGTTATCATCACCGGTCGAGCGAACGGGAAACGAAGCAGAGGACGATCACCAACGCGTTGGACAGACATAATAACTAAAGCTTCGGGAAGGACCCTACAAGCAGCCATACATCTGGCGCGTAATAGAATCAAATGGAGAGGGCTGGTGGCGGAAGCTGCCCTTAGTCACATCCCTCAGCCATGAGGAAACGACGAAGAAGAAGAAGTATCTTCATCTATCAGTTCTGTCCATCCTAAGGCTGTTGGCCTAAGGCATCTAAAAGAGATGGCTTTAAGCGATAAGACCACTAACTGTATACGGCAAAACTTAGATATCCCAGTCCTTTTAATGTATTTTATTTTCTGGTGGGTACAATAAGGAGTTCTAATCGAATCTAATCTATATTTTTATTTTTTGGTTATCTAAATATTGTAACATAATATGAAACCCTGTTGTAAATAAGTAGTTACTGAAAATATTATAGTAGTCTAACTGCCTCCAGCGGCAGTTGGCGTATGTACTATAATATTTTCAGTTCTGGTGTTATTTTCAAGGTCAGGACTAAAGAGGATAAAAGAAGTAGTAGTGTGGTTGGTAGAACACTTGATTCACATGCAGGAGGTCTTAGATTCGAACTCCAGCATGTCCGCATGTAGCGATGACTTTACCGACTGATTAAACCAATCACTTGAGTCAAACAACAACAGGCGCGGTCAGGTGAAAGATGGGTGACCATCTCGTGACTACCGATTGTGGCATTGCTTCCGAGCTCTTCTGTGCTTCGCAAGGCACGCTAAGCCGTTGGTGCCGGCTGGCATGTAATGGGAGTCGTTAAGCCATGTGAGAGGCCTTATGATCGGTTTGATAACTTCTGACAGTAAAGCCCGTCACTGTCTTACAATCGTCCACCAACCTAGACTTGGCCCCCGTGGTGGAGTAGAAGTAGAAAAACTTTATTTGGTACTACAGATACTGAATACAATATTGAGTATGGCCTTACTTCCTGCGATGCAGGAAGGGACCCGCGCCCCAGCCAATCGGGATACACAAGGGTTGATATCGATGCGTTTATCGATTTCTTAGTTAAACTGGTATTTTAATGTCCGTCCGACAAGAATGCAGAGAACAAAAAAGAGTGATTGATTGAATGAAAGAATGAACAAATACAAAAAAGAATGAGATATTTACAAAGTGTTGCCACTACATTGCAAAACAATAACAGTAAATACTGAATGAAGGTTGCCATTAACAAATAACGTCTTATTTTTTCAGCGACCGGAGGATAACTCATGCCCGTATCTCCGTGGAATCTCAGCAGTCGTCTGTGGTCTACCACTCAGAAATATTGAAGAACTTACTCTGAATAAACTCGTAATTAGTGTGAAACCAAAAATTAAAGGAGATTGCAAAGATTATTCCGCAGTAACGTTGGTTACATTAGCTTGTGGAGTGACAAGGTAATTCTCAGATCACGTAAATAAAAGAAAAGTATTCATTCACGACTTTTATCGAATAACTTTTACCATTGAATTTGACTTTTACCAAACGGACTACAAAAATCTTTTTAAGGTTTGTACAACTTCATGTTTATCTTATATATTTAGGTCTTGTGCTGTGGTGTACAATAAAAATTATCTTGTAATTTTCGGGTATTTGCTGTAAATGGACCGTATGACGTTGCTCCTCGCTAAATTTCAAAAACGTCAAAAGATCACCTACAATTCCATGATCTATAGGTTTCTGTGGTTGATCTCTATAAACATAATATTCTTCAAGTTTGGTAAGAAGTAGGTAAGTTCTTGTAGCATGGGATGCGATATGTTTAAGTGCGTATTGAATCCTAACCTATCTACAATAATATTTACAAGATACATGCGTTGTAAATCCATGCAAAATGATTAGGTGTTTTGAAGTGAGATATTCGTTACCAGTTACTAACAAATTGTTATTGCCATAGCGACGGCAGTCAGTTACGCGACATATAGACTGCATATATGCGCTAATCTGTGACCTGGATAACTTGATACAATGCCGTCTGCGAGTAATTTTTCCCTGCTGAGGGCGGTCTGTGCCCGCGACACAAATCACTCGCTCTGGGCGACTACAACTGCTGTAGTAGCGTCTGTCGTTCATAGTGTCTTGTGAATCATCATCATCGTCAGCCCACCGCTGACCACTGCTGGGTATAGGTTTTATCAGCCAAATGCCATCCCTCACGGTTCCTTGCCATCTGCATCCACCGACCCTCCGCCGGCTCAACTATATCATCATCGGGCTGCTTCTGCCCACTGACCGTCGTCGGTCTGTTCTCGGCCGCCCTTTTTTGATGGCTCTGATCCATCTGCTCTCTTTTCGCCTTGCAGGAATTTTGTAAATCTTACAACGTGACTGTTTTTGGAACAGTAAGCTTAGATCGATTATGTGTGGCTTGCTAGGATTCCATTGTAATTTTGGGTGGAAAATCTGACTTCAGCCGTACATTGCTAGTTGGGCGATATTGCTGCGCAGTTTGCTTGTGAGATCCTGTAGCTGATATCTTTGTCACCTACAATTGTAGCGTTGTCTGTAACATAAAATACACAACATACTAAGCACTACTTGGTTCACGTTCACGTATGGCTATGATAAATAGAGGATTGCAAAAGTAAAATACAAAATATAATATTACAAAATATAACATACATTCTTTGGAAGCATGTTGTATATAATGTAGATATGCCTTCTATACTCATATGTTCCATCACTGGGCTCAAGGGAAGGTATACTAAAATAAAAGAGGGGGTGACAAGAAGCCTATACTTTTAAGAAAATCACAAAAAAATGAAGATTCTTTAGGGAAAATGCTTCCAATTTCGTTACACTGGAAGCGTAACAAAATTGGAAGCAATTAACGGATCTTTTTTTTTTATTTTCGTTCAAGCTCGTACTATAGAGCTAACGTTACTATCATAGTTTTTAGTTTTCTCCCGGGTTAATACTTATGCTGTCTGCAAAGTTTAGTTTCCTGCGCAACTAGTGCTGCGAGTTGTTGCTTTTGTCCATTTTTTTCGTAATTGATTGTTTTCCTACTCACCGCTTTGTTCATCCAACTACCTATGTTCCGCAAAAAAAAGTTATGGCTGCGCTGATAACAGCTCCTTTGCAACGTATTTTTTTAAATTTTTCTTCTGTACCACTGAACGGTAACGTTACATAAATGTCACAACTAAGTTTTTCCAGCTTGGCAATGCCGAGGTTCCTGGTAGTGTGACACGCAATTACTTGTGTTAGTTTGTAGTTGCGACACGCATCCGGTTGCTGCAAAACAATAAAAATATTTGAAAATTGTATGTAGTAAAAGTCGTTTGAATAAAAAAAGTGAAATCCGTAGATTTGCTATACAGGTGATTGGGTGATTTCACGAATTTATAATAATGATTTATTTTTTAGGTAATTTTGAATTTAATCGTAATAAAAGAGATATCTAAAATCAAGAGTTGGGAGGCTTATAACAGAGTACCTACAGTCTATTTATTCTTACTTGTCCAATTTAGTAAACAAGATTCTAACCTTAAAATTGAGATTAGATGCGTAAACTAGACATTTTCTCGCAAATTCATGAATTATCATGAACTAAACTGTTTATAAAATTGGCAGCGTGTTATCTAAAAGTGTTCCAAGTTACTTCATTTAAGGAAATACGGCAGTTTTGGACTGAAAAGTGGTAGAATCTTGTTTACTAAATTGGACAAGTAAGAATAAATAGACTGTAAGTGAAGCATTCAACTTTGAAATTCCAGAGTAGTCCACCGAATATTATGGATTTATGCATTTGAAATAAAATTAAAATAACCTCGCGGTCGAACAATAAAAAAAAACAGTTCGCCTAGTGCGGAGTCCATTGGAAAGCGAATTCTGTTGCTGTTAATTTTTGTGCTCTTGATTAAAATACTCGAGTCCTTTCAATGGCACGTGTGTAAGCGAACGCAACTTTGCTCAGAGGTTCCTATAACTTCACAAATGTACAAACTTAGGAAGCAAAGTCATTGGTGTACATGCCGGGATTCGAACCCACGACCTTCGAATTGAGAAACCGGCGGTCTACCGCTCTGCTACTACCGCCCGCTCGTGATTTGGCATTATATAAATGCCAAATCTAAGCTTGATTGAGCATACAATTTGTAAAAAAAACCTATTTAGAGGCTAAAAATTCCACCCATCCCGGGACTCGAACCCGCGACCTCTAGCTAATCGTGCCAGGGCTCTCCCAACTTAGCTAATGGGCGACTACCCGACATCAGTGAAATTTCGAACCTCTTTACAGAGGCCAGAGGTCGCGGGTTCGAGTCCCGGCATGGATGGAATTTTTAGCCTCTAAATAGGTTTTTAAAATTGTCCTTAGCACGGATTAGTGCATTATATATATATATATTGGCCTTTTTGCATCTACTTAATGAGATGATTTATACAGCGTCCAGTGGTATCTTCACTCACACTAGATGGGTGAAGGGACCACTCCGACGCTGTAGTGCCTGGGTCATGGTTTTATAGATGGTGTAGGCTTGCCCAGCACCTATACCATCCTGACAGCTTAGTCGGCCTAGCCCACAGGAAAGACTAGTCAATACGTGCGGAGCCAACCAAGCCGCGGGTTTCCTCACGATGTTTTCCTTCACCGTTAGCGTGTGGTATTGCGACTGCAAATTCGCAAATGTACGTAACTTTGAAATTAAACAAAGTCATTGGTACATGCCCGCACTCGGGATCGAACCTGGGGCTCTCGCTTGCCAGTCTATGGTTCTACCCACTGAGCTACCACCGCTGTTTAGTTTGATTATATTCTTTTTAGTGCATTAAAAAGAATATAATCATACAATTTGTATTTTGTTTTGCAAATAAAGTGTTGGTCTTTGTATTTCCACACAACATAATAATTTGTCTTAAAGTAGGATATCCTATGCTATTGTATGAGCAAGGATATTACGAAGAGGGAAATAAAGCACCTTTGATAGGGTACCTATATAGCTATATGTGCAAAAAAATCATAAAAATCGGTAAAAGCCATTTCAGAGTAGTTGGACAATAAATACTGTAACACGAGTTTTTTTATATATGAGATATAAAAACTACTACAAGCTACAAAAAAAAACTAATTAGCGGTCTGAAACCGTGAGAGCACTCGGCGGGGATGGACAGCTCTAGCTGCGTAAAGCCTTCTAGTAGTTAACATAACACGTAAATTAGTAGGTACTTACTTCAAAGTATATGTTTTGGTGGCAGTTGTACTTCTTTTTTCTCCCTTTCTTCCCCTCCAGAGCACTCTTTGTACTTAAGGTGGCATTTCTGTGGATGGTAATTTGAGGAAGCTCGAACCTATCAACAGACCCTTGAAAAAAGAAACAGAACGTTAATCCACCCCAACCAGGATGTATTAAATGAGCCTCCTAGAACGCCGTACTCACTGCTCAGTACGAGCTCCCGTACGTCTGGCGTACCCTAACACAATCAGCGAGACCCTAACGCTGATAGGCAAATCCTTTCACCACGATGGCTTGCCATCGACTAGCAGAGAACAAAAACGTACAGGTGCATGAAAGGATCTTCCTCGTACGACGTAATCACTGCTCAGTGGTTATTTATCCAATGTACAATACAATAATCCAATGTATTGTACATTGGATAAATAATACAATACAACAGAATGCACTATTTGTGGAAAGACTGGAGCCTAAACTAGATCAAAAGATCTGTATCTTAGGTTTTCAGGCCTCCCGGTCTACAAAAGAACGGTATTATATTCGACGCATCATCAGCATAAGGTGTAAAGTTAGTATAAAAAATGACAGATGTTTGCAAAACTTATATAAAAGAGACTAAAATGTACGTGTATATAACTGTGTGTGCATGTGTGTGTCTGCTCAGCCCTACGACCGGAGTCTTGGATTCGGGTTTCAGCCACTGAGCAGAGGGTGTGTGAAAAGGTATGATGAGTGTATATTTGTGCACGTTGTGTGTGTTAAACGTTTGTACTAGGAAGTCTAACGGAAGGTGAGAAGTAAAATGAGCTATTATCACATCAATTTCAAAAATTTTCGATCATAAGAAAGAGTGTTTAAGTATGCTGTTGATTTCTGTTTCAGTTCATATTTGGTAAGATCAAATATATTTAATCAAATATTTCGCCCAAACGTCGGTCAAGTGCGTGTCGGGCCACGCGCATCATAGGATTCCGTAGAACTACTTGCGCCTCCTTATTACAAATCTTAAAAGTTTATTTAAATTTCAATAGAATTAGTACAAAATCTTTCTTTTTTTACGTTTGTAGACTATATTGTAGACTAGTTACTAGTTTGTAGACTTACTCGTTATCTTGTAAATCCTATGTAGTATATTCCGGTTACTTTAGGACCGTACACACCATAAACTTTGAACCTACATGAAATGCTGAAATATATAATTTACACAGTGTGTAATTGGCCGTCTTATCGCAGAGAGCTATCTCTTCCAGACAGCCTTAAGATGAATAAAAAAAAAATAAAGAGAGTAGGTAGGCGTCTCTCTGCTGCGTATTTTGTACAGAAGTCGGATTTTATTTTTTATTTTAATATTTTTTTTTAAATAGACAATGTGGCTTTAATAACTATTGCATGTAGTATATTTTTTACTAAGGGAATAATAACCACGACAGTAAATTGTGTATTTTGACTTATATTCTGGTTTAATAAGTGCAACGGTACCTTACACTTATAGGTGTTATTGGTCTATTCTACATCTGGCTCTTGATTTTTCTAGGGTTTGCTACCCTAGGAAACTACATATTTCAACTTAAATTCCGGATTTCTAGGTTCAACATCGTAACAATGTCGAACATGGTCGAACAGACACAGATAATGTCAATGAATACTGAATGAAAGTATTTGATGAACATAGTGTTTCTTTAAAAACCTATTTAGAGGCTAAAATTTCACCCATGCCGGGATTCGAACCCGCAACCTCTGGCTATCCGTACCAGCGCTCTACCAATTGAGCCAATGGGCGACTCACGGCATCAGTGAAATTTCGAACCTCTTTACAATATTCTCTGTATTACGTACAGGCAGCGACATCTGACTTAAGCAAATTGCATTACTTACAGCCCCGACCACCTACTTTGCAGTTAGGTTTAACATCGGAACGATATCACTGTACCCACATGATTACACTATTTTTATTTTTAATGCACTAACCCGTGCTAAGGAACAAATTTAAAAACCTATTTAGAGGCTAAAATTTCACCCATGCCGGGATTCGAACCCGCAACCTCTGGCTATCCGTACCAGCGCTCTACCAATTGAGCCAATGGGCGACTCACGGCATCAGTGAAATTTCGAACCTCTTTACAATATTCTCTGTATTACGTACAGGCAGCGACATCTGACTTAAGCAAATTGCATTACTTACAGCCCCGACCACCTACTTTGCATGCCGGCATGGGTGAAATTTTAGCCTCTAAATAGGTTTTTAAATTTGTTCCTTAGCACGGGTTAGTGCATTAAAAATAAAAATAGTGTAATCATGTGGGTACAGTGATATCGTTCCGATGTTAAACCTAACTGCAAAGTAGGTGGTCGGGGCTGTAAGTAATGCAATTTGCTTAAGTCAGATGTCGCTGCCTGTACGTAATACAGAGAATATTGTAAAGAGGTTCGAAATTTCACTGATGCCGTGAGTCGCCCATTGGCTCAATTGGTAGAGCGCTGGTACGGATAGCCAGAGGTTGCGGGTTCGAATCCCGGCATGGGTGAAATTTTAGCCTCTAAATAGGTTTTTAAATTTGTTCCTTAGCACGGGTTAGTGCATTAAAAATAAAAATAGTGTAATCATGTGGGTACAGTGATATCGTTCCGATGTTAAACCTAACTGCAAAGTAGGTGGTCGGGGCTGTAAGTAATGCAATTTGCTTAAGTCAGATGTCGCTGCCTGTACGTAATACAGAGAATATTGTAAAGAGGTTCGAAATTTCACTGATGCCGTGAGTCGCCCATTGGCTCAATTGGTAGAGCGCTGGTACGGATAGCCAGAGGTTGCGGGTTCGAATCCCGGCATGGGTGAAATTTTAGCCTCTAAATAGGTTTTTAAATTTGTTCCTTAGCACGGGTTAGTGCATTAAAAATAAAAATAGTGTAATAGTGTTTCTTACATCAAAACATAACTTAATTTTTTTGCCTTAAAATTTGAAGTTCTCAATTTCCATCTCAGTCTTCATCAGAACATTACCAGATTACTCTGGGACAAATTTTACGCTATATTTTCTGAAACATAATATGCATATTACTAATGGATGGGCCTCATTACGCCTTTTCTTCATATCTGAAAGTCTTCATCAGATCTTCACCAAATTAAAATGAAACCAATGGGATGCTATACCTAGTCGAACAAAATAAAATTTATCCAAATCGGTTAATATTTGACGAGGATATGCGAAAACATAGTAAAAAAAAGGAATATATGCATCGAACTGATAACCTCCTCCTTTTTTGAAGTCGGTTAAAAATACTTTATTTTATTTATTTAGAACTAAACACGACTTGTGCTGTGCTTACTGTATGTCGTATATTAGATATTGATATTAATGGAAAAGTCTTGCTTGAAACGTTGCGTTAGATACTTTCGGAAACAAACCATTTTTTGACTAAACATATTCGAAAATTGAGTAGTTTGTACCTAAAGCTACAGTGAGGGCGGTCGCACAAAAAAGTTACTGGCGAAAGCCAAATAGTACGGTTTTTGTATTAAAATTTACGATCTGGCAACATACTTAACAATTGATGGTCACGTGATACTATACAGATTAGTTTGCTTGTTTTTTACGCTTGGATTTGGATCACTTCACAAACAGCCAAATTTCTAACAAATAAATACAATTTTGATAGCTTTGTTGTGATTAAAACCCTCTAAAGATTGCGAAGTTATAAAAAACTGAAATATAAGTAATTTATTGTAGATACAATCCTTAAAGCAACGTTTTTGTGCTCCGAATATTAAGGTAGAATTTCCAGTTCACAAAGTGGCAATACCGGTTGACCGACCTAGCACAGTGAAACTGCATGAGTATGACAAGAGCATGACAAGGTTCATACAGCGACAGAGCCAGAGTCATGCATGTAAAAGGTAGTGGAATACGGTTGTTGTAATGTCATGCGTTGGCATTACTCTTGTCATGCCATTGCTCGAACATTGTTTGTCATCTAAGAGAATCGACGCCCAGTACGAGCTCCCGTACGTCTGGCGTAACCTAGGCAACAGTCAGCGAGTCCCTAACGCTAATAAGCAAATCCGTTCACCACTAAGAAGCTAAGAAAAAAAAACACCAGTCATGTAGCGCCATATAGGAGTGACTTTTATTTCAATACTGGGTTGTGCATAAATAATTGAGTCAGAACAGGAATATAGAATATAAAGTAGAATATAAAGTAGGAGTAAAACTGCGCACTAATAAGGGTGATCATGGAAGATAAGGCAAGCACTTGATAAGCATAGGCGAAGAACTTGTCCTACGGATTATTCGCTATTATCAGCTGCTGATATTGACAAATCCTAAATTAAACAAAATATAGAAATTATTGAAAGGAGCTCGGTTTACTTACTACATGAAGGATGCTGGTGAACAAGCAATACTCGCTATGTGTAGGACGGAGAATTCCAAGCTGTATTCATTATGAAGGATACTGATTTACAAAACGTACTTCATGTGAAAACGCACTTTCGAGTGATTAATGCGCCCGGCTGCTTTCTTAAAACCAGAAGCAAAACGTATGATATGCCGCAGCGTGTTTGCATCGCTTCTCGAAAATATCAAAAAACGTAATAAGAAGCGCTTAACAAAGTCGTCGTGGGCGACAGCTGGTCCAGTTTAGCTACAAAATTTAAAACAACCTCTGACCACACTACTACCTTTTCATCTTAAAATCGTACCTTCAGCAATCTCAGATGTTAATTAATAGATACTAACTATCAATCACTACTCACAATCAGTTTGTCGCGTAATACAATATTTCGGGCAATGCCTTATTCCGCTTAATACTTCGTCAATCCCGATCAGATTTATGATCGTTAGTAATATTAAAGGACTTTGGCGCCAGGTCGGCCTTTTCAAAACTGGACTATGCCTCATTTTTTCCAGATTTGCAAGAAAAACCAAACAATCTGAAAACATAACACATTTGCTAGACTACTTCATCATAAAACTATTAAAAATAAAAAAAATCTCTTTCAAAATATATGGAATAAAAAAAATTGGATTGGACAAAACAACATTTTGTTTCATTTCAAGACTATCAATGAAAGGGTTATGAAAAAATAACTCAAACGTACTTCTTTGTCATAAAACTAGTTAATCACTAAAGCTTGTATGTATTTTATTCGACTTTTCTAAATTTCCTATACACCTACCTGATATCAAAGATAAGAAACATAATTAACTTTCACCCTTATTTAACAAAAAATTGTATGACTTCGATGACTACCGATTCTCGCCGATTTTTGAAGACTGAATAGCGGATTGAGCACAAATTTAGCCGGCATTCAGAACAATAGCGCTGTCTATAGGTACAGTTGACAGGAGGTCGATCCTTAATATTTTAGTGCAAAGTTGGCCATATAGTAACAGAGTAGAGTGCACTTATGTGAAGATTGATGTGCTGCCCAGTGTACTTATATTGCAATAATGAAAGTTGATCAAAACATTTTTAAATCGATTCTTTTAATTTTTTTTATAGTTGTAGCCCTTTTGCCGCAAAGCGTACTTTATACGTTTTTCGAACCGCGTTTTTGACCAGCTTTTTATATTTTAAGAGCAATCTTATTGTAGAATCGATAAAGGATTTATAAACATTTACCAGTCTGAGCCATTATGTTTCAGTATTTTACAGATTGATAGTCTCTTCTACTTCCAGTAGGCATGTCTAAAAATCACGTCCGTGTTTAATGATATATCTTTTCATTTAGCCACTCTTACCGGCTTTATTTGTTATTCTTTCTTACAAGTCTTCCCGTGTTAGGACGGAATACTTACCCAAATATTGTTATGTTGTGTATTGGCAACACGAGCGTCTTTGACAATTAGCGGAAAAATGAGTATTCGATTACGAATGTAAATCAGCACTTTCAGCTTACACCACGGACGTATTTTAAGCTCACCTTTATAGAAATATGCTTATTGTACAATTTAAAACGTTCTAATAATTATAATAATAGTTTATTTCGGACCACACAAAATCCATACTTATAACTTAACCTAACCTTAAAAATTTAGATAAAATTGTAATTGATTAATTTTTATGAGACAAATAGATAACTCTTTATTATATATGCAATCCGTGGATTTTAATTGTAGTTAATTCGTAGACGAGTAATTCTACGCAATCAAATCCTCTGCAACGCTATTTCCTTTTTTCACATTGAAAGTAAAAATCCGTCTTACAGAAATATATAAAAACTTAAACAGCTACAATTTTATAGAAATGACAGTGAAACTAAATTTTTTTTAAAAGAACAGCAAAATGTCGTAGAAAATATTAGAACTAATAATTCACTCTCAGGGCTGCGGTAATCAATACTGAGGAAGGTCTCTAAAGAAGGCCTAGGTTAGTCTATTCAATGCTTCTAGCATAATAGGTTCATACATACAAATATAAAATGTATTAAAGCGTAACTAAGCGTCTGCATAAAGCGAGTCTACGCGCCTGTGAGATGTGCCATGGAAATGCTCGACATTCTTTCGCCTCCGGTAGGTGCGTCAAAACGTATCCCTTGGCAAGGCCGTATGAAACTTCATTGACCTTACCACTGTAGATTATTTCGCAATGGATAGCTGCACGTTCTCCTGTCAAACTACGGATATTAACGCGGCTGTTCAGATTATACTTACATGAAGGTGAAGTACTATTGTATTCGAATGTTTCTATAGTTCAAACTCAGTCCAACGACATTTAAATTGATATTCTACAATCCATCCTACAATAACATCAAAAATGGAGGGGGTGTCCACTGTGTGTTATATCGACTCGACGATGTAACGAACTACTACAGATTGGGTGGGCAATTCAGCAATTTCCGCATATTCCGTGAAACGAGCACGCCATTGACATGTTCTAAGTGAGGGACAGAGGAAAAATATGCGATACCTGACTTAGGTTTCTTTTTTTATTATGTATGATTTTTCAGCAGCCCACCGCACCAACCCTGTGGTGGAGTATGGCCTAACCTTCCTGCGATGCAGGAAGAGACACGTGCCCTGGCAGTGAGGGGTTGATGTTGATCAATCGATGATTTTCCAGATTCAGCTATATAGATTTCTGCAAATATTGTGGATAAGTAGGATACTCCATAAATTTAAACTAAATCTTGCTAGTGTATTGGTGGATATGTAGCCTTCGGAGTTCCTAAATAAATAGATTCAGTTTCTTGTAACAAGATAGATTTCGCTAAGATTATAATAACTTATTAATGTAGGATAGAGACGGAGCCCTCATTGGCTGCTCGTCTGCTGGTACCTTCCGACGTTAATAAAAGTAAATAAATCTACTCATTAAAACACTGATTTAGTTTCCGGTCATCTTCGATTTCGATACCTATCCAATCTATTCCAATCCATCATTCCACATCGGTCTATAACGAACCACAAACCTTTCCAAGGCATATCCTTTCTTCTATATTCGCCCATTCTCATCCAACTACCAATGCCTCCATATCGTCTGTCCAGTGGTCCTGGGCGGGCATCCTCTATCGAATAAAGAATAAACCAATATTTTTCTGTCACTTTTCTTGAGCCATATTTTGTGTAACACCATCTGCTCCATCCATCCAAGCATTATTAGTCTATGAATTGGTCATTCTGTTGGCTCAGATTGGTTGTCACAAAGGCGGTGAAACCACTGCGTAATCGAGTCAACAAACTGTAACCGTCGCGGGGACAGGCCCATTGTTCTTTGCTGCTATCAAATTGTCATCCGAACCATGCGAACATCAGATGCCACAGAAGACCGTGTTCGCGTGTGAAGGCGCCACTTTCACATGTTGGAACTTCATATATCACCCTATAGAGTGGCATACGTATACGAACCGTATACGGTTCTGGTTGCGTGATTATCATATTCACCATCAGCAGTATCCCGTTACAAAACACTCCTTCAAATTTTTTGGAAGACGGACTCCCCTATAATCTTTATCGTAGTCTCATCAGCTACCCCCCTGAGCGCTGAAGGTGTCAAGAAATGAGGAAAAAATTCTCAGATCATAGAAATGATCTGCGAAAAAATCCATTGAATACCGGAATACCAGTTTGTATCGATCCTTGACAGCCACCCCTATAGTAAACGTAAACTACAGAAACCATAAAAACTTAAGAATGAAGTATTATGCAAAATATTTTCTATTTATTTTTCAATAATTAAAATAGCTGTTATTCAGCCCCCTATGAAGACAAAACGGGGTAGCAAATGGGAATCGGGCTCACCTAGTATTAAACATATTCTTCTGCAATATTTTTTTTGTTCGCAATCCCACCCCACATTGTTTTTATAAAACAGCAACTCTTAGGCTGTATCTAGCCATTTATTAAATTTACTTTCTTGGATTATAACCTGTGCTGAAAAAATGTGGTTTTGGGTACTCAGAGTGTCTTCGTCGAGGATTTTGTTTATGATTTTATCGGTTTCTAACGGACTGCCAGTGGGATTTTCTATCTCTAACTTTAATGCCAGCATCCGGGAGTATGCTTTGCAGGACAGCAATGTAAGTAATATTCTCTTTTTTAAATTTCATTTCAAGTAGTAAGAAGAAGAACGAAAGAGATTCCCGTTACTGCAGGACACAGGCCTTCTCCCAGAGAAATTATGGGGTTAATACCCACGCGTGCCCACCGGGCGTTGGCGATTTCAAGCGCAGAGGCATAAGAACACTTCTGACACTCAGGTTTCATCACGATGTTTTCCTTTACTATTAGCGAACCATTCCCTTACGTACATAACTTAAACCCTCAAAAGCCTGACTTGTGTCTGTAGCATGACAACGCGCTAATTTGTCGTTGTTTTAAGTGAAAGGATGACAATTATGGCCCCTGCGAAATTATTTAACTTCTTTGTTAGTTCTTACTTATAATTTTTCTGTAATTCTTTATTTGTATTATTTTTTGTCACAAAATAGTAACAGAAGCAATACGTGTTTAAAACCCTTTCTTATAATAATACGTGTTGCTTGCTGTTGACTCTATAAAAACGTCGGCGTATTTTGTCTACGAGGACTTACAAAAGAGAAAAATCTCTTCATTTGGCGACTGTGATATGTAACAAATGAAGCTCGTTGCTACTTCCACTGCTGTAATCTATTAACTAACTTCCACAGAACACAATACAATGACAAACACTTAGTGGCCGGCAATAATAAACAATATTTCTTGACTCGATATTGAATGTCAAGTTAAGTATTCATAAATTTTAATAAAACCGCTACATTAAGGGAATTGTTCAAACTTTAGTAAAAAAAACCTCTCCCGGTGCTTAAAGTGACAGCCATGGTCTTGAAATTTGTAAAATAGAGCATGAAAAGAGAGTGAAATCAAAAAAAAGAACCTTTTGACCGTGAAACTTAACGGTGTTATTTTTCTCGATAACGATATCAACCCTTGTATGTTCCTACTGCTGAGGCACGGCTCTCTTCCTGCATCGCAGGAAGGTCAGGCCATAGTTCACCACGGGGGCCAAGTCCGGGTTGTGGGGGATTTTAAGACAGTAGTGGGCCTTATTTTCAGAACTTATCAAGCCCCCCGTAAGGCCCCAGCTGGCATCAACGGCTTACCGTGCCTTGCGATTGCGAAGCACGGAAGCACGTTATTTTACTCAAAGAAATAAATAAATGTAACTGTCTTATATTTTATCTTACGACTCATCTTATGTACGTAGTAAGTAAAGAACAGCCAAAATTTTTGTTGCGCTCGATGTACCTAGTAGTCGCTTACCACATAGCCCTATAAGCTGGATCGTATGTTTGGTACTCACATGAAAAAGTCGCTGACCACATAGCCCGATAAGCTGGATCGTATGTTTGGTACTCACATGAAGAAGTTAATGACAAAGCCCAGCGGCAGGCATCCACATGATGGACTTAATACATTGTAGAACGTGTGTAAAACTTAAATAGACAGAGAATTATACCATTATATAACTTCTCAAATAATGCCATACAAAAAACTATTATACTAAGAATCATATTAGATTAAGCTTTTTTCATATAATTCTGTATTTTTCTTCAAATTTTGTCAATTAATAATCTTATGAGTTAGCTCAAATATCGATAAACCTGGCACGGATAGCCAGAGGTTGCGGGTTCGAATCCCGGCATGGGTGAAATTTTTAGCCTCTAAATAGGTTTTTAAATTTGTCCTTAGCACGGGTTAGTGCATTAAAAATAAAAATAGTATAACCTTTCACATATTAAAGCTAGAACTCGATTTGTTTTGTGTTTGTGAGGGTAATATTATTATGAACAGCATTAATAAACAGAGATAAAAATACAAAATTTACTTTATTTAACAAAAGGCCATGTTGGCCTTGACAACGACATTAAAACTGTTTTGTGCATTTCTCGATGTTTTTTTTTCAGGATACATCGCAAGTGAGGACGTTACAAAAGGAAGCTCCAGTGTCCCCTTATCGTTATGGAGGCTTTGTACCAGTTCATAATTTGGCCCAATACAAGGTAGGTCTTAATTTATTCCGTTATATCTCTCCAAGTCAGAATTTGCATATTATCCGAAAGCAGTGTGAATTTAATACAACTTCACATAACATTAAATATAAATCTATTGTTATTAAACTTATTTATTTTACAATACGTATAATTGGGACGTACTTAATGCTAAATAGCATTACAGCGTCTATACGTAGCAAGGGCTTGCCGTAAACTGGGGTTCGATCACATCTTTCAGAGATGTTGAGAAGATAAAATGCGCACTACCAACTCCAACATTCCTGCATCGCGCAATCAAAGTGTTTCAATGACATACCATAAATCTAATGTCCGACTAGCAATAGTTGGACCAGCCGTCCCCAGGCATGCGATTTGACTGACGGGAAATTTTCTTTTATAGTGGAAGAGCACGATCATCCGCTCATTGCTAAAGGTTATTTCTCTAAAACCTAAAAGATTTTAAGTTAAAAAGGGTTAGAGGTCTAATCCTAAAAAGGGTTAGGAGTCTAACCCTAAAAAGGGTTAGTAGACTAACCCTGACACGTATGTTACTTTAAAAACCTATTTAGAGGCTAAAAATTCCACCCATGCCGGAACTCGAACGTATTTTACTGTTTTATGCCAGTTTTTCGGAACCCCTATCTCCTTCCCCCTACATTTCTGAACGTCCCTTGAGCTACTGATCCTGATCATTATCAGATTCAGGTCCTGTTCTGACTCACACTAGTGATCACATTTTGCACTTCAACAGGAGACCCCGGACAACGTCATCTCAAGCTCAAGTCACAGCAGGGGCCTAGCACCTCACGAGCATGGAGGTAAGCCATTATGCTTTGAAAAAATCTCGTGTAAGTTTAACAATTCACGCTAAAGATGTTAGATATTCATGGTATAAATTCAAACCTCGAACTGTTCTCAGGTTACGGCCCGCAGGATTACGAAGACGGCGTTGGCCAATTCGATCACGCAGGCTACCACCATCACGACCTTGGCCTCTACGATCATGGGTACGGGCATGGTCAAGGATATTTTAGTCACCATGCAGGATTCGGTCACGGAGGACATCATCATAAGCATTACGACCACGTTAGTATATACTCAAATCTGATCACGCATCAAGCACACCTCGCTAAATATGAGAATAAATAAAGACTTGCGCCATCGCACTCGTATCTGCTACGTAAAAGCAGGATGGGGGCGATATATGTCTAAGGAATTCATTACAATAGATATATTCAATACATTCTCAAGGCGTGCATTAAAAGCGAACTTTTTCGGCATCGATGAAAAAATCCGGGCATAAGTTTCTTCCCTCTCACTTCACTGCCAATTTCTGCTTTTTTGGAAACGTTAGTGATGTCATTGATCCATCGTATCATTAGTTCTCTACCTCTGTCGATCCTCTACTCAACCTTGGCTACCACTCTATGACTGCTGTAATACTCGTATATTATCCGTACGTCCTGCGGCCTGTCAAAATGCCCTACCCTGCTTCGTTCATTCTATTCGTTTTTAATGACCCACAGTACATCTTGGCCCCTCTCCGATCAGATCTTCAGTAATTCTAGAACACAATGGAATATGATAAGGTGTTGGTTAAAATAGTAAGAAGTAACTATGCATAAATCGGCTTAACCGATGTACAAACAGATTTTGGTCGAGACAAGTTCTTAACACTGCTATATTTTTTTCTTATTTACGTTTAATTTACTTCTGTAAAAAGATTGATCATCTTAAATATATATAATGCATGAAAACCATTTCCCTAGATCAAACAGATGAATGAAAACTCAATGGGTATACAATTCCATTTTTATGTTCCAGGCGTTATCAGCAAAGTTCCTTTTACCAGTAGCTGGTCTAGCCTTGTTGGGGGCAGCAGCAGCTTTGGTTAGCAATCCAATCCTTCTTCAACTCGGTGTGGTTTCTGGGCGAAGAAGACGAGACACAAGTGAAGCAATCACTGGCCCCGACCTTGACTTGGACATACTGAGACATTGGCCTTCAAAACCAGAAATCAAGGAAAATCATATAGTGCATAGATTATCAAAGGAAAGGATAACTAAAGATCGTATTCAAAACAATGAACTAAGAAACTACAGTAAGGGGGGGTCAGATAGAGCCATGGCCAGAATTGAAAATCGATTCCTTCATGGTTTTAGTAAGAATAATGATTTCACAGAGAATTCAAAGAGGCGATATAAAGATTTACAAAACAAAAAGCGTTTGTTCAAGAACCTTCCTTTGCAAGAGCCTTCAATGGAGGCAGTTACGGTAAGTGCTCAGTCTCAAGATCGTATCATTGATGATGGATTCATACCAGTATCTTTAAAATGGAAGGAAGTTGTATAATAAAAATAAGTTTGAACACAGTTTGCGGTTGTTTTAATAATGACACACCTGCCTCAGTTCAATTGAACAACGTGAAACAGTTTCTTCAGTACCTATCAATAATTTTAACTTATTTCAACCAAAACACGAAAGATAAAATTATTAAAAGAGTTTAAAGAAAGGGCAGTCGATTTGCAAGAGCAATAGAACAATGCAAGTTTCAGTTATTTCTAGTTTTGAGGTGATTTAACTATCGATGCTAAACGAAATGCTGCTTTTGCTTTATTTAAAAAACTCATTGCATTATGTATTACACAAGTAAAACACGTCATTGAAATGTTTCACATTCACATGTGCCAGCTAACTATTGGTCGTTTGCTACCAATGAGCCGTTTTCAGCACAAATTCACAAAGTACTTCATAGATGATGCTTAAAGGCATGCACATACAAAAACAGGGACACGTTTGTCAAATTTGGCTTAGCACAGATTTATTTTGACAGCCGCATTCCGGTTCTCCATGGCCACGCCTGTAAGCCCCTATGAATTTGTGAATTTGTGCTAAAAACGCCTCATTGGCGTTTTTCAATTCTTTCAATTCAATTTCAATCTTTCAATAGAATTTCAATTCTTATTAAATTTATATCAATTTGGGCCTATTCGCCAGAAATAAATGGTTTCATTATTATTTATTATTATCTACGCGTCGGCGGTGGCAGTCCATTCATATGTCCGTCGTAAGAATACTGCACTAAATTATGTATGTATGGACCGCCACTGTGTTGGTGTGTTTCATATCGTTAACTGTTTGCATGTATCGTCGAACCTCATAAACTAAATTTCCAATAAGTGATTAAACAGTTTTGAGTAAAAATGGGAGTAGAATTCCAGGAGAGGTTAGATTTTTGGGCGTTGATCCATGTCTGGAGCATCATAATCAGCCGGGGTCAATCCACTGCTGGACATAGGCCTCTCCTCAGACACGCCACTGAGGTGGAGCGATGACATCCGACATAACTGGAAGAGAAGAGCTGAAGATCGGACTCAGTGGCATGTCCTGGGAGAGACCAATATCAGAAATTGTACGGTTTAAAATTTTGTAAACCTATTTAGAGGCTAAAAATTCCACCCATGCCGGGATTCAAACCCGCGACCTCTGGCTATCCGTGCCAGCGCTCTTTCTAACTGAGCTAATCACTCACCGGCATCAGTGAAATTTCGAACCTCTTTACACTATTCTCAGTATTTTACACTATTCGCTGCCTGTACGTAATACAGAGAATAGTGTAGAGGTTCGAAATTTCATTGATGCCAGTGAGTCGCCCATTAGCTCAGTTGGAAAGAGCGCTGGCACGGATAGCCAGAGGTCGCGGGTTCGAGTACCGGCATGGGTGGAATTTTTAGCCTCTAAATAGTTTTTTAAATTGTCCTTAGCACGGGCTAGTGCATTAAAAATAAAATAATATAAAAATGTTGTAGGTACAATGATTTCTGAAAAATCTAACTGTAAAAGAAGATACCTATACCTAAATTATTGAGTATTGAGTAAATATTTTTTTAGTACTACTTTATCTTATGCAGCCTCTTAAGAGTTCAAGAACCAATTCCCTTACAAATTTAGTTTAGTTTTTATTTACAATCCAAATGCAAGCACGATCAAACCTCGATTTGGGTCTTCTAAATGTATTGGCAAAGGTTCATTGCGATCCAGCTTGTTTATCTCATACAAACGTAATTTAGTTTTAATCCACAAACGACTTTTCGGATTGCAGTAACGCTTTATCCATAATTATGCTTAGAGAACAAAAATCGAGGATATGTTTAGAGAACACATTTGTGTTCTTGAGGTTTGATTTCTTCTGTGCTCGTAATTAAAATTTGAAATAAACTTACAAATTTATTTGTAAATTTTTTCATAGGAAACATATATAATATACGAATACTCAAGGCTATATTACGTAATTTCTTCAAAGAATTGTAAATATAAACCGAGCTACGTGTACTATCAAATAGGATGACTATTTTTTTTAATGGCATATTTGGTTTGTGATATTGGGCATAGTAAATAAAACACGTATTACAAATAAGTGTCTCCAAATATAATAGGCACAGGTAGTGGTATACTTTTCTAGTTGGTTAAATCCTCCGGATTAAATCCGGTTATGGTTATAATAACAAGCAACGCCATCTATGCGATTGTAGTTTAACATGTTAGAACATTCAGCTTAGCAGTTTCGTAATAAACATTGGTATCATTGAATTCCTTTAGATGGCAGGCAGGTGCAAAAAAAAGAAACAAAATTTTGCACTTCAGGAGGTTAGGTACTTAATTTTCATAGAATTATAATTCATAGTTTACTATGACAATTCGATGTACATTGTAAAGCCGATAAATCCACAGATTAACCAGTACAGAACCTCAGCTACGCAATGTATATCGAATCGAAGTAATATACTGCGAATTGTAGTTTTTTGAAACACAGGCCACGTGATTTTCCTGGTATCGTTTTATTTTTGTTTATATTTTGAATCCAAGCTGCAACAAGAAAAAAACATAGTCAAATCCAAAACAAAGTCTGAAACAATCGCTTAAAACTTAAAACAGAAAACTGGATAAAAAACGGAGAAACAGGTAAAATAGTCAGATCTGGTCTAAGGGTAAAGTAGTAATGAATGAAAAATGAGGGAAATCGAAGAAAGTGTAACGTAATTTAATAGGGGAAAAAGGAATAAAAATGGTGTGAAGATGTTCGCACCGTTACAAACTGGCTTAGCCGGCCACATAGAAGTCGTTGGACGTGGCGCGAGGGCGCGGGACAAACAAATCGTTAATCTCATCGTCATCAGCCATTTCACGCCCACTGCGGTATAGGCCCCCCTCGCGCTTTTGCAAGCTTCATGGTCTTGTGCCGTCCACATCCAGCGACTCCGCGCTACCGTAACCAGCTCATCAGACCATCCGGTGGAGGGCCTGCCCACGGTTTATCCGGTCCGTGGGTGCCAGCTCAGAACTTATTCGCCCCCATAGGCATCGTTAATCTAATTAATTTTAATAAAAAATATACTGAAGACTAAAGGGACAGGACGAAACCTACACAGAAAAAACGGGGCTAGGGCACGAATTCTTTACAAAACGCGTCGCGTATTTTTAGCACCCTCGCCCTAAGGAATTTATCGAGTGAATGTGAATGGAAGGGCCTATAAGGCTTGTTCTAGGGGGATATGCTTCGAGCAAAAAAGGGATGTACTATCAAAGGGCAAGATAAAAAGTGCCGGCAGCGACTAATGCATGTTGATGAAGTGAACGAGATCTGTCAAGATCGTAGCAGTTGGCTGAGCCTAGTTTCTGCTCCACCCCTCCGGGATAGCAGCGTGAGCTTATGTAATAGGGCTCTGCATCCACGTGCTGAAATCATTTATACAGCGACCAGTGGCACCTTCACTCACACTAGGTGGGTGAAGGGACCACTCGGATGCTGCAGTGCCTTGGACATGGTTTTACACGGTGTAGCACCCATACCATAACGACAGCTCAGTCGGCCTAGCCCACAGGAAAGATTAGTCAATACCAGCGGAGCCAACCAAGCCGCGGGTTTCGTCACGATGTTTTTCCTTCACCGTTCGCAAAATATACGTAGCTTTGAAATTAAACAAATTCTTTGGTACATGCCCGCAATGGGGATCAAACCTGGGTCCGTCGCTTGCGAGTCCATTGCTCTACCCACTGAGCTACAACCGCTTTGTGATTGAGTTTGTGTATTCGTGTGTTAAGACGCTTAAGGGCGCTAACTATCGCCACCAATGGAATCATAACTTGCTTTATAATACGTTTTTATCTAAAAGTGAACATGAGAAATCTTAACAATTGTGATAACAATTTTTAGAACCTACAGTCTAGAACCTAGGATCAACAATCTAGGAGTTTAATCGATTTCCCCCAAAAACGGCCATTTTTAGCGGAAATTGATTAAAGGCTTAGGGTATTTATACTACATTCTAAGCTGTATCTTCTAAAAATTGTGACAACAGATATTAAGATTTCTAATGTTAACTTTTTGAAAAAATTATAAAAGGCCTTTTTGCATCTACTTAGTGAGATGATTTATAAAGCGTCCAGTGGTAACTTCACTCCCACTAGATGAGTGACGGGACCACTCCGACGCTGTAGTGCCTGAGACGTGGTTTATCTAGTTGAAAAAAACGTAAAAAACGTGGTTGAAAAAAACGTATTGTAATAGTACATTTACACAACTAGGGTGGTAATGCAAAGAAAGGCCGAGATCGCAAAAGTTTGCGGCCCGAGCTGCAAGCGAGGGACGTAAATATGCGATCGAGAGCTTTCTTTATTACCTCCCGTGTTGTGTACCTCTTTTTATGTCTACACTTGGCCAGAAAGCGGCTTTTTCCGTACGCGCAGCGTGCGGAAAAAGCCACTTTAATGCCAGGTGTAGCATAAAACAAGTTATGATTTTTAGTCCATTGGTGGCGCTTGTTAGCGCCCCTAAGCGCCTTAATTAAAGATATTCTTACCTTTGGACTATTTTTGACAACACAATCGAACAACAATGCGGCTCTATCACATCCCTTCTCTCCATCAGAAACTTTCTCGTCGTTGACTGAAATGAAATTTAACAGAATCAAATTAATTTTAGATCGGTGCTAACATCACATCTACCTACGTAATTATTTGTTGTATTAGTACAATCTATCCAAAGATTGACAGGAATAGATCACTTTTAATGGTAAGGCCACCGTCGCTACTCTTACGTTAAGACATATCTGTGTAATTTTCTTTCCTACGTACAATAAAGTGTTTTCTATCTATTATCCACTTGTAGATTTTTTTAGTTTATAACTAGATAAAGGCAGTTGAAATTCTATCCATTGGAATTAAACAAAAAAAAATGTTAATATAAAAAGCAGCTAAAAGTCTTGATTTTATGATTTTCGGCAATCGATCTGCATTGTAGCATAGTCTCATACTTTCTATTGTGAACTAGATTAATGGTTAAAATAAAATAAAGCGAGTTAAAAGGAGCGTCTTTGAATTGATAAGGTATTAACTTAACTAAATTTCCTATTCCGAAACGGTCTGTAAGCTTAAGTAAGTCTCGCTCGAGCAATTATGCACAATTCTATTATTTAACAAAATGGTATATATTTCATGATGTGCAATGCTATTGTACTGTACAAAGAAGTCCACTGCTGGACATAGCTCTCCCCCAATGAGCGCCATATCGCCCTGTCTTTATGTAGACCACTGCTGGGCTATGTCCAGCAGTGGACTACATAATATAGCCTGAAGAAGAAGAAGAAGTACAAAGAAGTGAAGAAGTGTCGACAGTTTGCTTGCATTCGCCGTAATGGCCACATTAATTTGGTTACTTTCATAATGGTTCAAGTATGCAATATATTTATTATTATTTTAATTCTGTATTGCACTAATTACATGATTAAATATACAAGGGCGTGCTTAATCCAAGAAACATTCTCTTCAAGCAAATCTTTGGTGTTATAAAGACTGGCAAAGGGTAGTGCAGGAAAAATACAGTAAAATTAAATAATAAGTGTAAACTTACATAGATCTACACAAACGATAATACGAAGATTATTAAATAAAATAATGAAGATAATAACTAATCACGATTACTTATATATTCGTATTAATAAAAGAATTGGTGATAAATTACTGCCTATTCTGTAGATCGAGGTATTAGTTCGTTCGATATAAATGTCCACTTCCAAAAATAAACTACTAGCCTCTGAAATTCAACAGTTTACCTTTGAGACAGATTTCGGCTAGTTTTAGAGCCCTCGCCAGTCTTTTTTCGTCGTCACCAGCGATTTCCGCAGCCCTTTTGGCTGTGTGCTCGCTATCAATCATTCCTTTGTCGTTCATCTGTAAAATTCAATAGTCAGAGGAATTGTGCCCTATTTCAACAGAGGTAATTTACTTGAGTATTTTATTTATAATTGACCAAGAGCTTAGGCATTGTGTTTGGATTTTCATTTTCTATGTTTCCCATTAAGTCTCCCTTATTTTTAAAGAAAAAAAGACACAGATGTAAGTTTTTTTTTTTCTTTTTGGGATTCGAGTAAGTTTTATTCGTTAAGAAATATATTTTTCTTACATTTTGAGAAGACTCACAAGCCAATTATCAGAAACAAGACAAGACTTTTATTAATTTTATATTGGCAACAAACAGCCATTATAGGAAAAGTTAGTAACAACAATAATTGACAAATAGATCTATAGAGCCGAGAATTTACAAGAAAGAGTGTTATGTATTCTGTTGCACAATAAAGATTATTCTAATTTTAATATTGCCGCTTCTTACTAGTTACATGCAGAAATGTAATACTTACTACTTACCTACTACTTTTAGATCGGGTTACATTTAAACGCACTTTAAAACCTCTGTCTTTATGTGCGTCCAAATATGAGGAGGCCTATACCTCCAACTACAAATTATGAACTTCAAAACAGATTTTTATAGGATACGATTTCAAACCGGTTTGTCCTCACTACTGGGGCCCAGGTCTCTTCCTGCATCGCAGGAAGGTACATAGGTTACTTAAGTATAATTCTTATAAGGTTCAGATATGTAATTGATTGCGTCAAGTCACTTTTAAACTTACCTAGGGAACTACAAAAAAAGTCGACATTATTATAGTTATTTATTAAACGGGTCAAATAACGATGATTTATTAGGAAAAACGTAATTACCTTATTTTCTGACGTTTCGGCAGCGTTACAATTTCCGTAGTCTCGGGTAGAGTCTACCCGAGACCAATAAGGTAACCTAATAAATAATCGCGATTTGACCCGTTAAGAAATAACATTATTATAGTTAAGAAATAACAATAAAATAGAAGCGCTCGTGGCCTAGGCGAACCGAGTGATTGGAATCAATCACTTGGTTAAGCAACAACAGGCGCGGTCAGGTGCGGGATGGGTGAGCGTCCCGTGACTACCGCTAGTGGCATTTTTCCGAGCGCTTCCGTGCTTCGCAAGGCACGCTAAGCCGTTGGTGCCGGCTGTCATGTAATGGCAGTCGTTAAGCCATGTCAGAGGTCTTATGGGCGGCTTGATAACTTCTGACAGTAAGGCCCGCCACTGTCTTACAATCCTCCACCAACCCGGACTTGGCCCCCGTGGTGGAGTATGGCCTAACCTTCCTGCGATGCAGGAAGAGACCCGTGCCCCAGCAGTGGGGACATACAAGGGTTGATAACGATAACGATTATTATAGTCCCTGTTATACATACTAAGCGATCGATATAAAACGCTGTTACTAGTATAATTCTTCTTAAGTAGCGGAGGCACAAAAAATCTTCTAATGCGTGAGGGGCGAAGACTCACCGAAGTGCTGTGAATTTCCCCACATATTTTGGTCGCTCAGGGCCGAGTTTCATAAAACTACAATTTGTAGTTTATTACGACTATTTTATGTACATTACGTAGCAGACTACTTATAAATGTGCGCCTTTGCAATACGCATCGAATTGTCGTAGTAAAATATAGGTAACATACATAGGTAATATATCATTGAATAAATGCACATACATTGATTCTGGCCACACACTAAGATACCCCGTGTCGTGTGACCCATAAACAACGACAAGAAAAACATGTAAACATCCAAGACCTGGGTTTTTTTTGTCCCCAGCCGGGGTTTGAACCCGGGATCTCTTGCATGGCATGCAGATGCACTATTCCTGCCAAAGAGATTGTCATATGAATTGTAGTTTTATAAAACGGGCCCCCCGTGTTACTCACTGATCCTTCATTTTTATAACCGCATGCGAGCAGACACTTGGTTTTCTTGTCAGTCGGAGTCTTCAGCAGTTGCAGGTTCATCAATTCGGACATCTCGACTGGGTAGTCTTTCGTGCACTTCATTATAATCTTCGTCATCTCGATCTTCACTTCTTCATCCGTCATGGATGCCTAAAGCATGAGCTAAGTGTTTATACTTTTTCATGGCATTTGATGAAATGAAATGAAAAGGTTTTATTCAATTTAGCGCAGAACCTGCGGCTTAATGAACGTTGCACGTCAAAGTAAAAAAAAGCATATCTTTTGGGTAAAATATTAATATTAATCAGTTTTTTTATTGAAGAAAGTGTACCCCACTTTATTCAATAAAAAAACTAATTAATATAATATTTAAAATAAAATATTTATGCAAGTTGGTACGTAATTTTAACTCTCGGTAGAAATTAAATGAAATGAAAAGGTTTTATTCAACGTAGCGCAGAAACTGCGGCTTAATGAAGGTGTCCATTTCAAAATCTAGATCGTTTTGGAGAAAAAATGTACAAAAAAACTTAGACAATAGACCTACCGCATTTGACAAAAGTAGATTTTATATCAATATCATTGGAACGTTGAAAATGCTTAAAATGTTAGGAGAGCTAAAAGTGCGTGAGCAATAATGCGTGAAATAGTTAACACCAATAATTGCTTAGAATTGAGTTGGTAGGATTTATGCTGTACAAAAACTTTTGTTTCAAAGTGTTTTTTATTGTATAACATTGTTTATCGCTTATAGTGAAGGAATTATTATGAGTAAATCTAAGTTGCATTCCAGGTGTTCTCTCTCTGAGAGAAGGCCTGTGGCCTGCAGTGGGAAGTGTCAAGTTTGTATAATTAAAGAAAAACGATATTTCAAATAACGGTAATAGAAAAAGTGTACTTACGTTGGAAACCCGGGCCATGGCGAAGAAGACGAAAAATATATATAACAACATTTTCACTGGTAAGTCAGTTTTTGATGTTCCAGCTTGACTGGTGGTTAATACCACGGTCGCCCATTATTATACGTACCAAAAGCAATTCTATAAATTACTGTTCAGATAAGATTGACATCTAAAACAACCTTATTAATAAAATCCGATGAATGTTTTGTTGCAGTTATTGTGCTGGATAATTTTGTATTATCGTGAAAACTTTAGTAAAACATTGTGTATAATAATATGATTACCAATAATTAACATTTCAATGTTCGTGAGGAAATGAAAGGATAAGGCTCAGAAGTCCCACTGCTGCCTTTGACATGCCCAATAGGTGATGATCATTAGATTTTAAACAAAAACGCTTATTAATTAAGGGACCAGGATTAAGACCTTGCTTCGATTCCCAGTGCGGGCTACGTGTCGGCACGGGGAATCGAAATTTGTTGTTATGTACATTTGTGGGTACAGCGATATCATTCCGATGTACAACCTAACTGCAAAGTAGGTACTCGGGGCTGCAAGAGATGGAAATCACTTCAGCCAGATGTTGCTGCCTGTACGACAGAGAGTATTGTAAGGAGTTCGAAATTTCGCTAATTAAAAAAAAACATTTGTGAAGATACTCGTAGTAACAGTACCACTCGCTAACCGTGAAGGGAAACATCGTGAAGAAACCTGAGTGTCTAAAGTGTTCAAATACTGAGGTACAAGGCGCTTGAAAATGTCAATCCGCTGTTTGCACGCGTGGGAACGAAAATCATGTCAGTGAACTTAGCAGATCATTGTTCAGCAGATCAAAAAAATGAGAGTTCTTGTCGCATACAGCAGAGTTCTATAGTTCCTGATACGTCTTAGAAATAGGTCTGGCGTTTTGTCCTTAATAAAACTTAATTGAAAAAATTATCTGCAAACTTCCCGTAGCAAATTATTTTGCAGCAAACCAAAAACAAATGAGAGTTCTCGCAGCATGCAATTGAGTTCTACAGTTCCTGATACTTTTTAGAAATAGTTCTAGTGATTTTATCCAAAAAAAAAATTAAAATCGTAGTATTTCTTATAACAAGAAATACTATTGCAAACCGCTACGGGCCGGACTTTGTAAACAAAATTCGTCAGTATGAAAATCGTACTCACTCTCTGAGAGGAGGCATGCGCCCTGCAGTGGGACCATCATAGGCTCTATGAGAAAAATATTCTCACTCAAATAGCGGAAGCAGAAAAACCGTTATTCATAACGACACACTTTATTACATGTCTCAGGAATCGCGCATTTATAAGTAACCCAATACAGCGGACCACGCATCAACCCTTACATACTGCTCTCTAATCAATTAAAGATGAGCCTGGGGCCTCTTTCATGGAACTAGCATTCGTGCTTTACCATAGTTCGTTGCGTTTACATTGTCGTTATATATTATCATATACATTAAGTGGATTAAGCTGCCGATTAACACATTCGCTACGAAATTACCTCGAATTGTCATAATAAACGAGGAATTGTAGTTTTATGAATCTGGCATTTACTAAAAACGGCGACAGTAACGCATTTTATTAATTTCACTGCATCATTTTAATGTCAAATTTGTATGTATAGATGCCCAGTATGGGTAGTTTTATGGTATGATTTTTTTTTCTCGACACCCTGTATTTTGATGATTGTACGTTTATCAAACATTTTCGCTTCTCACGCAAACAACTGTATGGATTTTAATGAATGTATTAGGGAGATTCATCATTGTTCATATTCAGGGCCGCAACTAGGTCCCACCTTCTCCACTTTATGTAGGTACTCGTATAATTTAACCTACTTCGAACTCTACTTTTATTTAAACATTATTTACCTTCGCTCTGTTTTTTAACACGACTGCATTGTTGGTCTAGCGGTGTCATGTACTCGTATTATACGAGTATACGAGCCGTCCTGGTGAGCCTCGTACCGCCACAGAATCCGTTTATTCTAACAGTTTACCCACAGAATATCTCCTTGATATGATGTGGGTAAATAACTTGACAATTTCGATTTTGATCAATTGTAAACCAGGAACTTTAGTTCTATTAAACAGGCGCTAGAGCTACGCTTTTTAAATCTATTTCTTATACATTGCGTGTTATGGAAGTGAAGAGGCGTATGCCCACTTGTGGGCTCTGTTTCCTATAAATAGATTTAATTTTTTATACAGTAACTTTTGTGACTTTATTTATTTGTCAGTATAACTTTAATAACTTATTTAGTATATTATGGGAATAAGAATATGTATATTGTAATAAAATCCCTTTATTTAGGGATTTTTAAGTTAATATCGAATATTTTGATTGGATATATTATTATTTTACTGCACAAAAGAAAATGTACAAAAAGTGGACTTAATACTAATGCATTTTCTACCAGATACGTGTGCCATTCTATACTAGATGTACTTTTGTAAAAATACGCAAAATAAAAGTACGACTTTGTGTATGGACATTAATTTCTTATCGCATTGCATCGATGTGCCATCGTATGTACTTTGGGAAAACAATTTTTGAACGAGGAAACAAAAACGCCAACGTTGATCTAACCACAACTGATTTAACTATACAATACAAGGTTATCATGGCAATGTTCGATACTTAAAAAAAATATAATACTTTATGGGGACATACATTTAAGCCAATAATTCATTCATGAATGTAATTCATGACTGTAATTATATCTTCATGGCCAGGATTCTTCAGTAACCCAAATCAAACTGAAAAAAAACAGGTACGGTTAACTAATGCTTTGGCATTTAAAGTTATTAATGGCAATCTTGGAATCTTATCATACGTATAGGTGGCAACTGATGTATTACATTTAAGATGACCTGAGAAAAGATGGTCAAAGTGGAATTTTTTCCCGCTGCCTTTTTCTCCACAACACTACGGCCCGAAGGCAGCGGCTTTCACTTTCATGTTACATTGACATTCAGCAAACAGAATGTAAATTCTGTACGTTGAAATAAATTGAATTGAATTGAGTTCTAATATCTGTATCTCGTACGTTAAGAATGCGTACGGTAACTACTGTTAACAGCTATCAAATGGCCGCTGGGCCGTATCCAATATGAAGGTGCCAGTGTGTGCCCGGCCTTAAAAGTATTTTACGCTACGAGCACTTTTTATGCTTCAACGGCTAGCGTGCCTTATATTACACTATACAAGTTCAATTTGGGTTCGTCTTAATATAACAACATTAAGTTCATTCGCTTTTCCAAAGTAAATATGGCACGGACTGGAATTAAGAAAAGAATTTTTTTTTTCCTTCATCTATCATAATTATAGCCATCGAAAAAATGGCTCTAGCCGAAGTAGGGTAAGTTAAATTATGATCAAACTATGCTAAAAGCCGGGTAGTTTGGTTTAACATGAAAGGTCATTGGAGAAATTTTTAACTCAAACTGCGCAATGTTTTACGCGATACTGACGCCATCTATCGACACGAATCTAGAGTATTCGAGTTACAAGAGTTATAGAGCGTCCGAGCGTTTTCGTTGCATGCGGTTTTAGCGATTGACCACAGAACTGTAACACGTTTCATGTTAATAATTACTGGCTTATAAATGTACTTACTTGAGGGGCTTTCTCTACACTGCATTTGAATATGAGTGCAGCTCTTTCACAGCCCTGTGAACCGTCACTGACTTCTTCTTGGTTTACTGAAAAAGAGCAAAAAGCAAAACCGATGTATTATCTCAATTCATTGACTCTGTTCAGTGTTCTAAACAGAGAAAATGCTCTTTATTTTATTTTTATTTTATTAGAGAAAACAAACAGGTATACAAAAAACATTTGCTTAACTTAAAGTTAGTATTAAGGTTAGTTACATGTATAACCAGCAGCTTTTTATGGCTTGGAATGCAAAAAATCTTTGCAAAAGAGTTTGAGTTAGCCAGTTGTCAATACATTAAGATAGTACATTAAACACCTTTTAATAATGATAAGTTATTAAAATTGATGGAGAAACGCACAAAAACAGTTTTCATGTCTTTGTCAAGGCCATGTTAAAAGATAATATTGTGTTTTTTTCTCTATGATTAATGCTGTTCATTGTGCTCCACCAATCCGGACTAGGCCCCCATAGTGGAGTATTGTCTATACCTTCCTTACGGAAGAGACCCATGCCCCTCTGTGGGGATATACTGGGTTGATGATAATGATGAATACTTGATGATTAAGCTCTGCGAATCAGAGCGAAACCTGGTCGGACTCTTCCGATATAACAACACCCGTAAGTAGATCCGGACTAAAAGTCTACAATGTGTTGTGCTTACGAAAGTTTTAGTTCAAAAATGATGAATACTGTTCGTAATAATATTACCCTTACAAACTCAAAGTAAATCGGGTTCTAACTATGACGTCATAAAGTACTCATATAATATGCAAAAGGTTTATCAATAGTTGGGCTATCTCATAAAATTATGAATCGACACTCTTGGTAGAAAACGTTCAGAATTTTATGAACAAAAAAGCTAAGTCTAATAACTTTCTTATTATCACACAACCCTATCACTTGCCCTGGTCCCAAACTAGGATACCCTTTGTGCTATGGTAACCAGACCAGGATATCACAATATGGAAATACACCCAGACTGTACGACAGCCCCCAGTGGAAATCGAACCTATGACCTTAGGCATGGTAATCAGACGTGTTACGGCTAGACCAACGAGGCAATCAATAAACATCTCATACAATCGGATTTTCCCTCCCTGTTTTCCTCTACAATAGTACCTAAAGTAGAGTTGAATTTTATTGGTAAACTGTTAATAAGAATCGCTCGTAGCACCGGCTGCCTGAGCGAAGATAAAGCATAGGGCGCGTTCAGTGCATGGATGGGTGACCGTCTATGACTAATGCTAATGGCATTTTTCCGAGCGGTTCCGTGCTTCGCAAGGAACGCTAAGCAGTTGGGGCCAGCCGCCGATTATAGATGGCAGTCGTTAAGCTAAGTCAGAGTCGCCTTAGGGCGGCTTGCAAACTTCTGACAGTGAGACAGCCACTAGTCTTGCAAGCCTCTACTAATCCGGTCTTGGCCCCGTGGTGGAGTATAGCCTATACGTTCCTTAGAGAAGAGACCCGTGCCCCTCAGTGGGGGCATAATGGGTTGATGATGAAAGTATACATACCACTTTCGCAGGCTGCTGTGAAGTCCATCGCTTTGGTCATGCCCGCTGGATCTTCAGCGAATACTCTTCTGGAAACTGCATTAACTCCTTCTACTGATAGATAGCCCTGATCATCCATCTGAAAGAAATTATTTAATTTATTCATATTTGATGATGATGATGATTCATACAGGGTCTGAGGTGTTTACATACCACAGCGCCATTGAAATGGCCACTCCACGCCGGGCACGCGTGCTGTTTAAGCCCATATTCTCTATTTGAAAGAAGGAATGTACCCTACAGTGGGGCGTATAGGGGCTGTATTATTATTATTTATACATATCAGTAAGTACTGAAAGCCACATGCTAAAAAGTCTTTAGAACCAATTTTCTAAGTCTTTTCAACCTTAAAAAGGAAAGTAAACTATTTGTTTTAAGAAACCCCGACGGAGGAGTTAGTCTTTATTTGTTCGTTTTAATATTGATGCTGCCCTTTAATGCATTAGTTCATCTATAATTCCTAAGTAACCAAAACCAAATTTTCCTATACCGTTTACAAACTTTGTATTATTAATAACTAGCTGACCCAGCAAACTTCGTACTGCCTACCATCGACTCATTATTTTTTTTTTATTTTTCCCTCCGTAAGAACTATCCTCGTACTTAAGGAATATTGTAAAAAAAGAATTAGAGAAATCGGTTCAGCTGCTCTTGACATTTGCGCTTACCAACACATTCAGCGATTCATTTTTATATTATAGATAACTTCATTCGTTATCAACCCTTGTATGTCCCCACTGCTGGGTCACGGATCTCTTCCTGCATCGCAGGAAGGTTAGGCCATACTCCACCACGGGGGCCAAGTCCGGGTTGGTGTAGAATTATAAGACAGTGGCGGGCCTTACTGTCAGAAGTTATCAAGCCGCCCATAAGGCCTCTGACATGGCTTAACGACTGCCATGCGACAGATAACTTCATTGCACAAAAGAAAATGTACAAAAGGATGTCAGTCGCAAATGACAGAATAAAACAGTGTTCCAATTTTAAAATTTATGTATTCTAAGGCGTAATATATTTCTTAATGATTCGCGATGCTCATACATACTTAGTTATTATTAACTGTAACGCTGCCGAAACATCGGCAATAAGGTAATTACGTTTTACCTAATAAATAATCGCGATTAGACCTTTTAAATATATAGTTAGAAATAAAGAGAAGAAAGCCTCTAAATAGGTTTTTTAAAATTGTCCTTAGCACGGGTTAGTGCATTAAAAATAATATAAAGAGAATACACTCAGATTTCCAATGTAGGTATCGAAGCCGTACATCAAGATTAGTATCAACTTGTGTTGACCAAGTATGTATAGGCTTCGTTACTTTTCTAACTATAAAATTAAATAAAACTTTGCACCTGAAATACTATAACTGTTTATTTTACACTAGACATTCACATAATAATAAAATAATTAGAACTAACTAAATATGTAACAAAAACTACATCTATACAAAGAAAAACTAAGGAATAAAAAGTCTGTCGCCAATAACTTCACACGACTGAAATTTCCATGCGGCAGATGCTGTATGCATTCGAAGACAATAAATTTATTGTGGCGCAGAGTTACACAGTAGGTATACATGATGGAGTCCTAATCATTACCCAGCTTTGTCCGCGAAGCATACACCGTGAAATTGACCCGACCTTGTCCAAAAACGTACACGTTCACACATGCGTAATGTAAAATGAAATCACTGGTATGCTTTTTTACCTAGTTTGTTTATTTTACTTACTTATATCGTAATACTTTTTATGGTGGGGTGGGATGGCTTGCAAAAGACAGCGATTAGATTAATTTACAATCGAGACATTAGGTAGCGTTGAGAGATTTCTAAGAATCTATTATCCTTAGAGTTCTCTTCCTGCATCACAGGAAGGTTATGCCATACCCACCACGGGGGGCCAAGTCCAGGTTGGTACAGGATTGTAAGACAGTGGCGAGCCTTACTGCCAGAAGTTATCAAGCCGCCCATAAGGCCTCCGACCTGGCTTAACGACTGCCATTACATGGCAGCCGGCACCAACGGCACGTGCACGAAGCACTCGGAAAAAATGCCACTAGCGGTAGTCACGGGACGGCCACCCATCCTGCGCCTAGTTGCGCCTGTTGTTGCTTAACTCAAGTGATTAATTCTAAACACTCGGTTCGACTAGGCCTCGAGCGCTTCAACGTTTACAGTTGCTAATCAATATATTTATGACTTAATTGTAAGTCAGGAAAATATCAGTAACTATGCAACTATAGGTACGATATCTATCACAATGTAAATGCTAGAAATAAACATTCATTCCCAAGATTCAGCCTGGCACAATCCTTTGTAACTTATGAGGCATCGCATACGCTTAAACAGTAAAGTCGCGGAAGATTTATAGAGCTTACTAGAGAAGCGGTTTAAAATATGTAAATATTGTGCAAAAAGAGATACGAAAATAAACACTCAAAAATGTCTGGCATTAAAACAAGTAAGAATTTTGCCTTTCGGCCGCCATGGCAACTAAACTTTGCAACCGGTTGCGAAAATGGAATTTTTATTCTTTGTCGGCAACTAGTTGCGAATAAAGATTTTTTTTTCTTTATACGCAACTAGTTGCCAACAAGGAATATTTCAAAAACACTAGTTGCAGGAGAAGAATTATTTTTCTTCTTACGCAACCATGTAGTAATAATGTATTCCTCATCTAATATAATAAATTAAAAAACACTGATCTATAAGTTAATTTCAAAATAACCCTGGCCAGTAATTCTAGAAATAGGATTTATACATTAACCGCAAAGATTGTCAACAAATTAATAAAACTTCCCATTATTTCTGTCGCAACTAGTTGCCAAGAAAGAATATAAAATCCTTTTTCACAACTGGTTGAGAAACTCAGTTTCATCAGGCGGATAAAGTTTTCTTTGTTGGCAACTAGTTGCGAATAGAAAAAAAAAGTTCTTTATTCGCAACTAGTTGCCGACAAAGAATAAAAATTCCTTTTTCACAACCGGTTGCGAAATTTAGTTGCCATGACGGCCGAAAGGGAATTTTGAATAAAGAATAAAACCGTTCGCTGTGGAAACGAGCGACGCATGATTTTGATCCTCAGTCATGTGAGGAAACGATGGAGAAGAAGAGGATTCATCTGATTCATGAGTAATATATATAATATAAACTGTTAATTAAGAACTAGGTACATTTGTATGGAGACTGTTGTCCATTTTTCCAGACCTTGCGTAAAATGGACTTTAATTGTTTAATTTACGTATACGTCATAGTTCTTGCGCTATAATTAAACATTTTGTTGTAAGCAGATCTTGAGTCTAATTCAAAATATTTTTTCCGCTATTTATACACCGGCCCGCTCCTTGCACACCCATGACATCGTTCTTCTTCCGGGCTTTCTCTTTCCCTTAACCTTGCCTAGCATTATAGTCTTTATTTTTTATTTCGTTAAAATGACCCAAGTAGGGTTCTTGGCTGAGTTCCGATTTTCGGACTTGCTCCTTCAGACAATAATTTCCTGTTGCATCGAAGATCCTTCTTCGTAGCGTGTCAATAGCAGACCACATTATATTTTAATTATTTACTAAGCAGTTGCAGCCAATTATCGGTATTATCTTGGATCCTACGACGCCGCATTAAGGAAAAAATCCCAAAACTCGGAATTACTGCAATTCTGCAGATGGTACGAAGTTTCCATTTACACTTTAGAATGAGACTTTGTATTTTAGGAGCGTAAATTAATTTGGTAATGAACAAGAAGAAATAGACAAGTAATATAGCCATTTTCTTACCATACCGGTTCGTTTGTATGTGCAAGCGAATAAACATTTAACGGCGTAACTGTTTGGCATCACTTTATTCTTGAGATATTCCAGATCCTCGGCAGTTATAGGGTAGTCCTTGGCGCAATCTAGTAGTAAATCCGCGTACTTCTGTTTTTCCTCTTCCATTGTCGCCGCCTGAAATTAAATAGAAGAGTAAGAAGTCAAAGTCATTCCCGAATTTCCTGAAAAAGGCTAGAGCACAGGCAAAAAATCTTACTATGTCCTAATTTTTCTATGATTAATAACCTTGTAATAGCCGTCTTCCTGGAATGAAAAATAAAATAAATAAACATAAATAAAAGCAAGTCATTATATATCCAAATGGCATTTAACAGAGATTGGAATATAAATCAGAATGGGGATCTTTTTCTTCTCCTTCTTCAGGCTATATTAGTTCACTGCTGGACATAGCCGTCCCCTAATGAGCGCCATAGCGCAAGGTTGTGCCATCATTGGTGAGTAATTCCCATAATCCCCACGCTAGGCATGCGGGTTGGGGATCGCAGTTTGGTGGAATTATACTGCGGGGATGCTGCTGCCCACCCCCCGGTTTGTGTGCCTGCCCGCGGGAAGAATTTGGGTTGGTGCTATTCTCTAGGCCAACACCATACAGCATCGAACTTACCGACCGATAGCTGATATTTGCCGTAAGTGGAACTCAAGTTGTAACTACCGTATCTATCAATGGATCTTCAACAATTATACTTAGGTACGTCTTAGTCCTGGAGGGTTAGACAGAGAACAGAGTTTGCCACTTACCGTGGTGCTTGGCACATTTTATTATTTCACTTGCCCTGATAAACAAACACTTACCGAAATAAACGTGACACAGCTTATGAACACGACAAAGTTTATCATTATAGATACAGCCATTTCTTTCTTTATAATCCACTCGTCCTCTCTCGGCTTCAATATGAAAATGGCCTTTGTTGTAAAAACAGTCATTTTTTATACCGCAAATTGTAACACTGTGACAAAGTGCGATCTAATCACTGAACTAACTGTTCACAATACTACACGATTGCAAAATACGTTTATTATTCTAAGTGTCAATTTGTTGATCATCATTGTCACATTGTACGCATCGTGTGAACGAAATCATCGCCCGTGATTATTTTTGAAGCAATAAAGGCATTGCATGCTAGTAGCATCCCACCAAAACATAAATGTGAAAGAGAGAATATGTTTGTTACGATAGAATTGCCGAAAGATGACTATGCCTACAAAAATTTAGAGTTCTTTTATCTATTTTTTCTCCAAAATCATCTTTGAAATGGACACCTAGTTTAACTTGTAACGTTCTTTAATTAAGTCATAGTTTCTATGCTATTTTGAATAAAACCTATTTGATTTGATTTGAAAGAATTGAGATCTAACTGGAGGCAAAATCCTATGGTAAAAAAATAACATTCTTCACTTGATAAACAAACACCGTATATTTTTTTACTGTGTAAAAATGTTTGTGAGCACAACACGTCAAACGTCAACTTCAGAGATGAGCAATTTACGATGCAAGCTCCGTCTCTAATCAAAGCTGGTCGCTTCCGACAAAAACTCAAGTAAGTGAATCCGGAATCAAGTTAATAAAACATTATAAGTTATGGTGCTTTACTTGGCCCTTTGCATTTCACAAATACTAACCATCTACTGCCGGATTTTCGGACGAATCGTTAGTACTGACTTTGTAAAACCTGCAATGTAATATAATTCATCGACCAATACCCGAATTCGAACAATCAAGTGAAGCTTTGTGTATTTCATTTATAGAATATAAGTTGAGGGATCAAGAGAAGCTCGAAATGGTTCGTGTAAATATACACACGACCAGGGCACTGACAAACTGCTGTTTTCCATAGAAACTCTTGCGTTTCTAGAAGAAATCGCTCTTAGCTATATAACACCGGGGCGTACGGCATGAGTCACACAGAAAAGACGTAGGGCGAGGGTGCAGAAAAGACGCGACGTGTTGTATAGAGTCACAGACTACAGAGTGACTCTCGGTCTAAGTTCTTTCTGTATGTTCCAGGCCGTCTGTACTATTAGGGTGAGAACATAAAAACATAACTACATTTCAAACTCTACGTAGACTCATTGGTCCAGTATTATACAATAATGATAACTACTGTAGACTTTTAGTCCGGATGTACTTACGGGTGTTGTTATATCGGAAAAGTCCGACCAGGTTTCGCTCCGATTCGCAGAGCTTAATCATGGTGAGCAGAGACGGAGTTCGCGTCGTCTGTTTCTCGTCTCACACGACTAACTGATAACTACTGCTTAGAAATAACCGTGGAGCGCTCGAGGCCTAGCGGAACCGAGTGATTTGTGTCAATCACTAGGATTAAGTAACAACAGGCGCGGTCAGGTGATGGATGGGTGACCATCCCGTGACTACCGCTAGTGGCTTTTCGAGCGTTTCCTTGCTTTGCTAGGCACGTTAAGCCGCTGGTGCCTGCTGTCATGTAATGGCAGTCTTTAAGTCATGTAAGGCCACCCAGGCCTCATGGGCGGCTTGATAACATCGGACAGTAAGGCCCGCCCCCGTGGTGGAAAATGGCCTAACTTTCATGCGATAAAGGAAAAGACCCGTGCCCTAGTAGACAGGAAGTACCAAGGGTTAATTTCATCATCATCATCAGTAATAACCTTTAGTCACAGAACAGCTGCTCTGTGTTTAAAGTTATTGCAGTGTTTAGTACCAGAAAAAAACCAGTAATTGTTAATAAGTCATAATTAAGATCGCTTCTATTAAGTTAAAATTTTCTTTTGTTACCAAACTGTGTAATTTCCTTTTAAGTACAATAAAGTGTTTTCTATTTATCTATCTGACATAAAAATGTTATATCTAGGCGGTGAACAAACTTAAATACTTTCTATATCAGAATCTTGTCTCAGTAGTCATTACCACTGAGCTATTAGGGATTGTAAGATTTCTGTAAAATTAGGCAATACATTCTGAGCCCAGTTTGCCTAGATTTTCTATCAAGGATTTAGGCTTAAGCAAAATCTTTCTTTTTCGGTCCTGTCTTATCGGTCCTGTTTTATAGATATTCTATAATACAAAAAAGAATCGCTGAATGTGTTGGTGAGCGCAAATCTTGAGAGCAGCTGAACCGATTTCGCTAATTCTTTTTTTACAATAATCATTGAAGTACGTACGAGGATGGTTCTTACGGAGAAAAACAAAAAAAAATGAAGAATCAACTTAGGCTGTATGAAATAAAATAAACAACACTCGCACAACAAATCACTTGTCACGTCCCGAACTAGGATGCCCTGTGCTAGGGTAATTAGGCAAGTACATCACATACGTGGAAATCGAACCTACGACATCCAGCATGGTAATCAGACGTGATACCTCTAGACCAACAAGGCCATCATTACCATCATCAATCATTCCGTTTTCGTCCACTGCTTTACATGCCTTAGATCATCGGACTATAGCAAGAACGTTTTATCCAACATCGTTGGACTATAGACGTCATGTGGGCTTGTCGGTTCGTGGTTTTACTCGAGCACCTTTGTTCACCATCAGCTGATCAACTGATCAACCTCTACAATTACGTTGCAAATTCCTAGTGCAAATGAGGACAGTACATGTGAAGGCTGACCTCATGAAATACTGTTGGTTATACCTCCCCTGGGGTACAATGTTCAAAGCTGTGGATATAATGACGGACTGTGGATAATTGAATGTGTTCTGTTGGCAGTGCTAATTCGTGTCGCTCGGCAGCCTCTCATCAGGGCCGATAATCTGATTATAATTTTGTACACCGAAGGCCGGACCATGCTCTTCTAATAGGCAGTTTTATCTTTGTATAAAAACCAAATTCTCGGCATACACTTCATCAAAAAGTGGTCGCTTTCGGTGCTCGATAGTTGCGTAATCAGAAGTAAATATGTTTCGTTTGGTGCTTTTTTGTAGTGCTTTTTATATCCTCTCTCTGACTCCGTTCACGTCTGTGAGTATTAACAACTGCAGTCATTGGGACAATTCTGTATTGAGAATTTCGCTAAGTAAACAGTTAACTGTTTTGCTGTCTCATCGAATTTCTTAGAAAGGAACGTGATAGAAAGTTACTTAAGTATTAACTAAGTGATTTTTTTAGTCAGAAACCGGCCTCTTGCTTACCCGTTAACATAATATAAGCAGCAGGACTTCTCTTAGAGATAGTACGGGCCTTGTTACCTCTCCATGGGTGTCCATAATTGCAATGGAAGTATTAATAAATCATTATACAAGCTTCACTCGTGACGATTAACGTTACGTCAATAATTTAACTATCAGGCTAACAGAAAATCGGTTGAATTTTTTATAATCGTTTCTTTTACTGTCGTGCATAGTACAGAACTAGTATTAAACAAACACCGGGGCCGAGTTTCATAAAACTACATTTCGTAGACTATTATGTCGATTCGATGCACATTGCGTAGCAGATGTGTTCTAATTGTCAATCTGTGTTTTAATCGAATTTACAATGTTGTATATCAAATTGTCATGATAAAACCATGAATTCTATTCCTATGGAACAGGCCTTTGCCTGCATATTTCATAACTATGCACTGTATGTGACTCACCGTTTGTGACTACCCCCATCTTCTCCACGTCACCTGTTGGTTGGCTAGAATAAAATACTATTTAGTATTAAGCCCGCCAATTGTACAATCTTTACAGGTACAATAAAGAATTTAATAATAATAATAATAATATGTTACCCATTTTGGTGTTTTTGAAGTTTCAATATATTTATATAAGTATTCGACAGTTTGGAGCAAGTTAATTTGAATGACCTTCCTGCGAGACAGGAAGAGACCCGTGCCCCAGCAGTGGGGACATCCAAGAGTTAATATCGAATTCAAACGAGTCCATTGAGTGGGGCCAGAAGCAATGTATGTGCCAGTACGTAAATGTTATGCCATGAGAGAGGGCATATGTATAGTAGTGCCCTATGTGGGCTATGTCGAGCAGTGGACTACATAATATAGCCTGAAGAAGAAGAAGAAGAAGTGCCCTAGATTAATCAGGATCACACAATTTAAAAACAGCTAACAAATATTCCCACCAAACTATTAACTGATGGTTGTTCCCTCGAGTTCAATGTGACTTGCCATCTCCACAACGAAATGCTTCTCTGTACCTATGCAGGCCATGACGGATGAACAGAAGACAATGGTGCGTGAACACTTCGAAAAAATTGGCATGGAGTGCTTGAAGAACCACGCAATCACGGCTGACGACATCAAGGCGTTAAGATCCAGGACGTTGCCAGGTGGCGAAAACGCACCTTGTTTCCTTGCTTGCCTTTTTAAGGACATTGGCATCGTGAGTACAAATAGCATGAGAACACGAGGTTTTAACTGTGGCTAACCCTGGTCGTTGGACCAGTAAGCTGGTTTACCAGTTCGTGATCTCCACTAGAGAACTTTTGCATCCTATCGACCATCAGTTCTTCGGCATATGTTGAGAGGAGAAATTAAATGGCGTGCGTGACGATCTCTGTGGCGCAGCAGTAGTGCATCTGCCTACCATGCGAGAGGTCCCGGGTTCGAACCCCGGCTGGGGACAAAAAATCCCCCAGGTCTTGGATGTTTACATGTTTGTGGACGTGGCTGTTTTTATCCAATTGTATACAATGTAACTTACATATTTAAGTTTTTCATATTCTGTGAAAATGTATGTTGTGCAATAAAGAGAATTAATTTAATCGCCGCCTACCCTATACCGGGTATGAGTTTATGTAATGTATGTTTGACAGTAACAAAAGCTCAGGGGCAAAATATTGATTGATAAAAATCAAACAGTTAGTTAATTCATGTAATAAAAAAACCAGTCACATCATGGCTAATGAAACATTGGTATGGTGGGCTATTTTAATGCCCACCATACCGATGTGACTCTCTTTAGGAAAGAGAAATCACGAGATTTGGTACTTATTATGAATTTTTATAAACTAATAGTTTTGACAGTAAAGTCTTACCAAGTTATACAATTTGGTTACGAGATAACTGTAGCTCCTCAGTACGTCAACACATCAACCTTTACATGCATAACTTAACCTTAACTTAATGAGTTCCGTCAAGGACAACTTTGGAAGAAAAATGTAATGGTTGAACGGTTATCGACCTTTACTATCCTTTTATTTTCCTACAGCTCGACGATAAAGGGATGTTACAGAAAGAGAATGCGCTGGAGTTAGCAAAGAAGGTGTTTAACGACGAAGAAGAGTTGAAAAAAATTGCTGACTACATTCACTCTTGCAACGGAAGTAAGTAAAAGGAATTAGAAAAAAAATATCTAGTTAGAAAATAGCATTAAAATGTGAAAAATACTTTGCTAAACTCCACCAAAAATCCCACAAGCACCATCGGTTAGTTAATGCATCACCCAAGCCGTTGATGACGGCTGTCATATAATGGCAGTCGTTAATCCATGTCAGAGGCTATAAGGCCCATAAGGGCTGCTTGATAACTTCTGATCAACCCTTTTTACGTCCCCACTGCTGGGGCACGGGTCTCTTCCCGCAAGAAGGTTAGGCCATACTCCACCACGGGGGCCAACTCCGGGTTGGGGGAGCATTGATAGACAGTGGCGGGCAGTGGCTGGTCTTACTGTCAGACGTTCTCAAACCACCTACAAGGCCTCTGGCACGGCTTAGCACCTGCATGACCGCGCCTGTCGTTGGTTAACCCTAGTAATTGAATATTATAAATTAGAAACATTGTTACAAAGGCGAACGAAAGCGAAAAGCTAAGGAAAGTAAGGCAAAATCTTTGTAGCCTTTAAAACCATTGCCATGCCGTGTTTCAATCCCTCTTCTAGGTATTAAGTTGACTCGACCTACTAAGTTGACTCGAGGTCCTTTACTCAAACTTCTTTGTAATGGTCTATTTTTTCTTTCAGTAAACTCTCAACCTGTGAGTGATGGTGACAAGGGTTGTGAGCGCTCCATGCTGGCATACAAGTGTATGGTTGAAAACAGTGCTCAGTTTGGTTTTGACGTGTAAGATCATAACGTCAAATGAAAAACATGTGAATCTATTTTGTTTAATTTGCTATTATTGAAAAATAGAAACAAAATAATCTCTATTATCTTGCTGTTATCTTGTTTGACTGTTTTCAGCTTAGTAATTGCTATGTTTGACAGATAATGATTTAAAGCATAGGTACTTGTTAAAAGTTTTTTTTTATGTAGAACAATAAAATTTATCGTATTTAACGTAGCGCGTGAACTTAATAAAATAGAGAAAACAACGCATACAACCAATTTTTTTGTAATATGCAAATCCTTGTTTTAGTAAACGGGTGCTTCAGGAATTGTGCACTTTTTAGTTATCCCCGTATTGTAGCAACACGCGTCAAGAGAATATTGTTCCTTTTTTCATTTTAAAATTTTACTTTCAATAAATTTGAACAGCCATCGTCACGGATGAACATTAGAGTCACTTACCGCCTTTTATGAAAAACGGAAAACTGATATTTGTATTTTAAGTACCTATAGTGTAGTTTTATAATAAGTTAGTTACGTAAGCAACAATAAAACGCATAAAAAAGGTTATGTTTTATTTTTCTAACAACATTATATAATTCGAAATAAGGAACTACGACGAAGCTGAAATAAGGCTGCACAACGCTACCATGGTATTAATAGGTATAAAATCTGATATCAGGCGGAGAGGGAAGATCTGCTTCGCTGTGCTTAGCCCTGAGCAAGCCAGTTGGAGCAAATGGTTAATTATTCCCCCCATTATGAACCTAGCCGGGTGTCCCCTTGGAGTTGGCTGAAAAAGAAAGAATGTTATTATACTGGGTGACCCAGAAAGGTCCGGTGAAACTCCCTTAGGATTATTCCATTCACATCAACACGAACAACTTTTGTTACGAAACTAACTCCGTGCCATACATATTATAAAACGTAACTTTACACTTATTTAGATTTCTTATAAATTGTTTCTTTGGTAAATATTATTTGCTTCAAATATTTCACCTTGTCATATTCCACGGGGTATGGGCGCTGGACGTCGACGTAACTCAGGCTTTATGCTAGTTCGGCAACAGAGGCTAATCCATGTAAACCACTTATATTTATTCTAGCGTGTAATATCTTCTTTGGTCAATAAAAATCAGATCTAATCGTAATTAGATCCGTGAAATGTGCAACTATAAATTAGCTTAGATTCGTAAAACGTGTAATTATAAATTAGCGTGCAGGGACAACAACAAAGTGATTATATTCTTTTTTTAATGCACTAACCCGTGCTAAGGACAATTTTCACATCGACAACAACACAGCAACCAACCTCTGGCTAACCGTCGCGGGTTCGAGACCCGGCATGGGTGCAATTTTTAGCCTCTAAATAGGTTTTTAATAATAAAGTGGTCAAAAAATTGAATACTTGAATTGTCATGAAATGGCAGTCGTTAAGCCATGTCAGAGGCCTTATGGGCGGCTTGATAACTTCTGACAGTAAGGCTCGCCACTGTCTTGCAATCCTTCACCAACCCGGACTCGGCCCCCGTGGTGGAGTATGGCCTAACCTTCTCGAGACCCGTACCCCAGCAGTGGAAGACTTACAAGGGTTGATATCGATCGATACTTAAATTCAAAAACTCTACGTTCAATTCAGCAATTACAAACAACTCCATAAGGGAAGGGAAAAACTGTAAAATCTTAAGAAATTAACAATAATAGGTGATTAGGTATATCAAATTGTGTAAAAAAAGATTTTTTACATAAAAGAACTTGCTTCTTTTTTAAAGTCGATTCCTTTTTGGATAACAAATAAAAAGCCAATTTGTAATAATTCTCTTAACATATACTTTGTTTTTCCTTAAACTTTCTTAAAAAATTTTCAACGAGTCCTGTCCAAAGTAACCTCGTAGAAAATACAGGAACTGGGCAGAGCACTAATAAGCCACACAATTTTCAATGATAAATTTATATTTATTACAAAAGAAAAAGGGCCGTTCAGGGCCACACCTTACCCTGATCCCGCCGACCCCTGGGGCCGGCGCATCCGCATCCTCGAGTCGCGACTGCTCTATCAGACAGGAGAGCGCAAGCATAGCCCGCTCACAGCCCTTTGCGCCGTCGCTTACAACGCGATCGTTAACTGAAAATTTGCTGTTTGTTATAAGTCTATCTATGTAATGGGTGTTTGTGCCCTCAAGTTGCAATTCCCATACAAACGTAGTTTAGTTTTAATTTCCAAGCGACATGACATGCCGTACATTACCATATAAGTTTCAATGGTAAAAGTTAAAATTTAAGGTGCTTCGCCACCAATGGAAAAAAATCGTAACTAGTGTTATAATAAAGTATGTCTAAAGAGCACGAATAGAGATTTGACCGTATTTCGAATTACGAATAAATTCGTGAAAATAAATTAGAGCTTTTTAAAAAGTTTATACGAGAAGGCTTTTGAGGAACTCATTTCTTTTTGCTCTTATAATCTCATATTAAAGTTTCATTGCAATCCGGTGTTTCATTTGAAAATTAAAACCAAACTGTATTTGTATAGGCATCGCTTCGTAAGAGGCCGGGTAAAGTTCAGTTAAACTTAGAGGAATTATTCTGCTTCAAAAACAAACTAGTTTTGTTCTCTAAGTTTCATCGGACCATTATGAAGATTGAGTATCATTATAATTATTATCTGTTCCGTTAGTCTTGTCCACTGACAGTCTTATGCGGGAAATATGACCTGCCGAACGGTTATTTCTCGTCCATCTCCGTTTATAAAGACGAGATGGACGAGATTCTCAATGTACCTACATTCAAAACTACGTAAAACTGAAATGAGCAACACCATCATGCTTATGTTCTAGAGCAAGAGCGCCATAGCAATAATATAGAATTATTGAAAAAATAGGTAAGTTACCATATTCACAGGCTTGGAACACTTTAACAGCTTCGTTGAAATCTTTTTCGTCTTCGAATACTGTTTTTGCGACAGCCAGCACACCTTTTGGTTTGATCTTGCCTTGAGCATCCATCTGAAAGCATATGCATATCCATCAGCACTGTAAAGAGACGTTTTGTAGAGAAAAAACGGGTTTTGTAAATCTTGGTACACAATACTAATGGAAACTATTGTTAAAGGAAAAGCTACGTATTGTGAAACAACCGTATTAAACCTCAGCATTAATTTGGAACTGTCCATCAGCAGAGAAAAAAGAACTTTAAACAGTAATCTTAATTTGGTGATTGAAGATGATCATCACTTATGTCTCTAGGTAAACCTTTTTTTATCTACAAGTGACTTCGGGATGGTGCCAAACTAGTGTCACTGAAAAGAGGTCTAGGCCACAATTAGTAACCATACAAAGATATGCTGCCAATCGATTCTTCGTATTCCGGCGTAAAATCTGGTGGCCTCGTATTCATTGACATTTAGACGAGAAGGGTCCAAGTGGTCCACAAACTTTTTTTGTTTTATAAGACTGCACGTTTTGTGTCCATAAACTTCATATTAAATGTTAAAAAATATTGTTTATTTATTGTCAAAAGAGCTATATAATAAAATAAATAAATTGGCCTTTTTGCATCTACTTAATGAGATGATTTATACAGCGTCCAGTGGTATCTTTACTCACACTAGATGGTTGAAGGGACCTCTCTGACGCTGTAGTACCTGGGACATGGTTTTATAGATGGTTTAGGCTTGCCAGCACCTATACCATCCTGACAGCTATAAAAGAGCTATATAACGCACAAATTAAATAAGGCTAACACAAAAAGAGTTTTTCAATTTGATCAATTTGGAGAAAATACAATTAAAGATAATGAATATTTTATGTTTTACAATATTGGGTATGCATTTAACTGAGGAATATTTCTCACTAATAGTTAAGGCAGGTGGGTAGCGAGTAGTCAAGTACTATATCAAATACCATCATGTTAACTTAGGTATGGAGGCGGCACATCATAACGTTCCTTACCAGTTGAGACCTTTTCAAAACGCAAGCAAAGAAGCACGGTGCTTCAGGGCCTATTGGCATTTGAAAGCTCTGCAATGCTTTAACGTCATCGAGGTTGATATTGTACTCGCTCACACAGGTGACGCTGTAGCTTGTAAAATGATCGGAGAGTTTACTCTTGTGCAATTCAGTCAGGCGCAGTTCTGGATCTGCCTAGAAATAAAATAATAATAACTTAAACATAACACAATCACTTGTTCGATATCAACCCTTGTATGTCTCCAACTCCCCACTGCTAGGGCTCGGGTCTTTTCCTGCACCGCAGGAAGGTTAGATAATACTCCACCAAGGGGGCCAAGTCCGGGTTGCTGGAGGATGTAAAAACAACACAACCAGTTGTTCTAGTCCTAAACTAGATTACCCTGTGCTATGTTAACCAGGCAAGGATATCAAAAAAGTGGAAATACACCCAGACTGGGCCTTTTGTACGATGGCCGCCACAGTGAATCGAACCAACGACCTTCGGCATGGAAATCACACGTAAAACCACTATACGCTATTGAGACTAACGAGGCAGTCAAAAAGAAATGCTTTATCCTTCACAAGTACGACAGGAAATTCTTGTCCTGATCGATTAACAAAATTTTACGAAATTATATTCTGTTTAACCGTCATCGGTGTATCTCACTGCTGTACATGTGCCTCCCCTTTCATAGATCAGTCGATTCGAGACCGATATCATTAGATTCTGCGTGGTTAAAACACTGCTCGTACAAATCTTGAGTTACGGACTATTGCTGCTCTGTTAGTTACATAGTTTGTGAGCCGATTTTCATTTCCCAGATTCAATATGGCAGATTTTTTGAGGGAAATCATTTCTTTACATATTTTAATGGCATCTTCCTAAGAATTTTCGTCACTCAGAAAAACGTGTACATAGAAGTCATGTTGAATCGAGCGCTCGACTTCGTCATGAGAAGATTCAGTTGCAAAAGATACTGAAATACTCTATGGGACATCATAACCGTGCCGTAAATGACTGTGTATAATGTATAGCGCTTTAAAAGATCACAAGTATTGTAAGAAACCTACAAATATTGACGAGTGTTCGATACAATGAAAGCAGATTGTTTCATACTTAGTTAAGCATAATTATTTTAATTCCATAATAAACTTGAAATGATATATCGAAATAAATTACCCACTTTAACATTGACCGTCGCCCAAATAACAAAGCAGTATGCAAAATAAAGTAAACGCACAGCTTTTTCCATTATATAATCAACACTAATCACTATTTTGGGGCACTAATATGGAAACTCGCTATCAACAAGCAATCCGCAAGTGAACTAAAGTGACTCAATGCGAAACCTAACATCACCAGTGCCTTAGGTACGCAATGACTACGATGAGTTTCATCTTTTGAGCCGTAACTAATTATCACGTTAGCGGATAAATCAGCATCCGAATCCGGGTGATTTGTAGACCTAAGCATTTGCGATTAACTATTCAATAGATAGTATTGGCAACTTCGAGAACTACGCAAATCAGCAGATGTTATCAATAAGCGTCATTGACATTAACGAATAATATCAAGGCGTACATAGGTACCGTCTGGAACTTGCAATTTCGTATTATGAGCCCTAGATTATCATGTCAATGCCTCCATAACTGTAGAACCTCCAATGAGGCAAACTATAATGAATAACAGGCAATATACGATCCATTGCAACACACAAGCCTTTATCAGGGAGAAAGTATGGGCTTAATCAAAACTCATGCCGAAGATTAATAAATAATAGCAAATCATCGGCAGTTTTATTCATCATACTTTTTTTCTTTCTGGTTCTGAAATGACGATATCGACCCTTCGTATGTCCCCACTGCTCGGGCACGGGGACATACAAAGGGATTCTTCCTGCATCGCAGGACGGTTAGGCCACTGACTTTGCCTTTGGCCCGGACTTTGCTCCACCACCGGAGCAAAGTCCGGGTTGATGAAGAATTGTAATACAGTGGCGCCCTTACTGTCAGAAGTTATGAAGCCGCCCATAAGGCCTCTGACTGACTTTTCTTAACTACATGGTTCTGCAAGGGTATTTTCTATTTTTCTACCTACCAACTCTTCCAATATTGGCACAGCTAACAAGGTTAAAATTATTGAAATTTTTGATACTACGGACATTTCTGTCAGCATTCTTAAAATAGCTTTTGTAACAAAGTCTCCCATAATGTAACTGAGTAGACTGCAAGTATAAAAATGGTTATGTACTGTTAACTTACAATGATAAGGCTCACTTTGACAAGTAAACTTTTCGTTTAGCTTACTTTTAATTTGTCCACAATCGTAATTAACGTCATGATCATTCTTTAAGCCTGCCCAATGGATTAGCGTTGGCCAATGAAACAATGAAAAACAGGATATTGGAACCCCCTCGCTTTTTGGTGTTTTGTATAAAACTCTTTGGATCTTATTGATTTGTCATCACATCTTACTTTGCTTTTAACACAATAAGAACTGTCTTGACGTAACAAATTAACAAAATGGCAAAATTTGTTTTACTCATTGCTTCGTTAGCAGTTTTGGAGAATGTGTTGGTAAGTAATTTTCTTTCTTCTTAGACTATCTTCTTTTAGCTTTTCACTTAATCAATAGTTACAACTCCTTTTCCTTCATCCACTCCTTTCATAACCATCAAACGATAAAGTTGGAAATATTTCATGGTATTTTGTTCGTGAACTAACAGCATTGATAATATTAATAATATAGATAAATATTGTTTTGTTTATTGTACAAAAACATCGAAACACAAATACATTACTAAGGCAATAACAAAAGTATAATAGGTACATTAAATTAGGTACTCATTGGCCTTTGCATCTATGCATCTATCAATGAGATGATTCAATTTATACAGCGTCCAGTGGCATCTTTACTCAGACTATTTGGAATTAGGACCACTCGGATTTTGTAGTGCCTGTGTTTTATGGGTTGGTATTAATAGGTTATGGTTTTAGATTGTGTAGGCTTGCCCAGCACCAATGCCAACCTGACAGCTTAGTCAGCCTAGCCCACAGGAAAGACTAATCAATACGTGCAGAGCCTACCAAGCCGCGGGTTTCCTCAAGATGTTTTCCTTCACATAGTGAAGGAAACATTCCTACATTCTTCATCTTTCAGTTCTATCCATCCTAAGGGTGACTGGAAGAGCTTTTAACGATAAGACAGCCAATTGCAAGCTGTGTAACTTATAGATACTCAAGCCCTTACTAAACTTATAGTTTCAAGTACTCTCAAAATGTATGGTGTGCAATAAAGAGTATTAATCTCAATCTAATCTAATAGTTTTTATCATTTTGTTCCCTAATATGCTTATTTGTTCAATTACAGGCTATAACAGTGGAGCAGAAGTCTCAAATCCAGACGAAGTTCCTGCAGGTCGGTGTTCAATGCGTCAAAGACTACCCGATGTCCATCGAAGACTTGGCGGCTCTGAAGAACCGCAAACTGCCTAGTGGAGAGAACACTGGATGCTTCATGGCGTGCATCTTCAAGAACGTCGGATTAGTAAGCAAAATTTAACATGCTTTTGTTTTATTAGCTTGCTCTAAAGTGACTGACACAGATGTCAATATCGATATGTTGCTTGAGTTTCATTTAATGATGATGGAGTTGTTATATTTATCATCGCATTCTACAAATATATGGATAAGCGCTCTTACTTTCTAAAACATCTCGAACTTATTATGTTGTAATGTGGTGGTGATAAATATAGTAACAGCTCCAAAACTAAGCTACTTCATTTTATTATAGCGTGTATGAAGCTTTAAAACTGAAGAGATTATATATTTAGTTATCCTTTAAGTAAAGTTGTTTGTATTGGTGTCTTGTACCCCGTCTCTTTTATGCCTCCTTTTCGAGAAGGTAGGGATTATGTTACTCCATGGTTCCTAATTACTCCTTCTGAATCACTATGCAAATCTTCTCAGAAAATGGCTTCTAGCTATGTACTAGGAACGACTTTCAGATCGGAAAAAATTAATAATGCGTTTCAGCTTGACGATAGCGGAAAGTTGTCCGCTGCTAAAGCTAAGGAGCATGCCCAGAAAGTGTTGGACAACGAAGATGACATCAAGAATTTCGATGAATTCATCGCCACTTGTGATAAAGGTTGGTATCTGCCTTTCGTAAATAAACTTGATAAAGAGCATTGAACTGAAGACCTCGCATAAAAGGCTCAATAGATTAATGAATAAAATGTGAGTGATGACAGCAATTTTTCCACTACAGTGAACGAGGAAGAGGTTTCCGATGGCGACAAGGGATGTGACCGCGCTAAGCTGGTTTTCACCTGCTTGAATGACCAATCCACAAAGGTACGATTTTAATTAGGGTCGGTTATTGCAAGTGTAAAACGTTCAAGTGCTGTCATGTAGTATGGCTGTAGCGTGACTAGTCTGAACAAATAGGTACTTATTTATCACTGTTCTTCAAGTGAACACCGCCTATCACATGAACTTTGTCTAAATGTACATATAAAAACTCAGAAATTTTCGGATTTAGGTTTTCCAGTGGTTTCGTTTGGTTTGGTTTCATTTTAGTTTCAAGACGTTTACATACAGGCCTATTCTCTCTCTCTCTCTCTCACTTTTTCTCTTAGAGAGAGAGAGAGATCTCTCTCTCTCTCTAAGAGAAAAAGTGAGAAAAAGAGAGAGAGAGATCTCTCTCTCTCTCTGAGAGAGATCTCTCTCTCTCTCTCTCTCTCTCTCTCTCTCTCTAAGAGATCACCGTCGATACGGTTCAGTAGGACGTATATTGATTACTACCGGTTTCCTCAGAGCTACCTGCAAATTACTGTGATGGATTCGGAAAGATATTGCTGCTCTGTATGAATTTCATACTTACTGTTCTATAAAATAGTTGATTCTTATGGTATAATATTTGTTTCTCATTAATTTTGCAGTTCGGGTTCAACATCGAGTTCTGAAGAAAGTAGACTTGGAGATATCTACTTAGTTATAAATTTGTAGAACGTAGATTTTAATTTGTTCTTTAATGTATTTTTAGGTTAGGATGGATTGCGAACAAAATTATATTTTAAAATAAATATCATTGCATTTACTTCAGTTGCAGTTTATTTCAAAACAAACATTACATTATCGTCAGTACTAATTTATAGTTCAAATAGTTCACAGTAATAGCATGTATAATTCTCCTACGATTAGAAGTTCAGATTGAAGCCAAACTGAAAAAAGAACAAAACGTAAACATTAGCAAACTGTTAAAATATGAATCATTTTCAAAATAGTGAATAGACCAACTTTGGGTGCGTTTTCAGCCAAGCAGGAAAATGCCATCTTTGCTCGGTCACATCCTTTTTCACCATCAGAAACGTTTTGCATGTTTACTGAAATGAAAAAATAAGATTATTAACAAAGATAACACTGCCAATATAATAAAACTACAACTATACCTACTTTATTATGACACATAGATAAACATTGCGCAGCCGAGTATTTCTACATGTTCATCTTTAGGTTGATTGGCTTTGCATAATACCTCATATTGTTATAGTAAACCATGACATAAGACCCAGGTAGCTTGTGTTGGGCGACTAATACAAGTACAGTAACGCCGTTCTGTATTTATGATTGCGCGTTACGTTGGCCGCAGTCGACCTAAGGGACTATTAACTTCTTAAACCAGGCACCTTTGCCGTACCTGATTCAAAATTTGTCAGGAAACTTATGTTTAGGAAATTTTAATTTCATAGGTATACTTTAGTGACTAAAGAATAGCTATACTTAGTTGTTTACCTAAAGAGCATTTTTCAATAAATTGGCCAACCTTCTTCACGTGCTCATCGTCAGTAAATATTTGCTTTGCGCTCTCCACAGCGCCCATTTGAGATAGCTTACCCATGTTGTCCATCTAGAAAGATTATGATTTGGTGAGCATTTTAAGAAGTAGTGGTATATAAGACGAAAGTAGCGTGGCAAAAAACTTTAATCTTCCGTTCATGGGAAGTGGGTTAATTACCGATACCAAAAAAAACTGTCTTCAAACTTTGCGTTATTTCAAAGAAACTTCAGAACCCACACTTTTTTAACTACTCCTTGTTGCTGTTTGATAATGGAAAACGGATACCAAAAAACAAATGACAGCTATTAACAGATTATTTTTCTCCGCTACACAAACTCGAGGTGAAAATATATTAAATATTAGATTTAAGCATAAGGTTCATTTTTAGCTTTTAGGTTTCTAATGGCTTGAAAATTCTTAACTAACACAAATCCTTATCTATCGTGAAGACCAATAGTAAATTTTTGTAATGCCAAAATCTGCCAACAATATCTCTTATGTTGATTTTTTAAAGTAGTAGCAAACATAATTGTGTAAAATATTGTACCTACAACAAGAATTGATTTTTTAAATAAAAATACATGTTATCTTATCTTAGTATACGAGAAACAGAGGGTTAGATTCCCTGCTTTATGAAACCTATCCCTCGCATATTTGAATACTCCTGTGATACTCACAATACCAAGTTTTTTAAACAAACACGCGGCAAAACACTTCGCCTCTTTGCCTTCCGGCATCATCTTCGATCTGAACGTCTTGATTTCTTCAGCCGAAAGAGGGTGGTTCCTTATACATTCCATGCCTCCAGCCAGAAACTTGGACTGGATCATGACCTTCTGCACTTCGTTCATGGCCTAATAAAGTCAGTGTTAGTAAAAACCATTCAAAGCGTATAAAATGACGACACCATTTTGAAGTTTAAGAAAAAAAAAAGACAAATTAAAGTTCCCGAATATTAAATGTTGGTTGTGTTCCTATTTCAAATAACTTTATAGATATTAAATAAACTAACGCAGTTTTAATTGCGAATAATTTTAAAGCTTATTTTAAATAAAAATGTTTGAAGCAAACAAGTATTATAATTAGCAATACAAAAAAAGAACTGTTCCAATCAGTCAGGCAATTATGTTCGAAAATAGTTTGTAAAATACTTCTGATTAGATTATTAACTATATTCACACTACTCACCAATGTTTTGCCGGTAAGCATAAGTAATACCACCAATCGAATAAAACCGAGAATTTTATTCATGACTATTTTATTTCTTCGTCCTATTTTGATTGAAACTAGATCAATTGTAACGACAGATTCTGTGTCAATACCTTTTATAGGGCCAGTAATAGTGTTCGCACTCATTCATTGTCCATCATGAATAGGATTTCGCAAACCTTCGATTAGAAAAGGAACTAAGGTTTTAGCATTGTTTAAGGATCGTAGTCTCGTGGCTGGTGCTCGTGGTTATGATGATACGTTGCCTCAGATATATACACACATAGACACAGACATACAGTCTGTTAGCTTTTAGATTATACCTCGGTTACCATTGGATATATTCGTGTAATAGAAATATCAGAACTAATATGACACTTAATTTTACATAACTTTTCAAAATAGTGATGAAAAGTTTTAGGTATACAGAGCAGGAAGTAGTATTGCACTTCTGTGCTTCCGGCGAAAACCGAAGCCTACTCTAGAGCCCGAGGTATATTCTAAAAGCTAACATACTAAACACAATATACACAATACTATACACGTTAAAAACGTAAAAAAATCTGGGGGTAAAGTAAAATTCAAATAAGCTACACGGAGCGTTAATAGATTAGATACCTACTTTCAAAAGACTTGTCATTTTATTGGGTGGTACTGCTAAAAAACAATGTTGCAGGCACTGCAACGCCCGAGTCGTCCCTTCACCAATCTAGTTTGAATGAAGGTGCCACTGGATACTGTATAAATCATCGCATTACGCAGATGCAAATTCTTATGCTGTGTGGTGTCAGCCTAAAGAATAGCACAAACCCAAATTCTTCCCGCAGGTGTCGTAATAGGCGACTAAGGGATACAAATCGGGGGGTAGGCAGCAGCGCCCCCTGCAGTACAATACCACCAAACTGCGATCCTCAACCCGCATGCCCAGCGTGGGGATTATGGACATTCACCCCCCCCCCCCCCCCCATGATGGCACAACCTTGCGCTATGGCGCTCATTAGGGGAGGGCTATGTCCAGCAGTGGACTAATGACTAATATAGCCTGAAGAAGGAGAAATTCTTATGTACGTCATTTTATAGCCTGCACCACTATCAACATTTCATCCAAGGGAAACTTTTTACATATTTTTTAAGAAAAGCCTTTATTATATAACGAGTTTTTTGCCTTAAAGAAGCTGATTGACTTTGCTTTGTTTCCAAATAGTAATTTAAAATGTTAACTCCAATGTTGGTAAATAATGGCGACTTGAACAAGCGAAATGAGTAAAAATTACTTAACATATAAACACTATGAGGAAGTATAAGATGCCTCAACGACTAAAATTTCGAATCCGTGGTGGGCACACGTTGTAATTAAGCACATTTTTTCTGAATGTCTCTGAGCGCCTGTGCCCTGCAGTGGGACGTTTATTCAATGTAGGTTACATTAAATTTGCCGTCGTACGGAGAAAGGCCGTAACTCAAGATTTTGACAAAATATAGTTAAGTACAGATTTGGAATCAGCAAAGAAAAATCTATCTTTTGGTCTATGTAATAAGGTCTATCTCTTTCTCTAGGCGAAAATAGCAGGGCGTAAACAGCCATCCTCCTACAAAAATAGCTTGAATTTTAAAATGAAAAGCCGCAATTTGATTGTTACGGCTTTTCACACAATAAATAAAGTTTAACTAGCATGAAAAGCCGTAATTGAATCTAAGGAATTTTAAAATAACAACAAACCTTAATATATTGTTTTGGTATGTTAAAGTGAAAAGCCGTAATTTCCAAGTTGCGGCTTTTCATGTTAATATTTGTACGGGAGCATGCAGAAAGTTTGCCCTCCTAATCTATCAGTTGCGCCCTAGAGGTCTATTATTAGAATTAGGGCTTTCCTGCTTAACATTATATCACGTAATATATTTTGTTTACAAAAGTGAAAGGGAAATTTGTAAATTGTGAAAAGGGTTAGTCTATACGAAAACAAAACAAAGACCATAAAAATTAAGCATATTTTTCTACAAACTTTAAAACTACTATCATCGGCTTAAATTAAATATTAATGTTCCAGATTTCACTTTAAATAAAACGTTAATTTACTCGAAACCAGTTTCAACTGAGTTACGGCTTTTCTCCGTACGACGACAGAAATTACATATAGAATGTTTAATAAAATAAAGATGCATTATTTGATTAACCTCTCGTCAGAGTTTATTATTTTGCAATTCTTATTTAAAGATAGGTTGGTCCAAGCAAAAAAATGTCGATCTGTATTTTTAGTGAAGTAGAGTCTCCATTGAGACGTCGATCTGAAATATAAATTAAAACAAGGCGTAAAAACCGAAAAAAGCTGTAAGTAATTTAAAAAACTTTAAAAGAAATATAACTAAACACAAGGCACTTAGTTACAGAGTCTGAGTCAGAGCTCGGAATCTGAGTAAAAATGAATCTGACCAAAAATATAGCTAGACAAAAGATTTAAAAACCTATTTTGAGGCTAAAAATTTCACCCATGCCGGGATTCGAACTCGCAACCTCTGGCTATCCGTGCCAGCGCTCTACCAATTGAGCCAATGGGCGACTCACGGCATCAGTGAAATTTCGAACCTCTTTACACTATTCTCTGTATTACGTACAGGCAGCGACATCTGACTTAAGCAAATTGCATTACTTACAGCCCCGACTACCTACTTTGCAGTTAGGTTTAACATCGGAACGATATCACTGTACATGATTATACTATTTTTATTTTTAATGCACTAACCCGTGCTGTGCTAAGGAACATGTACAGTGATATCTTTCCGATGTTAAACCTAACTGCACAGTAGGTAGTCGGGGCTGTAAGTAATGCAATTTGCTTAAGTCAGATATCGCTGCATGTACGTAATACAGAGAATAGTGTAAAGAGGTTCGAAATTTCACTGATGCCGTGAGTCGCCCATTGGCTCAATTGGTAGAGCGCTGGCACGGATAGCTAGAGGTTGCGGGTTCGAATCCCGGCATGGGTGAAATTTTTAGCCTCTAAATAGGTTTTTAAATTTGTTCCTTAGCACGGGTTAGTGCATTAAAAATAAAAATTGTATAATCATGTACAGTGATATCGTTCCGATGTTAAACCTAACTGCAAAGTAGGTAGTCGGGGCTGTAAGTAATGCAATTTGCTTAAGTCAGATGTCGCTGCCTGTACGTAATACAGAGAATAGTGTAAAGAGGTTCGAAATTTCACTGATGCCGTGAGTCGCCCATTGGCTCAATTGGTAGAGCGCTGGCACAGATAGCCAGAGGTTGCGGGTTCGAATCCCGGCATGGGTGAAATTTTTAGCCACTAAATAGGTTTTTAAATTTGTTCCTCAGCACGGGTTAGTGCATTAAAAATAAAAATAGTATAGACAAAAGACACAAAAAATGTATAACTCCTCAAAAGAACTCAACTGCATCAGAAAAAAGCGATCAGATTCATTTATAAGCTAGGCACTAGAAGTTCGTAAAGAGATTTCTGTAAAGAAACAAACATCCTGACAGTTGCCAGCCAGGATATAGCCATAACCTTAGCAAAAAGTGTTATCTCACTTTGAAATTATATAAAAGCAGAATGTTTCCGATAAACACACCTCCACTGGATTAGTCATAAAAAAACACTTGTAAAGTATTAAGGCCCTCTCACATCCCTTCGCACCGTCTTTAACTGGCTCATCGTTGACTGAAATGAAATAAAAAAACAGTATCTTAATTTGAATTATTGTTAAATCGCGAATGACAGTTCATCAACCCATTATGTCCTCATCGAAGGGCACGGGTTCTTCCCTGAGGAAGGTATAAGCCATACTCTACCACGGGGGCCAAATCCAGAATGGCAGAATAGTGCAAGATTAGTGGCTGGTCTTATTGTCTGAACTGTCCAGTAACTGAACGTTCAGAATCGGTAGTTCTGTGATACAATACAACTAGACTAGTGAGCCTGAAAGCTCGGTACTCTCAGTTGTTTTGTCAGATAACCGAGTTAGCAGGCTCAGCATTCCGGCTGCGTAGATGAAAGTGAATTACCGTGGATGCATTTTTTAGCCAAATCTTCTAACTCCTTGGCATCTTCAGGAGTCTGGCCTTCCGCAACCTCTTTGGCGAATTTTAGAGCATCTTCCAGTGAGTACATGCCAGCATCATCCATCTGTATTAGAAACATAAATGCATGAAGAAAGTATGCAAAAGAGTGCTGAAGCAAAAATATCAGCTGTTCCAAATGTTTCTTTGCCGCGATGGTAAGTTAAGTACGCAACAGCAGATATTATTTTCATGATTCCACTATTTTCCTAAAATTAAGTTTAATGTTGTCCTCAGGAGCAGAAACCCTGTTTTTTTTTCTACGTGAGAATGCGTGAAACCCCTTGAACGTCAAGAAGTAGGTAGTGGTGATAACTTTAGAAATAAACTTTATGTAAAAAGATTTTCACATGACTGGCTAACAAATAACATTGAAAACCTATTTAGAGGCTAAAAATTTTACCCATGCCGGGATTCGAACCCGCAACCTCTGGCTATCCGTACCAGCGCTCTACCAATTGAGCCAATGGGCGACTCACGGCATCAGTGAAATTTCGAACCTCTTTACAATATTCTCTGTATTACGTACAGGCAGCGACATCTGACTTAAGCAAATTGCATTACTTACAGCCCCGACTACCTACTTTGCAGTTAGGTTTAACATCGGAACGATATCACTGTACCCACATGATTACACTATTTTTATTTTTAATGCACTAACCCGTCCTAAGGAACAAATTTAAAAACCTATTTAGAGGCTAAAAATTTCACCCATGCCGGGATTCGAACCCGCAACCTCAGGCTATCCGTACCAGCGCTCTACCAATTGAGCCAATGGGCGACTCACGGCATCAGTGAAATTTCGAACCTCTTTACAATATTCTCTGTATTACGTACAGGCAGCGACATCTGACTTAAGCAAATTGCATAACTTACAGCTGGTACGGATAGCCAGAGGTTGCGGGTTCGAATCCCGGCATGGGTGAAATTTTTAGCCTCTAAATAGGTTTTTAAATTTGTTCCTTAGCACGGGTTAGTGCATTAAAAATAAAAATAGTGTAAAAAATATTGAACTAAATGTTTTAGTCGTTAAAAGTAGAAACACTAAAAATCTCAGTCACTTAAAGTCGTACAGTTTCCCAGTTAACTCAGATTATCCTGGCCCATTTAGCCATAAAACTGAAAACTCACAAATGCCTTTTTCCGAAACATGCAACTGATGAGACATGGTTGGTCATCAAATGATCCTTTCTTATGAAGCTCGTCCATCATTTCCTGTGTGAAGTCCATCTCTTTCGTGCAATCCACAATAGAAGATACACTGACGGTTACGATTTTCTTCACAACAGACTCCGATAGTCCCTGTTAATAATTATGAACTTCATTGCCAGTTTACAACGGGCTTTAGCTGAAACTTGCAAAAATGTCATAAAAAAACTACCTCAAACGTATTGTAGAATGTAGAATGGCCCCCATTTGACTGTTATTATTTTTTATATTTAATAGAAAACACAAAATATTTCATAAGTATATTTTAAACTTTCTCGACTTATACACATCGTTAGAATATTTTCGGGGCTTTATGATAGCTGATTGAGGGTAGTCTGAAACCTCATCAGCCACAGATGCGAACGGGTGCCAGCCATCAGAGTGCTTAGTGCGAGTTTTTAACTACTCGATCGCGTTAACGTAAACTCATATCTCCATGGCATCGAGGAAGCGCCACCTAGCGACAAGTATGGAAATTAAAATTGCTGAGTGCAAGTTGTAATGGTCTACGTTGAGAAGTGAACACGTTTACCAGCCAAAACACGAATAAACGCGACTGCGAGTTGTACTGTGACAGCGTTTTGCCAGTTTGAACGGTTAACTTACTCATACTCACTACTCAATGCTCGATTAACGCGGTAGTAAAGTTATTCGATTGGATCTGTCAAACTCGCACTAAGCACTCAGTCTTCTCGTGACCACGATGACTGTAACGTCGCGTCGTCGAAACGTCGAGGTAATTTTACAAATTTTTCAATTTCCAAAAAATGTAATTTTGCTATTTAGCTATAAATTACTACGCAATTAAGCCCCGAAAATATTCTAACTATTTCATTAGTACATAAAGTTAACTCATAAAATTTTGCAAAGTACATGTTTTTCTTTTAATATGCTAGTTTTGAAGTTCCAGAGTATCATAAAAAAATATCTTGTGGAATTCATCATAGTATCGCTTTATTTACAAAAATCACACAGAGTTTATCTACCCGCCACTGTCTTACAATCCTCCACCAACGCGGACTTGACCACCGTGGTGGAGTTTGGGCTAACCTTCCTGCGATGCAGGAATAGACCCTCGCCCCAGCAGTGGGGACATACAAAGGGTTGATACCATACTCACGTAAACGTTGTTGTCTGTTACAGCTAATATTAAAATAAACAGGGATATGAAGCGCAGTCCCATGTTGGTGAAACTCAGGAACGTTTTATTTTTTGTAACAACTTTATGCTCAGGTACACCCTTCGGCCCAGTGACTTCTCAGTTGGTGACGCTGGTCTTTTATATAGTGTAACATTTTATATTTAATTTTTAAATTAACCTGTAATTTACACTATAGCATATCTATATCCCAGTATAGCAATTTCAAAATAATCTGATAAGAGACAAAAGGTGATGGTTCCGCACTTATGTTGATTCCACGTGACAAATAAAGTTATTCGGTTATCAACTTCATTTGTTGCTTATTTTTTTATGTTTTTATATCTCAAATAATTTAAAATAAAAAACGGCTATAACGTGGTCTATGACCAAAATTTACTTGCTGCTGATAATATGCTCTCGATGGTTTGCGTCCCTGGACGGATGGATGGATGGATGAACCCTAGGACTATCTCGTCATATTTTGTGAATCTTCTTCTTTTATTATTAAATTAGTCCACAATTCTGAGGATCGTGAACAATACTTCTCCAATAAGTCCTCCACTTGTCAGATTGATTGGTACTGAATGGATCCTCTGCTGCCTTCTTTATGCCATCGGACCAACGCATTGGTGCTCTGCCTCTCGCCCTCCATCTGGCCCAAAACTACCAGCAGATCTTAACCTAATTAAAATTGAACCAATAGCACAATTGATAAAACAAAAAAAGAATTGTCAGTATTCGTTACGATTTTATGAAGTTATGAAACAAACGCTTCGAATCACGCACCTCATGCTTTTTTAAATCGGTTAAATAAACGGAAAACTCATAGGGAATACTTTGTTGTCTGTCTGTCCGTCCGGTTGCTTCTCCGTCAAGATGGGTTTTGTTCAAATTGAGAATCAGAAATCATCAACACATATTACCCTTTGGTTGGGCTCCGCTATAGTTGTGTAAAAAGGTACCAAAGAGCAAACTATAATTTACATCTTAGCAGAGGCTTACTTCACGGACAAATCATTTAATTTCTTAGCATCATCAGGGCTCTCGTCTTTTGCAATCACTCTTGCGATCAAATCAAGACCCTTCAAGGCCTCCAGTAGAACGTACTCCTTTTTGGTGAACATGGCAAAATATTTGTAAATAACACAATTTACGAAAGACCTGTACTGATACAGCGGGACTTGGGACCCCTTGTACTGCAGTTATACTTAGACTTACTTAGAATGTATTATATACCTGTATATCATTTTTGGGCACTTATTACTTTTGCAGTTTGGGTTCAATATAAATTTCTGAAAAAATGTCATAGTGGGCATGTTGCGATACTATGAATGATGATTGGTACGAGTAAAAGTTTCATCATCATCATCAGCCATTTGACGCCCACTGCAGGACGTAGTCCTCCCTCATGGTTTTTCAAGCTTCACGGTCTTGTGCAGTTCGCATCCAGCGACTCCCCGCCACCATCACCAGGTCATCAGACCAACTGGTGGAAAGCCTGACCACGCTGCGTCTTCCGGACCGTAGTCGCCATGTCAAAACTTTTTCGCCCAAACGGTAATCAGTTCTTCGACCTACCAAAAGTAAAAGCTAGTAAAAGTTTACTTATGCTAGATTAGTAATACCATCTCGAATACTCAGGTTCAACTCGTTTTCAAGGTGGAATTGCTAATCAGTATTTAGTTTATCCACCTAAGAGTATTTGCTCACAAATTGTAGATTAACACCACAACTCAGCGGACCACGAGGCCCATAATATTTCGGGAGTGCTATCCCCAAAAACCAGGGAGCAGGGTGCTAGCTGGAGAATATGCCAAACAATAACCGAACCGTTTCTGTTATCCTTCACATGGCACGGATCTAAAAAAAGGCTTAGAAGTCACCACAGGAACGTCGGACGAAGAAGCCAATCTGTATAAATTGCCTTGCTAGTACTGCATGACAAGTTCTAATTGTCTTGTTTTTTCTTATTAAAGATTAACTTGCAATGTTCGTTTTCTCGTATGTAAGATGCACCCACAAAATATCAAAATTTGTAAACTGTTTTTCAATTGCTTATTGGTGTCCATAATGGATTATTCAGACATCAAGATATTTGATTTCCAAAAATTTTAGCATACTCCGTTTGGAATGACTCAAATCCATAAGTAAAAAAGTTAGAGAAGTTTAAACCTAAGCTGTTTCAAAACGCGCATGCTTGATTCCTATTTGTGAAAGCATCCGGGTTGGCCGGCGAGAGAGTTTTCTGAGACCCGACTTTTTCACTACGTGCCCATTTTTGGAGTCCTTAGTTGGAGGCGACAAGACCGGCGGCAAGAAAAAGGGCTGCGCGGTATGCGACGCCCGAGACCAAATTGTCGTTCACGGTTCACGCTTTTTTATTCAAGATATCCCTAAATAAATATAGAAAGGGCACTAGTCTCTTCAGTACTCGACAAGCAACCCTTATAGCTTAACCAAGTTTATCCGTCTGACTATCTGTTTTAGGTTTTTACTGTTTTTCTCCAAGATTGTACCTAGTCGGATGCTATTTAAATACCAAAATATTATACTTTTTTCTACTATCGTGATTTCTTTTCTTTACAAACGCAATGTTGTTACGTGATTATACCCTGGTTTTTAATATAAACATGATTGTTTAGTAAATATTTGTTGTTTAGTAGTATTAAATTATGGGCATTACCCCCCCAATGATGGCACAACGTTGCGCTCATTAGGGGAGGGCTATGTCCAGCAGTGGACGAATATAGCCTGGAGAAGAAGTATTAAATGGTTGTTTAGTATGATTATCATAACGACATACCCTAGGAACGTCGCGCGGATCTTTTCTAGCCACGATCCTGACAGATCACCTTCGCTTCATCAAAGTTCATAAGTCGTTGTATGCACGCACGCCGGTTCCGGGTACTTTTTATCTTTCCCTTTGCTAATACATCCCCTATTTGGTCGATGTAAGTCCGTCTGGGACGTTCCTTACCAGCCCTTCCCCTCACATTCGCAATATAATTTGTTTTGTCAATCTTTCTTCCTTCATCCTCTCCACATGTCCAAACCAACGCAACATTCCTTTCTCAATTCTAGTAACTACATCATCTTTCAGTCCACAACGTTCTCTAATCAGACTATTGCGTATCCTGTCATTCAAAGTAACACTACACATACTTCTCAAGGACCTCATTTCAACTGCATTAATTCTACTTTCTTGCTTCTTTTGCCACACATAAGTGTTGGGACCAGCACGCCACTATGAATAGCCAATCTAGCTCTTTTGGAGATGTTTCGGCTGCACACAATGGAGTGCAACGCACCGTTTACACAATTTCCCGCATTTACTCTTCTTTCTATTTCACCTTCACAATTTCCATCCCTCGTAAACAGGCTCCCCAAATAGACAAATTCTTTTACTTGTTCCACTCTTTCGCCTCTAATCGTTATCTTGCACTCAGTCATTTCATCATCTATTTCAAAGACCAGTACTTTCGTCTTAGTCACATTCATGTTCATACATTTCCTTTTAAAAGCCTCATCCATTACCGTGACTTGTGTCTGCAATTCTTCGACCGACGATGCGAACAACACTTGTTCATCGGCGTACAACAAGCATTTCACAAGTAGCTCACCCATCCTTATCCCATATTCATTCTCTTTCAGATCAGTCAGGCAACTATCCATGAATAAATTGAACAACCACGGGTATGCGACACAACCTTGTCTCACACATTTGCGGATGCTAAGCCAGTCAGTAAACGCCCCATTTATTCTAACGCAAGCCCTGGAGTCTTGATAGAGAGACTTCAGAGCTCGCAGCAAGATGCTGTCCACCCCATACACAGACAGTACCGACCAAGGGTGGAGCGTCAAATTTTTTTTAACATATAGATTTCTAATACCCTTAAAATGCTGCATTGGGGTCTCAATGACACGATAAAAGTAACAAAACTTACATTGGAACTTATCTTCAGACTTAAACCGGCACTCGAATGTTGTGAAAATTCACCGAAATCGAGTTTTTTTTAAGGTATCTGGTACTTAAAACTACACATTCCTTGTATTGTGTTTGTAGCCCATAATACCCTAATCGTAGTAAATTTTATATGTGAACACCCAATTCTATTAAAATCTTATATTCGTTAAGTCAATTTTTTTTTTGTTGCTGGACATTTTTTCTTTCATTGCCGTGGATAGGTAACTTCTATTTAAATTAAGATTGTCATCTTAAGTAAACATTCGATAGAACGCTATTTCTCTTATGATTATTTGTCAAGTGTTTACTTTGTCGAATGGTTAATAGATTTTTTTTATTTCTATTTATTGCCTCGATTTTCATCACCGTGTTTTCATTGCTGTGGTTTCTGTGGGCGAAATTTGCTATGGTAATGAAAAAAAAAAGACACATCAATGAAAGAAAATTAATTGCCATGCTTTATAAAACAAATTATTTTCATTGATGTGGCCAAGTATTTCATTTCCGTGACTTTTGTTTTCATCGCCATGTTATGATTAGGTAAAGAAAATGTATTTTATCATCTTTTAGTAACATTTAGTACTTTATCAATCGTATAATACACCCTCACAAACGAACGCACCAGCTCATACTGCAGTCTGATTTTACTAATGGATTGTTTATTTTTAAGATGCCAAGATGCCCAAACCAAAATTATCTGAGGAGGAGAGAAAGGAGAGAAAAAGATTGGCTGAAAAAAAAGACGTCAAAAATTAAGAAACGACCCATATCTGGGTTTGCATTTTCCTCTCGGAGAAATAAAATATGTTTGCATTTCCGTGGGTTGATTCTTTCATTCCTATGGCACAGTTACATTGCCGTGGACGCTTGTTTCATTGCCGTGCACTACTGTTTCATCGCCGTGGCACGAAATTTTTATACCAGTTTATCTTGCTAGTTTTTTAAGTTATCAGATAGATATTAAGCAAGAGTACATACATTATCAAAAACAACAATAAAAAAGTTTTGTTTTGTAAAAAAACGTTAAGATAAAAAAGTACATGGAAATGAAGATTTTATAAGACCTGTTGAAATTCACTCTTCTACATGCGAACGAACTGCCCCTTCGTCATCTGTTCATTAAATTAGATAGAGTAACGAGCGGTCCTCCACTTATACCAAATGTGTCAAGCAATCAGAAACGGATCATGTTCTCAAGATTTGTCCAATTTGTTCCGGAAAAATGGCCCATTCATGGTGGTTAACCACAGCTAATAGAATCTTAAAACTTTATGTTGGTATACCAAAACCTTCAATTCAATTTATCAAACTCACAGAGTATGTCGTGAAGGTTTATGCTCCTGTGTGGTTTCTTATAAAGAAATAAAGTTCATTTAAACCAGTCCAACTCACGTCTACCAACTCGCTATTTGAGTGCTGACATGAAGGCGATTATAGATGCAGTAATACAAAGAAATGCATTTTTCGCACATCCTGGAAGCCTTTTATTGGCAATGCTGTATGATAACAGGACACACATTAGACAATTGGGATTACGGAGCAAAATTGAAACCAGAAAAAAGTCAAACCTAAGATTCAAAAGAACATTCAAAGTTCCGAAAATTTATTTTGAGGTCAATGACTGCACTGATTTGATTGAGTGGGGAGAGTCACAAGTTTCATCACCTCCAATGCTAAAAGATATTAGTGATAACGAATTACAAAACCCTGATGGCGCCAGACTCTAAAATGAAGATCGATTTGCCGGATTATCCCTGTCACACACAAGCTGTGGAATGATGTGTGAATATGGTGACTGAAGCATCGACTCTTGTGGCCGGAGCAAAGGCCAGAGATGGTTTAAGTCGTTCCAAAATTAAATCACGTGCAATTATGCCATATTTTGAAACAAAAAAGCAAATCAAGATTCAGAAAGGAAAATAAATATTTTGACGGAATGTCCAACAATTTCATCACTTTTGGTTGGTTGTGATTTCATAACTTGAACGACATAAGTTTCATTTTATTCCTGAATGAAGACTGTTTTTAGTTAAACTGTATCTCTCCATTACTATCGTGCTATAGTATAACAGCAGTATTATAGCTATTATCACATTCTGAACCTTTTTGAAAAGATACTTTATTTTATAAAAAAACGTGAATCTTTGAGGCAAGGTTTAAGTCTGAAGGAGTTGAAAAAAAAATCACAAAAAAATGTTTTTGTGTATTCATCAACTACAGTGCGTTCACATTAACTTGACGCGTGAGAGAATTGTTAGCACTGAGATATTTACTGTTACCATGTTAAATAAGAAATCATTCCCATTACTTGGGGAAAATAAAAGGATTGAGGGCTTGTTTTACCATCTTCCGATTAGGTCCAAAAGCTAATTCACATGTTATGTCCTTGTTACCAATTCTCTCACGCGTCAAGTTAATGTGAACGCACTGTAAATGCAACTTTTTAGACATCTTCGAAGTCTATACGTTGACTTTAAAATTTCTTCATACATTGACGCTCCACCGAAAACCCTCCACCACACAGAAACCCTTTGACTTTTAGCCAAGAACTTTTCCACCACACATCTCAAGGTGAAGATTTGATCCAAGCATCCCATTCCCTTTCTAAAACCCGCTTGAACATCCTATATCTTTTCTTCAGTCACATCCAGTACTCTTTCGATCAACACCTTTGCATAAAGTTTGCCGACAATGCTGAGAAGGCTGATGCCGCGGTAGTTTTTGCACACCTGCTGAGACCCTTTGCCTTTATAAAGCGGCACTAAGACGGCCGTACCTCAGTCTTTAGGTGCTGTGTCACTCCTCCAGCACCTGTTGAAGAGCAGGTATAGCTTGCTAGCTACAATGCCTTCACCAGCCCTCAGCATTTCTAACGAAACCCTATCATATCCCGCAGCCTTACCTAGTCTCATGCTTTTCATTGCCTTGACAATCTCTTCCATACTTATAACGCTATCAACACTAGGTTCTTCCTCATGGTCGGGATACCCTTCCATTGGCTGATCCTCACATTCAAACAGACTTTCGAAATATTCTTTCCAACGTTCCATCACCTTATGTTCCTCTTTCAGCATGAAGCCATCCTCATCCCTAATAACACTCAACTTAGATTGCTCAGATCTACCTGGGGCCGCTTTGACCGTTTTCCAAAAGAGTTTTATATTTCAAATTCAAAAATTCTTTATTTCAAAGTACTGGTTACAAAAAATAGAAATAACATAGAGTTCAACCATTCGGTGTGAATAGAAGAACCCAGATGATATTAGTTGGTGTCTGGTGCTAGGTTATCATCTAACATGTATTTATAACACACAGGCCCGTTCCTCATTGCGAGTCTGTCTTATTAAGAAAATTACAGAGGTGGTGTGAAATAAAACAAAGTAAATTATAAACTAACATGCATATAGGCACGCACGCAGTACATACATGCGCGCGTGACGTAAGTGTTTGAGTGTGTGTGTGTGTGTGTGTGTGTGTGTGTGTGAGTGTGTGTGTGTGTGTGGATAGGTGAGAGAGTTAGTGCGTGTGTGTGTGTATGTGCGTGAGAGATAAACTTTGCCATCATTTTCTTTTCTTTGATTATTTAATTTAATTTAACGAAGTATATAACAGTTGATGTTATAATATACGACTCATTCTAGCAGGAAGGGATTAGTGGAGGTCAAAAGGTTTTCGGTTTCATCGTAGGAAAGACGTATTGGATTTTAAGTATTGTGAGAATCTTTTATCATACTTTTCTTTCTCTTCATCCTTCTTCCTCGCCACCACATCCTTCACCTTCATTTTCATCACATTGTACTTCCCTTTCAATCTTACCACATTTTCATCCTCACTACTAACTCCTTGCATTCTTTTGATGAACTTGACAGCTAACAAGTCCAACCATGATTTTTCTTTTCATCAACTACTTCCTTAACACTTTCATCCCACCATCTAGCTTTCTCCTTTCTTCCATTCTGACTCCACATACTTCGGCAGCAGTCTCCACTATATTTGTTTTTAACTGAGCCTATAACTCTTCCACTTCGCACTCATTTACATGAATGAGCTTGTCCTTGAGTTTCTTCCTATACTCTTCACTCACATCTTCATCTTGCAGCCTGTCAACTTTTATGCGCTCAAGAGCAGTTGTAATCACCCGCACTCGATGGCGCCAACGCCTGAACAGACCCCTTAACAAATATTTTTTTTAAATTCTTGGTTTATTATAAACGAGTCGTTTTGAAACTCAAAACTTAAACAGCAACATAAGCCTCTCTTCACAATATCATAACTAAATTCAACACTTGAGTTACATGAGAAGTAAAATAGCAGGGGCCGAGGGGCTAGTTATAACAGGGGCAAGTAGTAACACTTATTTTTATCTATATAATAGAAGAATATTCGTTTGATTTTCCATTTAGCCTACTATGTACTACCCATTCTATCATATAAGCGCGATCAGTACCCCACCGGGCCTGAGCCGTCCGGTGGGGTATTGTTTAGGTGCTCAGATAAAGCAAGGTAATGGAGTCTTTTTTCTTTATAAAATTAATGATAATCATAGATTTAAATTTGTTTTAGTGGTTGTTGATTTATACAAATGAATTTAGTATTTGATTATATTTACTGTGATTTCACACCAATTTAGTGACTTTCTTTAAGGAAGTCATTTAAAAAAACCACGCAGTGTGTAACAACTATACGGGACAAGTTATAATTACAACGTGCCCCTTATTCATTGATAGGTTCTTTGAAATTAAGCGTTATTATGTTTTGAATATTTTTTCTTTGTACTTCATTGATTTTATCTATATCAGAATGAGGCACTATAAAATAAAAACTGAACGGACTTCCCAAAGCCAAGATGTTTATAAATTGAGCTCTGCTAAAGTCTTGGAAAATAAAACCAGTTTAGGATAAGCTGCAAAATATTTTAATTAATGCCATGTATCGCTATAGAAGTACGTGGAAGAGAAGAAAAGTAACAAATCTTTATTAGTCGGCTATCTCAAAATGAGATTAGTTTTTCGAGAAGAAGAAGAAGCTAAAATATTTGAGTTCTTGCTTACTTACCCCAACAGTTATTTTAGATTTCCTTTGGTCAGAAAGTTAGTAAACAAGTGTGCTGTTTTTTTGAAGCAACACATCGTCATTGCGTGAAAATGAATCAGCTGGACGACATTAAAATTTGTGACTTTGGCATGGCTTAACGACTGCCATTACATGACAGCTGGCATCAACAGTTTACCGTAACTCTTGTATATGCCATTAATGACATTGTTCAAGGTGGATGAAGGTAAAAGAATTTATTTTATCTCTGGATAATTTCATTAAGTTTGTCAAACCGTTCAGAGCAAAATCCTGTCCTACTATTACTCGATAATCATTCTTCACACGTAAACATCTCAGTGATGAAGAAAGCAAAAGAAGATAAACAAGACCTTACCCGAAAGCTCCACCGCGAAAATTGACTAGCCGACCTCAACGTAAAAGAAAATGCTGTGTCCACACGGACGCCAAAGAAGGATGAGTTACAAAAAAAAACCAAGAAGAAAAGTCAAATAAGACAAAGAAAACTCAAAAGACTAGGAAAGGCAAGGGAAAAGGCTAAAGAACGACGACAAAAGATCGAGAGGAAAAAGATAAGATAAAGATTGGTAGAAAACAAGTGGTAGAAAAGTAAAAAAGAAAGGTTTAAATTCTAATTTGAATTTTGAACCCGAGGAGTAGGTATGTTTAGCTTGTGAGGAATCTTGTTGAAATTAGGAGTGGATACAATACATCATGTGCAAGATGTGGTTGTAATTCCGATGAAGACTGATTTTAAATTTTACTACCCGCGTCAATGAAAAGGCTGATTACTTAAGAAATTCAGATTTTGTTATTATAAATGGCTGTGAGCTCATAGTTCCTTTATAGTTTAAGAAAGACACCTTTTTATTAATTTTGTTTTTTTTAAACCTATTTAGAGGCTAAAAATTTTGTTTTATTTTATTTGATTCTAATAAAGTTTAAGTTTATTATAACGTGCTTAAAGGTGTTTAAGGCTAAATGGGTTTAATGAATTAAAAGTCTGTTTACTGAAGTAACTAATATTTTTCTGTGAGATTTAAAATTAGACTTAAAAGTCTAAACCTGTGTTAGCGTTTGTAAAGCTTCTTGTGCTGATATAAATCTTGTTTCCATTTCCTCATGTTACAATTTGCCCCAAGCCTGTTACAACTAGACCCAATCACGGGGCAAGTAAGAAACACTCAGTCAGTTTTTTTTTAAAGCAGTTTCTACCAACACTTGTTACAGGTTTGATCAAAAATTTATTTAAAATCAATAGTTGAATAAATGGAAAAATACTAATAGATTTCAGAAATACTAAACATAAAAGCTTTCATAGCCAAGAAATGAAGAAATGTTACAACTAGCCCCCTGCTCCTAAATAAAACACACACTTGATTAATCTCTCGTCAGAGTTATTTATTTCATGATTAAATATTTATTTTTTCAACGATCTAATGGTCCAAGGATGAAAGTTTCAGGCTATGTTGTAGTGATGCAGAGCCATCATTGAGATATCGAGCTGAAATAGAAAGTTAAAAAATTAATCGCTGTTTAAATTATAGGACTAAGTTGTAAGTTATACGGAGTACAAATATACAGAATCCAAAATTTCATTTGGTAATATCTCAATTAATAACTTCAGATATTACCAAATAAAGGGGTAACTTGCTGCTGATTTCAGATAGTAAGAAATTTACTTGTAAGGTTTTGTCAAAGAGATGTTCGCTAAAGCGGGTTAGTATCAGATGGTCGTAAAAGCAACTGGTCACGGCATCAACTTGTCCTAAAATCATTTCGACGAAATTGCAACTAGACTAAAAAGTAACTCGTCTATGAAGCAAATCGTCAGAAAATTATTTTGCCTACTGCCCTATAATCTATTCGACTTAAATGTGATTGGTCTAAATAGTTGGTCGCCTGTTAAGCAACTCGTCTTAAAAAACAAGTGATCTAGATAGTTGGTCGCCCGTGAAGCAACTCGTCTTAAATGGGTGTCGGGTAACATTAATCCTGTTTCAATCGTACCTGAGCGTTCAGATTAAGAAGTATGACTGTAAATGAGTAAAAATGGGAAAATCTGAGGCAAAATTCAGACTTATTCGGTGAAGTTTTGTTGAGGAAACGTAGAAATATTTTAAGTACCTACACTTATCTACACGGGAGCGCGTACTTTCTGAAAACTTCTCTACTTTATTAATACTTTTTCGTAGAAATAAATAAAAAGAACAAAAGTAATATTAAATCAATCAGTATAATGCTCCTGCGATGCAGGAAGAGACCCGTGCTCCAGCAGTGGGGAAAAACAAGGGTTGATAACGAATCAGTATAATAACTAGTTTGAAAAAGATAAGATAAGAACAAAAACACACCTTTTTAAAACTTAACGCATTTTCTCTTACAAACACATCATTCTGCCTAAATGATCTGATGAAAATGAACATTAAATAAAACAAATAAATTATATTTGGCCTAAATTAAAATTTCTTTTTATGTCCGATATAACTATTAAAAATTCATGTGCCGAAATTCAACCAAATAACTATTTTGTGTTTCTGACGAGTTGCTTTTGAGACCAATAACTTTTTAGCTGAATTGCGAATTTGTCCAGGTGATTTTAAGACGATTATTTATAGAGACCAGTTACTTCATGGGCAACCTCATAATTTGTCTAACGGATTTCTGACGAGTTGCTTCATAGACGAGTTACTTTTTAGTCTAGTTGCAATTTCATCATGATGATTTTAGGACAAGTTGATGCCTGGACCAAATGCTTTTACGACCATCTGATACTAACCCGCTAAAGCGAGTAGAATACACGAAATATCTTCTGATTCGGAGTGCAAAAGTAGTCATGGCTCCTAAATTTGTGAAAACTGCAGATCTCCAGGGCCAGATCAATTTCAGGTAGAGATTCGGGGAAAACGGCTATTTTTGCTAAAAAGTCTTGAGTTTTTGGCTCTTGGCTCTGGTTCTAAAAAACAGTTTTTTATTTAATAGCGCTCGTTAACGGCAGTGCATATTTTTGTAACCTTATGTTTTTAACGCTATAACTTCGGAGCAAGGAAGTTCTGGAATAAAAATATGTTTATATTTATAATTCTACTGTACGTGTGATGTCACTGAACGGCAGGACAGATTTTAATATTATTAATGATTTATACAGCGTTCAACTGCATCTTCACTCACACTAGATGGGTGAAGGGACCACTCGAGTGCCTGAGACATGGTTTGAGATGGTCTAGGCTTGCCCAGCACCTTTACCATCATGACAGCTTAGTCGGCCTAGCCCACAGGAAAGACTAGTCAATAAGTGCGGAGCCAACCAAGGCGCGGGTTTCCTCACGATGTTTTCCTTCACAATTAGTGCGTGGTATTGCGACTACAAATTCGCAAATGTACGTAACTTTAAAACAAAACAAAGTCATTGGTACATGCCCGCACTGGGGATCGAACCTGGGTGTATCGCTTGCGAGTTCATTGTTCCATCCACTGAGCTACCACCGCTTTTAAGCCAAGCAAATAAAGTAAAACAGTTCTTCGGTATACACACCTTTATTGAATTACTCAATTGAAGCAATAGTGAATCAGTAACGCTCTCTCGCATCCTTTCGCACCGTCTTTAACCTCTTCATCGTTAACTGAAAACATAAAACTCTCTTTAAACGTCACTCAATTTATGACAGTAAGTAATGACAGTTTACTCAACAGAAACATTAGTATCCGATTGATTTATAGCCACGGACCAGATGAGCTGGAGACAGATGAACAGAAGAACGATCAGACAGACGGCGTAGGCTCAGCTATTATCCTATTGCGTCGTATACTTAAAAGGTATAGAAGACCAAATTACCAGACACGCATTTGTTAGCCAAATCTTCTAACTCCTTGGCATCTTCAGGACTCTCGCCTTCCACAATCTCTTTGACGAGTTTTTGAGAACCTTCCAATGAGTAGTTGCCAGCGTCGTCCATCTTTAAAAAAATATAAATGCATAAAGTCAGTACTCAAAATAGTGTCGCACAGGGAATACCATATTTTTTTCTGTATCTAGACAGGGTTCTTTAATCTTCGCTCACTCTTCACGATACTTTTCGGCATTTTCCTGCAACGCAGACTAACAAAACTGCATTTGAGAGCGTTTTAGTGTTTACAATAATGTTTTAACAGGTAACACCATAATAAAAATGAAAATAAAATACGTCACAGATGACAACTTTAATATGGAGCAGCCGATATAAAACTTTGCAATTCTGTCCGTAGTAAAAGTTAAGAAGATGAGAGATAGGAATATTCTTTATTGTACGCCAGAAAAAAACATAAAATAATTTCGAAGATACAGTACATTTACAGTACAGTATGGCCTGGCTACCCATAGCACAGGGTATCCTAGTTTGGGAGCCAGGACAAATACTGTAACTTTTAGTACATAATAAACGTTTTTCATTTCATTTCAATTGACGGCCTTATTGCTCGGAGCAATTTTTTCCAGACAATCCGTAGGTTCTCTGATTCTCTGTCGGATGCCTTCGTTACGAATCCTATCCTTCAGAGAAACAAACTCCGAGCACAGCTTTCTCCATAGCTCGCCAACTTTGAACTGGTGGACCAACTATTTCGTAAGTGTCCATGTCTCGGCTCCGTAGGTCATGACAAGTAGTACGCACGATTTCAAGCATTGTGGTATGGATGACGAGAAGACTCGGCGTAGTTCTCGGTTCTTGTAGTGACTCGGCATAGCAGAGTAAAACAATTTAATTTTAATTCAATGTAGAACACTAGGAGGACTAGGAAGAATATATGAGTACACCCAGATTGGCGCGAAACACAAGAAAGTATGAAAAGTCTTCTGCCAAGTAAGAGTGACAATCGAGAAGGCAGAGTTGTTTCTGAGAAAAAAATAATTCTCCCACAGACACAAAAGATAGTTTTTTTTGCAATATTTGAACAATCTGTCAGGCGCTGTCTGCTGGTACGAGTAATACAGGTGATGTGATGAGCCTAGCACAGCAAAGGATATTCAATGATTTTAATTAGTTATATTCGAAACGGAAAACTCACCATTCCGGTTTTCCTAGTCATACAAGCGATGAGACATGGGTCGTCCTCCAATGTGCCTTTCTTATTAATGTCGTCCACCATTTCCTTGGTCATTTCCATATCTTTTGCACATTTTATTAGCGAATCCATACCGATTTTTATGATTTTATTCTCGACGGACTCCGACCAACCCTGTTAAAAATAATATACATAAGACAAGATAAGAATATTCCTTATAGTACACCAGAGTACATATTATAAAACATATATGGATACAGAGTACAATTGGCGGCCTTATTGCTAACAGCAATTTCTTCCAGACAACCTAATGACGGAAAGTTGCTGAAGTACATGAGAGGCGAGTAGTTGCTGCTAATGTGTCTACGAAAAACCATACTTTTTTAAATTTATTTTAAACCCGCATAACCTAAGCCGTTGATTCAGTCATGTCAAAATCAAATTAAATACTTTAATCCTTAATAAACTTTAAGACTAATACTTTAGGTGAGGTTAGGTAAGGTTTTACACTTATTTTATTTTTTCTGTATATTCATGTAAATCTAATGAAATATAAGGTAAAGACCCCAGTTATGGACAGTTTAAGGGCTGAAAACATGCATTTTGAAAATATTTTGCCTATTTTGCGTTGTACCAGGGGTTGAGTCACTTTTTGGAGTAGTTTAATATTTATATTATTGTTTTCTTGAATATTACCTATAAACGCGAAAAGTTAAGAAATAGGGAATAAATTAAAAAGCCTATTTTTGATCCAATAATGGACAGCCAAATTCCATTAATGGACACCCAATTATGGACATGATAAACCCCTAGTCTTAAACATGATCCAGTTATTCTTGTTCTCTAATTTTTGTTGCTTAGGGCACCTTGGATGGGGGTAATCGGGAATTACCTGGCTACATGGAATTTATTACTTAAAATAAAGACAGTATTGTAAAGACGTTATATATATTTATTTGCTATTCTCAATACTTAACATAATCCAGTCTCAAATATTTTATTATTATTAAGGTTTTTTCAGTCGGTACTCCTCATAAAGCACAGTTTTTGGTTGGGTGAATCATTACCAGCTGCATTCACTTTTGGATCTAGTGTTTGAGCAGACTCAGATGCTTCATTGTCCTCAAATGCTTGTTTGTTGCTTGCCCAAAGCACGTACAATGACGTGTCTTCATCGGGCAAGCGAGCATCCAATTCGTCTCTGCCTGTATAAGAGTTCTTTGAACATTTTCAGCTTTTCAGCTCTGAATTTGGAAACTATTTCAGTTTCTAGGCAGCGTAGAAAATGCTTTTGAGCAGTTTGATCTCATCGGTGTTGAAGATCCTCTCCGGCTCTTTTGTTACTTCCATAAAATCTTTCTCCAACAGATAACTTTGTACCTCTTGGAACCACCTAATTATATCATGCTCGGTGACATTGTCACGAGCTGTGGTTAAATTCTGTGCAGTTCTCTTAAAAATAATTGGGTGCCTTCTTAAAAACAGACGTACTATTTCTTACCCGGTCTGTTCTCCAAAAAAGGATTTGGTCTAACCTTATCGGTGATGATACGTTGCACGCTGTCGAGCAAATCCTCTGTTGTTAGTTGGATATGCTTATTTTGCATATCTAGAACCCAGTGCTCTAATATGTTTTCTTCCTCGGCGTCCGGTGACTTTGTTGTGCAATGTGACCCGGGGCACACCGAACCTCTTCGCCGCCGTCACTATTTTTTCACCTTTCCTTTCAGCCTCAATTGCATTACCGATTTGCAGGGTCGAGTAATCTTTTTTCGGTGCCATACCTAAGAAAATTATATTATTTTAGTTCTACTATGTCCATGACTGGATTCTATGAACTCCCCAATCATGGACACCTGTGTCCGTTATTGGAACGAATCATTGAACATTTAAGCGGGTAACACATTTAAAAACTGCATAAAACAATGCAACCGGGTACTGAAAACTGGAACACACCCTAAAAAAGTAATTTTCGACACTTGTCCATAATTGGTATCATGCACAAAAAAATATCCACTAATGAACAAATGCAATTGAAAGAAAAATAAACAACCTGGCTGCATATAATTATCACAAATTACTAGTTAATTTGCTACCCAAGCCATAAAATAGCACGTAATTCAGATAGTGTGAATTAATATATATGTAATGACAATATTCTATACTTACTTCCTTAAGCATTCTGCTTAAAATTTTGGATATTTTCCTTTATACCGGCTCGTGGTGATGTGCCGTAGAGAGAGTGATGTGCACTTCACGCCATTTTGAAGAAAATGGGCGAATCAGTGGAAACGACAAACTAATGTCAAGTGGATGATCTAGAAACATATGTTTTCATATGTTTCTAGATCATCCACTCATCATATGTTTACCAATTTAGGGTTATCACAACTCACGTTTTACAAATCTTCTATTGTTTACATGATTATAGCCTTTTACTTGCTAAGTATTTATTAACAATTCCTATTGCAGCATATTTAACTAGAATCACTCAAATAACATGCATATTACCTTGTTATTTCGAAAAACTATAAAAAAATCGACATTAATTTTACGCGACAGCCCTACAGAAAAAGAATCATGGATGAAATTCAGGTGTGACAAACATTTTAGGAAATTTAGTTTATGCCAACAAGTGAAGTTTAGTCGTTTGTCAATACGTGTATATGGCATAAGTATATAGCATATTATATGTGTGACAAAATGGCCCAAGACAAAAATATAGATTGCCCCCATATCATTGTGAATTAAATCCGATAGAAATCATATGGGGGCAAGTAAAAGGCCATGTTGCTGCCGAATGTAAAACTTTTTAAATGGCTGAACTAAATAAAGGTCCTGTTAGATGAGGCAATAAGTAAAATTACTCCAGCAGCATGCAATGTTGTGTTGAACACGTAATTAAAGAAGAGAAGAAAACGCCGAATTTGATGGTGTAATGGATAATGTCATTGTTTAATTTATAATTCAAGTCTCCGGAGACACAAATTCATCCTCCTCTTTGGCCAGTGACAGTGATGATTAGTGTGGACATATGAATAAAAATATATACAAAGAACTTTCTTTTATTGCAATATTTGCAGTAGGTCCCAATCTACTCATTTTCATAGTAGCATCTATAAGTACTTATTAATATTATAAAGTTGAGTTTGTATGTTTTTTGCTTAAACGCGCTTAATTCTATTAGGAAAATTATGCGGCATGGCTCGCACAGATGTTTGTTAAATCTGTGTTTCATATTTCAGTGTTGTCATATGTCATATTCAAATCGCTTAAGCCTTTCACTATAACATCATAAACATATAGACATAAATAAGCATTTTACATTAGTAGGAGAAACGATTATTATTTGTATGAAAACATTTCTAGAAAAGGTTGTTAACACCTGCCTTTTAAGTGTAAACAAGTCGTTGCCTAGCAACTGTTTGTTTATCGCCATTCGTTATCGAATTTGGCTTAGGTATAGGGGCTTGTCCAAGACAGGGGTCATTACGTAAATATTTAGTTATGGGTAGTTTGTTTTATTTAATTTAAGATTTTAATGTACCTACATAGTCCGATTTTATCTGTCATTAGATTTACATGTACCTATGTAAAGAAAAAATAAAATAAATAAATACTTTTATGTATGTAGGGCAGGGCAGAAGAACTAAGCGAAAGTTACAAATTAAAATATAGTGATGTATATTTCAAGCGAAATCTGGATTATTATGAAACTATGAAAAAAAAAAGATATAAAATGCTAAAGACATACCTAAGTTCCTTTGAAAAAAAGTTGACATTTGAGAGTTTACATTTAGGCAAAAAGGTGTTTGCCAGAATAGGTTTTATTATTACTAAATATATATTGAGAATATGTTGACGTACACGTTGGTATCGTGAACGAATTAGTCCATAAAAGTATTTAAAAGACAGAGTGCTAAGTGCGAGTTTTTTAACTACTCGATCGCGTTAACGTAAACTCATATTTCTATGGCATCGAGGAAGCGCCACCTAGCGACAAGTATGGAAATTAAAATTGCTGAGTGCGAGTTGTAATGGTCTACGTTGAGAAGTGAACACATTTACCAGCCAAAACACGAATAAACGCGAGTGCGAGTTGTACTGTGACAGCGTTTTGCCAGTTCGAACGGTTAACTTACTCATACTCACTACTCAATGCTCGATTAACGTGGTAGTAAAGTTATTCGATTGGATTTGTCAAACTCGCACTAAGCACTCAGGTCAGTATGTAACTGACCTATCAGATTGTGTAAATATGTAAAAATTTCGTCTGCCACGCCTGTTAACGACGAAAACTTTTTGTGATGTTGGCATTGAAAGGGTCTTTACCTATATAAAATAAAAGATACTTAATATCAACCCTCTGAATGTCCCCACTGCTGGGGCACGGGTCACTTCCTGCATCGCAGGAAGGTTAGGCCATACTCCATCACGGGCGCCAAGTCCGGGTTGGTGAAGCATTTTTTGTCGTTGGCGGGCCTTACTTTGAGAAGTTATCAAGCAGCCCATAAGACCTCTGACCTGCCTTAACGGCTGCCATTATATGACAGCCGGCACCGACGGCTTAACGTGCCTTGCGAAGCACGGAAGCGCTCGGAAAAAATGCCATTTGCTGTATTCACGGGACGGTCACCCATGCAGTACCTGACAGTTTACCTACTGTTGCTAAACCCAAGTGAATTCCAGCCACTCGGTTCCACTGGGCCACGAGCGAAAAATGCTTGCAAAATGGAAAAGATACTTACGTAAACATTTTCGTTCGTCACAACCAACATTCAAGCAAACAGAGATAGGAAACGCAGACCCATGCTTATGATTCCCAGCCACTTACTATAGGTATAGAACCGCTGTGATCAACTTACACCTTTCAGTCTCTGCTGACGCTGGTCTTTTATTTATAGGTGTAACATTTCATGTTTAATAGTTAAATTACCCTATAATTTACACGACCACCATTCCAGTATAGCAATTTTAATATAATCTGATGTGAGGCAAAAGGATTTGTTCATTCCATGTGACAAATAGAGATGATCACTTATCTTGCGGCTTGCGTACACTGTATATCAGAATATTTTTTGTTTCCTCGACTGATGGCCGTTGGGGCGAAAAAGTTCTGACCTGGCGACCATGGACCGGACGAGGCAGCATTAAATGCCCTCCAGCAGATGGTCTGACGACCTGGTTACGGGGAGTCCCTGGGTGTAAACGACACAAGACCGTGAAGCTTGGAAACCCATGAGGGAAACCTATCTCCTTCAGTGGGCTTCAGTGGCTGATGATAATGATGATGATTTTCTCGAAGAAGGACGCTGAAAAACGAAACATTAATTAATAAACAAGAAGGGAATTCTGCTCATAAAACCACAAAAATATTACTAACTGTTTGTTCCATTGTGAAGTCTTTTTGCCTAAGATAAGAGAACTTTGATGCAGTCATAGTCTTCTTTGTATATGTGATAAAGAAAGAAGAGTAAAAGCGGGAAATTGTATAAACGGTGCCTTGCACTCCATTGTGTGCACCTCCAAAAGAGCTAGGTTGGCTATTCATAATGGTGTGCTGGTCCCAACACTTACGTATGATAGCGAGACTTGGGTGTGGCAAAAGAAGCAAGAAAGTAGACTTAATGAAGTAGAAATGAGGTCCTTGAAAAGTATGGGTAGTGTTACTCTGAATGACAGGATACACAATAGTCTGATTAGAGAACGTTGTGGACTGAAACAGAAGATAGATTGACGAAACAAATATATACTGCGAATGTGAGTGGAAGGGCTGGCAAGGGACGTCCCAGGCGGACATACTTCGAACAAATAGGGGATGTATTAGCAAAAGGGAAGAAAAAAAGTACCCGGAACCGGCGTGCGCGCATGCAACGACTTATGAACGTTGACGAAGCGAAGGTGATCTGTCAGGTTCGTGGCAAGTGGCAGTTCCTGGCCTCTGTCTACCTCGCTGGGATACAGTCATGAGGTTATGTATGTATGTACGTATGATGCAGTGAGTATTACTCGTAAAACATACAACGTACCAAAATATAGGAACTGACTGAAAATCAACGCTGAGGGCAAACTCTTTCAGCACAACGCTAGTGAGTGAGCTGCCTTTTGTGGCAACTTAGACAAACCATACCACAGGCTTTTTCTTTCAATGGTTGTTTGTATTATTTTTTCTTTTCAAACTAAAACAAAAAACTTTCAAAATTCAAAATAGCACAGAAACTGAGGCTTGACCAACGTTGCAAGTTAATCAAGGTGTCAATTTCAAAATGTAAATCACTCAAAAACACTCCACATTTTCTGTGATAGATAGACAGAGAACACCTAATGCACATACAAAATAAAATACACGGATTTTCTTATTAAAATATATTTCTCACTAAAAGTGATCATTGGTTGATGATGATCCGTCATGTGACACTTGTTACAATATATTGCCTTCTTCTTCTTTCTTCAAAATCAAAGTACTTGATGGTCCAGTCAAAATGGGTACCATTAATATTAAGTTTGCATTTCCCCTTCCTTCCATCGGACCACCAAACGATTGGCTCGAACGCACACTTTTGTCGTCGAAATTCCGCGAACCCGCGCCAAGCGATTCGCGAATTCTTCTATAGTAAGAACAGCAAAGTTGTGGAACACGCTGCCATCGTCTCATCTTTCCGGAGACATATAACCTGGGTGTCTTTAAAAGTAGAGTACATACATAACCTCACGCCTGTATCCCAGAGGGGTAGGCAGAGACCAAGGACTGCCACTTGCCACGATCCTAGCAGATCACCTTCGCTTCGTCAACGTTCATAAGTCGTTGCATGCACGCACGCCGGTTTCAGGTACTTTTTATTTTTTCCTTTGCTAATACATCCCCTATTTGGTCGATGTATGTGCGCCTGGGGCGTCCCTTACCAAAGTAGAGTTAACCGGCATTTAACAGGTAAGCACGTAACATCGATCGTAGACCCTTTCTTCCTTTACCATCAGGCGTGACTAGGGTCGAGTTTAGTCATTGTTCTGAGGGTCAAGTGTAACCTGTCCTACTTAACAAAAAATCCTGGACAAGCAGGATTTTTGTTTTCAAATGCTACGTGAAAAGACGATAGTGCGTTGTGTTTTGTCAGTGGTCAAAGGCCAGAAATTTTCGGGTTTTGACAGGACTATGAGCGGATGCATAGGAAAAATCAAAACAACGGGATAACTTGATTCAACTCTCGTCAGAGTTACTTTATACACAAAATACTTATTTATCAAAAGATCAGAAATTTGAAGGCGTAATAGCGTCGGTTGTGTAGGTAGTGAAGTAAACCCAGGGACATCAAGCTGAAACAGTAAAGAAAATATCAACTATCGCTCGTTAAATACTGCAAGTCTTAGTCTATGGTCAACCTTTTCATTCGTTGTAATTTTCGTTACAAATCTATCTAGCATCCATTAACAGCCAAAATACTATATTATGAAAAGAAACAAATATTTGACAGTTGTAGTTTGACCAGCCCTATTTAAGTTTTAAATAGTGTCGACGCTGTTATTGTTATTATTACTGGTGTAAAAAAATGCATTTTCTAACAAACCGAAAAACAAGGCCTTAGCTACCAGTATTAGTATGGTAATGTTCTTATTTCCCTTACCGTAATAATATTAATTAATCATAGGTGCCTGAAAACATTTTTGTTCCAACGCTTGCTTCAAAATCGTATTTTTAAACCTATTTATAAAGGAGGATTAGAAATATTGGAGTAGAAGTAAGGTAATAGTGTTTCGTAGCTTTAGTTTTTTTGCTATCTGTAGGTATGTGTACGTCGAATTTGAGTTTTATCCTTTTTTGTATAGTTAATATTGCAATCCTTAACTCGATAAAAGTTTAGGTATACTTCGTTTGTTTGTTAAGCAGTTACAGTCTTTAGTGCTTACGATAATGCGTATACAAGTGAAAGAACAATGGAGTTTGATGGCAAAGACAACAATTATTTTAATATTTGTTATCACTAGGAAAAAAATTAATCACCTTTCTATTTATCGATATAAACCCTTGTACGGTCCCACTGCTGGGGCACGGGTCTCTTCCAGCATCGCAGAAGGTTATGCCATACTCCACCACGGGGGCCAACTTAATTTAAAAAATGTCACTAATAGACATAGGAGCCGATTCTCGCCTATTGGATGCGAATTGAAAGCGTATACGGAAAATATTCGAAGGATTAGACATTTGTCGCATAAAATTCAATTTGTCTTATTCTCACAAAGTCATAATTATGCCCAAATTTTCATAATGTCGTAATAATGTCATAATGCTATTTGACTCTCTTTTCAAGCAAGTCTTAAATGGTAAATATCTCTTCCATTAGACCAAAAAATATTTTAGTATATTTTTTGAGGACCTCAAAGCAACAAAAAAATACATTTTAAAACGTTGCTTTGCTAAACGGCTAAAAACGCGGTCAGCCATTTTTGTCTACGGTTTGAAGACCTGAAGACTTGTAACCAAAGTTTGACATTCAACGGCTGTGAGTGATTTGTTAGTATAATGAAATAACAACAACGCGACCGTGATTTCATCGAATCTACATGCAAAATATAGCAATTATCATTATCGCATTGTTCGACAATGCACCAACATGTCAATAAAGACTCTCGGGAAGTTTTGGATTCGTGTGCCTAGTGAAATAAACATACGAAAAAATTGACACAAATTTACCAAAAGAGACCCCAATACTGTATTGACTGAAACTCGGGTGTATTTACGTGAAAATCACTTTGATGTAAGTCCATGTTTGTTTACAAACGAAAGATGCTTTCAACATGGCGGATAGCGTTTTCACCGTTTCGAATTAACAACGGAATTTTTTTTTTACTTGCAAATTTTGCAGTCATCCTGCATACTTACTTAGCAACGTCAATATATTTCAGTTTCTTACGTTAAATACTACAGGAAATATTAATTTATCGCGTCAAATTTGATACGAGTCAAGTAGCGGATTACCATGCAACTCTAAAAGGCGTATGAAATTTGAACACATTCATTGACAGTTGACGTTCGTTTCTCGTACGTGCACGCCTACAAGCGCTATCTATGAAGTGCTATGTGAACTTGAGCTGAAAACGGCTCGTTGACGTTTCGTTATAGGTTACATTTCGTTTGAAAATGTTGAGAATACGACAAGTGTCTAATACTTGGTACTTATATTGTGCGTCTACGCTTTCAATTCGCATGGGCGAGAATCGGGTCCCAGGTCGGACTCTTCCGACGAAAAGTCTATACTAAGTTGATCCGATTAAAATCAAATAATGTTAAGAACTTACGAAATTTTTAGTTCAAAAAAGACCCTAAATACTCATATTTAGTTTATCGTTCTACGGGCTCGGACAGTGTACATACCTTTACTGCATTACTCATGGAAACATTTGTGAAGGAGTTCCGCTCTATCACATCCCTTTGCACCGTCATTAACTGGCTCATCGTTAACTGAAAACAGAAAGAGCTGAACTAAGACAACTGTACAACCATTGAAATCAGGAGGCTTGCAGTGACATCAACCCGGATAGTACGATGGCAACAACGGACGGAGTCACAGACAGCAGAGACTTATTAATGGAGCCCCTTTAGCACCCTCCAGTTCTGAAACCTAAACAATATATTTTATAATAACTAAAAAGCCGATTGCTAAGCTAAGAATTCCCGCCTTCAATCTGCTGCAACTTAATATTCAGTTACAAAAATCGGCTTTGTTGGTATTCCTCTGCTTTTTTGTAATTATTATAATTATATTAACACAATATAATAAATACAGGCACATACATTGCTCTGGCCCCACACTAGGATACCCTGTGTCGTGGGAACCAGAAAAAGCCACATCACAAACGTGTTAATCCAATCCAACACCTGGTTTCTGATTCTTCTATATTACCATTAGTAGCGTCACCTATTGATAATTAAGTAACAAGAATGGTCAAAGAGCAGTCAGAGGGGAAAAATGTTAATTTATAATGTTTTTTGTCAAATATAAGCTGATTTATTTTCTGTGACCTTGCTGGTCATAGAGGCATTGACAATAAATTGATATTAATCTTTAATTGTCAAAAACTGATAATTGGTGTAAGATTTATAAGGGAACATAGAATTGTAAATACTTACATGAGGTGTAAGAGCCTTACGCCTTCATTTATGGCACCACATAAAGAAGTCAATCATATAAATACAACGTACCTGAGGCGCATTTTGAAGTCAAATCTTCTAACTCCTTGATATCTTCAGGGCTCTCGCCTTCCGTAATCGTTTTAGTCAGTTTCTGAGCGCCTTCCAAAGAGAACATGCCGTCATCGTCCATCTGCAAGACAAACTTGAGTATATCAGACCTGTAGACGAAGCAGTATCTATCCAAAGGTTTCGTTAAAGACTTTTTGAACTAACTTAAAATTCCGTAGTTTTATTATTGGGACCAATTCCACGGCCAGGATGAAGTAAACAATGTACCGAGCCTAGAGTATTTAGGTCCCGAGTGACATATGCAGTTTTTTTTGTGTAACCTATCACGTCCTATTGCAGGGCACAGGCCTTCTCTCAGAAAGCGAAATTTGGGCATAATTACTACGCATGCCCACTGCGGATTGACAAATTCAAGCGCTGAAGCTGTCTAACACATCAGCCATTCACGATATTATTCTTCTTATTAGCGAGTGGTATTGCTACTATAACTTCACAATTATTAATTAATTAGAAAATAAAGTCATTCGTTTACGCCAGAACTCTAACCCACGACCTCCCGATTGAGAATCCGGTCTTCTATGGCTCCGCTACCTCTGCTCTTTTATTAAATTTTATTTTATTAATAAAATATAGCGACTGGACATCTATTTGTCACTTTAACGCTCATACAACATTGCCGTTATTATCGAAGCGAGAAATAAATACATATCCAGCCCCTTTTCGTAATTCACAGTTGTATATGTTTTTGTTTTTATGATATTATCTGTTTCTTTTACCTGCAACACGAGTATTCCATGCTTGGAACTGCGAGACTTCATTATAATAGCTGGCCAGCGCAGCAGTCTAGTCAAGTTTGAATTATTTCAAAGAAAATCGTTACGTTTTGCTTAGGTGTCAGTCGAGACCTAGTTAGTGGTGGAGTATGGCCTAACCTTACGTCGATGCAGGAAGAGACCCGTGCCCCAGCAGTGGGGACATACAAGGGTTGTTATCGGGACCTAGCCAGGCTACGATTAAAAAAAGTGACAATAAAAACATAGCAGATAGTAAAAGAGAACCATTTATTGTAAATAAAAAAGGAAATCACACCGATATTTCTTAACCTATGAGTATAGACGGCGGCCTTATCACTAAAAGTGACCTCTTCCTCACAACCTTTGGATGATATTATTTTAAATAGGCGTTTCAATGAATAATTAAATCATTACAGCCAATAATAAAACCTAGTGGTTATTTACATTAGTAAGTAGGTATACATTAGTCGTTTTAGTTGGCTGAGACAATATTGAAAACTTACCACTCCTTTTTTTCGAAAGACACAAGCCATGAAACAAGGTCTGTCATGAAATGATTCCTTGTTCTTCATTTGCTCCAGTGTCTCTTTAGAGATGTCCATTTCTTTCACGCATTCCATGACTATAGGTAGACTGTAGTTTTTTATTTTGTTTATGACGGGCTCCGATATTCCCTGTTTAAAAAAAATATTGTTAGTTTAACAGCGGTGGGTCATACTGAAGCTGGCTAGTAAAAAAATGGAATCTTGAATTAGGGATGCACCTAATTCTGACCTTCTCTCTCCAGTCCATCAAGAACCATTTGCATTACCTTAACATTCTTTTTTAAAGTATGAGCAATAAACAGACATAGATTGAAGAATGCAGATAGCTACAAATTTAATTTCATTCTGCCTTTTTCTAAGTAGTTATAAATAAAAGTTTTTTGAAAATTCAGACAAAGAATATGCACAAATATTTCTTGAATCAATGTGATGAGTAACACAATTAAAAAAACACCCTTAAGCGACAGCCAGCTCGCTGGAGACACAGATCAGACACAGATTGCTAGAAGGGACTGCAGGAAAATAAATAGATATAAGGCCCGCCAGTGTCTCACAATCCTCCACCAACCCAGACTTGGCCCCCGTGGTTGAGTATGGCCTAACTCTCCTGCAATGCAGGAAGAGACCCGTGAACCAGTAGTGGAGGCATAGAAAAGGGTTGATATATAAATAGACATAGAGAAGTGAGTGCGCTAGGGGGAAGGAGAACTGTCTAGCAGTGGCTGAACACAAGATTGATTAAAAAAGCAAAAATGTATCTTCCTGTGATGCAGCAAGAAACCCGCGCCCCAGCAGTGGACACATACAAAGGGTTGATATAGAAATTGACATAGAGAAGTGACGTGCGCTGGGGATGGGGGGGGGACTGTCTAGCAGTGCCCCAACACCAGATTGATTAAAAAAGATTGTTAACTTTTTCTGACTTTCTCCAGAATATGAGTGAATATTAATACTTACGTTAACATTATTGTCCGTCACTACCAACATTAAAGCAAACAGAGATATAAAACGTAGCCCCATGGTTTGGAATCCTAGCCACTTCTTATTTTAGGTAATAATTATGCTCAGCTCACACCTCGTCGCCCACTGACGTCTCAGCTACTGATTGTCTTATATTTATATAGTGTGATATTTCATACTTAATGATCAAATTATCTTGTAATTTACACAGTCACGATCTCAGTATGGCAATTATTTTAATATATTTTGACGTGAAACAAAAGGTGTTGGTTTCACACTTTTGTTTATTCAATGTGATAATTTGATCATAAACTGCTCACAGAAGCTCTTCAAGCTTGAGTTTTAGGTTTCAGTACTTCGAAATAAGCAAGTAATTTTGGCATAGTTTGACAGATTACGTTGTCTCGGTATTTTATGTAGATCGACTCTAGTCGAGTAAAATAAAATACCTAGACTCTAGTCTAGGCGATCTTCATAATCTGCATAGGTATTTCGTCTAGCTAGGCCCTAGTATGGCTCACTAGGACATAGTCAATAAAGATAAGATAAGAATATTATTTTCATTTCTTATACTCGGAAAGTAGTGTTGTTTTGATTTGATTATGTGGCGGAAAATGCTGTTTCCCTCCATAGACAGAGAAAAAGTCATTCAAATTACTTCCCACCTAAGGGCTGGATAAAACTTTAAAAATAGAACTACTGTTAGCTGTGAAGAGTTTGATGTAAAAAAAAAACTAATTAAAAAATGCTGCGGCCATATGAGTTTCTAAACAGCCAGTGTGAACTTAGCGCAAACTTATAATTATTATTATTTCTTATTGATATGGCAACCAGCCGATGTCGACAAAATCTGCCAAAGTCAAGTCTTGACACGAAATGAGCAATTTTTTTTTATGTTTACCTACTAATTTTGATTTCTTTGTGAAGACTTTGAACTACATGAACTAAATGAATGTTCTATCTGCAGCAACTCTGAAACAATATAAAATTAACAATGAGTACATTAAACTGAAATTATACATATTTTTTAAATCTAAATACACGCTTAATACTACTATACAACAACTAAAATAAAACTCTAATTATAACTTAATATCATTTTCTCCAATGAATTTTATAAGTAATATATACAGGCCCATGGACGATGATAAATGCGTTAATAAACATATGAAATTAATTGGTAGTGGAATATCTACAGATGGAATGCAACTATACAGATTAACTGATCTATTATTATTTGAGCAGTTAAAGAAAATGTGGTCGAGATCACCCTCCTTCAGTGCTTAGTGCGAGTTTTTTGACTACTCGATCGCGTTAACGTAAACTCATATTTCTATGGCATCAAGGAAGCGCCACCTAGCGACAAGTATGGAAATTAAATTGCTGAGTGCGAGTTGTAATGGTTATTAAGTTGAGAATTGAACACTTTTACCAGCCAAAACACGAATAAACGCGAGTGCGAGTTGTACTGTGACAGCGTTTTGCCAGTTCGAACGGTTAACTTACTCATACTCACTACTCAATGCTCGATTAACGCGGTAGTAAAGTTATTCGATTGGATCTGTCAAACTCGCACTAAGCACTCTGACCACACTCACAAAAAATCGAGTTATCACGCACTCTGATTTTATTTAAAAAGACAGGCGTACAACAGTGACCGATCCGAAGCCGTGATATTACCGACACTACGCTCTTACCAACCTTTTTAAATTTGAAAAATCAAGGTTTGGGTGTTATAGTTGGTTGAATAGCGAAAAATCGAGAACTCTTGAAGCAACTACTCTCTTCCCACAGGGTCGACCAGTGGACGTAAAGTCGTGGCTTTGACAACGATAGCAAGTCATAAGGATAGTGAGAGAAGTGCTTCAAGTCCATTTCGTGAGTACAGGCGTGTTTAGCAATAGCATCTGCATTCTCATTGCCCAAAATACCTGAGTGGCTAGGTATCCAGAAAGCGCAAACTTCTTTGAGCGGAATAAGCCGCAGCAATTACGCGGTGAGTTCCATGTTTAAAATTTAAAAAGTCGACATAAATTAGCGGAATACTAGTCTGTTACAGGTCTGTTGTACGTATCTGTGACAAAATTTAAAAATATAGGTTATAATCTTTTATGCTAAGATTTTAATATTAAAAATGACTTTTTATTTTCCTCATACTTATTCGAAATTAAAAGTAGAGTATTTAACACAGGTAAAAGAATCAATTCCTACTCGGACTAGCCGGACTATAGTCTAAATACCTCGGGAATTGATTCTTTCGACCCTCGGTTTACAATCTACTATTAATTGCACACTTTACTGTCAGATCGCTTTTAGCTAGTTGCAGACAAAAATGCGAAGAAAATATTGTTGTTAAAACGAAACATAACGTAACATTGGCTTACGCCTGTACCCCAGAGGGGTAGGCAGAGACCAGGGACTGCTACTAGCCACGATCCTGACACAGCACTTTGGCTTGATCTACGTTCATTAGTCGTTGCATGTACATGCACGCCGATTTCGGGTACTTTTTATCTTCCCCTTTCCTAATACATCCCATCCCTATATGGCCGAAGTATGTCCACCTGGGACGTCGCTACCGACCCATCTGCCCACATTCGCTATATGTTGTTTAACCCATTGTCTACAAACCATGAACTTATGGAAACGCAGATAAATCGCAATTATATCATAGCAAAATTGTCTCATTGTGTCGTGGAGAGATATATATTTGGGCATAGGCGGAATTTTTAGCCTCTAAATAGGTAGGTGTTTGAAATTGGCACGGGTTAGTGCAACAAAAAGAATATAATCATGTGGGTACAGTAATATCATTCCGACGTAAAACCTAACTGCAATGAGGTACTCAGGGCTGCAAGTGATGCAAATTACTTCAGCCAGATGTCGCTGCCTGTTAATAAAACAGAGAATATTGTAAAGAGGTTCGAAATTTCGCTGAAGCCGGCACTTTCCCACTAGCTCAGTTTGGAGAGCGCTAATATGGTTAGCCAGAGGTCGCGGGTTCGAGTCCAGGCATGATTTTTAGGCGGAATTTTTAGCCTATAAATAGGTTTTTCGCGCGACTTCAAAGTGGTTCCCATAGTAAAAGCTGCATATATACACACGAAAAAGGCTAGTTATGCAAGCCATGTACACACCAACGTTACTATCACAGGAGGAGAAGTGATCAAAATCTATCAAGATCGTCATCACTGGCAGAACCTCTTTTGTTTGCTACACACTCTATAGTTTAAGTAGGAGTTGTATTGACGCACGTAGATAGTTAAGTATATCTTACTCCCTACTATTTCATAATGCATGATATTTTACTGAAACCCACTGAATGTACAACATTACTCTTAATAACACATCGATATGAAATTTCATATACCTACGCTACGCTACGCAGTTACGTAGTTACGTTACAAGATGGCCTCCTTCGAGGCACGACACTTTTTTCTGTCTTTGGCCACGCTCATCGAGCTGCTACTACCTTTCTTAAACGACGAAATTAATTTAAAGCAAATCCATTGATCTGATCGTTTCAAAACAAAGCATAATTATTCTTAAGAGCGCTCAACGCTTTTTGCCTTATTATCATATTTATTTATAAATAAATAAATATTCATGCACATATTACATAATTATAATTGTTTTGTATTTGTTGTTTTTCCAGTGTACAATAAAGAATATTCTTATCTTATCTTATTACACAGATCTCGCTAGCCCTATACTATTGGTGCTAACTCGACGATAGATTTAATACAATAAATAGGTACATAGATAACATCCAAGACCCGAGTCAAACTAGAAAACTTCGAGTTTCCTAGTTTGACCCGGCCGGGGATCGAACCCGAGACTTTTGGTACAGTCAGCGTGCCAAACCGCTGCGCCACCGAGGCCGTCAGTTTATTTATAGTTTAATAGTAGACCCGTTTAATATATAACTAGTCTGTGCAGAACCATCGCTCTTCCAGAAGTGTAGATCTCCTACGTAGGAACATAAGAGCAGTCACGGCAATAGCTGAGCCTGTTCCTTTTTTCCACAAACATGTGAATGAAAAAAAGCTTAATATTAATCGTTGTACTGCTATTGTTGCTATATTTTTTATTTTAACTTTCATTTATCTGGGACCTGACATCCACATGCTGCTCTTCGGGAATGTTAGTTTCCTGTTGCCTTCTGCTCCTTAAGGTGCTTAGGGGCGCTAACTTGCGCCACCAATGGAATAAAAATCATAACTTGTTTTATAATACGATTTTTTCAAAAAGTAAACATTAAAAAATCTTAATATCATTGATAACAATTTTTAGCACATATAGCCAAGAATGTAGTATTAATATCCTAGGACTTTAATCGATTTCGAAGGAAGCGCTGATATATCATAAATTGATAACACTTCAGGTGTTAAAGTTATCTTACGATGTCAACAAAGGCAGTGGTACAAGGCAGGGTTCGGACTCACGACCTCCGAATTGAGTAGCCAGATTTCTACTGCCGCTCTTTCCACCATAGACTATTTTATGACGTGTTTAAAAACTCGTGATTTTCTAAATAAAATATACCGTAGGTAAGTGTGGAAACTAGGAAGCATTAATGAAAACTCGACAGGTCATTAAACTCTCGTTAGAGTTGGTATAAAGATATTTTTATTCATAAATCAGAATGTACAGAAAAAAATCCAAGGTCCTTAGTAGAGAAGGCCGAGTCATTATTTAGCTGAAACAGAAAGATGCACAAGGTTTGATTTCGATACAAGCAAAGTTTCAAGGATTTTAAAATGACTGAATACCCAAAGTATGATCTATTAAATATCGTGGATCAAAAAACAGTGTACCAGTTTTTCAGTCATATTTTAAACAGAACCGTAAAGGTTATTCGAAAAAGAGCTTTGTTTTAATGATGTTAGATCTGAATTCAACTGTTACATACAAATTTCAGTTTTAAGCTTAAACGCTGTCAGCCCGCATTCTCTCGACAAGTTAATACCGCGGTTAATTTAAGAAAGGGTCTGAAAGACTTCTTACGCCTCGTTCACACAATATACACGTGAAAATTGTATAATTAACGAGATCTGTGTAATAAGTCCATGAATATTTATATTTATATATTTATATTAATTAAGAGGCAAAGAGTTTTCAACTCTTTCTTTTTGTGCCTCAGACATACAGACGGACTCGGCGAAACTAAGGGTTCCTTCTTTGTCGACAACGGAACCCTAAAAATTTATACAACGTGACATTTCTAATCACATTGGTCACAACACATTTACATTATATATGTTAGACTTTTGTAAGTGAAATAAAGTCATCAACATTCTTAGAGTGATTCGACTACAAGTCTTTATTTCTGTTATTTCACCGTACTGCGGAATAAAACAACATTGTGAACCAGTTTCTGAATTGAGAATTTCACTAAGTAAATACTTAGAAACGTTCCGTCACGCTCTTTTCTGAGAAATTCGAAGAGACAGTACTACTGTTAAATATTTACTTAGCGAAATTCTCTGTTCTGAAATTGACTGTAAGAATAGACGAGCACCTGCCGACTGTAGCTACTTTTTTCAACTCAACAGCCTTTCGTGAGTTACATGTTGAAGCACTTGTGAATCAACAGCGCTCTATCACAGCCTTCTTCACTATCTTCAACTTTCTCTTCGTTAACTGAAAACAGAAAACAACCAAATCATTATAATTTACGTAAGGACAGTCAAAAACACTTCAATCTTTAAATACGTCTTAAATTCTACTCTAATCATTTATGTTAAGGGCGATAGATAGATAGAGAACACTTTATTGCACAATCAGAAAAAGAATACAACCATGATTTCTTAAGTCTAAGTTATGTTATACAATTGGCCGTCTTATCGCTAAGAGCGATCTCTTCCAGACAACCTTTGGATGGAGTGGATTGCATGAAGAATATAGTCGGTACGTGGTGCATGTACATAAATAATTAAACAGTGCAAGAATATAATTACTTACAATTACCTACAATAGTACACATATTTAAATAATAATATCCATAGATACCTAATAAATAAATATTTATACAATTAAATACATATTTTCACAGTTTTTCAGTTTATGCAATGAGGTAGTGGGATTTCACCAATGTAAAAGTTGACGACTTTCGACTGAATGTACTGTCTACTCTAGATATAAGCACAGACAGGTCCCAATTCATAAAACTACAAAATACAGCCCATCACATTAATAATAAACAATTCATGGTTTATTATTAATGTGGTGTGTGGTGGGCTAATTTTTTAAGGGGACTTTTATATCAAAATATCGTTACGTAACAGATGACGAAAGGTACGTTATGATACAATGATTTAAATCTTTTAAGAATCTTTTAAAATTTATTTCATATAGAGCCGCCTACTAGCCGTTAAAAAATTAACCTTGAAAATATTTACTTATTCTTCAAATATGTATTGGACTGAACTAGCATTGCATTGAGATCTAAGAAGTTAACCAAGGGTTCCGTTTCATAGAGCGTCAATTTACAAAAAAAATTGTTCTATAAATAAATTCTTGTTGTTAAATTGCTCGCCTTTGTACATGCTATTTCTTATGTAATATCCTGTTAAATGTTTCGTGAGGAATCATGTATTATAAATTATTGAGAGTCATTCTCTCCCAACCGATCTAGAACCGACCAGAAAATACTTAATTTAAAGTGTATTACTAATTTTTGTAATGTGAAACTGGGCCTAGGCTTGGGATCAAAGAGAAAGAAACAGAAGATCACAACAACACGTTCTGTCTATTTCTCTCCTTCTGCCCTTCTACTGACTCAAGAATAATTTTAATACGAGATTTTCTTACCAGAAGCGCATTTTAGAACCGTATTGTCGACCTCCAGTAAGTCTTCGGGACTTTCACCCTCCAAAACTTCCTTTGCGATTTTCCGAGCTTCTTCAACTACGAACATGCCATCGCCATCTAGCTGTAACATGAATAACAACAGGCTCTAGAGTCGAATACACATACTTTTTGAGATGAATGTTATGTGCACTATAATATATAGGTAATATAAGGACCCATAGTATCTCTTAATGATTCGCGATACTCGGACATAGTTATATATGAAACGGGAAATAAGGTAATTACGTTTTACCTAATAAATAATCGCGATTAGACCCGTTTATTATATAACTATGCAAACGTGTTCTTGAATGGAGACCGCGACTCGGCAAACGTAGTGTAAGACGCCCTCCGACCAGGTGGGATGACGATCTGCGAAAAACTGCAGGCAGATGCTGGATGCGGCAAGCTGAAGACAGGGCGCTATGGCGCTCATTAGGGGAGGGCTACGTCCAGCAGTGGACTACATAATATAGCCTGAAGAAGAAGAAAAAGATGTATAAAGACCCATTTAGCTCAGACCCGAGCGTGCGCTCGGACGGGTGATGCAAACACGAATTTGCTCTCGGACACCGCAATACAGTTGATCGCAAGAATTAGGAAGACCAGTTTTTCGAAAGTAGCGCTTGCCTTGCATTTTTTGAAGACGCGCTTGTTCAAAGGCGGTAGTGCCTGCGTTAATAGTTTTCCAGCATTCTAGTTTTTTTCTATACAAGTTTCTCCCACTTATTGATGGCTGCATTGCTCGCGAGTAGGTAGCGGTTTAGGACATTTTCAACCCGAAGGGATTGACCACCTACTTTGCGTTATAAATTAAAATTGCAAATAAATTACAAGAGCAAAAATAATAAAGTACCTACATTGAGTAATACACCAAGTGAGTAATACAAAGTACACCACTCGTGGAAACGCCGTGTCACATAAATTCAAAAAAAGATTTACCTATTATTAATTATTGTTACAGGTTTGTTTATTATTTAATTATTTACGGTTTAGACAAAATTCTTATATTTTTGTTCGCAATGAGGCAAACCAAAACTGTGACAGGAAATTTGGTCCTTACCGTTAGGTATAAGTTATCAACCCTTATGTCCCCACTGCTGGGGCACGGGTCTCTTCCTGCATCGCAGGAAGGTTAGGCCATACTCCACCACGGGGGCCAAGTCCGGGTTGGTGGAGGATTGTGAGACAGTGGCCGGGCCTCACTGTCAGAAGTTATCAAGCCGCCCATAAGGCCTCTCATGGCATGGCTTAACATGGCTTAACGACTGCCATTATATGACAGCCGGCACCAACGGCTTAGCGTGCCTTGCGAAGCACGGAAGCGCTCGGAAAAATGCCACTAGCGGTAGTCACGGGACGCTCACCCATCCCGTACCTGACCGCGCCTGTTGTTGCTTAACCAAGTGATTGATTCCAATCACTCGGTTTGCCTAGGCCATGAGCGCTTCTCGTTAGGTATAAGTAAGACAACATAATATATAAAAAATCGGTAGTTCAAATATAATAGTCGTCGTTTAAACTAAGTTATAATAAAACGAAAATAAGAGCGCCCAAGATACAGGCTCTGCCTAGTTTAAGGGCTGTCATTGAAACCTAAATATTAAGTAAAAATTAACTGTCATTCGGTGCATCAAATTTTGTAATTTAATTGTGTCATTTTGAATAAATATTTTTTACTTTTACTTTTTACTAAATAGTCAGACGTTGTAAGCAAAATTCTGATAAGACTACAGTGGGCAGCACGAATAAGAAAATTACTCACCAATCCTCCTTTCTTAAAATAACAAGCGATAAGGCAAGGTTTCTCAACAATCGTCCCTTTTTCCTGTATTTCCTCTATCATCTCCTCAGTGAGGTCCATCTCTTTCGCGCATTCCATAAATAGAGGTTGGGCGAACTCTAACAATTTGGATTGAACAGAATCCGCGAAACCCTGAAAAAAAAAAGATAACTCGTCCTCTAACATACAAAAAGGTCATCTCTTGTTAGATCTTATTGAAGAGTCAGCAATGAGTGGTTATTAGCACAAATTCACAAAGCACTTCAAAGATGCTGAAAACGCCTTACTGCTGAAACTCTTTTGTATCACCTCAATAAGAAAGACGCATTTTACACTATACATATAAAGCCACGCCGCAGTTGCAGGAGACAAGCTTTTAGGCACACCACCACCAAGTTCTATATCACTTCATAGCAGTAAAAACTCACATTGATCGCATGGCTGTAGATAAAGGGATAGACAGAGAACACTTTATTGTACATAAAAATGGAAATTACACAGATATTTCTTAACCTAATTATTATTATTATTATTATTAGAGGAGAGTATCTTTACATTTTAGTTTCAGTCACCTAGGTGCCTATGTGCCAGTTAAAATATTCGTTGTCCTAAACATCTATGTCTGTTTTTGTTTTCAAAGTTACGTACCGTGAGGCAAATCTTCGTGAGGAAACCTGAGTGTTTCATATACCTCAGCGCTTCGGATTGCCAATCACGCACTACCATTGCCAATTACTATAGGTGACATAAAAAAATCAGGTGTAGATATATAGATAAATAGATAGAGGTAGATAGAGAACGCTTTATTGAACATAAAAATGCAAATCACACCGATATTTCTTAGAGTGGTCTCTTCCAGACAACCTTTGGATGGACTGGACTAATATATTGGAGAAGGAAGTAGATTTACAAGGATACTGAATGATAAATTTAGAGTTAACTATATGAACTAATTTAAAAACCTATTTAGAGGCTAAAAATTTCACCCTGGTACGGATAGCCAGAGGTTGCGGGTTCAAATCCCGGCATGGGTGAAATTTTTAGCTTCTAAATAGGTTTTTAAATTTGTTCCTTAGCACGGGTTAGTGCATTAAAAATAAAAATAGTGTAATATATGAACTAATGTTTGTGCCCACTATGCCAAATATATATGTAGCCTATTAACCTCCCACTGTAGGGCACAGGCCTTTTCTCAGAAAGAGAGTATGAACTTAATTACCACACGTGCCTACATGCATGTACCAATGACTTTTTTCCTATGTTTTTAACATTAATTGTGAAGTTGTATAGAATCAGGCGTTACTTTGCGGAAATCCATAATAGCATTAAAAAGTTAAAATTACTTTGCTGAATTCCGCCAAAAATCCCACAAGCACCATGCGGCTAGCTAATGCACCGCCCTCCCTCCCACTTTTTCAAGCAGAAGCAAGACACGAACACACCACCACCAACACCAATACTTGTGTGAGAAAACACGCGACGCGTTTCGCCTCTAACACGAGGCATCCTCAGGCTCCCAAATGCAAGTGTCTTAATCCCAAATCCACTTGCATTTGGGAGCCTGAGGATGCCTCGTGTTAGAGGCGAAACGCGTCGCGTGTTTTCTCACACAAGTATTGGTGTTGGTGGTGGTGTGTTCGTGTCTTGCTTCTGCTTGAAAAAGTGGGAGGGAGGGCGGTGCATTAGCTAGCCGCATGGTGCTTGTGGGATTTTTGGCGGAATTCAGCAAAGTAATTTTAACTTTTTAATATTAATTGTGAAGTTATAGTAGCAATAGAACAAACAACTTACATAAATAAAAATATGGTGTATATAATTCCATTAAATTCAAGGTTTTAGCACAACGCACCCAAAACAGAACTTGAATTTTTGAATTTTACTATAATCTATTCCAAAACTATAACCTCAGGCTGTAGGTACCAAATAAATTCACACACCCTCTCACACACACCCACTCACAAACACACACACACACACTCTAACACTCACACACACACTCACACACAGAGAGGACTCACCAATAACACTCCTATTATCTTTTTAAAGTTTATTGTAACTTTGCTAAATTTTGTTAAATCTGTGCTAAATTATTTCTTAGTTTAACATTGTATTCATTTAAATATTTTAACTTGCCTTATTCGGTGGGGATTTGGCGCTGGATGCCGTAATACAGGCTTCATGCCTAGCTCGGCAACAGAGGCTAATCTATATACTTAAGTCATTTCGTGTAACATTCTTATTTGTAAATCCTTCTAAATAATTGGTCAATAAACAATAAACAAAATAAACAATCGAAAACAAACATTTTGAAACACTTAGTACAAAAGTTGTTTTATGTAACAAATAGTATTTTTTTTAGGTTTCCATCAATTTCAGCAACTATTTTTAAAACAACCCTGACTGAATAAGCAACGGACTGTTCGAGAATCGTTTGAGAAATCTGACTACTACTTATACTGGGTGAAATTCTTCATTCAGACGGCATCGGTAAGTGTATCTTAAGAATTAAATAAAAAAAAATACTTACGTAAGCATTTTGTTGCGTCACAGCCAAAACTAAAACAAACAGAGATACAAAACGAAGCCCCATTTTTACAATATTTTTTAAGGAGGATTCCTTTTTGTTACGGATAATAACGACCCAGTCACACCTCTTCACCTTCTGTAGCTAATCAACGTCTTTAAGGCTGCCAAGTCATCTTATATTTATATGGTGTACTTTACGCTTAATTATTCGTCAACTTAACACGGACAATTAAGATCATCAAGCGCAGTCGCTTTAATACAATTATAGAAGTGAAACAAAAGGTCTCCTAAAGCGACTCAATGGCAGAATTGGTGAAACCATCCTATTGATATTTTTTATACGAGATTTCAAATAATTCACCTAAAAGATATGCAGTTTCTAAGTGTTGTCATTTAAAATTTTCATTTATAAATTTATTTCCAATTAGTTTATTTTTTAACGCAATCCTCCCAATGGCTATAGTCACTTTATCGGGTCGACAGATTGATAAGAGACCGCGAAGGTTGGTGTAACAGAGAAGAAGCCAATGCCTTGTAGTGGGCTCCATTGATGGGCTAGATAGGAGGCCTCTAGCAATGAAATTCATTGCAGTGGGCTCCATTGATGAGCTGTATAGATAAATAGATACAACGCTGAAACTGATAATGACGCTGTTGTTTTCAATAATCACACAGCCTTTATTCATCCACACTAGATATAGCCCTCCTACAACGCATGCCACTTCTGTCTGTTTATGACCATCGTCCAACAGCCATTGCTGCAGAACGGCGGACCAGCGAGCTGACTCGTCCTACGCCAGGTTTGCCAGTTTGCTGTCTCCACTCAAGAACCGTTGCACCCCAATACCCTCGGCAGTATGCTTAGTCAGCTGCCTATTGCTGCAGCACACCGTGACCATTGTTTGTAAATATTTCGTTAAGTACTTTGTTCGTGGTGTCTCAATGTACTAAAAAGTCAGATGTTTTGTGTAACTGTTGCTGTAATAAATGGGTTTTCTTCTTTCTTCTTCATTGACCATCTGTTTTGCTTGCAAATAGAGAATTTATACTCCTGCTTATGTACAGTAAATGGTTTACGTTTAATCATCAATTCGGAAGAAACGTTTTTTAGGTGTCGTCTTACTTCAATAACAAGTTGTATAAATCCTATAACTATTTAGTTTTCAGGTTTTGGGTTAGTTCAATGACAAGTTCTATAAATGCTATAGCTACGTAGTTTTTCAGGTTTTGGGTTACTTCAATAACAAGGTGCATAAATGCTATAAATATGTAGTTTTTCAGGTTTTGGGTTACTTCAGTAACAAGTTGTATGAATGCTTTAATTATGTAGTTTTTCAGGTTTTGGGTTACTTCAATAACAAGGTGCATAAATGCTATAAATATGTAGTTTTTCAGGTTTTGGGTTACTTATAACAAGTTGTATGAATGCTTTAATTATGTAGTTTTTCAGGTTTTGGGTTACTTCAATAACAAGGTGCATAAATGCTATAAATATGTAGTTTTTCAGGTTTTGGGTTACTTCAATAACAAGTTGTATGAATGCTTTAATTATGTAGTTTTTCAGGTTTTAGGTTACTTCAATAACAAGGTGCATAAATGCTATAAATATGTAGTTTTTCAGGTTTTGGGTTACTTCAATAACAAGTTGTATGAATGCTTTAATTATGTAGTTTTTCAGGTTTTGGGTTACTTCAATAACAAGGTGCATAAATGCTATAAATATGTAGTTTTTCAGGTTTTGGGTTACTTCAATAACAAGTTATACTATTTTTATTTTTAATGCACTAACCCGTGCTAAGGAACAAATTTAAAAACCTATTTAGAGGCTAAAAATTTCACCCATGCCGGGATTCGAACCCGCAACCTCTGGCTATCCGTGCCAGCGCTCTACCAATTGAGCCAATGGGCGACTCACGGCATCAGTGAAATTTCAAACCTCTTTACACTATTCTCTGTATTACGTACAGGCAGCGACATCTGACTTAAGCAAATTGCATTACTTACAGCCCCGACTACCTACTTTGCAGTTAGGTTTAACATCGGAACGATATCACTGTATCCACATGATTATACTATTTTTATTTTTAATGCACTAACCCGTGCTAAGAAATTTTTAGCCTCTAAATAGGTTTTCAATAACAAGTTGTATGAATGCTTTAATTATGTAGTTTTTCAGGTTTTGGGTTACTTCAATAACAAGGTGCATAAATGCTATAAATATGTAGTTTTTCAGGTTTTGGGTTACTTCAATAACAAGTTGTATGAATGCTTTAATTATGTAGTTTTTCAGGTTTTGGGTTACTTCCATAACAAGGTGCATAATGCTATAAATATGTAGTTTTACAGGTTTTGGGTTACTTCAATAACATTTGTATAAATGCTATAACTATGTAGACTTTCAGGTTTTGGGTTGCTTCAATAGCACGTTGTATAAATGCTATACTATGTAGATTTTCTGGTTTTGGGTTACTTCAGTAACAAGTTATATAAATGCCATAACTATATAGTATCTCTGTGGCCTAGTATATAGCAATTTCTGGAATATGTACTAAGCTGTAGCTTAATCGTCCGGTAGATCAGTCGGGTAAAGAAAATTAGGGGTACATTACAAGAAAATTCTTTAATCTAAATGCAGCACTTCAATGTCACTCAATTTTGCCTAATTATGGAAAGAAAAAGGTCTTCGGATCGGCCTCGTACATACACTTCGCTGTCCAGTATGATGCTTCGCAGATATCCTTGAATTTTTTGGCTGAAATTATTAAATAAAAATTAGTTGTAGAAATTTAATAGGAAGCTATTTTTATATTATGTACCACTTTTGGTTTACGCCTATAAATAGTTTTTGGCCAAGAACGAAGAAGTTTGAATAACTTTACAGTCAGATTTCGAGATTAATAAATGACGTTAAAAGTTATGAGTTCATTCAGTAAAAGAAAACATAAGTATTATTTTATAAACGTTAATGAAGCGAAGGTGATCTGTCAGGATCGTGGCAAGTGGCAGTCCCTGGTCTCTGTCTACCCCTCTGGGATACAGGCGTGAGGTTATGTATGTATGTGTAAGTATGATTTTCCGGAATATGGCCATTACATAATATTTAAAACATAGACATAAACATTTAGCTTGACTTTAATAATACTGGTAAGTAGGGATTTTAATTTAATGCCGCAGTATTATTATGAGTAACAGCCCTTATTCAAACCGAAATAGGTATCATTACAGCGGCAATTTTCTTGAACCTGACATGACGACTGCTAATAGGCGGTGCAATGGCAAGGCTATACAGATTAAAACCTATACTTCTATAGTGCGCTATTGAAATTGTTTTAAAGCTAGTAGTTTGCCTCCTTCGTATTTCCAGAAGAGCGCAGCGCATTTATTTCTGAATTGCTTACGTATACTTATAGTTTCATAAATGCGTAAGCCATATTACCCATGTAAGGTTACAAAATATTTTTGATTACCCATTAAAACATCGTGAGAAAACCTTAGTGTCTGAAGTGTTCACATACCTCAGTGCTTGAAAATGCCAATCTGCGATGGCACGCGTCCTAATTAAGCCCATAATCTTTTTCTGAGCGCAGGCCCGTGCATTACAGGTTCAGCCCAGGAGTAGGGTAGGAACCGTACTACGTAAGTATTCATTAAATTGGGTTACTCATTATGACGTTTACCAAACGCAAGAATATGTAACTATTTGATATTTCAGCGTATTGATTTTGTTGCTTACCACGTATACATCTATGTGCAAAAACGAAATATCTAGTGAACTTTGTCGTACAATTACGTGGCTCTATATCACTATCACGTAACAGATATCCGCTGAATTGCGGTATTCATGATGTGAGATACATATTATTCGTTATCTATACGGTGAAGCTAAATAAACATTCCGCTTTCGCACATTGAACATATACACGACCGTGAAAAGTTACACAGTCAAGATACTGAGGAGTTTAAATCGGAGAATACTTTACACTTGAGAAGTAGTGCTTTGTTGGTGCCCCTTTATCTTCGACATTAAAATTCAAAGTGTTTTGTAGGGGCTGCACAATACGGGGCCGCTGAATTAAAGCCTCAAATTAATACGCCAATTAAACTATTGAAACCGTAAAAAATAAACGTAATAATTCCCAGAGAAAAGTTTTGTAAAGTATCTACCCTAATTTTCTAGTATAAACAAAGAGGCACGACACGAAAAAACAACGAAACAATAAGCTTAGCTGAATACGAATTTCCTTCAAGTTTAAATCTTATTTCTAAAAATATCAACAGCTGCGTTTGCAACATAATTTCAATTCCGTTGCCCCGTATTGTACAGAATACCCTAGGTACTCACAAACGTCCTTGCATTTTTCAATGGTCACTTTGGTGGGATCCTTCAGTTCCGGGGGATACATCAGGTCCACTTGCTTCATAGACGCGTCGTAGCTTATCTTATTGTTCTTTATCTGGAGAAAAATACATTCATCAAAATAAGAATCAACTCGCCAGTGTATTTATCTGTGGTCCAAGTAGAGGACGACGTGAGTCACGTGTTTTGTTTTGACGGCTGAAGTCGCAAAACGTTCTCACATGTTACTTCACGTTTGTCACGTTTTGAGCAGAAGGTTCACTTTACTTCACCAATACAAAATCACACATACTCACACACACTCACACATTTACCGTTTCGATGTAAACTAAAAACAAAAAATGTTTCTAGGTTACATACTTTCTCTTTTTAGTAGAAATCTATCATTGGCCTTGTATATGATAAAATTTAAGTATTAATTAAATGTAGGCCGTTGATTTCCAACGTTTGCGTTTCAGTCGCAAAATCACCAACAATCTGTATTTGGCTAGGTTGGTACTGACTTTACTGTACCTCTATCGCTTATTTTTTTACATGTCGCTCGTCCGAAAGAACAAGGACGGAATTATGCTTTTGAACAATGGGCTACCTAATTATTGTGTTATAATACCCCTAAAGTGAAGTTAAACACTAGGGGGCCATGGACACAATTGTGTCCATGTATTAATAGAAATTCAATTGGTTTTTTTTTATTTTAGTCATATGAGACATTTTTGGCCAAATTTAGTTTTTAATATTTTTACACTATTTTTATTTTAATGCACTAACCCGTGCTAAGGAACAAATTTAAAAACCTATTTAGAGGCTAAAAATTTCACCCATGCCGGGACTCAATTGGTGGAGCGGATTGGTGGAGAGGATTGAGCTCAATTGGTGGAGCGCTGGTACGGATAGCCAGAGGTTGCGGGTTCGAGTCCCGGCATGGGTGAAATTTTTAGCCTCTAAATAGGTTTTTAAATTTTAATATTTTCTCAATTATCGTTCTTTATAAAAAAAATTTGGCGGTTTTTCGGAATTGAATCTGTCTCAATTCCGCTCATTAACTGTAAAGAAAAACATCTTGAGAAAACATGAGATTATGCCGTATTTACGAACTTCAATCTACTTGAAATTGACTACTTATCTCCAGTGGGCACGCGTAGCCCATATCTGTTCAGATCGGTAAATATTCAGCTTTAATTTCATCTATAAGAATTACTATGTATACCTCTCTCCCTCTCTCTCTCTGTTCGATAGAAAGTCTTTCTCCTGCAGAATGATTCACAAATGAAGAACAATCAAGAAATTAAGATTAATGCAGTCGAAATGAGACGAATGAGGTTGTTAAGAAGTACTTGCAGAGCTACTTTAAATGAGAACGTTGTGGAATGTAGTGACTAGAATTGAAAAAGGAATGTTAAGTTGCTGCGGACATACGGAGAGGTTTCAGGAAGAAAGATTGACGAAAGAAATATTATATCGTGTTAATGTGGGAGGAATGACTGATAAGGGACATCCCAGACGGACAATTACTTCGATCAAGGAGGGGATGTATTAACAAAGTGTATTATATCGAGGTGGGTGGAATAGCTGATAGAGGACGCCCCAGGCGGACAAGTACTTCGGTCAAATAGGGGATGTACTAACAAAGTGCAAAATAAAAAGCAACGGAAACCGGCGTGCATGCAACTGCTGACGAATATTGCTGATGTGAAAGAGGTCTGTCAGGTCGTGGCAAGTGCTAAACCCTTGTCTATATCTGCCCCAGCAAAGATTCAGACGTGAGTATGTATGTTATGTACATGCGTAACAAACGAAAACTAGTCGACTTACAACTTGTGACATCTGGTAAATACACGCTATGTAGCACATAACATTCTTGTCTTCAATGAACGTACCCTTCTCAATATCTTTGATCATATCTACAACAAATAGCTTGGTTTTTATATCACGTAGATTAAGAATATAACTTGACCAAATGTTACAACTTTCCGAAGAAATGGGATCGATTCCGGTACTATTGGATTTGCTTCCTAAGCAACAACTGTAAATAAAAACATCCTGGGGAAATGTGAATACCTCAGACTTACCTCAGCTTGAGATATTCACCAGATATTAATCAGTCATTGAAGTCGCCAATCCACGGTAGGCACACATAAGATACCTACTCTTTCTCTCTCTCTCTTTGAGAGAATTTCTATGCCATGTAGTAAAAAATATTTATATAGGTAATTTTTCATTACTTATAAAGCTCAGTTCAATCGCTTGAAGCTTTTAAAAGCAACCAGATACATCCTTTAACCTATTCAGTGCCTACGTTGAAATAAAAGAAATATTACCTTCAGCTACGTCAATCTTGCCCAAACAGTTCTTCTTGAACATTTTCGCTGAATTTTTCAACTGTGCCTTGGTCATCTTGAACAATTTAAAAGTCGTGTTAGATAAGTAAAGAAGTAATTCATTGATAGATTTGTTATTTAAGAACGCCCCTCACGAATCGATTGCCATACAGCCGTCGTTTAGTTTTGATTTACTAACGACGAATTTAATGAATTTATTCATATTTCTGAACACAGTCAAACCTCTTTTTGTGTCCTCTGAGAATATTTATAATGTTTCATTGCAATCTGGTAAGTCGTTTGAAAATTAAAAACGAACTTGTTTGTATGGGATTCTTTGTGAAGGCCCTTCTTAAGTAATATCATTGCCGAATACTCAAACGTCATTCAAATATTTAAAGGCATCTTAAGTAATTGACAAGCCCTTAAACACAAAATTCATATACACAAACGTTAGTTAAAAGCTTGTGTTAAATTTAAGTGGAACACAAAATAACTGGTAGTTAAACATCACTCAGCGAAAAATTCGTATACTCGAACGCCACTTAGCGCGATTTATCTGTCAAATGGGCTGTCAAATCGAGTTGAGTAGGCGTTACAAATGAAAGTGGTCGCGAGGACCTTCAAATCGTAAAAAAGTTGTAATATCAGTGAACTTATGTGAAAAACAATGTCCTTATCATGTCGAGGAAGGGCATAATGTGCCTCGAAGAAATGAGGCAAAGTTAAATGCTTTCGAGTATTATAATGAAACAGACTTCCATGCGCGGTTCCGGCTGTCGAAAGAGACGGTATTATATTTGGAGTCTGTCCGTCTTTTGACATACAATCCAACCAGTTACAAGGAGTAATAGATCCAAACAGCCAGTGGACCAAATTTTAAGAACCCTGCGATATTAATATTAATATTATGCTACTGGCATAATAACGCATAATAATAATTCTCATTCAATTCTTGTTTATATTAGTATTTATCAGGGAATAGCTTTAAAAAACCGCATTACTGCAATCTTTTTACTGTGGTAGACTTTTCAAATGTCATTGGTGAGATGGCCCTAACGTTTCGTTCTACGACAATATAAGATATAATTATTACAACATTAAACATTTTGCTTTGTACAAAACGAGGTAATAATAATTTAAGTTTGTTTCATAAATCATATTATGATTTATTTTATTTAATTTTTATAAAAATACTTCATATTTCATCACAGAACTTAAAATAGATCGAACAAATTCTGCGTAAATCGGATTCACAACGTAAGTTTAAATATTTTGTCAATGAAAACAGACTTGTTGTTTATTTGACGGCTTCTCAGCTGATCACGGTCTGAAATTGTTTGAATGACGTTTGTGTATACCACTCAATATTTAACAGATGTTCAAATTTGAATGCCCTTCAACTGAGTGATCGATTTGACTGACGTTTGAGTATTCGGCCGAGTCTTTTAAACTTGGTGTCAGTTCCTGATGTGAAAACAGCGTATTGCGGAAACTCCGGTGGAACTTAAAAATGATATTGTGTTCAACAACAAATACAACTGTTATTACAAAACTATCTCTGAATATAAGCGTCCAAATTTTGATACCTGATCTAGATAGGTGAAACATCATATATATTTTAGGCGATTCCAGACTCTGTTTCCCAGACAGGCTTATTATAAATTATACCCACTTAAGTTTCATAGACTTTTCTCCAGCACACGAGAAGGTACAAGGACCAACCCTTTCATTGGGGGTAATTATTTTCATACGTAGTTATTGTTTTCAATACATTGATATACTAAAGTATCTTGAAATAACGGAACAATGAAAACTTTCCCAAAACTTTAGTCTTGGCATCTACGTATTGAGATGATTTGTACAGTGTCCAGTGGCACCTTCACTAGATATATAAAATAGGGTGAAGGGACCACTCGGACGCTACAGTCCCTGGGACATTATTTTTAGATCTACTAGGCTTTGTCCAGCACCTATACCAAGATGTTATCGATCGATATCGACCTTTGTATGTCCCCACTGCTGGGGCACGGGTCTCTTCCTGCATCGCAGGAAGGTTAGGCCATTCTCCACCACGGGGGCCAAGTAAGGGTTGATCGAGGATTGTAAGGCAGCGGCTGACCTTATTGTCAGAAGTAATCAAGCCGCCCATGAGGCCTCTGACTTGGCTTAACGACTGCCATTACATGACAGCCGGCACCAACGGCTTAACGTGCCTTGCGAAGCACGGAATGGAACTGAAGATGTTATACTTGGAGCCTATTTAAAAACAATTTAAAGTAAATATGACATTCGAATAGTCTTTTTGATATGACAATTAATAGTTTACTTCAGGAACAGTCGACAGTACTTCCAACGTTACATTGTTGCATATCTTTAAAGTTTTAAAGTCACTCATAACGTGGTGAGTACACACATGGAAAGGTTGAGCTGTCGACTGTACCTAATTTTTAGTTGCATCATTCTGGTACTTACGGCATCAGTGCCACTAGCCAAAACCGCTGCAATCATCAGTAAAATAAGCTCTTTTTGCTCCATTGTTTGCCGCAGAAGAAAGAAAACGCAATCTCCAATAACAACAAGAAATGTACTGCACTACGCGTGCATCCTATGCCGTCATATAAAGCCTCTCCATATAAATTGCAGGGTATAACTGTTTGTTCATTCGGTCATTATATGTGCTTAATGTGTGTGATTGTATCGTATACGTATTGGTTTGTTGGAGAGATAATTGACAGTTAATACAAGACCCCATTGTTTCACTCGGGTGTTGATAATTGTTTCACTCATACAGTGGAACTCCATCTCGATACTCTTCCAGGTATGCTCGATGACAAATCATAATGTAAGCGTACAGTAACTACTATGAATGGAAGCCAAAAAGTTGTTTCATCATGTGGTTGTACTTAGTTTATGGCTAACGAGATCTGTGTAATATGTCCATGAACATTTATTTATTTATCACATCTATTTATTATACGCATATACTCTCTCTTCTATATTGCGTACTGTTTAATCCAAGTACTCCTTCCTATCTAAAAGAGCGCTTCGAGTTTCTTTACTCCTCTCTTAACCTTACTCTTCGCTCTTCCCAAAACCTGCTCCAAAAATTCCATCCCATCACACCACTATCTACGGTTGTTCCTTCACCGTGCAGGCAGTGCGATTATGAAATGCCTTACCGGTGGAGGTACGGAAAGCCAAATCCCTTCCCATTTTTAAGGCTATGGTAAAGGAGTTCTATCTCACTGCTACACTGTAATACTGTTATTATTTAATTTTGTAATATTGTCCTGCTGTTGTTGTGTTAAATATGGACTTGGCCGTCGGAGAGGATTTTTAAAAAACAAGACAAAGTTCAACTCGATGTTGATTTAATTAATTCTCGATTGAATTACATAAATTATACTATTAAATTAAATACTAAGTTATTCTATTGATCACGATGATCAGGGATGTCCTCGCGCTACCAGCGGTGGTGCGGCAAAGGCTTCGGGGCTGCTCGCGGAGACCTCACATTGAGTGTTTGCTTGCTCAGCATCTAGATTTGGCAATCCTTCTGATGATTCATATTATATTGGGAATCTGCCTTTGTTATATTGCAACCGGTGCAGGTACGGACTCGTAACATCTCCCCTCCTAGACGAGCAACTATTTTCCAATGTCTAATGAAAATGTTGCGGCTTTTCTGTCGGCCATCGATGGAAACTCTGTTTGAGATGTTGAGTCTGTTTTATCATTAATCTTTAATGTTCGACGTTTGGTTTGTCGTAAGTAATAGAGGATGGCTGCAGTTCCGCATAGTAATAGGAGTCCGTATACTGGAAGAGTAGTGTGGTAGATACTTGAAGTATCGATTGACGCAATTTTCGCTGGAACTTCCATTGTTATTTGTTGCTGAATGTCGTGTAGTTTATTCAAATCAATTGTACTCAGGTTGAATGTACTTTTATGAGTCAACTTCTCGGAGTCCGAGCCCAAGTGTGGCAAAGTGATGATTTCGACAGCTTGGCCTTTAATTTTGTCAACCAGGTTGATTAATGTGAATTCAGGTGTCGCAATTTTGCAGGTGCGGGGTATAGTCACAAAGTAACTTCCTTCCAAGTATTGATAACGGTCTGATCCACATGTGAATAAAACTTTGGTTTTAGTCGGAAATGATAGTACATAGTGTCGGCTATCAAGCTCTATCAGAGCCTCCTTTGTCAGAGAGATAGGCGTGGTACTACACGTTTCATCTATCTCCTGTAGGTATATGAGAGTATGCACGCAGTCACGGTGGTTCCGGATTTGATGTCCTGTCGTTTGTTCGCAGATATAAGTAGAGTCAACCTTCGGGCATTCTGCCGCTATGTACGCAAATTCCTGTGGATTGGTTGCCAAAAAGGGAAAAGGGGGCAGGATCACATGGCCAATACTATTTGGTACTGGGCAAAGTTTATACAATTCATATGTAGCGGGTGTTGCAATAGGGAACTTAAATGCGATAACTATTTTCTTATCTATAAAGTATGATCCTATTTTAATAATATCGTAGTAATACCTAATATCTAGATTAATAATTTGGGAAAGCCCATACAATTTTCTTAATCTACTTAACATGTGCGAAATATCGTGCACAGATAATAAAGAATGGTGCATTGAATTTGTGCGACTAAAAGCTAATATATTTTCTAACTTATCTATTTCGTTAGAAAGATCTAGTACATTTTGATTTAAAACACTGAACAGCTGGGACAACCGAACGTAATTAGATACTCTCTCTTTGCTAGTATCACTAACATTACGTATAAATAAAATGGCTTTACTTAATTTCTGCTGATTCATAGTAAAGTTACCTAGTACCTGATTTTGCTGAGCAGAGTATTCTTTAAACAGGCTAATATGGTTGTTTAAATTAGTCGTTAAGTCGTGCTCATTCTTGTTTAAGATATCTAGGGCACTTTGAAATCTGATCGCGTCCTCATGGTCTAGATTACCTGTCAAAGATTTAATGAGGGTACCTAAAGGGTTAATGAGACCACGCTTCGATCGTTTTGGCTCAAAAGATTCCAATTGCAAGGTCAATTTATTTAATCTAGAAAATAGATATTCGATATTAAATTTATAGAGAGAGTAGTCTATGTTAGATAAGAGGCTAACCGCGTTCGTCAGTTCAGTTTTCAACGAATCAGTTTGCGTATGTATATAGTCAAGGTCTATGTCTCGTAAAAATGTATGAAAATGAGAAGTTATTTTAGTGGGGCCAAGCTTAAAGGGCAATATTCCAGGTCCTTTAGTCAAGTCGTCAAGCTGGATGTCAGGTTGGGTCCTTTCGGCTCGGGCCACTGCCGTCGTCAGCACTAATAGTCTGTAACAACGTAGGAACAAACTTTTTAGGCCTTTTAATTCTAGCTTTTGCTACTCGTCCACGTTTTTTCGATGTAAATATGTGAATAGGCATGTTAGTGGTAACTTTATCATGAGTGAATCGTGGAGCGATTTTTTGTCGCGTTGCTAAAGGGTTTTTTATGTAAACCTCCTGTCCTTCATCATACTGTATTTCGTTTTCCCTGTCTTGATTACGACGGTTCATTATAGCTTCGCGATCGGAGAAACATGAGTCATAAATTATTTTATATACCGTTTCCATTCTACTACGGTGGTCTTGTGAGTACTGCTGTAAAAGTCGTTCCGTCAAATCTATATCTATCGGATCCCTAGGGTCAAAATGGCCTGTGAGGAGGTCAAAAGGTCGGCACTTTGTCAAGCTGTGTATAGAGCTATTATATGCTATTAAAGCATGGGGAACCAAATTCTGGGCGGGTTCATTTCGATGTTTTAATTTTAATATTCGCAAATGCTCTAACAGGGTGTTATGGAAACGCTCTATCATCCCGTTTTCATTGGGTGAGTGAGCAGCTGTAGTGTGATGTTGAATTTTGTGTAACCTGAGAAATTCAGCTACAACTTGATTAGTGAATTCGGTACCTTGATCAGTTATTAAAGTCATCGGGAAACCATGGTGTGCACTAAAATTAAGGAGAGCTTTTACAATACTCGGTGCGGTACAGTCCGCCGTACGATACGCCTGTGCGTATTTCGAAAAAGCATCGATTAGAGTCAGATATTTTTCTTGCTCTATTGTCAAGACGTCTGCATGGACAATTTTAAATGGTTTTGTGGGTGGGGGCACAATCTGAAAATGTGGGTGTATAGGGTTACGATCGTACTTTGCTCGGCCACAAATAGAACATTCATTTATGCTATCTTTCATTTTAGGCCAAAAATATCGTTGAGATAGGGCGAGACAAGTTTCATTTATGCCTCGATGGTTCGTTTTGCCCTCATGGTATTTCCTTATCAAGTCCTGTTGGGTTAGGTACTCGGGAATATTCTGTATTTCGCTTTTTACTAGAACAAGGTTGACAGAGTTATTTTTTATCGTCCTTTGCAGAATAGGTACGATGGAGTACATTTTTTCTAAAGGGTGTACCAAAATAGCTGTACGAATTTTGGGGTCAATATGATTTTTGACGATTGATACTAGGTCTTGCTCTTGGTTTTCGTCTGAAATATTAACTGTGATCCTTTGATATAAATCAAATGGTTTCGAAATTTTAGGTTTTTTATTTGTCGGGTTGGGCAAGATGTTAATAAGAATTTGTCGTCGGAATTTGTTCATAGGTTCGTCCAAAATTGGTATATCCAAAATAGGGTTTTCTGAACTGGAATGTGCGGTGTCAGTGGAAGAATTACTTATGAATGGTCTGTCGTCAGGTGCGGTGATTGTGGACGAAGAATGTGAGCGTGCGTCCGTTTCAGTCGATGAGAGTGTTATTACGGAACCTTTTTCTGACACTGTGATTGTCGATGAATTTGAGGGTCTACCAGACATGTTGACTGCCATGGAAGCAACCTCATCGTTATGAATTTCGACTCGTGAGAGAGCGTCAGCGTTAGTGTTACATTTTCCCTTCTTATAGATAACAGTATAGTCGTACACTGAAAGGGATAGTCTCCATCTCGTAAGGCGAGAACTAGGTTCCTTTACATTCATTAGCCACTGCAATGGCTTGTGGTCCGTTACTACTTTGAATTTACGACCGAATAAGTAGGGTCTGAAGTATTTTGTGGCCCAAACTATTGCAAGGAGTTCCTTCTCAATAGTTGAATAGTTCATTTCACTGGTATTTAAAGTTCGAGAAGCATACGCTATTGGTCTGTCTGAACCAATATTTCCCTGGGACAGAACTGCTCCTAGCGCGACATTCGAAGCATCGCATGTGAGGATAAACTCTTTGGAAAAATCTGGATATTGCAGAATTGGGTCATTAGTCAACAGGGTTTTACAATGCTCGAAGCATTTGACGTACTCTGGGGTTAAATCAATTTTAGCGCCTTTTTTTAAGCATTTCGTAAGAGGTTTCGTCAAGTGAGCGAAGTCGGGAATAAATCGTCTGTAGTAACCTAACAGTCCTAAGAAACCTTTAATGGCCTTGGCTGTTTTGGGGATGGGGTACTTTAAAATTGCTGTAATTTTGTCAGGGTTGGGTTTGATTCCGTCTGGCGTAATAATGTGTCCTAAATACGGGGTTTCGCGCTTTAAAAACTCAGACTTGTCCATTTGGACTTTGAAGTTTGAGTCGCGAAGTCGCTGAAAAATTTTTTGCAGGTTCACCATGTGCTCCTGTAAAGATGTCGAAAAAACTAGGATGTCATCAAGATAGACCATGCAAATAACGTTCTGTAGGCCTCTAAGCACGTTATCCATGACCCTTTGAAAGGTTGACGGAGAATTTTTGAGGCCCATGGGCATTCGCAAAAATTCAAAATGGCCTATACCATCTGAAACGCTAAATCCGGTTTTGTGAATATCGTCTGGGTCCATTTCGACCTGATAAAAGCCGCTAGCCAAGTCCAATGTCGTAAAATATTGGCACTTGCCTAGTTTATCGAGAATGTCCGTTATATTGGGTATAGGGTATCTATCGTTAATTGTTTTCTCGTTAAGGTTTCGGAAGTCAACTACCAATCTCCATTTAACTTTTCCGGATGCGTCCGCTTTTTTGGGAACAATCCAGATTGGGGCACTCCAAGCGGAAGAAGATGGTCGAATGATACCTTGTTCAAGCATTTTTTGAATCTGCGTTTTTACTTCGTTCCTATGGACAAAAGGGTATCTGTATGTCTTGGAGTGTACGGGATTTTCATCCGTAGTTTTAATTTTGTGCTTTATCTGGTTGGTAAAAGTCAGCACTTCGTCTTCTAAATAGAAAACGTCGGCATACTGTTTGCAGAGCGCAATTAAATTAGCCTTCTCTTCTTCATTTAAATGATCTAAGCGTAACCGCGATAAGACGTCTCGTGTTCGGTCTGTAGTCTCGTCCGTCGGTAAAGTTCGTTCGCTAAATACATGTGCGCTTAAAGGTTCCGAAAGGGAAAAAATCGCGTCACTACTCGTCGGATTGGTTACTTCGACAAACGCTTTGCCATTTGTGGCTGTGGATAGACAGTCCGAGATGTTACAGTCACAAACTGTGATTTGGTCTATGGAAATTTCTCCTTCTGGGACAGTTGTAGGCACTCTTATTAGTTGAGTGGAGTGTGCCGGTATGACTGCCTCAAATAAGTTTGTATTGTTCCGTGATTCATGCATGTGAATTGGGTTCGAAGCAAATTGCGTAATGAATGCTCGGGACGTAAGGTCGATTTTTGACTGCCACTGTTCAATTAAGTCACATCCGATAAGACCGTCGAAAAATTCGTGGAAGCGATAGACGAACATTTTGATCGGAGTTTCATCATTAAGTTCCTCAAAACATGGAATAGTGATAGAAAAATCGTTTTTAGTGGTTGCATGGATGTTAGTCACAATAAATGGGTCATAATCCAGTGAAAAGTTTTGATAAAAAGCTTCTACAGCTTCAGGGCTTATAAATGATTGGTTAGCGCCTGTATCAATCAAAAGTTTCAGGGGTGGGTTAGCTATCTGTATGTAAGGTAGCTGTCTTTTATTTTGCACATTTAGTTCTATACGGGTGCATTCGCATTCGTACGTTGGCAAAAATTTTGCTCTAAGTCTATATAGTTGGAGGGAGTACTTTCCGCGTTTGGTGTTTCGGGTGCGTACTCGTCATAACAGCATTGATAGTCAAAGCCTGATTCAGCTGGGTACTCGTGTTCATACTCGCAGGGCACTTCAGAGTATGTCTCGTTCATATGGAGCTGTCTCTGTGGGGCTAAAGTTCTAGCTACAGGGTGACTCACGCCACTCATGGGCTGAGGGAATCTTTGTTGAGATGGATATTGCCGGGGTGGTATTTTGAAACCGGTCGACATGTTAGATCGAGGTAATGCCTTCATCACTTGTTGCGTCCTCGAAGGACCTTGCGCTTGAACATGTGATGCATAATTGTTCATTGCGGGATTAAAGGTTCTTGCATAATTCGCTGGGAATTGTGGAGGTGGTGGGCCCTGATTGGGCATTCTAAAATTAGCTGGTGAGGGTGGGCTATATTGAGATGGTTTTTGTAAAGGCTGACTGAACTGTGCAGGCTGAAAACTTTTATTAGCTTGCGTCTGGCTCCTACTTTGAAGGTACATTACGTTCAATTCTTCCTGTGCAAATTCTAACGCCTGTTCTAAAGAGGACGGCTTCATGCATCTAATGCGTGATCCTAGTGGTTCACGTAGGCCGCGAGTGTAAGTTTGCAAAGCCAATTTCTTATAAAGCGCCCGTTTAGCTTCCACAGTAGTTGAAATAGTTTCGTGGAGCTCAACGTACGTCATAATCACACTTAACAAGTTCTGTACTTTTTCATAAAATACGTGGGGTGTGTCCTGGCCTTGGGTGATTAAGGACAGATCGGTGTATAGCGCCGATTCGTCACGATGGTCGGAGAACGTGTTAATTAATGCGTTTCTTATTCCGTTCCAATCACTTGGAATCCCATTGGTCGCAAGCGTTCGGGCGGCAGGCCCGGTTATTTTATTTAATATCCCGTTAAGCAAAGAGGAATTATTCAACTCGTGCCCGGGTGTTAAGCATATGTAATTGACGATAAGTTGGTCACAAATGTTCAGGAATCGAACCAGAACATTACTATTCCCATCAAATTCAGGTACAAGTCTCAAAGCTTTATAGATTTTATCGGTGTTGTCTACAAATGGCATTGCCCCATTCTCTGGTTGGTTTGGCTGCGTCATTGTTAAGCCTTTTTCAATTTCAGAAATAGGTTCTAAGAGATCTATTTTACGTCGGGAATCCCTTAACACTTTACGAATTTCTCGTCTATCATAGGGTGATATACCCTTTTCTTTCCTTGGGAAGAAAATTTTGACAATTATCTAATCAAATCAACGTAATAAAATATATTTTTTATATAATTTAAATTACAGACATAAAGAGAAAAAAAAATCTCCAATTTCACCATACGATATGGCGTTAAAGCTACTTAATTAATCTTATCTAAGGGAAAAAGGACTGGCAACCAAGAGGAAATGCGTACTTCAATGTAATTGATGATGAGTACTCGTTGAGACGAAGAACTATCAATCTATGACTCACATAAGCAGCATCTCTGGATCGCCGTTGCATTGATCACCGAAGTTTGGGTGACGTCCTGGGTCCTTCCAACAGCCTGGGTCCTCGTAGATTCTGGATAGCGAACTCGTCGGCAAAACGACTATCAGGATGCGAGTTTTCACGGCGATTCGCGATTCACACACTGACTTCACTATCCTACCGGCTGCGCCAAATATGGACTTGGCCGTCGGAGAGGATTTTTAAAAAACAAGACAAAGTTCAACTCGATGTTGATTTAATTAATTCTCGATTGAATTACATAAATTATACTATTAAATTAAATACTAAGTTATTCTATTGATCACGATGATCAGGGATGTCCTCGCGCAACCAGCGGTGGTGCGGCAAAGGCTTCGGGGCTGCTCGCGGAGACCTCACATTGAGTGTTTGCTTGCTCAGCATCTAGATTTGGCAATCCTTCTGATGATTCATATTATATTGGGAATCTGCCTTTGTTATATTGCAACCGGTGCAGGTACGGACTCGTAACATGTTCTACTTATGTCCTTTGAATGTGTATATTTTGTTAATTATTTATGTATTTATGTATAATATTCATTTTTTATTTTTATAAATTGTTTTATCTGTTGATAATTTTATTTAAGTATTCAAACTGTTATTGAGGCATGTATTTGGACCCTCTGAAATTAATGTTTTCTATGATTTTTTTTTGTACATCTACTTCCTTCTCTAATGTATTAGTCCAGTTCATCCGAAGGTTGTCTGGAAGAGATCACTTTTAGTGATAAGGCCGCCGTCTGTACTCTTAGATTAAGACATATCTGTTTAATTTCCATTTTTATGTACAATAAAGTGTTCTCTATCTATCTATCAATAGATCAATATAAAAAAATATATATGTGGTTAACCAAATCACGCTATCGTAGTGCAAGGATTTTTATTAAAGTAAGGTTTGCGCTGGTAGTTTTTGCCTAATAAACCTCTGAAGGTCCTCGGGAGGTCGTGGGTTCGAGTGCCGATATATACCGTTATGTCTTTGTTTTCTAAGTACATTTGTGCAGTTACAGTAGCTATGCCACTCGCTAACTGTGAAGGAAACAACGCTAGAGGAACCCTTAGTGTATGAAGTGTTAACATACCTCAGCGCATCCTACGTGCAACAGCTCTACTGTGAGGCTAAATGCGAAAATCTCAAGTCTAATTACATTGCCTCGGCTGTTTACCAATCTTGACGGGCGTTAGAACGTAGGTTTTATGAATGTAGCCATAGAATATTATTGTATTCTATGGCCATAGTAGCCATAGAATATTATTGTATTCTATCTTTATTCATAGAATATTATTCTCCTATCTTTCACACTCTTTTTCTCCCTTTCTGTTCTTCACTCAATAACAAGTCCGTCTAGGGCACCAGTCTATGGTTTAGTTGTTCATTAGGCTCATATATTAGTAGGTTATGATTATTTCATTGACACTAGCGGTAGTCTAGTAACCAATTGCATTCCAATTTGGGTGATTAGAAGACTGCCAAATAAAGTGTAGTGACAGCTATGGTAGTGTTTATATAATTGCATTGAAAAACTATGTAAATATTGTATACGAATTGTGCACTAAGTAGCCTTTGAGCTTTACTTATTCAGAGGTCCTCATGCTTAGAAAAGACGAATTTAACACATGCTTAGAAAAGACGTTGGTGTTTACGAAATTTGGGTTTGAGAACTGCTAAATATTCAAGCAGTCGTTAAATATTTCAGCGACGTTTCTGCATTCCGCCATTAGACTCCTGATATGGTCTCATTCCTGTAACAGCTATGAGCAGATGGCGAGCATGTACTTAGTTGAAGGAGGTTCGAAATTCATAAAGGAAATTTTGGAAGGCGAGCGACCCGATGACTGATAGCCATAACCAATATAATGTTTATAGTCTGTTGTTTGGTGGGGCACTTACCTATCTACCTGCTAGGTATAGAAATTGTCTAGCATGTACGAATAAACTAGAAACGATAAAATGAAACGACCCAATCAATTCCAAATTGTTCATTTATCCACGGAAATAAACAAACGTACGAGTATGTCTGGTACGTAATTACGGAAACATGAAATTGGCTGGATCGTTATCGTACAAACATTTGGCTGTCCAGTATGATGCTTCGCAGATATCCTTATATTGTTTTTCTGAAAAAGAAAACCCTGTGTTTAGAATAACGTCCGGGAGAGTACTTGAAGCGAAATCCACGCAGTAATCCCAACTGCGTGGATTTCGCTTCAAGTACTCTCCAATTTTGCGTTCGATACATAATATCCTGTGTAATTACCTTTTTATGTACAAAAATCGTTCTTTGTGCATCTTTACGACACATTTTTTTTAAAAACATTTTTTTTGTTAAGTTTGACTAACCCTCCTGCGATGCAGGAAAAGACCGTGCCCCAGCAGTGGAGACATACAAAGGGTTTATATCAAGTTAATATCAAATTTGACTAAACTATGGAAGAGTTTCCGTTAACTTCCCGCGAATTGAATCAGAAATTCGCCCATGCGAGGTCAAAGTATTTCGGTCAATTTGTCGGACATTTTATAATTAAGAATAATTTGTTACAGACATTGCACGCGTGTACACTTATCGTACACGATAAGTGAACAAGCGCGCACTAACAAACAAACCCAGGCGTGCACTATTCTAGCCTGATGTAGGTATAAGAAATTGACTATTTTGACTTTGGCACTAAGATCGTGAAAACCCGTCATGAGATCATAAAAAACCAGAACGTTTTGATGTACTGTTTACGTCTAGGATTCTCTCATTTGGCACGAAGTATACTTACGCACGGCTTTGCACTTATCGATGGTAATTTTTACCGCATCCTTCATTTCCGGCGGAAACATCATGTCCACTTGCTTTATCATCGCGTCCATATTAATCTTGTTATTCTTTACCTGCAACAACGTATGTTGTAATATTAATCGCATACATAGAACAATCAGCAAGCTGAAGTGGCAGTGGGCTGGCCATTTCTTGCCAAGAACCGACAACCGTTGGAGTAAACGTGTTCTTGAGTGGAGACCGCGACTCGGCAAACGTAGTGTAGGACGCCCTCCGACTAGGTGGGATGACGATCTGCGAAAAACTGCAGGCAGATGCTGGATGCGGCAAGCTGAAGACAGGGCGCTATGGCGCTCATTAGGGGAGGGCTATGTCCAGCAGTGGCCAGCCTGACGACGACGACGACATAGAACAATACATTAGCCTTTTGCATCTACGTAATGAGATTATTTATACAGCGTACAGTTGACATCTTCACTCACAGTAGATGGGTGAAGAAATCACTCGGATTCGGAATCGATATCGGAAATATCGGATATCGGAATTTGTAATCGCAATACCACACGCTAATGGTGGAGAAAAATATCGCGAGGAAACCCGCAGCTTGGTTGGCTCCGCACGTATTGACTAGTCTTTTCTGTGGGCTATAGGCCGCGACTAAGCTGTCGGGATGGTAAAGGTACTGGGCAAGCCTACACCATCTAGTAAACCGTAAATTATTATTCGATGTAGTGCCTGGGACGCACTACATCGAATAATAATTTACGGTTTACTATGACAATTCAAAGAGCATACAGAGCAACAATGCGATGGACTGATCAGGTTAAGTCCACTGTGAGCAGATGTCTGCATGAATGCACCAGAGCGGCATCTAACCGAGAGGAATGGCAGGACGTCGTGAGGCATGTAACATCAGCCCACAATAAAGCCTCTTCATGAGGACCACTACCGCTCTTTCAAGTGCTACCGACCAAGAAGAAGACGACCTTTCGATGTAATTGTTCTAATCGCTTACGCAATGTACATCGAATTGTTACAATAAACTATGACTTGTAGATTAATGAAACGCCTAACGCTCTTGTTGATAGGGAAGGTTTTAAAAGTACTACTCACTCAACCCCACTTCCAGACACAGGAGCTGAAGTGTGAGTGATACACACACACACAACACACATATAAATACACACTATTGCTGATTATCATAAGAGTGCCCTTCACGTACATACTTTTTTTATATAAAATATTTTTTAATAAAAAAAATTAGTAACTTCCTTTTATTTAAGAAGAAGATTTTTTTTTTTATTTTGATCTCATATTTTAACAGATGTTTTGTTTCGTTCGTTTTTAATCGATCTTCTATTAGTGGTTAGTTACCTAATTGATACAGCCCTCTTTACATTGCTCCCGTACGACATCTTAGGGAGAAGGCAGTGGCTGAAAACCAGCGCTGTCCGGGGCTGATCCGGGTCAGCACTAGCTGAGCCACTACCTTTTGCCTTATTTTATAATATCTAGTTTTAAGTCTTAGTACTTTGTTTAAGTTGTTTTTCATGAGACAATAAAATTCTTTTTATTTTTATTCTTCTGAAGACAATGTCGAGACATTTTTACATCAGTCCACACTGAACTTACCAATTGTCCCATTGTATAAATGCAGGCAATATAGCACATCACGTTTCGTTCTTCAATAAACTTGCCTTGGTCTATTAGACCGACTTGTTCTAGAAATAAAAATAAATAAAATTAATTAACACCCTACAACGGGGGTAAAATTTACTCCTAATACTCCGAATCTTCGGAAACTACGTAGGTGGCTAAAGAAAATAAGCAGTCCAAAATGTATGCCAAGGCTTAGAAGGTAAGCAAGGTTCTCTATACATAACTAAGAGTATACCTAAAATTTAATAGAAAATATGTTTTTTCCTTCTTCATATTGATAGAGATTGGGAAAGCAAACCTTACTTGAAATAAGTTATGGAAGATTTTACAGTGTTCTACTAAAACTGTTTATCCTCTTGAGTCCTGATTTTGAAAAGAACAACAAAGAGCCACTGTTTTTCTTAATTATTCGCGATACTCATACATAGTTATATAATAAAGGAATTTATGTAGAATCAAAGAGTGGTCAAGTGTACAAGGGAACAAACGCTCAAACAGTTTATATTTAAATGTGAGTCGACAATAATCCGTAGATATTTAGTATAAAAAAAATAATATCTCTATTGTATTAATAAGAAGTCACAATTTAAGTACTCACCCTCAGTAACGTCATTTTTTGGCATACACGATTTTTTTAAGAGCTTGCCTGAATTTTTTATTTGTTGTCTAGTCATCTGCAAAATAGTGATTTTTTTATAAATTCAAAAATCCAAACTGTAAAATAGAGAAATACACCCTGTAGAGTATATTCACCCTGGTGAATAAACTTCATCAGGATTTTAGTATATAATCAAAACATGAATCTACAGGGTGGATACTGGATATTTTGCGATATATTGTTCATCATCATCAACTCATTATGTCACCACCGAGGAGCAGGGTTCTCTTTCCTGAGGAAGGTATAAGCAATACTCCACAACGGGGGCCAAGTCCGGACTGCTGGAGGCTGATAAGACTAGTGGCTGGTCTTACTGTCAGAAGTTTTCAAGCCGCCCTAAGGCCTCTGATTTGGCTTAACGACTGCCATCTATAGACGGCAGTCGGCACCAACTGCTTAGCGTGCCTTGCGGAGCACGGAACCGCTCGCAAAAATGCCACTAGCGTTAGTCATAGACGGTCACCTATCCATGCACTGAAAAGCGCTCTGTGTTGTTTAACTCACTGACGAGAAATTCGTATACAATAAATCAATATTTATTTACCGATTAATATCTTACACACCAACAGAAGACAGATAAAAACACTGATTAATTAACACAAGAAATAGTTTTGGGTCTGCATGATCTATATTTGGAAATATACGGAATATATATTCGGAATCTGACAGTTGCACAATTGGAATTCCTCAGAATTTGGTGCGCATAATTAGATCCCTGATCCGCTTAGTTCCCCCATATAAAAGCGGAACCGGGAGCATGCCCTAGAGATGTGAAGAGAGAGAATGTTGTCTCATGACTAGACTTTCTTGTCAAGAATTCGTTTAATTTTTCAATCACTGCCCAAAACTACAGATACGAATTTATTGTAAATGATTCCAAAAAAGCGGAACCGGGAGCATGCCCTAGAGATGTGAAGAGAGAGAATGTTGTCTCATGACTAGACTTTCTTGTCAAGAATTCGTTTAATTTTTCAATCACTGCCCAAAAATACAGATATGAATTTATTGTAAATGATTCCAAAAAAGATAATTCACACTTTTGGACCAGTGTGAATTATCTTTTTTGGACAATTTTAAGTTCTCATCTCTCTGAGAAAATTCTCTCACGTCCATCACTATGTCCAAAAATTATAACATTGGAACGTATGGTGGCATTAACAAAATAGAACAGCAGACTTACCGAAGTAACATACGATGGGATTAAGACGAGGCACAAAAAAGATACAATGAAATGCAAATTCATTTTATTTTCAGGATCCGTCGCGAAATCAAGCAACAATGTACTCATAACAAAAGCAAAGGTGATGGTGTATTTATAAAGAGATTAAACTGGGGGTTATTCTTTAATGAACGTTACTTTTACACTTAAGTAGACACAACAACGTATGTTATTAACACTAGCTGGTGTCACGCCTGAGAGAAGTCATTTAAATGCTCAACGAACTAGGAAATATCACTTTACTTGCATGCCAAACGTTTAGTAGAAAGGTATGCAGGTAACATACAGAGTTGTTTTAGAAATTATTTAGGATACGATTTATGAAGAGTGATACGTAGTGAATTCACTACACCATATTAGCTAAGCTAAAGTCATTAACTGTCTCATAATAATAATTATTATTATTTGCTTCAAGTAAATTTCAAGTACATAAAACTAATTTTTGACTGACGTCAAAAAAGAAGAAGGGTCGCAATTAATCAGGATGTTTTTTTGTATTTTTTTAGGTATTACCCAATTACTCGAACATACGCGAAGCGATTTGGAACTTCACAGTTGGTCCTAAAGATCATAGGAGTCAAAATCTGGTAATGGGATCCTGGAGAAATCGAGAGAATTCAAACTTCAAAGGTACACTAAACGATTTTTGTGTTTCTTATACATTTGCTTTCGTAAAACACAATGTCGGAGTCGTAGTTCACAAAAAATCGATAATTTTTTTAATTAAAAATTAAAACCCACTTCAATATTTTACAGCACTGCACTACAGCAAAGTTCATAAACGTTTAAATTATTTATCTGCTTTTAATGCTGTAGTGTTTTGAAATCGGGTTATAGTTTTTAGTTAAAAGTCTTAAAACTATAAATATTAGTACCTGTAGCTAAAGACACAACATATCGATCTAGATTACACTTAACACATTGGATGGTACATGCATAATAACTGATCTATATTAAAAAAAAATTAAAAAATCAAATCAATCTTCGTCTTCTAGAGAGTGGCCGTGGGTTTATTCTTCAGAGAAAGATTAAGTTATCACAAAAATACGATATATTTCAGAAATAATACCGGTTATTAGGCAGTTTATGTCATTTTTGTGGCAAATGACGGTCGGTATAACATACAAAATTGATCAGTGAAATAATCAAATCAAGCAGTAGAAAATTATCTTGTTAAATTGGACCGTGTTACGCAGAACCATTCCAAGCCGTCAGAAACATACAGTGACACCATCTTATCTGTTCAGTTGATAGCGGCGCTAGTAGAGAATTTGGGGGTGCCATTTTAGAAATTTACTTAGTAAAAACGGAAAATTTAGTATCAAAGACCTGTCTTTAAATGTAAATAAAATATATCTGTAAATCAACGGACAGTGGAATGCTTTTCAATATGGCGGATGACACGGCCGTAGTTACAATTTTGCCCACCTGAACAGATAACTTGGTGGCGCTGTACAGTAATTCGTGAAAAACGGTTATAATTTCGTATTTTTGTTCAGACCTTTTGTATGTATAATAACTATGATATTGGAAAAATCTGCTCTAGACCGTGGAACAAAACTATGTTGAAAAATAAGATTGAAAAAGTAAAAAGCGTTTTTTCGTTAAATACTTTTTGTGAAAATCTATTTAGAAGCTAAAATTCCACCCATGCCGGGATTCGAACCCGCGACCTCTGGCTATCCGTGCCAGCGCTCTACCAACTGAGCTTATGGGCGACTCACCAGTGAAATTTCACAAGTGACCTCATCAGTGAAATTTCGAACCTCTGTACAATATTCTCTGTATTACGAACAGTCAGCGACATCTGGCTGATGTAATTTGCATTACTTGCAATAGGTGGAAATTTTAGCCTCTAAATAGATTTTTAAAATTGTCCTTAACACGGGTTAGTGCATTAAAAAGAATACTTTTTGTGAATTTTACTTTCTGTACTTTACAAACTACGCCTATATACTATTTTACTGACCTAATTTATTTATTTGCAGACCACATGATGCTACTAATTTAGTTATTCTACATGAAATATATTTTTTGTGATATTTGTTGCTGACGAAATATATATCAATATTCATTTTGCTTATCATTAAATTAGTCCATTCTTCAGTAGGCCGATGATATTGATGTCTTAAAGGCAAATTACTCGCTTCAGTTTTAGGGGAACACGAAGTTGGACGGGTCTTTCTCGTAGAGACACTTGACAGCCCAAAAGACTCCTTCGCACATATCCGAGTACTGATCCTCTGAGAAGGAAATAGATTAAGATTTTAGTCTGACACAGGAACAAAGCCGACGTTTCATAAATCATTAAACGGTTCTAGTCTTTACGTTATCTGACCATAACTATATAACCTCTATCATATGACCTCACAGTAGGTACCTACATTCTTTTTATTTTTTTATGCTGAAGTCCTTTGACCGGCGCTAGTATTTTTGTATATATTGCGATAAATTGTAAATTGCATGAAAAAATATACATTTACAGTCTACGTTTTTAATTAAAATGGGCGTCGTTAAAAAGTAACTGAGAATAACCTTAGTGTATCGCCGTACTAAGAAAATCAAATACAATATTTTTTTAAAGGACTTAGCACTTAGACTCCGGCGTATTACGTGGACCTTTACGTCAGATATGGCGCGGAGTGATCAAAAAAATTAGCTTTGTTTTATTCGATATCAACCTTTGTATGTCTCCACTGCAGGGGCACGGGTCTCTTCCTGCATCGCAAGAAGGCTTTATTATCTTTATTTGCTTTATGATCTTTCCTTTTTTATTATTATTATAATTCTTTTGTTCACATTTATTATTGATAGACTATTAAAATGTTAGCCTTGTAAACTCTTGACCCCATCTCATCTCATATGTTTTTTAAGTTACTAACCCTGTATAGCTACTTACGGATATGACTGCATTGGTTAATGGCAGCCTTGACAGGCCCTTTCATGTCCTGGGGATACAGGTTGTCCACCTGTTTCATAACCATGTCAAAGTTCAGTCTGTTGTTCTTAAACTGAAAACAAAGAGAAAATTGCCTGTAATGCAAGCAACTGATCCTGTGTTGCGCTTTAATCCTACTCTTACAGTTTATGATTAAGGCGTTCTCTCAATAAGCAATTCCCGTACAAAGTTTCGTTTTTATTTAAAAACGAAATTTCGAGTCGCAATGAAACTTTGCCTATTCGTCTAAGGACACAAATCAAGGTTTGATCGTGCTTACGACTGTACATAACACAAAATGAAATTGAAATTATAGCCTCAAAGGTCAAAAAAGGCCAAGGTTTTCGGATGTTTACATGCTTGTAATCTCGTTGTTTCTGGTACCATAGTGGTAAATGGTATCATAGTGTGGCGCCAGACGCAATGTATGTGCCTGTATGTGCCAGTAAGTAAATGTTATGTTAAAGGTGACTGACATAGCCTGTAAGATTAGCAAGCTGAAGTAGCAGTTTGCTGGTCCCATACTCGTATGCCGAAGAACCGATGGTAAATGGGGTTCAAAGGGTCTCGACTGGATACCACGAACTGCCAAATGCAGCGTAGGACGGCCACCGGCTCTCTAGATCGACGATCTGAGGCAGATTGCTGGCAGTGGCTGGATGAGGATGGCCGAGGATAGAAGGAAGTGGCGTGCCTTGGGGGAGGCTTAGGTCCAGCAGTGGTCGAGTACAGGCAGATTGATTGAAGTTTATTTCCATTTCTAAGCGATGTGCACGAGTGCGCTAATGAGGAAACAAACCGGGCTTTAATGATCCTCAGATTATTATTATAATTTTAGTTTGTTGTCATCAGAACTAAGGAAGATAAGATAAGAATATTCTGTATTGTAGGTACACCAGAGCACATAAACATGTAAAGATACAAAGTACAATTGGCAGCCTTATTGCTAAAAGCAATTTCTTTTAGACAACCTTAAGTAAGACGTGGCATACAGAGTGCTTAGTGCGAGTTTGACAGATCCAATCGAATAACTTTACTACCGCGTTAATCGAGCATCGGGTGGTGAGTATGAGTAAGTTAACCGTTCGAACTGGCAAAACGCTGTCACAGTACAACTCGCACTCGCGTTTATTCGTGTTTTGGCTGGTAAAAGTGTTCACTTCTCAATGTAAACCATTACAACTCGCACTCAACAATTCTAATTTCCATACTTGTCGCTAGGTGGCGCTTCCTCGATGCCATTGAAATATGAGTTTACGTTAACGCGATCGAGTCGTTAAAAACTCGCACTAAGCACTCAGGAGTGGTTCAAATTTGGCTTGCAGGATTTGAACTAAGCACACGAACGGCCGAATACTCAAACGTCATTCAAATATTTAAAGGCATCTTAAATAATTAACAAGCCGTTAAACACAAAATTCGTATACACAAACGTTAGTTAAAAGCTTGTGTTAAATTTAAGTGGAACACAAAATAACTGGCAGTTAAACATCACTCGGCGAAAAATTCGGATACTCGAACGCAACTTAGCGCGATTTAGCTGTCAAATAGGCTGTCAAATCGAGTTGAGTAGGCGTTACAATTGAAAGTGGTCGCGAGGTCCTTCAAATCGTAAATAAGTTTCAATAATCGGTGAACTTAAGTGAAAAACAATGTCCTTATCATCATTATGTCATAATTTTGTCGGATGAGGAAGGGCCTAATGTGCCTCGAAGATATGAGGCAAAGTTAAATGCTTTCGAGTATTATAATGAAACAAACTTCCATGCGCGGTTCCGGCTGTCGAAAGAGTCCGTCTTTGGACATACAATCCAACCAGTTACAAGGCGTAATAGATTCATGCAGTCAGTGGACCAAATTTTAATAACCCTGCGTTATTATGCTACTGGCATAATAACGCATAATAATAATTCTCATTCAATTCTTGTTTATATTAATATTTATCAGAGAATAGCTTTCAAAAACCGCAATACCGCAATGTTTTTATTGTGGTAGACTTTTCAAACGTCATTCATTGGTGAGTGAGATAGCCCTAACGTTTCATTCTACGACAATATAAGATATTATTATTTCAACATTAAACATTTTGCTTTTTACAAAACGAGGTAATATTATTTAGTACAATAATTTAAGTTTGTTTCATAAATCATATTATGATTTATTGTATTTTTATAAAAAAAACTTCGTATTTCATCACAAAACTTAAAATTGATCGAACAAATTCTGCGTAAATCGGATACACTACGTAAGTTTAAATATTTTGTCAATGACTTGTTATTTATTTGACGGCTTCTCAGCTGATCACGGTCTGAAATTGTTTGAATGACGTTTGTGTATACCACTTAATATTTAACAGATGTTCAAATTTGAATGCCCTTCAACTGAGTGATCGATTTGACTGACGTTTGAGTATTCGGCCGGAAGTTAGATAAATAAAAATAAATAAATTCCATACACAGCATGCTGGTCACAAACTAGCATACTAGTTTGGGACTATGCTTTGGTAACCAGGCAATAGCGTAGGTGTGTAATAAAATTGTTTAAATAAACTTACCACATTGATTCCCTGATAAATGCAAGCAATGTAGCACATCACGTTATGGTCCTCGATGAATTTACCAGCCTCTATGCCTCCAACCTTATCTGAAAGATCAAGATATTCCTATACTATTTTTATTTTTAATGCACTAACTTGTGCTAAGGACAATTTTAAAAACCTATTTAGAGGCTAAAAATTCCACCCATGCCGGGATTCGAACCCACGACCTCTGGCTATCCGTGCCAGCGCTCTATCCAACTGAGCTAATGGGCGACTCACCGGCATCAGTGAAATTTCGAACCTCTTTACACTATTCTCTGTATTACGTAAAAATAAAAATAGTATAATCATGTGGGTACAGCGATATCATTCCGATGTAAAACCTAACTGCAAAGTAGGTAGTCGGGGCTGTAAGTGATGCAATCTACTTCAGCCAGATGTCGCCGCCTGTACGTAATACAGAGAATAGTGTAAAGAGGTTCGAAATTTCACTGATGCCGGTGAGTCGCCCATTAGCTCAGTTGGATAGAGCGCTGGTACGGATAGCCAGAGGTGGCGGGTTCGAATCCTGGCATGGGTGGAATTTTTAGCACCTAAATAGGTTTTTAAGAAGATATTCCTCGAAGATATTATATTCTGGTTTCTGATTTGAGTATAATTGATGTAGGTATGTTGATATTTGACACTTAGATAAATTTTTGGAAACCCGCACAAATTGAATCACAAAAGTTAGTATTAATTAACGAATGTTCCCAAACAGAAACTGACCTTAAGGCGCTTAGGGGCGCTAACTAGCGCTGCCAATGGAATAAAAATCATGACTTGTTTTATAATACGTTTTATCTAAAAGTAAACATGAGAAATCTTAACAACTATGAAAACTATTTGTCGAAACTAGTCTAGAACCTAAGTTCAACAATCTAGGACTTTAATCGATTTCAGCCAAAAACGGCCGTTTTTAGCGGAAATCTTTAAAGTTCTACGTACTATATTTATACTACATTCTAGGCTGTATGTTCTAAAAATAGTTACCACAGAAATAAATATTTCCCATGTTTACTTTTTGAAAAAAACTTATTATAAAACCAGTTATGATTTTTATTCCATTTGTGGCACTAGTTAGCGTAAGCACCTTAAAAACTTGTTTATGAGTGGTATAGAAATATCGCGGTTATTTTGATTGCGTGAAATAACATCATTGTTTCATACTATTTTTTTTATTTTTTTAATGCTCTAACCCGTGCTAGGGACAAAGGATGATGGGCACAAATGTATGGAACCTGGTCCTGGCACCAATCGGAATGAGTAATACGTCGTTGGAAAGGTATTTTTTTGTAGAATAAGAATAATCGAAGCGCTAGTCCCGATTTTCTGTCCAATTTGAGTAATCATACGTTAAAAGTTTTTTTTTATTTAATTTTTTTTCTGTTGTTTTAATTCTTTTTGATATTTTTTCGACATTGTATATCGATTTTAATTACAAATGATCAGCATTGATTATTATATTATCATTGTTTGTTTATTATCGAAGTAAATAAAACAAGTTCAGAGTAAGTTTTATCGTTTAATGTGTTTCATCCATGATAATGTTATTTAAAAATAGTGCTGGTTCAGTAAAGCCTTCATGTCTAGCATATCCTAAATACCACACAATAGATATAATATGCGCACAGGAACCTATCGTGCGGCGTCCTGTCAAACATGTGCAATAATGTTGTAATATGTTTCTACTATTTCTGTCTAATAATATATAGCAAAAATATTGTTTTGATCGTACATGTCGGGACTGTATGCGTGCACGCAACAGCCACGCATCTTCGTGGATCCCATATTCATGGATATCCTCCAAAGCAGCTTCTCTATAAGTTTCTATAAGATATAAGCCGTTGTTGAGGTGCTCGCTGCAATATGATTTTGCCAGTTTTAACTGATATGTCCCCAATGACAGCAAAATCACGTCCTGTTCCCTCAATCGTGGAAAGTCTTGAATGTCATTTGCTTCCAATCTCTGGAAATTGGCTCTTCTGTTGTTTAATCTTTTTGCTTCTACATAATCATATAACACGTTTGGGGTTTGCCTTCTTTCAACATTTTTTTGTAAAAAAGCTTCTGCGTGTTGGCTATCGACAATAGGCCTGTGGAAGTGATTTGTAATTGCTGCTGCAATCATAAAATCCCCGAACATATTAGGCATTGTGTTATTAAAATATTTTTGGCGCAACAGCTTGAAATCTCTTTTGAAACGCCCGTTAACCACTTCCACTACCCATCGGCACATTGTCACCAGCCGGGAATCATTTGCTTGAGAAGTCGTGAGCTGCGACTCTTCCCGGTTCTTCGTCGGGGGGACGTGAAATTCGTAGCCACATGCTTCTATATGCTGCAGACTATCCCTGAACCCGCGGTCCAAAATAAATACGTCATTCGGCTGAAGCAATATATGAAGGGGATTTTCCTCGTCAGTCATTAAGTCGCTCATTATCTGCGCATCAGTTTTTGTTGCAGCGTATGGTCCTTTAACATCTATAATGTATCCGTCAGTGGTTACGATTAAAAATGGTTTCAACAAGTTTTGGAACTTGTGTAAACTGTAGGATTGCCTCTGAAACAAAAAGTTTGAACTCTTGTATATATAAATATACGTACCATCGCAAATAATAATGGCTTTATTGTTGTCTTCATTTCCATACAGTGCTTTTGGAATCCTCAAGTTTCTCTCCAATATATCTTCTCTATTCATGTGATCCACTCCCAAGTGTCGCACAACGTAGTCAGTGCTAAGACACTCTCGTGCGATGGCCAACTGGCGTTCGAGTTTTCTCCGAGACATGTTAAACAACGTCGCAAGTCTCGCGTTGGGTTCTCCTGTGCGTAGTTTCGTTAGTAAAATGCCCAAAGTGGTTCTGGGATCTGCACTTCTATTTCTTAATAATGGATTTTGCTCTAAGATGGCATTAAATTCATCATTAGTACGTCCAGTCCAAAAGTGCATTTCTTCTTCATTCATGCCTCGGTCGCTAAAACGTAATCTGGGTGAGTTTAAGGCATTTCGCATTAGGTCACAAACATCCCTGAAGTGGGCAGCCGTAAAGTCATGGGAAATGTTGCAATGTTGGGGCAAATCATCCCAATCATTCCCATTAAGGTGATCGTGACATACTCTGGCACTGTCGGGGATATACAATTTATGTTGAGAAAATACGTGGATTTTAACAACATTTGGAATTCGATGGCGGGTTTCATTAGCGCAGCCATGAAAGATACAATGCGTCGCGGTATTAGGTGCTCTCATATATTCAGGAATATGAAGCATTTCTTCTAATTGCGGTTGTAGTTGTTCTTGCGGTTGTAGTTGTTCTTGCGGTTCTGCTTGTTCTTGCGGCTCCGGCTCGGGTTGAGGGTTTGCATGACCTCTAGTCGCATTTTCGGCTCTTTGCCAGCATCGGTAACATACTCTTCGGGTGTTGTCAAACACGACCTGAAAATGATATATGAAAATGTAAGGAAAAGAAAAACAACTTTGGTTTCCGAAAAATACCTAACAAAATAACGCATTGGGGGTCATTTGTGGGAGGGATTTGTTTTTCTGTCAGAAGGTGTGCGAATCGTCAAATATATGCCACAGATTCACAGATTTCTCAGAGATCTGGTTGCGGTTTTCTGTAGTTGTGTGTACGAAAACAAGGCATACACACAACCACACAAAACCGCAACCACAGTAATTGGTTGTGGTTTTGTGTAGGCCTTGTTTTGGTGGTAAATACATCGTGGAAGACGTAAAAGTGAAAAAGGAATCACTTGAATGTTCTTTAAGCGACCAGAATCACTTATCAATCGGTGTTCACTTTTACGTCTTCGGTACCTCATTTACTACTAGAATAGATCTGGGATGCAGTTGCACATGATTTCAATTGGTTTCCTTTTATATCGAAGGTTCAGTGAGGATCGAGTGGAAAAAAAAAGTGCAATAGGTACAAACCTCCAGAGCAGCGTTTTCTCGTATAAATGTTACTAGCTCCACGTGTGTTCTTGTCAAGGCTTCCGACAGAACGCGTACTTGATATCTGCCTCGGTATAGCCCTCTTCGGCACATTACACAGTTACGGTAACGTTCCATTGCAACGAAACAATCCAATCGTTAAGCACCCAAGTCCAATATAAAGCCACGGTCAACAAATAAAACGGGTAACAGAGTCCAAAATGATGCCAAGGTCAAAGTCGATGTGAACAATGAGGAGCGTAATAACGTAGCACTTAACACAATATCAGCAAACGACTGACTACCTGCGCAAGCGGCCAAGCGTTCCTCACCCTAACATACCTGCCCCCGCGCCGTGTCCCGGAGCGCGAGAGGGGTCAAAACCGAATTCCAGCGTTACCCGTGACCGTGAGTGGGAGAGAGAGCGCAATGTCGCTGTCTCGCTCTAATGATTTATGACAGAGTATGCATAGATGTGATTTTCGTAAAAATCATGAGCATCGGTTGAGTTAAACCAGAGATATGAATTTTTCTAATTTCTATTTAGAGCAAAAAATGGTACTTTCCGACGAGCATATTTCAAAATGGACAATTCATACGGATTCGTCTTCATAGAATTTATTTTTTCATTTGAAAAGAGCTATCCAACGACATATGACTCATCTTGATTGGACATAAGGACCAAAACGCCCATCATCCTTTAAAAACCTATTTAGAGGCTAAAAATTTCACCCATGCCGGGATTCGAACCCGCAACCTCTGGCTATCCGTGCCATTCATCATTGTTTCATCTTTAAAGTCTCTTCTTCTTCTTCATCTTCTTCGCAAACCACGGCTCACGGCTATTATATCTTCTCTTTAATATAAAAATGAATCACTGAATGTGTTGGTAAGCGCAAATCTCGAGAGCAGCTAAACCGATTTCGCTAATTCTTTTTTTAGAATATTCTTTGAAGTACGAGGATGGTTCTTACGGAGAGAAAAAAAAAAAGAATCAACTGTAAGGCGGTACGAAGTTCGCTGGGTCAGCTAGTCTATAATATAAAAATGAATCCCCGAATGGTAAACGCGAATCTCGAGATAATATTCCTTGAAGTACAGGAATACAATATTCCTTGAAGTACAGGAAAAAATTATAATAAATAAAGAATCGACTGTTAAGCGATACGAGGTTCGCTGGGTCAGCTAGTTGATAACAAGAATAGCCTCTTTACAGATGTTACAGAGAGTTTTGGAATAGTAAATAAATATTTATTTAGTTCCTAATGGCTTGTCGTTTTGTTTTTTCAGTTGTCTTAAAAAATTATGAGATACAGATACTTTCCTCTTAAAATACGTTCTCAATTGAGAAACTGGCTGAAGGAGCTACATTAAGTACTCGATATCAATCCTTGTATGTCCCCACTACTGAGGCACGGGTCTCTTCTTGCATCGCAGGAATTTTAGACCATACTCCACCACGGGGGCCAAGTCCGGGTTGGCGGAGGATTATAAGACAGGTACTAACCTTCGTTGACGCCATGCTTTGGCATACACGTCTTTTTAATAACCGACAACGTCTTCTTCAGCTGGGCTCTTGTCATCTGTTAAATAAACACTTGTAAGTGTGCTTAGCTATGTTATGGGCAAACTTACAAAGAAATGTAAAGGTTGACCTGCTGTTAGTCTTTAAAGAGAATAATATAAAATCGACATAACATAATCACTTCAAATGGGGCAATTCTCCACTCTATGGACTCGTCCGATATAACCTACTCCGAACGGTCAGCCGGTATGTATTTTGAAATGGATAAGACAAGATAAGAATATTATTTATTGTACACACAAGAAAATAATTACAGCGACAACAGTAACAAAAGAAGAGGTACAATTGGCGGCCTTATTGCTGATAGCAAAATAGTCGGTTAATCCCTCAGAGCATGTTAATCCAATACAGTGAAAGTTACGGAATATTTCATAAATTAGGGTGGTAACCAAGCAAAGAAAAAACCAAAAACAACGAGAGTGAGATGGTTTATATAAATTAAATGTCACGACTACTGTCTTGGTAGACAAGCGTTTTACCGCTAAAACAACGAGGAAGTCTAAAATAATGTTGCATTTTACCTTTAATTAAATATAAATAAAAAAAATTATGTACACAATAGATTAAAACAAACTTACCCCAAATGCTGCATCCATACACACACAGGCTATTAGAAAACCAACCAAAACACGTTTCATGACTTATGTAAATTTTAGTTGAAATTACCAAAACTAAGCTAAGTAAAATCTTAGTTCCACTTAAAACTTGTTTGTACCAAAACAGTCAAAATAGTACTGGTCAACATTACAAAATGCTATAAAGAAGAAAACCCATTAATTTGGGCATATCACGTAATGAAGGTGGGACAACGTTTAGGAAACGTTTACTAGAAAATCATACATTGCAATGCCTAATTTAAACGACTACTAATTGGAACTATGGTATTTCAACAAAAGCAGCTTTTGAAATTGTTGACTGCAGTGGATTCATACGGCTCTAGTATAAATATTCAAGGCGTTTCAAAGCGATGGTCTTAGCGTTATTTTACTAATAATATGTAGTCCGTGGAATTGTGAAAGTGGTTGGATGTAAATTACTCGTTGATGCCAGAACAGCTGCACGGAGCAGAATAAAATTTAGCATCTATCTGGCTATAATCTATCACAGTGACAAATTTGATTTTGCTCCGCATAAGTAACTTTTTATCCCGGACACATCCAAATTCCCGCGCGAGCCAAATTGCAACCAACAGTTGGTAGGATTGTAATCTGCATTATATATTAGTTATCGTCCCATCAACGTAGGAATAAAGCTTTCTGTGAAAAATATATTTTTAAGAAATTTATTCATTTAAAAACTTTTACGCTTAAAAACAACAATCCGCGGAGTATACGCGTCCTCTCTAAGAACCCAAGACGTTATACATATACACATACAAGCTGTCCCAAAGACAGTCAAGTCAAGCTACATTTTCGAACAAAATAAGTCAAGGCTGTATTTAAAATGCGACATTAACTTTTTACTTAATTATGATTTTTTTTAGAACGACTTCCATGATAGATTTTTTATCATATAACAGTGTCGTTAAAAAATATGTTGGCATCACCAAGGTTACTTTGCTACTCTATCTATTCCGCTGCTCCAGTACTCAACCTCAACTGTTAATAATCGGAATGATTCAAAATGGTCTTTAATAAAATTTCGTAGGAAATACGACAAAAATAGGCAGGTAAGTTGAAAATTACAAAAAATCGCGGAACACGGAAAAGGTTATCCATATATCCCTTACGTGTGTCTGAGGGATATTTGAATAACCTTGAAAAAGGCGGGTTTTATGCCTCCAGTTTTTTCTTTATTTTTGGGACAGCCAATAGGTTCACTAAGTTAATTAATAAATAATTTGGGAATAATTCATACCACTATAAAAAATATATAGCGTGACAATTATGTTTTATTGTGATTCCATTCATATATTAAGGAAAGAAGAAGTTCTTAGAGTCGAATTCGTACATACATTTGGCAGTCCAGTACGAAGCTTCGCACAGGTCGTCTTTATATTTTTTGGCTGAAACAAGAACATATCTATGTATATTTCAAATTGATTAATGGTATTTGTTGACTAACAATATTCTCTAACTTTGGTGCACGAAGGGGGTTCCAAGTTAACTTTAGTGGGTTGCCACTAAAGTTAACTGGGAATCCCCTTCGGACGGAAAAAAGTGTTATTGTCGAATACTATAAAGTTTCTATTGTTGACTAGTCGGATGTAAATTAAATTTAAATAAATAAAAAATCATAAGAATAAATAAATCATAAAAGAGTATAACGAAAAATACGAGATATTATTAAAATAAGCATTATTTTTACTTTTGAATAAAGTTCTTGTTTTTAATGACACTACAACTTTTCATTGAAAAAGGCAGAGCCTGAAAACCATTTTTTCAGTCAAACTACTTTAAATAAGCAACAATTTAAATTCTCAATATCAGCGTATTATAACGTAAGACGATTAGTCATTATAATATTGGGGAAGGAAGTCCAAACAAAGCTACTTTTCATATGATGGGATGCATTTGATCAAATAAGCCCTATTTCATTTTGTAAAGTCCGAAAGTGGAATTCTGAGTGATAGTTGTCCCAAATGGAAAACTGGAATAAGTGATCCAATCCTTATTTAGTTCATATCATAGAACACTGACCGTACATTCAGAACCTTGAAGTGAAGCCAAATTTAAAGGTTGATATCTTTATATTTGGTTCCGTTAAACAAAAAAGGCGTGTTAGCGCTCCATAGACTAAAATTTAAGGAACCGATCGATGGCATAGATGCTAAGTAGGATGAGGTAAAGCTCTTACCAATGTCCCTACAGTGTTCAGCAGCAGCTTTGACAGGTGCCTTCATCTCTGGCGGGAACATCATGTCCACTTGTTTCAATACAGCTTCATAGTTCAGCTTGTTATTTTTTACCTAAAACAAGTTGACGATGTAACATTTCTCATATTCAGAATAACAAGTTTGCTTTTTATCCGTATAATTATTGCTAGATCATCTATGCAGCTGATTGTGGTAACTCCAAACATATACGTAAATCGTTTTGTAGGATTTGGGACATTATACACGAAAAAGATGGAGACTCTCATTTATTAAAATTTTTTTTTTTTTTAGAAATAAGCGCATTTTCTCTCACAAGCATTGGCGTCGGTGGTGGTGTGTACGTGTCTTACTTCTGCTTGAAAAAGTGGGAGGGAGCTCGGTGCATTAACTAACCGCATAGTGCTTCTGGGATTTTTAGCGGAATTTAGCAAAGTAATTGTCACATGTTTAATCAAACTTAATTGTTAACGCATTAGACTATAGTTTTGGTAACTCTTTGTTAAGATCTGTCGGTGGTTTTTTTTAATGCATTTCCGCCAATTGACAGCTATACGACAAAACGGGATTGAGTTGAGAGCCACGTCAATAGAGCGCTCTTGCCTTTAATGCCTCGAGCACACACAAAGGTCGTGGGGAGAGAGTGTGGCAAAGACGCCTCGTCTTTTCAATTCACTTTCACAAAATTAACTGAAGGGACAGAAGGAAACCTACCGCAGAAAGGACAGGTCGAAGGCGCGAATTCTATGCAAGGCGTCGTGTCTTTTCCGCGTCTTTGTCCTACTCCTTTTACCTGCTCCACACGCCTGTACGCCCTTTTAAGCTTAACAGCACTCACAAAAGCGTTTTCAGAGGTTAATTATGCAGCTTATATATACTGTAGCAGCATATAGGGCGCAGGCTACTTTCAGAGACTGAGTATGTGCCCACCGCGGTTTGACATTTTCAAGTGCTGAAGTATATGAATATCTCAGACAGTCAGGTATCGACACGATGTTTTCCTTCACGGGTAGCGAGTGGTATTGCTACTATAGCTTCACAAAAACCAAAACATTGGTAGGTATATGTTGTACGGGATTCGAACCCTCAACTTCCCAGGGACCTTTAGAGGTTTATTAAAAAAATACCAGTGCAATAAAAATCTTTTCACTAGGATGGCGTGGTTCACACCTCGTTTGACATTGATGAGAAAGTAAGATAGGCACACTTACCAATTGCGTCATAGTGTACACGCAAGCGATGTAACACATTACGTTGCGGTCCTCAATAAACTTTCCTTTCTCAATTTCACCGACTAGTTCTGAAAAAAAAACGAAATAAAAAAAAACTAACAACCCGTTTGCCGGACATTAACTAGTAACTAGGCGGGAACATTTCAACAGGACGTTATACTTAATACAACTTTGGATGACCATGATTTAAAACATAATCTCACCTTCAGTGACGTCATTTTTCGGCATACAAGACTTCTTCATTAGTTTCCCGGAGTTTTTCAGCTGCTGACGCGTCATCTAAATCGCAGAAAAAGTTCAGTAATGATTTTTAACTCCTGACATGTCCCATAAGACAAATCGATTTTTTTCACCAACGGAAAAAATCACATCTTTTATCATTCTTCTTATCGTAAATGGGAAATAGGAATACGACAGTGCTCAAGAATTGTGCTAGTAATTTAAAGAATCTACAGTCTGGTACGTAGGGTCAAAACTAAGATTTTAATAGATAAATTATTTGGTTTTGAATTATTGTTGCCAAGCGCCTGAAGGGACACAAACGTATAGGCTACATAAAAAAATATAAGAATTTTAAGTCACCTCAGATTCGTAATACGTTCATAAGGAGTCAAAGTAATTTATTAAAGTACATAATTTTCGGGATTTATACCACATAATACCTACCTAAACAAATTAGCACTCACCGCATTAATGGTTATAACCATCAACGAGCACACTACAAAAACCGAGAACCAACGTGATATAAAACTCGTCATTGTAGAATGTCGCCTTTCGGAAGAAACGTTTGCAGCAAAAGAGTAATAACCATACATGCAAAAAGTATTTATAGGGTGTCCAATAGACGCATAAACGTTTAACTAATGTAGACATCTGATTGATTGATAATACGCCAAGTGGCTGAATAAATTATGTAGGAGAGTGTTTACATACATACAAAACATGTCACATAACCATCTCATTATTGAGATAATGAGACGGTTATATGACAGAGTATTTAACTTCAAGGAGCAGAGTCGTTGCTGAGATTGTCCGTTCTATGATAGGAAATTATCAAGGCAACATTGGATTTACTAAGCCGTTACTTCTCTAGATACAGCAATCCCATTTCCATGGAAAATATTCTTACTTTGGAAACCGTGACCAGGGTCATTGTTTTCTTACTGCATTATAGTACAGTAATAGTTTCATGGTGGCGCCCCTTGACATGTTTTTGCTCCTATTGACGCCCAGACAGCAGACTAAGCGTAGAATTAAACCTGCAGTGAAATTAAATCAACTTGTTTTTGATATCGGTAAAAGGATAGCGCAGCTTAAGTGGTAGTAAGCTGGACACGTATGTCGTCGGAAGGATGGGAGCCGTCCTATTATGGAAACCATACACAGGGGTTCTAATGTAGGTGGACCAGCGTAACTTCATCGAAATAAGGGTCAATATCCTACCTGAACAACTAATTCACTTCACCGCCGTAGCGCTGGGGTAGATTAAATCCACCTTAAATTACTGGATACGAATGCGATCGATGTGGATCGAACTCACGTGCGAACGACGCTAGTGACTAGCAGGGCAGCTGCATGATGGTCTGATGATATCAGGATCGACTTGGACTATAATAAATGCAGACAGATCTCAATGCTTCCACTAATGAAGTTTGATTTCATTTTAATTTAAGTTAAGCTGTACCTATCATAGATAATAACCTGGCATAATGTGTGCTAGTATCTGTGTAATAATTCTTCGACTTGGTTAACTCACCCATAAAAAATACTTCACTTTTACTTTCCTATATTGAAAATATTTTTGGTTGCCTATTAATTACTCGGGCTATAAATAATTTAAATTAAGACTCAAATGACCTGCACTTGTTACAAAGTAGAGACGATGGCGTGAACAAGAGTAAGGAAATCTGACAGAAGTGGCTAATTATCGCGTTAGCCCCATGATTAAATTAATTTTATAGTTCACAATGCTGAGAATAGAGTGACCATGATTCCTGACACTTTTTATACCCGCCATGCCTGTTGACTACATGTATTCGTAGGTATATATAAGTAGTCCTTAAAAGGGTGGCCTGTGGACCGCTGATGGTCCCTGATAGCACCCGCAATAGTTCGCAAAGTAATTCTAAATAAGAAATAAATTACACACTGAAATATTACCAGCAATTTTCGCTAATAAATATAATATTTCCTCTAAGTTTGGAATGCTCCGGCGTGTGTGCATCAACGACTACTGAACGTTGTTGAAGCAGAAATATTCGGTAGCAAGTGACAGTCCCTGGCCTCTGGGATACAAGCGTGAGGTTATGATGTTTATGTTTGGTTTGGAACAACGCTATGAAAGGCCTCCTCCAACCAATTCCATGTATCCCTGTCCATAGCCTTTTTCTTCCACCCCCTTGCCATAGAAATAATTACGAAACGCAAAAACATGAAATTTGATTTACAATATAATATGAACATATTTTGAATTGCACTACTATGGTATTTGGTTAGTTGATAGTGCCCTGTTTTAAAGAATATTCTAAGCTGATCGAATCCAAAGCCATGTAGCTTTGTATTCTCGTTTGTTAGCTAAGTGTATTTTGTTTCTTTATTAAGGGTCGAAGATGTTATCAACGATTTCTTCAAAGTATGGTGACATGAGTAATCATGATTAGGTGTTAAATGTTGCAACTCGCAATGGGGTATTAGTGGAATAATCAATTATCACACCCGACATAAAAGTCAAACCACAGAGTTCAAGGGTTCCACAATGTTTCGCAAAAACCTTGGCTGCGCACTGCGTAAATCCTAAACGTATTATGTGTTAGAAAATATGGCTGTTCTTGTATTGATTGCCAAATTTTTGCTCTTCGTGGTGCTATCTGACGCGGTAAAGCTGTTAAATGACATTTTTGTCTGTAGCATCACGTTGAATGTTGCATATAATTTCACTATCGCTACAATTCATAAAACTAACTGCGAAACTTCAATCAAGGAATTCACATTGTGTTACTTGAATAATAATTTTTGATAAAATTAATATTAATAAAAGACAATTCGAGAAACCTAATTTGATGTAAAAAAATACGAAGTCAACGCCATTTTGATGATTTCGGAAAATTTACAATTTCTAATTTGTTGTTACTGGAATGATATTATCCAAGAGCTCGTACAAAACAATGATTATGTAGTAAGATCTAATGTTTTTCATGTTTTATATAGTAAATTATTTTTCGTTCGAATTTGCGCAAATAATAAAAAGGAAGTGAAAATTCTTAAACCGTGAATTCTGATTTTTTTTACCTTATAGTGTGAAATTCTTAAACCGTGAATTCCGGAATTTTTCACCTCATAGTGTGATCTTACTTCTTTTTCAGATGACTATGAAGCAAATAAAGCAAACGGGTAAAATGATGAGGAAAACTTGTCAGCCTAAAGCTAACGCTGAAGATGGTAAGACAATTATAAACCTAACGAATAGAAACTTTGGAAACACCCAATAATTGTGTGATAGTTAGACATAGATATTAAATTATGTAACGCGCATGTAGCCCTCGTCATGAACTACAAACTGGCAAATGCAGCGGAGGACGACTACTGGCTTTTCAACGATCGTAGGCAGATTATTGGCTGTGAATGAATGAGGATGGCAGAGGACGCAAAAGGGGGTAGAGTGGAAGTGCTAGTCAAAGTATGCTGTGGGAAGCCTATGATCAGTAGTGGGCGAATACAGGCGGATGATTGAATGATTGATATAGCTACCAAAAATCAAGAACCTATAGCAATAATTAACTTGAATAATAGAACCTAAGGTACTTTGAAGGCACGTGACAACTTCCACATCAAGGAGAATATAATTATAACATAACATAATATTAACATAACATTTACATACAAGCACATACTCGTACATTGCTGGCCCCATACTAGGATACCCTGTGTCATGGTAACCAGAAACAACAACATCACAAACATGTAAACATCCAAGAACTGGGCTTTTTTGTCCCCAGCCGGGATTCGAACCCGGTAGGCAGACGCGCTACCGCTGCGCCACAGAGGTCGTCGTCCAACTGTCTGTCTAAGATGGACAATCTCTACTAGCCCAATTGAGTAGTGGTAGCAGAGCGGTAGAACTCCGGCTTCTTAATCGGGAGTTAGGGGGTCCGAATCCCGGCATATACCCTTGATTTTATTTTCTAAGTTATGTAGGTACATTCATGAGGTTATAGTAGTAACACCACTCGCTAAGGTGAAGGAAAACATTATGAGGAAAAACTAGTATCTGAAATGTTAACATACCTCAGCGCTAGTTACGTACAATGGCCCAACTGAAAGGAAAGTAAGGAAATCTCAGGTCTAACTTGTAGTCAAATTATTTGCGAGCTATAGAGGATCACATTCCTGTAAGTTAGGAACAGAAATATGTAATATGGCCTGGAGCAGAGAGCGATTCAAGAAGCTGCTCGAAATCAAATAATATCTTGATCGTGTTCTCAAGACTGATCTCAGCAAAAAGGGAAAATCGTATATTTTTATTTCACAGAAAAGATCGACCCTATAAAAGACGGCATTTTCATTGAGGAAAAGGAGGTCATGTGCTACATTGCTTGCATCATGAAAGCGGCTAATGCGGTATGTTTGACTTTTATGCTTTCTGTTGTGATTGTCCTTACGTTAAAAGCATACAGTAGAATTCAGGTTGGCAGTATGCATACTTCATTTGGTTTAGAGCATATACCTAAACTAAGAAAGTTATACATACAAGAAGCAATGAAAAACATAACATAAGTACATAACCTTACGCCCTGGTATGTAGGCAGATACCAGAGACTGTCACTTGCCACGATCCTGACAGATCACATTCGCTTCATCAACGTTCATAAACAAAGAAAACATATTTCAAATACAACGTTAATTTCAGTTAGGTATAAAAAATAGAAGTAGGTAGGTAAAGTGAAAAAAAGTTTATATTTTTCTTGGTCTGATGCATATATTTAATCGCATTTTCCATAAAAAAAAATTTTTTTCTTCTTTTCACGAAAATAATAATAGTTAATTAAAGATTTCATTAAACTAACCCCCTATTTCTCGTACGCTAACTAGATCTGCCCCTAATATCAAATCCTGAACGATTCCTTTCATCTCACTCTCAACTTCCATACAAATCGCTCTCGCAAACGTCAGGATTCCGACACGATTTTGTATGCAGATGTTTCTTTTGTGTGCACTCTGGCCAACTAAGAACTGATAACAGCCTTAGTCTAATGCGCTTTGGGGTGCTAACAACGAATATGATGTTAGCACCCCAATGGAATAAAAATCATAACTTGTTTTATAATACTTTTTTTTTCGAAAAGTGAACATTAGAAATCTTAAAAACTGTGACAACTGTGTTTAGAACCTACAGTATACATGCTAGGACTTTAATAGATTAAAACGGCTGTTTTTGCAAATCTTGGATGTAGGTTGTATATTTATAAAGATTTATGATGTTATATTTTTCCAAAGTTTCGTTAATTTTTAATAAAAGCAGACATTTTTTCCATTGTTTGCGCTAGTTAGCATCTTTGCTTTGTAAGTTAAACAGCAGTCTTATTAATTTACGAGAAATTGTGGGTGACTCCGGTTTACTGTAAATGTACAATGGTTGTACAGTGGTTGCCACTAACTAACTCGAGTCCGCTTAATTCAATTTACTAACAAACAAAATGGTTCATCCTGAACTGCGAAATTTACACTGTCTGAGCAAACACCTATAACGAACTCAGAATCAGTTTCGGTGACAAAACGTGACCAGGATTTGACAATGATTGTATTGGACTCTGGCGAATGTTGACCTTTAAAACGCACCGATAGCGTCATCTGTGTTTGTGTCGTATTTTGGAACCTTGTCGCTGGCCGGCTTTGCCGCCGCGTTCTTTGCCGTCATCCCCTGTTTCTAATCGGAAGAGCTCGCATGCCGATACCATCGAGTAGGTGAGACCCTTCAACTCTGAAGTTTAATTGTAGAAGTACTAGCAAAAGAACCCGCTCCTCCGCTGATATTTTCGATAATCTGTTTTGTTTTAAAAACCTATTTAGAGGCTAAAAATTCCACCCATGCCGGGATTCGAACCCGCAACCTCTGGCTGTCCGTGCCAGCGCTCTTTCCAACTGAGCTAATGGGCGACTCACCGGCATCAGTGAAATTTCGAACCTCTTTACACTATTCTCTGTATTACGTACAGGCAGCGATTAGCACGGGTTGGTGCATTAAAAATAAAAATAGTGTTTTGTTTTAGTCAAATTGGTAGCCATATTTTTTCGCCTCGACTTTTCACAAATATTTTTTCCGCATTCGAAGGCTGTTTACACGCCGGCAGTGCTGTATAGCACGCTACACCAATATTTTGGTAACTCACACTGGACCGCATTTTATAAAACTCAAATTAAATTAGTTTATGCCACACCTGGCAATAAAGTGGCTTTTTCCGCACGCTGCGCGTACGGAAAAAGCCGCTTTCTGGCCAAGTGCAGACATAAATTAGTTTACCTAAGTTTACCTACTGTTCTCTAAGATACAGGTTACCCTAGTTTAGGGGTCAGGACTTTCTCTGTTCTGTGGTCAGGACACTACTTAGCCTTGTAAATAGAATAGGTTTAATATATAACTTATATAATTAAAGCTAAAGCGCTTCACCAACTAACTGCTTTGCAGTTTATTTAAACTTAAAAAAACTGTGTTCGAATATTGTTGTTCTATATTTAATTAATGTATTATTTAATGAATTGCTTGCTCACTGACTTAATGTATTACGACAATTCTATGTTTTTATTGCTTAGTAGATAAATCTTCATACTTGTCAATTGCTGCGGTTAATTGGCTAATGCAATGTACAGTCGACAGCCCGTCATCCTTTACATCCACGCACTCTACTCCGGTGCATTACAAGCTCTTGGCAACTAACTAAAATGTAATGACTGACGTCGACTGTACATCGAGTTGAAATAGTAAGATGAGGGTCTTTGATATCTCTGTAGTAGGCTAGATGTGTTGGCGTGCAGACTCGGAATTGCTACAAATTATAGTCAACAAAATTGTATGCTATCGTTAAATAAAATACACTACTTATTGGGCGCAATAGATAGAACTAATCTTACAAAATTGATTGTGAAACCTAGAATCTTAAAGAAAAAGTCGACATCTTGAAATAAAAAAACGGACAAGTGCGAGTCAGACTTGCCCACAGAGGGTTCCGCATAAGTTTGTAGCTTACATATTACGAATAAGTAGTTCAGGAATCGAGTCTCTCAATTATTTTAATGATTTAATTACAAATGTATAGTTTTAAGACGATTCCCTGTATTTGTAGTGTAAGATGGCTTGCCGAATTTGATAGCACTAGGTACGTTCTAGGTCAACGGAAAGTATCCTATAAATTGTGATTTCCTTGAGCATCGAAATGTAAGTTTTTTGCGGCGTAAGCGGCCGTATCTTTCTTAGAAATTCGGTTTTTCACTACTTTAAGGTACTGTTTTAATTTCTAATCGATACCTCTTACGCGTCCGTCCCCGAGATAAAGAGTCTTGAAACACAGACAGACAAACGGACAGACGGACGGAATATAAGGTTACATTATTTCCTTTTGAGATACGGAACCCTAAAAGTATAAAAATACTGTGTAACGAGTCAAAAGACCTATTTGTATTTGAATGAAGTAACTCACTGAAAAAGTAGTTTAAAATAAGGTCTCAGGAGAAAAAGCTTATATCAAAGATAAATTGCAATGTCAACATCTCATGTTCTCCTAAGCAAGTGTACAGTCGACGGCACATCATCCTATCATCCATGCACTCTGCTCCGTCGTATTACGAGCGACTTTGCAACTAAAATGTATAGGTGATGTGCTGTCGACTGTACTCTAATCAGTTACGTTAAAAGTTACGTCAACTACTTTGCTACAACAATGTACAGATGTACAATTTACCCAGGATAGTCATTTCAGTTCATACATACATACATAGGCACACGCTTGTATCCCAGAGGGGTAGGCAGAGACCAGGGACTGCCACTTGCCACGATCCCGACAGATCTTCGCTTCATCAACCTTCATAAGTCGTTGCATGCACGCACGCCGGTGCGGGTACATTTTATCTTCCCCTTTGCAGCCCCCAATAATACATCCCCTATTTGGTCGATGTATGTCTGCCTGGGACGTCCCTTACCAGCCCTTCCACTCACAATCGCACTATATATTTGTTTCGTCAATCTTTCTTCCTTCATACTTTCCACGTGTCCAAACGAACGCAACATTCCTTTCTCAATTCTAGTCACTACATCTTCTATTAATTCTAGGTCAAAAACAATAGATTGAACTACGAGGCCGCTATAAAGCAAGTTGACCTGCTGTTGCCTGAAGAACTGAAGGAGCCTACGAAAGCGGCTATCACTGCGTGCCGTAAAGTTGGTAAATAATAATAAAAAGTTCCACAAAACTTACATGACTACCTAAATACTTACATAGGTTTTCAATAGAATGATACAAGCAAGACAATTGTTGTTATATGCCTCAATCTACAAAGCAATAGCTGTACAATGTCATTCCAGGGTATAACCCGCGCAAATTATATAGGCAACTCCCCTGGGGGGCGAGCCTCTAAAATGCATACCTAGTTGTTCAATAGAGTCATACTAGTCCAGTAATGGTCGATTCATTCACACTATCTGAGTGCTTAGTGCGAGTTTGACAGATCCAATCGAATAACTTTACTACCGCGTTAATCGGGCATTGAGTAGTGAGTATGAGTAAGTTAACCGTTCGAACTGGCAAAACGCTGTCACAGTACAACTCGCACACGCGTTTATTCGTGTTTTGGCTGGTAAACGTGTTCACTTCTCAACGTAAACCATTACAACTCGCACTCAGCAATTTTAATTTCCATACTTGTCACTAGGTGGCGCTTCCTCGATGCCATAGAAATATGAGTTTACGTTAACGCGATCGAGTAGTTAAAAAACTCGCACTAAGCACTGGGTAGTCTTGTAACCAATCGCATTGCAATGGTGTAGCCCGTGATACTGAACTCGGCACCTCGCGCGATTCTATCTTCTTCGCGAGAGATGCCTATTTAATTTGCAAGATGGCGCTAACATATCGCTCGATATCGGGCTCGAATCTCGATACATATTAGTGACCGCGCAGCAGGTACTGACCGTGACTGTTGACCGTCACGCACATTTGACATAATGTGTGTTCTCATTATTTCAGCCGATCAATACAAGGACGACATCTGCGTAGCATCATTCCATACGACGAAGTGCATCTACAATCAAAATCCTGCAATATTTTTCTTTCCATAATACAACGTGAAATATTATGCTACTTGCTTGTTTCATTAGCTGTGCTCCAGCCACCTAAATCAACTAAATAATAAGAAATATGCATCTGATTGCGATACTCTTCTGTTTTACTCGTGTGCGACGGAGCCACTCGACCACAAAATGTGCATTCCGTCGTGGGTAATAGCCAGTCGTGTATATAAGTACAGTTCACTACGATGAGCCAGTGACAGTTGGCTGACAGTGACTGACGGTGGCTTACATACTTATATAGGGTGTAATATTTAAAAAAAAATGTAAATTGCTGTGTGGTGCCGGCCTAGAGAATAGCACCAACCCAAATTCTTCCTGCGGGTGTCGTAAAAGGCGACTAAGGGTGGGTGGGCAGCAGCGCCCCCTGCAGTACAATTACACCAAACTGCGATCTCCAACCCGCATGCCCAGCGTGGGGATTATGGGCATTACCCCCCAATGATGGCACAACCTTGCGCTATGGCGCTCATTAGGGGAGGGCTATGTCCAGCAGTGGACTAATATAGCCTGAAGAAGAAGATTTAAAAAAAACCTCTGGCTCTTGCCGCTATGTAATCGGATGATTTATACAGAGTCTAGTGGCACCTTCACTTACTCTAGATGGGTGAAGGGACCACTCGACATTGCAGTGTCTAGGACATTGTTTTTTGGATATCGTAAGCTTGCCCACCACCTATACCATCCACATAACTTTGTCGGCCTAACCCACAGGAAACACAATTTAATACACGGAACCAACCCCTCCGCAGGTTTCGTCACGATGTTTTTCTTCACAGTCGGCGTGTAGTATTGTTGCAACAAATTCGCAGATGTACGTGCCTTTGAATTTTTTTAAAATAAACAAAGACATAGGCACATGTCCGCACTGGGAATCAAACCTGGGAAGCCCAGTGGGTGGAACAATGGACTCGGAAGCGAGAAAGTGTAACAAAATCTCAATATAGTTACATGCGAAACTGGAAATTTCTATTCGTTATCACTAATAACGACTATTACTAATTAACTTAATACTATTTACATACGGATATATGTGTTTACAAAACAGGTTGTATTGTAAGTAATAAATATGGCTGATGAATAGATAATGGTGTATTTTTTGCGATTTTTATGTTTTCCCTGTAATTTACTTTTTTCCTCTATGCTATATGTACGCAGTGAGCGGCGTAGTTCTCGCGGGAGAAAGGATGGAGATGTACGATACTTTTTCATTTCTTATATTTGGGATGTAGTGTTGTTTTGATCTAATTATTGGACGCAAAATGCTGCTCTCCTCCGTAGAGAGGGAAAAACTCATTCAAATTACTTCCCACCTAAGGGCCGGAATGAACTTTAAAAATAGAACTACTGTCTGTCGGCTGTGAAGAGTTTTATGTAAAAAAAACTAATTAAAAAAAATGCTGCGGCCATGTGAGTTTCTAAAGAGCTAGTGTGAACTTAGCGCAAAGTACTTTGAGCGGCATTAGCACAGAACATAAATTTTTTTATGTGCTGTGGGCATTAGTATAAGCCGCAACAAGCAACAAGCCGCGGTGAGTTCCAAAATTAAAAAGTCGACATAAATTGGCGGGATACTAATCTGTTATATGTATCAGTGACGGAATTAAAAGAAATAGATAATTCCGTGATAATAACCTTTTAAGCTAAGATTTGAATATTAAAAATTAGTTTTCGTTGTCCTCATATTCGAAATGAAAAGTAGAGTGTTTAACACGGTTAAAAGAATTCCTACTCGGAACATAGCCGCCCTCGCTGCGCTCGGGAATAATGTACTCTATGCGCTCGGGCATCTATACCTCGGGGATTGATTCTTTCGACCCTCGGTTAACAATCTACTATTCCGTCTTGTTTAACTGATGTTTGTTTCTATTTGTGAAGAATATTCATATACGTTTAGTCTCAGTTTAGTATAATGCTGTAAGAATTTGTACTACACAAATAAAAAATATTTATATCGAGTTAAATTTTCAGCTGTACCAAAATAAGGCTCCATGTAAAATATTGCAATAAGCAATAAGGCCGTCAATTGTATCTTGTCTTTTGTAGCTGCTGTTTGTGTCTATTTTTGCAGTATACATTAAGTAATATTCTAATCTTGTCTTACCCCTACGTGGGAAATTTGTTCTACACTGTATATCATAACCTGATATCTTTAGCATAATTAGCGCGCCAAGCGGCCAAGCATGATATTAGATTTTACGGGAAACAATGAAAATCACCCTACAATAAGAGATAATTGCACGGAGCAAGAGGAAGTGGTCATTTCTTACGACTCAAACCTACATTTTAACACTACCACTGTTACAAAGCGTTACGTTGCATTTTTTTTCCTCGCCAGTTATTTTGTACAGACCACAGAAAGTCTACCTTTACATTGTCACCCGTAACGTAACTGTTTAGAGTGCACGTGTTAAAAGCTGAACGTGCTGCCAACTTTATTTTTATCAGTACTTGCAAGTACTTTGGTACTTGAGACCCCATATAGGGTGACCTAGGGGGCTAGTCTACAAAATGCATAGTTGTTCAATAGAGTCATATTAGTCCGGTATCGATAGTCTAGTAACCAATCGCATTGCAATGTTATAACCCGTGCTACTTAACTCGGCGCCTCGCGCGATTCGATCTTCTTCCTATTTAATTTGCCCGGGTAATACCCCTGGAATAACATTGTACTCATATTGCCTCGTAGACTACCAAATTGAGGCAAAGAACAACCATAGCCGTGCTCATATCATTCCATTGAAAAACTATATAAGTGAAAACTATGGGCCTGACCATCGTCTTATTTTCCAGAAAACCTATCGGATTAAGTCCGTTACACACGTAGCTATATTAATATAAATTATAGCAAGGCATAATACGATATATTTTCTTTACAAATATTCAAGTCACCGCACACGCAGCTATAATGTATTATATTTTGATCACGTCAACTTATACCGTAATTTATATTATCGCATAGTAATATATATTATTGCAAATTATGGTATTTGGCCGACCCTCAATGAAATGAAGGCAAAAACATATTAAAGCATCGTCTTTGTGTGAAGTACCTTACTATAATATATATTAAAGGACGGCATTACAACAAATCACATCACACTAATATTAAAAGGCGAAAGTTTGTGAGTGTGTATGTTTGTTACTTCTTCAAGTCTAAACGGCTGGAGAGATTTTAATAAAATTTGGTATGGAGTGAGCTGACACCCTGGATTAAACACATAGGCTACGTTTTACTGCGGAAAACATCTCATCTCAAACAACATTCTCATGGGAAATTCGATAAGCCGCGGGCAACACCGCGGGGCACAGCTAGTAATAAATAAATGACGCACTGAAATAACACAAGAAATTTCCGCTAATAAATATATATTTCTCTAAGTTTGGAATGGAATAGTGACAGATCTGTTATGATAGTGGCAAGTGACAGTCTCTGGTCTCTGACTACAACTCTGGGATACAAGCGTGAGCTTAGTTTCCGTTTATGTTTAGTTCGGGATAATATTATACGTGTGGGGCACAGCTAGTATTGATATATGTATGTAACGGCAGCTACGTGTGTAACGGGCTTTAGTGAAATGTTCCTACATATTATGATATTAATTGCGTATAGATAAGAATACCAACAGTTATAGCGTAGTTAGTTGGTTGGTAATCATGCCGACGATCTGAGGGTGTTCGCCGGCAGTGGCTGGATGAGGATGGCCGCGGATGAAGTGGCGTGCCTTGGGGGAGGCCTATGCCCAGCAGTTGTCACAGGCTGATAGACTGATAACATGGTTAGATTAAGTTAGGGACTGCATAAGTTATGTAGTATTGTTTAATTTTAAAAACTAATGAGGTAGGTATACTAAAATATCATTCCACTGCTTGGCACTACCCTAATTCTCAGAATAATTTAGTATGAAGCCCGCCAATTGTAGAATTTTTACTGGTACAATTAAGAATTTAGCAATAACAATATTATTATTTTCTTGCTCAAGTTGCTCATACAATATAGACTAGAATTGTATGAGCGGGAGGCAAACAGTTGCCCAGTCCTTTTCTTTAATTAACAGTGTTATAATACTTCACGTAAGTGGTTAGTTAGTTGGACCCGAAATTTCCTCACAGCCTCATAGTTGGGCCATTGTACGTCGCACTTCCTTACGATGTTTTCCTTTACCGTCAGACATACATACATACATACATACATACATACATACATACATACATACATACATACATACATACATACATACATACATACATACATACATACATACATACATACATACATACATGCATGCATGCATGCATGCATGCATGCATGCATGTATGTATGTATGCATGCATACATACATGCATGCATACATACGTGCATGCATACATACATACATACATACATACATACATACATACATACATACATACATACATACATACATACATACATACATACATACATACATACATACATACATACATACATACATACATACATACATACATACATACATACATACATACATACATACATACATACATACATACATACATACATACATACATACATACATACATACATACATACATACATACATACATACATACATACATACATACATACATACATAACCTCACGCCTGTATCCCAAAGGGGTAGGCAGAGACCAGGGACTGCCACTTGCCACGATCCTGACAAATCACCTTCGCTTCATCAACGTTCATAAGTCGTTCACAAGTTTACAATAATTTGTTTTATAATACGTTTTTATCTAAAAGGGAACATAAGAAATCTTAACAACTCTGACAGCTATTTTTAGACCCTATAGTCTAGAACCTAGAATCAACAACCAAGGACTTTAATCACTTTCTGCCAGAAACGGCAATTCCAGTCTATTGATCCTAGGTTCTAGATTGTAGGTTCTAGATTGTAGGTTCTAGATTCTAGGTTCTAAAAATAGTTGTCACAGCTGTTAAGGTTTCTCATCTTCACTTTTATATGTTTTTTTCCACCGGTGGCGCTAGTTAGCACCCCGGAGCGCCTTAAGCAGGCGAGTGACAACAGGCATTGGTTTATTTGTTCTGAGGTCTCGTCGGGTCTTGTCTCTGGCGGCACATGCTGAGTACACACCTTTTATTGCCAACTGTAAGGCTGGGCGTAGGTAGAAGTAGGTAGTCGGGGCTGTAAGTAATGCAATTTGCTTAAGTCAGATGTCGCTGCCTGTACGTAATACAGAGAATATTGTAAAGAGGTTCGAAATTTCACTGATGCCGTGAGTCGCCCATTGGCTCAATAGGTAGAGCGCTGGTACGGATAGCCAGAGGTTGCGGGTTCGAATCCCGGCATGGGTGAAATTTTTAGCCTCTAAATAGGTTTTTAAATTTGTTCCTTAGCACGGGTTAGTGCATTAAAAATAAAAAAAATAGTGTAATCATGTGGGTACAGTGATATCGTTCTGATGTTAAACCTAACTGCAAAGTAGGTAGTCGGGGCTGTAAGTAATGCAATTTGCTTAAGTCAGATGTCGCTGCCTGTACGTAATACAGAGAATATTGTAAAGAGGTTCGAAATTTCACTGATGCCGTGAGTCGCCCATTGGCTCAATTGGTAGAGCGCTGGTACGGATAGCCAGAGGTTGCGGGTTCGAATCCCGGCATGGGTGAAATTTTTAGCCTCTAAATAGGTTTTTAAAAATGGGCTATCTGTAAAAAAAGGAAAAATATTTATTTTCAGTAAAAGTGTAGTACAGCTGTGAACAGGCCCTAATAGAGTCTAATACTCACATAGTTTTTCAATAGAATGGTATAAGCACGACAGTGGTTGTTATCTGTCTCAATTTGGAAGTACACAAAGCAATAGCAGAACAATGTCATTCCAGAGGTACAACACGCGCAAATTAAATAGGCATATATCTCGCGAAGAAGATCGAATCGCGCGAGGCACCGAGTTAAGTAGCACGGATTATACCATTGCAATGCGATTTATTACCAGACTACCGATAGTGTGAATGAAACGGCCATTACCAGTCTAATATGAATTAATGAATGAATGATTTATTTTGCCACAAACAAATATGCTTACATAACTATAAAATAGAGTGTTCGTGTGACAATGATACTATTTCAACATTTGCTGTTTCTATTCGAAACAGCGCTGATTTTCAAATAGCACCTCCATACCAAATGAAAAATAACGTGTCATGCAGGAAGGGCTTATTAAAAATGACCCTATTGAACAACCATGCATTTTAGAGCTTCGCTCCTCAGGAAGCATGCATATCTTTTGACGACCACTGTGGCGTAGCGGTAGCGCGTCTGCCTACCTTGCAAGAGGTCCCGGGTTCGAATCCCGGCTGGAAACAAAAAAAAGCCCAGGTCTTGGATGTTTACATGTTTGTGATGTCATTGTTTCTGGTTCCCACGATACAGGGTATCCTAGTGTGGGGGCATAAGCAATGTATGTGGTTGTATGTAAAATGTATTATGTAAAAGTTAAATTGTTAATGTTATATCTTGAAAACTTAAAATGTACATAAATAGGCGATTGTCATTGGCTCCCGCACTAGGTACCGGTACAACCGTACAACCTAACACTCGTAATAGTAACGTACGCTTACGTTACGTTACGAGCGACGCTGCTCTTAAATGTTCGCCGGTTAATAGTTGAGCAGACGTTTACTGTACCTAGTTACAGTAGGTACCCAGATCGTAGACAGAAGATTAAACTCCACATATTCATGGCAAAGTCACCCATAACGTAACTTAGTAAAGTGCACGCGTGTAAATATTGATGCGCCGCCGACTTTACATGTAACTAATAGGCGAAACCAACGAGTCGTGACTGCCAGACTTCCTGCTTGACTTTGATGCTATCTCTACAATTTTCAACCTAAATTGGTGCTAGATATTGTCCGTGCCAGACAAACTTTGAGTAACATGTATCAGAAGTAACATGTACAATATTTTAAGGGATTTCTCGGCTATTCATCGGAGCCTAAAGACGAGTCTCCAATCAGTGTTTCCAGCCTGTTATGAGGTACAGAGCTGTGAAATACGGTACTCACAGTAGGACTAGTCCACCGCTTCTACTAATCCCCATTGTTGATTCAACCCTTGGTATTTCCCCACTGCTGGGGCATGGGTCTCTTCCTGCATCGCAGGAAGGTTAGGCCATACTCTAACACGGGGCGAAGTACGGGTTGGTAGAGGATTGTAATACAGTGGCCGCCCTTACTGTCAGAAGCTATCAAGCCGCCCCCATAAGGCCTCTGATTCGCTACTACCGCTAAGTAGCGAATTGGTAGAACTCTTGCTTTTTATATACGTAGTCCGTAAGGTCTTGGGTACGGCATAAACCAATGATTATAAATTACGCCACGAAATGATGATTTTTGATAAAGTACACATACTATCATACAGTCTACCTACCTATGTATTGATTTAATGTGTTCGTAACGGGCGACCTTGGAAGAAAAATGTGAAGTTTGACCTGCTATCGACTGTACCGAAGAATACAAAATTACCTACTCATTTCTCAATTGCTTTTGTCCTCTTTAGAGTAGGAGACAAATGCAACAAAAAAAATGTTTTGGCCAATCCAACGAAGTTCGAATGGTACTGGTTAAAAAGACATTAGAATTGAGCAGTGGCGTACTTAGGGGGCATCGAGGGTGGGTCTTACCCACCTAGGGTCCGTTCTATTATTATTTATAATGTTATAAAAAATACACATTTCAATATAAAGATTTGTCCCTTAAAAAATATTTTAAATCTTAAAAAATAAACCCTAGCCGTTTACATAGTCCATGACAATATACACACGCACACATACATACACACACACACACACACACACCCTCACACACAAACACACACATAAATAAACACTACATTGCTGATTCTCATAAGAGTGCCATTCACGTACATAGGTACTTTTTTATATATAAATTATTTTTTAATAAAAAAATGTTTAGTAACTTCCTTTTATTTAAGAAGAAAACTTTTTTTTTTATCTCATATTTTAACAGATGTTTTGTTTCGTTTTTAATCGATCTTCTATTAGTGGTTAGTTACCTAATTGATACAGCCCTCTTTACATTACTCCCGTACAACATCTCAGGGAGAAGGCAGTGGCTGAAAACCAGCGTTGTCCGGGGCTGACCCGGGTCAGCACCAGGTGAGAAACTACCTTTTGCCTTATTTTATAATATTTTATAATATATTTTAAGTCTTACTTTGTTTAAGTTGTTTTTGATGATGCAATAAAATTCTTTTTATTCTATTTTTATTCTTATTCTTAACCGTTTCCTGCTACGTTAAACCATTTTCAGTTTGTTTCGAAGCTAGCTTCTGCGGTTATTACAATATTAGGTAGGTACATTTATGGCACGATACATCGCTATGTAGCATACTAGGTACACTTGCCTGCAGTATGGACACAGTATTGTCGATATATTGCCCAATCATAGAAAAATAAAACACCACTACACTAGGGAATATCATCACACGATGGGTATCGTTTTGAGTACCTTAGATTAAACCATCTTGTATTTACTACAATTCAAGGTTTACTATGACAATCGAATTGTCATAGTAAACTATGAATCGAAGTTTTGCATCGCCAAGTTGATGGCGTTGGTGGCGCAGCGGTTTGGCACGCTGACTGTAAAACCGAAGGTCTCGGGTTCGATGCCCGGCCGGGTCTAACTAGGAAAAGAACTTTTCTACTTTGTCTCGGGTCTTGGATGTTACCTGTATTTATTATATTAAATCTATCGTCGAGTTAGCACCTATAACACAAAAGCGCTGGCACGGATAGCCAGAGGTCGCGGGTTCGAATCCCGGCATGGGTAGAATTTTTAGCCTCTAAATAGGTTTTTAAAATTGTCCTTAGCACGGGTTAGTGTATTAAAAATAAAAATAGTATAACACAAGTCATGTGGGTACAGCGATATCATTCCGATGTAAAAACCTAACTGCAAAGTAGGTACTCGGGGCTGTAAGTGATGCAATTTACTTCAGCCAGATGTCGCTGCCTGTACGTAATACAGAGAATAGTGTAAAGAGGTTCGAAATTTCACTGATGCCGGTGAGTCGCCCATTAGCTCAGTTGGAAAGAGCGCTGGCACGGATAGCCAGAGGTCGCGGATTCGAATCCCGGCATGGGTGGAATTTTTAGCCTCTAAATAGGTTATTAAAATTGTCCTTAGAACGGGTTAGTGCATTAAAAATAAAAATAGTATAACACAAGTCATTTAATTGTACTTAGTATAGGGCTTACGAGATCTGTGTAATATGTCCATGAATATTTATATATTTGTTTATTTATTTGTCGTGATATTACAGATTTTAAGTTTTCGTTCTTGGGGTAATACAATCGTTAGGTGCCGCGGGCTACTCATATTAGCTACGCCCCTGCCCACTAGCCACTGAAATGTACAGTCGACAATAGATCAACTCTTTCATTTTGGCTGCAAAAAGCCAATAACGAAACTGGTCGCTGAGTGAATACACGTATGAAAAGCTCGACGTTCTGTCGACTGTACATCGCAAGTCATAATATTTTGCTCGCCGCCACAATCTCAGCACAGTCATTAGCAGTATCTGCATCAAATATCAGATAAATGCCAAAAACGCTAATATCCTATTCGCAATGGATTTTGTATAAAAACGATTGTTTCCACAAATCGGTACCGAGTTAAATTTAATCCATTACATCGCTACAAGTCTTCAGGATGGCACATTTTTATCAGATGGTATTATGGTCCTGCCTCATCGGTGCAGTCTATGTAAGTACCTCTTACTACCATTAATTACGTCGCACAGTCTATAGCACAGTAAACATTTGCAGGCTTGTAACTACATATCCCAGTATTGCCCGGTTACACACCGGCAGCGACATCTGGCTTAAGCAAATTGCATCACTTACAGCCCCGACCACCTACTCAAGTGGTAGAGCGCTGGCACGGATAGCCAGAGGTTGCGGGTTCGAATCCTGGCATGGGTGAAATTTTTAGCCTCTAAATAGGTTTTTAAAAATTTGTCCTTAGCACGGGTTAGTGCATTAAAAAATAAAAAATAGTATAATCATGTGGGTACAGTGATATCATTCCGATGTAAAACCTAACTGCTAAGTAGGTGGTCGGGGCTGTAAGTGATGCAATTTGCTTAAGCCAGATGTCGCTGCCTGTACGTAATACAGAGAATAGTGTAAAGAGGTTCGAAATTTCACTGATGCCGGTGAGTCGCCCATTGGCTCAATTGGTAGAGCGCTGGCACGGATAGCCAGAGGTTGCGGGTTCGAATCATGGGTGAAATTTTTAGCCTCTAAATAGGTTTTTTTAAAAATTTGTCCTTAGCACGGGTTAGTGCATTAAAAATAAAAAATAGTAAGTATAATATAATGTATGTCCGAAAAAATATAACTATGTTTAAATTAAATAGGGACGTTCATAACGTAAACACAAGGAATAGAAACAAGGTTGCTTGTACTAAATCCCGATTAGCCAAGGTAGGCACATCATTTGAAGGTTACTGCGTTCGTTTTTACAACAAAATTCCAGAACATGTTCTATCCTTGTCTGAAAATAAATTTAAAACTTTCATTAAAAATTCGCTATGTAAAAAGGCATATTATAGAGTAGACGACTATATAAACGATCCTAGTCCGTGGTAGTAAACCAATTCCACCGCGATTTTATTGTAAAGTATAATATATTTTATCATACAAGTGTGTACAGACGACGTGATTGCACATTAATAACTATATGATACATTATATAAGTGACAAAAACTTAACTGCAAGTTTGCTAAAGGTCATTCGAATGGTAGCGTGGTGTTCGGGTCATCTATCTCCCTCCAAAATGGTTGAGACTGGTGATGGCTGAGCACTGCGTTATGCTCGTGAACGAGTGCTGTTCGTGTGTCTGGCCGCAGCACTTATGTTTTCCCCTATTATTGTGAGACATTTGACTAATGCTTTGGCATTTAGGGTTGTTAATTGCAATCATGAAGGTTTTAAGAAGATTTGAGAAAAGATTGTCAGAGTGTCAGTGTGGAGTTTTTTTTTCCGCTGCCTTTTTCTCCACTACAATACGGCCCGAAGGCGGCGGCTTACATTTTACATTGTACATTGACATTCAGCAAACAGAATGTAAATTCTTTACGTTGAAATAAAATTATTTGAAATTGAATTTGAATCTGGGCATGCGGCTTGGGGATCGCAGTTCGGTGGAATTGTACTGCAGGGGGCGCTGCTGCCCACCCCCCGGTTTGTGTCCCTCAGTCGCCTTTTACGACATCCGCGGGGAGTATTTGGGTTGGTGCTATTCTCTAGGCCGACACCACACAGCAAGTATTTACCTACCTAATGAAATTCTTAAGTCAGAAACCGGTCCATTAAGTTCTAAAAATAGTTGTCACAGTTGTTAAGCTTTCTCATGTTCACTTATTAAAAAAAACGTAATATAAAACAAGTTATGATTTTTATGCCACACCTGGCAATAAAGTGGCTTTTTCCGCACGCTGCGCGTACGGAAAAAGCCGCTTTCTGGCCAAGTGTAGACATAAAAAGATGTACACAACACGGGAGGTTATAAGAAAGCTCTAGATCGCATATTTACGTCCCTCGCTTGCAGCTCGGGCCGCAAACTTCTGCGATCTCGGCCTTTCTTTGTATTACCACCCTAGTTGTGTAATGTACTATTATTGCATTGGTGGCGCTAGTTAGTAAGTTACTATCGACGCAGTTTAAAACATGACTGTGTTAACCACATTGTGCAAAAATGCTTACTGTAACAACAAGGATTATTGGGAAGACAAAGATGTCTGGTATTAAACAGTAGAATAATGTTAACGGGTACTTAGAGAACGCTTGTATCAAGTGTTCATTCATGAGTGGTAATTTTCGTAGATGTAACCTTAAAAACCTATTTAGAGGATAAAAATCCACCCATACCGGGCCTCGAACCCGCGACCTCTGGCTAACCGTGCCAGCGCTCTCCCAAAATGGGCGACCACCGGCATCAGTGAAATTTCGAACCTCATTACAATACTCTCTGTATTACGTACAGGCAGCGACATCTGGCTCAAGTAATTTGCAACACTTGCAACCCCGATGATGAGATGTACCTAACCTTGTTTAATCGTTCGCAGAGCCGTAGCGAGGCTGAGATCAAAGCAGACTTCATGAAAATAGGCGTGAAGTGCAACAGCGAGTTTCCCGTCACCCCGGAAGAGATAAAGGCGCTACACGAACACAAGATACCGGAAACAGAGAACGCCAAGTGCCTGCTGGCATGCATCTACAGGAAGACAAACTGGGTATGACCGTTAGCGCCTAACGCCCTGCATAAATACATTAGAACATTTTCAAATTTGTATATTTTCCTATAATCCACTTTCTCTATTAAATTAATCACAATATATGAGAGTACACAGCAGAAAATAATTAAAGAGACAACACTTACAAAAAAACATGTACCTATAAAGTTTTTGAAAGACATACCTACCGTGTGTGTGTGTGAGTGTGTGTGTGTGTCTATCATTAGCAACATATTTAAGTTTGGGTGTGTGAAACTAGAGCTAAAAACAATATTCACGTGAACTCTATTCCCCACGAAGAACACACAATTTTAACGTGTGGATGATATTTTTTATACACGCAGTACAAATAAAGTCGATGGGACTAACAAAAATGTTTTAGACTTTACTATCTGTGCCAATTCGTTCGTGTGGAATACGTATAAAAGGACTTGGTCTCATATTTCATCCAAATATATTCAGCCATTACCTATGCGTGTCACGTGACAAACGTCTAAACATTCAGCTTTATTTTATATTTTACAAAATCATATATTCCTTTTGGAAACAATAAGAGTAGGTATGTCTAAAACTTCAAACTTACTACCATATTGCGTATGAGCTCCTCTTTGTTACAATTGGATTTATAGGTAACGAATTCTAAGCATTGTCATTGTTCTATTTATAGATGGATGACAAAGGCAACTTTGTTTTGGAGAACGCCCTCCGTACTTCGGAAGAGGAACACAAGGACGATGCAACCAAGTTGGAGAATTCCAAGAAACTATTCAACTTCTGCAAAAAAGGTTGGCTGTTTCAATTGCTATTCTTTCTAGCAAGAGCCGTTCAATTTAATTTCGCAGCAATCTACCTTCTGGACCGCATGAATTATAGTAGCAGTACCACTCGCTAACGTGAAGGAAAATATGGTGAGGAAACCTCAGTGTCTGAGGTGTTCAAACACCTCAGCGTGTGAAATTGCCAATTCACGTTGGGCACGCGTGGTAATTAAACCCGTACTCTCTCTCTCTCTCTCTGAGAGAAGCCCTGTGCCTCACGGTGGGACGTTTATAGGCTATATAAAAAGACATATACTTATGTTAGGAGTGGTCCTTAAGATTTTTCTATCGGGTTGTCGCTGGCACTGCATGTTCCGAACTTTCCCACTTTCCCCTGTCTAAGAGATCTTATAATTTAAGTTACAGATCAATTCCGTGCACATCTCTTAGTTTTTTTTTGCCTTATAAAGCGCAACCTCCGGACCTCACGGACCCGGCCGTGCTGCCAATGTGGGATTCAAAAGACACCACTTTGGGGCTGGTTTTGGTCCTAAGGACCCCTAAACTCACATCGGGAGCGCCACGCCCCCCCCCCCCCCCCCGAGGCCGACGAGGACCAACTCTTAGGTGGGGGTTTAGTAAATGGGAATGTCGGATATACTAGTGGCAATCCGTGGTGTCAATGTTCACATCCCTGTAATCCTATCAATCTGAGGGCAGACCAGCCCTCAGATTAATGTGGCGATTGGCGGTTGGGAAAGATCGGAATAAATTGTCTTTTAACGTACCCAAAGAGTATATAACCACTATAAACGTACCTATACATATGTGTTGTGTGTGAAAGCGGAATGTTTGCTCAGATCTGTCGAATCTATAGGATATGAAGCGTAGTATTTCGAGTGAACTTCGAATCACATACAAGTATCTATCCTTTCTTATTTTCTAACCATTTAAACTTGCCCTCGAATATAAAAAAATGCCAAACTGTCCAGCCGTTCCCGAGATAATAATTTGTATTGTAACCTACCAAACACCACGATGTATTTTCCAGTGAACGATGAAGCTGTGAGTGACGGAACCAAAGGATGCGAGCGAGCTACTCACCTAACCAAGTGCTTGATAGAAAACGCTACCAATTACGGATTACTCTTACCTGTAAATATTTAAGTACTAAATAGCCTAATGAGCCGTTTTGAGCTCAAGTTCACAAATAAATTAATAGATGGCGCTTACAGCCATGGCCATACAAGAACAGGTACATTATTATGTAAGTATCCACTGAGTTGAGTGATAGAGCTGTCTAAATGCTTCACTCGATAGAGTGGAATGCTACATAATGGAAGGGCACGGTCACGTCTGGCAGATTTTGCTTAGCGCAGATTAATTTTGACAGCCGTATTCCGGATCTTCTATGGCCACAACTGTAAGCGCCATCTATGAATTGCTTTGTGAATTTGAGCTGGAAACGGCTTATTGCTGCCCTTATGTCCTTGAAACTTACACGCATTGTTTTAATATTTATCGAACAAAATAAATAATCCAAGGTGTAGGTAATTCGGCACGACGTTATTGTTCACTAGTCCATGAAAGTACTTGGTACTATCAAGCAGGATATAGAGGTAGTCGACAGCACATTAACCTTAAGGTACACACGTGTACTTTATTCGGACATGTTAAGGACGACTTAGCAAAAAGTAAAGGTTTGGTTTGCTGACGACTGTCTCAGTTCATTGACGCAATTTTGTGCCCCGAATTAAATCATGAAAATAAAGTTTATACAGGGTAACCTCATAAATGCGCAATTCCTAATTCACGCCGATAAGAGTGCCATTTGCATCAACTTATAATCTACGAACTTTAAATTTGATTTGGTTTTTTTTTTTCATATTTTCGATTTGATTTAGTTTTATGTGATTTTACGGTTTTTCTGATTTTTGAAGGAACATTAATCTAGGTAATGCCTAAAATGATTTACCGGTGGCAGATTAGAGCGCGGAAAGCCTAAAATTATGTAGGGCTTAAAATATTTCGAAAAACATAAAAAGTTGTTGTACCTATACTATTTTTCAGGAATTGCGCATTTTACAGATCACCCTATAATACGTGATGTATGTATGAATAACTTTGGTAAACTTATATAGTATGCTATTCACGCAGACGAATTCTCCGTAGTATTTTTTCGGATGTTTTGTGCACTTCGTTTTATATTAAGAATAAAACTGTTTATTGAGCAATAAAAATATTTTTTATTAATAACCTTAAAACAAATATTGTTTAACCAAACGAGTACCTATATTATACACTCTCAAAAATACATATATTTTTTTGTGGTACAAGTTAAAAAATATCTTATTGATAGCACATGAAACTAACCATACATATAATGTCTAGCTAGATAATAAGGATGAAATGTATTTTCTATGTGGATATAATAAACTATTTGTATTTGTATGTTACTAAATTGAAAATAAGTAGATGCATTTCACTAGTTACTGAATCTACCAAAAACGTGTGACTAGTAAGCTAAATTATACACCTTTTAAACATAAACCGAATGGAACATTGGTTTATATAGCTGTAGGTACGGATAGACAGTGCATCAAACTTTACGCGTCTTTCCATTTAACCAGACAAGCGTAGACACGACTTTTGTGTAAGTTTAAGGAAGGCGGTAATGAAGTTTCGTATGCCAGCTAGAGAAGCATAAGGTGAAGATAAAACTTTTATCCCACTCTCTGGTAGTAGCATCTCTCTTTACGCGGTGAAATAAAGCGAGATGGCGCTAACTGATAATGGGACAAAACTTTTATCGTGACGTTATGTTCCCCTAGCTGAGAGGGGCATAAAACTGGAAGTGTGGACAAAAGTCAAGTCCTAGAGCCCAACAGATGACATGCTTCAAATTCATTTAAGTCTCACACAAGGGAGATCTATGAGAGAGAAATATGAAATATCAAGCCTGTCATTTTAAAAAAATAATTTAGGTTTGACGGTTTAAGTTTGTGCTGACTGTACGTACTTACAACCGAGATTCTATCTATTACACAACACAAAAACGATATTTTTTTTATAACTTAGAAACAATAATAGTTGTGCCGAAAGCTAACTCTGACGATAGTTGTGCAGAGGAATCCGTACTGGAAAGATTCAAACGCCACCCCATTACGGCATCTGTCTGATCTTTAAATGGAATTTTCTCTTGAACTATAGAATTGTAGAAAATTTCACAAAATGTGTTGTTATGGCGGATTGCCCAACTAATAACAAAACATAAAAGGGTGGAAAATAAAGAGAGATGAAAATATGTTTCTTTAACTAATATTTGTGTTTGTTCTATCGCAAAAACTTAAAAATATATGAAAGTGATGCCTAAAAGTGCGATTATAGTGCAGTTCTTATACATGTAGTATAACAACTTTTTTAGTCCTCGTTTAATCTGATTCTGTTCTAAAAAGACTTACCGCCGTATTCATAAAAAAACACGATTCCACTAAAACACTTATTAATACGAAGGAAAATACGTAATCGCAGATTAAATAATAAGTTATTATTTAATCTGCGATTACGTACGTATTTTCCTTGTAACATGTCCACCACCGATATTTATTTTTTTAGGCGTTTTGGAGTGTTTTAATCAATTTTGTCTTTATAAATAACGTCGTTACTTCTGCTACCCCATTGGTCCGTTGCTTGCCAAAACATTCAGATATGCATGGTACATAATATATTTAGAGAAAATTATGTATAAAAATATCTTAATTATGTACTTATTTCGATATGATTAATAATATATTTTTAAATTAGGTCATGATACATAGAATAAGCCAGTAAGAAGTAGTTAATTACATATTTTTAAATGCTGAGGGATTTTATAACCGAGTAAGATGTGTTTTATGATTTGCATATAATTTTATGCAAATAAACGATTCAGTGACGCGTTGTTTATAGATATTATGTATAATGTTTATTCTATGTTCATTTACAGTGTCTTAATAACGTTACATAATAATGGTATTTATTTAAATAAGTATTGCAAACTACTTACCTACGTAAGTGAAATATCAAATTTTGATTTTAATAATATTGTGTATTTCGTTACATACATTTAAAGCCGTGTTATATTATGCCCTATAACAATTTTATTTATTAAGTAATAATATCATCGTTATGCAGTACAATAATATATTATTACGCCTTGTATGAAATAACTCCTTTACGTGCGCGGTTGGATGCAGTAATTTAATAAATCTGAAAGTTAATACGATTTTAATGCTATTCTATTCTACATACGTATTAATTTCGATCGTAATAAGAACTGTCTGCGTATATTTTTCAAACCGTTGCAAAAACAATAAACACCGCCGGTTTACTTTTCCTTTTGTTAGTCACGGGAGCACAATGTCACGATAAAAGTTTTATCCCATTATGGGTAGCTCCGTCTCGCTTTATTTCACCGCGTAAAGCGAGATACCGCTATTAAAGAAACGGACTAACATAAAAACAATAAGGGCTCTCCACTTTACCTAGCTGCGACGGGCCCGGCGACGTGGGACGGTATTAGCGACACGGTATTATTCTAAAATAGCCCTTAAATTCATACGACGTTAAAGACTACAGTACACGTCCAAAAAATCTTGTAGTCGTGAACGGCCCGTTCACGGCCATGTTCGGTCGGACATGGCCGGGTTTTTCGCGCTAGCCTACAGACTATAGTAGTATCAAAACGTGAGAGCTTAAGGTTCATTTTCGTTTGTATGGCTTCGCTCGCACGTTGCCGGCCCTTTGTAAGATCGATAGTCCTTACGCAGTCAACAATGCAGACCCCTTTGAAAACATTACTCTTTTTATTTTGGGCAGTAGTGTAAAATACTTAACAATTTGTTTGAACCAAATTGGATTAAACGAAAGTTTCTAATGGCTTTTGAAAAACACCGAAGCATCAATCTAGTTGTAAAGTCTGAATTGGCACAGTTCAAAACATATTTACAATACATTATTAATTACAATATCTTTGACTTATATGGCAAGTGTAGGTAGCACGTAATTCAATTCACTGATGAACAATTTAGGGAAGAGGAATTTTCGTGTAATACGTATAGCCTAGTGGGTGTGTTAGGAAACATTAAGATTACAAAGAAAATTACTCGTGCCACACAACTAACTAAACAATGAGGCGTTCGCTCGTAATAACTAGCGAATAACTTCTGATAGTCATTGACCCATTGACCTGATGCGGCAAGCTGAAGACAGGGCGCTATGGCGCTCATTAGGGGAGGGTTATGTCCAGCAGTGGACTACATAAAATATAGCCTGAAGAAGAAGAAGAAGTCATGACCTCAGCAGTGACTTCTCACAAAGCAATTAGTAGCTGGGTAAGACATACATGTATAAACTAGCCATAAACGTGGTCACTTCAGCGCCACATGGAGTCATATCCAGTACAGCAGAGCTAGCAGTTGCAACTAGATGCTGATTAAATCATTACCATGAGTTTTCCTAACAGTCGGCCACAATTAGGCCCATTTAGTTTAGAACCATGTATGTGTGGTCATGTGAATAATTTAAAGTAATTACTAATTACCTTCTTATAAGGCAAAACCAGACGATTCATTTAGATAAATGTTTCCTCGAGTTATCGTTAATTTCATCTTTTATTTTTATTCTGTTCATTTTTGTAACATGGTGAAATGAAATAGAGTAGGTACGTTATACAGAGAGTAGGGTAAAGAGGTTCGAAATTTCACTGATGCCGGTGAGTCGCCCATTAGCTCAGTTGGAAAGAGCGCTGGCACGGATAGCCAGAGGTCGCGGGTTCGAATCCCGGCATGGGTGGAATTTTTAGCCTCTAAATAGGTTTTTGAAATGAAAAAGCCCACAAATTTTGCCATACAGTCTATTTATCCCTCCATGTCCATATAAGTACACAAGATTCTACCGGTAAAGTGTAAGTTTTTAGTCTAAATCTGCCATATTCCCATAAATCAAGTAACCTGGGATAATATTTTAGAAAAAAGCTGCCAATTTTAGAAACAAAATATAAATTTTGAGGTTAGAATCTTGTTTACTAAGTTGAACAAGTACGGATAAAAAGACTGTACACATCGTTGGAGCGAAATGCAGACAAGAGCTCAATAAACTCCAATTGACCGCGTCACACAATACGGGAGCCAAAATGCGATGCCGTAATCTTAATGCAGGTTCGTTCTCTATTGAGACATTTCAATGCCAAATGAACTGATACATTGTTGGATCTGACGAATTCAATCGGCATCCGACGCTGATTCTGTGTTTAGATGATTCATTCCAAATTAAAGATGCGTAGTTATATATTAAACTGACCACGGCAACTGCAACGCTGCCGAAACATCGGGAGTTAAGGTAATTACGTTTTACCAAATAATCGCAATTAGATCTGTTTAATATATAACTATGTATGAAGTTTGCGAATAATTTAGAAATACTAAAGATGCTTAAAAAAAGACAAATAAAAACGAAATGTGAACCGTCTGATTTTTTCTTCAGGATGTCCGTGACAATGCGGGTGCGTTCACTCCAGTAGCACAAGCTGGGAGGTGGGAGTTTCGGTTCGCTGTTATATGCTGTCGTAGGAGTTTGGGTCAGGGCTGATGGTGGGCCCGGAGCCGCGGGCCGGCAGCTTGAAGCCGTTCCGGGCGAACGCCCAGCCGTCCTGGAAAAGAGAATGTATCACATAAACATACGTGTATGAGGTTGACTAGAGGAAAATGCTGCTTAGCATTAAGTGGGCCTTTATAAGAAATCTTATGAGCTCTAAGGTCATTTGACAAAGTACGGCGGGTCCAGCGAGAATCAAACCCACGATCTCTGGTATGGTAATTGTTACCGCTAAATAACTGCCTCGTTGCTCTTAAAAAAAATAAACATTTTCTTTTTATAAATTAGGACGTGACTACTGTCATAACTAGGCCGAGTTTCATAAGACTACAACAATCGTGGTTTATTCAAGACAATTCAAGACACATTGCGTGGCAGTCTCTTGAAAGTCAGTAAATTAATCGACCTTTCAATGTACATCGAAATGTCACAGTAAACCATGAGTTGCAGTTTTATGAAACATATATAACATTTACATACAGGCACATACATTGCTTCTGGCCCCACACTAGGATACTCTGTGTCGTGGGAACGTGAAACAACGACATCACAAACATGTTAACATCCAAGGCCCTTAATGGTAGATAAAGAAGAACTCTAAAATGTTACATGCTTGCCCAGATACCCATATTATATGTCCCAGGAAAAGCAGAATAAACTGAGCTGTACCTTGACAAGGTCTGGCAAGCCAAGCCAGAAGGGAAGATTGGGTATCACTTCCAGGCCCGTGGCACCCATGAGGAACTTCCTGGTAAGAACTCCGAGTGCGAGATAGAATATCACCAGTGAGAAGAATATGATGCACAGTGTCGAGCCGAACGACCGTCCCAGCTCCTCAAGCTGCCGCAAACAAGCTTCCTTGGAGTAGAAAGTTAGCACCTGAAAATAGATACAATTTCTTAACAAGAAGTCAAACAAAGTGTCATTGAAATACGCGAAACCTAAAAACCGTTTCTTCGTTATCAATCAACAACATATTAACTTCCACACAACGTAATGACTTGTCCTGCCCATCTATTACGTAGCATTCCACTCTATCGAGTTAAGCAATTTTAGACGACTCCAACGTGTCAGAATATGTATATATTTGACAGCTGGAGTAGCTTAAAACAAAAGTAAAAATGAACGTCACTCAACCCAGTGGATACTTACATAATTAGGCCCTCCTTTGGTCCCAAACCTTTGTTATGGTAAACAGGCAACCACATCACAAACATGGAAATACATCCAGACTGAGGCCATTTGTACAAATGTACGGCGGCCTCTAGTGGGAGTCGAACCCACGTCTTCTGGCATGGGAATCAGAGCGATACTGCTAGACTAATGAGAGAGCTTAATAAAAAGGCACATTCAATGAGGCCGTTTAATAGTAAACCACCTCCAATTTTCCACACGATTTATTAAAATTATTCTTTAAGCTTTGTTGCAAAATGCTAATTTAGCAAGACAATTGAAACTCCAACTGATTCAATACTCAAAACCGGCTAATGCGTGTAAGCCACGCACAGTGTAGGGTTCCGTACAAAGACGCGTTTTTTACCTGCTTTACAGAACTAACAACTGTAATTTGCAATGGAATTTGTACGAAGTTTTCCTTTTTGTAACTTGGTAGTGTTAACTTGTAAAGCCTAATTTTAAAAACCTATTTAGAGGCTAAAAATTTCACCTATGGGATTTTGTAAACCTACTTAGCCGTCATAGTTATCCTTTCTAGTTCATTATAATTATGTCCTTAAGAGATTTTTTTTCATATTTATGCAATCAACCGTTTACACGGGAGAGGGAGATGTACGCCTTACATTAACAAAAAATTGCGACTTCGCAAGCATCTGCTTCCCTAAATCGAGAAATGGTCTCTACACACCATATTTTTAAACGAAAAATCCAACGTCACTCGATCACCTACACCACTGTCATGACACTGATGTCGACAAGAGAGAAAAAAATTGCATCCCTAATTTAGGTGTTTCCATACCCTATGAAGTTTTTCTTCATCATCATCATCAACCCATTATGTCCCCACTGAGGAGCACGGGTCTCTTCCCTGAGGAAGATATAGGCGATAATCCACCACAGGGGCCAAGTCCAGATTGGTGGAGGCTTGCAAGATTATTGGCTAGATAATTAATATCTATATCTGTGCCAAATTTTCAGCTTTCTAGTATTATAGTGTCTCTGAAAAGCCACGGACAGACAGACACACAGATAGACATACAGATAAACGGACATAGCGAAATTATTAGGATTTTTATGGAACTATGTTGTAAGTTGTTAACTATGGAACCCTAGAAACATTGGACACTCACAATACTTGCTGGGTCTTCTGTAGAAAAAACATAAAGTTTGTTGTCTGTCTGGGCGCAAACAAGCCTCACAATGGTGGAACTGCAAGTAAACAAGCATAATATTTGTTACTATCATAGGCTGCATCCAGGACACTGTAATTTGTTTACATAAACTCAAAAAAGAGGAATATTATAAGTGGAAAAGAATCACATTGCCCGGATCAAATATAAAAATACAGATTGCAGACACTATTAAAAAGAAATCTATGGTATAATTATACAAATACCAGCACTAACTGATATTAACAAAATAAGTATTTGTATATCTATTTTGTTAAAATTAGTTAGTGTGTTTGTTCTACCATAGATTTCTTTTTAATAGTGTCTATTTTATTTATAGTGGACTCACCAGGTTCAAGATAGCTAACTGCACCCTGAGAGTTATAGTCTTCACTGCCTTGTCATGTGGCAGAATGCATATGAGTTTAGTGTGCACCAGCGCAGTACCTAATTCTTGTTTCCGACCTTGCTGTTCGACCTAAACTTTGCCTTTTTTTCATCACAATCTAAAGTTATTTTAAGTCATGAGGCAAAAGTTGGCTTTTAACTATGCAAATTGGAAAGTAGCCTCTGAAGCCTGTCGTTTTCTCATTTTATTAGAGATATTATTATATATCACTAAATGAAAGTAGCAAAACTGGCAGTGTATTAATGAATGAATAATATTTCTGAACTTCAATCATTTATTCTTGAAAAAAACAAACTGAGACTTTTTTAGTGAATTCAATAATAAATCAATAGTAGCTCATTGGGCACTAATGCCACTCTAAAGAACCTGTTTCTTAATGGTTTACATACCTACTGTAAACCATCAAGAAACAGGTTCGTGATCCATTTACATTCCTTCTGATTAATCTAACAAAACCTGTTTTCATCGGCACTGCCCATTTAGTTTTCACTTTAGTGTAATTATTCTGAGAACTTTATCTTTCAACAAGACATTGTTATCTTGAAAAATTTTGTAGTTTTAATTATCCAATATTATTTCCTTATTCTTGGGTGATAATGAATAAACTTGCAGACTGTTGTATGGCATATTTTTTCCTCTTTCCTGATTGAGTTATTTATGAATAAATCTTTATACCTGTGTACTGATTTACTATTGACAGAATTCAGCTTAAAAATCAACACCTAACTTTTCAATAAAAAAGGCCTTTCATAGATCAGAGACAGACATAAAAGACCCCCTAAAATATAAAACACACTAAATGCTAAGTGACAAATACTTAACCAATACATCAGCATAATTAATTATAATAAAACACTCACGATTCAGCATTAGCATAGGTAATACTGCTTCCATCAGCACTGAAAGTGGTTTTATTCTTAGTTCCCATGAAGTTGTAGATACCAGAGTCTATCTTGAAAATATCTGTTGCATTTCCATTCAAACTCAAGGTGTACTCGTGACGACATATCTATGATAAGAGGCAGAATGTATGATTTATAAATAAATGCAACTTAGACAACCCAGAACGAGATACAAATTCAGTTACAACATCACAGCTGGAAGGAACAAACAAATAAATTGATAAAGTGTATTTAATTGTTTTTTGCCATGCTAAATATAATCTACTATATTGCATTGTGCCTGCAACAAGTGGCAATATTTCAATCTGAAATAATCCTTAAGTATTAACAACATTCTTTTTTTGGTTGTTTGCTCACAACTGAGGGATGTGATTATTGAGCAGCTTCCGCCAGCAACAATGTGCCAGATGTATGTCAGCTTGAAGTATCCCTCCTATACTTATAGTGTCTGTCCATCGCAATAATGCACAACAGGTGATAATAACATACTCCAGGCTATCGGGCCTGCATCGCACGGTACAATCGAAGAACTTCACAATGCATTGGGAGAATTGAATAAAGATTGTGGTAATTCTCTTTCTTAAAATGAAGTTCTAGAATAGACTAGTTTGTGCAGTGGCCAGTTGCCAATATATTAACCAGTCACTACTGGCACATTTGAAACTCAAATTTTTTTTCAAAAATAATCCTTCTATTTCCTGGTTTCAGAGGCGTATATAGAAATATTAACCAAGTTAGACACTACAGTACAAGTGCAAAGAAGCCTGTGACGTTCTCGTAGTCACTGACTTTGTAACTAATAAAGGATGACTTTAGAAGAAACCGTGTCCCTCGATAAGGGGATAGTCTACTATGCGGCATTAGAACCGTTCTTACCGATAAAGCTTTGTTACAGGTGTCGTTCGAAGATGACGTATTGTTCATGAACGTTACATCGAAGCACGGACGGAAGTAATATGTCTGAAGCACGAACTGTTTGGGTGCATTCTTCACTACGTATGTTTGAGCAGAATAGAACGCAGTGGGGCCAGTTCCACCCAATGTAGCGAGTGTGAGGTCTATACCGGTGCCATTGGCAAACTCGCAAGTGCACGGACCTTTCTGAACGCACACATCTTGAGCGGACGAAGTGAAAATTGAGGCTAAAATTACTAAAGTAATACCAAACAATCTCTCCATCTTCATTGAGTTTTTTAGGAATCGAAACCAATAAATCTCTGACGATGACCGTGAGCACCGTGAGTAGAGTTTTGTTTGACACAAGTTTGACAATTTTGACATACTTCAAAATGTCAGCGGTTGTCAATGACAGCAGTCATATACTATAGTAAAATTACACCGCTGTAACAACATTTGACCAGGAAAGCTTTAACGATGTACTTCTTTTTTATACCAGGAACGTAATGTTGGATTCCGCATATCTTATGAAAGTGGCATTGCGTTCCAAAATCATGTAAAATTTATTATTGTTCTACTTACAAATCTTCGCTATGAGAAGCAGAGATAAAGGTCAGTATCCGTGACCTACACACGCAAATTCCACAACACACGCAAAATCTCAGAATAATAAATACACAAACACAAGCTTGTTGCAATTCTGGTTCCGTGAAATCCTATCTGTCTATTTTTTTTATTATTCTGTGTTCCAATCCAATATCATGGGGTCGTGCTAATACAACATACAAAATTTTATCGATATCGATAGGAGTGTCGGTTTAAAGAAAAATAACTCCGTTACTTTAATTTTATTATTGTTGTATATATAGTTTTTTTTATGGATGATAAGAGAAAAAGTAAGATTGATATCAACCCTTGTATGTACCCACTGTTGGGGCATGGGTCTCTTCCTGCATCGCAGAAAGGATAGGCCATATCCACCACGGAAGCCAAATCCGGGTTCATCATCATCATCGTCAGGCTGTATAGCCTGACGATGATGATGGACTAGTATTAGTCCACTGCTGGACATAGCCCTCCCCATCATAGGGGGTAATGCCCATAATCCCCACGCTGGGCATGCGGGTTGGGGATCGCAGGTCGGTGGAATTGTACTGCAGGGGGCGCTGCTGCCCACCCCCTCGTTTGTGTCCCTTAGTCGCCTTTTACGACACCCGCGGGAAGAATTGGGTTGGTGCTATTCTCTAGGCCGACACCATACAGCATCCGGGTTGGTGGAGGATTATAAGACAGTGGCGGGTCTTACTGTCAGAAGTTATCAAACCGCCCATAAGGCCACTGACATGGCTTTACAACTGCCATTACATGACAGCCTGCACAAAAGGCTTAACGTGCCTTGCGAAGCTCGGAAGCGCTCGGAAAAATGCCACCAGTGGTAGTCACGGGACGGTCATCCATCGTGCACCTGATCGCGCCTGTTGTTGCTTAACTCAAGTGATTGATTCCAATCGCTTGGTTCGGGTAGGGCACGAGCGATTCGGGTGAAAGGTAAGATAAAAAAAATTATGTCCATATAATAAAGGTACAGACCCCCACAATAGAGGGGGTCAATTAATTGAACATTTTAAATAACATTTTCTTATTCATCGTAAACGTCGAGAAACATGTGAATTACGTCTTATCGCATTTTACTCCTGTAACCTAGAAGAAGAGATACTTCTAGGTCCGTAGAAAAATTATTTGTAGAATCGGCCGGCTTTCAAAAGAGACAGTGGTTGCGTTTAACAAGAGTATGTTATGTATTCCTTATATTTCAAAACATCTAAGACAAATTTCAACAATATTTCTTAATGATTCGCCATACTCATAAATAAATAATATACTAAAGCCTTTATTTCTTGACTTACATAGAGTAAAACAATTACATTTTCATTTTAAAACAGTTCACATTTTCACTAGCACTTAAAATTGCCACTAGCACTCAAACACTTCTAGTTATCTCTCGACATAGGCCTCCTCCATGTTTTTCAACGTCGCCCAATCCAATGCACTTTGGAAGTTCAGGGGCAGATCATCATCATCTCATCGTTCATGTGTTCTTCCTCTCCTCCTTATCCTATCTCTTGAGCAATATTCTATGAATCTTTTACTCTCTTACTTTTACTCTCTTACATTTGTGATGATGTGCGACATTTTTCTTATTTCTGCTATATCTCTGATCCTTTGCTTGTCATTTAGTCTAATATTCAACATACTTCTTTGAACGGAGTTTTGACAAACTTGAAGTTTATTTTCTAATGATTTGGTGACAGACCAGGTTTCGCATCCATAAGGTATGATTGGGAGTATAAAAGTCTTGCACAATTTACTTTTTTTTGCATTAGGCACCTATTGCAGATACTAATACATACATAGTTACATATTAAATGGGTCTAATCGCGATTACGTATTAGGTACGACGTAATTATCCTAATTCCTGTTTCGGCAGCGTTGCAGTTGCCGTGGTCACGGGTAGACTACGACAGGTAGAAAATTCAACAAAGTATTTGACGTGTTTTAGACATTCTGTACCTATCTTTCAATTGATTCCAAAATTAATAATTGTAAAAACTATGCAAAGGAAAACCAAAATATATTTAAAAAAGGGCGTATTTTAATTATGCATCAAACCGAAAATTAACACTACATTTATCAAAAGTTTACCTAGGCACTCATTTTATTATCTATAATATAAAAATGAATCGCTGAATGTGTGCTTACCAACACAAATCTCGAGAGCAGCGGATCCGATTTTGCTTGAATTCTTTTTTTAGAATATTCCTTGAAGTAAGACAATGGTTCTTACGGAGGGGAAAATAAAAAAAATTAAGAATCGACTGTTAGACGCTACGAAGTTCGCTGGGTCAGCTATTCTTCTATAATATAAAAATAAATCGCTGAATGTGTTGGTAAGCGCAAATCTTGAGAGCAGCTGAACCGATTTCGCTAATTCTTTCTTTAGAATATTTCTTGAAGTGCGAGGATGGTTCTTACGGAGAGAAAAAAAAATAAAAATAAAAAATCGACTGTTAGGCGGTACGAAGTTCGCTGGGTCAGCTATTAATCAATAAAAATGTTAAATAATTGTGCGAGATAGATGGTGTCTATCTCGCACAATTATTTAACATTAGCGTTACGCTCCTCGTATCAGACCAGACAGCAGAGCATAATTTTGATGCATGCATAATCATTTGGGTATGATTTAAGCTATCATCAATTTATTAAGCTTTGAATGTGTTAAATAATAATAATATGTCCGTAAAATAATAGATTTGTCATCAAAGTGTAGTCGCCAAACAATATAAAAACAATTTCATAATAAATCACATATAATCATCGGGATATATTGTCAAGTATCAAATAGGTTAGTACTTTTTTACTTGTACTCTTTTAATACTTGTATACTGGTGGTACCCATTGTTGTTTCAGGTGTATCTACGTCTGCCGTAGTTTTATTTACACCCTATAAATATTTATTGGGGGAACGGAACGGAACGTCAACTTACAAATACAGTTATTGGCTAAGTCCATCGCTTTTAATTAATTTTAAATATAATCTCCAGCCTAAAGTGTTATCAGTGCACATCCAAGTGAAGCTTACAACTCAAGCTGTCGATCTCACCCAACATATACTAAAAATTCGACCAAATTCGTGAGTAATATCTAAGATTTAGTTACATACAATCTGATGAAGGAACTTTAACGGTCATTGGTTGGAAGGAGAGGGATATACCAAACGTTAGACCACGTCAAAATTAAATGACGTAGTGTAGATGTCTGACATTTGAACAACCAATCAGAGGACAAAGAGTGCTGTCACCTATATGTCACTGTCACATACGTTTCTTTTGACGCAAAGTAAGTTATAAAAATACATCTAAGTAACTGTCACCAACATACACGTCCCAATCAACGCAGTCCTATACTTTTTACATCTTACAAACATGAAATGCGAAGCTTGTAATCAGCCAGCACTGGCCTCTGAATCCATGAAATGCTGTATATGCAGCAAGAGGTTCCATCACCAATGCCTTAATATGACCTCAGCGCAGTACAGAGAACTAAATAAGGAGGCTTGGCGGTGCCCTGGGTGCGACAACGTTACCAGAAGGCGTGAAAAAAGGGGGGATGAGACACCAACGCGCAAGCAGTTTGAGCAAGAGGCACCAGCGAGGAGTGTTATGGAGGTCTGCGACCATCAATCCGTGAATTCTGCCAACGCGTCCAATGCCATTTCACCTGATGTACGGGCCGCGGTCGTGTGCTCTCCCGTAACCTATGATCAGATTAGCCTCCTATTAGATACGAAATTGGATAATTTCAGGAAGGCCATCACCTCTGAGTTTAATGACATACTGTCCAAAATGAGAGCTAGTTTCAGGGAGGAGATAGCAATTTTGAAGGCAGAAAATTCTGCATTAAAAGAGCAATATACGACTCTCGAACAGAGGGTCAGCTCCTCGGACGTTTCGAAGATGACAGAAGCCATATGCGAATTGCAATCTCAGCTCAACGAGAAGGATCAGGAACTTCTCTCGAACGACGTCGAGATAACATGCATCCCTGAGTACGATGGTGAATCCGTGGGACACCTAGTTATGGCAGTGGCAACAAAGTTGGGCATGAAGTTGGAAGATCGCGACATCGTAAGCGCGGGACGTGTAGGGCCAAAGCGCAGTCTGGTCGAAGGGACCGCAGCACCACGTCCACGTCCCATCGTCGTGCGGCTGGCGCGTCGCACTCTGCGGGAGGAATTAATAAAAAGCGCGCGTGTGCGTCGTGGCACAACCACTATAGAACTAGGGCTGCCCCAGCATGAGCCACGTCGGTTCTATGTGAACGAGCGGCTCACTAAAACCAACCGAGCACTGTTTGCGCGAGCCCGTGACGCCGGTCGCGAGGCGCACTGGAGCTTTATCTGGACAAGGGATGGAAAAATCTACGGAAGGAAGGAGCATACATCCCAGAGAGTAATATTGCGTAGTGAGAAAGACATAAATTTTTTCGTAAAGGCTTGATTGGTGCAGCTTCGTGCAGCTTGTTTTTGATATTTGTGCTATTTTTTACTGGCGTAACTTGGTTTTTATTAGTTCAAGCTGGTGTTCCATATCAGCAGAATTACTTATATATTACCTTTATTGTCGCATTGTCGAACTTACAGCTTTCAGAATATGTAATAATCACTATAATAATTTCCTATTGTCACAGTAAAATGCTAACAATGAAAAGTGTTGCAGCAGTACAAGGTAGGGAAACTTTACACCCTCAAGAATTTACTATAAGGCACAATAACTACACAAAAACAAAATCCATCCATATTTTAATTTTATTCCTTAACTCACGTTTCGATGGGTATTAAAACAAAATTTATGAAATTAGGTCTATATAATGCCGGCTCACTAAATACAGGGCATGATGATTTTCTTGTGGCAATGGATCGTTTCAGTGCCGACATAGTAGCTATTAACGAGACGTGGCTGAGAGCAGGACAGGAGAGGTGTGCACCTGCGCCCCCCGGATATCGAATGCGTCTGGCCTCACGCCCGCTACACATGCGTGGTGGCCGAGGTGGGGGAATAGGTTTCTATATTCGAGACCATGTGCGCGTACGCTACATAAAAAATTTAGATGATTCCATCGAACATATGTGGATATCTACTCGGGTTAATGGTTCTAGGTTGGTGATTGGTACAGCTTATAGACCACAGTGGGTCAATACCGATACATTCATTGATGCAATCTCTGATTCAGTTGCAAGGTTGTCACATTATGATTATGTGATACTGTTGGGAGACTTTAATGTTGACATGTTTGAGGAATCTGACCATAAAACTATTAAACTTAATCAGTTTCTACGAATTATGAGTCTCAAACAAGTAGAAAATGAGCACACACATTTTACAGCTGGATCACAGTCATTGATAGATATTGTGTGTACAAACTGCAATGTGCGAGACGTCACAGTGTCTAATATTACTGGCTCATGTATTGGCCATTCTATGGTTAGCGTTACGCTCTCCCTCAGAAAATCTAAAACTCCACCTAAAATAGTTACCTACAGGCCATTGAAAGACATAAATCTTGATAACTTTGATAAGGACTTGTGCTCTATTGACTGGGAGTATGTCAGTGGTCTGCCAACAGTTGATGCCATGATCACGGAATTTAATTCTAGGCTTTTAGCGCTTTTCGATAGGCATGCTCCTATCAGAAGCATAAAATCACGTGCCAATACTTCTCTACCATGGATCACGGATACATTGAAGTTCATGATAAACTTGCGTGAGGAGGCCCGCGCGAGATATCAAAAAACGAAGTCTGATGTTCACAAAAAATATTATAACGATCTCAAAACACTTGTCAGAAGTACCTTTAATAATGAAAAGCGAGCTTACTTTAACCACTTTGTTAATTCGAACATGAGCGACAGCAAAACGTTTTGGAGAAATATTAAGTCAAAGATCATGATTGATCCTGGCAAGATTGATTATCTACCAGACTGTTTTGGAGACCCTGATGCTATCATTGAGTGTTTCCTGAACATTCCAGGTCACGACTCCGTGCATATGTCTCAAATAAACTCTTTTTCAAGGAATAGGTTTTCCACGTCCACGTTTTCACTCAAGCCGATTAGTGAAATTGATATTTTTAAATATGTCAAGTCTATTACTTCATGTGCTATGGGCAGCGATTGTATCAGTAGGGATATGATAATCCTCACGCTGCCAAAGACATTATCTGTGATCACAGATATTGTAAATAAATCTATCCTCACCGGAGTTGTTCCTAAGCAGTGGAAGGATGCACTAGTGACTCCTTTGCCTAAAACGGAACAACCTAGCGAATTAAAGGACCTGAGACCAATTAGTATATTGCCTTTTTTGTCAAAGATATTAGAAAAAGCCGTATATTATCAATTACACAACTATATCGAAAGGCAAAAAATTCTACCCTCCCACCAATCCGGTTATCGCAAAGGTCGTGGCACAGTGACGGCGTTGCTTGATGTAACCGACAATGTTCTGGCTGAACAGGACGCAGGACGTGGTACTGTACTGACGCTTTTAGATTTCTCACGAGCATTTGATAGTATTGACCACTCTCTTCTATTATCGAAACTTGTTTACTACGGTTTAGACCAGAGATCTATTCACTGGTTTACTAGCTATCTAAGTGATAGATACCAGTCAGTAAAGCTCCGAAGACGTGACGGAAATGACCTTACGTCCGCACCTAGGTCAGTAAGTCGTGGCGTTCCCCAGAGATCAATATTGGGTCCGCTACTTTACATTGTGTACAGTGCAGATATTGGTGAGGTTATACAGCACTGTAACTTTCACCAGTATGCAGATGACTTGCAGTTATATGTATCTGACCTACCTGATAGGATGCCTCAGGCTCTACTGGGAATGAATGAGGATTTGCGTAGGATAGCTTTATGGTCAAAAAATAACGCACTTATACTAAACCCCATCAAATCCAAATGCATGGTGCTTGGCACAAATGCTCAAGTATCAAAAATTAAAAAGCAGTCGCTTGGTGTCGCCGTTCTTGGTGAGAAAATTGATGTGGTAGAAAAAGTAAAAAACTTGGGGATCACGATGGATGGCAATTTGCGTTTTGAGGCTCATGTGGAGGACTTAGTTAAAAACTGCTTTTATAGACTCAAAGTTTTGTACAAAATTCGTCACTTACTCACTGAAAAAGCACGTATAACACTTTGTGAGTCGCTCATTTTGTCTAGGCTTAATTATGGCGATTTGGTCTATGGTCCAAGACTCTTGAGCACAACTCAACAGCAAATACAACGCGTACAGAACGCTTGCTGCAGATTCTGTTTTAATATCCCACCACGTAGTCACGTAACTCCGTTCCTTAATAACGCGTCCATGCTAAATATGGTTTCGCGCAGATTTCTGCATATAGTGTCACTGATGTTTGATATTGTCAACACTAGGTGTCCTGACTATCTTTTCTCCAAGCTCAAGTTCTCTCAGTGGGCGACAGGGCATCCTCGATCGGCAAGGCAACCACTCGAGTCCCATCGTCATCGGAGTGCAGCGTTTACAGGCAGTTTCCGCTACCATGCAACCAAGTGCTGGAATAACATTCCTCCTCCTATAAGGCAGTGTAATTCTAAGATATGTTTCAAAAAACGTATAAAATCTTTACTTCTTCAACTACAAAAGCTAGGGATTTCACCTCTGGCACTTGGTTCGGCTAGCGGTCTTATTTCGAGTGGGAAAATTTACTCTGTGTTGTAGTAGATATTTAATTAATAAAATATCATTGAAATAATAATGAAATGAAATAAAATGGATTAACGTAAAATTATTTTGATGTAATTGAATTTGATTGAATAACTTGAATCAAATTGAATGTTATTTAAATAAAATAAAACTGAACTGATCTAAATTAATGAATAAAATTGAAATAAACTAAATCTAGCTAAAGCGAATTGAATTTGACTAAATTGTATTAAAATTATTGTAATAGGTTTGATTTCATTCGATGGAATTGAAAAAGATTATGAAGATCACGGTTATGATAACCACGCTCCTAAATTAACAATACGTTCACTAACAAAACTGACAACAGACACGTTCCGTTCACATCCTCCAGGCTGTAGCTGAAAATCAGCGATCTGTTCTACCGAGCAGATAATGACGCTGAGATACGGCCATTTTGTACTGCTGCATCACACACACGCCATACAATGGTTTTCATGCCTTTTTTTTTTTGTTGTCTTAAGTCATGCATGCATAACTTTTACGTATTATTTTAAGCTTTGGTTTTGTTATTTGTTTGTTTGAAAAGTGTGTGTGTTTCAAAAAGTGCAAATAAATAATTATCTTATCTTATCTTATCTTATTTATTATTTTGAATTATCACTTTTAAGTAAGCAGTATGAATGTATTAGAATAATAAATGAAACACAGAATTACTTTTGACTTTTACGAAACCAATTTTGATCCACCCTTTTGAACATTTTTTCATAAAATTAATGAACTGAACTATTAAATTGGTAACGAATAGTATTATTTTGAGAATTTATCGAAATAATTTGTAACTACTGTACTGATGACAAAATAACAAATAAAAAGAAATCTCAATCTGCGGACGATAATCGATTTCTTTGATGATTGATCTACTATTCTGAGTACGGAGCTGTTATTTTTGAAATGAAAGAAAATTTGAATGTCTTTGTTGTTGTCTATTGATTCTCAATGTTTATACTATTTTTATTTTTAATGCACTAACCCGTGCTAAGGACAAATTTAAAAACCTATTTAGAGGCTAAAAATTTCACCTATGCCGGGATTCGAACCCGCAACCTCTGGCTATCCGTGCCAGCGCTCTACCAATTGAGCCAATGGGCGACTCACCGGCATCAGTGAAATTTCGAACCTCTTTTCACTATTCTCTGTATTACGTACAGGCAGCGACATCTGGCTTAAGCAAATTGCATCACTTACACTTAGCCTCTAAATAGGTTTTTAGATTCTCAATGTGTTTGTCGAACAATGATACACACTGCACATCCCTACAGTAAAATGTCAACATTTTTATTTGTGGTTTATTTACAATATCCACAGAACAATTATCTAAACCAAATGTTTGTAAGGAATAGTTTAGTTTTGTTTTTGGCTAATAGATGGCGTTATTTGTTTCCTATATCACAGTATGGTTTTATCCAAATCAAACCTTTATAGGCAGAACATTGTGATATTTTAATTTCGTATTGTTTTTGAGCATAGGTAGGTAGACCATGAAGGTCCAATAAATATTACCACTAATGCACCTTCTCTAAATAAACAGTACCACCCCCTCACCCCTCTACTACAGTGTCGAACACCAAACAATATCTTTTTTTATGTATGTGGTCAGTGCTCAGAATAAGAACTAAAGCATAGAAGAAGCGATAAAAAATGAACACCTGACACATGTTTGTCTCGTTAAATCGAAACGTCGCCAACCACGTGTTAGACAGAGAAAAATATAGCAGTGTGATGTTTTATTATTCAAAACGTACCACCCTCGATTGTCAAGTTGGTTGCCTTTGGTTACCATTATGCTACTGAATTAGAGATGTTTAGAAAATCACAGCATGTAGTAGGCTGCCAAGTACCTTCGGTTTGGCAGTGTGTTAGACAACAGGTGTAGGAGTGCGTCGTCTCCAAAAAATGTGTGTTTTTTGGGTTGTTATAAGACAGTCTGAAGTGGATTTCAGGGGATATTTGTAGTATGGAGTATACGTAATACATCGGAATGGCGTGTGTGATATTGGGATGTAAAACCCATTCGGGAGAAGAGAAAACAAAACAACCTTCATCAGCTTCCATCGGTAAGACTCAATTTTGTGTACTTTATAGTGGTTTTTTCCCTTGAATTTTAACTATGACCTACTGGAATTGCAACATAGCTTTAATATCATTTGAGAATAGTGTTTCAAAGTTGATAAATCATGAGTATAATCAATTCAATCACAGTAACAAGTTTGTTGTTTATTTTAGGGCGATAGGGATGGGCGTTTCCAGTACCTCAGTGAAAAAGTTATCCATTTAAAAACCCATTTAGAGGCTAAAAATGAGTCGCCCATTGGCTCAATTGGTAGAGCGCTGGCACGGATAGCCAGAGGTTGCGGGTTCGAATCCCGGCATGGGTGAAAATTTTTAGCCTCTAAATAGGTTTTTAAATTTGTCCTTAGCACGGGTTAGTGCATTAAAAATAAAAATAGTATAATCATGTGGGTACAGTGATATCGTTCCGATGTAAAACCTAACTGCAAAGTAGGTAGTCGGGGCTCCGATGTAAGTGATGCAATTTGCTTAAGCCAGATGTCGCTGCCTGTACGTAATACAGAGAATAGTGTAGAGGTTCGAAATTTCACTGATGCCGTGAGTCGCCCATTGGCTCAATTGGTAGAGCGCTGGCACGGATAGCCAGAGGTTGCGGGTTCGAATCCCAGCATGGGTGAAATTTTTAGCCTTACGTACATCTGGCTAAAGTAGATTGCATTACTTAATATTTATTTGTTTCAGGTTACCCGAAGATAACACAGTGCAACAAATGTGGAAAAACGGCATGGCTTCACGGTCAAATTGGTATTGAACAAAATCACATACGTTTGCAGCAGACTTTTTGAAGAAGTTGGCTTCATTTACAAGATTAGGTTGGACTTCATTTTTTAACAAAGACTGTCATTTAACGAGCAATAATTTTGTGGCGTCTCCACCATCCGTGCCACGGATACCAAGCTCGTGCAACGGACGCAGCGCTTACTCTATGTGCACAGGGGGTCATGGCAACGGGATACACAGTTAGACGCCGGTGAAAGAATCCTCTCGGTTTTGCTAAAAGTTTTCTTTTATGTAAATATAATTAATTCCTACTATTGTCTTTATACCTTTACGCCGGCATCAACCAACACACCTACAATTTCATACAAACAAATTAATTTGTATAAGTTCTCTACTGATTTATAAGTATGTTTACAAATAGCCAGAATTGTAATGTTTATATTTTCAATCCCCTTCCTAGTAGTACTAACCAAGACTATCGCTGGATTAGAAGGACAAACATTAAAAATATGTTTTTTAATTTTTCCTATTATTTTATTTTACGTGTTCTTCTTGCTTTTTGTAATTCCCTGTGTAATTTAAAGGCACTGCCCTGGTTCCTGATACACAGGTTACCCTTCTTCAGGAACCAGGAGTTTTAAACAATGTGGGTGTGACGCTGGTTGTGCAATAAATTATTTAATTAATTTCCGTAAAAACGTCTTCTAACTTTTGTCAAATAAAAACAATCTATCACAAGTTATTGTTATACTTCTTTTTCTATGAGCTGCGCTCTAAAATTTTGAATGCACAAAGCTCGCTATCTAGGTATGGTTAGATCGAGGAAAATTTCTTTACTGGATGCAAATTGAACTTGTACAAATAGATAGTTTTCTGTAGTTTTTTCCGGCTAACCTGGGTTCAATGTCATGTTGTACATACATACAAACTTACATACCAGATTTAGCACTTACAATTTACAACCTTAGTAAATCAAATATATAACAATCTCACTGTGCATGTTATCGAACTCTTCCTTAATGGGTTCACCGATATTGATGAGTTTGTGTATTTGCAACATATAGGTAAGTGAGAACAAGAATTCGGTGAGCTGAGAATTTATCGTAGGGATAATATTAATATGGACTGCTATATTTATAGAATGTTTAGTTAAGGAATAAATAATATCGACGTTTTCGTGTTGAATGGTCCATCCTTATGGATTTTTACTTTTGTCTATGACCGCCTATAACTATGACTTTCTGCAATTGTTGTAAAATTTCTAGTGTACGAGTTGTCCCTTTCTGGCACAAAGAATCATCGTAAGAGTAACAAAGAAAGCTATTCAATAATTACTTTTTATTTTACGGCTCCTTCTATGCTTTAGTACTTATGTCTTATTCTGAGGGTCAGTGTTATTCACAGATTAAAAAGACTCAGTGTTATTTATTTACTTACCTAGGTACCACAAATTGTTATTGAACTTTAAAGAATATCGTTATTTCTTTACTACATAAGTATGTAAACAATGGCAGATAAAAAGAAAAAGCTCTATCCAGTTAAGGTAAGAATCTAGAAAGAATCCATCCAACTTTACTGAAACTTGTACCTTTCTAACCTGACACCAAAACTAATTAACAGGATCCTGTCACTCCACGACGTCCAGTGATATTAAAATCAGACCGTGAACCTGCAAAAGAGTCTCAAAAGGAAAGGCAAGAGAAAGAGAAGCCCCCTACAATAATATTGAAAACCCGAGAGCAGTCTGCCTCCAAAGATGACCGCCCTCACAGTCCTAAGTCTGATATGGATATGCCCCAACCCTGCAAGATTGCTCAAAATGAGAATAAGGAGAAGAAAATTATGATTGGTCGGTTTCATTTTCATCAAATTATTACTAGCAATTTGACCACTATGGTTCCATACATACAATAGCCCAATTATGATCCTAAGTGCAGCAACTCTTCGTGTAAAAGTTTGTTATAAAGCGCTTTGCAAAAATAGTAGGAACAGAGAGTGACATCATATCTTAAATTACCAAAAATTTTGACCGATTTTCATACCATTTGAAATTAAATTACAAAAATTACCTAAGAGGAAAAGTGTGATCAAAATCTTACACTTTAATTTCTAGCCTTCCTTACCAATTTATGTTTGTCATGCTGTTGAACTGCTTAAATCTCTTCCCTTTGGCATAACCTGCTCACACATGCCAACATATTTAACCTTTAATGTAAAAATTGTCATTTTTTAGATTTCTATTGAATGTCAGCCCTGAAGAAGTTCATTATATATAGTAAAAGAATGAGTTTACTTCTGGCAAATATTATCTCAGTCATCACTAGATAATAAAATAACAGACATTTTAGATGTGTTGTGGAATATAACATCAGAAGTTCACTCCTACTTGTAATTCTTTACACGTAATCACGTAAAGAAAGGGTATAGGGCATATATTATGCAAGGTCGTTCTGATAATTACCCCAAAAATTGTAATAATGTATGTATATTATTTCAGAAAAACCAAGTCCACCCTTGAAACTGATGTCTGAGCCTGTGAAACTGTTGGATGAGAACATGGAATTCAATATGGCAGCCATAGAATTCATGAATGATTCCAGCACCAACTATTTAGTTGTGGGGATAATAGGTGGGTACCAGAATGTGGTGTTAAACGCAGGACTGTCAGATTTCCACACTTATCCCAGCAGTGCATAGCGAAAACTGAGGAAGTTTAAATACAATAACGAAATATTCTGTTTGGTTAGCCAATCAGAACCCTGGATCCATTTAAAAAATATGTTCCATCAGAGTAGTCTATGTTTCTACAAAGTACATTTCTGAATCGCCAATTCTTCACCACAATCTCAATATATACCTATATGAACAAATTTTTTCAAATACTGTTGACACTATCCTCAGCATAGTATTACAAAGTGCCATGTAATGTGCATTTACAAGTGAGTGTAAATGTTTGCGCTCTGTGAAGTGCCCCTCCTGTTTGTTCTACCTTAACAAACTGTTAACAGCTGTTAGTTGGCTAAAGTGCGTACAAAAAAAAAAACAACTGAGAGCTGTTACGGGGCACACTCTCGTGGCCTAGTGGAACCGAGTGATTGGAATCACTTGAATTAATAAGTGAAAATTACTTTGCTAAATTTACCTTGAATAATCAAAAAATTTTTTTCTTTTAAATTCCGCCAATAATCTCACATGTTTCATGCGGTTAGTTAATGCAGTGCCCTCACTCCCACTTTTTCAAGCAGAAGCAAGACACGAACGCACCACTACCGACACCAATATTAGTGTGAGAAAACACGCGACGCGTTTCGCCTCTAACACGAGGCATCCGGTGGATTTTTTCAGAAATTGTCTGAAAAAATCCACCGGATTAACGTTTAACATCGGGGGAGGGGCGGCTTAGCCTATAAATACGGAGCGTTTTTGCGGACACTTGCACTTGGGAGTCTGAGGATGCCTCGTCTTATAGGCGAAACGCGTCGCGTGTTTTCTCACACAAGTATTGGTGTCGGTCACAGAGTACATTATATAGAATGTGTGTTCGTGTCTTGCTTCTGCTTGAAAAAGTGGGAGAGAGGGCGGTGCATTAACTAATCGCATGGTGCTTGTGGGATTTTTGGCGGAATTTAGCAAAGTAATTTTCACTTATTAATGCTATTATGGATTTCCGCAAAGTAACTCCTGATTCTATACAATATCAATCACTTGAGTTAAGCAACAACAGGCACGTACAGGTGCAGGATGGGTGACCGTCCCATGACTACCGTTAGTGGCATTTTTTCCGAGCGATTCCGTGCTTTGCAAGGCATGTTAAGCCGTTGGTGCCGGCTGTCATGTAATGGCAGTTGTTAAGCCATGTCAGAGGCCTCGATAACTGGGCGGCTTGATAACATCTGACAGTAAGACCCGCCTTACAATCCTCCACCAACCCGGACTTAGCCCCCGTGGTGGAGTATGGCCGAACTTTTCTGGCATGCAGGAAGGGAGCCGTGCCCCAGCAGTAGGGACACAAGGGTTGATATCGAAGCTATTAAGAGGATCCATGAATATCTAGTAAAGCACCACCCACAAATTTGAAAATTTGTGCATGGTGTTTCACTAGATCTTGGTTTCGCCAGATTATCAAATCTGGGCCACCAATGAAAACAAGTCGTATCTACTTTTACAGATCAGTTTTAAATAATAGACTGATTATTCTCTCAATCATGTTCATAGTGATTTTTAGGACCCATGAATGAGAACTTTAGATAGATAGATAGACAACACTTTATTGCACAACCAGAAAAAAGGAATTACAACCAAGCAACCTTAGACCAAAACCTGCGACTTGATAGCATTAATAACTTCCTTGTCCACATATTTAATTCAATTTCAATTCTGCACATCCACAGTTAGTTATTTGAATGTCTGAAGATGTAATGAAAATGAGTCAAATATGACTCATGAACTTGTTCCAATACAAACCTCTGAGTCATATGCGACAGGGACAAGGAATTTGTAAACATACACAAATTATTATATTGTTCCAGGTCCCTGATCGTAGTTCTCACCCATGGGTCGTAAAAATACTAGTAGTATGATTGAGAAAGTCGGAAACTACAAAAATTATCTGTAAAAAACATTCTCTATTGGTGGCGCTAGTGAACCTCATGGAGCCTTAGCCCTTTGAACCTTAGTTAAAATATTGTTAATGTATGAGAAACTGGGGGTTAGTTTCATGAAGGCATGATCAGACCGACAAAGGGTTACAAATATGCTATATATACTGTATTTTTAAATTTTCTAACCCTTTTCCAGGTACACAAGGCGTTGGGAAATCTATGATACTCAACCTCATAGCACAAAACAAACCAGTTAATGATATTTGTCAGCGCATTCTGAACTCTCATGACCTAGGCTTAGAGCAGACTTTCGACGAACATAGTGTTAACATTTTACAAGAGCATTTAGAAGGTGTGAATTTTGTGGATTCTCCTGAAGTGAGGCATCAAGACAATGGGTTCAAGTTTAAAATGCAAGATATTGATCAGATTGAGAGAGGGCTGCACTGTACTAAAGGTAAGACAGGACATGTTCTTATTTTTATATAATTTATGTTACTGTAATTTCGCTGTACAATAAAAAATATACTATCTTTTATCTTCTTAGGTCACTATTGGGTCAATTCATACTACAAACAAAGGATTGCCCTACCGCTGCATTGCAAACCGTTAAAATCTGAATACCATTTTTCTATTCGGCCTATTTTCCAGTAATTATAATTTATTTTTAATAATCAAGCGCGCAACATAATACTCGCTCAGCCAACCCGACCCAACTTTAGCGATCTATTTGGGCCTAAGCAATAATACAAAAGGGAGAAGATAAAGCCGCGTAAACACACTCAAACAAAAGTCACTTGGACACCTGTTTACACAAATATCCAAGTTCTTCACGTTTTTGTTTTTGACACCATTTTGTTTTGTGATTTCACGCACACGTGATCCAAATGGAAATTTCACTTAGATTGAACACAGCCTAAGCTGCGTTGAGATAATCAAAGTCTGCTGACTACTTCGATGCTATTTTGATGGAATTGTAGTACGATCCGAGCGCACCGCCGCTCAAGTCCTACCAATCCTTGAGATCGCCGTCATCGGATTCGATGAGGAGGACATCATCAGTACGATTAAACTGAATAAAGCGTAGTTAGACAAGGTCCATGATGGTATTTCTTAATGATTCGCGATGCTCATACATTGTTATATATTAAACGAATCTAATCGCGATTGGTTATTCGGGAATTAAGGAATTAAGAGTACGTTTTACCTAATAAATAATCGCGATTAGACCCTTCTAATATATGACTAGGTCCATGATGACTCGTGGTTGCACTGCCTTTGTGTTACGCTTGTGGTCTCACTATAAAAATTAGGGCTCGTTCAGACCACAACGACCTGCGCGTTTACTCGGATCATCGAGGAGGCGCGCGAAATGTCGTTTCGCATCACAAATAACTTCACAGCTCTGTGTTAAAAAAAATTGAAGAATTTTGCTCTCTCCAGGCATAGACATGTACGTAACAGAGGACCGGGTGATACTACTGGACTGCCAAGCGCTGTGGTCACCTTCGCTGATAGATGAGGCGTCCAACACGAATCCTATCACATCGCGAAGTGCCAACGTGGTGACAGTGGATTGTCTCCAGCTAGCCTCATACCTCATGGCCGTGTGCCACGTTCTTATTGCTGTTCAGGATTGGTTTGCCGACTATAACTTTTTAAGGTAAGGATGAGGAATGTGATTACTCTATCTAGCTAGACAATCGGAAACTATCCAGTCGATAGGGATCAATCTTACAACCATACGCCTTTCAAATTCCAGAAGTGTAGACAGAGGCCACTTCCTACGATCCTGTCAGATCTCTTTCGCTTCATCGACATTAATTAGTCTCTGCATGCACGCAAGCCAGTTTCGGATACTTCTATATTGCCGCTCGCCAATAGTACATCAACTATCTTTGAAATAAAGCTTTCATATGCACTACTCGTTTTTGATTTGTAACCGGATCAACTTATTGATTTTTTTGTGGGAAGAGTCCAACCAAGTTTCGCTCTGATTGGCAGAGCTTAATCGTGGTGAGTAGAGACGGAGCTCGCGCCTTCCGTTGATCCGGTTATAAATCAATAACACCCCCATCTTTTTGATACCCCGTCATTGTGTAGGTATATTCAAACGGCGGAGATGCTAAAGCCGACGCTACCCGCTTCGGCCGCCCCGAGTCTGCAGGATGGGGCCGAGGCCGCGGGCGGCGGCGAGGCGCATCCGCACCTTCTGCTGCTGCACAACCGATGCCGGCTCGAGGACTTCGAGCCCGAAGCCGTGCGGACTGCGCAGGACTTGTACAGGTTAGTATTCTTAGGTCCACTTGCGTCAACCCGGGTTAGCTGATTTAACTCGAGTTAACCGGTTAAATCGATTAATTCTCATACGAAATGATCGACTTAACCGGTTAACTTGATTATATTATTTTTAATGCACTAACCCGTGCTAGCGACAATTTTAAAAACCTATTTAGAGGCTAAAAATTCCACCCATGCCGGGGTTCGAACCCGCGACCTCTGGCTATCCGTGCCAGATTTAACTTAAACTTGAGTTAAATCAGCTAACCCGGGCTGACGCAAGTGGGACTTAACCTTCTAAGTCCTGACCTTGAAAATAACAATCGAATACCATTTTTATTTTGAAGGTGAGGACTAAGCGACTTGTCACTGGATAGGGAAGTTAATGTCCAGGGGTAAACAAGTAGCAGATTGACAAGTTTGTCAGTCATATAATTTATCTACGGTTAGCTCGGTCAAAGTCATGGCACGAAGTTTTTGGACGTACTCAATTCATAGTGGATCGAGCTAATCCATGGATAAACGTAATATAGATAGTCCAATCAGATAACGTTGGAGCGAGCCAGCTTTATAAATGTAATCGCGAAACGAGTTTGGTCTCAGACATTTGAACATTTGTGAATTTTAAGTAGCAGTATGTTTCTAACGTTGAAAGAAAACAACGTGAACATGAACGTCAATCCGCACGAATACCTACTCATCAATCAGTCAGAGGACCGGCGAGTTTGGCTCGATGGCTAGGCCTATGCCAGTGAGCATCTTTCATATATCTATACCTATAGATAGATAGAATGCAAGAACGCCAATGGGGGCGAGGCGCAAGAGCTTCTGTTACTACTGCACAAGCTTGAGTCTTGGAAGCGAGTGAGGCGGTAAAAGAAGATGATGCTAAAGCCGTTGATGAGCGCTGACTCTGCGTGACGGATCCAAGGCCGCAGATACCACTCCGGACTCATGTCCTCGGCAGGACATCTAGACATTTTCATTAGTAGCGGCTACCCTAGGGCCGGGAAGTTATCAGGACTATTATTGAGATTTCCCCCTGAAGGGGCACATCGATATTGTCTCGTCATGCCGGCTTCTGTGGGACAGAGACACCACCAGAACTTGATTTCAACGAATATTTTTAGTTCTGTTGTATTCTCGTCACCGATTACATTGAAAAAAAGAAGATTAGGTACCAACCACATTTCAAGACAGTCCACTAAAATCTCCAAACGCTTGAAATAGATAGACAAGTATTTTTACATTATGTGTGCTGTCTTTAACGCGTAATATTTTATTGGTTCACAGGAAGGCCTTCCAAAAGTCCAATCTGCAGCTGACAACCGGGATGTATCTCTACAGCGACTCAAACAAAAATGGCCTCAACAATGACAACGTGTGCAAGGGGTACAACTTGAAAACCTGCGGGACGCCGCTCAATCTCTTCTTGTTACCGGAAATTGATGACGATTACGGTAAGTCTCACTCGGTGATCTTGGTCTTAGTTAAAGTACAATGGTAGTGGGCTGGTCACATATTCCAAAGAACCGATGGTGATAGAACTCCCATCAGGTCGCTGGACCATCGATTTGAGGTAGATTGTTGGCAGCGGCTGGATGAGGATGGCCGAGGAGTGAAAGAAATGGCCTTGGGGAACCCTTCGTGGAACTCTGTGGCGCAGCGGTAGTGCATCTGCCTACTATGCGAGAGGTCCCGGGTTCGAACCCCGGCTGGGAACAAAAAAAAAACCCCCAGGTCTTGGATGTTTATATGTTCGTGATCTCGTTGTTTCTGGTGTCCACGACACAGGGTATCCTAGTGTGGGGCCAGAAGCAATGTTTGTGCCTGTATGTAAATGTTATGTTAAGTTAATTTTAGTTTATTTTTACGACTAAGTTTAATTAAAGGGGTTTCGGATTTATTTCCTTTACTTGTGCTCTAACATCTCGCATAATTTTATGTCAACGAGAGATACGAGCTAATGGTAAATATCTTTTTATTGCTGTGATATAAAAATTTAATTGTGCACACCTTTAAGGGATCGTGGATGTTTGATATAATTTGTAATTGAACGCTTCATCGGTCACTGAGAAAAAAATACTTGAACGGACACACAAGAGATCCTATAAATAATGTTTGCCTACTAGTGGGAATGGATTTAATAAACTGTTACGACGAAGGTTTCCTTTAAAATTTCAGATAATAGAGAGATCTACAGAGGCCATCCACCCTTTGAAAAGTTAGCAGAGCGCTTGCGGGCCATGGTCCTGGGTGTCAATAGACATCAATTGTCCAACGTGCCTAACCTATCAGAGAAGGGATGGTTCCAATACTGCAGCAAGGCTTGGGAGACTATCAGAAAGTGCACTTTCTTCATGGAATATGAGAGGTTTCTACCTTGAACTCGGATTGTACTCTAATACTGCAGTAGACTTTGGAAATGATTCTAAAGGGCACTTTCTTCGTGGATTAGAAGAAGTTTTTACTGTGAACTTAATTGAACATCCAATACTGCGAAAAAGCCTGGAAGACGACAAGTAAAAACACTATCACGATATATAAAACCTGGCAGGTGCACTCTTAACTCCTTGGAAGGCGCACGACCAGAATCTCTTATCAGGCAAGGAATTTATAGGGGGACTTTCCATACGTCCTCTACCCGCGTCTATTCCGCGCATCAAAGGATTCTGGTCGTACACCGCCCTCCAGTGAGTTTTTAAAAACAAACCAATGCATGGGGTCTAACATAGGGCTCTATCGATGTCAATTTTCTGGTATGTTCCATACAATTGGGTCGGGTCGGCCATGTCACCCCAGAATTGTTCAAGCCTACACGAGAATGTTAAGTTACTGCATACATGCAATGGCTTGAGGTGTAATAGATCCACAATCTATACCCAATGTTAAGATAAGTACGAAAATAAAAAGCAGTATAATTTTATGCAAGTGAAATATTTTATTGCTAAATAGATAGCCTAAACAATGTGAAAAGAGATCAAAATTTGGACCCAATACAAATGTTCCTTTACAATACTTATGGTTTTTAATTCTATTGTAATATAAATATAACTTATATGATTATTGGTAAACGCTCGCAATTAGCGGTTTACGCCTCTGTTCCGGCGGTTTGTACGCGTGCTGGTAGACGCTGGCAAGTCGCCAGTGCTCCGGATACCCCGTGGCATTCGCGTCCTTCCAAATCGTAAACGGCGGGGACAGGGTCGGTATCGTATATGACTTCTTCGAATACGGATGACGCATTTTTGGTACCTTCACACCTTTAGAGTCTGTGCTGCTGTTCGTCGTACTTTGTACGGAATTTGGATTGCCGGCTTTGAACGCGAACTTGTAATCCTCCTTCTGCTTCGACTCGTAGTACATTTTCGCTCCGTTGCAGGATACGCAGGTTTTATGTTTCGTATTGTTGTTGTTCGTCGATTCGCTCTCCTTTGGCGACCTTCGCGAAATTTGCGACTCCTTAGGTGAACTCTGGTGTAGTTTGCCTTGGGCTAACGGCGTCTTCTCATATGATTCTAAACTGTTCCTGGCACGGTTAGGGTTGGGCATTTCCACTTGGTTATCGTGCCACGCTTGCTTTATTGGCCGTAACTTTTCGGGCCTCGAATTGAGGTCGCGACTCGACTTGCGACTGGATTCGCTGGGAGTACCGCAGCCGTGTATGCCGTCGCACTCGGGTTTGGAAACCGACTGGGCGGAACTTCTACTACCATTCGTAGATTTACCCCTTTCATTGTTGTACGAATGCTGAGGGCAATACTGAACATCGCAAGAGTCCTTACGCTTGTCTTTTGTCATGTCTTTTTCGAAATACGGAACAGGGTGATGGCCGACGTCATTTTCGATCCTATTCTGGTTGAATATGGGATTTGAAAGGCCAGCTTTTACTGGTTCGGTGACTTCTTTGGGGGTATGAACCATTGTAAAGACAGCGGGAGCTTTAGAGCCGTTCGATCCATCTATATGCTTAGGTGGTTTTGGTTCTCTCCTGCCGTCATCGGGCCTGAAGTCCCAGCAGATCGCTAAATCCATCAAGGACATGGGTTTGACGTATTGTCCTCCGAGGTTAGGCGCTGAGGTGGACGGTCGTTGTTTGTTATCGCCTTCTGTTTCAGTCTTCTTCGGATCGCAGGTCTTGGGTCGGTGAACCCGCATCTTCGTGCAACAGGTCGGCCCTGAGGCGCCGTAGCCTTTCCACCCTATGGCGTAAGGTTTAACAATGATGTCAGAGTCTCTATGCTCCGCTATCTTCGTGAGTTTTCTGTAACCCAACGTGTCGGGTAGCGGCTGATGCTCCAGATTACCAACGTGCATTTTCTTGGCGAACTGAAAATTCTGCGTTACGTTTACGGCTGGTAGTTTCGGTGTCTTACTCTTCTTGTATTTCATATCGTCCTGTGCATTATCGTTAGTATTTTCAGCAACTTTTCGCCAGAATTTCTCTTGGACGTTCTCCTGAGGGCCGTGGACCTCTTCGACAGCTTTATCGACAAGAAGGGCGTAGCTCTCGTGTCGTTTGTCGGGGTCTGTCAGAGACCCTGGAACGTATGGTCCGTGACCGTCGGTATCCACCGGTTTCTTTACTTTATTCCATTCAAATGGATCGTCTTTTTCGTGTTCATCTGTTTCTTTATTCACATCACCTTGGTTGGTATATCCTGGATTATCTGTTTGATTTTCGATCTGACTAGAATCCTTTATTTGTACAGTCATGTAAATGTTAAGAGAGATACTTTAAATCAAATTGTACAGATTAAATTAAACTAAAAAACATTAACAACAGTAAATTATAGTTACAATCTAGGTTACTAATTAATTAAAGCAAAATAGAAGAAACAGGAAAACTACTAGCTTGCGTAAAATGAATGAAGCAACAACTATTACAGGTATTCACAACTCAATAAGCTTGTGCTTTTTTTGTTGGCGACCGTGAAACGGACACTGCTTTGGCTGAAATAGAAAAGAAAAAATAATCATAAGAAGCAGTTTTGAATCTGCAATTAGGTGGGGAGAGCACACAACCTTTACACACGTGCACTCTTCTCAGTTTCACTACGGGCGACTTTGCAACAAAATGTAATGGTTGACCTACAGTCAACTGTAGGTACCTACCTATTTACTAAAATTCTTATAATGTAGTGGTATTTTTAATTCATGTGAAAGTTCCCTTTACAAGTGGTGCAGTCAAGATACGAGTAGTTCGTTTCATATCACCATTATTGGGCTGTGATATTCAAAACTAAATATCTGCAGCTATTAGCTACTTCTACGAACAACGAAGGTAATTAAGATAGAGAATTCCTAAAACATGATTGTGTGAAGATGTAGTGCAGATAATTCATCCAACATGTTTTGCCTTATAAGGCAAGTACAAGTGTTTGTTATGAAAAAAAACTAGAAATCCCGGCATAGGTGAAATTTTTAGCCTCTAAATAGGTTTTTTAAATTTGTCCTTAGCACGGGTTAGTGCATTAAAAATAAAAATAGTATAATTATAAAATTTGTAATTTGAGCGCCTTCGACCGTCATCACAGACAATTTTTTTTTATGTTGCCACGTTACTGCGTACCACTTTGATTTATGACTTAAGTTTGGAACCAAACGTTGCAAATAGGTAAGTACTACCTATTACTCGTTCATCTAGAAGTCCTGGCCAGTCAATGACGCTGGATAGGCCACTCACTACGCTGGGACAAGAGATGCCTGACCAGACAAGCGTTAAGGAATGTACACCCCCTTGGGCAACCGAAAGAGGGAGCGGCCAAGGGCCTAGTAGATCGGCACTAGCTCGTCTGAATTGGAAGCTGCTTCGAACCACCGTCAGAACTGGAAATCTGTGGTTATGGCCCTATGTTCCCTTAGGAATTAGAGAACCGTAGAAGAAGACCATATAGTTATATGTTAAACGGGTCTAATCGCGATTATTTATTAGGTGAAACTGAACTATAGATAGAACTATAGATGAGTATCGCGGATCATTAAGAAATACTAGAAGAATGTTACCAAAACATTAAATAATATTATACTATTTTTATTTTTAATGCACTAACCCGTGCTAAGGACAATTTTAAAAACCTATTTAGAGGCTAAATATTCTGAGGCACGGATAGCCAGAGGTCGCGGTTTTGGATCCCGGCATGGCTGGAATTTTTAGCCTCTAAATAGGTTTTTAAAATTGTCCTCAGCACGTGTTAGTGCATTAAAAATAATATAATCATGTGGGTACAGCGATATCATTCCGATGTAAAAACCTAACTGCAAAGTAGGTAGTCGGGGCTGTAAGTGATGCAATCTACTTCAGCCAGATGTCGCTGCCTGTACGTAATACAGAGAATAGTGTAAAGAGGTTCGAAATTTCACTGATGCCGGTGAGTCGCCCATTAGCTCAGTTGGAAAGAGCGCTGGCACGGATAGCCAGAGGTCGCGGGTTCGAATCCCGGCATGGGTGGCATTTTTAGCCTCTAAATAGGTTTTTAAAATTAAATAATATTTTTTATCAAACCAAAAGGAACATTTCTCCGGCCCCTCCTCGAGGAGCAATTCGCATGCAAACGTGGTTTGGTTATTGTTTACAAACGAATTTGCAAATCGCAATAAAGGTTTGCCAATACGTTAAGAGGTTCTAATCCAGGTTTGATCGTACTGCTTAGAATTGGAAATATACTTGTCAAACAGAAATTATAACCACATAAAAGAAACTATATTATGTGAAAGGTGCATTTTGCAAAACAGACATTCTGAGAGGCGGCCATTTTGCGAACATTGGATATTTTGAGAAGTGGATATTTTGCAACGGAACGCTAAAGTTCGCCTTACCCCATAAGTAAAAAAAGGTCATAGGAGATCGGGTATCTACTTACATATTTGTTTCGCCGATTTAAATACTTGTGTTTAACTAAAATAGTAACAAAAAAAAGAGAGAATTAAAACTATAAATGGTTATTTCTAAAATGCGCAATAAAACATCAAAAATAGTTGGTTTTAAGTTGAGTTTTTCTCAGATTTTTGTTTTCAAAATATCAGGGTTAATTATATTCGTTTTAATGCACCCGTGCTAAGGAAAATTTTAAAAACCTATTTAGAGGCTAAAAATCCACCCATGCCGGGACTCGAACCCGCGACCCCTGGCACGGGTTCGAGTCCCGGTGAGGGCGGAATTTTTAGGCTCTAAATAGGTTTTTGAAATCAGGGTTTATTATTAATACGTTTATTGCACAATATTATTATACGTTCATTAAGTAAAAGAAGTGCGCTGGTAATCTGGCGGACAGACTTAATGCTATAAACATTTTCTACCGGACAATCCCGGTTAATCCAAGCTGGTGCAGGAAATAACCGGGTTACGAGATAACGAGGCAACGATATTTTCAAAAAATATGTTAAGCACACTTTGTGCCAAAAGGGCTACTATAACATAAAGGATTATTTAGATGACAATTTAAAGCCAGTACAATGTATGAGGTCTATGTTTTATAATAATTATGTAAACTATGTTAATTAAGGACTTTTGAAAAGACTAAGTTTGGAGTTTTTTTGTCCATTTTTTTCTCCTAAATGATCTAGATTTTGAAATGGACACCTAGTTTGAATTGTAACGTTCATTAAGTCGCAGTTTCTGCGCTATTTTAAATAAAACCATTTCATTTCATTTCACGAGATAAGACAATTTAATTAAATTATACTAGAAAATCTGACAAATACTCAATAACATAATTTACATTTTTTGTGTAGTTTTCCTTCAACTTCAACGAGTGGTATTGCTACTACAATTTCACAAAATGTACATAACCATAAAACAAAGTCATTGGTATATTCGAACCCACGATCTCCCGAATGTGTAAATGCACATTTTCATAATTTAATTTAATTTGCTCTGAAATAAAAACATGTTTCAGTAGAATTAAAAATTATAAAAGTCGACATTGTTGCGAATCACCAACTCTAATCGACATGTTTCAGGTATTGCTAATTTTAAAAATAATCCTGTGTGGATGTAATTTTCTTAAATTTGTCCTTAGCACGGGTTAGAGCATTAAAAAATAATATAATTAAAAATCCTGTAACAATATAAAAATGCACGAAAATAAAGTGATCTGGCGAAATCTAAAAACACACCGATTCTACCAACAATACTTCAACTACCTACGCAACACAAATAGAACCTAAAAATACTTTTCTAAATTTACAGCAACATTCATTACAACATCAAAGAAAATCTACCCCAAAAGCTTACACAACCTTATTCTTAAATTCGCGGGAAAATATTTTTGTTTACTCGATTTTCGAAATAAATATCGCGGCAAATCTAATCCGCGAGGCAAAGGGCGTGCGTCGAGCAGCCCAACCGACTCACTTTGAACTCGCTGGGATCGGGCTTCGGCGGGGGCGGTTCGTCCTTCTTGCCTTTCTTTCTGCGCACGTTCGCTGACGTATGCTTGGGCCGCTGCACGCGAGGGTGCAGCCAGTCGCGGAACCGACCTTCTGGCGGCTCCTTGGCCAACTCTTCGGCTACAAGAGAAAGTTTTTTTACTTTTACGTATCTATCTACCTCACGTAAGAAAACATTTTATAGTAGGTACACAAAAAATATAACAGATATTTCTTAACTTAGGAGATATGTAGTTATATATTAAACGGTTCTAATCGCGTTTAGACCCGTTTAATATATAACTATGTATGAGTATCGTGAATCATTAGGATATAGGTATGTATGTAATACAATTATTTTTTTATAGATAATATTTAGTTTAAAATATTTTAGAAGTACCTACCTACCATTCTGAAAACACAACATTATGTAAATCAGCATTTATTTTAATTATTTTATTTGAACTTACCTACTCAGACATTACATAGATACAAAAAAATGGTCAAAAAAGTGCAGTATACCTTTTTGTGGATAACTTTTGAATATACATTGCCAGCGTCTACCTTTGCCCGTTATTAATGAGCAAAAAAGGGAAATAAATCACGTTCGATGTAGGGGAGCCCCCCTTATATATTAATTTAATTATTAATTTTAAAGTGACCGCTATTAACGTCAACAAATAATAGAAATCACGTTTAAGCTATGGATGCCCCACTTATATATTTATTTTATTCTGTGTTTAATGTTATAGCGGCAAGTGACATGCATCATCTGTAAAAATTTAAATTGTCTAGCTATCAATGTTCAGAGGTACAGTCTGGTAACAGACAGACGGACAGTGTAATCTTAGTACTAGAGTCCCTTACCCGTGCGGATCCCTAAAAAAGTGTCATAAAATATTATAACGATTACATTTTGACCCCTTCCCAACTTATGGTATGATTGTGGTGTAGGTAATCAAAAAAAGTTTTTAATATTATGAAAAGACGTGGAAATAAATATAAGTAGCAATGTATGCTTATCCTTATATTATGCGTATATTATTCTAATAATATAAAAATATATAATAAAGACATAACAAAAACGTAATTTTATGTGACTACTACCATATCTAGTCTTGCCAGTAATGTACAACCGTGTACCTAACCTACTTGACTAATGGCTAGTATTTATCTATCTATAACCCACGAAGTCTGTATCATCAGGGTTATTAACCTCTAAGCATAGTTACCCATCACCTTTCAGCTAAGTGAAAATAATGATAACCATTTAGTTCGCCAATAAGGGTTCTGATAACGAACTAATTGTTATCAAAGATTACCGACATAAGTGTCTTGGATAAATATGTTCACATATTGTACTCGTAGTAGGTACTAATTTACTCAAATTCCATAGTCCATTTGTCCAATAGTATATGAATTAACCAACGAGCTAGCTATTTACAAGTATGAAGTCGGGTTCAAATCTTGCAGTTGTCTAATAATAATTATTTTATTTTATTCAGCTTCTGGCAAGTATGAATATACATTCGGTACAAATCGTTAAAATGCGGAAAGCAATATATGTCAAGTTTCTTCTTGATATTGACAGAACTTATTTATAAAAAATGTTTTTTAACTTTACAAGAAAACGCTAAGAAACCTTTGATATTTTAGAATTTGACACTATAGTCGGTACAAACATACGCCTATAAATTCCGATGTGTCCATTCTGTGACAAGGAGGGACTCCAAAAAACATGAAATACGTGTGAAGGACTGCCTCGTTGGTTTACTTGACGCTATTACGCTACTAAGGCAGAGGTTGTGGGTTCGATTCCTAGTGGGGACCGCCACACATTTGTACAAGTGGCCTCAGTCTGCATGTATTTTCGTGTTTGTGACGTCTTTGCCTGGTTACCATAGTACCTACAAGGTATCCTAGCTTAATAGCTTAGTGTGTTATGCGAGAGATATTATTTTAAATATTTATTCTCACTAGCTGTGCCCCGCGGTGTTACCCGCAGTTTAGTAGGGAAAATAAATTGCGTATTAGCAGTAAAATGTATTTTCCCGCAGTAAAACGTAGCCTATATGTTAATCCTGGGTGTCAGCTAACTCCGTACCAAATTTTATTAAAATGGCTCCAGCCGTTTAGACGTGAAGAAGTAAGAAACATACACACTCACAAACTTTCCTCTTTATAATATAATACTGTGTGATGTGATTAGTGTGATAAAAACGAATAATTACATTTCATTCTACTAAGATTTATACCTGTAAACATAAATATGCAACCGTTTATATCAATTTTGCTTAATAGATTGTGACAACTGCTCAAAATTTACTTTACTTTCTTTCCTGTGACCGAAAATATCATTTACTACTAATGGAAACTCTAATCGAAATCTTAATGGAAACAAATTTTTTTTCTTACTAAATCTGAATCTTTTATGTCATTATCGTTTGGATGACCTCTATAGAGATAAAATACCGCCTTGATGTATCAATAAAGAATTATTTCTGGCTGTCATATTACTTTCAATGCACAATGTTGCAGACATATCGTTTTGAGACCGATACGTAGGTACCTACCCCAATTCCTTCGTGACTAAGGAAAGTAACATGCAACGCGATATTATGAATCAGGAAGCATTTCCGCAATGTTTGTTGACGAATAAAACCGAACAGTTTTATTGCTGGTGAAGTTTGAGTCAAGGCTGGATCTAAGTTAAATTGCGATTCCTTGTGAGGGTATAGGAATCACTTACAGAGTTTTATTCGTACCTTCAAAACATAATTTCTTTTAAGGTCACATGTAGGGACTCTCTTGCCTATTTAGATGTCAGGGTTCTAGGATCTAAAATTATATAATTAACCTCATTCATTACTCTGAAGAAGTAGTAAACTCTTAAAGCCAGAATAGAATTTGCTATTATGTTTTACCCCATAAATAAGATAAGAATATTCTTAATTGTGCACCAGAGCACATATTATAAAACATATAAAGATACAAAGTACAATTGGCAGCCTTATTGCTAAAAGCAATTTCTTCCAGACAACCTTAGACAAAAATGGAAAAACACCAAGTCATAAGTAGGTATATTTCTACTTATTTTTAATAACATTTACATGCAAGCACATACATTGCTTCTGGCCCCACACTAGGGGGCAAAGAAGCAATGTATACCATATCATACCCATACCCTGTGTCGTGAGAACCAGCAACACCACAAACATGTAAACATCCAAGACCTGGGGTTTATTTTTAGTCCCCAGCCGGGGTTCGAACCGGGGACCTCTTTCATGGTTGGCAGATGCGCTACCGCTGCGCCACGGAGGTCGTTTGGAATCGGACCCACAACCCGATCCATCTAATGCGCTGCGAAATAAACTACCTAAGTAATAAATACTTACGCATATAATTATACGCAGGGATAATCGGATAAATAGCTAATTGACAGGGTAGAAAGTCCATGGATAGCTCTGCAAATGTCATGGTAAAGACTTTTGTACTTATTTACTGTCTATATTGACGACCTCTGTGGCGTGAACAAAAAAAAAAACCAGGTCTTGGATGTTTACATGTTTGTGATGTCGTTGTTTCGGGTTCCCACGACACAGGGTATCCTAGTGTGGGGCCAGAGGCAATGTATGTGTCTGTATGTAAAATGTTAATGTATTTAAGCTATTTGTTTATAAGCTTGCTAATGGACAAATAGATAGACAGTGTTCCGATATTTCGTTGTCGCAATTCGATTAACATAAGTGTTCGTTGCATAATCAGTAGTGCTAATAAATAAACAGAATCGTGTTCTATGAGGAACTTAAATCAAACTTAAAGTGTAGTGACTTTTTTTTAATACAAGGTTAAACGGCCCTGGAATGCTTAATAGTGCGATATTGTTTTTTATCCGATTGAAGACATAGAAAGACTCAGAAAAAAAACATAACTAACATTAGGTATGGTTTCTTAAAAAAGTCTAATAACAAAAAATAGAAGATAAAGGCGCCGCCAGGCAAAGTTCTCGTACGGCTCCCACCGTGCATATATTTTACACCATGCAAGTTGCACTCATTTTCGTTCTAACAATCAATATTCGATCACCTAAAACAGGTGTATAAAAAGGAGGCCAACTTCTCGTCTAAAGTATAATACCTACATGATATGCGAGTAGTTGGTCTGTTTTTTACTAATGTGTTTTTGGTGGGATTTATTTTTCTTCATTTTAAACGTTTTCTAATGAAGATGTAGATTCATACAAAATGTTTTACGAGAATTTTAATATGATCCATGTGACGGCATAGCTTGACCTCGATTTGTATGGCGCGTTTTCGTCCATGCCTAGAATTACTTTTCGACTGATGATATAAACAGTAGAGAAAACACCACAGTTATTTCTCCTTTGACTATGATACGTACCACTACACAGAGCTCTCCACGTCTTATCCAAGTTCTCCGTTCAATATGTACATACCGACTTTCCGAGTGATCTTCCTCGGCAGGTCCCAGGTACCGACGTAGTGGCCGAAGCACTTGGAGGTGCCCCTCGGGGCACCCGGTAGGAAGTGCCCGTTACTGTCACACAGCGGCTTGGGGTTGGGGCGGTACTCGAGAGGGCGCGCGCGCGAAGGCGCCCAGCGCGGGACCTCCCAATTGCCCATGCGCCGCGGTAGTGTCTCCTTGTTGAACTGGAGGACGGACGAAAACCACTCATAGCATTAAGGACCATTAGTTAGATCATTCTCTCAATGGAATGGAACTCAATAGAATTATTTTGTTTGGGGTTGGTATTGGAAGCGGGAATTCGAGAAGGTTTAATAACAGTAATGGTATTAATACAAAGAAACGCTAATTATATATATATATATATACAGGGTGATTTATCGGTAATATAGGTTGGTTGGTGACATGGCAAAGGCTAGGGGATCCATGGACTGAGCGCTAATACAGAATGGGCCATATCCTACTTACTTATACTTTGTAGAAGACATATAAAGCACAAAAATTACAAACAAAAAAGTGTACATGCCCAGCTTTTTTATTCCAGCAGAAATCTTTTACAGCCGACTCTTCATATAAATGGTTAGCTGCATGTTAAACCTAAACCCATTTTTTTAATAGTATGTACCACATAAAAATTCTATATATCTAAGTTCACAACTATAATAAGCACTAACTGTCAATCCGGATAGGGTGAATTGAATGTTGAAAAAATTCTTTCATCTTACTTTAATTTTGTTTTCGTCACTATCCTTGACTAGAGTTCAAATAATTTACTGCCGCTGTATAATCTTCCAAACAGCCACACCATCCCTTTTACAAATTTTAATTTATGTGGATCTAGGTACATTCTCAAAGAAATCCCAGAGGAGGCTCTGGCAAAAGCAAGTGACCTGGTTTTGTAAGGGTGAACGGTTGCGAGGCCACCGTTTACACCCTTGCACTATCGTGTTACTCCATTCCAGTTGCAGAGAGTGCGGAGGTGGCAAGACAATGAGGAGCGGCGATGAACGAGTCTGCGGTGAGGCCGGATTAGAGATTGATTGAGTAAAAAGAGTGGGTGGGATGTGTAGTTTTATGACGGCCCGAGACGGGTTTTTTGTGACGGCCTCGGTGGCGCAGCGGTTTGGCACGCTGACTGTAAAACCGAAGGTCTCGGGTTCGATCCCCGGCCGGGTCAGTACTAGGAAACGAACTTTTCTAGTTTGTCTCGGGTCTTGGATGTTATCTATGTAGATAGAGAACACTTTAGTGCACAACCAGAAAAATATTACAAGCATGATTCTTAAATCTAAGTAATGTTATACAATTGGCAAATGTATTTATTGTATTAAATCTATCGTCGAGTTAGCACCTATAACACAAGTCATTTAGTTGTACTTAGTATAGGGCTAACGAGATCTGTGTAATGTCCATGAATATTTATTATTATATCTAATCGGTAAGTACCTACAGACAGATTTCCTCAAGATGTTCAGTGAGTGGTATTACTACCACAAATAAAAAAATACGTAATTTAGATCGTCTCATGTGAAGCTAGACTATGTTTTGGTATGATCGGGCAGGTAGGTATATGTACCTACCTGCCCGATCATACCAAAACATAGTACAGGCGACCGTGCGTATAGGGTCGGTTACGGTATGCCGTAACCGACCCTATAGATACGCACGGTAATTCTCTATTACCACACTTTTTACAAAATAATCATATAAATCTCTTAATCTTCAACGTCTACTCACTTATCATTCATTTATCAAATTGACTCAGCTTACATTGTTGCTGAACAGAACAATGATAATTAACAAATCGATAAAGTCAAAAAAACGGCCTAAAAATACGCACTGAACAGAAACTACTTTTTCTTAATCATTCGCGACACTCGTACATAGTCCTAAGCCAAACTCGATAAAGAATAGAGGTAAACAAACCAATTTAGGGTTATCACAACTCAAGTTTTACAAATCTTCTATTGTTTACATGATTACAGCCTTTTACTTCCTAACTATTTATTAACAATTCCTATTGCAGCATATTTAACTAGAATCACTCAAATAACATGCATATTACGTTGTTATTTCGAAAAACTATAAAAAATTCGACATTAATTTTACGCGACAGCCCTACAGAAAAAGAAACATGGACGAAATTCAGGTGTGACAAACATTTTGGGAAAGGATGATGGGCGTTTTGGTCCTTATGTCCAATCAAGATGAGTCATATGTCGTTGGATAGCTCTTTTCAAGTGAAAAAATAAATTCTATGAAGACGAATCCGTATGAATTGTCCATTTTGAAATATGCTCGTCGGAAAGTACCATTTTTTGCTCTAAATAGAAATTAGAAAAATTCATATCTCTGGTTTAACTCAACCGATGCTCATGATTTTTACGAAAATCACATCTATGCATACTCTGTCATAAATCATTAGAGCGAGACAGCGACATTGCGCTCTCTCTCCCACTCACGGTCACGGGTAACGCTGGAATTCGGTTTTGACCCCTCTCGCGCTCCGGGACACGGCGCGGGGGCAGGTATGTTAGGGTGAGGAACGCTTGGCCGCTTGCGCAGGTAGTCAGTCGTTTGCTGATATTGTGTTAAGTGCTACGTTATTACGCTCCTCATTGTTCACATCGACTTTGACCTTGGCATCATTTTGGACTCTGTTACCCGTTTTATTTGTTGACCGTGGCTTTATATTGGACTTGGGTGCTTAACGATTGGATTGTTTCGTTGCAATGGAACGTTACCGTAACTGTGTAATGTGCCGAAGAGGGCTATACCGAGGCAGATATCAAGTACGCGTTCTGTCGGAAGCCTTGACAAGAACACACGTGGAGCTAGTAACATTTATACGAGAAAACGCTGCTCTGGAGGTTTGTACCTATTGCACTTTTTTTTTCCACTCGATCCTCACTGAACCTTCGATATAAAAGGAAACCAATTGAAATCATGTGCAACTGCATCCCAGATCTATTCTAGTAGTAAATGAGGTAACGAAGACGTAAAAGTGAAAACCGATTGATAAGTGATTCTGGTCGCTTAAAGAACATTCAAGTGATTCCTTTTTCACTTTTACGTCTTCCACGATGTATTTACCACCAAAACAAGGCCTACACAAAACCACAACCAATTACTGTGGTTGCGGTTTTGTGTGGTTGTGTGTATGCCTTGTTTTCGTACACACAACTACAGAAAACCGCAACTAGATCTCTGAGAAATCTGTGAATCTGTGGCATATATTTGACGATTCGCACACCTTCTGACAGAAAAACAAATCCCTCCCACAAATGACCCCCAATGCGTTATTTTGTTAGGTATTTTTCGGAAACCAAAGTTGTTTTTCTTTTCCTTACATTTTCATATATCATTTTCAGGTCGTGTTTGACAACACCCGAAGAGTATGTTACCGATGCTGGCAAAGAGCCGAAAATGCGACTAGAGGTCATGCAAACCCTCAACCCGAGCCGGAGCCGCAAGAACAAGCAGAACCGCAAGAACAACTACAACCGCAAGAACAACTACAACCGCAATTAGAAGAAATGCTTCATATTCCTGAATATATGAGAGCACCTAATACCGCGACGCATTGTATCTTTCATGGCTGCGCTAATGAAACCCGCCATCGAATTCCAAATGTTGTTAAAATCCACGTATTTTCTCAACATAAATTGTATATCCCGGACAGTGCCAGAGTATGTCACGATCACCTTAATGGGAATGATTGGGATGATTTGCCCCAACATTGCAACATTTCCCATGACTTTACGGCTGCCCACTTCAGGGATGTTTGTGACCTAATGCGAAATGCCTTAAACTCACCCAGATTACGTTTTAGCGACCGAGGCATGAATGAAGAAGAAATGCACTTTTGGACTGGACGTACTAATGATGAATTTAATGCCATCTTAGAGCAAAATCCATTATTAAGAAATAGAAGTGCAGATCCCAGAACCACTTTGGGCATTTTACTAACGAAACTACGCACAGGAGAACCCAACGCGAGACTTGCGACGTTGTTTAACATGTCTCGGAGAAAACTCGAACGCCAGTTGGCCATCGCACGAGAGTGTCTTAGCACTGACTACGTTGTGCGACACTTGGGAGTGGATCACATGAATAGAGAAGATATATTGGAGAGAAACTTGAGGATTCCAAAAGCACTGTATGGAAATGAAGACAACAATAAAGCCATTATTATTTGCGATGGTACGTATATTTATATATACAAGAGTTCAAACTTTTTGTTTCAGAGGCAATCCTACAGTTTACACAAGTTCCAAAACTTGTTGAAACCATTTTTAATCGTAACCACTGACGGATACATTATAGATGTTAAAGGACCATACGCTGCAACAAAAACTGATGCGCAGATAATGAGCGACTTAATGACTGACGAGGAAAATCCTCTTCATATATTGCTTCAGCCGAATGACGTATTTATTTTGGACCGCGGGTTCAGGGATAGTCTGCAGCATATAGAAGCATGTGGCTACGAATTTCACGTCCCCCCGACGAAGAACCGGGAAGAGTCGCAGCTCACGACTTCTCAAGCAAATGATTCCCGGCTGGTGACAAAGTGCCGATGGGTAGTGGAAGTGGTTAACGGGCGTTTCAAAAGAGATTTCAAGCTGTTGCGCCAAAAATATTTTAATAACACAATGCCTAATATGTTCGGGGATTTTATGATTGCAGCAGCAATTACAAATCACTTCCACAGGCCTATTGTCGATAGCCAACACGCAGAAGCTTTTTTACAAAAAATTGTTGAAAGAAGGCAAACCCCAAACGTGTTATATGATTATGTAGAAGCAAAAAGATTAAACAACAGAAGAGCCAATTTCCAGAGATTGGAAGCAAATGACATTCAAGACTTTCCACGATTGAGGGAACAGGACGTGATTTTGCTGTCATTGGGGACATATCAGTTAAAACTGGCAAAATCATATTGCAGCGAGCACCTCAACAACGGCTTATATCTTATAGAAACTTATAGAGAAGCTGCTTTGGAGGATATCCATGAATATGGGATCCACGAAGATGCGTGGCTGTTGCGTGCACGCATACAGTCCCGACATGTACGATCAAAACAATATTTTTGCTATATATTATTAGACAGAAATAGTAGAAACATATTACAACATTATTGCACATGTTTGACAGGACGCCGCACGATAGGTTCCTGTGCGCATATTATATCTATTGTGTGGTATTTAGGATATGCTAGACATGAAGGCTTTACTGAACCAGCACTATTTTTAAATAACATTATCATGGATGAAACACATTAAACGATAAAACTTACTCTGAACTTGTTTTATTTACTTCGATAATAAACAAACAATGATAATATAATAATCAATGCTGATCATTTGTAATTAAAATCGATATACAATGTCGAAAAAATATCAAAAAGAATTAAAACAACAGAAAAAAAATTAAATAAAAAAAAACTTTTAACGTATGATTACTCAAATTGGACAGAAAATCGGGACTAGCGCTTCGATTATTCTTATTCTACAAAAAAATACCTTTCCAACGACGTATTACTCATTCCGATTGGTGCCAGGACCAGGTTCCATACATTTGTGCCCATCATCCTTTAGTTTATGCCAACAAGTGAAGTTTAATCGTTTGTCAATACGTGTATATGGCATAAGTATATAACATATATGTGTGACAAAATGGCACAAGACAAAAATATAGATTACCCCCATGTCATTGTGAATTAAATCCGATAGAAATAATATGGGGGCAAGTAAAAGGCCATGTTGCTGCCAAAAATAAAACTTTTTAAATGGCCGAACTAAATAAAGGTCCTGTTATATGAGGCAATCAGTAAAATTACTCCAGCAGCATGGCAACGTTGTGTTGAACACGTAATTAAAGAAGAGAAGAAAACGCCGATTTTGATGGTGTAATGGATAATGTCATTGATGAATGTATAATTCAAGTCTCCGGATACACAAATTCATCCTCCTCTTTGGCCAGTGACAGTGATGATTAGTGTGAACATATGAATAAAAATATATACAAAGAACTTTCTTTTATTGCAATATTTGCAGTAGGTCCCAATCTCCTCATTTTCATAGTAGCATCTATAGGTACTTATTAATATTATAAAGTTGAAGAGTTTGTATGTTGTTTGCTTAAACGCGCTTAATTCTATTAGGAAAATCATGCGGCATGGCTCGCGTAGATGTTTGTTAAATCTGTGTGTCATATTTCATATTTCAGTGTTATCATATGTCATATTCAAATCGGTTAGCCTTTCACTATAACATCATAAACATATAAACATAAATAAGCATTTTACATTAGTAGGAGGAACGATTATCATTTGTATGAAAATTATTTCTAGAAAAGGTTGTTAACATCTGCCTTTTAGGTGTAAACAAGTCGTTGCCTAGCAACGGTTTGTTTATCGCCATTCGTTATCGAATTTGGCTCAGGTTATAGTTTGCAATTCTTTTATCAATCTACCTAATTTTAACACTAGGTGGCGCTGACGGTATCCTTTATCGCTGTACGATTGTGTCGATAATGGGGTGAAAACACCTTTGCGAAGTGAAGAGCTGATTTTGTCATGGATAACGTCAGCCGATCTTGACAATATTTATATGGGATCACTTTACAGGTAGTTAATTTTTATCAGGAAAGAATGAAATATAGGTGAACACCTATAATATACATGTATAAAAAAGCAGTATAAGGAACTGCGATCCTCAAGCTGAACAAATATCGCGAGAAGGATCCAATTGGGTTGGACTGCTTCGGAAAAACTGCGCTAGCTTTCCTCTCGGTTACTCCTCAGAGCCTAAAGACAAAGGTCCGCAACCAGAGCATCCTGCCATGGAGTTACGGAGTTAAAACGTGGACATTGACGGCAAGACTAGTCTACCGATTCAAAGTCACTCGGCATGCTACGGAACGGGATATGCCTGTAGTCTCTTTGGTGGATCACATCAGAAATGAAACAATCCGCCGAGAAACTAGGTGACGACATAGCCTATAGCATTAGCAAGCTGAAGTGGCAAATAAATAAAAGTAGGCTGGTCAAATATGCCGAAGAACCGATGGTCGATGGAGTTCAAAGGTTCTGGACTGGATACCACGAACTGGCAAAAGCAGCGTAGGACGCCCACCGGCCAGCGGACATTGCTGGCAGTGGCTGAATGAGGATGGCCGAGGATAGAGGGAAGTGGCGTGCGCGTACAGATTGAAAGAAATATGAATGTCATGCAAATATCATGTAAAAGGTTTTCCTGTCTAAAAATATTGTGTGACGTGATCAAGAAGTACTGATTCCCGGAGTGTAAAGCGAACCTGTTGTGTATGGTAAGAATAGCCCAAGTTACACAATGGCCGTACAGGGCCCACTTCAGCAACAGGAGTTATCTTACTCCTTTAGGATCCATAAAACGTCCCCTATGGCTAGAGCGGTTGCAAAGGAGTCGCATAGGGCCTAGCTGCAAGAGTTATATTTTTTTATGCCGCCTGGGAGGAGACTGGAGTTAAGTGAAGTCTTTAAACTAAACCGTTTCTAAGACTAACATTGGACTAGTTTCTGAATTGAGAATTTCGCTAAGCAAATATTTAACTGTAGTGCTGTCTCTTCGAAATTCTCAGCAAAGAGCGTGACAGACGTTACTTAAGTAACATAGTGATATTCTCCGATATTATTCTTTAATTCCGGATTCACTTACTTGAGTTTTGTCGGTGATACGCAGAGCTAATAGTAGTTAATCATGGTAAGTAAAGACGGAGCTCGCGTCGATGGTTGCTTATTTTTGCAAATCTAAGCGAAACCTGATCGGACTCTTCCGACTAAAAATCAAGTGAATCCGCAAACATGTTAATAATAGAGTAAAGTCTCTAAATAAGATTAAAAGAAGACGTCTTATTGAGTTGGGCACAATGTCTCGTGCCACCAAACGTTGGGTATTGTAACAGTCAGAATAGGGTGACAAGCGACATGATTTTAATAATAATTTACATTTGAAAAAACGGAGCGTAAAATATGACAATAGTGCGCCACGCGTCCGCTATAGAAGCAGGTGTCAGCAGCCTCACGCGGGGAGGGCGTAAAAATATTCATCCCTCGAACAACAAAGGGTTGCAAATTGTTATTTACACGATACGTCATGCCTCTGTTTAGTGCATTATAAATGACCACAATAATTTAGAATTATCTTGTCAAGGACAGGACAAGTGTAAGAATAATATTGTCGATACCTACACCTATAAAACAAGGGGTTTGTACAAAGGTGAGCTTAAAAATAATAAGTTTTTTTTTTAGCTAACCTTGAGCTATGCGGATGATGCCACAAAATATTTATTGCGAAACAAAACTAAGTACCTAATAGTTGGAATCTTCCGCGCTAAAAACATTAGAATCTATAAAACATAAAATTCACAGAAAGGTCTATTACCGGTAGCTTTTAGAATATACCTCGGCTCTAGAGAAGGCTTCAGTTTTCCCCGAAAGCACACGAGTGTAATACAACTTCCTACTCTGTATAAAACTTATCTTCACTATTTTCAAAAGTTATGTAAATTTATAAATTAGAATACAAAATAAACTTTACCTTATTGTAATAAAATCGGTTTTTACGATAGTAGCCGCGAGGTATGTTCTAAAAGCTAACAGACTAAAGGAAGGCCGATGAGACGAGATAAAGAATGTAAACAAAGTTTCAGGGGTTCAAAACATTTTTAGTTGAATAAATTATAGTTATACAAATTTCGGATACCCTATTCTAATCGCTGTCGTCTGTATTAGTCAAACATGACTCACTGGAAGAGTCCGAATCAGCCGTATTTATGACAAAACTATCCATAGCTATTAATCATGTTGTCAATATGGCTATAAAAATTGTCCTCGACTTTTATGATGTGATCCACACAATTTCGCCATTCAACAGCAGATACACGCTGGATTCCCTCTTGTATTATTGCGAGTTACGTGTCCCTTTACGTCAGCCCATACGAGTTCAATAGGATAATAATAGTTCAATACTATTATAGTTCACAAAATGGCGGATGACACCAAATGTTGACAACTGCCGTACTGAAAGTTTTCCTGTACCACGAAATACGCAACGACAGCTGTCGTCGATAAAATGACGCCATTACCGCATACATGTGACAAGGACAGAGATGATAATCGCTCACTATCGCAATGTAACTCAGTAACGGTCCGTTTGTTTACATTCTTTATCACGTCTCATTTGCCTTCCTTTAACTAGGAGCTACAAATAAAATGCAAATTGACAGTCAAACTAACATTTATGGAAAACAGCATGCTACAGAGCTCTTCAGCATGATACATCAAAAAAAATTCTGCCATTTTTTTGCATTAGGCTAAATTCGAATCAAATCAGTGCTTGCTCCTGATATTGGGAGAGTTTTTGGGAGCATCATTCGCTTTACATGCGAATATATTAAACTTACATATTATATGAGGTACAAGAAATAAATACACCTTAACAACTTGCGAAACGTAAAGGTTATATGACCTTGAGCACTGAAAACTTTTAGCAGCGGAAGTAATTTAGTTTCCAAACTGGAATTACTAAAGGCCTTTGTGACATATATAGAACGCAGTCTTTGTCGTGCGTGGTTACAAAATTGGCATCAAATTGAAAATGTTTAATGGAACTACGACATAATGGAACGGTTACTTCTTAAATCATCATCGATAGGCACATGTAACTAGCTAGATTTACTGTGATGTAATGCAGTAGGCATACGTTTTATAGATTTAGAATTTAATAAAGTCTAATTCTCTTCCTAAAATCATAGTCTAGAGCCTATGAAACTTAAGGCGTATCTTCTAAATATTCCTAAATAAACCTTAAAACTGCATTAAAGAAGAGCTGACTATAGCCCCCTATGAAAATGAAGTCATATATTTACAAACAGTAGTCAATTAAAATCTCAATAATATGAGCAGGTATTTTAGAAAAAATAGCCTGCAATCCCAGGTATTGCGATGTGAGGTACTCGTATTGGTGGTTTTTTGCAAAAAAATATCAATTGTTATAAAATTTGAACATCGTCGCAGGCGCTTGTAAAATACAATGAAAATATTAAAAAAAACCGCGCACTCGGGGATTGAAAAAATTTTTTTTATTAATTTTAAGACCAATGCTTTAGTCAGCGGTATCCAAACTATGTTAAAAACCTAAGCTATGAGTGCATTAGAATAAAAGCTATAATTTTAGTACCGCCTCATATTAGACAATATTTGAACTCCGGTTACATCGTTCTATAGAAAAGAACTATTCGTAATATAATGGTTGTATTCTTTTTTCTGGTTGTGCAATAAATCTATTTTAATATTACAAAAATGGTTCTTTTCAATATTTTCAAGAAACACCTATTCCTAGGCTCCCCTTAAATAGAGATCTGGGTACCTTTTTACTCGTTAATCAGTACCTAGGTATTAAACTGTAGATGCCCTAAAGGGAACCTGTGCGTGCAGAACTAATGCTTTGAAAGAATTGTCGATATTTTTATGCGACTAGTTACGACTTTGACTTAGATTTATAATGCCTAATGATAGTATTGCATGGCGTATGAGAAATGAATGCCAACGTCTTTTTTACCTTGTTTTATTGTTCTTCAAAAAGCTCCGGTTATATTCTTTCATTTGACACACAGCCTGTCTGTCACAGGGCGTCAGGGCCGCCTAGTTTTGCGATAATTGAATAACTTCGGAACAAGTGCATAGCTATGTCTGGAGACTCGTATAAAGCTGCGACGTATTAAATTTTTTTATATTGCTGCAGGCACAGGCCATCTCACAGAGATAGATTAGGGCTTACCTTCAATGCGTACTGCGGATCAATTCAAGCGCTCAGGTATATGAATATCTCACGATGTTTTCCTTCAATTTTAGCGAGTGGTACTGCTACTAGAACTTCACAAATGTACGTAACTTCACTCGAAGTCTAAGTACATTCGGGATTCGAACCCACGACCTCACGAATGTGAGGCCGGCGTTCTACAGCTACTATACCACCGCGCCCTTACAGGACTGAAATACTAATCTAGACATCACCTTGACAGTCCGAAGTGACTATTATAAATACACACGGTAAATGACATCACGTACGATATGTTAGGCGCGATATTAATCGTCTTTGAAATCACACACACAGTTCATATTTATTCGTTTAGATATTCGTTAGACCCAGAGCCTCTTCACGTTTCGAAAGTACTAACTTTTACCAGTACATTTTAACAAATTTGTATAAGCACCATCCATTTCGAAACAAAACCATGCAACCATCCACCCATTATCCCATATTCTCTGTACGAAAACAACAATAGATAAAAAACGATTTATCGCAAAACAAGGGCTATTAACTAAAGACTACCAGTGAGAGGTGTCAAACATGGATTAGCGGCACAAACAATGCCGTGAAAAATTGACATTCTGTGACAAACAAGGGGTGATCCTTGGATCGGTGATGACCCTAACTAGTCCTTGCACCAGCACGATGTAATTCTACCCTTATCCCAAAGTACTTCAGTTGCCTTTCGTATAATTGTGTGCGGTTTTAGGCCAGTACGTAGTCGGGCTGTTCGACGCAAGTTGGATTAAAGGAATTACGATTTATCCAAAATTGTTTGGCAATAAAAAACGCTCAGTGAAACGAGGGTCTGTAATAGGCGTTGCAGGTGCAGCCTAATGCAAAAAACAGAATATGGGATTACGAATGTCGGGTGGACTGCCTACGCAGTGTGTAGCTGAATAAGCAAGCAATTAATTTTCGTCAGGTATAATTTACAGACCTAAAGTATGATCTATATAAATAAATAATTCTAAACTCCTAAGCCCTGGCGACCTGGACATAGGACAACACGAGTAACTTTCTTAATTCACACCCAATGATTTAGTAGGAAATCCGGGAAACTTACTATTCCAGGTCCAATATTTTCCTCATAATTTTTTGGACAGGAAGAAAAAGTTCTTCAAAATCTACGTAGTTTTAGAAGACTTGAAGTAACCTTCAGGGCTTAGGAGGCTAAATATAACCGGTTACACTTAAGCTTGGGTATTTTTAGTAGTTAGAATATTTTTTAAGCATATACCCGGCTGTTATACGCCTACAGGCACTATATTAGTTTAACAGGTTAAGAGTCATTTTCTCTTTTGAGAATTTCGCTAAATAAACAGTTAAGTGCTAATTTTTCAACCCTCGGATAAAACTTATTCTTCGAATATCGTATTAAACCACCATTTCAAAAATGTGTTGTAATTGCCTTTCTTTTGTTATTTTACTGTGGCATTTTTATATTATTGTGTAATATTAGATTTGACCGAGGAGCAACTTAATAAACTTGAGCGCCTCCAAAACTTCGCCATAAGGTTTATATTTGGTTTACGCAAATATGACCACATTTCTGAATATCGCGCTAAGCTCAAGTGGCTTTCCATCCGCCTCCGTAGGAATGCTCACATTCTTTTCCTGCTGTACTCTGTACTGTTCAATCCAGCTACTCCCCTTTATCTCAAAGAGCGTTTTAGTTATCTCAGTGACCACGGCCGGCCACTACGTTCAGACCAGAATTTGACGCTGAAAACACCTAGTCATACGACAAAGTTCGTTGCCAGCTCATTTACGGTAAGAGCGGTCCGGCTGTGGAATGAGCTGCCGGTTTCTATAAGGCGCTCCCCATCTCCTGCTATATTTAAATCTAAAGTAGTAGAATTCTTTCTTTCCAAATAATTTCTTATTCTCTTTTTGTCTGTAGATAAATCCCATTTATTTTTCCCATCATGCTTGCTATTCTAACTTATTGTGTATGTATGTTTATAATAGTATTTATCTATGTAAGTTTATTTTATTACATATACGTATGTATATAAATATTCGATGAGCACCAACTACCCGTCTCAATTTCTCCTTCAGCAATCTTTCCGATTTAAGGTTGCCTGGAAGAAATTGCTATCAGCAATAAGGCCGCCAATTGTACCTCTTCTTTTGTAACTGTTGTCTCTGTAATTATTTTCTGGTGTGTACAATAAAGAATATTCTTATCTTATCTTATCTTACTTAATTAGAAGGATAAGTTTTATCGGAGGATTGAAAAATCAGCCCTTAACTGTAGTGCTGTCTCTTCGAACTTCTCAGAAAAGAGCGTGACAGAACGTTAGTTAAGTATTTAACTAATTCGGTTTGTGGGTAAAGTTGGGGGTTCAGAAACTCATACTCATAAACTATATTCGACCAAACCTATTAGGAAGTTCCACATGTTTACAAGAGCAATTACGCGTATAAAGTAGGTACCTACACTTTCCAAAACAAAGATCATTATGATTTGACGGGAATGCACATCTTGATTGATGCTAATAAATTATCGTATGGTACTTACTTGTTCACTATCGAAGTTGTACGCCATTGTGGAAAACCCCTAATTTATTTTGGAAAACTTGCAAATAGACGAAAATATCACAGTGATTGACAAGAGCACATAATAAAAACTGTCCGAATTTTTCACAGACAGGACAAAAGTCATTTCAAAAACGCTTGTTTTTTACATTTTTATTTGACATCCGGAAATGCTCCGCTATATTCAGCCAGGAAATGGGAAAACTTATTGACTTAACTAGGCGGGTACCATGACTACCGCGCCTCCTGCAGGCTTCCCGGGGGTTCCTTTATGGACTTGGACTAAACATTTTCCAATCAAGCCTCCGTCATTCACTGCCTTCGATGTTATCGCGTAATTGCTCAATTATAAACACAGACAAGGTACGAAATGGTAGAGGTAACGAACCCATTTATTGGTCTATTCGGGATATTTTGTTTGAAAAATAAACATGGCTAGAAAACTAGGGTTAGTAGCATGGATGTTTCGGTAGTTGTTAAGGTAGCGCAGTCGGTATAATACTTGCCTGACATTCTACAGGTCGTGGGTTCGAATCTCAAATCTGTATCAAATTCACAAATGTTTTGAACATTTGATACAGTAATACTACTCGCTAACTGTGAAAGAGGACACTGTAAGGGAACCTGAGTGTCTGTGCGCTAGAAATTGTCAATCGCGGCTTTATTATTCGATCGATCGAGTGTGTGTCTAAATGCAGTAATACAAACTTTTGCTAAATCTTATTAATTCGAGTGTTAAGTTTGTATGTAATGAAATTTGTTACGCAAATATATGTGCATGCATACAGATATTTTATTTGTACATATATACAGGTATCACGCCAAAACTGCTAAACGGAATGGGATGAAACTCGGTTCAGAGATAGATTATAGTCTGGATTGGCACTCAGACAATTTTTTATCCCAAAAAATACATATCGAAATATCTTCGCGAATGAAATCGTGGATACGTTAATATTTTTTAACAGTGTTTTTTGTATACTTCTTTGTAGAAATTACTTACACCAATAAATAATACCTAATTTCATTTTAATGCATGACTATGTGTAAGCATCGCGAGTCGTTAAGAAATAGCATAGTAATAACAATTTGAGGACATTTTGAGATCACAAGATTATTATAGAATTTACTACCTTATGCTATTTTTTCGTTTTGGGGATCGTTGGCAGTTACAGTTGAAACTATAGAAAGTTGCCACACATTTGCAGTCCAGCCATATTATTATAGATTTGTACTTTGACCTTAAAAGTTGTCATTACAGCTGATAAGTATCTTTAACGTCTGAAACCTTAGCTTGAAGTCTTTAACTTAGGTAATGTCTTTTCTTATATCGTTAACAAGAAAGTCACGATAGGTATCTACCTAACACGCAATGTTACTTTAATGATGTCAGGCAGGAAGGAAAATTAGCATTCACCGTAACCTTGCTAACCTTGCTTAGGTCGGTTTGTCATTTGTTACGGCTCAACATCGTATTGCAATATTAATAGGGATTTCTGCAGATAACCATCACTCAGAATTATGAGCATTGGCAGATCTTGTATTAAGCACCGTATGGTGCCCTACTTTTCTGTCTTAATAAAAAAAAATTATCTATAAATCTGTGTTTATTAGACAATTTTACAAGACATACAAAATCAGACAGAACCAAAACAGACAGAAACTAAGTTTAAAAACTGACAAAAGTATCAAAACAATATCTATAAAAAGGCAAACTAAACAATAAAAAGGTCTGTCGCCAACATGGCACTCGGATTCTGAGTGTACCTACCTTATTCTTACCGTATTCGGCTCGTCTTTTAGTTTTGAAAGACTATTTGCGGCTGCTGGAGGCCTTATGCTCTTAAAGCCTCTCAAAACATTTTAGCTAGGTACATGTTGCGAGGTGAAGCAAAGGAAAGTTCTGGTCGCTTACTGCCACCATACATCTCCATACTAAGTCCTTGTCTGTTCTCTTTATTTTTGATTAAAATATTTATCCACTGGTAGTTTTAAGAGGTTTATATCTGGTCATAGTATGATTCAATACGATTTACATTGTCGGTTTATTTCATTTGTTGTTTAAGGCTGATTTGGATCATTCAAACTCAAACTACTTTCCCAATCTGATTTGCCCCCTTATTCTAAAAATTATGCGCAATGTATTAGGAATAATAACCCTGTAAGTGTCGTGAAAGCGCGAAAAAGTTTTGTTGAAAATGTACATACAATTGTTTTTTGCTTTACGGTTTTTCTACTTTGTATTGGCCTAATGCATAATGCTTAAAACCATATGTGTTAAATAGAATCCAGATTCTCCTGTGTTAGACCATGAATTTACCCTAAGCTGCAATATTAGTAGAGATTTTTTTATATAATTTAGTACCTAAGCTCTGTAATTTCGAAAAATATAAGTTGTGAGTTTGTTGAAAAGAAAGTTTTTGTACAAATTCCAGGTGAGTACTCTGTTTTAAATATCTTGATAATATTTAAAAAAATGGTTTACCTGGAATTCATGAGACGGCAAGCGAGGTACGTTATTGGGAGGATAACAAATTGTTCTCTTTGGACATTGATCTAAACTTTTTTGTAGATAGTTCTATACGTGTTTTTTAGATGTTGGCGCTGTTTGTTTTGCTGTTAAGGTACAGATTCAAGACTAAAAACACCAAATTATTCTTATTCTGCTTGCCGTCATGCCAATGGACTTTTTCTGGAGTTCATTAATAGGTTCTTTTTAAAAAAATCAGCAGTAGTACTATAAAAAAAAATCTAGCGAAAAAAAATTGGATTTGAATCCATACAGTGTATATAGTTTGGCAAAAAAGTCTAGAATTTTAATATCAAAACTTTGTATGGAGAAAAGTCACTTTTTGAAACTTTAGTATCGATATTGTTGCCATAATTAGTATCTAGTCTTTTTTGCCAAGTTGTAGTGCTTGCAAAAGTTTTAGAACAAAAAGAAAAAAAACCGCCAAACTGCGTAGCAGTTGATTCATATTTAGTTGCGATAGTCGTGTAATCGCGATGTGTACTTATTTACTAGTGTTAAAGCGGCTATGTAGCTTCTGTTTCGTCTGATTATTTACTCTGTGCCTTAATATGTCATGATTTATTTACGCGTGTGTGTCTTTTATAAATAAATTATTCATTTTTACATCTACATGATGAGGTTGAAATCGTTAGAAATATTTGGAGGGAATATCCTTTTCGGTTGTCACTTTCATGTTACATTGTACTTTGACATTCAGCAAACAATTCTCAATGTAAATTCTTTCAGCAATGTAAATTCTTTACGTTGATGAAATTGAATTTAATTGAACTATTATACGGAAAAATTCACCTTGTAGAGAAAATCTTTGAAAGTCTTTTATGTATCTACGAGTATCTATCTATGTAGTTCCGAAGATAAGGCAGTGAATGAGTCATTCGGAAAACTTGAATCGTCTATAGGGACCCTTAGGTGAAGATGTCCCCGAGCGGTACACGGTGCCTTTGCATAAATTATATTTCAACAAAATTGTAAGTAAGTAGGAGAGTTACATTATTGCTGGGAAAGGATCACGAAGAGGGCACACGAAGATTGTTAATATTGGGCTCACTCACTGGTTACGACATTTATTCTGCGACTTGGTAAGTATGTTTGTCACATTTCATTAAAGTTGATTCATATTTTAATGCGTATTGAAATAAAAGTTAATATTGGGCTCACTCACTGGTTACGACATTTATTCTACGACTAGGTAAGTATGTTTGTCACATTTCATTAAAGTTCATTCATATTTTAATGTGTTTGTAATAAAAAATATAAAGACGTAGTAAAAATTTCTTGTATGACCATCGATGCTCGTATATCAATTAAATAAATGTTATAATAAGGCTCAACGTTATGAAAGCAGAATTAGTTCATTTTGCCTAAAGCTGGAGTTTATACAGAAAAACGAGTGTATTTTCTGCTTTGTATCTACATTAATACTACCTTTTAATAAGTTTATTTTTATAAGTTCCTACTACATCTATCTACTTGCACAATTAAAATAAGCATATTAAATACTCACGCCTGTATCCCTGCGGGGTTGGCAGAGTCCAGGGTTTGCCACTTGCCACTATTCTGACAAAGCTACACTTATATTCGTAAGTTACTCGTACACTTTTACAATACATACAGTTTTTCATAATGCAGAGGTCTACGCGGCGTAGTCTTTCGTAGGCAATGCTACGATGCTACGGGTTACGGTGCTACGCACGTTTGGATGACACTCCATAATATAAATCTGGGGTAATTTCTGGGATAGTACGCAAACCATTAACTGAGACGCTTAGACGATTAATCTATATTTACCTACAAGTGAAGTAATTCAGACTCTTTAGCGGTTGGGACAAAAAGGTGAAAGATGACTCAGCGAGTGGTGTTAAACTAAAATATTGTTCTTTTGCACTTGCTACGTCAACTTACGAGGCTTACGAGTTCTGTTCGAGAGGAGGCATAGCGGTTAACACGCTTAACTAGCAAAACAAGGTCGTGGATTTAGTTCCCTCTAGAACCCGCCTCTCTTGATTTGTACAAATTGCCTCAGTTTGGATGTATTTCCATGTTTGTGATGTCGTCGCCCGGTTACTATAGTACAGAGTATCCTAACTTTGCTTGTCCTGGGACAAGTGATTGTGTCGAGTGGAAGTTATTGTTGTTATTCTAAAACAAAAGGTTTGACCTAACTTTACCATAAGTAAACTTACTCGCTCGCCTAAGTGAGGTTTGACGCTATCGCTTTGCTACGTAGGTACAATTTAATAGGTTTTATACGAAAATCTTAGTTCTAACTACGACTACGATAAATTGTTTGACTGCAAACAGACTGTCTTTCTCTGGTGGGTGGTTGCTAGCCGCTCGGCCTACCACTAGTAGGTAAGCTTACTCGCTTAGTACCACTCGGGGCTCACGTACTGGGTAACGAAAGTAAACCTGGGGGTTGAATCTCTAAAATGCATAGTTGGTCAGTAGAGTCATAGTCATTAGTCCGGTAATTGTCGTCTCATACACACTATCGGTAGTCTCATAACCAATCGCATTGCAATGGGTATAGCCCGTGCTACTTAACTTGGCGCCTCTCGCGATTCGATCTTCTTCGCGAGAGATGCTTATTTAATTTTCGCGGGTTATACCCCTGGAATGACTGTGTACTGCTATTGTTTTGTAGACTACCAAATTGAGGCAAATATCAACCATTGTCGTGCTTAATCTTCAATCTATTAAAAAGCTATGTAAATATTAGACTTTACTAGGGCCTGCTGTTGCGCGTACATCGCAAGCTAGCACGAGCTATTTGCCAAGCATAGCACAAGTATAGTACCATTTTCAACAGTTTGTTAAGCTAGTGACTTCTAAAAACATAAACCTATTCTCCAATTTGAGGTTGCCTGGAAGAAATTGTTTTTAGCAATAAGGCCGCCAATTGTATGTGATCTTTTGTATGTGCCGTTTTTGTAACTATTTTTCCGGTATACAATAAAGAATATTCTTATCTTATCTTATAAACCCAATCCATAAGATAAACCTTGTCGGTTTCGGCGGAGTACCTATATGTTGGCGAATGTATAAAAATTCATATATAATGATTTTTTTCTTTTGTCTTAAATAAATAGTTCAAAAAAACCTTCGAATGCGAGTAGCTTCAACTCCCAAGTCAGGGTCTACCTAGGCGTATGCTACACGCTCGATATTTAATGTGATATTTATCTTGCAATATTTTGGATCGACATACTACACACTCGATACTAATCGCGTCAGTACAACGGTAGATTCCATTCAGACGTTTAGACAAGTAACGTAATGTCAACAGAAAAAAATGGATGAAGCATTGATTTCAAAACAGTGATACACACACCTAAATCAGATTCGGGAAAACCAAGAAACATTATGCTTATGAAATTTATTTTCGCGTATTCTATAAATACGTGTCAGATAAATATCGAGCAGAGACTAGACACTCGATTTTTATCGACGATACTTGATATGATAAATCGTGGGATTTCTGGATTTCTAGAAATCTGGCGATCCGTATCACGATCCGTGATCCGCTATACTGGACACTCGAAAAATATCATAATCCTGGATTAGGACCCAAATGTCGTGATAAATATCGAGCGTGTAGCGTACGCTATAGCTCTCATTCCATTTAATTCCATACAAAACCATAAGGCGTCAATTACCGCCTGGCACCTGAGGCCGGTATATTCCGATCGATAGGCGGAGCTGCGCCGTGATTGGTCCAGGACAATGGGGGGCGGGGCCTGGATGCTGAGGAGCAGATGCGGTCCCGGCAGAGAGGTGGGAACCATCACACAACTAATATTATAAATGCAAAAACAAAAATTTTTTACACGTTTTTATTAGGGTCAGTTGTACGTAACTAACAAAATTATATTATCGTAAGAATTTTAAGTTCTACTATCCATATACTGATCATCTAGATAAAGAGAAATATTCTATGTGAATACAACAGTGATACGGGACATCAGATACTCCAGGTACTCTATCTAGCTAATAATTACTATAAAATTTGCAAAGTGTTACAAATTGAGAAATACTATAATAATAGCTAAACCTGAAAATACTTTCTCTTAGGTACAAAGAACAAAATTTTAAAATTCTCAATTAAGTTTACATTTTTACATTTTTGAGATGGTCGCGGTTCATTGTATTAAAAAATGAAAATCTAAAGTGATACTGTAGAAGTTGTTAAGGTTTTCCGTTATTTCAATTACACATTTATTGTCTGATAGTGATAACACCGACAGACTCTAAGCCACAAAGCAGACAAATAGATAAAATTTGTACGATTAAATGACTCATTATATGCAGGTGTTCATGTAATATTTGGTGTCATGGTAACAAGTTTGTCCCGTGGCTAATCTACATCCTTCAGCAGGTGTCTATACACCTGCTGAAAAGATACCAAGAAATCTTTCAAAATTATAGACACGCAGATAAGAGATCCTCTAAAATATATACTCTATTTTATTATATTAAGGATCACCAACAACAGTTACATACATACATAACCTCACGCCTGTATCCCAAAGGGGTAGGCAGAGACCAGGGACTGCCACGATCCTGACAGATCACCTTCGCTTCGTCAACGTTCATAAGTCGTTGCATACACGCACGCCGGTTCCGGGTACTTTTTATCTTTCGCTTTGCTAATACATCCCCTATTTAGTCGATGTAAGTCCGTCTGGGACGTCCCTTACCAGCCCTTCCACTCACATTCGCAATATATATATTTGTTTCGTCAATCTGTCTTCCTTCATCCTCTCCACATGTCCAAACCAACGCAACATTCCTTTCTCAATTCTAGTCACTACATCCTCTTTCAGTCCACAACGTTCTCTAATCAGACTATTGCGTATCCTGTCATTCAAAGTAACACTACACATACTTCTCAAGGACCTCATTTCAACAACAGTTATTTATACAAAAATTACATTCCAGTATAAAAAGTCATTCTAAACCGCCACATCTGCAGTCTTAGGTATTTATAGATAACCACAATGATATCAACCCTTGTATGTCCTCACTGCTCAACTCCTACAACGCAGGAAGGTTAGGCCATACACCACCACGGGGACCAAGTCGGGGTTGGTGGAGGATTGTAAGACAGTCGGAGGGCTGTCAGAAGTTAAAACTTCTGACACATCAAGCCGCTCATAAGGCCTCTGCCATGGCTTAACGACTGCGATTACATGACAGCCGGCACCAACGGCTTAACGTGCCTTGCGAAGTACGGAAGCGCTCGGAAAAATACCACTAGCGGTAAGCACGGTTCGGTCACCCATCCTACACCTGACTCCGCCTGTGGTTGGCTAACTCAAGTGATTGATTCCAATCACTCGGTTCGACTAGGTCATGAGCGCTTCCTACAACATGCGATAGTAAAAATGTAACAAAAAAAATACTGTGAAGCAGGGAGTCCCACATAATAAAAATTACCTAAAATAATTACCTCTAATGCGACGAAGTATGGTGCTCGGCACTGGCGGACAAAGCTGAGAAATCACCATAATAATATCTGAACAAACCCAATACTCTGTCTTTCTTTATACGTCCTATGTTTGTTAGGGCCTGATGTTGCCAAAGTGTTTAGTTTTTTAGTTTTGTTGTTTGTTTTTTTTTACAGTCCATTTATTTAGGTAATTAAATAAATGTAAATATAGTCTTTTCATTCAAATAAACACTTTGTAAATAAAAATATTTACATTTACTTGAATTTCGTAATAGCATTAAAAAGTTAAAATTACTTTGCTGAATTCCGCCAAAAATCCCACAAGCACCATGCGGTTAGCTAATGCACGATCCGTGCATTAGCACAAGAAACACAAGACCAATACTTGTGTTTTCTCACACAAGTATTGGTGTTGGTGGTGGTGTGTTCGGGTCTTGCTTCTGCTTGAAAAAGTGGGAGGGAGGGCGGTGCATTAGCTAACGGCATGGTGCTTGTGGGATTTTTGGCGGAATTCAGCAAAGTAATTTTAACTTTTTAATGCTATTATGGATTTCCGCAAAGTAACACCTGATTCTATACAACATCTGAATTTCGTAAATTTATATTAAATTTAAGATTGAATTGGTAAAATGTAAAGATTTTGATTTAAAAAGTAGAGTATTTCGATAAACAGACGCATCAAGATTGTTTATATTTTTTTAACAACCTAAACAAATTAATGGTCTATAGGCAAGAGCGCAAAGGCCTTCGTAATGAGATGTGTTGATTTATACAGTGATCTTCACATGAGTGAAGGTGCCACTTGATGCTGCAGCATCCGAGTGGTAGCTTCAACTATCTAGTATGAACTATAGGTCAAAGGACCACTCGGAGGCCGCAGTGCCTGGGACATTGTTTTAGATGTTTTAGATGGAGTAGGCTTGTCTAGCACCCATACCATTCTGACAGCTCAGCCTCATAGGAAAGACTATTGAACACGTTTGGAGCCAAGTAACTGCGCATTTCCTGACGGTGTTTTCCTTCACAGTTAGCGTGTGGTATTGCTACACAAATTCGTAGATGTACTTACCTACCTACGTGACTTTGAAAATTAAAAAGTCATGGGCACATGTCCCGAACATCAGAAGGTAATGACGCGCAATATTCTAGGAGCAAAAAGAATTGACAGAATTCTTAATACAATGCTGCGCTCCAGAACCAAAATTGCTGATTTTGGAGCTGCAACCGCTAACCACTGGGCTACCACCGCTTCTATCTTCCGCAAAGGGCTATGATCATCTTAAAAAGATTGAAAGATTGAACTTCCCACCGTTCCTGCCTCCATGGCACGTATCAATATGCCACGTCTCTCGCACCGCCCCTCTGAACCGAGAGGGTATAACATCCCCTCACTAGGACCACATAAAAGGCACAGAGATGTTTCTAAATTGACCAGTGGTTGTGTGCAACTTGCGGGTGCAGCTTCGTGATGACCCGCTGCAATTGATTGAAGGATTATTGTCGTTAATGTGCCGGTGTTCTGCTTGGATGCATGGTCGGCGAAGAGGATTTGACAGTGACGGTTTACTATTGTAAGTGACGGTAAGTAACCGAAACATGTGTTTACTTTATTATTATTATTTAAGAATATGTTGCTTACCTATATGTATTTAATTATATATGTTTTTATTTTTTAGGTATCTATATATATTATTATTTAAATATATGTACATTATATCGTAGGTAATTATAAGTAACGATTTAATTACTTTTATACTTGCACCACGTACCGACTATATTCTTCATGCAATCCACTCCATCCAAAGGTTGTCTGGAAGAGATTGCTCTTAGCGATAAGACCGCCAGTTGTATAACATTACTTAGAATTAAGAACCATGGTTGTAATATTTTTCTGGCTGTGCAATAAAGTGTTCTCTATCTATCTATCTTTAACAATTTCACACTTATGGCTCGATACTCGATATTGTATCGGTTTGTCAACCGGTGCTAATTATGATTTTGCTTATTCAACCCGACTTTCACGATACGGGCTGCCTTGTGTGGGAGTTGCAATTGATCATACAGTCTGCATTTAGAATATACCTCGGGCTCTAGAGCCCGAGGTTCCTATAGTAGGCTTCGGTTTTCGCCGAAAGCATACGAGTGTAATACTGTAATACTACTTCCTGCTCTGTATTTCGAAATTAAGTGTCATATTATTTCCGATTTCGAATTTAAATGTCATGTTAGTTCCGATATTTCTATTACACGAATATATCCGATTCGGCTACTATCGAGTAGCCGAGGTATATTCTAAAAGCTAACAGACTGTAACTTTTTAGCCTCTAAATAGGTTTTTAGACTGTAACTGTACAACTTGCGTCTTTTAAAACAATTTTTAACATTTTTATTGCTAACAAAGGTGTGAGTAATAAATTAGAAAGTAGGTAAATTAGAAAGTAGGTGTGATCTACTTTATAATTTATAGCACTGGTGGAGACAAAAAATAAAGTATAGATGTCCCCAACTTTATCATTGAGAATGTAACAAGTCTCAGGCGCTTAAGTAGCCAGGTGGTTACTTTACCTATGAGTACAAATGAGAGATGCCGCCAAATTATTTAAGTACAAATAAATCTATCTGTGTATTTTTGTATAAAATGGAGGGTTAAAAACGGAAAGAGTGAGAATGAAAGAGAAACAGACACCACTTTAGTAAGACTGAGAAAAGAGATACAGTTTAGTTTATTGTCCACATTCTCCACTAAAACACGAAAGCGAATGTGGCTTCTTTTACACCTTGATGCTTAGTATTTAAGGAAGAAATTCTTAATAACTAGAAAAAATACTTGGAAAATTAAGGGTTTTTTAGAGATTATGGAAAATCAGAAATATGAGAATAAATATGGGCTGACGCGTCAGTAGATAGTAAAATTACAGACATTTCTTTGCTTGATTTAATACTCACCTAGGTACTTACCTATTCTTGATCGGCAGACATGTCGTAAGTTCATTACTTAAGAAGCAAATTTTCTTTACATAAATAGATATATTTTTACTAAACTATCTAAAATGTCCCTGGTTTTATTTAACCACATTTGTCAAAAACATGCTCGTTTATTTTCAACAATTAAAAATCATAGAACATACGAGCAAAAAGAAGCCACAAGTTAATTTCTCAATAACAAAACATAACATAACCTCTCGCCTCAGAGGGGTAGGCAGAGACCACGGACTGGCCACCATGCTGATGGATCACCTTCGCTTCATCAACGTTCATTAGTCGTTGCGTGCACGTACGCCGGTTCCGGGTACTTTTTATCTTCCCCTTTGCTAGTACAGCCCCTTTTTGGTCAAAGTATGTCCTGGGACCCCTGTGATGAAACTGAACCCCTAGGAAAAACAAAGTCTTCAATCATTCACTCGATCAGCCAGTATTCGTTCACTGCTGCGCATATATTACAAAACACTACTGTTTTGTCCTTGTCAATCTTCATCCAGCCGCTACAAGCAATCTGCTTTTACCAAATCTTTTTTTTATGCATCCTCAATACGTCCCACTGTAGGGCACATTCTCTCTCTCAGAAAAAAAGAGTATGGGCTTAATTAACACAAGTGCCCATCGCGAATTGGCATTTATCAATGACTTTGTTTTCTAAGTTGGTAACTTAGAAAACAAAGTCATTTGTTCATCCCCCAAAGTAAGACGACCGCGTTTCAACACGCTATACCAGCTATAGATGGTTGCTTTTGAAGGTCCGTCATCCATAAAAGCAATTCGAAGTCGATCAAATGACTCATCAGGTTTTAAGCCACATTTGAAGTCATAAAATCATAGCACGAAAATGTTCTCGAATCGATGCAGATCCATTTTTCAATGAGACAAGAAAATTTGAATTGGCTCTCAAAAAAATACGGAGGAAAATTTGAAAATCGAACAGTAGTATTTTTACTTTTAAATAATCGACGTTTTCAAAACAATAATTACAAGTGGCCCGTGTCCTATACATAAAAACATTTTTTCGCAAGCTTTCTGAGTGTCCCACGTATGTACATTCGTGAAGTTATAGTAGCAATACCACTCGCTAACCGTGAAGAATAACATGATAAGGAAACCTGAGTGTGTAAGGTGTTCAACTCAACCTCAGCGCTTGAAATTGTTAATCAACAAGTCATACCTAATTTTTTTAATGTAATACGGCCCTAACGCGCTTGATGATCCATCCAGTCTCCAATTCAATTACAATGCAATTCGCGCAACCCCTCATACTAGACTCGGGTCAATTTAACTCTATCAGTTTGAGTGTGAAATATCTATTCAAGTGTGGACATGCTTAAAACGGGGGACCCTAACCTTACAGTTTAAAGTCTTGTTATCTCCATTTTAATGACACCTTCAGTGAACTCATTTAAATACAGGCTACATATTTAACAAGTGCACCGAAGTGCATCATCATCATGCATCAGCTAAAAGCTGCATACTTCTAGACGGTTCACCTGAATTCGATCCTATGATTTTTTTATACGATTTATTCCGACTTTGTTAAGCCTTGTAGCCTCCTTGTTTTCGTCCCACTGCTGGGCAAAGGCACCCCATTTCAGTCCCGAGTTTTCTGTCCTGGGTCATCTCTCCACCTTTTTCTAGGATGACCTCGACTTCGATGTCCGTCGTGTGGATTCTGTGATTAGAATATATTAATTTATTCTTCGCAAGTGACAAACCTTGGACTCTACCTACATCTCCAAGACACAGGGGTGAATTCATTTATGTATGATGCCATTTAAAAATAAAATAGATTTCGAAATATTACAATAATTATTTTAATTAACATGTATGTTCTACAATGTGCCATTTTCTTGTAGCCTTGGATAAACAGTGTGCAAGGCCGACTGAACTCTCAGGAAGGTGCTAGGCAAGCCTGCTCCATCTAAGAAAAAAATAATGTTCTGCACTGCAGAGTCCGAGTGGTCACTTTACCCATCTAGTGTAAGTGAAGGTGCCACTGTACAATGTATAAATCCCTCCGGGGCTGTATATTCGGGATTATATTTACTCACTAGCATATTCTCAAAACATCATATTCTCGTGTTATGATATTATCGCGTCATGATATTCGTAAAGTATACTACATTCGCACAACAGCATTATCACAGAACATGATATTCGTAATAATGCTATTCTTTAAATATTTAAGTCGCACATTAAGACATATTTATCCCTGTAACTACAGAATGATCGAATTAACCGATACGCAACCGATACGCTTACACGCAAGAAAGATAAGGAATTAAGACGAGTCCTGAGCGCAGGGAGGCGTTCAAGCGTGCCCAAGACCAAAACAGCTTTATCCTGAGGAGTGTAGGTACTCTTACTTTTCACACCACTTGCTCGACAATGCCAAATTACAATCATGCAAACCTTACGTAAAGCAAATCATTAAAGCCCTGCTTGCCTTACAAAAGGTTTGCATTATATGTCATTTGGTATTGCCGAACAGGGTGGTGTGAAAAGTATGTAAATAAGAAATTAAGCTGTAGCAAATAAAAACATTTGAATTAATTAAGACAAGATAAGAATTTTCTTTAATGTACATATGACATAAAAAAATTCATAGATACACAGTATGGTTGCAATTATTTATTGGGTAAATCGTAATTATCTTAATTTACGACAACTCGTTTGATATATGTATGAGAATCGCTATGACAGGGTGCTATGGTGCTCATTAGGGGAGGGCTATGTCCACCAGCGGACTAATATAGCCTGAAGAAGAAGAAGATGAGAATCGCGAATCATTAAGAAATACACAGTAAAATCAAAACTTCCTAAGGTGATCGACAACGAATATAGATTATACTATAATGCACATTTCGTTATGCGGCTACCGAAATTTATTAGATTACCAAAAGGGTACGACCCTCGGACCGATATAAAAAGAATAAATAAGAATTTATTACCCCTAAGAGGCACTGCTGCGACGTGTGAAGATGCGCGATGTATTATTTATCCAACCTTTCACTCGTACGGCCAGTCTATTTGATTTGATCGGGAATCAAAACAAGTCGTGGCATTCGGCTACTCAAGGGAATACGTAAAGGGTTGCGCTGTTGTAGATCCAACTGATTATGGCGGTTTTCGCGCCGCAGGCACACGTGGGATTTGTTACTCTATAGGGTTCCGCAGCGGTGGTAGCTCAGTGGGTAGAACCATGGACTGGCAAGCGAGAGCCCCAGGTTCGATCCCGAGTGAGGGCATGTACCAATGACTTTGTTTAATTTCAAAGTTACGTACATTTGCGAATCTGTAGTCGCAATACCACACGCTAACGGTGAAGGAAAACATCGTGAGGAAACCCGCGGCTTGGTTGGCTCCGCTCGTACTGACTAGTCTTTCCTGTGGGCTAGGCCGACTAAGCTGTCAGGATGGTATAGGTGCTGGGCAAGCCTACACCATCTATAAAACCAAGTCCCAGACACTACAGCGTCGGAGTGGTCCCTTCACCCATCTAGCGTGAGTGAAGATACCATTGGACGCTGTATAAATCATCTTTTAAATCAAAAAAGGCCAATATATAGGGTTCCGTAGCTCAAAAGGAAAAACGGAACCCTTGTAGAATCACTTTGCTGACCGTCCATCCGTCCGAACGTCGGTCCCCTTTGTCTCGAAAACGCGTTGAAATTTATACTCAAGCATATAGTCCAGTTAAATTTAAAAAAAAATCTTCTTGTTACTTAACGAAATAAAAAGCTACGGCAGCTTATAACGTAAATTTCAACACTCAGGCAATCAAAATTTATGGGGTACCACCCGTTGACCTAGAACTATAAAAGTTAAAATTAATAACAACTTATACCACATACAGGAAAAAATCTGAAAACTATACATTTGTAAGTAAGTACCTACCAACTTACAATTTTATGAGGAAGGCTTGGTGTGCGCTTATCCATACTTGAGCTATCTCGTAAAATAATGTTTCTTATTAATCACATCACATCATACTAATATTAACAAGGCATTTTTTATGACCTCTTGAAACTGTTTTTAATTTATATTTTTAAAGTATAACTTTTTTTCCACGGTTTTCTATGTTTTGTATAAAAAAATGACACTCGAAACTAAGCTTAAGGTGCTTCGGGACGCTAACAAGCGCCACCAATAGAAAAAAACATAAGTTGTGTTATAATACGTTTTTATTTAAAAGTGAACATGAGAATTTTTTAACAACTGTGACAAATATTTTCAAGCAAGTTATGACTTTTTTCCATTGGTGGCGTTAGTTAGCGCCCCGAAACGCCTCAAAGCACGTTCGCGATTAAACGAATTACAATACGCAGGAGTTACCAATCATATTGAAGAAACTTTTTTCATATAGACGCGGTGTATATGAAAACAGCAGTCCGCCAGCAGTCTTAAAATGTGAATATTTAAATTCTACAACTTTTTTTTTCTCTCAAGTCAGCCCTACCAGCCTGACCATGAAGAGCTGGCTGGAGACGGCCAGCGGTATGGACGAGGCCACTCTCTCGTGCATGCTGGCGGAGCCCAGGGAAGCGCTGCTGCCCATACGCGGGAGAGAAAATCTAGCGCCGAAGAAAAGGTGGGTCCCGAAGTCCTATAAGGCATCGTAATAATACTCGTAGCTTGTTACGCCGTTTCGGGGTGGAAAAAAATCATAAGTTGTATTATAATACGTTTTTTTTAAAAAGTGAACATGTGAAATCATGTGAAGCGCTCGAGGCCTAGCGGAACCGAGTTATTGGTATCAATCACTTGGGTTAAGCAACAACAGGCGCGGTCAGGTACTAGATGGATGACCATCTCGTGACTACCGCTAGTGGCATTTTCCCGAGCGCTTCCGTGCTTCGCAAGGCGCGTAAAGCCGTTAGTGCCGGCTGTCATGTAATGGCAGTCGTTAAGCCATGTCAGATGCCTTATGGGCGGCTTGATAACTTCTGACAGTAAAGCCCGCCACTGTCTTACAGACTTGTAACCCGGACTTGGCCCCTTGGTGATTTGGTGGAGTATGGCCTAACCTTCCTGCGATACAGGAAGAGACCCGTGTCCCTACAGTGGGGACATATAAAGGGTTGATATCGATGTGAAATCTTATCAACTGTGACCACTATTTTTAGAACTTACAACTTCTAGACTCTAGAACCTATGATCAGTAATCGAATTTAATAGATTTCCGTTAAAAACCGCCGTTTTTAGCGGAATGTGATTAAAGGCATTGGTTGTTGATTCTACGCTCTAGACTGTAGGTTTTAAAAGTAGTTGTCACAGTTGTTAAGATTTCTCATATTCACTTTTAAATCAAAACGTATTATAACACAAATTATGATTTTATTCCATTGGTGGCGCTAGATAGCACCCTGTGTATGAAACTCTAGCGCAGCCAATGGAAAAGAAATACTTTTTACAGACCGTTTTTGCAAGTGTCATTTTACTTAGTGACATTTTATTGTGACATTTTATTAGATCAATCATCCCAAAAAATCATGCTAATAGCATGATTGAGAAATTGGTCTGACATTTTTGGTGGAAACGGTGTGTTAAACAAATTATGATTTTCTCTATTGTTACTTTAAGGTGCTCCTTAAAACAAAATCGAAATAAAATATAGGTTTTTTTGCATAATATTGTATTCATTCATTACATAACATAAAATACTTGTATTTTTACGGCAATTTTTAGCCTAATAGGTTTATAAAATTCCTTTAGCGTGATTTCTTGAAAGGGCAAATTCGTTGTCTTTATTTTCTATTGTTTTTTTTATTGTTCGTCTTATATTCCAAGGTACTTTTACCTGTGTTATTGTCCTTTGCATGCAATCTATTGCACTGAAAATGGCGGAGGACGCTGGTGCCTATGACACAGTGTAATTCAACATAGAATAGGTACTAACGGACCATCCTTTTATTCAAAGGAACTAGATTTATATATTGTACCCACAAAGTTAATAAGTAAGGAAACATTGTACTTCACTTTTTATGAACAATAAATAATTTTTATCTTTATCTTATCTTAGTTTTTGTAACTATTTTTCCGGTATACAATAAAGAATATTCTTATCTTATCTTAAGGCCCGAAGGAGAATTTTCGTGGAGTGTTAAGAAACACGCATTCCCTTAGTTGATAAATGGAAATATCCTTGTTAAATGCCCATAGTCATCAAAGTGTCTAGTGAAACTAGATACTGTGTCGTTACGGTTTTCTATCGTCCGGTGTGTAACCGTCCTATGTTGGACGAAATAGTTTCATACGGCTCCACAGCGATAGGGAAAGTTATTTCAGCATTTCGCGGAAAGTTTGAAGGGTGCTACGTTGTCGTGGTCGTAAATTTCGATTTCTAGTTGTAAAAGTCTATTTCAATGCTCGTGAATCACTCAAGTTTTTGTAGGATGAGTGCGAGGCTACTTTACTTGAGTAGAGAGTGTATACGGTTCATTGCTAACATAACATTTACATACAGGCATGTAGGTACATTGCTTCTGGCCCCACACTAGGACACCCTGTATCGTGGGAACCAGAAACAACGACATCACAATCATGTAAACATCCGAGATCTGGGGTTTTTTTTTTGTTTCCAGCCGGTCAGTTAGTTAAGTTAAGGTCAGTTGCTCTCATCTTTTTCACCCTTTATCTGACTTGATGAGTTTATAGTAGGCTCAGAGAAAGGCATGCTTGCCTTTTATAAAAGAAAGAAAGGAAGAAAATTAATTTATTATTATTTTTTGAACTAAAACTTTCGTGAGCACAACACATTGTAGACTTTTAGTCCGGATTTAGTGTGAGACAAGCAACCGACGACGCGAGCTCCGTCTCTGCTCACCATGATTAAGCTCTGCGAATCGGAGCGAAACCTGGTCGGACTTCTCCGATATAACAACACCCGTAAGTAAATCCGGACTAAAAGTCTACAATTTATTATTACGCCAAGAAATGAAGAAACAGCAAGTAAAAAAACAGATAAGTAAAAGTGACAGTACATTTGTGAAGTTATACTAGCAATACCACTCGCTTATAGTGAAGGAAAACATCGTGAGGAAACCTGAGTGTGTGAGGTGTTCAAATATTCGCGCTTCAAATTGCCAATCCGCGGTGGGCACGCGTGGTAACTAAGTCCATTCTCTCTCTCTCTCTCATAAGGCCTGTGCTCTGCAGTGAGACGTATATAGGCGAAGTAAAAAAAGTGACATATGAACAAATAAAAATACAAAAAAACATAGATTTCGCCTGTTGTGTGAGGTGAGACCCCAGCGCTAATTGTAAGTGCATAGTTATTTGCGAAGAAAGTTTACTCTTGGTGATGTTATTATATTAATATTAATCTATAATATAAAAATGAATCGCTGAATGTGTTGGTAAGCGCAAATCTCGAGAGCAGCTGAACCGATTTCACTAATTCTTTTTTTAGAATATTCCTTGAAGTACGAGGATGGTTCTTACGGAGAGAAAAATGGAAAAAAAAGAATCTACTGTTAGGCGGTACGAAGTTCGCTGGGTCAGCTAGTTATATATATATTCTCGAGGGGCCAACAAAAATGAGAAAAGTCTATAGTAGAGAAGTATACTTGGTGTCAATAATTGTTGCAAAATAGACGATGGAGACGAGTTTGACGTACCATCACCATGACCATCTTTAAAAAGTAGCATGATCTTTTTATCATGGACAAAGTTCTTGTGCAATGCAAACCTCACATTATAATTATTACCTGTACACTTATGAAAAGATAGGCCTACAGTGGGCCTCTGCTAACTTTTATGTCTTTAAAAATCTATGTTTCTGAGTTTGAGTTTGAACAGTGTACAATTATAAATTTTTGGAAAACAAATTTAATACATTTCACACAAAGATTACTTTGTTGCGTTGGGTTGGACATGTGGAGAGGATGAAGGAAGAAAGATTGACGAAATACAAGTAAATGTGGGTGGACGGACTGGTAAGTGACGTCCCAGGCGTACATACTTCGACTAAATATGGGATATATTAGTAAAGGGGAAGATAAAAAGTACCCCGAACCGGCGTGCGTGCAGGCAGCGACTTATGAACGTTGATGAAACGAAGGTGATCTGCCAGGATCGTGGCAAGTGGCAGTCCCTGGTCTCTGCCCACTCTGGGTACAGGCGTGAGGTTATATTATGTTATGTGGTTAATGTGGATGTTTGGTAGTAAAGATGAAATTCTTTTCTCCCCAACAGAGACCGCTCGCTGGAGCCCTGCGCCCTGTCTGAGGAGGCCTACCTCTCGAGTAGCGGCGGCTCGCCATGCACTGGTCTCTCGCGCGAGGAACGCCGCCGCCGCCGCCGTGCCACCCTCAAGTACCGCACTGCACACGCAACGAGGGAACGTATCAGGGTCGAGGCCTTCAACGCCGCGTTTGCCTCACTCAGACGGCTCCTGCCGACACTCCCGCCCGACAAGAAGCTATCCAAGATCGAGATCTTGCGCCTGGCCATTTGCTACATCGCTTACTTGAACCATGTGCTGGACGCTTGAGGGGTGCAGTGCAATCAACGGAAAGACATGTACACACGTGTTCAAACGAGAACTAGAGCCTGTTTCGGGGCTGCAGGTCTTGATTTTGGTACAATGCATTTATAGTCTGGTAGCTTTTAAATGTACCTCGGGCTCTAGAGTAGGCTTCGGTTTCGCCGAAAGCACACGAGTTTCTAATCTGTATACAATTTTTCTTCACTATTTTGAAAAGTTATGCGAATTCCGATACGATACTTCTATTACACGAATATATCCGATTCTATCCGATAGTAGCCGAGGTATATTCTAAAAGCTAACAGACTACGAGTATACGCGTTTTCGCCACTTCAAAGTTCTGTTAATGTACGTTCGTTTCGATCGCTAACATCTGAGTAATGCGTTTCAATAACGAGGAGTAAAACGTTCTTGTTCAATAATGTTGAAGCTTAGTGCTTATCTGATTTATATAGAATTTTAATTAGTCTGCAGAACACGATGTGCGGTCAAATGCATTTTGTACTTTATTATGTTTTATGCAGGCAGTTTTGTTGTTGAAATTGATCCAGAATGAAACTCAGTGTCCACAGTTTGATAACTAACACTGCATAGTTAACAGCAAATTTATTTAAGTTGTATCATTCCTAACTCATTAATGGACAATCATGCTTGTGAACATGATAACAACAAAATAATAAGGGCCGATTCGACCAAACTATTTATGCTTGGTATAAGTGCTAATCTTGGAATAAATCTAGAATTTAACAAGAGAATTTCTTGATTTATTCCAAGATTAGCACTTATACCAAGCATAAATAGTTTGGTCGATTCGGCCCTAAGACATCTATGTGTTAACTTTCCAAGGTAAATCAAAGTCTTCCTTTTATTTAAGCAAAATAGCATTAGTTTAATATATATTTTATTCTTAAATCCTTAAACACGAGTATATCTTACACATGCCAGTTTTAAATAAGTCATTTAGATATGTAACAAGGATAATTGTTCATAATTGTATTGTAATTTAATCTAGTCACTCTTTTTTTAATTAGTCGATAAGGTATTATATCAATCAAAGTACATACTAAAGAAAAAGTCTACTTAGTGATTAAATAAAAATACAATTGATTATATAAATCCTTGTAATTTATTTTTCTTACACAAACTATTTTAATAAGATCACAGCACTTAGTAAACAATCATCAAACAATGTTCACGAAGATCAAGATTTGTTGGTAATGTTGGTTAAGAAGCTTAACAATACAGGCAAGAATACCATGCCATGCAGAAAACCTATGATAACTAACCCGAAGAACATTCTAAAGAAGAAAACTTCTATCAACTCCGTATAGGAGAAGGCTAGCACAATAATAGGGATATTGGTGAAGGTGATGCCTGTAATAATAGTAGCTCCCACTTGCTGCAGAGCATTACTAACTCTTTCTCTAGGTGGGCAACTGCTTGTAGCAAAAGCATATGCAATATGGCTGCAAAACTCGACAGCTATTCCAATAGAGACAATAAGGTTGACACAAGACACAGCGTTTAATGGGATGCTCCATATATACATCATCCCCATCATGTTCAGTAATACTAAAATGGTTGTAAAAATGATAGCAAAAGTTGTGAGGAAGTTAAACCCTGAAGCTAATAGAGATATAACTAAAACTCCGATTAATGAGTACCCAAGAGAAGCAAACGTGTCGGGCCACATAGTGAGATACTGTTGAAAAAATGGATAAAACACTGAGTAGGGGACTACTTCAACGTCTGTTAAACCAGTGTTAGCTTGTATAGACCTGGTTATATTCTCGCTTATCTCATAGCCGTATTTCACAGCGGTAATGTATTCTTTGGAAGTTCCCAGTGCCGTATGGTACGCCATGAAGTTTGAATCGTAGATAGTGGCGCGCCCTTGGTCGTCTAGCAAATAGTTTACGTTACTAAAGTAACTAGCGAGACCGCCCTTGTTACATATTTCTGTCGGGGCGTCTTGTAAGAAGAATGGGAAGTATTTTTCAAATGCTGCACCTGAAGGTCTTATGCCATTATCGGCCATATCTACGGAGCAATAAGCACAAACGTTAGAAGTGTTTGCACTCTGGCAAAAACTATCATCTGCTACATTGTATCTGCAGCAAGTTCCTGTCAGACTACTCCAGTCAAAGAAGTCATCGATCCAAGAGTTTGAACTTCTTGAAATATGCGTGATTTCAGGATGCAAGGAAGCTAAGAATATCTGCGTCGTAAGGGAGTCAGGGTTACACAACTGGCCACCGCAAATGGTGTTCTGATGTACCGGGTCCGAAAAATTAAGGCCGGACTTAAGCACAAAGAACACTGGGGGCCCAAGTTTTAGCAATTCGTTAACAGCAATCAAATACTTATAAACGTACGAGTCTGTGGGTAATGCCATCTGTTGATCGAGACCAATTTCTAACTGCGGAATCAAGATTACGCTTACGGATACGAAAATCATGAAAATAATTGATACGATAATTTTTACTTTCCAGTTTACAATGAATTTAGAGTACGGTCCCATAAGACGTTGCGTAAGACTTTTGTAAGGCTCGGCAGATGTCAGAGGATTAGTGTCGTCTAAAATCTTTTTCTGAATACAGAAAAAGATATCTAGCCTATTCTGTATTTCCCTGTTATAATCTAGAGATAGCAACGCGACAACTGTAGTAATCTGGAAAACGAATAGGTACGCCAGAGCAAACGTGGCAAAAATTGCAAAAGTAACCACGGCCGGGAAGTTGGCCGTCGTACCGATCGCAAAGCAAGTTATTTGCGTTATCGATGTAACAAAGATAGATGGGCCTACGCGTTCCATCATCTTGCCGAATACAAACCTCTTCTTTTTCTCGGCGCTAGCATTTTCATTGTAATCTGGAAACTGTTTTATATTATCTTTGATGTCGTTCAATGCATTGACCATCAAAAATACGTTATCAATACCGACGGACAAAATGAAGAACGGTATTACATTTATGGCTAGTAGGGTAGTTGTCATACCAAAATAGCCCATCGTGGCCAAAGCACAATAAATAGCTAGCAGTTCAATGATTATACTGCCGGTCGCTACTGAGACTTTGCTTCCAACTAAGAAAGATTTGCACGATCTGAATTTGCCAAGAGCCAAAGCTACATAGATAAACATAAGCACATAACTAGCTGCAATAGGTACCACTTCGGCTTCCGAAACACGTTGGATTTCATCTTCAACGGATCTCTCAGCTCCGAAAGAAACGTCTATGAAGTCGGACTTCCAATTCTGTTCGTAATCGTGCATTAGATCTAAGAATTTTTGCTCCCACTCTAGAACTGGTAGTAAGTCGTCTTCATAAAGATGATTTGCAATAGCGAAATTTATTACTAAAGTATCGGCGGTCAGTACTTCGTCACCTTCGTAGCCACCGAAGGTTAGCTCCGGATCAGAGCCACCTCCCCAAGAAGCCATGCAGTCTAAACCGTAAAAGTTATTCAAACAGTTCAAAATCCTATTCAGATACGTATCTTCATTGATATTGTTTCTATCGTCGCCCAAATAAATGCCCACTGAAAACGCGACGCACAGATCTAGGTTAGGAGCAGAACCACGGACTCGTAAAGGGGCGTAACAGACGTCTTCTAAAGTGACCCCATTGTCATCGCGGCCTATGTTTATGATTGCGTCCTCTAAAGTAATTAACTCATTTACAGCTTCAATTCTAAATGCTCTGCCATATGTTACGTTGTTTACTACAGGGGGGTCAAGGTTATCTTTAACTGTCAGGAACACCTGCGCAGCGCGATAAAAGGGACCGAACCTAGAGTTAAAATAATCAAAGTCGTTTCGACTGCGAGAGCCTGGAGCCGACCAGATATCTATAGGAGTCGCTGTGATATTTATCCCGCTTAAACCAAAGTACATAGCAAAAACCACCCAGGTTGTTAACAAAAATATAAACATCGGTTTACCTGCTGCAAATTTACCTATACTAGCAAATACTTTTTGGAAGAACTTAGTGACAGCGCTGTACTCAAACGGCTTCACATTATCTGGTTTACTCTGCTCAGTACTACGAGTTCTCTTATAGTCAACTAAAGTAAGTACTGTGAATATTAGAACACTGATTACGAAGAAAGTTATACCAACGGCAAAACCTGTACAGTTCACTGACAACACAGTGCAAATGTCTGGAACTACCGGCTCTTGACCTGTTGGGCAGGTGCTGACGCAATCCATGCAACTGCACGGAAAGTCTCCTTCGAAGGTTTCATTGCAGGGAAGCGCTCGGACATTCATAGAGTCTTCTGTCGTGGGCCAACGCAAAAAGTTTGTCTGTGTAGGTGCAAAAGGGTTGCTTTGCACATCCCCACTGAATCCAAACCACGCCTCAGCGTCGCACACGGCCGCGTCGCCGCACATCAAGTTAATCGCGGGCAATCCTGTCTGTGGTACAATAACACCGGCGCAAGAACTGTGAGAACCTAACATGAAGTCCTCATGCATGCGAAAGTCCACTTCGTTGATGAAAGACAATCCATCAGCGGTAGTCTCTGGGTAAGCGTCTAGGAATCTTGCCTGGTCCGGTGCACAGTTCATTTCGCAAATCTGTCGAACGTAGTTGCGAAGGCACGTCTGGCATCGGCCGAGCACACTGTCAGCCAGCAGGAAGTTTTGAGCCATCCCTTGGAGCTGTTCTGATGCGCAACACGTGTAGACCTCGTCGTTGGGTTTTCTGTTGCCTTCTTCATCGTAGAGTAGACTTGGGCATCTAGTCTCAAGGATGTTGAGAACATCGGCTCTCGTTTCATTATTTAGGAACTCGTGTAGAATTTGTAGAGGCGGTCCGGTGTAATCGCCAAGCTTCCAAAAACCATCAATGAAGACCCGTTCGCCCCACATTCTGCATCTCAAGTCCGTGTTTGGCATGGCCGGCAGCTGAGCGGGGTAGATAGGCCAGTCCGCACGGGCTGCGCCCGCCAGTAAAAACACGCACGACACTAGCCACAGCATTCTCGATGTGTTTCTCTGCTGTGCTATTCACAAACTTTTCATGATGGCGTAGAAAAGTGTTTCCCGAACGACCGATGCGGTACAAATGAATGCTTTAATTTGATTATTCGGGCTAAATCTAAGAGTTTAGTCGATAACGGCTATCGCTAATTTGTACACAGGTGTTCGAGGTGATAAAATATACTTATCGTGATTTCGACTGTCCCAGCTATAAAAATTGTTGTTATGACGAATGTCGATAATTGAGTCACTAGAGTTGCATTGCCAACAAGCGCGTATGGTAAGTAAGTAATTTATTTATTTCTTTCTCACAGAGGTAACTATACAGAAAATGGTGTAGTCCACTACGTACTAAACTGGAATCTTTAAGTGGCCTAGGCCTATTTCTCTCAAGTCCAATGAAGCGAGATAGCAAGCAATAAAATAGATTGTAACTTCGAGATCAGGTGCGGGGGAGACACCTCCCTACCCTCCCTCGAGACTTTCGTCCCTCGCCAGCTGACTCCGGGGGCACGCGTTCCAATACATTTATTATGAACCAATAATATGCGGCTGTAAGAGATCTCAGGTTTGGTTCTTAAGAAAAACCGGAAAAACGCTTTAACTCTTTGGCCAGGACCACTTTTGTGATTTCATCGGTTGAGAGCGGCAATTTTCGCTATGTATGATTGTAATAATAGATCGTATTGTAGATTTACAGCTCTACATTACATTTAGAGCTTTACATTTAAAACAAAATTCAAAAGCGCAGAAAATCGTCATCATCAATACCTTTATAAAACAATATGTTTCGCTGGCCAAAGGCTGGCACATTAAAGTATAGTATACTTTCACAAATATATTATAGCGATGCAATAAGGTCCGGTTTCTGAATTTCACTTAAGACAGCACTACAGTTAACTATTTAAGTACTCCGCAAAATTCTCAATGCAGAAACTGGCCCTGATTATAATAACATTTTAGGTAACGTTTTAATATTCTTCACTGCACACAAGAAAAAACCATATAAAGATATATGTTAATTAATGCATACACATACATAAACTCACGCCATCATCCCGGAGGAGTAGGCAGAAACCAGGGTCTGCCACTTTTCGCTTCATCAACTTTAATTAGTCGTTGCATGCACGCGCACCGGTTACGAGTGATTTTTTATTTACCCTTTGCTAATAGGGTAATCCCTAAACCATACCTCTTCAAGATTAAGTTTGAGGTTTTTTGTCCATTTTTTTCCAAAATGATCTAGATTTTGAAATGGACACCTAATTTGAATTGTAACGTCCATTAAGCCGCAGTTTCTGCGCTACTTTGAATAAAAGCTTTTCATTTCATAATTATTATAATAGCGGCTTGCATATTGCAACACAATCACTTGACCAAAATAATAAAAAATAATATATATTAGCAAAACAAATATTACGCCATGACCCTGTATTAAAACCATTGGATTTTAAAACTACGGTCTTATAAAAAGTTGACTCCACTAACAGACTCTTGACAAGGAGGCCTTCAATTTAGTTGGAGGAAATCCTGCAATAAACCGGTTTGTACAAGTTTTTTTAGTGTAATAGACTTTATGTAATAGTTAAACTTGACATTCCCGCCACGTGCCCCATAAATAGGCCATTGTACGTATGTAAGTACCTTAGACACTAGATTTCCTCACGATGTTTTCCTCGAGTTATACTGCTACAAATTCACTAATAAATTCGCTACAGATGCTTACCACCGTTTTATATAAGAAAGTAACTATGTTGTAGACTTTTAGTCCGGATTTACTTACGGGTGTTGTTATATCGGAAAAGTCCGACTAGGTTTCGCTCCGATTCGCAGAGCTTAATCATGGTGAGCAGAGACGGAGCTCGCGTCGTCGGTTGCTCGTCTCACACTACGGGCAAGCGCGCGGCGCTCCCGCGCCGAGATAGGTGGGGCGGGTGCTGACACTGGCTGCGGGGGATTCCCGCTGCCACGAAAAATGCGCGAGGCTATTGAAATAAGTCGCCACCCGAATTTCAATAGAGACAGTGGATGGGCTCTTCCGCCGGCCTGGAAACCGGTTCTACGAAAGTGCAGTGATAGTGAATATCGAAATCGACACTGCAAGAACGAAGATGTCGTGAGCTGTGTCTGTGCCATCATGCCTAGTGGCATTGACGACGGGAAAGCAGTAGGCGCTGCGGCGCAAGCCAGCGGGAATCCCCCGCAGCCAGTGTCGGCACCCGCCCCACCTATCTCGGCGCGGACGCGCCGCGCGCTTGCCCGTAGTGTGAGACGAGCAACCGACGACTGCCGACGACGCGAACTCCGTCTCTGCTCACCATGATTAAGCTCTGCGAATCGGAGCGAAACCTGGTCGGACTTTTCCGATATAACAACACCCGTAAGTAAATCCGGACTAAAAGTCTACAATGTGTTGTGCTTACGAAAGTTTTAGTTCAAAAAAGTAACTACGTAATATAAAAGTTAAACTATGTCACATTTGTAAAAATTATACACCTTTTACACTTTTATATTGTTTACACAAACACGATTACCCTAAAATACAGTCTCTTTACCAGCTTAGCCTATTTTAACTGACTGAGAAATGTTTTAAGGCGCTTAGGGGCGCTGACTAGTTCCACCAATGGAATTAAAATTATAACTTGTTTTATAATACTTTTTTTTGAAAAGGTAAAATAAAAAATCTTAATATCTGTGATAACTATTTTTTGAACATATAGCCTAGAATGTAGTATTAAAGTCCTAAATTGTTGATCCTAGGTTCTAGACTGTATTTTTAGAACCTGCAGTTTTCTCATGTTCACTTTTAATTAAACGTATTACACGCAAACGGTTGATATGGGCTGACTATAGATAGATAGATACACGCAAAACTAAAAGCAGCATTCATCGTTAACTGTATCATCTGTATCATTGCGATTACTGAATACATTTTTACCTTATTTTCTGATAGTCCCATGATGCTGCCCAATTGACATCCCTTTGATTTTGAAGGTATCCTTTCAATCGTTCAAATCAAATTAAATCGAAGCATTTTATTCAATATTACATAGACACTTATTGAACATTACAAGTAAAACAAGGTGTCCATTTCAAAATTAAAATATTTTTTTGCTCCAAAATGAACCTAACTGGAAGGATCCGAAATGGACATAAATCTCCAAGAATCTTTTGGTACTTAATTAAAAGAGTTGTCATATTATTCTAAAACCAGTTACAAATGCATTGAACTGGCATTAATTCGAAACATCTTTGGCATTTAAATAATCTGTAATCTAGTAGCCTTTATGTAGGTGTGATCGTGCTGGGTGGAAGTGTGTGTGTGTGTGTGGAAGTTGGATTACTATTATATTCTGACGACAAGTAACATTGTAGTAGCCGTATAGTAGGCTTTTTGGAACAAAATGTGTTTTACACAGTTTTATATTTTTAAATTTGTTTTACTAAGGCAAGCTTTTTATATCTTCAGGGATCTTATTAAAGAAACGTATACAATGCTCTCAGCAACTTGTTAACACTCGTTACAGATATGTCATCCCTGGGCCGGAGGGTGAGCTGCGGCACGGTCATTTTAAGTGAATTTCCCGCCAGTAACAACAATAGACACGTGTTGAGGCGTGAAATTGAGGGACGACGACGGATATCTAATTTGTACTTGGCACACAGTTCTGGGATCTCATTTTAATGTTGCCAAAGAATTTTAGATTACTCTCCCACCACAGTGAACTTTATAGTACTCACTTTAGAACACAACATAACGTAACGTAACTTAACGTGACGTGACGTGACGTGACCTTTTTTTTTTTTTTTCACCCAGGAGAAACCCCAATTACGGGTACCACCGGCTCGGGGGAGCACAGTGGTTATGTCGGACTCCCCGCCCTGAAAAGGGCGGTATACCGACTAAAACTCCTGGGGTGTTCCTCCGCACCGCAAAGGACGGGGCCACGGGGACGCTTACGCACACTTCCGCGACCCCGTCTGCGGGCGCCCTTTCGGGCACTCCTTCGGCGGCGCCCCTGCCCCATCGCATCAGACCGAACGACGGGGCGAGGGAACGCCGCATCTCTTCGTTGGAGCGCATAGTGGCCAAGTGCGAACCCCTTGGCCACCATACGCCCCAACGCGCCGCCCCCTCCATCCCATTGTTGTGTGGTCCAATGGGATTAGAGGAGGGCGGCGCACCTCCTCGTTGGGGCGCATGGGGGCCAATGTCCTGTTGGCCCCCACACGCCCCACACGTGAGGCCCGTCACGTCGCCCACCAGCACTTCTCTGAAAGCAGAGAAGACGGTGAGCGACCGCGCGGGCCCCCTCCGTGCCAGAAGGCACCCTCGGAACACGCAAGGGCGCCTTCCGGCCCGCCGTGATGGAGGCGGAGGGTCCCCCGACCCTCCGCGTCCCGGCGGCCACTCTGGTCCGACTGGTACGAGGCGCGCGCGCTTCCGCGCAGCGGCGCCCCCCCCAGTCGGTCCTTCATTCGGTTGGTCGCCTGGGTCCCGCTCCACAAAGTGAAACAGGGCCCACGCGACCCCTCCCGCCGTGATGGAGGCAGAGGGTCCCCCGACCCTCCGCCCACGGCCACTCTGGTCCGACTGGTACGAGGCGCGCGCGCTTTCGCGCAGCCGCGCCCCCCCCAGTCGGTCCTTCAATCGGTTGGTCGCCTGGGTCCCGCTCCACAAAGTGAAACAGGGCCCACGCGACCCCTCCCGCCAGATTATTCGCCGTTAGCCAGTAAGATCCGACAAGAAGAAGTTACTGACTAACGCTCAGGGTGCACCGACCCCACCACTTGCCCCTCCATCTGGTTCATGGAATCAGATGGAACGGAAAGCGGAGGGGTACACGTGAAGGTTATCTGGCATCGCACCCCGACGTGACGTGACCTGACCTAACGTAACTTAACGTAAAGTAACGTAACGTAACGTACCGTAACGTAACGTAACGTAACGTAACGTAACGTAACGTAACGTAACGTAACGTAACGTAACGTAACGTAACGTAACGTAACGTAACGTAACGTAACGTAACGTAACGTAACGTAACGTAACGTAACGTAACGTAACGTAACATAACGTAACGTAACGTAACGTTTACATACAGGCACATACATTGCTTCTGGCCCCACACTAGGATACCCTGTGTCGTGGGAACCAGAAACAACGACATCACAAACATGTAAACATCCAAGATCTGGAGTTTTTTTTGTCCCCAGCCAGGGTTCGAACCCGGGACCTCTTGCATGGTAGGCAGATGAGCTACCGCTACGCCACAGAGATCGTCACACAGAAAGTATCGTCTGTGATCGGCTATAATGTCCTATATCTAATTTGTCAACTCTACAGTACGGATAAAAACATGATTTCATTTCCCTGCGAATTTAGTATGAGGAGTTGAATGAAGTCAATTTACTAGCAAATTATCAAACGAATGTCAAAATGTAACAATGCGGTTGGGTAAAGTTGATGAAAATGAAGTCTAAAATTAAGGAGCTTCGGGCTGCTAATTAGCGCCCACTAATGGAAAAAATCATAACTTGTTTCATAAATACGTTTTTATCTAAAAATTAACATGATAAAACTTAACAATTGTGACAAGTATTTTTATTTTAGAACGTAAATTTTAGAACATTCTAGAATATTGAGGCTAGAACTTTAATGCATTTCCGCTAAAACGGCTGTTTTTCCGGAAACTGATTAAAATCCTTGGTTTTTATTCTAGGTTCATGAATAAACGATAGATATAATGGAGTAGACTTTTTACATAACTTAACCTCACGCCTGTATCCCAGAGGTGTAGGCAGATACCTGGGACTGCCACTTGCCACGATCCTGACAGATCACCTTCGCTTCATAAACGTTCATAAGTCGTTGCATGCACGCACGCCGGTTCCGGGTACTTTTTATCTTCCTCTTTGCTAATACGTCACCTATTTGGTCCACCTAGGACGTCCCTTACCGGCCCTACCACTCACATTCACAATATATATTTGTTTCGTCAATCTTTCTACCTTCATCTTCTCCACATGTCCAAACCAAGGTGACTTTTTATAAAATTTAAAGAAAACCGGCTACGGTTAAAGCGGACTCGCGCACTGACGGTTCCGTACACACGATCGATTATTTGTCGTTAGAATATATAACTAGTCTTCATTTTGTAGGTATTACCGTTTTCACGACAAACTAAATATCTTTTCAAATGCATGCTGTTTAAATAGTTCGCAGTAAAGGTTTCCCCAAGGCTAAGGGAGGGTAAGGCCCGCCACTGTCCTAAAATCCTCCACCAACCTGGGCATGGCCCCCGTGGTGGAGTATGGCCTAACCTTCATGCAATGCAGGAAGAGTCCCATGCCCCAGCAGCAGCAGCACGTGCCCTAAGCAGTAGGGACTTACAAAGGATAGATATCATCAAAGGCTTGCCAGTAGTATAGTATTGGGAACTCTAGGACACTTTTCCGTCGTGAGGGGCTCACTGCGTTCGCCGTCACTCCTTCAAAGTGTCCTAGAGTTCCCAATACTATTGTGGGAAATATGCAATCTAACCATTTCATTACTTTTTATCTAAGACCTGATTAAACTTTAAGGAATTTTAGACTAAAAAACAACTTACTGAAACTGGATACTGGGTTTTCTCGCAACACTAATAACATACTCGGTTGGCACTTTACACAAAACATTATGGTAAATTATTAACTCTCGAGTATACATTATAAGCGTTCAATATATTGAGTTTAGAAGGTACTTAATTTACGAATGGAAATTTATAGTTTCGTTGTCACCGTAGGTATCCACTAAAATTTCCTCAAAAACTTAGTTTAAGACATAATATCTGGAGTAATTTTGATTTTGTTATCACCGCTAAGGTTTCCACCAAAATTAATCCGAGCTCCTCACAGAATCGACCGCTTATACTGGGCTCAAATGAAGAGTGAATCTAAGTTGAAAGTCTGCATTTCCGCACAAAGAGAGTTCATACAACGATTACGACAACTACCAAAGCAAACGTCACTCACCACACAGACCTTACATACGTCAACATTCAAACATTGGTAATGTGTAGTAGTGATGAGAATTTGCAAGCGCAGCACGAGCACAGGTGAGGATTGTTTGTTAGCCGGCTATCGCATTGCACGGTTTCGCGATAAAATGCAAACTAATCAAAACACATTAATCTTCTTGTGCGACTGAGAACAACACAAATACCGTTGACTGCCTGGATGGTCTAGCGGTATCAAGTTAGACTACCAAACCAGAGGTCGTAGGTTAGATTCCTATCGGAGGCCGTCATACTTTCATTTGTACAAATGATCTCAGTCTGGGTGTTTTTCCATGTTTATCCTTGTCTGGTTACCATAGCACAGGGTATCCTAGTTTGGGACCAGATCAAGTGATTGTGATGTGTGAAAGTTATTATTATTATTCCTTAACATTTGAAGCATTAGGGTTTATGACGCAATGGTTCATTATTACTTGTTAGTGATTGTAGTGCTCTATGGTACTGTGGTGTGGTGATGTGACTTTTCGCTGACTCGCACATATGGGCAGTTCTCGATAAATACGGTATAAATCGTCTCGTATATCATGTTAGGACCTGTAGATGTGAGAAGCGCTGATTAATTGCTGATGAAAATGTCTAGTCCGGAGGGCCAGGTGGTCCAGAACTAAAGTATACCTAGGGCTGTCACAGTTACATAATAACTTTCAGTATAAGCAAAGTTTATTTTCTATCATCATGTTATTTATTATTAAAGATACCTACCAGTTTTAATAAGCTATTTATTAGTATGACTACGTATATTGTCTATCTATTCTACTACAGGCTAATATTATACGTTTACTCAAATATGTAATTATAGGATAGAAATGGGTTGGAATGAAAATATTAAAATCGATTTCCACAACCAGACGTGACAAAGGGTCAAGAACAAACTTGTCATAACCTGATTCCGATTTCATATTTTTAGTACTTCATGGCTATCTTACAGGGCCGCGTTTCATACATAATACTACAATTTATAGTTTATGTACCTACAATTCGATGTAGGTACATTGCGTAGTCGAATCTTCATACTGGTTAATCTGTGAGATAATCGCTATGCAATGTATTTTCGAATCGAATTTTCATAGTAAACCATGATTATTATAGTTCTATAAAACAGGCGTTAGTCGTTTAGTTATACTACTAAAATACTATAGTCATACTACTAAAAGACTAATATGTGTGCTTAACTTCGACATATATGTTAGGCAGATGTTCACCGGTCTGTTTATAAGTGTTCTCTGGTGGTCTTCAGATTCTGATAAGGGCCTGCTGAATCAGAATTTTTGCGGAGTTCTTGTGTGTGGGTAGAATCTGTGAAAGTTGTCTAGGGCTGTCACATTTGTGTACATATTTATTTTCCAATTCCCGTTGTGTACAAAGTCTCTTTTCACTCAGTCATATCAATGCTTCAAATGCTTCTTCTTTTAAACAGGGTTAGACATGATTTAGTGAAACGTTCTTTTTTCTAAAACTAAGCTTAACAGCAACTTAGTACTGAGATTGCTTTATGTTAAGTATAGATTACGATTCATACTTTGTTCCGATTTCCCAATTTAAAGAACAGCAACGTAAGGATAATATTTAAAATTGTAACTATCACCTACAAATATTTATGATGCTTGAGTAAGCATTGTATTTTTTAAGGCAACTGTAAAAGTCTATTGAACACATTTGTGCGCTTGGTTTTATTAAATAATATTTTTTACCATGTGAGTTTGACAGCCCTGACTGATATCATGTTCCGACTTGTTTCCATGTGTAAAGTTGAATATGTGTAGGTAAAATATTGAAACGAAAGCATTTTCTCGCCTATAAAACGTGGTGCATTTGTTTGATCAATTATATTCAGCTTCAGTAACATCAAGAGATCAACACTCCAGAAGTAATCCAGATCTACATACAAAAATGTGAGTAAGTAACCTTCTTTTTTTTATATTTTGTTTCCAAATTGGAACCTCGCTACGGACCTGGCCTTTGGCCCGCCGGCTGGTGACAATGAGGACTTCATTATCTTGGCTTCTAATGACTTGGAACACCAAGTCCTCGTCAGACGTGATGTTCCACTGTGGGGTGGTCCGGTGGTGACTTGGTGTATCTCGTGTCAATCTTACAATTTTGCCCCTTGTATTGTAGCTATTATACACTGTTAATTATGTACTTGTCATTTCTCAGAGTTAATCCAGTAATTAAAGTTTCCTCTCCCATTTCATTACACTTCACCGACTATGCGTATTCAAGCTGACTTTGTTTTCTTATTGCGGTTTTTCCTCAGGTCGGACTCGGAGGTTGAATCGATATACACTGAGCAGCCGCGTGAAAAGAAGCAACGTACTGCACCTGCACCTGTGCCTAAGCGCCGAACAACCGCTGCAGCGGAAAATTCAAAGTACGTGAGTCGTTTTTTTTTTATGGGTCATTTTTATATAGGTCTCACTGCAGGGCAAAAGCCTTCTCTCTGAGAGAGACTGCGTGGCTTTCTTGGCAAGCGTGCTCACTTCCGTGGTAGTTTATTTTTTCAACGTGTTTTCCTCCCAATCTAAAACCCGATTTACACTTCAATAAGTACAGTGGTGAGTTAACTTGCATCGTCGTCGAGTTAAGTTGCTTTTGTCGTTCAAACGCCAAACGCGACTTAACTCGCCGACGATGCAAGTTAACTCACTACTGTACTTATTTAAGTGTGAATCGGGATCAAGGTAGACATGGCAGCAACTGAATAATGATTCAATTATTCATCCAGTCGACCTATTAGTCAGACTGCTTCTTCTAGCCCTACTTTCATTGTCAATATTGAATAATTGCGTTACAATTGAATGAGTTCATATTTTCTCCAATTATACCAATTATAAAGGTATGGTTTAAGGTATGGTGTGGTATGGTATTTAGTATTGTAAGTAGTGGTATATTATTCAGCGAGAGCGTGACACGATAACCAACACACTGTCTTATTTAATGTTGACATTAAAACTAAGGGCTATAATATGTTACATCTAACTACAGTTCATGTAGCATTGAAGTAATTTTTTGTTTTTTTTCTTGCATGCAGGTCTAAAAAGAAGGTGGTGAAGGGGCGTAAGACCAGCGAGTTCGACCTATTCGGGGTGCTCTCGGATGACGACGATGACGTGTTGGCAACTGCATATCATCACTCCGTCACATCCTCGCTCACCACAAAGGTCGCTGACGGCTCTCTGCGACGGACTGCACCTCTGGAGGGGGAGTACTTTGTGGAAGTAAAGGTGTATCTCACGCGGGACGCCAAGCAGCAGGACCACTGGAAGAAGGCCCAGTTCCTGCTGAAAGCGCAGCTCGACCGTGGGACACCTGCGTGGGACCAGCTCCAGGGCTTCATCCGACGCGTGAAACCGCTGTTTAAAGACTCCGAACCCACATTTTACGGTGACGCAGTTAAATATAAGTAAATCGTCGCTGTAAAATGCCTGTTAGGTGTTTTACTATTGTATTATTATGGGTCATAGGTTAGATTAGGTTTTAATTAAAGGCGGGTGGTGTCCGTCTTGTGAAGGAGCGTAAGACCAGCGAGTTCAACCTATTCGGGGTGCTCTCGGATGACGACGACGACGTGTTGGCAACTGCATCTCATCACTCCGTCACATCCTCGCTCACCACAAAGGTCGCTGACGGCTCTCTGCGACGGACTGCACCTCTGGAGGGGGAGTACTTTGTGGAAGTAAAGGTGTATCTCACGCGGGACGCCAAGCAGCAGGACCACTGGAAGAAGGCGCAGTTCCTGCTTAAAGCGCAGCTCGACCGTGGGACACCTGCGTGGGACCAGCTCTAGGGCTTCATCGGACGCGTGAAACCGCTGTTTAAAGACTCCGAACCCACACTTTACGGTGACGCAGTTAAATATAAGTAAATCGTCGCTGTAAAACGCCTGTTAGGTGTTTTACGTTTGAGTGTTGCGTTTGAGTGTACGTTTCAAATTTGCGTGATAATGCCGTACTGTACTGCATGTGTAGTCCAAGTAGAGAAAAAAAACTGGGTGGGTCATGTACGCAGTACTGCTCACAAAGAGAAAAGCAGCGTACCTGTAAGCGATGGTGTAGTTCTGATTGCGTCTGCTTTTCGAGGTCGTATAGCTACTTATAAGATTCTTGCGACTGATTTAGAGAACTGTTTGCCAGAGACGTTTATCAAGGAAATCTCCCCCAAAATTGAGAAACTTTTACGGGATTCGCTTGCAAAACATGTAAACGTAAAGGTAAACTTCGAGTTTTTCAGTAACTTCGTTCTCTTTAAAAACGAAGGTCAAGAGGTAAAATCCTTCTCGACAAAGAATGTTGCATTACATCGTAACTTTGACTTTGCAAAGCTAATAGGTGAAACGGTAGCCTGTTTAAAAAAGAAAATAGAAGAGTTTGAAGAGCGTGACATTTCTCAATAATCTTTTCTTGGAAATAAACATCAACAAGTACGAACCTATTTATGGAGCTGCTCGTATCGACTTGCCACCGGTTATTAAAAACAAGAAAGCGTGTCTCAACATGCAAAATAAAGATGACGCTTGTTTCTTGTGGAGTATTGTCGCTGCACTTCATACTCCTAAAGGTAGGGCCGATCGTACGTCTTCGTACCCCCATTTTACCAAAGTGCTGAATACTGCTGATTTGAGCCTTCCAGTTACTCTAGCGGACGTTAAATCGTTCGAGACCAACAATCCAAACATAAGCGTTAACATATATGCGTTGAAAAATACCAAGGGTATTGTTGGACCCATTTACAGATCGGAACACAAGTATAGGACGACACGCGTTAATTTGCTGTTATTAGAGAAAGGAAACCGCACTCATTACGTTTTAATTAAAAATCTACCTCGGCTTGTTCGCAGTCAGATGACTAAACATCATGGTAAATTGTATTTCTGTGAAGACTGTCTCCAATTTCTATCATCCGAGCAAACCCTACAAAACCATTTATGTAGTGGTGTTGCTACAGTGCTTCCTGGGAAAGGAACTTTTCTTGAATTCAAACACTTTGCTCATAAGCAAGATATGCCTTTTGCTATTTATGCAGACTTTGAAACGCTTCTCGTTCCTTATCAAGGATGTCAGCAAAATCCTGATTTGAGTTACACATATAACGCAAAGAAACACGTACCAATTGCATTCGCATACCATGTTGTTTGCTCATTTGATACTAATTTAAATCGATTTGTTCAGTACCGTGGCTCTGACTGTGCTCAAAAATTTGTTAAACTACTCGTTCGAGAAGTGAAAAGAATATACAGTATTGTTAATAAAAACACCCCTATGACAAGCGAAAATGTAAAAGATTATGCGGAAGCAGATTGTTGTCACATCTGTGATCGCCTAATATTTACAGACAAAGTTAGAGATCACTGTCATCTGACAGGTCGTTATCGCGGTGCGGCACATGCATATTGTAACTTAAAATTTCGAGTTCCCAAACTAGTTCCGATATTTTTTCATAACCTCGCAGGATATGACTGTCATTTGTTCATTAAAGAACTGAGCGACCTTTGCGGACCGATAAAAATTATTCCAAAAAACAAAGAGAACTACATTTCGTTCACGAAGTTTTTTCAAATTTCTGAAGACGAATTTGCTCAAATACGATTCGTTGACTCGTATAAATTTTTGGGCACGAGTTTACAAAAGTTGGCAAAAGGCTTGCACAAAAATGACTTTACTTATCTTTCGCGTTATTTCCCAGATGAAAATCAGTTTGAGTTACTTACACGCAAAGGGGTGTACCCCTACGATTATATGACTTGTTGGAAAATGTTTGCAGATAAACAACTACCTGATAAGTCGTTGTTCTACAATTCTATGGCTGACGAACACATATCGGACGAAGAGTATGCGCACGCTCAAAATGTGTGGCAAACTTTCGAAATTGAAAACATGGGCAAATATACAGACCTTTATGTGAAGACTGATGTGCTGTTATTAACAGACGTCTTCGAAAACTTCAGGAAGACATGTAAGACGCATTACAACTTAGATCCAGCCTTTTACCTAACTTCTCCAAGTTTGTCATTTGATGCAATGCTTCTAAAAACGGGGATCCAATTAGAACTTATAGATAACTTGGAAATTATTCGCATGATTCAAAAGGGTATCAGAGGTGGCATTTGCATGTGTTCCAAAAGACACTCGCAAGCAAACAATTCATATATGGAGACGTACGATCCAACTAAACGAGACTCATTTTTGGTATACATTGACTGTAACAATTTATACGGATACAGCATGTGCCGTCCTTGCCGATTTCGGATTTTAGATTTTTAAGTGAATCTGAAATCGAAAACTTGAGAATACATTCCCAATGATGCTCCACAAGGTTACATATTAGAAGTAGACTTATTGTACCCTGATGAGTTACACGATGCGCATAGCGATTACCCATTTTGTGCTGAGAAATTCATTCCTCCTGGAGGTAAGACACCTAAATTGACTCCGAACTTGTACGATAAATTTTACTACGTGATACATTACGTTCACCTCAAAACATGTCTGGCAAACGGATTGATCCTCGCTAAAGTTCATAGAGTTATAACATTTCGCCAGAGAGCTTTTTTGAAAGAATACATCGATTTAAACACGGAACTAAGAAAAAAAGCGGTCACTCAGTTCCAGCAAGACCTGTTCAAGTTAAATAATAACTCTATTTTCGGAAAAACGCTAGAGGATAGTGAAAAACGCGTTAATGTTAAACTTGTTACACAATGGCATGATAAAATAAACAAAACAAAAAAACATGATACCGCTGACAAATTGATTGCTCGGTTAAACTTCCATAGCGCAAGCGTATTTTCCGAAAACTTAGTCGCTATTCAAATGAAGCCGGAAAGAGTAATTTTGAACAAACCAATTTATGTGGGTTTTGCAGTGCTGGAGCTGTCTAAGAGTCACATGTATGACTTTCACTATTCGGTAATTAAGCCTAAGTATGGAAATCAAGTACAGCTTTGTTACACCGACACTGACAGCTTTGTTTATGAAATTCAAACCGAAGATTTTTATAGAGATATGAAAGAATCCTTGATGGATTTTTTTGATACAAGCAATTACGAACCTCGAAACCAGTTCGGCCTACCATTGGTAAACAAAAAAGTGCCTGGTTTATTTAAAGATGAATTGGGGGGGAAAATTTTGACCGAATTCATTGGTTTGCGCTCAAAATTATATTGCATAAAAACCACTGAGCTGGTAATAAAGAAAGCCAAAGGGGTGAAAAAGTGCGTAGTCCGAGATTTAGCTGCAAGCGATTATCGTGAAGTGTTGCTGAACAATAAACTAGTCAGACGAAAGCAAAATCTTTTCAAGTCTATAAAACACGAAATATTTACCCAGTCTGTAAATAAAATTGCTTTGTCTAATACAGACGATAAAAGATGTATAATGCCGGACAAAGTGTCCACTGTAGCCTGGGGGCATAACTCATTATTTTAAATATAACACTTATTGAAATGGTTTAAAGATGACTCTTGTATTAAGTTATACCTATGTAAGTAATTTTAGTATAAGCACATTAAGAAAAAAAACATTAAATCTAGTTTTTCTGAATTTTGAATTTGTGTACATTTTAAGCTAATATTGTAGATAGACATTTAAATACCTACATACACTAAAATAAACGTTTTTATCTGAAACAAATACCTGTGTTCATACTTATTCCATATCCTTGATAGGTTTGATCAAGACCTGACCTGCTCTGGCTGTGTCATCAAATTCTTCATTTCACTTCCACCTCAAGCAAGACCGAACCTGTCGCAATTGTGTCATCAAGACATCCTTTGTTTAAACTAAATTTGCGAGCTCGCGCGCATGAAGCGCGCGGGGAGGGGGGCCACCCGCAACGATGTTATGCATCGTCGTATAACATTGCATACAGCGGGGAGAGGTAGCTCTGGTTATATTGGTCGGACAACTGTTTCGAATAATGATGACTATTGATGACGCAGCTTGACTGAGTCCGTAATTCATTCGCAAGTTAACATCGATAGCATCGAGACGAGTTACTGTGCTGATAAAATATTGTTATTTTGGTAAGTTGAAACCTGTCTACTTTGAATAAATATCTAACTTCTTTTTAATTTTGTCGATACTAAAATCTATTATTTATTTTCAGATCACCAAGATGACCTACAGCCCGACGATAACGGACCCTTTCTTCTACGGCCAGCATTTACTGACCGGATTCGAGAGCGAGGATGTGGAAGAAGTTGGGGCTCCAGAACCTCTTCCGCGAAATCCGAACAAGCGAGTGCGGCCTTCCAAGAAAAAGACGCAAAATACAACTTCCTACATTGTGAAGAAATCGCGGCGTAAAGGTTTGCGAATGATAAAAATCAAAGTGATTGACTTATCCAGTGACAGTGAAGTGGAAACGTCGAATGCGCAGTATATGGTGATGGAACATACCGACGAGATAATGGACATGACCGAAAATTTACTTGACAGAATGAGTAGGAAGTTAACTAATGTAATGATTACTAAAAATGTGAAGAATTATTTTTTCTTTGTATTTCGCTAGGTAACTAGCATTATGCAATAATTCTGTAATACTATAAATAAATTTAACTGTGTCAAATATTATTAATCTTAGTTATAAGTAGAATAAGTGTTACCGATGTTAAAATGCGAATCATTTAAATATAATATCTTAAACTAAACTGACTTTTGTTTTCTTTTTCTCAGTCAATAAAACAAGAAAATATAAAATTACGTAGTAACATTTATTTTTCATAAAATAATAATTAAATACAAATTCAATGGTAAGAAGTTAATTAAAAATTATATTGACACTGTATTGTCAACACACCATCTTCTTATACATATAACATTTTTTAATGCACAGTAATCGTTATGAATCAGACAGTTATATTTACTACATTTATTCGTACAATAATAAGAAATTAAGGTCTTAAGATTAGGTATATCCATTTCGCCAACATCCTTTACAATGCTATTCGGACATAGATCCTGAACCCATTTACATTTTTCAACCCCCTTTGCAACTAAAGTTTTACCAGATAGGGATGACTTAATCATACTCTTAAATTCTTTATAGCTTATTAATCCTTCACTCCAGTAGATTCCTCGATTTTTCCCGAGCCAAACAACTTGTTTCTTTTCTTCGTCAGTCAAATGTTTGAAAGGAAATGGAGGTTTTATTAAAAAAACTTCTGTACTTTCACTTGCTGCCGTAGCAAATTCTTTGACAATAAAATTATTTTTGTAGTCTTTAAAGCCTTGTAAATCTACAAAAATGTATTCCGGATTCATGATATTTTCTTCACTACACTGGTAAGAGGTTTATATTCTATTACACAATCGTTCAATATTAAACAGTACGCAGTTGTTTTGTCTGGTATTGCTATCTCGCTCTCAATTTCAACACGAACGTCGACAGGTCCAGTCTTCAGCGTATCGTTCTGACGACAGCAATCAATTACAAATAATGGAGTTTTTTCTTTGAAGTCGATGTAATTTAACAGGGGTTCCGGAAGACGGCTGTAGTAAGACTGTTGAAATTTAGCATACAACTCGTATAATAAAGCATAATTGTCATTGCTAAATTTAACGTTTAGGTTTTCATACGGGAAGTAGGTTGAGTTTAAAAACACTTTTATGTCACGCAAGTTACAATGATCGAATCGGGACATATCCTGAAATCCATTATTTTTGCGGTCTTTCTGTAATCCAATGATAACGTACCTTGGCTTTTCTATCTGTGATGAAGTTTTGATTGCCCATGTATGCTTCGTTGTTTGAGGTAAAAGTGGATATTCATAAAGATCCCAGTTTCTAAACGCTACGTTAATAGCTCTGTCTCTTTCTAAATACCTAAGCAAGTTGATTCTCTCTCGGTCAGACACCTTAACGTGGGGCACCCGCCACATAATTTTATCGATTACGATATCTTCTACAACCTCATTATTATTTAATTTAATTGCATTCATGTTGGTATTGCTTCGCAAAAGTATAAGTTCGTGCTTGCAATTTATTATAATTTTTTTGTAATCCTCCGCAAACCCAAGGATTCTATTGAGTGGGAGACAGCCTGAAAAACTTCCTCCCATTGTGTTTTTAATACCGTCAATGCTCCAACCCCATGCATAAGACATTTTTGATTCGCTTTCATTCATTGATAATAAACATTTCATTGTGGTTGTTATGCCTGCATTCTTAATCTTATCGATTTCAACCCCATTTAATTCGTACCGAATATCTTGAAATAAAAATAGTATTGGGTTATTTATTAATTGAAACTCGGTCACTTTGGCTTTAGTTTCACTGTTGATTACGCTGATCCTTCCTTCTACGTATAAAGTACTCTCCGACGGTAGAATGTAAAGGTCTTGCTGGTTAATTGGAATCCGTATCTCATCGTTCCTATTGTAGCTGCTTACATAAGGCTTGTAGGAATGAATCTGAATACTTTCAATGCTGTTGTCTTGTACAAAAGGTTCTGCTATATTAAGCATTTTAGTTACTTCGACAAACTTATTAATTTGAGAAATTGTTTATTGGCTTTGGTTAACTTATTTCTTTTTGGTGGTACCTTCGTAATATTTGAAAGCAAACTGCGCTTTCTGCTGGTAGTACACAGGTTTTTATTGAAATCAATCATTTTTTCTTCAGATATAAGCAAAGCTGTACTTCTTCCCTTCTTAAATTTAGTGGGTTATTATTTAAATCCAAAATTCTAATATTAATTGCACTCACACTGTTTTGGATAACTGGGAAATAGATAACGTTTTTAGGAATTTCAATTATTCGATAACCCGGCGGCACATTCGGAGAAAACTCATAAATTATATGGCTAGGTTTTCCATTAACAAATGATCCGCTCACAATATCACATTCGATTCGGACTATGGCTGATGGTAAAATGTTGATCGGATAGGAAGATGTGTGTAATAGCTTTTAATAATACTTTTCCAAATCCTAATGTAACTCCTATTGAGTTCTCCTTATCAAAATGAATGTCTTTGCTACTAAAAATACTGGTGCTTAAAGTATTATTATTGCAAGTTAATTCCAAAACACAATCATGAACTTGTTTCGTTAGGAATTCAATAATATCTTCAAGTTCATATGAACCCTCTGGTATTATCACAACCCCATCTTTACCGTAATAGAATTTATTATTTCTGTGATCAACATTAGGAATTGAATTAAAAGTAGTGAAGTACAACAGGCCACACTCATAATCACCATCAGTTTCCAAAGCCGGTGAATAATTTGTTACAAGAGCAGAGTCTGTGCCCGTTATAGACATTGTGAAAGACATAGTTAACTGACTCGTTTCCAGAAACCTTTCAAAAATTGAAGACGTAAATGTCCACAGTTAAACGTGTTGTATGCTTGATATTTAGTATAATTGTAATACAAATCTGCGCCACTTAGGTATTTAACCAATTCTGTAGGAGGTTTTAAATCTCCGAAACTGTTCACAATAATTAAAATAAAATATTCACAATAATTATAATTTTTTACGAAGGCTACCCAATGCGTTCCAGGGTTGTCAGAACTATCTAAATTAATAATCGCACACTCAATTTGTTTAGGTTTTTGAGGCAAATTATCCCTCATGTATACACCACTGAAATATGGTATATTACTGTTATTAACATATTTCATTATATCTTCATTTGTGAGTGCGCGTCGGGGTAGCCTATTTAGCAGTTTTTTGTATGTAAACAGAGCCCACCACCTTTTTTGTACGGTTTGATGTACAGCCCCTTTCCAATAGCAATTGTCTCCATCATCTTATTATGACGTATTGATTCTTTTAGATTTTCTTGAGCAGATTTGGAGTCGTTCACTGCTTTTGCTATTCCAGCTGCACCTCCAGCTAATGCACCTACTGCCGAAAGGCAAGCAAATATAGGAAGAAGTGGTAGTATCCCTCCAATTTTTGGAATTGGTATTATTCGAGGTAGCTGAACTTTCATATTTTTAGGAAACAATTTTTTTGCAGCTAAATGTGCATATTTAATTGCAGATTGTTTGTTTTTTAGTTTAGCTTTCTTTAATTGTGTCCTTATTTTTCTAATACCTGATTTAAAACCAGCACCTGTCTTAACCTTAACTTTCATGATTTTGTTTACTAACCACGAAGCAAGTCTTTCCCCTCTACTCGCGTCTTTTGCTTTTGATCTAAGTTTTGCCATTTCCATCAATTCTTTATCAGCTTGGTGTCGATTGCGCGTATCGGTGTATTTAGTATAGGCAATGTCGTGACGCATACAAGCATCGTCTAACTGATTAATACCTCGATCACCTCTTAGTAAGCGTTTTTCTAGTTTTGTGCCAGGGCCGCAATAATTATATCCTGGTAAATATAACTCGAGTGGTAAATTATTTATTAATTTATTAATAAGTCCTCTTCCAGTCATCACTTACGAACGAATGAATAAAATTTTGCATTCATGAGTGTAATATAATAACATTATTTCACGACATCATTTTTACCGATCCAACTGTTTTCAGCGTCTTTTAATCCAAGCCATTTGACAAATAACTTATTTCCTCTCTTTTTCAATACCTTTTCAATTAAATGAACACCGGGATTACGTGTTTTATTTAATTCTTGCTCGTAGAAACTACCTTTTATTAATTGATTATGCTGGTCTTTAATACGATATGTAATGGGAGTAGTTTTGTTAACTTTGCTAATGGTAAATAACTCGGTCGACCAATTGGGAGTATACCCTTTGTAAAAACACCCTTTGTACTTGCTAATACGAACGCAATCCCCTACTTTACACTTTGGTTTCACTGAGGATGACTCTGCGTGAGATACAATATTTTCTAAAACTTTGGGTTCATTGACTTTGTTTACCTCCACTGGTCGATACTTTGTTGTACGGTGTTTCGTACTATTATATGAAATCACAATATCAACTAATGGTTTTCCCATCCATTTGTAATTGCCAACTAAACTAAAATATTTATATAGCTTATTCTTCAATGTCCTTATAACTCTTTCAACAATAGATGCTTTCTTTGTAGAAAAAGTTGAATAATGGTTAATGTGGTATGATTGCATAAGCCTTTGAAAAGATTTGTTATAAAATTCTGTTCCTAAATCGGTCTGTACGTTAGTTGGAACACGATTACTTTTTAAAATTTTTTCAAATGCATTACACACTTCATTCATTGATTTAGTTTTTAATGGAACAGTCCAAACATATTTTGAAAAACAATCTATTATAGATTGTTTTTCAAAATATGTTATGAATTTATGAATATGAATATATGACTAAAATAAAATTAAATCCTCTATTGTGTTTTCGAATATGTTGGATATCAATTAAATCCGCTTGCCATAAATCATCGATTCCTTTAAGAATAACTTGCCGTCGATTGAAATTTCTTCTAGCAGCTCTATGAATCTCGTTCACCACTTTTTCTTTACTCATAATTTCTACTGGCAATGTCTCTGATTGCTACCAACTGATCTTTGATAATAGAACTAACTTCTACCCTTGTACACTTTTCATCTAACTGTTTCTGAATCAGTTGTATCTTTTTAGCTCGACAAGAATATCATGCTCTTTGCAAAATAACTTTAAGTTTTGATCAACATACTCTTTGTTGACAGCCTCATCTGGTAGTACAGGAAGTCTCAATCCTACCAGTTTTTCTGATTTCAAGTCATATTCTCCGTTAAGGTTTTGAGTAAGATTTTTATTATTGGTGCTATAAAATATTTCTGATGGACGAAGTCTTTTATGCACATGGTGGCCAAATTTATCAATATTCATCATTTTTTTAAGAAGGTTGAACAAGAACTGATGGAAAATACATTTGAGTTTGTAATTATATTACTTTATTAGACCACATTCACGCAGTTCTTCAATGATAGAAATAATTTCGTTATTAAGCCCTGTATTACCAGCTTCGCGAGACGCAATAAGTAATTTTAAACGTTCCACCAATTCATTTGGATCATCCCAGTACACATAATCCACATTTTTATTCATTTTTTTCAAGACTGGTAACCCTTCTCCTTGCGGCAGACTTTCAATACTGCTAGAAGTATTTTTGGTTAGTTTAAAGAGAGGTTTTATTATTTGCAAATACTTCATACCTCTATTACTTTTTATTGGCTGTTTAGGACTGAAATCACGACGGTGAGCATTTGTTTCTAACAGAAATTGTTTATAGTTTTTTAAATCATCAGGCTTAACTAAACTTAAATTTGGTTTTGGTTTCAACAATAATTCAGCTAATCCAGGTGTATTTAAATAACTTTTCCCGCCAACTGAAATCTTATTTTCTGTAACTGACACTCGCAGTGATCCCAACATAGTTTTTCCTCGCTCCAGCCTTACTCCATAAGGTACATTACTAAATATTTCCGATGACAATGACCAAGAAGAAGAATCTTGGCGAGGACTCTGAACAGATTCAAGAGTTTTAAACGATGTGTCACTTGAATCACCCATGTTTAAATCGCCTTCATCAGTTTCACTAAATGCTTTCTGTTCAGGTTTTTGGGAGTCACGATCACTATTTTGCATAAAGTTGTAGCTGGTAGATGCACCATCATCGATTTCATTAAGGTCTTTGTTAGTATCAATGTTTGTTTTAGTGTCCCAGTGTCTATCATCCCAATACTCTTTATTAATCTTTTCATTTTTTGCGGCGATGCTTTTTAGTGGACCTGTTAATGGTTTGAAAACCTTTTCCAATACTAGATCATTATCGTGGTCAATATCTTTCAATTGTTTAAACTTTCTTTTTACAGCTTCAGCAGATTCTACAATCTGTGTTTTTAGTATCTTTTCCATAGCGAGATAAAATATGTACTTTCTCTCGCAACGCAAACCGATTAGTAACGACACTTCGATCCGTAACTCATTATAAATAGCACAAATATGCTTAGTCAAAGACAACGAATTTGTCAAAGTTCATTCTGTAACATCCATTACCTTTTTCGCAATCTTTATTAATTACCAAATTATTATAAGGCACACTCCATATTTTCTTGCACATCTCTCGAAACTGTGTCCAGCTCATATCTGCGTTAACATGTTCGTTATAAATATGTCGTAGATTGATGTCATCCTGTTTAAAAATTATAATCAAATTAGCACTATCCCTGATCAATTGCTTTGGTATCTTACTGTATGTTTGATTCAAATAGAAAGAATCAATCTTTTTATGTCTACCCATCGCAAAATAATCACGTATGTTATTTTGTTTTTCACAAGCAACGTCATCAAATATCATTACGGAGTAAGGTTTGGCATTTTGATGACTTATCACTTCTTCGTTGTCACGAAATTTACTGAAATTTATCTCAGGAACCATGCTTAACACTTTATCTAAAAAAACGTATTTTGGCTGGAAGAGCGTTTTAGAATAAAGGTAAACGTTTCGGTAGCGCAATCCATTTTTGTGCAATAGAAGACCTATCATTACGTTTGTTTTACCGCAGTTCGAAGGACCACAAATTATGCATCGAATTGTATTTGGTAAAAGATTTCCATGTAGTTTTATTTTGTTGTTAGATTCGCTACAAATGTTTTCCAAACGTAATGTTTGCGCTTGTTGTATAAATTTCATTCTTGAGTAAATAAAATAAAAACGATACTAACACCTAGAACTGCAGGCGTGCAATGAAGTGATTGTTGTATTTGACGCTTATATAAATAATTCCTATGAATGAACTGAAGTAAAAAAGAGTTTCCGTTTTAGTAAGTTAATCAGGTCTTAAACAAGTAATGAAATGTCTAGATTGCATATTTCCCACAATAGTATTGGGAACTCTAGGACACTTTGAAGGAGTGACGGCGAACGCAGTGAGCCCCTCACGACGGAAAAGTGTCCTAGAGTTCCCAATACTATACTACTCTTACCACAGACAAAATTTCATTATTGCACAATAAACGTGAAGAAACTACGTTTTAAGAAATCGTGTTTTGTAACCTCAGGCTGAGGATGCCTCGTGTAAGAGGCGAAAGCCGTCGCGTATTTTCTCAGACAACTATTGGTATCGGTGGTGGTGTGTTCGTGTCTTGCTTCTGCTTGAAAAAGTGGGAGGGAGGGCGGTGCACTAACTAATCGCATGGTGTTTGTGGGATTTTTGGCGGAATTCAGCAAAGCAATTTTTGGATTTTAATGCTAAATCGTGTTTTTATAAATAAGACTTGTAGGATTTGTAATTCTCATTTATTAAATACCTAATTTAACACACTTTATCCCCTAATCTTCTACTCGCTGATAGGTCACGTGGCTACTAGATGGATGGCGCAAAAATTGCAGTCAAGGGAAATCAAACGTCCCGCCCCGTAAGAGAATTAGCTTGTAATTGATACTGGGACAGCACTAGTGCTGAGGGGACTTTCATTTAGCCGTCCATAATTCCCACAGTCTAGTTAAGTTAATCATTTGCTGTGTAGTGATAGTAAGTATTTTGTGAGTTTTGTATCAATAATACAAAATAAAAACTGAAGTCAAAAATTGTAAAAAACTCGACTCCTGAGTTCAAAAGGTGGGGAGAGCTGATGTGTTTAGCTTGTATGTGTGTAAGTATGTAAATCCGAATATATGGTACTAACAACTAATAAGCAACATTTAGACTAATAAATTAAAGATCTATTCGTCATTCTTGCAAGAACGACATGGGCAAAGATAAATGCGCATAAATTCAAAAACTATATAAAAATCCCCTGCCCCATACCGCCTTTAGTAATAAATAAACAGCCCGAAACAAATTTTACTCTGAATTAATCAATAAAATGGGTAACCCATGTCTATGCTCACGATAAATATTCTTATTCTTAAAAAATTAATGAATGAATGAATGTATGAAAATTCTTTATAGCAATAAAAAAATATTAGCGCTGACACGGATAGTCGTGGGTTCGAATCCCGGCATAGGTGGAATTTTTTGCCTAAATAGGTTTTTAAAATTGTCAATATCATTCCAATGTAAAAACCTAACTGCAAAGTAGGTAGTCGGGGCTGCAAGTGATGCAAATTACTTCAGCCAGATGTCGCTGCCTGTACGTAATACAGAGAATATTGTAAAGAGGTTCGCTCATTAGCTCAGTTGGGTGGGAGAGCGCTGGCCGGGTAGCTAGAAGTCGCGGGTTCGAGTCCCGGCATGGGTGGAATTTTTTGCCTCTAAATAGGTTTTAAATTAGTCAGAGTTTATAATTTAAATATGGGCATGTATTTTATAGTTACCTATATGGAAAAATTACTAAAGTAACTAATATATATAATTATTTACAATGATGTTATAACTCGTGTAATGTATTACAATGTGTGTGAAAATAAAATGTTTCAATAGTCTCAATTGTTATACTATTGAACTACTTACATAAGAGTTATTTATAAAATGTTCAGTATTTTCTCAGAAGCAGTGGAAAGTATTTATTAAGAGCTATAGAAGGGCACTTATTTCAGTCGCATCTTATCTGCATTGCGGTTAGTGTAGTAGGAAAAATAATGAAAACAGCAATACTGATTTATTGCAGTGTACTTTTGTCTCAGGGAAACACTCAGTATATTAGAGGAATAACTTTAGAGGAAGTAAGTGAGCAGAAGACTATCAAACCTATTACACTTGACGATATCTTTATAAGTGTCAAAACAACGTACAACAATCACAGATCAAGACTACTGGTCGTATTGAGGACGTGGTATCAACTCGCAATGAACCAGGTTAGTGCCATAGATACTTTATTTCTCAAAATTTTTAGAATTCCGGACTTTCAAAGGTAAATCAGAACCCTTACAAGATCACTTTGTTGTTCGTTCATCATCTTTTTCTTAGAAGCGAATAAAGTATAAATAAAGGGGAAATTGAAGGTGAAAAATTCAAGCTTACGTGAAAAAATCAAGCTTATGTGGCAATGCAATCAAATGGTCGCTTCTTGAGAAAAAGGGTATTGACAGACCGATCTCTTTTTTAGAACCCTAAAATCATCTGACAAGTGTTAACAGCTTGTTTACGTAAATGTACGCTCTGTTCAGTCACTTTAAAGAGTGACTTAGCAGCTAAAAAGGTTGATATCCGTTTTACTGTACGAGAAACAGGCGGTAAAACATTCACACTGATTTATAATAAGGGAATTGTTATCCAGTTTCTGTTTCACAGACTTTAGTCACGAACATGTTTCACCACAATGATAGTTGTGTAGTTGAAACAATTGAATGTCTTTATATGTATTGCAATGTTACTATAGGTATGGAGCTAGCAGTCAGTAACCCAGCGTCATAAGACTCATAAGTTAAGATCAATTTAGGATTGTGTAACTTTAAAAGTTGTGTCCTAAATCGTGAAGAAAATGTGGACTAAATTTTGTGATTAGTTTACGTCAACTATGCCATTCAAGTAGTCAAACATGGATTATTAAACATGGATTATCAAACATGGATGCGAAAGCAAGAAACTTAATTAAATGATGAAAGGAACTTACCTGAAGTTAAGTTTGATTATTCTGAAGAGTACATCTGCAATCAGTTTATATGGTCCTAAACTAGGATACCCTGTAATAAAATGTATCATTCTAAGCGTTGCGACGAAGTGTTATAGGTCATGTGTGGGCAAGCGAGGGGGTTACATTCGTAAGCATTACATTATGTGCTTACAAAATTTTCAGTACGAAATTTATTATACGTAACAGTCAGTACTCAATGAGACCATAATGATGGTAGCACTATAATTTTATCTTACAGAATAATATTTATGACGTGATCATACTAACTGCGCGCCCCCGGTCTATTAGATCAGATTGAGAAGTCACGCGTGCAAATTGGCACTATCGTCGGAATAGAATTTTCATAGCACACGCCTTAAGCATCAATTTTCAGCACTTTCAGTTATTAAATGGCTTATGTCTGCACGGGTCATTGAATAGGTTGCTTAGAAACATTTTTGTTTCAGACATGGTTTTTCACGGATAAAGAGGATGAGCTTCTACAAAGATACACACGCAAGTTGACTTTTATATTACCTCAACAACGTTGAACGTCAAGGTTTTTTATTTATAGGGTTTTTACACGCACGCTTTTGAAACGCTTTAATTTCAGCTGCTTGTTACTTTTCAACTTTTATATTTGTGTCTGTCGGAGTCGAGACTCTGAGGCCATAGGGTCCGGAGGCGCGACTTCTCTTTAAGAAGATCTCGTCGCGCCTGGTCGACGCTTAAGAAGACCCGAGGGCTGGTGCTTACTTTGGCCAAAGGTTAAGCCTCACCATACAGCAAGCACAGCCGCCAGCCTTCTTAGTACACTGCCGTAGGACAGCGATCTAGCTCAAATATTTTATTTAAATTAGAAAATAGGTTTTAGGTTTATTTAGTTTCGTTTTTATATTTATAGTCTAAATCATTTATATTAATATCTATGTTTTTGTTACTGTAATTTCTGTTTCCAAGTAAATATCAATTCACTTCTGCTAAAAATATGGCTACATATATAGTCTGGTTTCATAAAAATACCATATTATATGGTAATATGATAATTCACACTTCTCCACATAATCTATTAATTGTGAAACGCACAACTTTGGCGACGATTAAGTAAACATTTCGCTGTCGTAATTAACAAAAACAATTAAATTGCATTCGCCGTACATTATGTAGCGAGTCTTTGCAAAGTAGGTACATGGATTGTGATAGTAAGGTATGAATTGTAGTTCCCTGGTCACCGGAAGTGAAACGGCTATACAATAGAATTCGCTTGGATTCAGTGTGCATTTAACTGGGTTATAGTAGGAGCAAATTTGTTTACAACTGATATTTTTCCAGGTGGTCATATGGTGAACACTTACTGCCCGACCACACATGCGCTTGCCGACCTCTGCTGCAAAACGAACGCGGAATACGATAATTACCTTCGCAGTAGCAAAAGGTAAGCTGATACTTTTACCCGACTGCGCCAGAATGCGGGTTATGTTTTAGTGTATGTGTATCAATGTATGTACATTTCTTTGTTACGGCTTGATAGATTTTAGCTTAATAGAAGTCGTTCGATTTGGCTTAACTGTGTTAGTGACACTGGGTATATATAAATATATTAAAACTATTAATTACCTATATTATAATTTTTTCACGCAGTCGGATGTTTTTTTTTACAATTCATTCACTATAATGATCCTTGCTATTTACGAAAATCGACATTCGTAGCATAAAAAGATAGAAATATTTATTCCCATAAAAAGGTACAGTTTTACTTCTAGCCCTACCCCCACACTAGGCAGGGCCTGATGTTTATTTCCGATCTCTACATACCTCAGCAATAGTAATCACTAATATTTTTTTATAAGAGAAGATAGGTTACTCCAATGACCAATACTCCATTCAAAGTAGCGAGAACACGTCTATAATAGGTTCTGGAGTAGATTCCAATTAGCTTATGATGGCAAACAAGAAGCGTTATAATATCATAAAGATTCACGTGTTTTCAGTTGGTTCTGCCACTTCGACGACGACGTATTTGTAAATGTGCCTCGGCTGCTGAAGTTCCTTCAATCATATGATTACAAACAGACTTGGTATTTCGGGAAAAACTACACAAATCCCATACGAATAAGGGTCAAGGTGGTTCATAATAAGGTATGAAGATCTAATGGAGTAGCGTAGCGTAGGACGCCCTGTGACTTACATACATAGTTTACTACATAGTTACAATACTTACATACTTTTTCAATAGAATGAAATAAACACGACAATGGTTGATATTTGCCTCAATTTGGTAGTCTCCAAAGCAATAGTAGTACAATGTCTGTCTAGAGATATAACCCGCGCAAATTAAGTAGGCTTATCTCGCGAAGAAGATCGAATCGCGAGAGGCGTCGAGTGAAGTAGCACCCCCGTTAGGTTGTCGAGGCTTGCGGTTTAAATATAAGTACTCTACTTGATTTATTGACAGCCTATTAACTTATTCAAGAAACGGATGTAATTCAGTTCTTCGCTAGTAGGTATGTACCTAATGGATTATTGATTTGCCAGTTGGCCATATCCAATCGTTTTGTATCATGGTGGAACTTACGCCAGGGTCTAGGCGTAGACGATACCTATCTCAAGGATGTAGGCGTCATTTAATGTACCTACTTATGTTCTTTTTTTTAGACGAAACTATGGTTCGCAGCTACATTCATGAACGCCCTTGGTGGCGGATACTGCCTAAGTAAAAGCCTGGCCAAAAAAATGAGACCCTATGCGAGGTTCGTAATTTTGTGATCATTTAATTTTTTTTTTCTATTTTCAACATCAGTTCCATGTTAGTCTAATAAATTAGCTTCACATAGAAATAAAAATTTCGGCCAGAAGAGCGAGGCTCGATTTGTTTAGTTGGTAAAAGTGTTGGCACGGTATGCAATAGGTGCGGATGGGATTCCCGCTGCGACGAGGAATTTTTCTTTCTATGTAAAGTTTGTTTGTTTCTGTTATAAGTATTTGCAAATATCGCGAATTATAAGGAACAATACCAAGATGTAGAATTACCGAGAATCATTTGATTTAACGCATCTACTCGTTAAGTCAAATGATTCTCGATCTACGCTACAGTACACAGTTTAAGGAGTACAGTCGACAGCACACCAACTGTTACGTTTCCGTCACCCGTAACGTAACCAGATAGTTTAATATGCGTATAAGTTTGATGTAGGTACTGCCGTCAGTACTAAACTAGTTACTGGCACCTAGCAACCTTAATAAATGAGACATTGGTTACCAACCTACATTAGGACGAGTAGGATTAGTAGAAACATCCCTCTATATGAACCCTTTGTATGTCCCCACTGCTGGGGCACGCGTCTCTTCCGGCATCGCAGGAAGGTTCGGCCTTACTCCACCACGGGGGCCTTGCCGGGTTGGTGGATCTCTCTCATACCCATAATAAAATAGACAATGTCATCTCTATAATTATATACGTTGACTCGACTATGGCAGCTCAAATTTAGACTTACCGAATGACTACTTGTTTTGAGCTACGATAACACTGAGACCCTACTTAACAAGATTGCCTAGACCTTCAGCACTTATATGGAAAATATTCTACAATAATATGTAAGCAGTTTCATCATATTGTTTATTTTTCTCCCATCTTCTTGAGTCTACTTTCTTCATTGTTTCTTACATGTGTTAGTCTTGAGTGTCATATGTACTCGTACAAGTACGTTCCTGTATATGTACGCTATCATATTATTGGTACCACTCTCAGATCTTTCTATGATCTGAGGTACCACTATATGTCATAATGACCTCTAACTTATAAGGAACACTATTCCCTAAGACACAGGTTTTGTCCAGTTTAGGGGAAATCCGACCACTGCTTCTGAATTCATGTTGTATAGACTCTGCCTATATTATTCAAGGGTATGTACTATACCTACAGTTGTCACAGTGTACTATACAGTTATTTGTGTTTTGCTATATCTGTACAATAAACAAATGATTATTCTTATTATACGTAATAGTAAAACGTTATAATATGTAAAACCCCCTTTACTACCACTTCAAACTCACATGGTTCTTGCATCTTTAATTATAGCCACGGGAAATTTGTGAAAATGTGCGTGCAAACAGAACGCCCTGAAGATCAAGCCATCGGTTATCTTGTAGGTAAGATCATATTTTAAACTTTCGCGACTTGAAAACATTGTTAGAATGTTTTCGGGGCTTAATCGCGTCGTAATTTATTGCTATTTTACCTCGACGTTACGACGACGTTAAAGTCATCGTAAGATCAGTTTGTTACTAAAACGAAAGCACTCAGAAACCAATAAAAACTATACTTCAGTCAGTAGCTGTACACTAACAATTTAAATGACATTAAAACTGAAACAAATGAAATGGCGTAACTTCCAAATGTTTTCTCTCGGTCCTGAACTGTCAAATCACGATGATTACTAGCAGACTTATCCGTTAAATAAATAATCACCTAAATGTACATATAGCCATAATTAGTTGGGCCTGAGATGTCTGCATGTAGCTTTATTAACATTTTATGCACTAGAAGTTCCTTACATCGTTTTCCTTCACAGTTAGCGAGTGGTATTGCTACGTTGACTTCACAAATGTACATAATTTAAACAACAAAGCCATTGATACATGCTGGGATTCATACCCACGACCTCTGAATTGAGAAGCAGGCGTTCTACCGCTACGCTGCCACCGCTCTTTAATGTACTGCGACGTGATGACTGCAAAAGTAAAGGAGGGTTATACAGGGCGTCCCAATGTTATGGGACATGAAGGAAAGTACCTTAAATATCGTAGTTAGGGTATTTTGCTGCAAGAAGACTTCATGTTATTTTTTTTAAAAGTTAGTAGTTCTGCATTCAAAGATTTTCTAAAAATTACGTGCTTCCTCTGGAAATGGAACCGACTTAAATGTAATAAAACACCCCTACTTTTATGATGCTATTCGAAAAAATGGCCAAAAAATAATAACTCTTCTTAACTAACATAGTACCTATTTTATTACATATTTATATACAAATTTACATTTATATTTATATAGGTAAATATACATATTTACTTATACACATATTTTTCAATCGAATTGCATTGGAACTAACCGCTAATATATTTCACAGAGTTCCTTCTGAAAAAGAAATTGACAGTGGTGCAGGAGTTCCATACTCACTTCGAAAATATGACGGAGCTCGACCCGGTGTACTACCACGAGCAGATCTCGTTCAGCTATTTGCTCCCAGACAACGTCATCACCGTGCCGGGTGGGCGAAGTTTGCGGAACGATCCCACTAGGTAGATATTATATAATGTAGCCTATATTCAGCACCATCCTTAACAACATATACATATATTGCGAATGTGAGTGGATAGGGGATGTATTAGCAAAGGGGAAGATAAAAAGTTGAATAAAAAATAAAAAGTAACAAAAAATGTAAAAAGAAAAAAAGATAAACAAGAAAGATTCACGAAACAAATATATATTGCGAACGTGATTGGAAGGGCTGGTAAGGGACGTCCCAGGCGGACATACATCGACCAAATAGGGGATGCATTAGCAAAAGGAAAGATAAAAAGTACTAGGAACCGGCGTGCGTGCATGCAACGACTTATGACCGCTGTTGAAGCGAAGGATGTCTCTGGGGATCATGGCAAGTGGCAGTCCCTGGTCTCTGCCTACCCATCTGAGATACAGGCGTGAGGTTATGTATGTATGTATGCATTCTTAACTACATTAAGAAACGGAAGCTGGGTTATTTTGGACATAATAATGCGTGGGAACAAGTACAGTCAACTTCACTAAGGTTTACTTCACTAAGCATAAGTCCTACAAACCAAGCATCCAGGAAAAAGGAGACCTGGGAGACCGAAGATAACGCGGCTACACAACCTGCGACAGTAGTTTTAATAGAGTACCAGTTCCTTGTTTCTATTGGCAACCTCGAAAAGCAAGATAGCCGTATCGGTTGCCAGAAGAAGCTTATATCCGTCTCACTGTAGGACACAGGCTTTCTCTCAGAGAGAGAGAGAGAGAGAGAGAGAGAGAGAGTATGGGGTTATTCCACTAATCCCCATTGAAAATACCCATTGGGCAAAATTATCAGAACAAATACGCGCTATAGAAATCCGATTCAAATTATGAAGTCACATGGTGTACCTATACAAAGTTTTTCAATTTTTTAACACGTAAAGTTGTCTTTATTAGAGTAACTCGATTTATAATGTTTCTAGATGGAGTCCTGTAGAACCCAGAAAAAAAATGTATATTATTTATATTGTAGACTTTTAGTCCGGATCTACTTACGGGTGTTGTTATGCTTATGTGTTGTGCTTACGAAAGTTTTAGTTCAAAAATATATTATTTATATGTCCTCCATAAAATCAAATCAAAGTCTCTCCAATCTAAGTTGGAGGAAAGTCCCCAATTAATATTTTTCCTAAATAGTTGAACCGAATGTTTGAACCTAGACCTAGAAATAAAGACAGTAGTGACCAACATTCTAAAAGAAAGTCACAAAAATCATGACACTGATCCTTAGAAGGGAATTGGTACCAAAATTAGGCCAGACGAGACATGGAAATGGTCCTGGAGCTAGGTAAATCTTTTTGTGGGTATTCCCCTAAGAAGATTTACACCTTAACATTACATATACATAGTATTTTCTAAGGTTAACACGAGCACTAGACATATTTAAAAGTGTTTTTATACGGATTTTACTCGTTTATTACATTTTTACAATTTTCCGACGTTTCGGCACTTTTTCAGGTGCCGGCCGTGGTCATCAGACCACGGCACCTGAAAAAGTGCCGTAAAAGTTTTAATTATTACAAACAGAAAAACAGTTTTAATTATTACATTTACATTTTAGAAAACTCATAATACTGGGTGTTTTCTAAAATTAATTTAATTTACCTCTCCACTTCGTTTTTTGTTTTGTTGTTACAGATTTCTGTCGCTGTTCGAATTTCTCTTCAAATTGAAAGTAAAAGGAACTGAGGATTTCGTGAAAGAAGCTCTGGAGCCGTCCAATGTAATGCCAACCATGGGAAAACACTTTCGTATCAGGAAAATGTTACGTGGAAAATATGACCCTGTGTGAGGAACATCGGGGTTCTGGGCATACTGTTCCACATATTTTTGAATTAAATACTTGCGCACACCATCTAGTTTTTTAAGTTTTAAGTTTTAATTCGGGTAGTCGGTAAAAAAAATGTAAGCCAAAGCTTAGAGACGAGCAAAGTTATTTTGTTTTATTTATTACTAGCTGACCCAGCGAACTACGTACCGCCTAACAGTCAATTCTTAATTTTTTTTAGTTTTCTCTCCATCCTCGTACTTTAAGGAATATTCTAAAAAAACGAATTAGCGAAATCGGTTCATCTGGTCAAGAGATTTGCGCTTACCAATACATTCAGCGATTCATTTTTATATTATAGAAGAAGATTGACACAAAGCATTATAACATAACAACGTGAGTAGTGACGGAGCTCGCGTCATCAGAATAAGAACCAAATATGGTCGGACTCCAAATTCAAGTAAATGAGTCCGGAATCAAAAATATATCTGTGTATTATTTTTTCCAGTGGTCCCGCTTGTGCTCAGAGTAGCTTCTCCTGCCATCTACTGGACATAAGCTAAACTAAGTATTACTTCTGTAATGCAGTGTCCATAAAATCAAATTATATTATAGTTCTGCTACTCGACAACAGATGGCAGTACGTTACTTTTATTCCATGATTTTTTATAATTTTACTAATGCCATCGAGGTATTGTACCAACATGTCACAATATTAAGTTATGATTGCAAGCAGTTGTACAAACTTACAGACAGAAGGGGAGTTAATTATTTCCAATACAAATAGAAAAAGAAAAACTCACTTAAACCACTTATTTCAGTGGCATTTTACACTCGAAAAAGAAAATCGTAACCTATAACTTAATAGTACTAGTACCTATGAGACGGTATTAAATTCATAGTGTTAAACTTATCAGAACATTACGTTCGGCACTAATAAACGGTAATCCGCGCTATAATATTATTTTAGGTACAGTCGACAGCACATCAACCTTTACACGCGTTCACTATACTCAGTTACCTCACGGGCGACTTAGCAAATGTAAAAGTTGACTTGTCGACTTTGGCAAGGAGAACAAAACCATTTTTACATGAGATCAGTTTTAATTAATCAATCAAGGATTGCAATGAACCGAGAACGATGCAAAAAACCGACTACCAGCGTCCAATGAAAAATACGGAAACCTACTTCAATCACTCTGCACCATATCAAAGGCCAGTGTGCCCATATAAAGTTCCATTGGCTAAGTTCAAACTGCATGAGGCAGCCAGAGCAGTTATTCAGCGGTAAACACTGCCGCTGCCAACACGTTACCTCACAAAGTCACAACACAACACACGTCACTCGTGTATTTTCATACAGAGGCAGCGTTCCTGTTGCACTGGGCGAGACGAAAATTTGTTACCTACTCGATTCGACAGTGTTTAAGTACTTTCCGCAAAAAAACGTCTAGGTATAAGCAGGATTTTTTTTTTACTGAGCAGGTAAACTAAAAAAGTACTTCCTACTGTAATGTCGTAGTGGGCACAGTAATATCTTAAAGTAGTCCTATAGAAATATCTGCTCTGCGATATAAATCCATCCTAATCTACGATATACCTAAACATTTGATAAAGTGAATCACAATTAAAATGATTGGCGACTTTCGATTAAGTATAAAAATATGTTGTAGAACCATATAGAACTATCCTGTTGTACCTACGTCCACACTTATATTTATGTAAAAATGAACAATGCATCCAATGTACACCACCTTTTTTCACAGAAGAAAATAGGTCAGAGCACTCATTACCGAATTACCGCCGAAATGTGAAATATTACTTTATATTTATGGAAAGACCCGGGTGTCGGCAAAATATTGCTTCGTATTGCATCATAAAAAGATAGGAATTGCATCGCTATGTTATCTTGATGTCCTTGGTAACTTGAGGGACTTTTTGTACGCGTTACTTTTAGTCCTTCGTTTGCGTTATTTGACACAATTTATAAGAGATCTATATCGACGGCCAAAAAAGTACCCGGCGGATAGTCCCTCGTCTGCGCAGGCCTTTAGGTAAGTCTTGGGAAAACTATATCGATATCTTTCCCAACTTATCGTGTCCCGACTTCATTTGGAAACGATTTGTGTTGTCGTCTCAGCAATCAACTGTGCTGTTTTAAAACGCGGCGTCCCGGCGCGACGTCGCCTGTGACGTCAGCACGCAGCGATGTCAATATTATTTTCGGAAGAAATAATATGTCAAGATTTATGAACGCGTGTTCACACTTTATACCTGCATGCAGGCGAAACGAGCGAGTTTATCAGTCAAACAAGAGTTGCTCCCACTTCGGGCGCTTTGGAGCGCTATTTAGTGCCACCAATGGAATAAAAATCGTAACTGTAAAATCGTAACCTAAAGGTTTAGGTTCCATAGGTTTTTTTGAAAAAGTAACATCAAAAATCTTAATAACCGTGGTAAGATAACCATTTTTAGAACATACAGCCGGGAATGTAGTACAAATATCGTAGTACTTTAATTGATTTCCGCTAAAACGGCCGTTTTTGGGGGACACCGATTAAAGTCCTAGATTGTAGATCCTAGGTCCTAGACTGTAGGTTCTAAAAATAAGTAGTTATCCCAGTTGTTAAAAATCCTCATGTTCACTTTTAGATAAATAATAATAATAAATAAATAAATATTCATGGACATATTACACAGACAATTTTCAACAACAATATTCTGGCACGGATAGCCAGAGGTTGCGGGTTCGAATCCCGGCATGGGTGAAATTTTTTGCCTCTAAATAGGTTTTTAGTTCCTTAGCACGGGTTAGTGCATTAAAAATAAAAATACTGTAACAATATTCTGCATCATCCCCTCCCTAATATTCGATAGCCTTCTTGTATCTTTGTGCTCGAGGTTTATGTATCAATTGGTTAATGTGAAATTAGTTACGAACTTAATTGGCTTTTATTGATCGTGCAAGTAAGCCAATTCGGACTTTCGGAGTGAAATTTCTTGCACCTACGTCCACAAAACCAAAATGCGATGCTACAATACAGGAAAGATAATCTTTTGGTACATAAAATATATTTAAATAAGTGCATATATAATTTTATTAAAATACAATTTAAAAAGTTCGAAGAAGGGACAAAAAAAAATACTTTGGAGGAGCTGGGATTTGAACCCAGGACTTTCAGCATGCGAAGCAGACACTCTACCACTGAGTTACACCCCCGATGAGATATCTTGCCAAATTTGTTTATAGGTGTTAAGTCGCACCCATTTACAATATCAAATGATTTTATTGATAATCTGAATGATTTTTCTAGATCTATGACAAATTACCATAACAGGCGGCACTTTCAATTAAAAAAATATAGATAATAGATCGTTATAAGGGTTAAAACAATGAAACTTATGTAATACCCAGGTTATTTATTGGATTATTTACTTAGATGTAATCTAAAATCTATTAAAGAAAAATACGCACATACTGAAACAAAATTTCCATAACTAATTGATTGTCGAACTGTACCACCCATTTCAATACTATTAAAGTCGAAAATTTTCTATCAAACTAAGTATATCAACAGGTTTAAAAATACAAAATTTGGTAGGTCGGTAGAGTTGATAGAGATAAGAATAGCGTCAGGGAAAATAGACTTAGATTATTTAAAAAAAAAACGCTTTTGTGCAGTAAACCAATTCCAGCTCTCAAGGAGATGACTCAATTAATATTTATATTTATTTTCAATGTTATCTGCCTGGTATCAGTCCAGTCATTAACCCCAGCACGTGCTCGGTCGTAGTAACCATAGTATTTTGTTAAGTTTGAAGCTGTAGCTCTCATCAAGTAACACAAATTTTATGCCATTCAAGCTCTAGAGAAAGACAGCGAGCAAAAATCGTTTGGCTGACGACCGAGAAGTATACATAGCAGAGAGCTATCCGTAAAATAGAACGTCAACCGTGTGAGGTAGAAAGAGAAAGATTTATGGGCTCTAGCTCAAGTAAGAGCGGTGTAAACCGGTTAGGTCAGAGCGCCTTCGTCGAAATCAAAGAGCGAGAAGGCAATATGCTGAGAGCCAGGCGCTAGAAGAGTGCGGGTGAAGGTTGCATGTTTTAGAGTGGAAATTTCCACTGCAGACAATGGACGACGGCTGTATAGGAAGCTTAGTGATGCATAGACATGGGAGTTATCGAAAAATATTACAAGACTAAAGATGAGGAATACTGTTATTACAATTTATCAGATTTGTCGAGACAAACATCAAAAAAACAATTTTATTCGATACATAATCATAAAATATGATGAAATGATAGCGAGAACAACAACATGATTAAGATTTTAAGTAGGTATTGCATACGTATGATGTATGTCACTTAATTTACCAGCATTATTAATATAAACAACTTGAATTATGTCACGGGAGAGCGTTAAAAGGACAAAGCAGGCTAAAATATCCAAAACAGATGTGCAAATTAGAAAAATATATATTTTCCCATTTATAGTATTCTCTAATGAGTAGCAACGTTCATGTATTACGTTACTAAGATTCTTTTCATCGGGAATAGAATTCATTAATGTTACCTCTTAAGTAATTCTGAATGTATATTAATTTTAATTAATAAATAACTATTATCATTAATTCATTAAAATTTAAAAAGAATTAAATATGTAATTATCTATGTTATTATAAGCTGTTATACGAAACTTTTTGTATGAGGAGGGAAACAAGTAAGCAAAGAAACTAATATGTAGCCATGCATGCGTACACAATGACAGAATGTTCAGCCGTATCTTAATATTGTAAGGTCCTAATCATGTTTATTATAATTATTATAAACATGATAAAGAAGATAGATGTATCCTAAAATATCTAAAAACTTACGGTCTTTATAAAAATCGGTCGGTTTATAAATATAATTATAAATATTAAATCTGTGGTAACGTCTTTCGTTTTAGGGAAACGTAATTACGTAATATGTAAGAGGATTAATATATCAGGCAAAAAACAAGAAAACCAATTAATAACAACCTACTAATTTTGACAGCAGGTTGATGATTATAAAAACAAAACAAAGTAAGTACTTCTAGTAAGTTGTACTTTTATAATGTATAGTGTACAAAGAATGTTATTCATATAATTTAAAGTATGATGGAGGTAATTGAAATTGAAATATTTATTTCAAACATACTTTAAGTAAATTAGGCAACTTCATAGAGGCACAGACAAGGAAGGTACCTTCTTTGTCTATGATAGAGGCAATACGATCGATTTGCAAATTTAAGCAACAACATCGATATCGACTTCATCGTGACCTCGAGGTCCCATCCCTAGCAGCAGCTAGCGCGCGCGGTTTGGTCGCTTCGCGTCGCGGTCGTCAAGCTTGCATAATTATTTTTAACGGTCGAGGAGTCTACGTCCACGTCAGTAATAACAGGCATGATTGCCAGAACTCGGTAAAACGATCGACGCCCAGTATGCTTTTGTTAAAGTTTTATGACAATGTGCATCACTACGATGGGCTTAGCGGGTCTTGACATTTTTTTTATGAGGTATGCTGGAAAGGAAACTTTACTAAGGTATTTTCATGCATGGCTAGACTCTTAGACTTGTTGTGAACCAATCAGCCACGGTGGTGACGGTGATTAAACCCATAGGTACTCTCTCAGTGGGAAAAGGCTTAACTATATACAGGGACGTCTGAAGGCTACCTACTTACATAATTTATTTAACAGACGAAGATAGGAATGCAAGGAATGGGTGAAGTAGATACCCAATTTAACACGATAATAGTTACATACTTACCATTTTTTATATTAGATTGTATTTAGATCCGCGCAGTTGCTTCTTTATGAGTTTACAAAAATGTTTCTCAATTATTTGTTGAATCATCCCGTGGACCCCGCCATGCCAATGAAAACCAAAATACGTCGATGTAAAGTCAAAGTCATTTTGCTGGCGAAACTAGTTCAGGTAGGAAGAAAACGTTTCTACATGGACAGCAAAACTTTCCATACACGAAACCACAAATTATGTCAGTACCTACATACCAACATGATAACTTTGCGGCGCTAAAGAAGATAGCGTGAGGAAATCACCACGAAGCGTCACGTCATTTTGTAATAAGAGTGTTACATACTGGAAAACGGCAATTTATCAACATTATATCAACCCGTAGTGGAAATTTTCCACTGGTCGAAGGCAGCAATCACGTATGGGCGAGTCTCGCTGAATTGTGTAGAAAAAGCGAGAGGCTAGCAATAATGATGTCACACTGAGTGTTTCTTGACAAATTGAAGTCTACGAGTAGCAGTCTCAATTATAAAAGTAAATTCCTCAAAAACACTTATTAAGGATATTAAGGATTTCCCGGCATGGGTGGAATTTTTAGCCTCTAATAGGTTTTAAAACGTATTAAGGAGTCGTAACAATCTTCTGAAAATTATCTCACTAAAACGTGTGTTATTTTTTATAATCAAATTTTTGGAGCTTTGGTGTTGGTGACTATAAAACATGAATGAAAATAAAATACCCATACATAGTTCTCTAATCTTCTTCTTCAGGCTATATTAGTCCACTGCTGGACATAGCCCTCCCCTAATGAGCGCCATAGCGCAAGGTTGTGCCATCCTTGGGGGGGTCTAATCGCGATTATTTATTAGGTGAAACGAAAGCGTTACAGTTGCCGTGGTCTCGGGTAGACTGCAACTGTAACGCTGCCGAAACGTCGGGAAATAAGGTAATTACGTTTTACCTAATAAATAATCGCGATTTGACCCGTTTAATATATAACTATGTATGAGTATCGCGAATCATTAATAAAAACTAAAATACCCACACATCACAACTCCAAGAACTTAAAGCTTAAAGACCGTTTTAAGGCGTTTTAGGATGCTAACTAGCGCCACCAATAGAATAAAGACCGTAGCTTGTTTTATAATTACTTACAACACGTTTTCTTTAAAAAGTAGACATCATAAATTTCAAATCTTCTATTTGAAACACACGTATTATAAAACAAGTTATGATTTTTAACTCATTGGTGGCGCTAGTTAGCTCTCCTAAGTGCCTTAAAGAGCTCCTCAGACACGTATTACTTTCTTCATTTTAATAAATAATACTGTACATTTTAAAAACCTATTTAGAGGCTAATAATTCCACCCATGCCGGGATTCGTACCCGCGACCTCTGGCTATCCGTGGAATTTTTAGCCTCTAAATAGGTTTTTAAAATTGTCCTTAGCACGGGTTAGTGCATTAAAAATAATATAATACTGTCCATACACATTTATTTAGAGATCTATGGTAAACAATTATTATTATAACAACATAGAATCTTATTACATAGGGAAACATAAAGCCAATTAGAGGTTCACAGTTAGAGCACGCAATAATTTAGAAACAGGATTCTTGTTTTCAGTTTTACCCACTAAAAAAGGAATGCTATAATATTCATCATTCCACACCAGGTCACTAAATATAAATAAAAAATTTGGGCTGGTTTCTCAATTGAGAAGTTCACAAGGTAAATACTTAAGTGTTTACTTAAATAAGTACTTAAGTTCCGTCTCGCTGTTTTCTGAGCAATTCTAAGAGCAATCATATGTGCAAAATTTCAGCTTCCTAGGTCCAACAGCTTGGGCTGGGCATTGATGAGCGAGTGAGTCAGTCAGGACTTTGAATTTTATTTATATAGATTAGTATGTTTATCCATAGGTCAGTGAACTATTTTTAGACAAGCAAACACCATTTTATCCTACATTATTTAATCACGATGATTAGGTGGCAATTTAACATCAAAACATCATTAGACTGGCGCGGTCTGGTACAGGATGGGTGAGCATCCCGTGACTACCGCTAGTGGTATTTTTCCGAGCGCTTCCGTGCTTCGCAAGGCACGTTAAGCCGTTGGTGCCGGCTGTCATATAATGGCAGTCGTTAAGCCATGTCAGAGGCCTTATGGGCGGCTTGATAACTTCTGACAGTAAAGCCGGACTTGGCCCCCGTGGTGGAGTATGGCCTAACCTTCCTGCGATGCAGGAAGAGACCCGTGCCCCAGCAGTGGGGACATACTACAAGGGTTGATAACGAATCTATAATTTTCTCTATAATAATCTAGATCTTCTTTGAAATGGACAACTATGTTTAATCACATCACATCACGTCACGCTAATATTATAAAGTCTAAAGTTTGTGAGTGTGTAGGTATATTACTTCTTCACGTCTAAATGGCTGGAGCGATTTTAATAAAATTTGGTATGGAGTTAACTGACACCCTGGATTAACACATAGGCTACGTTTTACTGCGGGGTAATATCTTATTCCCATGGAAAAATCGATAAACCGCGGGTAACACCGCGGCTAATAGCTAGTTTATTATAAGTCACGGTTTCTGCGCTGAAATGAACAAAGGCAATTTGATTTAGATTTTTCATTTTGTTCACAGCCGAGCTGCGCATTTACAGTGATATCTTGATTAAACTAATGTCTAAATTGCTGACTGACGTCGACGAGCACTCGCGCTTTGTTGATCAACAAATGGCCCAGTCCCGTATTATGCCAACACTCTGCTCCTTCATATCTGACATTATAATAATAATATATCAAAAGCAGTCCGTCAGTCAAGAGCAGAATTTAGTGCACCCAATGGCCTTGTCTTCGACTTTCTATTTTTTTTAGTATTATGTAGTAAGTATAAAGTCCACAAACTAACATTACAAAACTGTCTTCAGGTTGTTTTACTCAGTGCCAAAAATGTGAATAATACCAAAGTATTTTTATACATACTTAAATATTTTTAATATAATGTAAAATAAGCATTGGTGAATTTAGCGTCTGACTAGCCATAGAGCCAGGGTGGCATTTGCTAGCCGGGCCCCGGAATGTGCGGGGCCCCCAAGCAATATTTTTTGTCATATCGGAACACTGAACGAAATTAAAATAGTACGTTAATAATTATCGTCTCAACCCGGTCCAGCCTGAGTAGTACGACCCAGTAGGGTAGTATAAATTTCAAAAGGCGCGAGTTTCCAGTACATTAACGACAAATGAATAAAATGTGAAACTGAGACACTGAGGGCGAGATAAATAGTCGCTTCTAAGAACGAGTCTTAGCGAAAGCACTTGCTTAAGAATCGATTTGTTTATCATAGACAGTACTTTGGCACTCTCTAAGTCTCGAAACCCGGACTAATTCTTAGCATTGGCCTAAGAACATGCTTAGCTAAGCAAACGTCTATTTTAGTAACGCATTGATACTTAGCTAAGTTTGCCTGAAGTAAAGCTTAGGGGAGCATGAGTACGGACTTGGGCTAAGCAACGACTATTTATCTCGCCCTTAGACACTTAAGCGCCACAAAACGCGTGACTCGTGCCATCTTGCTACCCGGGTGGGCCGGCCACAAGAAACACCTCTATAAATTACTTACTTGATGATTATCTAGCGCCTAGTTTCTTCTAAAGCATTGTAGTACAATGAAAATTGCAAGAACGTGGCGATTTAATTTCGTTGCTGCTTCAAGTCTACGCGCGCTCATACATCGAACTTTCTAGGCGTCAATGGTTTGAAAAAACACCCCACGTGCCTCGACCACTTGTATCTGTCATAGTACTATAACGCATTAACAGAATTGAGGCCCTGATGGTAAGCGTGGGGCCAGACCTTAAAGCCAAAATGCTACCCGGGCCCCTTAGCCCTAGTCCGACCCTGGGATTGGCAGCGCGGCCATCATAGATGTTTTTCCAACTCTACAGAGCGTGTTGGAGTCTAGAGGCGGTCATCGAGGTCATCGACCTAGAACACTTGCTTTCTATTTTGTTCTAGCTTCATGCCCGTTACCTCTCGACTCTTCGCAGCTCTATGAGAATTTTATTTTATGTAACAACGGCCGAACGCTAGGCTACTCGGGTTTTATTGCCTTTTTCTAGACCAAGATGGCGGTTTGGGCGATCTTGGCTGAGATATTACCTTGGCAAAACTAATATTGGAAAAATCCATTCCCAACTTTCCATGGTTTGTTTATTAACCTTAAAAATATTTTCCAAGAATATTGCCAAATGATCGACGGATTTATAATTCTAATTATATATTTCACTGCCAGTGGAAAGGCATAAATGGTCACGGATTTTTTATATCTAGGCAACAACGTACAGAGATATCCACCAATCACCATTCTCAAGTTAGTTAATCTGAACAATTGCGATAAACAAACTTTTTATAACACGTCTGCATTCCACCTTAGAACTGGTTGGAACTGGTTTGAACACGAGGGGAGCACGTGGATAGCAAGGTCGTGCGGCGCCAACAGCACGGATGAAAAATGCACGTATGTCGATTTTAGCACCATTCACCCTATTTGCTCGATCGCCATAGTCGCCGTTCATTGCGCGTTTCTTCATTAAAACTTTAAGGACCACTGCATACTAACGCAAGTAATGAAAAGATACCAAAGTTTTATTGTTTACGCAACATACCTTTGCAATATAGGAATCTTGATATATCGCGAACATGTGGAATGCAATTTTGGCATGTTGACAAAGTTAAAAGCAGTTGTGCAGGCCGCAATTGATTTTGTCAACACGTCTTTTGACTTAAATGTATGCACTAAAATGCGCTCCGTATTTTTAGATATTTTCATCTTCATAAAACATAAAGACATTCGTTGAGAAGACTAGGTGCTCCAGCCTCGGCAAATTTTCACCGATTCTGCGGATGATGAAACTCTCTAACACTTTGTGATAGCTTTTCTAGTTTTAGGGATAAAGGATAAATTAGCAAATTACAGATTAGCAAATAGCGGATGATGAAACTCTCTGACACTTTGTGATAGCTTTTCTAGTTTTAGGGATAAAGGATAAATTAGCAAATTACAGATTAGCAAATAGCGGATGATGAAACTCTCTGACACTTTTAACACTTTGTGATGATAGCTTTTCTAGTCTTAGGGATAAAGGATAAACAAAGTACCCCATAACTAGTTAGGAACCTATAATTATATTTAACGGGTACACTAGCGATTACAGCCGTTTAATATATAATCTGTGATATAGGTAACTATGCATGAGCATCGCGAGTCATTAAAAAACTAGGTACTCCATGACTATTCCTCAAGCAATTCCAAGTATTTTTGTGTATGTAGAAGTCAAATTCTTTTTAAGTTTTATAAGTCTAGAGGTTAGACTCGTTTGTGTTATATTCAATACATATTTAATTACTATATTATAGTAAGATAAGATAAGATAAGAATATTCTTTACTGTACACTGGAAAAACAACAAATACAAAACAATTGCAAATATACATAGTACAATTGGCGGCCTTATTGCTAAAAGCAATTTCTTCCAGACAACCTTACGATGGAAAGTTGCTGAAGGAAATTAGAAAGACGGGTAGCCAGTGCAAATTTGAATATTGATACACACTTATACTTAATAATAATACACTTACATACCGTTACTTATATAAACTTATAATAATTAAAAGTAATTAAAAGTACTCACTAGAATTAAAGACGAACGCTGCGTGAGCCTTTAATTGGCAACCTTTATAAGGCTAAAAGTTCTTAATTTAGTTCTAATTAAGTAAAAGTGTTTTATAAGAGGGCCGTTGGTTAACTTATAAAAATAAAATAACCCAGTTCAAGATCAAACTCCAATGTCACACAATATCGTGACGCAGCGGCTTCAATTCGAAGCAATTCGATACGTGATCAGCACTTCAGTGTAAATGAAACCAGTGATTGCGTTGATCAATTGTAAGGTTGTCTGGAAGAAATCACTTTTAGTGATGAGGCCGTCTTTACTTTTAGGTTGAGAAATATCGGTGTAATTTCCTTTTTTAAGTAGGTGTAGTAAAATTCTCCCCCTATATCTATCTATCAACTTAGGCAGGTACTCAAGGCCTCAGGCCATACGCAAGCCCTTGAGTTTACTCCATACCACTTTTCTTCGACGGTAGTGCAAGTATAAAGTTCCACATTGGCGGACGACCTCTTAATGACGAGTCGGACCCAAACTCGTCTTTTAGGAATTTTATCACGACCCGTTCCAGATTTCGATGTTTATTTGATTTGTGATGTTTGACGACCTCTGTGGCTTAGCGGTAGCGCCTAACTCAGCCTACCATGCAAGAGGTCCCGGGTTCGCACCCCGGCTGGAGACAAAAAAACCCATGTCTTGGATGTTTACATTTTTGTGATGTCGTTGTTTCTGGTTCCACAGGGTATCTGTGGGGCCAGAAGTCATTGTATGTGCCTGTATGTAAATGTTAATTAAGAAATGTTATTTTAAAGAAGTACGCAACCCAAACCGCCTTAAGAAAAACTGACTTTTTAATCGATTACCTGGTAATCGATTGAAACCGTACCGGCTTTTCCACTCACATTCGCACTATATATTTGTTTCGTCAATCTTTCTTCCTTCATCCTCTCCACATGTCCAAACCAACGCAACATTCCTTTCTCAATTCCAGTCACTACATTCTCTTTCAGTTCACAACGTTCTCTAATCACACTATTGCGTATGTCATTCAAAGTAAAACTACACATACTTGCCTCGTTGGTCTAGCCGTTAAGGGGCTTGGATACCAAGACAGAGGTCGTAGATTCGAATCCCACTGGGGGCCGCCGTATATTTGTCCTTGAACAAGTGGCCTCAGTCTGGGTGTATTTACATGCTTGTGATGTCCTTGCCTGGTTACCATAGTACAGGGTATCCTAGTTTGGGACCAGGTCAGGTGATTGTGTTGTGTGGACATTAAGATAAGATACGAATATTCTTTATTGTACACTGGAAAAACAACAAATACAAAATAATTACGAATATACATAGTACTGCGATCCCCAACCCGCATGCCCAGCGTGAGGATTATGGGCATTACCCGCCAATGATGGCACAACCTTGCGCTATGGCGCTCATTAGGGCTATGTCCAGCAGTGGACTAATATAGCCTGAAGAAGAAGAAGAATACATAGTACAATTGGCGGCCTTATTGCTAAAAGCAATTTCTTCCAGACAACCTTACGATGAAACGTTGCTGAAGGCTGAATTAGAAAGACGGGTAGACGTTATTATTATTGTTACTTCTCAAGGACCTCATTTCTACTGAATGGGGTTTCCTATTACAATATCAACTTATTAGTCGCACACGAGTGTCACTTCACTGTACCGCAATGCCAACAGATGGTCGTCATCACGTCGCCACCGCATAGCTCCACTAATAAATCATCCACCGAGCCAATAAAGGCAGTCACGTACACCGTACACCCTGTGCTATAGATAGAGATAGAGGACACTTTATTGTACATAAAAAGCGAAATTACACAGATATTTCTTAACCTAAGTGTACAGACGGCGGCCTCATCACTAAAAGTGATCTCTTCCAGACTACCTTTGGATGGACTGCACTAATATACTGGAGAAGGAGGTACTATTATATTATAGTTGTACAAATATACAAGATTATTACGAAGGTATAAATGAATACATGCCTATAATGCACCTTCAAACACAATCCCCATATACAGGGGGTCGATGTCGTGAATAAGAACAACTAACTACAACAATGGGGAATATTTTGATATAATAGAAAAAGATGGGGAAACGAAGTGTTGGGATTCCAACATGGGAATAGTGCAAACAGTTTAGTTTTCAGACTAGGGGTCTGTTTTATAGAACTACAACTAGATTTCTATAAAACAGACCCCTAAAAAGAGGGTTTAAAATAATGTTTACAAGCATAAAAACGCCTTTATCCTCGTAATTTTTTTGGTTAGTTGTCTTGAAAAGAATAAATGTGTATTTTCTTCTCCACATATTCTATTATTTGTGAAACTTTCAGCTTTAACTTTCATTAAGTAAACACTTTGTTTTTAGAGTAAATAAAATTCATTTGACTTTGACTTTAAGCCCTGAAGACATCATATAATAACTTTCCAATGAACTGTAAATAGAAGATCTGAAAACTTACTGATATAGTTCCAATATTTTTGCATAATTTTTGCGGGCATAGCATAGGTATATATAATGTTCCAAAATCTATGTAATTTTAGAAGGTTCGGGGTTATTTTTACTTCCAGAGGTTAGGAAGTTATAAAACCAGGTAAAAATACTTTAATCATGATGTTTTGACATGAAATCCCCACGTCGCCATTAAAAACGGGTCCGAGATAGAAATAGACTCATCTCCCAACTCGTTAATATACCTAATGTCCGACAAATTAGCCAAAAGACTATTTATTTCGGGTACACAATGAATTACACAGCCGAAAGAGGGGGCGGCCAAGGACCATCTGGAAAAGATCTACAGACCAAGAGGCCAATTTGACCAGCATTTTAACTAACCTGAATTGGAAGCTGCCGCAAAGCACAGTCAGAAATGAAAATCTGTGGTTGAGACCCTATGCTCCTCTAGGAGTTAAAGGACAGGCGAAGAAGAAGAACAACAATCAATTACACAAAAATATGACTTACTTAAGTTCCTATGTCCCCTGGATGGGGCAAAGGGCATCCACAATGATTCGCCATCCCTCACGGTCTTGAGCTTCGCGTTTCGTTTCGCTCCACGTCTTGCCGATAGTCGCCGCCTCTGCGATGATCGTCCGTCGCCAGGATTGCTTAGGGCGGCCACGTTTACGTTTTCCTTGGGGATTCCAGTCGAAGGCTTGCCTCGGGATGTGGTCGGGGTCCCTTCGGAGTGTGTGGCCGATCCAATTCCACTTGCGACGTTTGATCTGCTGGTCGATTGGGGTCTCACCGCAGCGATCCCATAGGTCCACGTTGGTGATTTTCTCGGGCCAGTATATACCCAGAATACGGCGAAGACAGCGGTTGATGAAGACTTGAAGCCGACGCGAGATGTCTTTGGTGACTTTCCACGTCTCACATCCGTATAGCAACACGGTTTTGACATTGGACCGGAATATTTTGAGTTTGATTCTCCTGGTCAGTTTCCGTGATTGCCACACCGGACGAAGCCGCGCGAAAGTTGCTCTCCCCTTGGCGATTCTCGAAGCGATGTCATCTTCGGTCCCTCCTGTTTCCGATACCACGCTACCGAGGTAAGTGAATTTGTGGACCCTCTCCACCGCCTCTGTGCCGATGAGCAACGGCGATGAACTCGTCGCTCCGCACCTCATCTCCTGAGTCTTCCTGGTGTTTATTTTGAGTCCTGTCTCCAAAGCCTCTCGCCGTAGCTCATCCAGTTTGGCTTGCATGTCGGCGCGTGTGTGGCTCAATAGGCATAGGTCATCGGCATAGTCCAAGTCCTCTAGGACATTGGACAGTCCCCACTCTATGCCGCGGCGCTTGCCGTTGATGGTCTTGATCATTATGCCATCCAGGACGATAAGGAAGAGGAGAGGTGAAAGGAGACACCCCTGGCGGACACCCGCACGCACACAAAAATATACAAAATACATATTTATAATCACAGAAGAAAACATTTTTGCGTAACTCAATTTACTAGACCGGAAAATGTACATAGCTCACTAAAGGTATTCCAAAGCTTTCTCATGGATGATACGAAAAAAATAAAGGAAAACGGCTAAAACGAAGTATGGTAGCAAAAATATCACAAGAAAACGGGAAATGATACAGTGTCAAGAAAATTACAGAATGAGTGACATGAAAAAGAAAAGTCAATAAAACGAAAAATATAGTCACAAATTATAAAATGTATCCAAGGTGTCTTCAACAATGGACGTATTTCGTGCCTCATTGGTGGGGGACCACCTGGCTTTAGTTTATAGTTGAATTAACAAAAACAATGCTGTTAAATTTTTGTTAATGCTTTCTGCCGGCCATCATCCCAACAATTTATCCCAGCCATACGTACGTACGTACGTATTTATATGTCAATTTGTCCTATATGGTGTGCTGTTTGTTGATGTGTTTTATATGATTATGTAGCACTGCCTCTTCTTACCTACACAGCAATCGATAATGGAATCTGATCACTTCAGCACGGGCTTGCCTAGTGAAGTGTTCAGGCACTTACTGTACTCTTAAACATATAATTTGTGAGGAAATAAATAAATACAAAAATTTGCTACGAGAACGATTAAGAGCTGAACAATTTGAAACTAGTTTTTACAAACGGATATTGTTTTCGACCGTACTGTGACAATATGTGTCAAATAAACTACCAGACACGATGTGAGGGAAAAAAATAAATATAGCTCTTACAATGTGTATAAAAGTATACCAAAACCTAGAAACCGATTCCTCAGAACGAGAATTAAGGCGCTACCGGTTGCAAACCAAGGGAAAAAATCATATCTTGTTTTATAACACGACAAATCTTTAAAATTGTGACAACTATTTTGAAAATCTACCTTCCAGAACCTAACACCAACAACCTAGAACTTCAATCGATTTCTGAAAACTGTCGTTTTTAGCAAAAAATATTTAAAGACGTACATTTTTGGACCGAGGTCAGTAGATTCTAAAAAGAACTATAAGTATATTTAATTATGTACGGCGGCACTTAGTGAGAATCGAACCTACAAGCTTCGTATAGGATCAGACATGATACCGCTAGACCATCGGGCAGTAAATATGGCAAATATGGCTCTACAATGCTAGAGCAAGGCGCACAATGAAACCCCGGCGCCAAGATCAGCTGACCCTGTTATTCCTCTCAAAAGCACTCCAATGATAAACCAGCGAAGAATTTATTAAAAGAGACACAAGATTCAAATTGGCCTGCCCAGTGAGATGTCAACCAATGAAGTGCGGACTAGTAGCGACCAGATTTTGTCACTTCATACCAGCTGTACTGACGTTTCTAGATGTAAATCATTGGAACCAATTAGTTGGTTTGAAGAAAAACAAGCGGTGTTGTTGAGATTGAGAAGGACAAACGATGATCAAATGTGGCAACTTTCTATGTAAAGATAGATAGAGCTACATTATAACAGTGAAAATCATTTATCGTATCTAGGAACAATGCATACGAAATCGAATAATATAACTTCGGTAGGCCTTGATCTTCTTTTAACCGCCTTCAGAAAATGAGGAGGTTCTAAATTCGTCGGAATCTTTTTTCTTGTTCCGTCCCTCAAAAGAAAAAAACGGAACACTTAAATGATCACTTGTAGTGCGTTCGTCCGTCTGACTATCGAGACCCTTTATCTCCGAATCGCTTTGACCGTTTATAGGGTCCCTTGAAGATGTGAAAAAATCAAACATCTAACGTAAAAAAACATGTACGGCCGTTTTTGACACGCAGGAGAATTGAAATTCGTAGGATACTATCCGTTGAGCTAGGACTATGAAATTTGGGAAGTAATATCGTACCTTTTAATGAAATAACAGACAAAAATCTGAAAACTATAGAAAAACGTCATAGAATTTCGCGCAAAGCTCGGAAAAATCAGTCAGACTCGATCCCTGAACTATTTATAATACGTACAAATTTGTACGGAACCCTCGGTGGGCTAGTCCGACTCACATTTGGCCGGTTTTTTTATAAATGATTGCCTTTCCAACGATGTTAATGTTTCAGGGAATATCTAAATAAGTTTGAACTCCCCAATTCACATCTAAATTCAGGCATTTTTTAAGGACTTCAGGACTGCCTGGAGTAAACACGTGATTTTTTTTTATTTATGTGTCAAACGAAACGTGACTTGTCGTCTCTAAACTTGTACGAGTATTATGAAAGAGCAAATGCACGGCTTCCCTTAAAACGTTCCTTCCATTTGACATTTCAAAAACGTGATTGTGCCACTAAACGCGAACGGTGGGCTGAAATGGAATTGCTCACTTTAAACTTCAGGAAAGGGCAACCTACTTACCTAAGGGACCTACCCTTTGCTGAGAGACTTTCCGTAACCTTTAAAGGGGCGACCCGGTGATAATCGCTATTATCACCGGGTCACCACCGGAAAAATTACATACATTATATAATCCGCTATTTGACACGTATCAAATTTGACGCGATAAATTAATATTTCCTATAGTAGGTATTTAACGTAAGAAACCGAAATATATTGATTTTGCTAAGTAAGTATGCAGGATGGCTGCAAAATTAGCAATGTAAAAAAAAATTTTTCCTCGTTTAATTCATAACGGCGAAAACGCTATCCGCCACCTTGAAAGCATCTAAAGTATGTAAACAAACATCTTTCAGCCAGAGCTAGTGGACATTGATTATTATAGGACTTACATCAAAGTGATCTTCACATAAATAAACCCGAGTTTCAATTGATAAAGAGTCGGGGTCTCTTTTGGCAAGTTTGAGCCAAGTTTTTCGAATGATAATTTCACTGGGTACACGAATCCACAACTTCCCGGGGGTCTTTATTGACGTGTTTTTTCATTCTCGAACAATGCAATAATGATAATTGGTATATTTTGGATGTAAATTCGATGAAGTCATTGTTGCGTTGTTGTTAATTCACTGTGCTCAGAGAGATCACTTACAGAAAATTTAATGTCAAACTTTGTTTACAATTTTTTGGACTTCAAACCATAGAAAAAAATGGCTGATCGCGTTTTTGACTGTTTAGGAAAATAAAGTTTTAAAATATTTTTTTTTGTTGCTTTTAGATCCTCAAAAAATATACTAAAATATTTTTTGGTCTAATGGAAGAGTTATTTACCGTTTAAGACTTTAAAAACCTATTTAGAGGCTAAAAATTCCACCCATGCCGGGATTGAAACCCGCGACCTCTGGCTGTCCGTGCCAGCGCCCTTTCCAACTGAGCTAATTGGCTACTCACGCGGCATCAGTGAAATTTCGAACCTCTTTACACTATTCTCTGTATTACGTACAGATAATAGTTCTGTTTTTTTAGCCTCTAAATAGGTTTTTAAAATTGTCCTTAGCACGGGTTCTTCTTCTTCTTCTTCTTCAGGCTTCATTAGTCCACTGCTGGACATAGCCCTCCCCTAACGCATCATTGGGGGGTAATTAGGTAAGCACGGGTTAGTGCATTAAAAATAAAAATAGAGTCAAATAGCGGATTATATTTTTTTTTGTTGCACTAACCCGTGCTGAGGACTATTTTTTAATTATATAAACTCACGAGTGTATCCCAGAGGGGTAGGCAAAGAACACGGTTTGCTACTTGCCACGAGCCTAACAAACCTATTTCGCTTGATTAACCCTCATTATTGTTATTATTAACTCCTACTAAAATCCCGTCGTTTGCAATAGCAATTTGTATGGAATTTCACAGTTAAACGATGGGAATCGGTCAATTTGGTGCGGGTGACATAGTGACAGTCGTCAGAGATATTCTGATTTAGGTTCTTACTTGATCTTCTTGTACGAGTAGATAATAATGATAATATGCTTCAAGGGAAAGAAGCCATATTTGCATGGCGAAGAGAACACACTGACCGAACATGAGATACCTACATCGTTAAGAACTAATGTTTTGTAAGATTTACAATACAATTGTACTTACTCGAACCTATTTTTTTATTTCTGCCAAGCCAATAAAGGTTTTTTTATAATAGTAACTAATACGTACCTCCTGCTATCGATTCTTTTTTTTTCTCTCCGTAAGAACCATCCTCGTACTTCAAGGAATATTCTAAAAAAATAATTAGCAAAATCGGTTTAGCTGCTCTCGAGATTTTTAGGTTTAGGCGCTTACCAACACATTCAGCGATTCATTTATATATTTACTAGCCGACCCAGCGAACTTCGTACCGCCTAACACTTAATTTTTTTTTTTTATATTATCTCCGTACCATCCTTGTACGTCAGGAATATTCTAAAAAAAGAATTAACGAAATCGGTTCAGCTGCTCTCGAGATTTGCGCTTACCAACTTACTCAGCGATTCATTTTTATATTATAGACTAGCTGACCCAGCAAACTTCGTACCGCGTACCTTCGTAACAGTCAATTCTTTAGTTTTTTTTTATTTTCCCCTCCGTAAGAACCATCCTCGTACTTCAAGGAATATTCTAAAAAAAGAATTAGCGAAATGGGTTCAGCTGATCTCGAGATTTGCGCTTACCAACACATTCAGGGATAAATTTTGTATTATACGAGAAGTACATAGAAGAAGATAGATAGGCCATACTCGACCACGGGGGTCAAGTCCAGATTGGTCCGGATACCTTCCTCAGGGAAGAGACCCCTGCCCCTCGGTGGGGACGTAATGGATTGATAATGATGATTATGATAATTTTAGCCTAATTGGGCAGTGGTAGAACTCTTGACTAAAACGCCAATGGTAGAAGAATAAGATAGAGGATTGAAGGTAGTACTGTGTGTGACCTGCTGCGGAAATAAGGAAAAAATTTAATTGATGGAATACTATTCCGCCTTCTTTACGTAATCTCAATTCTAAATTTCTATTGGAACTTTTCGACAAAAAATTAAATAGATAATATGTTTTGAGTGCGTAAAATAGCTTAAATTTTTAAAGCGAAACTTAAAGAGGGAGGATCTTTAAGTTTTTTTAATAACAAGCAGTATAATTTATAACTTTAATACACCCACGCCCCCTTGTTTAAACAATGTCCTTATGTACCTGGTAGGCAATTTGGAACCTGACTGTAGGCATATTATTCTGGTTGTACATAAGATACGAGTAAGATAAAGTTGCGGACATGTATACGAAACAAATTTTGCTGTAGATACAATACATATTTAGTTTTTTTTATGTAGCCTATATATACGTCCTACAGCGTATAGGTTATTCAATATTTATATAGTATATTTTGTACACGTATATAGAGCCGCTTTTTACTGCTTCTCCGACTGTCTAAGGTTTGCTGGAAGAAATCTCTTTCAGAGATAAGCTTGCCCTTGTACATGTTATTTCTTATGTAATGTCCTGCTAAATGTTTCATGTGCAATAAAGTATAGTTATAGAGAGAAGTGATGACAGGTCTTTTTGCAGCATCTGCTGCTGAACTATATTTTTACACCTCTAGCCTCTCTTGTTAATTCAATATAACATACATATTACATAACCAACTGGAGTCAACTAGCATTCAAAATGTTTGTTCGACATACTTGGTCTTATTCATTTACTAGCTGTGCCCCAGTGTTAATCGATTTTCCGATGGGAATAAGATATTTTCCCGCAGTAAAACGTAACCTATGTGTTAATCCAGGGTATCGGCTAACTCCATACCGAATTTTAATCAAATCGCTAAAGCCGTTTAGACGTGAATAAATAACAAACATACACACTCACAAACTTTCGCCTTTATAATTTTAGTGTGATGGATGTAGTGTTACTTATATATAACGAAATCACAGGATTCCTCTAGAGCACTCCTTAGAGGCAGTTTGTATAATTTGTGGTAACTTTTTTTTCTTGTAAAATCTCCACCACAGACTATTTTAATAATCAGCGTTTTTGAGTTGTTTAAAGAACCGTGGTTTTACAAGGAAATCCATCAGTGTTCTTTACCCAGGGCTGCAAAAGATTCGTTCGCTCGGTGTTACCCATCCGTAACAAAGGACGCAGGCAATTGGATTATCAACGGCAGCAATGCAGAAAATCGATAACTTAAGGCCTTGAGAGATAAATAAAGGTATGATGCCCAGCACAATACTTGACTAAATTACTTTTGCTGTCATGGATGAATTTCGGATTTAGGGGGGTGGGGTCGCGGGATGTGATTTTATTTTTTTGAGTTTTATTGTTTCTTTTTTTTACGAAATTATTAATATTTTCAAACGGGCACCTATGTTAACCTGTAACGTTAATAAAGTCACAGTTTCTAGTTTATTAAAAACCCTTGATTTAAACTGCTTCTGAGGACAGTTTTAGCGGAATCGTGTTTTTATAAATAAGAAATAATATGTTTAACGTTATAGTAACCGTTTTGACACAGATTGTGCTTCAATAACAATAGATGGCATTACAGGGATAGCCATGGAAGAACCGAAATACGGCTGACAATTTTGCTCAGCGCAGATTAATTTTGACAGCCGTATCCCAGTTCTTATACGGCAATTGAAAGGGCTCAGTTTGAAACTCATCCTGACTTCACGATTTTTGCCATGTTTGCTGCTGGGTATTATACTTGATATCGATGTGGTATCCAAACTGGGTAAATAGTTCAAGGACTACTGGAGACCTTTGTTGCAAGGGTTGTTGTATTATTGATGTAGGTAATGGTGCGATCGATAAGTGAAATCATATTATCATGTGTCATTCATAGGCTACACAACTACTAGTGATGGGAAATTCTACTTATTGCTTTATGAAAGTACCTGTGAAACCGAAAAACCGGATGGGGAATTATCCTGTTTTAAGGCTTTTCATCCATTTTCAGACTTTTTACCAAAAATTTACTAAATTAACAAAAATCTCATTTTCAGGAATAGTTTTGCACGAGAATCATCTATATCTGAGCTCAACTATAGTTTTAAAAAAAGGGAGATATTATTTTGGGCAACTAAATACTTTGGTCTTCGCATTTACGCAATGAGTTGATTTATACAACTTGGTATACCTTAATATAGCTTGAAGAAGAAGAAAAAGGGGACACCTTCACTCACATTAGATCGGTGAACGGACTACTCGGACCCTGCAGTGCCTGGCATTTTGTCTATTAGACGGAGAAGGCTGGCCCAGCACCTATTCTATCCTGACAGCTTAGTCGGCATAGTCCACACAAGCCTATACGTGCGGAACCAACCAAGGCGCGGGTTTCCTCGGAAACAACGCCCCCTCGCAAATGATCATAAGACTTTTAGTTCGCAAACTATCAACGCAAATACATTTTCGGACAGACACAACTCGTCATCGTGTGCAATCTTCTTGTTCTGTAAACAAGATTATTGGTCATGAATTCCAACGGCATATGTTTGTCTGATTTTCGGAGGCGGTGCCAGATCTAAATGTATACTCACACATTCTGTGGGCGATGACCAGAGACGGTGACCTCCGGCCTTCCTCTGGACGTCCGCTGATTCTACCGTATGCGGAGGTTCCGGTGGGGGCAGGCAGGTCATCTTAGACTGGTAAATATTCTCTCCGCCTGGCCCGGCGCTCTGAACTGAAACGTACACAAATGTATCTATTTTTATTAGCCAGTCTGGTTATTCGCTAATGATTTAGGAAGTAGAGGGGCCGTGCGAAAGAATTCCGGCAATAGTGCCGGAGATAAATAATTTTGACCCGCTTAAAGCTTTGCGAATATAGAAACTCTACCTAGGCCACAAACAAAAGTTTTGTTTATAAAAACACAATAGCTTGAAACACTTCTCAGGGGCAGCTGACATGTGATAAGAGGCAATATGTAGCCACAGATTATTTATACTGCATCTGAGGAGCCTTTACGACGAATCTGGTTTTTATATTAAGACCGTATCACTTTTGAATTCTGCTGTGTGGCGTCGGCCTAGAGAATAGCACCAAGCCAATTCTTCCCGCGGGTGTCGTAAAAGGCGACTAAGGGATACAAACCGGGGGGTAGGCAGCAGCGCCGCCTGCAGTACAATTCCACCGAACTGCGATCCCCAAACCGCATGCCCAGCGTGGGGATTATATTCATTATCCTCTATGATAGCACAACGTGGCGCTCTTTAGTGGAGGGCTATGTCCAGCAGTGGACTAGTATAGCCTGACAACGATGACGACGACTTTCGACTTCAAATTAATCCGCTTTTATGAGAAGAAAATACTTGGTTCAATTTTAAATCGTTACAATTCCAAAACAACATTATAGAAAAGTTCTAAATAGGCGAATCAACCTCCCAGTAGTATTTTAAAGCCCTAGGTGTTGTTGAGATCTACAACCTACACTTAAATGTTCTGTAGGTACTCTACTCTGTACAATATTCATCTTTGTTAAAATAACAACAACAAAGAAAACTTTCTTTCATTCATAATTTATTGTAGGCATCAAGGTTGTGTTTATTTCGGGAGTTAACCAAGGACTCAGCGCTAGGCCTTCATCATGTCCTTGGACTGGTGACCCAAATGTAAACAGTATTGATCTGCCGGGCAAGGCTTTCGAGAGATTATGATAGCTGAGGCTTATCTATTGAGGCTTATATCATGTTGGGCCTTAGACTCGTAGATCGGGTTCCAAATATCGTTATTCGACGTAAAACGAAGGTTGACGATGTAGGGGACCGGATCTCGAGACTAAAGTGGAGGTGGGCGGGGCACTTGGCAAGGCGGGAAGACGGCAGGTGGACCAGAGCAGTCACAGAGTGGCGGCCGAGAACGGGAAAGCGGTCGGTGGGCAGACCAGCGGCCCGATGGTCAGATGATGTGGCAGAGTCAGTGGAGGGTCCTTGGATGAGGATGGCGAGAGACCGTGAGGCTTGGCATAATGGGGAAAAGGCCTATACCCAGCAGTGGGCAGCGGTGGGCTGATGATGATGATGATGAGGCTTATCACGTGCACGTATTAGGTAAAAGTAAAATGGAATGCTACTTTGGTTATGATGTTCTGAGTTTCTGTGATAGGATAAAAAGATGAAAACATACATACATAACCTCATGCCTCGTATCCCAGAGTGGTAGGCAGAGACAGGGGACTGCCACTTGCCACGATCCTGACAGATCAACTTCGCTTCATCAACGTTCATAAGTCGGTTCCGGGTACTTTTTATCTTCCCCTTTGCTAATACATCCCCTATTTGGGCGATGTATGTCCGCCTGGGACGTCCCTTACCAGCCCTTCCACTCACATTCGCAACATATATTTGTTTCGTGAATCTTTCTTCCTTCATCCTCTCCACATGTCCAACCCAACGCTTTCTATTTCATTCCTTTCTGAATTATAGTTACTACATCCTCTTTCTGTCCACAACGTTCTCTAAAAAGATAAAAGTATTTATTTATTAAAAAAATAACAATTTGAGTAGCACATAATTATGTAAAAATAACGTTACTTTTAAAAGTCCATTACTTTGTTTTTGACAATTGGAAAAAAAATCGTAATTGAACCAAAGAAAAGGAATATTATGCTACTTTGGTAGATTATGGGGTTCCGAGTTTCTATCACGTGGACAAACAGGACAAAAAGAAGAAAAGTGTTTGGTCAAAAAACAACAATTTAAATAGCACATGTGGCATTTTCTCCGAGCGCTTTCATGCTTCGCACAGCACTTTAAGCCGTTAGTGCCGGCTGTCATGTAATTGCAGTCGTGAAGCCATGTCAGATATCTTATGGGTGGCTTGATAACTTCTGACAGTATGGCCCGCCATTGCCTTACAATCCTCCACCAACCCGGACTTGGCACCCGTGGTGGAGTATGCCCTAACCTTCCTGCGATGCAGGTAGAGTCCTAGCCGTGGGGACATTGAGGGTTGATATCGATGTGTAAAAATAACATTACTTTAAAAGTGTTTTGTCATTTTGACAATTGCAGTAAAATGCATAAACATTTAATTATTCATTAATTAAATATCTTCGGAACGCAAGCAAGAAGAAAAAAAAAAACTATACCGGCCTTTTCAACCAAAACACGATTCCTCTAACTAAAGCAGTCTTCAGACGCAGTGTGTTTTACGTATAAAATCTCCACCACAGACTATTTTAAGCGGCGTTTATCGAGTGTTTGGAAGAATCGTATTTTTATGAGAAGAAACATTTTTTTAAAACATTTCAAGCTCAGTATTTATGTACACTAATTAAATAAACTATATCTGTACGTAATACAGAGAATAGTGTAAAGAGGTTCGAAATTTCACTGATGCCGGTGAGTCGCCCATTAGCTCAGTTAGAAAGAGCGCTGGCACGGATAGCCAGAGGTCGCGGTTTCGAATCCCGGCATGGGTGGATTTTTTAGCCTCTAAATAGGTTTTTAAGATATCTGTATGGTTAAATTGGGGCTCAATGATCATTTGACTATTCTAAACGTCACGGTGTAATCGTAACGCGTCGTTAAGCATCAGTAATTTGTCACAAACTTCCACCGACCTGTCAAGAGATTAGTCATTTAGCAAACACTACGTCAGGAGAATGACAAAACTTAATTTAGACTCATCGTAAATGTTTACGTTTTGTTTGACAATATTTTATCTTAGCAAAGAAACGGAAGCAAAAGTTGGCCAAGTGCGAGTTGGTGTGCCGCACCTATGGTTCCCCACTGACATAAAAATTATAAGGCAGGACGGCAGACGTAGTTAAGGCAGGTTTATACGAAGAGTTCCTGGGATAAACCAGCTCTAATTCCGTCATAAGATTTAGTGGACGGACTTTTTGTATGTATATGACACCATTACCTAACTATTTAGAACAAATGTGTTCAAGTAAAGCAATTCTACACCAAAATAATATAAGTAAGAAGAAAAACATTTATTATAGAAACAGTTCACACGCCACAGTAACAAATTTAAAACATATTACTAAACATAACATTCACAAAAAACAAAAAACGAAGAAAAACGAACGGTCACGGCGTGTCACTGCTGCTATAAATGGCAACTGACTCAGCAATATGCTGATGGACAAGCCTTCAGCGCTGATTTTCAGTCAGTGCCCTGTGCTACCCCACGAGCGTCACAGACTGCAGTGCGAGTATGTAAAATTCATCGGGGTGCCATCTTAATATAACACTAATAGTAACACTTTGGTTCGCTGAGCCAGCGGATGTATTTCAGCAAATAGATAAAACTTGTATTACTTTTCTTCGTGCTACGCTTAGCCTAGAGATCGACTGACGCCTAAACAAAACGTAACGATATCGTTCAAATAATTCAAACACTGACTAGAGACTGCACCGGCCAGCTATTATAAAGAAGTACCGTTACATTTTCCTTCCGTTATTATTTAGTTTTAAAACAATAAGTCCTTTATAGGACAGACGGATAATGGAACCTATTGGAACAAAACGGCTTTGGAACCCTAAAAAATTGTTTGCTTTGTATTTACGTGGGCTAAATGCGAAGTGCGTGTAAGATAACACTGAAACTCATGCAACAAGACTAATCTTCGGTAAGACTTTCCAACTTACCTTTAGTTAGATTTCACCTTTAACTCTATTATAAGAACAAGAGACTAAAATAGTAAAGCTTAGCAAGTTTAGGGCCAGTTTCTGAATTAGGAATTTTGCTAAGTAAATAGTTAACTATTAGTTAATAATTAATTAGTAAATAGTAAATTAGTTAATTATTTTTTGTTTGTTTTTTCCTGGTGTGCAATAAAGAATATTCTTATCTTATCTTAGTTAACTGTAGTGCTGTATCTTCGCATTTCCCACAAAAGAGTGCGACAGAACGTTACTTACAGTTTATTTATCCTTACTTGTCCATTTTAGTAAACAAGATTCTACCCGTAAAGTATGGATTTTTAGTCGAAAAGTGTCATTCTAGTAAATTAAGTAATCTGGGAGAGTATTTTAGATAACACGTTGCCAATTTTATAAACAAAGTTCACAAACTTGGAAGAAAATGTCTAGTTTTGGCATTAAAAATCAATTTTGAGGTTAGAATCTTGTTTACTTAATTGGACAAGTAAGTATAAATAGACTGTAAGCATTTACTTAGTGAAATTCTCTATTTAGAAACCGGACCATATAGTAAAAGACACTCGCAGTGTCTGTATAATCGCAGTATCGACTACTGACCATTGCACTCACTTTGTTAATGTCTATTAACAAAGTGAGTGCTAAATATGACTGCCTCGTTGGTCTAGCGATAATATCACGTCTCATTACTTTGCCAGAGGTCGTGGGTTCGACTCGCAATGGCAGTCGCCGTACATTTCAACAAATAGCCTAGATCTGGATGTATTTCTCAGATCTAGGCTGTTATGTTTGTGATTTCGTTGCCTAGTTACCATAGCACTGGGTATCCTAATTGGCGACCAGGACAAAAATGCGTTGTGTGAAAGTTGTAGTTGTTACTATAGAATTTATGATCAGAGATCATTTGACTAAACTCTGACGATATCGGATGTCAGTATTTTAACACCAATAAGACGTCAGTTCTCTTTACACCACAGAGTGCTAAAATCTGACGTAAGACCTTATGCTATGCATACTGGACAAAAAATTAAATTCTTCATCCTTATTTGTTGAGCAACGAATTAATAATAATCTTATGATAATGACAGAAACTTTAGCACCCAATGCAAGCGTAACTTTCAGTGTACTTTCAGCGCAGCGGAAGTGTCTTATTTTCAATTTTAAGTTAACAGTTTTTTTTTATCATTTTCTGTTAGGTCTCTTGACATTTTGCTGTAAACAAATGATACAAGATGCAGTTCTGCTATTATATTCCTAAAATACTTAAAATAATAATTAATAGCTACTTAAAATATCACTATCATCTTCAAAACCGTTATTTTCCAAGGTGTTTTTTTTTTCATTAGAAAAAAATCGGTAAGTTATTTATGTAGGGAAATTAAAAGCGTAGCAATATCCTACGATCTTTAGTGATTCCTTATCACACGCCGCGCCGCGTCTAATCTTCACTGACCTCCACTGACGTAGGTATGTAGTACCATTAGTAAACACTTACTAATAACAATAATAAATATTTATATCGAAGAACGAGATCCAATATTTATACAACTCTGTACGTAGAGGTCAATGAATGGTTGTATTTAAGGCGCTTAGGGGCGCTAACTAGCGCCACCAATGGAACAAAAATAGTATAAATATCCTAGATTGTGGATCCTAAGAGCTTACGGGCGGCTTGATAAGTTCTGACAGTAAGGCCCGCCACTGCCTTACAATCATCCACCAACCCGGACTTGGCCTGTGGTGGAATATGGCCTAACCTTCCTGCGATGGAGGAAGAGACCCATGCCCCAGCAGGAGGACATACCAAGGGTTAATATCACATGAATGTAGTAGAGGATTCGTTTAGTTAGTCTTTACCCGGCATAAGAAGATTTATTGTTGTTTACCTTCAATTTCCTTGCAGTATACACGGTGAAGGGTTCTGTAAACAAAGATTGCAGCTTCCAAACAAGTCGGTTTTCTACGCTCGTTTAGAAAATGGAAATAGGGGCGTACGTGCGTAAAATCACGCAGGCAGCAAGGGGCCTGTTTCATAGAACTACAATTCATGGTTTACCATTCGTTGTACATCGCTAAGTCGATTAACCCACAGATTAACAAGTAGACTCCGCTACGTAATGTACCTCGAACAGTCGTTGTGAACTATAAATTGTAGTTTTTTGAAAAAGGCCCTGTTCTTTCCCACCACGTAGCTGATGGCATGTTAATTGTTTTATTTATTTACTTTTCCATGTTTGATTCAAGTAATCTCTTAGTTTCTAAGTTTCGTAGTGTTTGTAAAGAGTTGCAGTACCACTCGCTTGCTGAGAAGGAAAACATCCTGAAGGAACCCGAGCAGCTGAGACGTTAAAAATGTTTCGTAAATATAGATAGATAGTGAATACTTTATTGCACATAAAATGTAATTGTAGTTTATTTCATTGAGCCATCTTTGTTGTACATGTAAACAAACTGTTGAAAGTTACAAATAAAATACGGGAAGCAATAATGTTTACCAAGTTCAAGTTTATCAAGCTTGTAATAGGTCATTCATTCATCTCATTAGTTCAAGAAATATTATAATATCAACAACAATTAAATAGCATAAATGTTCAATCAATTCTTTGATTTGTATAGTACCTATATGTTTTTTTCCACCCTGACTGAAATGAAAAAATATATGCAGGATGTATGTAAGAAGACTTCAGGCATGTAAAAGTTGTTGCCCAACTATGAGATTTAGGGCAAATAATTTCATAAAACTACAATTCATAATTTACTAAAACGATTCTATTTAAATTGAGGAGTCGAGTCTTCCTACTCGTGAATCTATGTTTTAGTCAACTTTGCAATATATATCGAATTATCATAGTAAACTATTTTATTTTATACGTATTTTATACGTTCTGCAAAATAGGCTCCAGGTGAAACTGCTGCTACTAGGAAATAATTGGATACAAAAATGAAAAGCCTAAACTGCTGCCCACTGTACCTCGCGTGGCGTAAGTGCTACGATTGCTGAATATTTCCCAAAGGCAATCATCAATAAATTACTAATGAAATTTCAAACTACAGCTAGCAATCTCAGTCTACGTTACAAGTTGAATGAAACATCTCAAATAAACAAATACATCAAAAGAAGGTTAATTTCCCACAAGGAAACTTCAACACTTCGAGCGCCGCGGTAAAAGAACGTGGATGACGTCACAAGGGGTCACAAAGCGTACGTTAACCCACAAAACCTCCTGTCCTGCGCAATATTACCCTCTCGAGCGGCGTTGCCATTTTGTGACTTTAGTCACAAATTTTGTAAATTTAAGAACCCATTTGTAACTTCTTGTGACATGGCTTAATTTGTAACTTTCATATAAATAATAAATAAATATGTATGGGCCTGACTGTAACAGAAAAATCCATTCAATTTGTATTTTTTTACATAGATAGATAGGTAGAGAACACTTTATTGCACAGCCAGAAAATAAATACATTTTCTTTTTCATTTTTTAAGATCCAATAGTAATGAGGATTCAAAAAGACATTAAGTAACTTTCAAGTGGTTGTATCATAAGAAAAATATTTGTAAAGGAATTGTAACCTTTGAATCAATTTTGTGACTTTACGCCTTTGCTCGTGTAACTTTTGTCGTGCGGGCTCTGGCAACACTGCTCGCGATATCCTCTCCTTCACACTGGGAGGTTTACCCGCAGATGCGAAAAGGATGGCAAGACTGGTGTTTTCCGTCCAGGAAAATTCTGTGACTTCAAGCTTATATACACAAAGTGATTGATTTTATTTTGCTCACGTTGATGGGTTATTTTAGGACACCTGCTGTTTTAATATTCTTAAAAGTTATCTCGGTCTATGATCGTACCTAATCGGACATGCGATAAGAGTACTTTATAGGAAAAAAAATTCAATGTCATGTTCTTAATAACCGGCTAAGAAAATTTATTACAGCAGTCCAAATCGAAATATTCATATCCGATCTATCTAATCTAAGTCCTAGAGATTCGCTCCGTAGCACTTTGTGAAATCTTTATTCTTTAGTCCAACCTTTATTCTTTATATTCTTTACTTATTTTTTTTTGTTATATAGCTCTTAATCGACCCAATACAGGGCACATATCTTCTCTCAGAGAGAGAGAGAGAGAGAGTATGGGTTTCAATACCACGAGTGCCTACTGCGGATTGGCAATTTCTAGCGGAGAGGTATTTGAACAACTCACTCAGGTTTCATCACGGTGTTTTCCTTCACAGTTAAATAGAGGTATTGCTAGACAAACAATAATTGGAAAAAATAGTTACACTAAACATTTAACAACTCGTGTTAGAGGCGAAACGCGTCGCGTATTTTTTCACACAAGTATTGGTGTCAGTGGTGTGTTCGTGTCTTGCTTATGCTTGGAAAAGTGGGCTTGTGGGATTTTTGGCGGAATTTAGCAAAGTGATTTTCACTTTTTAATGCAAGTAAGTAATCGGCGAAATTATAGGAATATTATAGGCGAAAGGAATAATAGTCCTATTACATAGAAACGTTGCTTAGGAAAGTGGTGCAAATGAAATTAGATCAGAATTAAACTCTTTATTATACACACCGGAAAAGCGGTAGTAGTGGAGTAGTAGAACGCCGGTTTCTCATTCCATTGCATTATTATTATACACATCAGAAAACAAAAACCCGGCCAAGTGCGAGTTCGCTCGCACTCACCCACGAAGGGTTCCTCAGCATTGTTAATTTAATTATTTATGTTTGAATATGAATAATTTAAAAATGAATCGCAGAATGTGTTGGTAAGCGCAAATCTCAAAAGCACCTGAACCGATTTCGCTAGTTCTTTTTTTAGAATATTTTCCTGAAGTATGAGGATGGTTCTTACGGAGAGAAAAATAAAAAAAATTAAAGAATCGACTCTTATGCGGTACGAAGGTCGCTGGGTCAGCTAGTACTAAATAATTACTAAATTCTGTGAATATTTCAAGCGTCTACGTGTTACCGTTATTAATATCGAGCAAAAATTTCACGTTTTTCGTATGGGGAGATATATTTTTTTTGTATTTTCATTTTAAATATTTCTTTATTCTATTTTTTCTTTTTATAGCGGCAATAGAAATACATCGTCTGTGAAAATTTCAATTGTCTAGCTATCACGGTTCATGAGATACAGCCTAGTGACAGGCAGACAGACGGACAGTGGAGTCTTAGTCCAGTTTTTACCCTATGGGTGTGGAAGCTTAAAAATATTAAATTATTACCTGCTCAAAATTTCAGAATTTGCGTCATTTCAATGACTGAAGTGGTTTTAGAGATCCGTAATGTATGCAGATTCTAGATAAGTATTGCTTTGTCTGAGTGGCACGAGTACACTCGACCGCAAGCCGAGCTTTACAGGCGTGCTCTCTACTCAGTTCCGATACGGGTGACTTTACAAAGAAAGTTTAACAAGTTGTCAACTGTATAAGGCTTTATCATTCAAATGAAGAGCATTTTCAATAAGTAGAGTAACTGATAAAGTGAATCACTGAATACCTGTGATGTCAACCATTATGCGTCAAAAGGTAGGACTTGGGTGACATGATTGCCCGCTTATTTTGTTGTATACACGCCCTTAAATAGAGGTACATAAGTGCTACCGTGACTGCAAACACTGTACGTGACACGTTACTCAGATAGCAAATCTCATTTGGTAATGCATATTAAGTCGTAAATGGATAATGTAGAGTTGACAACTGATCAAACTTAAAATTGTTGTTACAGCTGAGTATGATAGGCGTATGATTAATCAGTAGTGTTATAGGCAACAAATAATTAATATTTTTCCCTAATAGGCCTAATAAGCTACATTCCTAATAGGCTACATTATCATTTTAAACAAATCAAGTAATTAAATAGCACTTTAAATTATAAAACGTTCTTTTTTCAAATTTGAAACTGCTAATTAATTACTTGATTTTTTCTCGGTAACATATTAAACCAAATAGGTTTCCAAGAGCGGCTATAAAGTTATAAAGAAAACTGGACATGTGCAATTTAGACTCGTCCACTGAAGGCTCCATACAGATTTGTAACAAAATAATATATTATACATAGTCATATGATCAGGAATCGGAAAAAAAAATCCCCGTATTTGTAGTATAATATTTGCTAAATAACCCGGACCAACCCGGACTTGCCCCCCGTGGTGGAGTATGGCCTAGCCTTCCTGCGATACAGGGAGAGACCCGTGCCCCAGCAGTGGGGACATACAAGGGTCGTTATCGTTATCGATTTGCTAAATTTCATAGATCTAGGGCACGGGAATTCGCCCATAATATTGGGTTCCCTTGACGTTCGAAATATATTTTTATTTGCGGCATAAAGCGCCGTAACTTTTTTTACGTTAACTTAGAATATTTATTTTTATCATCTTCAAGGGACTGTAGACCCAATTATAAGGTTTTAATTCCAACTAGATACCTCGATGTTTTTCTGAGGTAATGGGTCTTGATAGACAGGACGGACATGAAAGTGATCCCATGAGGGTTCCGTTTTTCCTTTTGTGATACGGAACCCCAAAAATGTAAAGTACTACATCAGAAACTTTCATTGGAAATTCAGTTCAACTGTTTTGTTGACAACCGACCAACGATACCTCCTGTGATTTACCTACTCACAGTAAAGTACTTACTAACGATATTAGCGTTACACTAACTAGGTTCAAAGACATAAAGATAAAGCACTGCAAGAACTGCCCGCAATGAATGCGAATTTTCCACGGCGCACCCTAATTGGCATAAGTTAGCATGCATGCATGTAAGGAATAGGTTGATTGCTTCAACTTCAGTCTGCGTGGAACATTTCCAAATGGGTTATTTAACATAGTTAGCCTTCGTGGTAAGTACGTAGAAACGGCCTGACTTTTTAGACATCATCCAATTTTCTTTATGTTATATCAAATGAGTTATCACAATAAATTATTTTTGACTAATTACCACACCTAACTTAAGGGAGCCCCTTCATGTTAATAGTGATTTTCAAGATAAGGCGAAAAACCAATGCTGTTTTTGGCTTGACATAACATAACATTTATACATACAGGCACACACATTGCTTCTGGCCCCGCGCTAGGATACCCTGTGTCGTGGGAACCAGAAACAGCGACATCACAAACATATAAACATCCAAGGCTTTTTTTTTTGTCCCCAGCCGGGGTTCGAACCCGGGACCTCTCGCATGGCAGGCAGATGCGCTACCGCTGCGCCACAGAAGTCGTCAGACAGATGCTATTTAGTCATTTACATGAATGTGAGATTGGACTGACAATTTTTAATTTGTTTTGAACTTTATTTTAAAGCTATAAGGTTAAATTTATCGTGTTAACTATTTAACCGCTACCTGGTAAAGGCTTAAGAACCAAATTCACCTTTCATATACTAACTCGAAATCTTGTAACTTATTATAAGTATAACTTATTTGATACATTTGCTTCCGTTGCTCCTTTTTCTTGTTCTTACTCTGCTATTCATGCTTAACTAATCAGCTATACAATTTTGGAACGTGTTTACTTCTTCTTCTTTAGGCTATTAGTCCGCGGAAATAGCCCGCCCCTAATGAGCGCCATAGCGGCCTGTCTTCAGCTTACCGCATCCAGCATCTGCCGGCAATTACTGACGTGGTTACTGCGAGTCCTTAATGCCACATCTACGCTACAATTGTACCATGTAAAGTAATACTAGCAGTAGAGTGAAGGCTTTTGATCAACATTTATTTTTTTTTATTTATGACACAGATTTGAGAACAAAATATTATGACAAAAATTATACACTATGTGATATAAAGGATGGGGCTCAGCTTAGTGCTGTGAGTGCATGCATCGTCACAATCGTTATTTTCAGAACGTCTCGATTCTCACTGAACTAAATATAAAAAAGGTTGCGGATTTTAAATGAGAACACTATAGTTGTAACCAAACAAAATCTGTTAAATAATATTTCGTCATATTCAAAATAGGTTAACAGGCGGTGAGATAGGTCTAAAACTCACTTTAGAATGATTATTAACAAATGAATGCGCTGACCAAAAACCCAATGAACTGATATTATCATTAAGTGATTGGGTTTTGTCGGGTATTGAAGTTATTCTATCTAGAGCTCGATAGCGAACGGACAAAATATAGGTTAAGACTTCCATTATCTTATCGGGTAAAATGTACGATCGACAAGGAAGGACATTCTACGACACGTCATAAAGGAAATTTATTACGTAGGATGATTCAGATGTTTGTCAGGATCGTGACCAGTGGCAAATCCCTCTCTGGATTCCGGGATCGATATCAACCCTTGTATGTCCCCACTACTGGGGTACGAGTCACTTCCTGCATCACAGCAAGGTTAGCCATACTCCACCACGGGGGCCAAGTCTAGGTTGGTGGAGGATTGTAAGACAGTGGCGGGCCTTACTTTCAGAAGTTATAAAGCCGCCCATGAAGCCTCTGACATGCCTTAACGACTGCCATTATATGGCAGCCGATATCAACGGCTTAACGTGCCTTGCCGCTAGCGTAGTCACGCGACGGTCACCCATCCTGCACCTTACCGCGCCTGTCGTTGCTTAACTCAAAAGATTGATTCCAATCACGCGGTTCGACTAGGCCACGAGCGCTTCCGAGATACAGTCGTGAGAATATTATGTCGTGTTATATTTCTGACTTATAACTTAAATGAGTTTAATAAACCTTTACACGTAAATAATTAAGGAGGGCACGTTCTAAATAATCATAAGTAAAATAAAATCTTGCCATCTCCAAAACTTGTCATTGGTAGAGTTCGTAAGGAAGCCACATATTAAGAATTAAACGAACCACGTTGACGTGGAAAGTTTCGAAAATCTATTACCTAGTGGTTCCCTGCCACGATCCTGATAGATTACATACGCTTCATCAATGTTCATCAGTCGCCGCCGATTTCGGGTACTTACCTAATGACGTGAATACACCAATTTAATGACGTGACAATGAATCTAATGGCAGTGCAGACTCATTTCATGTTTGGCACTTCAATCTGCATGTTTAGCTACCTTGTAGCACATACATATACCTACTTCTAATACCAATTCACGTGATTGACGTCTCGCATTTCTTGGTAGCCAATCAACACATATTAATGTTTAAAGATGTCACGATACAGACGGGATATGTCTCCTGTCCAATAGACATCGACAGCATATTATTAAACTTATTATATTTGTTGCAAAGTCACTAGTAATCTAACCGAGTATTTTGGTTGGTTAGCTGGCGACTGTACTACTTATCTAGGGCCTCAGCCACATAGAAAGGACGTGGGGCGAGGGCGTGGCAAAGGCGCGTCTTCTTTTACATTGATTTTCATACAAAATTTACTGAAGGGACGGCGGACGAATTCTACATACCGGTCGGGGTATCAAATCAAATGTTTTTTTACGTAAGGAATTTACATTCTGTTTGTTGAATGTCAATGTAAAATGTAAGTATGCTGCTGCCGTTGGGCCCTAGTGTAGAGGCGAAAAAGTCCGCGAGTAAGAAAACTCTACCTACTCTGGCACTCTTTTCTCAAGTCATCTTAAAATAATAAAAAATACTCAATTTACGGTCAAATTCGGAGGCTATTCTAACAACGCTTACCGAAGCTTGATACATCTAAAATGAATGGGCTCACCGTCATCGTTCAGGGGAGGATGTTGAAAAAGGAACGATGACTCGATTGAATCGGCTCCTCGCGTCATACACCTGATGTGTGCCAAACGACTTCTGTTGTATATTTAAAAAAAAAATAGTTTTATTGTTAGTCTACTGAAGCCTTATTTCCGAGCTCTCGCCCAACGACCGTCCTATGTGCCCCAGGCCTAAGACTCGTCGCACGAGACAATCCGTCCTTCAAGGGTGACTGGAGGCAAGGCGCCAGTGACGACTATCGGTAACTCTACCTGCTTCCACGTTTCCGAGTACAATAAACTACTTTAGTCCGATCGTTATACGTCCATTAAGACACTATTGAGACCTTTTCTAGACAAAAGGTCTCAATAGTATCCGACAGTTTCCGAGAATCTACAATGTGGACTGTGTTAATGCCTATAGATTTATGGGTGTTTCTTAAGAATTTATGGATAGGCTTTTCGGTTTAACCTACCTACTTATATTTATTGATTTATTGACTTTACAATACTTCAAAATTAAAAATAATACTTAAACTTTGCCTTGTGTCAAATATACTCGTATTACTTTGGGCAAGATTAGGTGTAACAGTTAGGTGAATGCTCTTTGATTGATCAACCCTTGGTATGTCTCCACTGCTGGGGCATGGGTCTTCCTATATTGCAGGAAAGTTAGGCCATACTCCACCACGGGGGCCTCGGTCCGGGTTGGTGAATGCTCTATTATGTTAGTTTGTACGTCAGTTTGATATATTTGAAAGATTTTCAATTAGGCTTGCAAGACTTTATAAGAGTCGCCTTTATTTGTCAACTTTGACTTATATACCCCGTGATACGATTTATTCGTACTAAGTCATGGACGTAAGGAGGTACTTAATAAGCCCTACCTGTGTATCTATATTCGTAGAGACATTTTGAACCTGGGTTGAAAATAGTAGTTTGGCAACACACAACTATAGGGTGGCAGGGCTGGCTTAATGCCACGGACCCCGACCCCATGGGGGCCCCCTGTCTACGAGACCCCGAGCTCAGATATAACCTAACATTTTTAATGAAATTTTGGTTATTTATACAAGAACCTACAGAAAGATTATATACTACGACTAAAGAGATAAAATCAAATATATTGTTAACATTTCAAAACATTCATAAGAAATGTAATTAATCAATTTTAGAATGCATCCATTGGTTAGATAACAACGTTGCAATGCAAACATGTTTACTGGGAGGGCCCCACATCTCAAGAATTTGCCACGGGCCTCAGATGGTGTCGTTACGCTACTGGCAACAGAAGCAGATTTTAAAACGTTTGGTTTTTCACTCTATTTCGATACTTAGCGCTGGTAAGAACTGGAGCGATTTGATGTAAACAAAACCATTACAAATCTACATCTACCAATATAAAACGTAATAAAACTAACCTAGGTGCATTCGGTGTATTAATAGCCACAAGGCTACGAGGAAACCTATTATCAATGCACCTATAGAAAATACTATAATAAGTATAGCATGTAAATTGAAACGCAATATGTTTGTTAGGCATGTGACTGACTTGAGTACCTAGTTGAAGCATATAGTACGTAGGTGGCGCAGAGCGAATTGAATATCAACAACTTTGTATGTTCTAACTACCACAGAGAGTAGGGTGACTACGTTAGAAAATACTAGCGAAAACTTAGAAAGAATGTTATTTTTCAGTTCTGATGAGACAAACTTCCACTTGGCTGCTATTTGCTATATTTGTTGTTAATAAATAGCAATGTTAAGATTATATTGCGTCTCGGCTAAGTTTTAACCAATGTTTATTTGTTACTTACTTTTTTTATATAGCCTTGTAACGGTGCAAACCTCTTTACACCATTTTTATTTCTTTTTCTATAATCTATCATTTTCAAATATTTAAATTATGTACGTCACACATTATTCGATTTCCCTCATTTTTCATCACTACTACTTTACTCTTTGACCAGATCTGACTTTTTTACCTGCTTCTCCGCTTATCCGTTTTTATCCAGTTTTTTCTGTTTTATCTACATGTAATATCTACAAATAAAACCAGACCTGAACTCGTTCCAGAGTTTATATTATTATTTATAAAGATACCCAACGTTCCACTGGCGCCCAACGTGGGGCAACCGATATCCAACGTTCCAGCCTAACTACGTCCCACTGCAGGGTACATTCTCTCAAAAAGAGAGAGTATGGGCACAAATGCCACGCGCGCCCGCCGCAGTTTGGCAATTTCAAGCGCTGAGGCAGTTAATACTTCAGATACTCAGGTTCCCTCACCATGTATTCCTTCGAGATAGCGAGTGTTATTGCTATTATAACTTCACAATTAATGAACATAACTTAGATACAAAGTCGTTGGTACCGACAGCCAGGATTGCGGTGGATCACCATAAGGTTCGATTTTCCCTGCAACGCCCAGAGGTAATCGTTCAAAACTCAAAGAATGGTTTTTACAGGTCGACAAATATAAACAAAGCCCAGCCATTAGGATCGTCACGTGCAAGCTGCAAACGAAAAACATTCAAAAGTGATGCACTGCAACTCTAGCTGATAGTACATGTCGGGATTGGATCACGGTAACTTGCAATGCTTACATGCTGTGTGGTGTCGGTCTACAGAATAACACCTACCAACCCAAATTCTTCCCGCGGGTGTCGTAAAAGGCGACTAAGGGACTCAAACCGGGGGGTGGGCAGCAGCGCTCCCTGCGGTACAATTGCACCAAACTGCGATCCCCAACCCGCATGCCCAGCGTGGGGATTATGGGCTTACCCCCCAATGATGGCACAACCTTGCGCTATGGCGCTCTTTAGGGGAGGGCTATGTCCAGCAGTGGACTAATATAGCCTGTAGAAGAATGGAGAAAAACTTGCAAACTATTTAATTTTTAACCTGATGGCTAGACCCTACATAGAACATTCAGGGGGCTAGACGGATCAAGAGCGGCCTTCCGCCTTTGGTCACGCAGTGGAGTTATTCGTGGCTGCGTCGCGACGCCCGGCCTTTGGTTTCCTTTGTCCATCAAGCTCATGAAGAAACTATTTTCAGTCGTAAAATGTACATGCAAACTTTGTAATTTGCATTAAACGCCGAGTTAATGACGGCCATTCAATGAAGCCAATTTTCGAATTTTAAATTAGGTACGTATTTCGTACTTTTTTTTAAAGAGAAAAACAGCGAACAAAACTCGATGGAGAATAACCCTTTAAAATGAGAGAAAATGATGCCCTTTGTTTCATATTTTTAGAAACTAATAAAACCACCGATGAAAATTCCTAAACATCTTTATGGGCACGCTAGAGTCGGTCTGTAGCCAGTGAGTACGGAATGAAAAGCAGCCAAGCGCATCCGCCGATCCGCTTGAAACCAGTTTCAGTTATCAGTAAAAAACACAACAATGGATCAATTTACATTAAAAGCGCGCAACAGAGTTAATTAACTTGGTGCGCAGATCGATAATACCTACATTTCACACTACTGGCGTCTATCCATCTAAAGCAAAATACAGCACTTTTTTTCTGATGTTGACTGATAGAAATTCAACTTCGGATTCAAATTCTGTGGTCCTTGTTTACGCCTGCAAAACCAAAGGAGAGTTATTTAATCTACATGTTGTAAATAAGTATTGTAAGTATGTCTATTTCTTTATAACCGCGCAAAGGTCGATTAGATGGACTGATTGTAACAAATTGGATGATGCGAGTGATAGTGGCTATATACCTAACATCATTAAATAATAAAAGTGCGGACTCGACCGGTTATATTGTTAGTAATACGTCAGGAAAATGTTTCAAAAACACATTAGGTATAAGAACATACAATACTGACTGACAAAAATCTTAAACCAATTCTAAAAGAATCTGGTAAATTGTAAACCTTTGCGGACTGGACCATATTTCATTAAATACAAGGAAATTTTATCGAAGTTTCTATCTGGTGAGGATTAAAATTCAACAGGCACATCTAATTTATTATTTAACAATCTTGCCTGTGGTCTTGTTTTTGTTATTTAATTACTATAATAATAACTTACACACAACAGAGTCACTTGTCCTGGTCGCTACCTATCCTAGGTAACCTTGTGCTATGATAACCAAGCAAGGAAATCATAAACATAGAACACAGACTGTCACAGACACACAGACAGAGGCCATTTGTATAACTGTACAACGGCAAACAGTGGGAATCGTACCTCCAGCATGATAATCAGACACGATACCGCTTGATCGCCGCTGATAATTACAAAAACAAAAACCCGACTTGATGTGTATCATGATGAGACATATAAGAAAATTACAGAGTGTTACCAATTCACTTATCTTTCTCGAGTTTTACTATGGGGAAAACTTCGTAGTGGCCAAAATTGTAGGTTTTAAAACAAGTGAAAAAAACTAATTTAAATCGTTGGAGTAATTTGGACCCCGAAAGCAACGAAGGAGAAAGAATCCTGAGCGGAGCGAGGAATGTAAGGACCAAGATTGAATTATTTTTTTCACGAAGTTGTGTACTCTGCTTTTTACTACTGACAGCACTGATTTTACATCAGTGACTGCGAGAACATAAATATAGTTTAAAATACCACTGTTGTGTTTGATTCCTATTGTGGATTTTAGCATAGAATATACCTATGCTCCAAAGTGTCGACGGCTTCTTAGTCTTAGTTAATTCGTTGAAGTGGTTAAGAAATACGGACTCGAAAAGAAATAAGCGCCATTCATGGTTTTTCATTTGCAGAACAAATTTTATGTTTTAAGGTAACTATCGAGATATTGGGGGCAACAAATTATCTAATTGCTGCTTTATTTCAAAATGATTCTGGAGTTCGCAACCATTTTCGTCACTGGAAGAAATCATTATACAAGAATTTAAAACAACCACGATAACAGATAGAAAAAAAAACAAATGGGCGAGATATTTATTTTATTTTATTATAGCTCTGTGGAATAATTCCATTTAATCAGCTAGTACGTAAGTACGTACTTTCAGCACGTTTTATTTATTTTAATTGGTATATTCGTGCTTGTTCAAAATTCAAAATGTTTTTATTTACACAGTAGAGAGTCTTATTCAATGCCCTTTTTCGAGTGGCAATGTTGGTAAAAAAAAACTGTTTTACGACTGAAGATGGTAACGGTAACTAGTTGTTTTATTTGCTATGTTGAAGTTGTGACTAGTTGTTTTTATTGAACGATTTTTATACAAACCAATTGAACAATTGGTTCAACCAACCAAACAGTTTAAGGAAAAGCTACGAAATAATAAAAACAGAGTAGGTATACGAATCTGCAATTTTGTGTTTACACTATTCTATCTAAAACCGGTCCCTTAGCAAAAAACCACATGTCTTTATTTGTCTGGCCATTTTGTGGATTCGCTAGATTTCTTATTTTTTTACTAGTTAGGTAGACTTGACAAATATTATTTATGTAACTTTTATATACGGTGACAATTCGTGAGTTACACATTGACTGTATCAATACAATATGACTAGCAGCAGACAAGTAAAAATATTTGCTCTACCAATTATTATCCCTCGTTTAAACTAACTAAAGACGTCATTAAAATACGACATGAAGGTGGTTATTTCATTTTTTTGTAGCCTATAAACGTCCCACTGCAAGGCTTAGGCCTACTCGGAGAGAGACATTATGGGCTTGATTACCACGCGTGCCCATCGCAGATTGCCAATTTCCAGAGCTGAGGTTTTTTAACAACTCAAACACTCATGTTCCCTCAGGATACTTTCCTTCGCCGTTAGAGACTGGTATTGCTGCTACTCGTCATCGTCAGGCTATACTAGTCCACTGCTGGGCATAGCCCTCCCCTAAAGAGCGCCACGTTGTGCTATCATAGGGGGTAATGCCTATAATCCCCACGCTGGGCATGCGGGTTGGCGATCGCAGTTCGGTGGAATTGTACTGCAGGGGCGCTGCTGCCCACACCCCGGTTTGTGTCCCTTAGTCGCCTTTTACGACACCCGCGAAAGAATTGGGTTGGCGCTATTCTCGAGGCCGACACCACACAGCACTCGTATAACTGCTGCTACTCGTATAACTTGACAAATGTAGGTACATAACTTACAAAACAAGGTCATTGGTAGATATATGCCTATATTCGGAAACGAACCTAGGTCTGGATTACCACCGCTCTAAGAATATTTCAAAATTAAACTGTGAACTGTTAAATGGAATTTACTTTAAGTTACTTTATTATTGTGTGTATGTGTTTGTGTTTAAAATGTATTGGACTTGTTCTGGAAATAAATATTATTAATATTATGTACACAATTAAATTAGCGTAAATATACTTAGTACAATACCTAAAAGACTTATTTCGATGAGTTCTCTACATGAAAGAATATCTCTAGTAAAAATCACCCAACACGACTGGGGTATATTGATGGCGAGTTTGAGGTAGACTGGTTCTAGAGCGGAGACCGTGATTTAGCAAACGTAGCGTAGGACGCTCAGTGACCAGGTGGAGGAACAACATTCGCAAAGCAGTGGGTAGTGGCTGAAAAGGAAGAGCCGAAGATCGGGCTCAGTGGCGTGCTTTGGGAGAGGCCTATGGCCAGTTGTAGACTGACAGCGGCTGATTGCGATGATGATGAAACTGAAATTCGAAAGTATAGCCAGCATATGCGTCATTATTTGTTCGTCCCATTGGCCGTGGTAACAATAGAGGTTTGAAGGATGACGGAAAACTTTTTATTAGGGATATCGGTCGGCGCCTGAGGAGTCGGGGGTATGACGTTCGTTCCGGGGTATCTGATGCAAAGGATCTGGCGGTAAAACGAGGTATAATGCTGGTAGCGTCATGGGAATTTTTGGGTCGGGTGTGTCCCGGGGCGGTATTTTTGATTAATTTAGTATAGTTTTATATTGTTTATTGTGCCACTATTTATAACGAAGCTTTCTGCGAATTTTTTCAATGTGTAATACCTCTTTCTATGCTCCTAATAAATACATAATTTTAATGCAATTTTACTCTCTGTTTGAAAAGTGACATCTGACATATTTGCAGATATTGTTTTGTTACTTTCCACTTTACTCCTTTACTTCAAATTTTTCTTGCATGTTGTCTTGTAAAAATAAATTTTATCTAGTTTATTTTTATGATATTATTTTCTTTCACAAAGTACTTATCAGTTATAATCGTTGTTCAGCTTCTAAGGTGCACTCTGAAAGATAAATGGTGTTCCAATGTGGGAAACACCATTAGTAAAACGAGTGAGCCTTAATGCTAAACAGATTTGACTGATTTGACTGTCATGAAAAGAAGACGTTTTGTGTCGTAACTTAATTTTTTTAGGCTAATTACATCAGGACACAGGCCTTCTCTCAGAGAGCTTAATTACCAAGCCTGCCCACAGTGGATTGACAATATCTAGCATGATTTAACATAACATAACATTTACATACAGGCACAGACATTGCTTCTGGCCCCACACTAGGATACCGTGTCGTGGGAACCAGAAACAACGACAACACAAACATGTAAACATCCAAGACCTGGGCTTTTTTGTCCCCAGCCGGGGTTCAAACCCGGGACCTCTTGCATGGTAGGGAGATGCGCTACCGCTGCGTCATTCGAGAATGACGACCTCTATGGCGCAGCGGTAGCGCATCTCCCTACCATGCAAGAGGTCCCGGGTTCGAACCCCGGCTGGGGACAAAAAAAACCCCAGGTCTTGGATGTTTACATGTTTGTGATATCGTTGTTTCTGGTTCCCGCAACACAGGGTATCCTAGTGTGGGGTCAGAAGCAATGTATGTGCCTGTGTGTAAATGTTATGTTATATATTAGTTTGGTTTAATGACCTACCGAAATTGGGAATCACACTAATATTATAGATTATAGAGCGATAGTTTGTGAGTGTGTATCTTTGTTACTTCTTCACGTATAAACGACTGGAGCGATTTTAATAAAATTTGGTATGGCGTTAGCTGACCCCCTGGATTAATACATAGGCTACTTTTTACTGCGGGACCATATCTTATTCCCATGGAAAAATCAATAACCGGTAACACTGCGGGGCACAGAATGTGTAATCATAGCAGCATTTAACGAATCTATTGGTGTTACGTTGGTAACAAGCAGGATAAAAATTTGTTATTTATACATATTTAAAATATCAATATTTCCCTATTGACATTGCCCTTTAAGGCCATCTTTTTTTTTAATAGACCTCTTAACAATTTTAGTTTTAATCAGAATAAAGTATGTTAGATTTTGATAAGGAAGCGGTGAAAACATAGAAAATATATTTTTGTGCAGGAAGGGATTTCAGTTATGCACTACAACATTCACTGTCCATGGCCTATGTTCGTACTCTCCCAGTAAGAATTTATCGGGCAAAATAGGCCCGCCACAGATGGAAGAGGAAAGAGGAAAAGGATCCGACCAGGAGCCAGCGAGAACACTCAGAACCTCAGCCCCAAGAGCAGCCCGGAATTCTATTTTCTCTAAAATGCATAGTTGTTCAACAGAGCCATATTATTTTTGAACTAAAACTTTCGTAAGCACAACACATTGTAGACTTTTAGTCCGGATCTACTTACGGGTGTTGTTATATCAGAAGAGTCGAATCGGAGCGAAACCTGGTCGGACTCTTCCGATATAACAACACCCGTAAGTAGATCCGGACCAAAAGTCTACAGAGCCATATTAGTCCGGTAATAGTAGTTTCATTCACAATATCGGTAGTCTAGTAACCAATCGCGTTGCAATGGTATAACCCGTGCTACTTACCTCGGCGCCTCTCGCGATTCTATCTTCTTCGCCAGAGATGCCTATTTCATTTGCGCGGATTATACCGCGGAATGACATTGTGCAAACTTGAAAATTGAGGCAAATAACAACCATTGTCGTGCTTATATCGTTCTATTGAAAAACTATGTACGTATTAGACTCTAAGGCCAGAAGAGTGCATTACAAGGAGCGCACCCTTTCCGATGTGGATTCCATGTTTGGTCGAAGTGCGCCCATTATGGACGTGCGGAAGGCTATCGAAGACCTTTGAGTTGTCAACAAAATAAAAAGATATGTTTATCTGTGGTTTATCTCTTTATTGTTTTATCCGTAGGCTCTCCCTAATCTGATTAAGAGTAAGCTGGTGGTCTGATATAGAGTAACCAGAACGAAAGTCGACCTGCTCCGATGCGTCTTGAGATTCGACTTGTTGCCCAATTCGGGTTTCAAAGACCATGAAGTCTTTATAATTCGGTTATAAACTATCATTGACTAGTGAATTTATTGGAGCGAAAAGTAAAATGTAGCGAAGAAACGAACATTATAGAGTAGAAATGTACAAGCTATCAGAGATAAGGTTGTAACCTCAGATCATGATCTGAGGTTGTAACCATTGTCTGCTTGCTTATTTTATACAATAATTTACCTAATTAAGTATTTGTTTATTATTGCGATGCTGATGGTTATCCACGATTTCCCTTTGGGTGTCGCTTTTGGCTATACACGAAGTGACCGATTTCTTTCCTTTTCGCTACCTTGAAAATATAAATTGTTTCTTCGTTTTCTTAAAAGATTGTCCTAAGGAAAAGAATTAAAATTCCACAAGTTACCGTATAACTGAAACGAACTTTTTAATGGATAATTGGTAAATGAAACTAAAACATAGTGTTAGTTAATTACCCTTTTTGTTTGCGAATATAGGAAGGTGGGATGCCTAATTTTTGAGAAATGTCCGGCCTGAGACTCAAGAGAAAGCATGTGGAGCTAGGGCACGATCATACAAAATGTACCGAAGAAATGCACATACAGTACATGTAGAGATGGGACGAATCCCGCACAGAAGAGACGGGGCGACCTGCGTCTTTTCCGCGACCTTGTCCCACATCCCTCCTGCGTGCCCCAGGCCTGGAAGAAACGCTACTAGCTTACGCACAATCGCATGGAAGACAATAAGAATGCAAACACGTAGAAACACGTTCTAGAAACTCACGTGAAACATGCCTCATTACTTGATCGTTTACTACGTACTACTTATATTTGTTATCAGTAGGAAATAAATTCCTACCATCTGATTACTGATAATGAGTACCTAAGTAGGATTAATATAAAATTTCTGTGAAAAATTAATTAACACTTATAACTTGCTACTTAATACGATGTTATGGAAAGTTTTCAGCTTCGGTATGGCCCAAAGGTGGGTTTAATTATGGTCGACAGGATGTTCAGAATGTTATTAAGCCTTAAGTTATCAAGACGTCATCATCCACTTATTATATCCCCACAGAGGGGACAGAGGGGGGTCTCTTCCCTGAGTAAGGTAGGTATAGGCCATACTCCACCACGGGGGCCAAGTCCGGATTGGTGGAGGCTTGCAAGACTAGTGGCTGGTCTTACTGTCAGAAGTTTTGAAGCCTCTAACTTGGCCTCTGACTATCGACGACAGCCGATAGGTATATCAAGACATAACTTATTTTTAATCTACCTGCAATGATTAAATGGTTGAGTAGAGCAGCAACCATTCCACGCCTGCTCGGTGACTCAACTCAAAGTAATGTTCCTACTTGGTACGATGCTACAAAAATATTTTCTAAAAACGTCTCCTCAAATGCAGTTTAAATAGCGGTAAAGTCTTACCACAGACTAATTAAAGTGCACTTGAAGAGTGTTTTAAGTAAACACTTCCTTTAAACACCCGATAAACGCCGTTTAAAATATTCTGTGGGAGAGACTTCCAAGGAAAAGACGTAATCATAGATTAAATTGACTGCCTCTGAACAGCGTTTCAGAGTAATCGTGTTTTAATACATTAAGCCGCTAGACTTTTCAGAAGATACGACCCACCAACTCGCTGGAACGACCGTCTGAGGCAATAGGCTGAATGAGGATGGCTGAGGACAGAAGGAAGTGGCGTACCTTGGGAGGCATATATCTGGACAGTGGTCGAGTACAAGCCGATTGATTGATGTGTAAAGACTCGAAAGTAACCGATAGATAGATAGATTTATTGACGTACATACAGGTGATTTACTAGTGGTTATACCAGTATCAGACAAACCAACTCTTAGCACTATCATAATAACACCTGTGTAAACACACATTCATTAAATACTTTATTGCTTCATTGGTTCCAAAATTTAAGTTTTGTCTCATGAAAAAATTTAGTACTTAATTACCTAGAATGTCTTTTGAATTTAATTAATTATACCTACTTCAATGCCTACGAAATATTACAATCAAGTTCCTAGCAAAATTAGATAATCCTGAAAGAAGGGATTATGTAAGGGACATTTTATTTTTAGGTAAGATCTTAGTTTTTATCTTTATTTAGGAAATTAAAAGCTTAATGGTATTTTTTAAGGATATCTCTCGTACAGATGAATTAAGGATACAATATTTTTCTGCCTACACTACAGTGTAGATGTCGTTGGATTGGTCGTTTAAAAATATAGGAGTAGGTATGCAAAAAAATTTCGATTTAGGAGTAAACTTTAAAACGCAAAATTTTTGTCAGAGTAGGGCGTCTTCTTTTGTAGACTTGAAAAAATCAGGACAACGAACCTAAAAATTAAACTACCATGGTCAAGCACAGTCTTCACAGGTTAACGAGTAGATAACAGTTGAGCAACTTAAAAAAGGAAAACTTTGTAATAATTAATTTGAAAATACATTTCATTAAGTTGAGTTCTTTAAAGCAGGCAAAATCCTCTCCTTTTCGGAACCCTACAAATCGCTTGGCCCGACATCGTTTTTTGTTCGGTTGTTTAGTCAGATATTCACTGCAAAAAAAACAGATTACCCAAAACATTTCAGTCGTGAAACGTGGCTTTATTATTCTATGTAGCCATCAATATCAGTCGTAAATGGCCCGCTACGTAAACGGCTATTTCGAGGAAGCTGTAAAACTGAAAACTTAATCTCCTCGCATATTTTATGCTATATACAACAGTAAGTTTATTGCAACCCATATAAATGCTGTACCTATAGTTGACGTAAATCACTTTTTATTTACTTAGGTGTGGCTGGACTCTTAACTGACTAATTTCCTCACAAATATAAAATTGTAAATGTGATAACAATGATGATATGTAGTCAGTGAGGTGTAACGTCAGGATTAGGCCGAAGTAAAGAAAGAAAAAGCGGGACACTGGCTGAAAAAACATAAATAGAAACCAAACAGAACAGGTGCATATGAATGAAAAGAAAACAAAGAAAAACTAAACACTAGTGGCTGAAAATTACTGGCCAGTACAGATCGCATCGTTGCGGTGATTGCAGAGAACGTTCGAGAACGCACTCAAGTGCGGTCTGGGTGTAGTACTGTTCCGCGACCCTCTTCCGTCAATCGATTCTGATACACACACTCACAGTGCATATGCACAGAGCTCCGTGACGTTCATTTGATCACCGCTGCATGTGTTAGTGTTGTGTTAGGGCAAGGCAGCCTGAATAAATTGTGCACTGCTCTACCTATCTACTATAAAGTGCAGTCAACAGCTATAACACTATTCCCTAAAGCGGCCTCTACACTAGGTACTCGCAAAGTTGATCATAGCATCATAGTTTTCAATTTGCACTTGAAAACGGTCATCTACCTAGCTATCGACAGTTATAATCGGCAAATTAAATACTACCTCGCTTAATTTCACGATTAGTGTAGTGAACCAAAAAATTGGCAATGATGATAAGTAGGTATATGCCAAAATTAGTGGAGGCCAGTTGGTCCTTCAATACTGGACATTGGATTTATTATTGAGTAAGCGAGTAGGAGGGGTCAACCTCTACATGTTATATGTACCTATGTAATTGCTGATTGTTATTATTTATTTGTTTACATTAATATTGAAACATAACAGTAAAATTACACCAAGACGTTACAATCTATTATATAGATAGTAATAAATAGTTGAAGAAATCACTGCTGACGAATCAGAATACCTAAGTGTAAGGAAAACTACAGTAAAAATCTTTCTGCAGTTCGAAGCAATTAGAACACTTAGTAAGAATATATTTTCGGCAATTGCATTTGTATCAGCGAGTTTATTGTACAGGATGTATAAAATTAGCCTTATCATGCAATAAACATATTTCAAGTTGTTTCACACTGAACTTCAATACCAACTTCAGTACCTAAAATGAAATGGTCTAAAATTGTTTAGCTGTTTCTGTAATTATTGTTTTCACGTGTGCCTACTATACAAAGAATATTCTTATGTACTTTCCAGGTTGTCCCCACATTTAATTATTCGGTTTGATGAATGCCTCGTAAATTCCGTACATTTTTAACAACGTTAATATTTCCAATGGTCCAAAACGCAAAATTGGTCTTTTATTAGATGTGGAAAAGCACACACAGTGATGCGAGGACCATATTGTATAAGACATTACTGTGTTTCATTCATACATAACACATGTTTTAAAAGCCATAATTGGACTAATGTTGATGCAATATTCCATGCATGTTGCAATGTATTTTGTGGTTATTAAAATGGTGTGGTTATTATTGATTTGTATGGTGATAGGTGATTAGCATTGAAAAGAAAGTCACAAACTTTAATATAAGCATGTTTATATTCATTCATAATATTTCCATTTCAGATCAGTTTTTCACAAATATTGTTAAGTGATAGCTTAATTACATCCTGGGGTAATACATGTGATACAAAGATTATTAACATACATTTTGTCAAATTTAGTCTAACAAATATTGATCCCCAAACATGGGAAGAGTAGGTACACAATTATTATGGCAGTTCTATAGTAGATGAAAAGTAATTACTTTTATTAAACTAGCGTGGAAAGGAACTATAGAACTGACGAATTGATAATGAACTTTTCCTCCGAATAGCTAGGTAGGTACTTATTTTGAACTTTAGATTTTAGATATGGCATAATTTAGAATATCTTTCAATCTTTTTAACGCACCAATAGATTTCACATTCAATAATTTAGACTCAGTTCTACTGAATATTTACAAATATATTTAATAAAGCTGGTCCTCTTATAAAACCTAGTAGTCAACATTGCATAAAATCATACAAAATTCTTCATAACAAAACTAATCTAATTACAATGGAACTTTCTTTTCAAAATTATCATTGAACTAAAACTTCATAACTGCAATCGTTGACTTATTTAAATTTGTATAAAATTCGGCTGTCACTTGATGTTGTTACATCGCCAGTAAGTCCACATGCATCTCCAGCATCATTATCCCAATAATAGTAAATAATAATTAATACAACGTGACTTACAAATAACGAATCACAGTTAACCATCTCAAATTGTCATAAGTATGTACCGACGGCCTCCACGAACTGTCGAGCCGGCAAGGCCCCTCAAGTTCAATGCCAGACCTAGCGGCCACTCAACATCATCTATATCTTAAATTAACGCAGTCTTATTCCATACAACATACAGCCATATAAACATCCTAATACTGACTCAACCGGATTAATCACAAGTGCTCCGCTAACATGCAACGATAAAACAGAAAAGCGAAACGGAACATTCTCGATGTGTCACTACGCTATTGCATTCTGTTGGGCGGACGTGTTAAAAATATGTCACCCCAAAAACGAAAACGGTTAGCACATAAACGACGGCGTATACTAACTTAGGGATAAACTCGACATCACTACAGAAAACGTATCACAGAGTGGGGAGCGCCGGGGCCGGGGCCGTCCCTCAGAGGTAGGGCACGCAGGCGAGGCAGCGCGGCGGGCGCTCCGGCGACTCGTCCCTGCACACACAGCACGGGGGTTTAGCTCACGAGGTGCGCTCGTCGGTGCGTTCCGACTTGAAAGCCCGCCGCAGCTTCTCCACCAACCTGTTGTGGAACTTGTCAGGGCCGGCGCGCGAGGCGGGCGGGCTACCTGAGCCCTTCTGCGTGCGGTTGTCTTGCGGGACTCGCAGCGAGGCGCGCGACGGCGGCGGCCGGCAGTAGGAGAGCGAGCGCATGGCTGGGGCACTGCGGTGCGGACTCAGCGGGGCCGACCGGGGCGCCGGGCACGGCCCCTCCGACCGGGACTCCGACACCTTTCGTACGCGCCCGCCGCCGACCCTCTCCGCCGACTCCGAGGTCCGGCGCGGCTTCTGCGAGTTGTAAATGTCCCAGTCGTTCTTCATTACGGGCATCATGAACGCCATGTCGGCGGCGACGGTGTTTCCTTTGGCTTAACGTGTTTGATAAGGGAAGGCGCGCACCGCGGTGAAACTCCTCCGTCGGTATTGATCGCCGGCACTATTCCGTAGCTCTTTGGGTTGCGGGGGCGAAAAGTGCGTCTTGGTTTGCGTTGAAAATGTAAATATTGACTTTTCCGAGCATACACAACTATTCAACAGTTGAAACACTTGCTTTCACTTCAATGTCAGGAGCACTACTGAGAGACGTAGCATAGGTGTTCGCCCTAGGACGTTTGGCGGTAGAATGAAGTATTCTTGAAAACACCCTGAATTATAAGGAAAATATTGGCGCTACTGTCGCGGTGGACAAATTAGAAAACTCTGGAAAACCTAACATAGCTGTGATAAGCAGCAAAGTACACAATGGAAAAGGTACAGAAAAATAACGACTGTCACCTTAATAGAATTCGGAGTTTATAATTAGCAAAATAAATGAATAAAATTCCATAGTAACGTCATAAAAAATTTAGATGTTAATTGATAAGCTACCCGATACTAGGTGTCGCTGTTACAAGATGTTTGCTACTGTTCACTAGATGTCGCTTTATAATGTCGCCATCTAGTAAAAAACCCTGGCACTACCTGCGAATTGCAAAGTTCAAACCCATGAAAAAATCATATGTCTAAAACTCTACAAAACAGAGTAACATCAAACATGTTAAGATAGATTCGTTTTTATTGCACTTCAATAATTACAGAGAAAAGATACGAGAGTTAACGGAGTTTTAGTAAAACTGAGTTTTACATTTTGTACATCTAGTTGCCAAGTCGCCTGTAACGTAACATAGTGTGTGGATGTAAATATTCTTGTACGGTCGACCGCATTATACATTTCACACTCATTTGTTTGATCCTTATGAGACGCAATGCATTGGGTAAATTAAAAACACGTTTGGTCGAAGCGCATTAAACATTTTATTAATCAAAAAAATGTAAACCGTTAACAAAACCATGCGGTTTCCAGACTATATTTAACTCCACGATGTTATAAAATAAAATTACCTTATTTAAAATTAGTGATATGTTGTTAGTTGGTACATGAAATAATTAATAAAATATATTTACAAAAGAAGTAACATTCATTTCTATACACTCACAACAAACAACATATTTCGTGTTAGCTAAGCAACATAACATAAATATCCATGACAGAGAGTACTAATAGTTAATAAAGATTCCAATTCGGTGGGAGAAGACGCTAAGATCTTCCGAATACTATACACTATAATAACAAGCGTGAATTGTAAGCCTTTACACATTGTAGAGCCTCTTTCATGGAACTACAATTCATTAAAAAAAATATTAACCCACATGCTCAAATTTTCGTATGGAACTACGAATTGTAGTTTTATGAGCCTCAACCCAGGTATGTTTGCATCTACATAATGAGATGATGACTTATACGGCGTCCAGTGGCACCTTCAATCATACCTGGGTGAACGGACCACTCGGACGCCGCTGGACCTGGGATATTGTGTTTAGATAGTGTAGGCTTGCCTAGCACCTAAACCAATACCTTGACAGTGACACCTACCTTGACAGCGTAGTCGGCCTAGCCCACAGGAAAGATTAAAGGCCAGAGGGACCAAGCCTAAGGCCTCGGAAGGGACGCGTCGCGACGTACGTATGACTTAGTTTATTTTAAATGTTACGTACATCTGCGAATTTGGTATACCAACACTAAATCCTGATACACGAACCATCACATTCACAACCCTTTGTCAAGCGTACTTTGGTTCACTCTATGAGATTCAAATTGAATGACTTGAAAAATAATTTTGGGTAAACCTCACACCCACAATGTAACAAGACTGTTAATGCTTTTGTAACCTGATTATATTTTGTAAAGTTAGCCGTCCGACGACTTTTTAGAACCTTCGTGCCGGTCATGTTATGGATTCTTTCCTATTTTAAGTTAATACAAACATACTCTTGCTGTTAGCTTGAGTTAACCACATGACTCTAAATTCCGACCCATCCATTTCAGATTTAATTTGTGATTTCCTCTATATACATAATATTAAAATCTAGATTGGAGATCACCCAATAATTCTCTTTCGCCCGATCGCTTCTATACACAAAGAGCAAATAAAACGGGTTAAAATACGTAATACAATCAGACAGTACAACTGCAATAGCGAAGTCACACACTAAAAGTTGCAGTAATTTTCTTTGTTGAAAATCTTGAAGAATAATTTCAATATTCAGTACCAAACACGTCTGTTTACATGATTGAACTTTTATAATCATAAGAAGATCCCCAGTACGATGAACATTCGCGAAAGAATGATATGCATCCTATCGTCTTAATAGATAGCACTATATCGCCTTAGTAGATAAACGATTTCATACTTCAACTAGTGACAGTCTGCCACAACGTAAACCACAATTCAAATGACACAATGAGTCTAAAACCTGATCTTACTTACCTTTCAATTATTGTAGTAGTTTCAACCAGGGGCCTGTTTCACAGAAGTACAATGCATGGTTTAGTTTGACAATTTGAATGTCAATTAACCCATAGACTTGTTAAAGTAGGAAGACTCCAGCACCCAATGTAACTACGTCGAGTTTTAAAAACCTATTTAGAGTCGAGACTTACGTCGAGTTGTCTTAATAAACCACGAATTGCAGTATTTTCTGAAACTTTTCTAGAATCTTAGCATATATTCTGTCTTCTGACACTCGCTCTCACATCTCACGGCGATTGCACACTACTGTTCTGATCCTTCGACCTATCGGGGTCGTAATACCCGTTCAGGTTGACTAGGGTCAGCAGCTCCACTAGATGTCTCTGGTAGCCAACCTCCATGAGTCTCGTCACCACCTTGTGGAGGTACTTGGCCACTTTGTCGAACAAATGGAAGAGTTCCTTCAGGTGGGAGAAGTTGGTGTGCGTGAAGCGGCCGCTGTGAGGGTTTAGCTGCCATTCGCTGGAAAAGGAGACGTTTTGTGTCGTAATTTTTTTTTTTAGGCTAATTACATCAGGACACAGGCCTTCTCTCAGAGAGCTTAATTACCAAGCCTGCCCACAGTGGATTGACAATATCTAGCATGATTTAACATACTCGTAACATAACATTTACGTACAGGCACAGACATTGCTTCTGGCCCCACACTAGGATACCGTGTCGTGGGAACCAGAAACAACGACAACACAAACATGTAAACATCCAAGACCTGGGCTTTTTTTGTCCCCAGCCGGGGTTCAAACCCGGGACCTCTTGCATGGTAGGGAGATGCGCTACCGCTATGCCACAGAGGTCGTCAAACGATTATCTATCGTGTCGTAGTAAAATTATTTTTTAGAGTTTTATGCTCCAAGGCGAGACGCTATTAGTATTCCTCGTATGTCTGATGTATTATGTAGATGTATCTTAATCCATAATTGGTGATCAATGATCATATAAAATTTTCACAGATTATAACTATGGTATTCTTATTATGGTGGATTGCACAACAGATTATAAAAAAAAAATTCGGTTCCCATAAATGAACGTTTTTTAGCGGTAGATTTTTTACTCTCTAATACAAACTGTAACAAACTTTATCGTTATAATACTCTCAGTCTTATTTAATCTACCCAAAGACTAGTAACGCTGCAATAAGGCATAGCAACCGTAGTGATTGCGATATAAAAATGATGTGTTTCACAATAATTTAAAAGTATAGACTTTGCAAATATTATACGAGTAAATAACAGTAGCGAAGTGTTGCCCTGTTATATATTAGTTTAAACTATTTGCATTGTTGATAACGAAAGTATGAAGCATTACTATCTATTTTTAGAGAAACATTACTATGCATTTTAAATTAGCAAAAATTTAAATCTGAAGTCAATAATGTACCAAAATTCTTGAGTCAATCTCAGTGAAGTGAAAGCAGTGTTTGTTTTATAGATAACGAAACAGTCATTGCTATTTTTAGAGCAACATTACTATGTATTTTTAGATTGGGAACAATGTGAATCTTAAGTCAATAATGGTATCGAAATGTGTCGCCTCTCTAATAATGCATAGTAATGTTTCGTTATCAACAATGCAAACACTTTTAACAATTTATTTGCAAGAACACGATTCCCTAAACAACTAGAAAAGCGCTAATTAATTAACATAACATTTACATACAGGCACATACATTGCTTCTGGCCCCACAATAGAATACCCTGTGTCGTGGGAACCAGAAACAACGACATCACAAACATGTAAACATTCAAGACCTGAGGTTTTTTTTTTGTTTCCAGCCGGGATTCGAACCTGGGACCTGTTGCATGGTAGGGAAATGCGCTACCGCTACGCCACAGAGGTCGTCATTTAATGGTCGAATAGCTCAAGATGGAGATTTTACAAGGAAAAAACCTAACCGCAGAATAAATAACTGCCTCTTAGGCGTGCTGGAGAGGAAAAGTGTTTATTATAAAGAAGACCGTAGGTTATTATGCCATTTTATTCATTATTTTGCCCTCATCACCCGCAATAACTCCTAAGGCCGTGGCAATACAGTCGCCTTAGATAGATAGAGTAAATATGTGTGCGGTGTAGTATGTGTTTCATATCTGGTGTGCAAAAAAATTCACAAAAAACCAACAAAATCATAAAAATGAATTAACTTTGCTTTAATCTAAATACCAAACACCACATTCGCAGCGGTGATTTGGAATTTTAATTCTGGGTTTCGTGTACACTAACTGGCTGTGTTTACCTACAGAAGAAAACCTTCGTAGAAAACAGACAAGATATCACTTATCGTCATGCAGACATAAATAATCACTCACCCATTCTTGAGCATCCGGCTAAACTTCAGGATCACAGTAAATATGTCATTGAGCAGCTTCATCACCGGTGTAGACCGGTTATTGAGCAAACATCTGAACAGCACCTTCTTTATATAGACCACGTGACATTCGTACAAATCGTCTAGAGTCCGCGCCTTCTTCAGGTCGCTCTCGAATTCCCTCCAAGAGGTCAGAATGCATGTGGTGACGATATAATTGTCTAGACCTCGGATGAGAGAGGCCATAACGTGACGGTAGAGTTGTATCGAGATGTACTGAGGAGAGCGGAGGAGTTTGCGCGAGTCACCCCGTGACAGTTTTGCTGATAGTTTCAAGCACTGCAAAGAGAAATTAAAGGGGATGAGAAGCTTCTAGAATGCCAACATTCGCAACAGCACATCGATGTTTACCCAATCAGAACTTAAAGTTGGTATATATATTTTATTTAGAGCATAGAAAGAGGCATTACACAATCCAAATATTTAGTAATGATAACCTATCATGCATGACACATAATGGTACCAAGAGAATGTTTCATTACGGGCTACTGGCTTGTGACGTCTTTGAAACTACACAAAATTATCCTACAATATCCTATGATTTGTAACTATTACAGTATCAACTAGGGGTCGGAATAGGCAGTAAAATTTTATGTACTTGCTATTTTATGAATATGCCTGAAACTTACTATTTTCAGAGATTGTAAATTTTATATAGAACTTTCAAAATAGTATTTCATCTTTTACCTTATAAAATTGTTAACTAAATGTTTTAGAACAAAAACGTGCAAATAAAAACAGTTTAGTTTTTAACCAAAAAACCTTCTTTCAAAAAAATATTTTACTTGAAATATGCTATCCTTCTTATTCAACTAAAACAGGTTTATAACATAAGTTGCATTCCATTGCTTGATTTAAAGACCTGTAAATCACGCTGATTCCCGGGATTGTAGGTCTTATCAATATCATTGTTAAGCTTACGTTGACTTTCTTTCTGCAAGTACATAAAATTGAACTACCTATTCCGACCACTAGAAATAACCTCTATGTAAACAATTGAAAAATGCAATTATACCTTGGATGATTCTTATTATTTTCTCGTATAGTCGTCAAATACAATATTTTTCTAAATAGGTACTATAAATGGCTAGGAGTTGCCAATAGTGCTTGACATTTCTTAAATTTAAGGATATAAATGAATGATCTGATGAATGAATGAAGGACGAGCAATTTGAAACATTTATACATATTACTTTCCACGTTTTTAACGACCTCTCTTTATTAATTCAGTTAAACTTTTTTTGAAAAGAGTAAATGTAAAGTTTCTGGGCCAGTTTCCGAATTGAGAATTTCGCTAAGTAAATCGCTAAGTAAACAGCTTAACCGTAGTCCTGTCTCTTCGAATATCTCAGCAAAGAACGTGACAGAACGTTACTTAAGTATATACTTAGTGATAAGATCAATTCAGAAACCGGCTCTACAGAATACAGACTGTACAGTCTGTACGTAATACAGAGAATATTGTAAAGAGGTTCGATATTTCACTGATACCGGTGAGTCACCCATTAGCTCAGTTGGAAAGTGCGCTGGCACGGATAGCCAGAGGTCGCGGGTTCGAATTCCGGCGGGTGGAATTTTGAGCCCCTAAATAGGTTTTTAAAGCCGGCTCTAAGGCCGATATTAGACTATCATATATTCATCATAGGAATATGATGTAATTTCTGTCAAATTGTAGGATAATTTTTGTCTATGATGCCGGTCTTTAATTGCATATTACACATAAGGTCATATTAACGTCATAGGTAATGAAGATACCGATCCCAATATAGCCACGTTTTCCATTGCTATGAACGCAATTATAGTAATTGCCCTAAGATTTAGAAAAAAGTAAAAAATCAAAAGGAACAATCGACGTATTTCGGTTAGACCGCGGATTACGAGGCAATCAGAGAGAGGATTCAATAACATATTACTAGAAAAACTTAGCCTGGAAGACATAGTCTTACAAATTTTACCCCCGAATGGACGGAGACGTTGTCATTAATTTCAAACCAAAAACTAATTTAAAATGTCCAATATTAATGGAAAAGATCATCTACTAGTAACTCTGAAGTTAGAAATATGATCATAATTGTATGCTTGCTGTCAAATAGGATCATACTTCTATGATCATAGACAATAAGAATCATATGTTGACATTACACTGTCATAGATTTTTCATATAAATATGAGTCCTAGATATGCGATCATATTTCTATGATAGTGTAATATTGGCCTAAGTCAGCTTCTTCTCCACATAATTTATAAATTGTGAAACTAACAAGTTTGACGTTCAATCTAGAGTCAGACACTCACTTCAAAATCCTCGCCGAGCACCCACGAGATCCGCCTCATCTTGAGCAAAAACTGGAAGAGCTTGGCGTATCGCAGCAGCGCTTCCTGCGACAGTATGATGTTGAGAGGCCAGCTCACGGTATAGGTGAGGGAGAGACACTGCAGCACGTCCGGCGAGCTGTGCTGGAAGCTTAGAGGGGGCTCAGACATCGTGAACGAGAGGTTCTCGGAGAATTTGTGCACATCTGCGGGGTGAAAGGTTTGGTTATTTCGTGATGGGACCATCTAGGGGCCTTGATCCGTTAGTGCATTACAGTACAATCACACTAATTAATATAAAGGCGAAAGTTTGTGAGTGTGTATGTTTTCTTCACGTCTGAACGGCTGGAGCGATTTTAATAAAAAAATTATATGGTATTAGGTGACACCCTGGATTAACGTAGGATACGTTTTAACAACAACACCCGTAAGTAGATCCGTACTTAAAGTCTACAAAGTGTTGTGCTTACGAAAGTTTTAGTTCAAAAATACGTTTTACCGCGTGAAAATGTCTTATTCCCATGGGAAAATCGATGAACCGCAGGTCACAGCTAGTGACACATAAATGGACGCATCACGTGACGTGTTTACTTTTAAATGCATTTCAATTTATTTTTTACATGAAATGAAATCGCCACGTTCGTGCAATTGTCATTGTACTGTATTGCATTAACAGAATTTAGGGCCTGGTAGGAAACTGGGGAATACTGTAGATAGGCATTGTGTGGTAACATGAATAACGTCGGGAATTAAGGTAGTTACTTTTTTCGTAGTAAATAATCGCGATTAGACCCCTTTAATATACAACTCAATATGAATAATACCTATGGATGTATGTTTGTCCGAGAGAACGTCGTTTCACTAAACGAATAGTTGTATAACACAGTTATGTTAAAAACGGAATGGTTATTTGACTTGGCGCAAACCGCCCTCCGTAGTTTACTAAAAATGCACTGCAATGTCATTCCAATACAAGATATAGTTGTGAGCAACAGTTACTAGAAAGGAACAACATGTCTATTGAAAATTCTACTTACTAAATCTTGCATTACTATTAGCCGTACATTACGCACGGTTTTGTACCAAACATGTGTTTTGTTTAATGAAGAATTTCAGAATAATAATAATAAAAGATGTTTAATATTACTGATATCCTTTGGAAAACCATGTGATAATTGTTCTAAAGAGGGAAGATAAAAACATTAGACTACTTACGTGATATAGATGAGCCCAGTGCCTTGTCCAGAATGTTATGAAGCGTAGCGAAATTCAGTAGCTCCTGAGGATTGACAGTAGTCACGAGTTTCGAGAATAAATTGTGGCAAATGCTCCTCGAAAACTCCCCGTCCATGAGAAAGAAGTAATCTTTCAAACTACTCAAATGCTCATACATGTCTAAGTTCACCAAAAAGTAGGTCAAAATAGAGTTATTGACCACTTCCAATTGATACGTCAGAGGCAACATTACAGATCGCTGTAGGCAGGCAGTCAACGTCGCTATATTGTCACACTCTATTTTAGTATCGTCTTCTTCATCTTTGGAAGCAAAGTGCGACGCAAATATGTTGCCATAAGGTTTCTTTTGCACTTCCTCCATTATTTTCGCCGGGTGAGTATAGAAACTGGATGACATGTCCAAATCCATTCGTGAGCTGAGTGTATCTTTGTTCATCTTCAGTTCTTTCACTCCGAACGGGTCGAAGTTTTCCAAGCTGTAGGATCCGTCGAAGACGTTCAAAGTAGGTCGTTTTCTCGAAGGTACAAGTTGGTTGCGCGGTGAGTGGTCGACGCTATCGCTGCCCTGAAACTCGCTTGTCTCATCGTCTACCAGGACGGAGAAGTTGAACTCGTCTGGTGACATGAATTCTTTGTCTTTCTTCGCGGTTGCGGAATCCATGTCGCGACTCAGCGCGCTGGTTGGTGTGAACGTGCCGGCTGTTAGAAAGTCGTCGTGAGGTATCTCCGCCGTCGTCGGTGTTTCTAGATCCAGCTACAAAAGACAACAGGTGTTTGAAAAATATATTTCTTTTCACAGAATAAGAAATTACAGGATGTCACCCTTAGTGGTCACAATAGGATTCCCCGCGTTGTGGAAACTTGATCATTCTAAATAGCATACAACAATTGCATGGACAAATAATTACGCCTACATCTATGCTACATGATTTTATACATTGGAGTGGTCATAGCGGAGCGGTAGAACACCGGAGCGGCTTCTCAATCGTGAGGTCGTGGGTTCAAACCCCGGCATGTACCAATGACTTTGTTTTCAAAGTCATGTATGTACGTTTGTGAAGTTATAGTAGCAATACCACTCGCTAGTTGTGAAAGAAAACATTGTGAGGAAACCTGAGTGTCTGAACTGATCAAATATCTCAGCGCACTAAATTTCCAATCCGCGGTGGGCACGCGTGGTAATTAAGCCCACTCTCTCTCGCCGAGAGAAGGCCTGTGCCCTGCAGTGGGACGTTTATAAGCAACATAATAGCTACTCCTACCGACACTATGTTGACACATCTTCTTCTCTCTCAGATACCTCTGGCATCGCCTGTCATGTTAATAGAATACTATAGGTATTGTGAACGCCTGCTCTGAATAAAAAATATATTTTATAGATTATTAACGACAAAGCATATCGACGATATCCGTGAACAGTCCAGCAATGAACAAATGTGTGCCTATAGAAAAAACTGTTCGATGTATCTTGATGATAACTGTGTCGCGTTAAAAAAAACGATCAAATTTAACTTACCCGCGGAAATAGATCGCCAGGCGTAACAGCGCCAGTATTCGGCGTAATGCCAAGACTAAAGGCACTCACGGCCGTATCACTATGCGTCTTTAAATCCAGCGTCAGACCCAATCTTTTAGGTCTAGAAACTACGTCTGCAGACCTCACACTTATGTCTGAACTTGAAGCTTTCAGTCTGTTGCGTAAGGCTGACTCTTGTGCATCCGTGCACTGTCTTCCTTTCTCTTCTGGAGGTAAATTATACTCTACTCCCATGACTTTACGTCTGTTTTTCGACGCATCATCTTGTTTTACGGAAAACGTTAATGTTGTGGCTTCAAAAGGTTGGTTGCCTTCGCCTAGGATTTTATGTCGGTTCACTAAGGCAGCCTCTTGCGCAGCGTTAGCTGGGTCGTTCCTCTCTTTCGGATCTTCAGGCAAATTGTATTTAACTCCTAAAATTTTCTGCTTATTTAGGACTGCTTGCTCTTGAGCGTAATTCGCTGGCTCATTAACTTCTCTAGCTTCTAAGGGCAAGTTATATTCGACCCCTAGTATCTTTTGTTTATTGCGAATAGCTTGTTCTTGGGCGTTATTCGCTGGCTCATTGATCTCTTTGGCTTCTAAAGGCAAATTATATTCTACCCCCATTACTTTCAACTTGTTCTCGAGAGCTTCCTTTTGGGCGATATTGGCTGGTTCGTTTACTTCTTTCAGTTGAGCTGGTAGGTTGTATTCGACGCCTAGAACCTTTTGCTTGTTGCGTGCGGCCTCCTTTGATGCTTCTGTGCGTGGTCCTGCGATCGTTAGTAATGATTTTTGCTCTACGACATCGAAATCGGCACCAAGAACTTTGTTTTTGTTTCTCTGGGCTTCCTCTGAAGGCGTTAGGACAAGGTTGTTGTCATCGTCAACAGATTTAGTCCTAAGAAACTGCTTCAATGGATTGTTCTGTTCGTCTAGTTGGCCGAACTCTAATGCTATAACTTTCTGCTTAATATGCAAGGCTTCCTTTCGTGTCTTCAAATACTCGATTTGATCCGCCAAGTTGTCTATTCCGCCGCCTATTACTTCACTGGATTTTTTACTCAATTTATTTGAGTTAATCTCATCAATCGATACTACATTTCCTTGAGCGTCCAAATCCTTTTTATTATCGCAGTTTTTGGTATCGTTCTTCGTGCCGATGAAGAAATTCTTTGCAACATTGCATAGTGCACTTATGATGTCAGTTGACCCTTGGGCTTTAGACTTATTGTCGTCGAATTCAGAGTTAGACGGCTCTTTTTGGTCAGGAATAGACTCATATGATGTCTTTTCGCTGGTATCGTGGTCTAAGCTGACAGTTTCGCCTTCATCGTCGGATCTTATAGACATTGACATGACTTCCTCGTTCCTTTGATGGGCAAGTTCCATTTTCTCTCGCTTCAGGTTTCGTTCTTCTGTCGAAAGCAGTTGCATCCGACTCCGGTCTAGTTGTAGTCGTTTTATTTTCCATTCTGTATGCAGCTTAGTCTTCTCTACTTGCATGTTCAGTTTCGAGTAGTATTCCATTATTTTGTTCCTGAAAATAAACGAAACCGCACATTGGACATTTTAGTTAATCAGACTCGATCTCGCGTAGTAACCGGTGCTTGTTCGCTTGAACATTACTAACATTGCACATTAACAACCAGCAAACAGATTGTAAATTCTTTACGTTGAAACAAATTATTAATTTTTCATTTAACTAACTACCATGACACACTTCTCGTCGTCATATCAGTGCGGCGTCGGTCAGCTTTGGCTTTTTGCACTCCAGGTCTCTTGAACTCCCGCAATGAGTGCTGCTTCTTTGCCAGCTACAATTAGAACAGTACTTCTCGTCGTCTCTCTCAGCGGTGCGCTCCAGTTGCGAGTAGCACGCCCACTCGCGACTCGCAACCTCGAGCGCACGCTGTAGCTATTCCTTCGCTACAACACTGCTAGCTGCCATCAGAACAGTACTAACTTCTCGTCATCTCTGAGGGCGGCGTCGGCCTCGTCTTTGGCTTTCTCGGCGGCGCGCTCGAGCTGAGAGCGGCGACGGCCGCGCTGCCGGGCGCGCCCGCGGCTGGCCTCGGCCTCGGCCATCGCGGCCTCGAGCACGCGCAGCGAGTGCTGCTTCTCAGCCACGATGAGTTGAGCCAGCCGTTTGCGCTCCGCTGAGGGGAGAAGAGAAATGTTGAGATAGTTTTTGGTGCTCCTCCAGAGATTGTTTTAAGCAAAACAATCATTGCCTTGTTTGATGAAAAACATTATAAGAAACAAAATAGGTATGTACATAAATTAGTTGAAAATAGAGACCTCTTCCAGCCAAAACGGGATAACGGGAGGATACTTACTTTCCACGGATATTGATTATTTATTAGAGTTCTGTGTGTGTGGATGGAAATAAATGTTTTTATCTTTTTATTACTATTATTAGTTTTGTGTCGGAAGTAGTGAGGGTGTAGTGTTAGTGGTAGTAAAAGGGTTTGACTGACTATAAAGTGACAGACCACACTTCAAACAGCCTCATTGGCCTAGTCAATGCTAGACCCAACTACTCTCATGGCAAAATAATAAACTCAACCGCTCACGCGGCGGGCCTGCCGACAACATACACTTCTGGTTCTACTAATCGCGCGAATCAAACGACGAAACACGACCCAACTACCTCAAAAGCCCCCTGGACTCACCGACAATCTTGTCCATGGTCTCGTGCTGCCGCGCCGAAGCCATCTCGGCGAAGGCTTTCCTTTCGGCCTCGCGCCGCAGTAATATCTGCTCCAGACTCGCCGGCTGCCCGCTTACGAATAGGCAGCGAGTACGGTACACGGCTAACGCTCGCCGCTGCCGCTCTAACTGCTCAAAGCTGGCGCAGCATTTCACAGTTGGGTGGTCTGAAGAGATCAGGACTACTAGCGGGTCCTGGAAAGATGGAGGGTTAATATATTTAACGCATTCATGGAGAAAACAGTACGAGTTTAATAAACACGGGCGATAAACAACTCAGACACGTCGCAGTGATAGATGTTGGGTGCAGTGACAAACATTAGACCTTGTAAACTCCTGCGAAAAATGACGGCGTACTTATAATATTACCCCGGAAGTCCGCGTAACTAAAATTAAAAACCGCAGTGATATGCCGCATATACACTTTTAGGCTTTGTCCCAATACCGACCAATGACCGTCTCAGTGACCAATGTTGGGTTGTTGCAAATATTGGGTCCAGTGACAAATGTCGGGCCCCAAAAGTGTCAAACGTGTTCTATATCAAATGATGGGCGTAGTAACCAATTTTCGGCCAAGTGATAAATTAATTTAGGGAGTGTGCCGTCTTTTACGTCATCGTTACAGAGCTTGAGCGGCTGCAGCGACTGCCGCAAACAAATACGGCCTTGGTTGCGCTTGTCTCTGTGGCGAATGTGAGGTTGTGACTTATTTCTAGCTAAATGACATAATGTTGGATTCTATGTAAAATGTTGGGCATATTAACAAATACTGGGTCCAGTGACAAATTTTCGGGAGTGTAGTATCTGGTATGGTTATGTTCCAGAGCTGCCGCGAGCCGTAGCCGTAGCAAGTCCCAATAGCGCTTGGAGCGTCTAGTCTCAGTGACGAATGTTGTGACAAATATTGGGTCATGTGACAACTGTCGGGCCCAAATGTTGTGTCCGTAGAGGGAGTAAAACTATAGAGCAAGCCACAGCGCACACATACAAGTTTTAAATGAAACAAACTTCGTAGAGATCATGGGCGAGAAAGAGATAGAATAAACAGCAAAAGTGTAACTACTTTTTTTGTTTGCCCCCAGTGTCAAGTTGACGTTTCTGGAGGCAAACAAACGACAAGATTTTGAAAATGTAATCATATTTAACGCTACGCTAGCCGTTTCGAAGAGCAATCGTGTATTTGTGAAATGATGTATTAAAAGTGACCTAAATAGAGTAAGTATGGTGAATTGTAGTGTACTCGTATGCAGAAATCGTCAAGAAAGAGTTTTGGGGGAAGTTTTTTCATAGGTAAGTAATGATTGTGTTTCAATTAGAGTTAAGCCCAAAGTTGCCTTGTGTTGAGTATTTTAGTTAAGTTTCAACTAGTAGCTTTGCAACTAGTCCGTAAGAAAAGCAATTTAATAGAATTTACTTTCCTAACCTAAAAAACCGAAGAGTAAAAAAATGTGGCCATCCGTTTATGTCGAAAATCCCGATCATTACGTGATGACCGTGTTGACAGACGTTTTGAATAAGCGATCGTACGATGGGTAAATAAAAAGTAGTATTCCTTAAGATGGCTGCTAAAAAAACAGTACGTTTTCAAATCCTTTGTTTTATTACTTTATTAAAGTAAACAATCGATTAAACATAAACACACAATTTTTAGGTTTTATTTATCCCCGTAAAGAGTTTTACTGTAATGTTAATATTATTTAACATTTCTCTTGTTGGAGAAAAATCCATGCAACACCCATAGCGCATAATATGTTGTTTTGCCAAAAGTATGCCGTTTACAGTTTCATTGCTCAGCCTATTTGGGATCTTTGTTTTAATAAGATTGACTGAACTGAAGCAGCGTTCATAATCTGTGTCACAAATACGAGTAACCGGCAACGTCTAACATTAGTTACATTTACCTGAAGGGTTGGTACTTAGTAAGTAAAAGAATAAATAGTGACGTGCTATGTTGGTATTAGTACTGTGGTTGAATGAAATCTAAAAAAAGTCGTATGTTTACGTACGATATCTGCCCCTGGATCGTGCATGCAAAAAAAAATGTAAAACATCGTATGAATACGATTTAAATTGTATATCTGGCAACGCTGCGTGATCATTACTTAACTCGAAGTCCCAGACTGCTTGTCCTTGTACAGATATTAAGTTTTAAACGTAATCAAAATATATTATGAATCTCTAATTCTGCTCAGTTGGTAGAGCGCTGGCACGGATAGCCAGAGGTTGCGGGTTCGAATCCCGGCATGAGTTAAATTTTTAGCCTCTAAATAACTTAATGTATCGTTATTAAAAATCAATGTACCTAAAAGTATAACTCGGGCTTGGCCCCTGTGGTGGAGTATGGACTAACCTTCCTGCGATGCAGGAAGAGACCCGTGCCCCAGGGATAAGGACATACAAGGGTTGATATCGAAATCTATAATCTAAACAATAGACACATAAACGTTACGGCTGCAGCATTGAATTATCAAATATAATATCCTGATGCTTTGTTAGATAACTGCATCGCCTTCCTATGTGGCTTGTTGCCCATATAATTTTTCAGCATTCATTTCACTCAGCAGAAAATGTGTCAGCTCGAATTTATCGCAAGAACCCTTTCGGTCAAGTCTTTTTGTGCATTCTGCCGCAAGCAATGTGCCCTTGAATTCAGTATAGAATTCATATTTGAATTTGTATCAATGAATCTCTTACAATACCGTCTAGCCGCGATTTTTAATTAGGTAAAACGTAATTACCTTATTTACCTAATAAATAATCGACCTGTTTGATATACAACTATGTATGAGTATCGCGAATAATAAGGAATACTAAAGTTATTACTTATTATATTTTAATGTATTACAATATTTATTAATATTAGCAATGTTTCTATTCCAGATTTCTTCAAAATAGTCCTGTTCTGGAAAAATGGGTGCTAGCATTTAGAAGAGAGAACTGGTCACCTACATCAAATGCTCGAATATGCTCTCTACATTTCGACAAAAAGTACATTTTGGTGGTCTGAGGTAGACATCGAAAGAATTTTTATATGGTGAATTTTTATATGAAAAAAACGTATTAATAATACAGTTTATGATTGTATTCCATTGGTGGTCCTAGATAGCGTCCCTAAGCGCCTTAAATTGTAAAATTTAAACGTGTAAAATAAACGTGTTTTTAATTATACAAAATGACAATTGTTTATTAAACGTTTGCTACGTTTTACAAACAATTGTCAGACATGTTGTATGATTAATAAAATTCAAAACTAAATCTGCATTTTTATTCATGGACTATAAACGACTGAAATATTTTACCCCACATTATGGCAATTCACTTTTACTGTGGCAACATTCACGCACACAAACAAATAATATTCACCGACGTAAAATCGGTTACACTGTGCCTTGATCTATAGTTCTACTCTATCTACGGTTGTGTCGTATCGTATGACGTATGAATTGACATGTTGACATGAATATTGACAAATATTGGGCCCAGTGACAAATTTCGCAAGTGTAGCTTCTTTATTCTTATTATTTATTCTTTAAATAATTTATCTATTTAAAGTGTACTGTATCTATCTTATACTCACGGCAGGGTTACAGAGCTTGAGCAGCCGCAGCGACTTGCCGCAAAGCAATATGCACTTAGCCAGTGCTTGGAGGAATGCGGGTACAGCCACCGACTGACTGATATGGTAGCCTTTGTCCCAGTACCGCTTGGAACGGCTGCCCGCGTACTGCGAGTCCTTGCGGATGAAAAACTCGTGGTAGCGGTCCTCGAGCTCGCCCTCGAATATGAATCGCTCGATGAATCTGGAAAATTTATAAGTTAGTTCGCTTGAAGGTTACGCGACTATTATTATGGGTTATTTAGCATGAACCACATACAAACATTGTCTCTTATAATATTATTAGATCTATAACTTTATTAAGCACTACACATTTTTAAGGTTTTCAAATTTACTTACGGTATACCTAACGTTAGTTTATAATTTCGGAAGTTACTAGACCCATTTCAAAAAATCTAACGCCTTTATTTCGGATAGACGCGTCTCATCTCAGCATGGACATAGGCTATCTTATACTACTACTCTGTGTAAAAAGTATCGGGAATATGTCAATAAAAAAACCCGCGTAAAAGAGGTCGTTTTAATTTATTTACTGCATGTTGGTAGCACTGTACTGATTTAGCGCGCAAAATTTGAGCGGGGTCTGTCATTTATTTTGTTTTAAACTACACTTTTTGTTGGTCATAGTTTTGAGTCCTCGGCGATTTTTACAATGGAAAATATTGTTGAACAAAGAGTGTGCCTTAAATTTTGTGTTTCAAATGATATTTCATGTGGTGAATCACTAAAAATGTTGTGAAATACCTACGGCGAATCGTGTTAATCGAAAACAACGGGTTATGAATGGTATAAGGCTTTTAAAGAAGGCCGAGTAGTAGTAGTAGACTTGCCTCGTTCTGGTAGACCTTCAACCACTATGACCAAAGAAAACATCGACAGAATCAAGAAGCTAGTGCTCGAAAATCGACGTATGAGTCTTAGAGAGTTGGCTAGTGAGGTGAACATATCTTTTAAGTCCGTCCACAACATTCTCATTGACATTTTAGGCATGAAACGCGTCGCCGCTCGACTAGTTCCAAAAGAGCTCAATTTTGTTCATAAAGCGCAGCGAAAGCATGTCGCTGAAGACATGGTTTCCCGAGCTTCTACGGATCAGACCTTTATGAAACGTATAATAACTGGCGACGAGACGTGGGTTTATGAGTAAGACATGCAAACAAGCCAACAGTCTTCAGAATGGCGTCTCGAAAACGAGCCAAATCCCAAAAAAAAGCGGCAAAGTCGCTCCAAAATCAAGGTGATGCTGACAGTTTTTTTTTACTACCGTGGTATGGTTCACTCCGAATTCCTTCCAGAGGGAGAAACAGTGAATAAAGAATATTATTTAGGCGCCATGAAGCGTTTGCGTGAGAGTATCCGCCGAAAACGTCGAGATTTGTGGCAACACAACTCATGGATGCTGCACCATGATATGATAATGCACCATCACACACAGGCATTATAGTGAAAGAGTTTTTAGCGAAAAATTCAACAAAAGTTCTTGACCAAGCACCGTATTCACCTGATATGGCTCCGTCTGACTTTTTTTTATTTCCCAAGTTAAAATTACCACTTCGAGGAAAACGTTTTGAGTCGATAGAAGCCATAAAAGAAAATTCGCTGAATGAGCTAAAGGCCATACCGCAAATAGCCTATGAAAAATGTATGGAAGACTGGGTGAAGCGGTGGAGATGTTGTATTGCAAGCGATGGGGCCTACTTTGAAGGTGATAAAATAAAATAAATAATTTAGATGAATAATTTGTATTTTTTGTTTTATTGGCAAATTCCCGATACTTAGTACACAGAATGTATTATTCACAATCTCAACACAAAAGTTAGTGATCAAGAAACTCAGTATCTTGGAATCAGAAGTTCAAAGAATTAAATTTAGAACATAAAGAAGGGGACGGCGCGTACGCAGTCCCCACTACCAAAAATAACGCATCCGAGTTATCCACATTAGGGATAATCGCAAGGGTCAACCCAACCGCAGTGCAATGGAAGAGCCTCGCCCTGGGGGAACCGCCTACTTGATCACGGTGTCCCCTATGCCAGGTAAGTATGCTTATAGTTACTATGACCGAGGTATATAAGCAGCGCAGGAAATATTTCGTTTGCGCGATGTAGAAAACTGGTACAGTGACCTCTAGCGATAACACTGACAATATTCAGCACCTCCTTGCGACACCAGCGCTCCCTGGTGGTATATTTATAAACTAAGCCACCGGCTAATTCAGCACCTCCTTGCGACACCAGCGCTTCCTGGTGGTATCTTTATAAACTAAGCCACCGGCTACACAGAAGGGACGTGGGACGGGGCGTGTAAAAGACGCGTCGCGTTGTTAGAAATCGCGCCCTTGCCGTCTATTCTGTGTGGGCTTCGTCCCGTCCCGGACGCGAAAGACATTGGATTAACCGGCTCCCCGGTCCCGCGGCCAAACAGAAGGAGCGCGGTACAGAAGCGCAAAAGACTCATAAAAATGTTGAATGAATGCTTCCCACGTCCCTTCTGCGTCGACGCTGGCTTCTACACTTTATAGACGCAGGCTCGTAGGACCAACATTATTTTTAGTCCGTTTTTTACCGCTTCGAAGGACCAACTTATTTTCTGTCTGGTTTTTCGTATAATTTTTCTAAAAATATGTTTAAGCCCTTAGAACCCAGAAAACCAACCTCAAAAATGTTAAGTTAAAAAATGTTGTCTTTCAAGACCAATTTTTGCAAAACAAAATACTATAAAAAAAATTGAATTCAAAACCAAACAATGTTGAGATTTAGTAGTTTTCGATAATTTCTATCACAAGTACTAGGTACACGTTACTGGGTTGTAACCGGATAAACGAATAAAACCTTTTCATTCCATTTAATTTCGAAAGCCTAGTAAGTTTATATGGTTACGATCCAATAATTATCTACTATCATTAAAACTGCAGTGTTTTACTCTTCGGTATATTGCAAGGGAAGCGCACTTATAAACAGAGTTTCGGAGAGGGCGGAGTTTCACAAAATGTCTGAGACATCAATACCTAATAGAAGGAATAAATATGTTTGGCATAATCCGTCACTCAAAAATCAACAGTTAAATTGTCGAATCACTTCCTAAGTAATGAAAGGAACTACCGAGGAGAAATTATCAAGACTGGAATCTGTTGATTATCAATACTGAAATCTGAGATCGATTCCTACCGCCGTATATAGATGGAAAAATAGGGCCACACCCTGATTATTTTCCTGGTGTACAATAAAGAATAAACTAATGAAATAAACTTCTAGCACTTACTTGAAATAGACTTTGCAAACAGAGAACAACGCGTTGAACGTCGTGTGAGCTGTCTGCTTGTGACTGACCATTGATATTTCATTGAACAGATACGACAAGAGGTCCGCGCCCTTAGGAACAGATACTACTGGGTCTGGAAATACAAAATGTATGGTTACAAGTTTTTAAGACAATTTAATTTTCTTCGATTTCAACCCCTGCATGTCCCCACTGCTGGGGCACGGGTCTCTTCCTGCGTTGCAGGAAGGTTAAGCCATACTCCACCACGGGGGCCAAGTCCGGGTTGGTGGATGATGGAGGATTGATTTAATTTTCTTGTCAAATTAGAAAGTGTCCATATTTAGGCACTAACATAGTTGTGAAAAATAGGCACAATCCAGGGACGATGATAATTTGCCCACCGGAAAACAAGATTTTTTTTTTAAAAACCTATTTAGAGGCTAAAAAATTCACCCATGCCGGGATTCGAACCCGCAACCTCTGGCTATCCGTGCCAGCGCTCTACCAATTGAGCCAATGGGCAACTCACCGGCATCAGTGAAACTTCGAACCTCTTTACACTACTCTCTGTATTACGTACAGGCAGCGACATCTGGCTTAAGCAAATTGCATCACTTACAGCCCCGACTACCTACTTTGCAGTTAGGTTTTACATCGGAATGATATCACTGTACCCACATGATTATACTATTTTTATTTTTAATGCACTAAATAGGTTTTTAAATTTGTCCTTAGCCCGGGTTGGTACATTAAAAATAAAAATAGTATAATCAAGGACGGAGTAGAAATGAGCTACTGCATTAATTCTACTTTCTTGCTTCTTTTGCCACACCCACGTCTCGCTACCATACATAAGTGTTGGGACCAGCACGCCACTATAAATAGCCAATCTAGCTCTTTTGGAGATGTTTCGGCTGCACACAATGGAGTGCAATGCACCGTTTACACAATTTCCCGCTTTTACTCTTCTTTCTATATCACCTTCACACTTTCCATCCCTCGTAAACAGGCTCCCCAAATAGACAAATTCTTTTACTTGTTCCACTCTTTCGCCTCTAATTGTTATCTTGCACTCAATAATTATTACTACAAATTAATGTATATTGTGAATCCAAATTTAAAGTAATAGTTAAGAACAGTATTGTTCAAAACTTTTTTTATTGTGGCTCATGTTTAAGGCCGCAGACGAGGGACTTTTGTCCCCAAGGGACAAAAATCCCTGAATCGTAAAAAATGTCCTCCGAGCACTTGTCGCGGACTCAACGCCTACGGTGTGCGGTCATTTTTTCCCCGGAAATTGAGTGAAACATACGCTATGGAAGCAAATATTCGGAGATTACATTGTTAATTTACATGAAGTTGAAAAAGAAAAGGCGTTTTAAAAGAAAACACCGAACTTTTGTCCAGTCCAGTCTCTTGATGTCCTCGGTAACTTGAGGGACTTTTTGTACGGGGTAGTTTAAGTCCTTCGTGTGCGTTATTCGATACAATTTATAAGAGATCAATTTATAAAAGTACCTGGGGGATAGTCCCTCGTCTGCGCAGGCTTAAAAGATTGTCGTTCGATATGCGTAAACAAGTCAAAGAACAATTGTGATAGTTTTTTTTTCGATACTTGTAAAGTGAAGTAATTTTGGGTTAATCTTTCACGCGCCTTTATTTGCAAAACTAGCGCCATATTATGCTTCTAAATCATGTTTAGAATGTCGCCTTTAAAAACGTCTAACGAATTCGAAGCCTCCTGTAAAATTACTTTTCGACAGATTAAATTATGAAAGGTATAGTCCATTCGTTCAGGTAATTAAATAAATGTGAATAATCTTAATAAGTCTTTTTATTGAATACACACTTTATAAATCAAGATATTTACAGTTTTCATGAAGTTACTTTCCCATTAAATTGGTAAAGTGTAAAAATTTTTATTTTAAAAGTGTGTATTTCAATGAAAAGGCATATCAAGAATGTTTACATATTTTCAAGTGCCTAAACAAATTGACTATAGAATCAAACATTGAATTTTTTTGTGCAAGCATTTTCTAAAAAAGAGTTCTACTTTTTAGACTTTCGCCGTCAGGCTTGCCTCAGTTCACCTTACGACGTCCAACTTTTCACGTACCTATATCAACGACCTTGTAAATAGACGCCATGGTCTCAATCTCGTATTTCAGTGGTTCTATGTGCATCATTATCTGGAGTAACGTCGGCATGCATTTGACATCACTGTCTTTGGTTGCGTCTTCGAATATGTCAGTAGCCTTCAGTCGGAACTCGAGTAAATAATGCCTTACCACCTCTCTAGAAGCCTGCAAATTGTTTGAGAATCGTTAATAGAACTATTAAAAAATTCTAAATCAATAGGTATCCTTTCCCAGCTACTCGTGGGAAGAAGATCAAGTCAGAAACGACACGTCAAAGCCGGTTAATCGCCACACCTCACGCCAGATCTCAGAAGGGCGCAGAAATCTGACTTAAGACAGGGTGTCTTATGTTATGAATTATTATAATCACAACTAACCCCCTGTCAATAACAACAAAGTAATCATACCCTCAGTTTCCGGATTTGCAGCTCACCCTTAGCGCTTGAGACATTTCGTCCTTTTTTAAAGAATTTTTAATCGACACAGTTCATTTTTTATAATTTAAAAATCTATGTTCTTCTACGATTTGTCGCAGGTTCAGATAATTTATCAGAACAAAAATCGTCTGCACATTTTATTAAAGCATGCTGAATTACTAAAATCCATGCGGACGGAGTCGCGGGCAAAAACTAGTCCTGTTATATTCCTTACCTACATTATATACAGATTTTTTATGTAAAATTTTAGCTTCCTAGGTCCAAGGGCTTGGGCTGGGCGTTGATGAGTGAGTCAGTCAGGAGAACAAAATTTTGCAACCCAGTTTACTCCCTTAAGGGTTAAATTTAGAAAAAACGGCGAAATACGTGTTCAATCAATTGTGTTGAAGAGCATGTATTTTAAGTTTCAAGAAAATAAGACAACGTTCTTTATACCTCCCATACAAATTTTGGCACCCTTTTCGCCCTCTTAGTGGTTGAATTTAAAAATATATATATCTTATTCCTTGCCTACATTATATATAGACCCCCTGTGCAAAATTTCAGCTTCGTAGGTCCAACGGCTTGGGCTGGGCGTTGATGAGTGAGTCAGTCAGTCAGTCAGTCAGGACTTTGAATTTTATATGTATAGATTGTATCAAACATCTTTAGGAAATATCTTAGTACTATCAAAGTACTTATAGCACTGCTTATACTGTCTCTGTGATCTACAAATACCTTCATAACAATTACATTGTATAAATGGCAGCAGTCTAGGTGTATTTTTTATGTTTCTGATGTCTTCGTCTGCTAACCATAGCATTACGCATTACCATAGGGTTACCTAGTTTGGCACCAGAACAAGTGATTTAGTTGTATAGAAGTTATTATTACAATACCTCATAAACCAGCCCATTTTTATGAGCCTGATCTTCCAATGTCTGATTGAATGCGAAATTGTACAATCGTTTGTAGAAAGTACCCACAAGCAGCAAGTCTGACACGTATCCTCGTAAATTCCCTTTGGCCACTCCTTCTATCTGAGTTTTGTCATTGATGTAGAAGCACTTCGATTCTTCACTATAGGGGAAGGTACTGGTTTCTACACCGACTGAAATAGAATGGGATATAACATCGTTAAAGTAATTTAAATACCCTAGATCTGTACTGTAGATGTAGGAACAATTATTTCACCATGTTGTTTTCATGTATCGCCAAAAATTGCCATTGCAGTACATTGAAATCAGGATATACGGTTTCACGATATTCCGTCTTAATGCGGTTTTTGACGTTGCATGGGCCACTAACATGCTTTTATTTGCTAAAATTACCAACTGGCCAAGCAGCAGCAAATGATACAATGTATTCTTATATGTATTTACGCATTTTTTGTGCATACTTTAGAATCGATCCTGAAATCTACATCTTCTAATCTTTTAAATAAATTGTAGGTTTACTAATATAACAAGCGCCGTTAAGGCGTTTGGGTACCAAGACAGAGGTCGTACATTTGTACAAGTGGCCTCTGTCTGAATGTATTTTCATGCTTGTGACGTCATTGCCTGGTTACCATAGTATCCTTGTTTGGGACCAGGTGAAGTGATTGTATTGTGTATAAATAACTATCATTATATTGACATCAATTTGGAAACAAAACCTTAATTTTTCGCCAATACATGAAAGCCACTATGAAGGCTGCTTGTGTATGTATTGTATCGTGTGCGAATACTTACTAATGAGGTACATAATGTGCCTAATGAACTGTTTCTCTGACACCACCTCCATGTCTGCGAGAGAGCCGCCATACATGACGCGCCATAACGCCACATCCTTACGAGCCTCCGCGATAAGTTGCCTCTCTTTGATCGGCGGCATTTTTGCTAGAAAATAAGTCAATGTTTATTAACATAACATAACATTAAACATTTACATACAAGCACATACATTGCTTCTGGCCTCACACTAGGATACCCTGTGTCGTGGGAACCAGAAACGACATCACAAAAATGTAAACATCCAACACCTGGGCTTTTTTTTGTTTCCAGCCCGGATTCGAACCCGGGACCTCTTGCATGGTAGGCAGACGCGCTACCGCTACGCCACAGAGGTCGTCTTGAAACGGTTGAAACGGTTTCAATGAAACCTTAACTTAAATACTCCAAAATCTCTGCCAAACTACTAGGTAGTTTGCTGACAAATTATCTCTTTGTTTTAACCATACTGTAGTACAACAATTGTAAAACGTGACTTAGTTATCAGAAATCATATTTCGTAATATTTTTTTCTGGTCGTGCAATAAAGTGTCCTCTGTCTCCATTTACATTATTATCTTTACAATTTAACATTAAAACGTTCTAAATAAAACTTTCGCAAGCATGCCTTATTTTATAATTGCGAATATTGCGATTCAGATCAAGCCCGAGCACATCGCAAGTAAGTGAATCCGGAATATAAAGTAAAGTGCAACAGGAACAGTTTAAAATGTGAAAGCGCGAACAAGTTGGCCCATGTGCAGAGGGGGAACAACAGATAACTTTCGTCAACTTCGACTACTGTTGTGACTTCTTAAATTCCATTACTCCATGATTGCTAACCCATGTACTGTGGTCTGCCTATAGTATTCACACGCTAGGGCCTTCCCTGTTATGGACCAAAATGTCACCAAAAGCCTGTTCGTATAATTTATATAGTCGTCTTATAGCACCTCATGGTTGGTTTCCATTCTTTTAACTTTATGTGTTAGTGGTGGTAGTGATACTCACAAACAATATCCCAAATATCATCGGGTATGTCTTTATCAACCTGGCTGGCCAGTTCCCAGATATCCATTGAACCACAGTCTGTACTAGCCTTGAATACCACCTTCGTAGGCTCTTTAACGCTCGCACTTGCTAGCGATATCTGAAGCGAGAAAGCTGCAATTGTATTTTGACACGAAATTAAAGTCGAAAGATCTACCTAACTGTGCGTATTGCAACAAAAAAAAGGTAATGACGAAGCTGTTGATATACTTTATTGCACACGAAACGAGACGAGATTAGTTATCTCTGTAAAAAAAATACCTTACATAAAATTTTAAAAACTAGTTGTGCCCCGCGGTTTATCGATTTTCCCATGGGAATAACATATTTTCCCGCAGTAAAACGTAGCCTATGCGTTAATACAAGGTGTCAGCTAACTCCATATGAAGAAGATATTATTGAAGGAAGCCAATATCTATACTCAAGGATGTTTTAACCACTTCTTGTCTATACTACAGACCACAGACCTAGTCTAGCTTAGATATCAGCTGTAACTTTTAATTCTGGAACCTCAACGACATCACATCTCCATAAATATTTTAAGTTTAAGAAAACAGTGTAAAGCAATGTAAAAGGTTTCTTCTTCTGCCATATAAATTTCATTTCATTTCAAACATACACACTCACAAACTATCGCCTTTATAATATTAGTGTGAATGTGAATGAAAAGTGTGCACATTAATGTGATGTGATACACCCAATTCTAACAGCGTGGAACAAAACTACGATAGCGTGTTCTACGGTAATCAAACAAAGCACTTAGACTAGAGCTATCTGTAAAGTTCTGGCACCTTGAATGGATTAAACACTTTCTTAACCCAGTGCCGGATCGGACGATTTATTGTCTAAAATTTACAATTAGGGATCAAGTGACTGGCAGATTGATTGGGCATGAGCAAACGCCAAGTTTTAATAAAGAAAATAATAAGAGCAACAAAGTAGCAGCATAAAGTCTGTGGTGAAGTCTCTACTACATATATTACAGTGTTTGTGGAGTATGTTTGCTTGCATATTTTATAACATTCTGTTTTGATCTGGACGCAATCAAACAATTTTTGAAATACTATCAAAGATTAGATATTGCCAATAGGTGTTCATATCTGCTGATAATTCAGCATAAGGTTAATGAACCTAGGGCGAGCAAACAACTTGATAAGATGTTATTGCTATAAACGATTTCCATGTAAGATTTGTTTGTTTGCGAGTCGGGCGGCGGTCACTGGGTAGACCAACTGCCCGATGGTCAGACGATGCGGTCAGGTCGGCAGGGAGCCCGTAGATGCGAGTGGCGAGAGACCACGAAGGATGGTGTGATAGGGAAAAATATATATACCCAGCAGTGAGCCGAGGTGGGCCGATGGTGATAATTTGTTTATATTGAAATACACAAATTAGGTACACTTAGATTACTCACTCGAATGTTAGACGGCACTGACTGTTCGGACGAAGGCAACAGAAGGTCTCTAGGGCCGTCCAACCGCGGGTAGCAGAACTGCGAGCTGTTGGCGTAGGGAGATGCGTGTGATGACGTCATGGACGCCAGAGACATCGGACTTGGAAAGGACTTTGGCTCCGGTACGCCAGGCCATTGGAAGAACCTGTTCTCTTGCAGCACTGGAAACAAAAGTCTTTGAAAATATTGTTGTTTCATACAGGAAGACTTTACTATTATTATTAGTTGGTTTACTTTTCAACAGCATTTACAAACCAATGTAAATGCTGTTGCATTATTTTCTTTTATCATGGCTCCTCTTTAACGATTGACATGTTTTTTTTTTAAAGAGCTTATTGACTGTCTCTTGTATCTTAACATCACATTTACATACAGGAACATACATTGCTTCTGGCCCCACACTAGGATACCCTGTGTCGTGGGAACCAGAAACAACAACATCACAAACATGTAAACATCCAAGACCTGGAGTTTCTTTTTGTTCCCAGCCGGGATTCGAACCCAGGACTCCATGCATGGTAGGCAGATGTGCTACGGCTACGCCACAGACGTCGTCAATCTTATCTATTAACTATAAATTAGGACTTTGTAGCATAAATGTAGGGTTAGTTAACTGTAAAAAATATGAGTAAAAGGTCTATCTATCCGCATAAATATATGAATGCAGAGAATTCCCATTACATTTATTCTTTTCTTAACTTGCAATCAGTCTTACAACAATAAGCAGTTTTTTTATAAAGATTGGCATGTCAGGTAACACTTATTATGTCACTGCTGCTGTAATTCTTAACGGCTGTTGTTCCTGCACTAAACACATAAATAATGAGGTCCAATGATTGTTAAACCTGGTCCCATTTTGGGCACAGGCCAGAACAGAAGGTCAGAAGGTATTTGGCCTGCACTCATTCTCACTTCGGTCTTGGAAACAGGACAAGGAGGTGTGACTTCTTGTCCCGTTTGGTATAAATAATCATTACATAATTATATAATAATTACAGTCAAAACTCTTAAACAATCAAAACTACTTTAGACTGCTAAAATCAGTCAAGTCCTTTTGTCCAAAGCTGACATTTGAAATGACAAATTGTAAAAACCCTTAAAATGATGCATCCCTCAATCTGTGACAGCAAAAATATAGGTGCGACGATGCGCGTAACATAGCAGAGCGCAAAGGAGCATGTTTGGTTGAATATGTAAAATTAATAACCAACTCGACCTTGTTGGATACATATTAGAATTTTACTTTATTTTTCATCAGTGAAAACTAGTTATTGTCTGTCTATCTGTTTAAGACTTCTGACTGTAACATATACATAAGGTCAAGCCTGTAAATACAAAGGAGTAAGCAGAAACCTGAGTTTGTCATTTGCCACAATCCTGACAAAGTTAATGTTTATAAACATGCATTTCGCATGCATGAACGCATTATCTGGTACTATGGCAGTGGTTTCCTTTTCTTTATTAATTTACGAGCCCTCAAGGACGAGTCCTCGGTGCTGTAGTGTAGTTTAAACTCATTTTATATAACTTGCACATATTTTATACTTAGTTACCATATGCGGAAACTTATTTTTAGCTTATAGTTAGTCATTAAGAACTGTCCATGTTTATGTAAGCTGCAAGTTTCCCAAAAAGAAATAAATTAATAAATAATTAGATGCTGCATTGATAACTAAATTAATTAGGTACTCTTTATCAAATTCAGTATCTTTTAATCATAACATCACAGTTAATAATATTAGTGTGCTTAAAATTAAAAATGTTTTCTTTGTAATCATAATACCAAACCCAAGTTTGGTACAGCTGCTCTGCAAAATTAAACACAAACAATAGCCAGCATTATGTTTAGTTAATCCAATACTTACCACAGTTGGATTGGAATCTTTCAATGGTATACTCAGTGTAGCACTGAGACCTTTTACTTTCCAAGTCACCTTGTTGCTTCACAGAATATGGCAGATCAAACACATGAGATGGGTAGTAGGAATATGGCTGGGGGGAACCAAATGCCTCTCTCGGTGGTCTTGGCAGCATTTGATCTAGCAATCCAAAAGAGAATGGGTTCTGAAACAAATAAAAAATGTAACTTTAATTTATTTAAGTTTGTTGGTTAATAGATATGCAAACATAGAGGCCTAGACATGGGCGCATAACTAAATGCAGGCAACCAACAATCTGTACAGCCTGGTCAAAGTGCCAGGAAGAGACTGGATGTGAAAAAACTTCGACAAAAGAGCATGGCATGCACTCGAAGAGACCTACACTGAGCATTGGGTGGCTAGATAGCACCTAATAAATGCTGAGTGTTGAACTAATAATATTCTTTATTGTACACCAGAGCACATGATATAAAACATTTCACAGCCTCATTGCTAGAAACAATTTCTTCCAGACAAAAAAGTTATGCAGCATGCTAAGTACAATGTCACAGTAGTTTGGTTCACTACATACCTGATACATATAGTCAGATAAATCCTCCTTTACAGTATTACTAAGGCCAACAAGTAGCCTTAAGCCATTGTTAACACAGTCCTTACTTTCTCCATAGTCTGTTAATTTGATTGTGCTTATAAGTTCTTTTAACTCAATGGCCCTCTTGTACTCTGCCACATTTTTTGCTTTATTGGAGCTTGTGATATAAAACATAAGGAGATCAGAAACGGGCGGACGCTTCGAATAGTACACTTCATCAGTTTTCTTCAGTATGATTTCGTAGGCATATGACCGCATTTTAGAGGCCAAAATCGTATGAGCTTTGCTTGGGACACAGTACTTTGAAGCAGTCTTGTTGCAGAGCTCGGTGAGGAGCCCATAGATGCTTTCATTGTCACGCTGACCAACGTACTCAGCCATAATATCCAATTCTAGAATCGTGCACTAGTTTTCTACCTACAGGGCTAACAGGGTTTTTTGTCTTTGAACTCTCATTCTTGGTTGATGTTATTCTAAGTCAAAGGACAAAGCCTAGTAACATAGAACACCTTTTACTAAGTAAGAACTATGTGTAGTAGTAAAATATTTTTACTATTTTTCACATAGGTACCTATTTATTTCGGTAGGTGCCTAGTAGCGTTCCTGTCTAATTTGTTCAATTTGTTATTTTTTATTTACACAAACCGTGAAAACGAAATTGCCGATGTTTTTCTAATCTGTGATTGGTTGGTGATTGTTTATGTCATGTATAATTATGTTTATTTCGTAGATAGAGTACGGTTTAGTTGTTCCCAGTTCTACGAAAACCTGTAAAGCCGGTTATTTCTAGGGCAAAGCCGGTGGCCAAGATTAAAATCGAAAAAGAAAAAGACAAAAAAATTCAATCGAGGTTTTGGGAATATGTATCGACAATTTTAATCGGTATTTTGTATTTTTGGGTAGAGCAAGTTATTAGATGATAAGTTTCTCTATTTAAATTATGATAACTTACATAACTGATATATTTCACTTTATTATACCAATATTTTTTTTATACTATAAAAGTTTTTGTCACAACAAAACACTTAAAAGCACTTAAAAAACGGTATTTGTTTTAAGTAAGAAAACTACCCGTGCTAGAAATTGTAATCGCTTCACATCACTAAATGAAACAATCAAACGTGCTCGCCACATCACTCCCCTTCAAGACCGTAGCTACACATAGCTAGGTCTGATAGGAATCAAAGTCTGTGCTCTAAAGCGTGCTAGTGCCATTTGACGCTGAGTCAATGAGTCGACTAACGGTTGAAAGTGTTCGGTGGGCGGCTAACAGCTTGCGTTGACTGTAGTGGATCTGATGAAGTGAGAGGGAAGATTGCTGGCCTTACCTTGCCCTGCTTAGGGTGCTGTGAGAGCGAAGGAAAGTTGAAAATGTTATGTCAGGGGTCACATAGGGGAGATGGGTGATTGTGCTTTTCCTCTGTAAAGGGAAATTTCCCGCCAGGCAGATCGCATGCCTGGGGACGGCCGGTTCGACTGTTGTAAGTCAAACGTTATATTTATGGTATGTGATTGAAACACTTTGCGCGATGCAGGAATGTTGGATTTTATAGTACACGAGCAGAGTTGACATGTGCTCGCCATAAACACTTGCCGCATGATCTAAGCGAATCGGGTGCAGAGAAAACCAGTGCTCTGGATAAATGTGAATAGCATATTGATGCAACCTGCTGCTTCTGTAGCACTCATGTAATATTAAACTCATTGCGAATTTCAAAACATGAAAATAATATGCATGATGGCATGAACATTCCGCTTTTGATGCACAGTCGGGAAGTAAAAAAAACCATTTATGTGTTGTTTTAATTTGATTTTTTTATTTTATTTTATTAATTTAGTAATTGGTTTAACTTTTAAAACAACAAAATAGTGACTGTTGTTGCTTGTTTTATTCCGATCACTCCGTCCCAGTAAGCCACGAGCGGTTCAAATAATCTGAGCACCGATAGCTACTTTTAAAAACGTCACAAAAATATTACAAGTGCGCCTTTAAATAAAAGTTGTTTTATTTAGATGTGGATTTATTCCGTGAAAATTTCGTAAGCAAGAGTTGACATAAGTCGAATAGAAAAAGTACACCTTTCATTCTATTCAAACATCCTTCATCCTATATTACCAGCCAGTCTGAAGTGAAACCATTGCAAACCTCTTTCTAACACTCCTCCTTAATCGTTTCCATCAGACTTCCTCTCTAATACATCCTCTTCACGATCCTTCTTCTCACAACCTCGAAATCACTCACACGCAATGACACACGCCCATTTCTCTTTGATAGAACTCGTGCTTCCCTCTCGGAACAGCCTTGGTTAAGATATCAGCAACCATATACTTTGTCTCTAAATATTTTAATGTAATGATACCATCTTCCAACACCTCTCTCATAAAATGGTATCTTACATCAACATGTTTTGTTTGTTGATGATGCACTGGGTTCTGCGCTATTGCCATTGCTGATTGACTATCAGTGTGAATCAGTATGGACTCCTCCTTACCCGTAATTTCTCTTAGGAATCGTTTTAAGAAAACTGCTTCCTTTGCAGCTTCCGATAAACTGACATATTCAGCTTCTGCTGTAGATATAGCAACGCTCCGCTGTTTTGTGCTTTGCCATGAGCTAGCCCCTTTAGCCATATTGAAAATGTAACCTGAGTAGGATCTTCTGTCAACCAGGTCACTGACATGATCTGCATCTGCAAGGCCTTGAATTGATCCATCCACATCTTTAGAGTACTTCAGACCCATACGTTTTGTACCCTTTAAATACCTTTCAGATATCGCCGACCACTATCTTGTTCATTGTCTTCTTCAGCAGATAAGTTTTCTTCACCCTCATGGTTATTGTCTGCTGGTATAGCCAAACCCTCATTTTCATTCACTTCATCTCTTGTCACTGGCTGCTGACTTTCTTCTAGTAAAGGAATGTTAGCTAGCTCAGTATCGACTCTTCGGTGCTGTGTTTCTTCGTTTGCTGAAACATCTTGGTTTGTTACTCCATGATTTGGTACATTGAGAACTTCTAAAGGAGCAAAAGTCTCCGTTGGCCCTGAGTCGGCCCTGTTGGGTTCGCCAAATTTCCTCAAATGTTCTGTACTGCCGTAAAATTTTTCATTCTCGAAAAATACGACGTCTCTCGCTTTATAGTACTGTCCAGTTTTGGGATCTACCAGTCAATAAGCCTTTGAATTATCGCAGTATCCTGTATGCACAAGTTCTCTACTTTTTGCATCCCATTTCTTTCTCTTTTGATTCGGAATATGTATGAAAGCTTTGCATCCGAAACTTTTGATCATGCTCAGATCACAGTTTCTTCCAGTCCAAGCTTCCTCCGGTGTCTTGTTTTTAACAGCTATCGTTGGCGATCGGTTTTTCAAGAAGACTGCATGGTGAACAGCTTCAACCCAGAACTTCTTCTCAAGTCCTGCTTCTTGAATCATGCATAGAGCTTTTTCACAAATAGTACGATTAGCACGCTCTGCTACTCCGTTTTGCTCTGAAGAGTACACCACCGAAAGTTGATGTTGGATTCCGTTCAGGCTTAAATATTCATCCATCTGCTTATTGACAAATTCTTATCCATTGTCGGTCCTAATCGTCTTCACGATCTTGCCCGTTTGATTCTCTGCTAACGCCTTAAACTCTTTGAATTTTCCAAAAACTTCTCCTTTTTGTTTTAGAAAATAAACGAAAGTTTTCCGCGTACAATCGTCAATAAACGTCAAAAAATATTTACAACCTCTAAAAGACTCAGTTTCCATCGGTCCGCAAACATCTGACTGCACCAATTCTAATGGTTCTTTGGCTCTAGTGCCACCTTTCTTTGGAAAAGGTTACTTGGTTTGCTTTCCCATGACACAAGCTACGCAATCGATTTTATTGCTAGAGCTAGGAAAACTTACCCCAGTTGCGAGTTTATCTCTAAGGAGGAGGAGATTGCACATACCAAGATGTCCCATCCGCTGATGCCATAGTATCGCCTCTTGACTGACAGTAGTGCTTAGTACCGTATTCTGTAAGCATTGTTTAAGTTTATATACGCCTTTCTCTTTTACACCTTTTACTGCTGCCTTTCCTCTCACCGCACATTCTCCTTTCTTATAAACCTCACATCCTTTATCAGTAAACACTGTAACGAAACCTCTCTCCGCTATAGCACTTACACTCATCAAGTTTGTATGCAACTCTGGAACATACATCACATTACTCACGGTCAACCCCAGCGACTTACATTCAACCTTACCTTTTCCCTCACCATACACCTTATTTCCATCTGCACACGTTACAAGCACTCGATCGTTAATACTAAAATCCTTGAAGTCTTCAAACCAGTCGTTTCTATTGGTCACGTGTGTGGAGGCACCAGAGTCGATGACCCATTCCTCTTCTTTGGTGTTTCCAACTGTAGCCATAGCACGGTTATTGAATGTCTCCTTCTTGTTATTTGGATTTTGAGGACATGCCTGTGCTTTGTGTGGTCCTTTACAAATGAAACATTGTATCTCTTTGCCCTTCCTCTTAGGCTTAGTTTTGGTCTTGTTTTTATTTGTAAGTAGTGCCGATGTAGTAGTGGGGTTTCCAGAAAAATATTCTTCCATTTGAAAAAGTTTGTTCTTTACATAGTCCGTTGTTAATTCTACGTTAGAATTCTCGATAGTCAGTCACATTGGTTGAAATTCCGGCGTTAATCCCTGCAGGAGTAAAGCTGCCAGCAATTCATCGTCAATTTCTTTGCCTAAGTCTAGTAGTTGCTGTGACGTCGACATTACCTTAGTTACGTATTCTCTGAACGAAGAACACTGCTCAAGTTTCAAACTCACGAGTGAAGATAACAGTCTGCATCGATTGTTTAATCTTAGTCTTCAAAAGCGGCTTTGAGCGCATCCCACGCTTCTTTAGCAGTTTTAGACTTCCTTACGTGTACCAGGCAATGCAGCATTAAAGATAGACATATCTTTGCTCGCGCCTTTTGATCTTGCTTCTGTCCAGCTATATTTGAAGGATCTGGGGTAGAGATCGTGTACTGCCACAAATCTTCATGGATGAGACACAGCTCCAGCAAGAATTTCCAGATGCTGTAGTTTGCAGTTCCATCCAGTTTTTCTATTGTCGAGCTTGATATGCTCGGCATGCTCTGATGAACAACTCCATCACCGCGATCACGACTCTGCACTTTATTTTCACGTTCCTGGGCCCGTAACCTATTACCAGTGCGCCTTTAAATAAAAGTGGTTTTATTTAGATGTGGATTTATAAGTGATGTAAGTCAGCCTAAGACTTGATCACCGAGAGCACAAAGGTCATTTTCTACCAAAACTTAATTCTGTGACTCGCTGGTCCGGACCGTATAAAGTATTAGATAAGTTTGTTAAAATACCGGTTATTATCAGTTTTTTAAAAATCCGTTTTAAAAATGGGGTACATCACTAAAAAGTGGAACTCTGTATCAATGTATCAATGAAGTTCTTACTTCTTATTCTGAGTACCTATCAATCACTTTTTTTTTTTTTTTAATAAAGGGTTTTACGGCCCTGGATCCGTGTCCTTTTGAGCCTTGAGTATTGTATTAGTTTTTTATAGTATTAGTTTTCAGATAAGAGCACTTATCACTTCCGTATCACTTCACTATAATGTTCAGTTTTTCCAGTCACTTTAAATTTTTATTCCACTGTTCATAATGAATTTATATAAGGGGGCGAAAAAGGTAGGATTGCTAAGTAGATTTGGAAGAAGAGTTGGTGTAGGGACACCCGTTTCGCAGCTGATTGTGTCAAGTTCCGTGATAAGTATTAATCTGTGCAATTTAAATTCTTGACAGTTGAGCACGAGATGGTTTAGGTCGGCGTTTTCAGTTCCACAGTAAATGCAGTTCGAATCTTGGGCTAGGCTGAGTCTATAAAGGTGAGCTTGGGTTTGGCAGTGGCCGAATCTCATTCTGTTTAGGGTGGTTATGTATTTCCGGCAGTTTATGTCTTTTTTCCGATGGTACCAAGGTTGGGCGGGCGGGCTTCCTTGGATGTCTCTATACCAGCTTCCTTTCTCTTTACTGATCTCATTCCAGTAGTTGCACCATATTGCTTTCAGATTCTCATTCAGATGAACATGGAGATCAGTAAATGGCAATTTGAGGTCTGTAGAGTGATCCTCGTCAGGGTCCAGATTTGCAGCTCGATCGACGACTTCATTTCCAGTGATACCCCGGTGAGCAGGTACCCACATTAACTTAACTACCTTACCACTAACTAACAAACTATTTAACAAATTCTTTATATTATAGATGAGATAATTTACATTATAACGAAGGCAGTTACCTTCTAAAGCTAATAATACACTGAGTGAGTCAGTAAATATAATTATATTACAAGTATCAATATTTTGAACGTAAATTAAAGCTTGATGGATAGCATAAGCTTCGGCGGTAAAAATGCTACATCTAGTGTCAATTTTAAAACATTTAGTTTTCTTTAACTGAGGGTCAAAAAATGCTGAGTTTACCCTATCAACTGTTTTAGAGCCATCAGTATAGATGGAATACAGATGATTATTTTCCAGGAAAGCAAGTAAATCTTGTTGGTTCGTAATGCATGGTTTATGTACAAAATTATTTTTCAATAGAATATCGAGATCCATCCTATAGAGGGGCCACAAATTATCCTGATGCAAATTTTTTGTTAAATCATTCAAATGTAAAACTATTCTTAATAAGGTTGGTATGTTACCATTTAATATCTGATTAAAATTTGCATAAGGAGCCACTGAATTGCCCAATTCAGTGGCATGCATTGGTAAAATGTGATCTAAGACAACTCTATTATTTTTAGTTAACATTTTCAAACAGAACCTTTCAGCTAGCTGTAGACGTCTAAGATGTAAAGGGGGAATGCAAGCCTCACATTGCATTGCATTAATTGGAGTAGAGCACATAGCCCCTGTAATAATTCTCAAAGCTTTATTCTGAATAACTTCTAATTTCTTCAGCAAAGCAAGGCTTGCCCCCATATAAGCAATTGAGCTATAATCGAAATGGCTGCGCATAATGCTCTTATATAACATAGATAATATTTTTGGGTCAGACCCCCAATGTACTCCTGCCAGAGACCGAAGTATATTAAGGGCTTTGGAGGCGTTTTTGATGATATAATTTATGTGAGATTCAAATGTTAGCCTATGATCCAGCAATATACCAAGAAACTTCTTTTCTTTCAACCAAGGTATAGGGAGATTATTGTATTCTACCAAACTATTACAAGGAGAAAGCCTTTTGGAGAAAAGCATAGCTCCACTCTTTAATGGATTTATAACCAATTTGAGCTTATTAAAATAATAATTATGCACTTGAGAGAGGGCTAAATTTAAATTATTTACAGCTATATTTACATCCTTATGTACAGAGTATATTAACAAATCATCTGCATACTGCAGGAATTGAACTCCAGTCTGGGTCAGATATTTATTTATCTGAGATGTATAAATATTGTACAATAAAGGGGATATGGTTGCTCCTTGCATAGTACCTTTAAAAACTTGTCCTGGTCCGTGTAGTATGTTGTTAAATTTAACATACATAGTCCTATCATAAAGAAAATGAAATATCCATTTACAGACATGTCCTGGCATACCAATCTCTGATAAAATTCCTGCCAATACAGATGGATCAACATTATCAAAAGCTCCCTGTACATCAAGAAATGCACATACGGTGGCTGATTGGCTGTGAAAGGAATTCCTGATGTCAGAGATGAGTGAAGTAAAGCTCTCTGTAGCACTACGACCCTTCCTGAAGCCGAATTGCTGCTCTGGTAAGATTTTATTCTGCTCTACGTAATGGTCTAATCTGGTTTTAAGCATAAACTCAAACAATTTACCTACACATGAGGATAAAGAAATTGGTCTATATGAATTAAAGTCATCACTAGACTTGTCTGGTTTCAATATAGGAATAACGCATTGTGTTTTCCAAGCTTCAGGAATGGACTGAGTCATCCACAATACATTGTACATTTCCAATAACGATTTTTGGGCATCAACATGCATGTTCCTAATAAGCTTGTAAGGAATGTCATCTAATCCTGGGGTTGTATCTTTTCTATATTTGATAGCAAATGTGAATTCTGCAAAGGAAAATGGTTCTGAAAGATGAGCACAATTACTATTCCCTGTGTTATTAAAGATTTCATTTAATGAGTTTATGTCTATGTTTTTTTCAGGAGGAGACGGTGGAGCATATTTATCAATGAAGGCTGGAATCCATTCGTCGTTTTTGGGCATTTTGGGTAATGTTACACGTTTGAATCTTTTGATGTAATTCCAAATAGTGCTTATAGGTGTATACCTGTTAAAAGATTCAACTAATTTAGTCCATCCGTATTTCTTCTTTTCTTTTAATAATCTTTTTTTAAAAGCATTTAATTTTTTATATTCAATGTAACTCGACATATTACCATTACTTCTATACATATTTAGAGCTTCTTTACTTTTATTAACAGCATCTGAGCATTCATTGTCCCACCAAGGAACAGGCTTTTTAATGACAATGCTATTAGTTTTCCTTAGCTTTGGAATAGTGACATCTTTAATCTGATTAAGTTCTTCGCAAAAATCATTGTAAGTTTTGACTGGGTTACTACTGTCTATATTAAATTGCCCTAATATTCTCTCTGTTTCAGATGCATAAGCCTGCCAATCTGCTTTATTATAAAGATATCGATCAGCGGAATTACCAATATCGTATTTATGAATTGTGGTGTGAATTGTTATAACTGTTGGAAAATGATAGCTGCCCATCGCATCATCATGAACTGTCCACTCGCAAAGAGGAGCAACAGAAGGACTGACAGAAGAAATATCAATTGCAGAAGGCATTTTAGAAGGACTACCTACAGTGGTAGGAAAACCAGTGTTTAATATACATAGATCATACTCATCGAGTGTGTTATAGATCTCATTACCGCGAGAGTTAGACCTCAAACACCCAAAAGCGACGTGATGGGCGTTGAGATCGCCCGAAAAAAGCATTGGTTTCGGTAACATATTCAAAATCTGTTTGAGTCTTCTGCACTGAAATCTACGGTTATCATTAGGAGGCGGTATATAACTACAGAGAATTGATAAATTACCAGCATTGGTTTGTAAGATTATTGCAGCAGAATGCATAAAATTGTAAAAAGGAACAGAGACAGTAGAGAATTTCAAATTGGATTTAACTAAAATTGCTACACCTCCTCGTCCATCTTTCCCGTCTTGTCGAATTATATTGTAATTAGGAATATTAAAAGTGCTATTGTTCCTAAGCCAAGTCTCATTTAAAAGACAAACGTCTACATCATTATTTAATAAAAATTAAATTAATAATGGCTTCTTGTTAATAACTCCTTCTACATTAAACTGTACTATTGTAATAAATGATTTATCCATTATTCTGTAGTGATTTAATCAACACTTCCTGCACAATGGAAGCATTGATTTTGGGCAAATTACCATTCGCCAATGTTACCAAAGCTCCTACCAAACCATTTAAGATGAAGTCGCTCTTGACTATTTCTTTGACTAAATTTGAATTTGAGATCACAAGTTGTGGAGGTTCTGTTACGGGTTTTGTGGGAGCCCTAGCAATCATTGGCGAAGGCTTGGCTTTCAGTGGAGGGAAGTTCGAGTTGTAGTTTTTGACAATATTGTCTTGTTTTTTGGCTGAAGCAGCAATTTTTGCATAGTTAGTCCTATTAACATGTTCTTCTAACTTGTTTTTTTTAACTGGACAGTCTCTGGAAATTGCCAAGTGAGGCCCTTGGCAGTTGATACATTTCAATTCATCCTCTTTGTCGCATTTTGTGAAGTGGTGCTCACCAGAGCAGATAGAGCACTTCTGCAGTCCTTTACAGAACTTCGCTCCATGGTTAAATCTGAAGCACTTAAAGCACTGCAGAAGTGGTGCTCTGTACTCATTGACCTTAAATCTATACAGATCTAGGTATACATACTCCGGTAGTGTCTGTGACAAGAAAGTCACAGACACTGAACTGTACGGAACAATTTCTCCGTCGACCTTGCGGGTAAAGCGCCTTACGCCTACAATTTCAAATTCTGCTGCAAGTTTCTTAAACAGTTCTTCATTCGTGATACTTGTTGGAACGAAGCGAAGGACCCCAATAGTCTCTACAGACCTCGCGGGAATATAGGCTCTAAAGCCCTGTTTCTTCAGCAGTTCGTCATTCGTCAGGAAGTTGTTCGCATTGGAAGCTTGTCCAAAGCACACACCAATTTTATTAGCATTGATGCGCTTGATGCCCACCACGCCCTTGACGTCATTTTTGAAGATCGTGTTTAGCTGGTCAGGGTTTTTATTACCAATTCTGCCATTTTCGGATTCAACAAAGACAATGAATTCATCGCTCACCAAATTTTCCGCGTACAGCCGCCTGTAACCTGGTTTCAGATATGGCTTGAATCCATCATCCTGCTGCTGCTCGCCGTGATGTTCGCGTCCATGGTCCTCAGTTCGCCCCCTCTTTAATTTGGGAGGAGGTTCATCCTCGGAAAGCCCAGGGGGCTTTGCCCCCGGGCGATCTTTCATCTCGCCGAACCTAACGACGATGTTTTAAATACTTTTAGCGTAAGTTTATCGAGTTTTAACAATTTTCAGAAATATTTTTGAAAAATTTTCAAAAAACGCGCCTATCCTCTTCAAAAGCCCGCCAAAAAAAAACCCTATCAATCACACACACATCCCACAGAACGATTATTAACCTCTAATCTCTAATTCTCTATCTATAGTCTGTGACCTAACCTGAAAAAAATATTTATATTTTTTTTCGTGCGTACTGAAAAAACCTGTTTAATTTGTGAATAAAACTGTAATAACATTAATCGTACTTAGGTTAGGTACTAGCAAAAGTATCAATTTATCATAATCACAGGTAGTAAAAATGAATCAAGCTGAGGTTTCTAAATTGGTGTCGAAGTTACGAATCAAAATCCCACCCGAACCGCGACGACAGAGAAACCCACAGGGACCCGAAGGCAGGCTAAACAAATTACGTAAAACTGTAACTGGCCTGATCAAGTTTGAAAGAATTGAATTGAACTATCCGAGAGCAGATGAGGCTCGCCAGTATGCCGAACGGGTAACTTTTTTTTTATTCACACAAACTTGCGAACTAGTTATTTTGAATTGGTAGCGATGAAACTAGGTACAGTCTTGTGCTGTATGAAGATGTAGAGAAACGACGAGGTGGAAGAGGGCATGGGGACGTACGTATTTGGATGTTATGTTTTTAACTCAATAACGGCTGAACGGATTACATGAAACTTAGCATACAGATATACAAAGATCTGAATTGAGATATAGGATACTTCATATCGCGGTAATGCTTTACCGGCGGGTAAATTACTAACGCAGGCGGCGCCGCAGGTGGAAGCTAGTATAGTAAAGTATTCATGTACATAGTCAAATCTAAGTAAAAAGTAGGTGGCTATTCAAAAGAAAGAGTATAAAAGATAAAAAAAAAGATAAAAGATTTTTATTTGTCAAACATGCGTATTAAAAGATGGTACATTTTATGTTGTGTCCTACATGCTTTGCCATTTTAGACAAATTTTTTCCCGTGAGAGAGCGCCTTGTAGGAATGGACTTGTCTTAAGTTTTCTGAGACACTTTATTTACAATAATCTATAAAATTATATATAATCATGTCAAAGAGAAGTAAATTAGGTAATTAATATTAAGTAAGCTAAAGTTATCTGTGTTAAAGTCAAGTTAGATCGTGAGTCAATGTCTTTCAGTCAAAAATTCTATCACACTATTATAACATTTGTCAAGTAAGATGTTTTTCAAGTTATATTTAAACAAATGAATGTCAAGTTCTCTTAGAGGTATTTTATTATAAATTGTAGCCCCCATGCAGGATATAATTTTTTGGAGTAGAGCAGTATTTGCCCTGCGAACACAAACTCTACTCGTATCACATTGTACTCTGTTACTTACATTGGAAATCGGTTTAAAAATGTCTGCATTACATTTAACAAATAGTGCTACTTCTAATATGTACAAGGAAGGAAGCATCAATATTATTGTGTTTCTTAAAATATGGCTTATAACTATGGGTTGATTTTAGTCCAAACATGGCTCTTAAGCATCTTTTTTGTGCTTTGAAAGCAGTCTACTTCTCTGTAGAGTTCCCCCAAAATATTCTATTATAAAATCCCCTATTGTTGGATCAATGAATGTTCATGAAAGTCTATCATATGATTTTCCCTTTAAACATGTAAATTTTTACTCTAAACTAGGTTTTTATATTTAAGTTTTATGTTTACAGCTCATTTCCGAAGCTATTCGCCATGGAGACTGCCACAAGCCCACCATGAAACTAGCAGACTACTGGCTTCTAGAAAAGGAGCTTGTGCACAAATTGTTCAAAGTTTTGGTACCACGATACGAAAATTATGATACCTCATTCACTAGAATGTACCGAGCGCCAAAACCTCAGGCTGAGCGCAACATTGACAAATCGGTTTTGGAACTCAAAGAGAACCCATATCCCTCATTGACTTCCAGGAATGCCAGCAACAGATTCTTAATTCAAAATATCTTGCTTGATGCAGCTAAACATGATTACAGACAGTCTAAGTATGCTGAAATTGCTGAAAAGATGGGCAATAAAGTGCTGAAGGAAACATCAAAAGATAGTATCAAAGCTGAAAAAAACGAGAATGAAAAGGGTACATAAAATTGTTGAATAGTTTCATAATTAGGTAATATCTAAAATAAATAGCAATTTAGGCAAATTGGTTGTTATTCTTTTAGTAAGGTAACTAATTGGTATACACATTTCTATACACACATTGGCATTCATTACATCTTTGACATTACCTGAACTACAGATACCAACACATCAACCTTAACTTAACATGTACCTATGCACTCTACTCAGTTACGTTATTGGCAACTTTGCAACCACCAACCACGGATGTACAACATAGGTACATGTGAAGATTGATCTGTTGACTACCGTTCTTAATTTAAAAACAATTTAAATTATACCGTATGTAAAGTAATAGTACAGTTTCACACATAATTTTCGTAAAATATGAATTACTTTCGTAAAATAATTGTGCAGCTCGATTTATACATTTTATAATTTATTGTTTTGAGTCTTACAATCACTCAATACCATTTTTTTCCGCGAAATAAGCACTGTAAATGAATTATGTAGGAATGAGTAAGTAATACGATTATTGTTTTTAATTTAAATTGGATTACTGATTATAATAAATCTTATATCAAATAAGGTAGCATCATAAGTAATTATTTTAAGGTCTTTACCTAAATGTCGCTTATTTACAACACTAGCAATTTAAAGGCCGGCGCTGAATCGTAAAAAATGGCCTCCGAGTACATACTTGTCACGGACTCAACGCTTATGTATGCGCTGCGCTCGTTTGTTCCCCGGAAATTGAGTAAATATTCTGAGATTACACTGTGTTGTAATTAACATGAAGTTGAAAAAGAAAAGGCGTTTTAAAAGTCCGGTCTCTTGATGTCCTCGGTAACTTGAGAGACTTTTTGTACGGGGTGCTTTTAGTCCTTAGTGTGCGTTACTCCATACAATTTATAAGAGATCTATATCGCCGGACAATATATATTGTGATAATTATCACGATATTTAATCAAGTATCTTGAGCCGGATCGCAGCACACCCTACACCAAAGATACGGATCGCGTCAGTATTGAAGCGTTTTTATATGAAACAGACGTGATGGACCCTAGACAGAGCAAAATAAGAGCTTGTGTGGCGATAATTATATCCCAATCGATAAAAAACGCGTAAAAAGAAAGCGTTGAATGAAAAATTGGCTACAAAAGAGAGCAATGTTTACACATTTGTATTTATTGGACGAAATTTGCCTTCACAATGAAATAGACGGCATGGATGAACTTATGGAAGGGATTCTAAGTTCAGTTTAATCTCTTAAAAGACAATCTTGTCGCCTGTCAATGATTCAGAAGCAGAATCGGTGTCATAAACGTCCTCTATTGCTGCCGTCTCGGGTTATATACTCTGGTCTCGCTGCGTACTGACGCGATAAAATAAATATTGACGTTCAACACTACACGCAAGAAAATATTGTGATCTCTCAATACACTACCCTACACGTCAATAAATATCGTGATCCGACAGTATATATTGACGGATCACAATATATATCTTGCGTGTAGCATTCGCCATACCATTTATAAGAGATCTATATCGACGGACAAAAAAGTACCCGGGGGATAGTCCCTCGTCTGCGCAGGCCTTTAATATTATCAATAGTGTCCAGCGCCGGAATCGCATATAATATACAACCGCCTATGACGTCACAAGCGGACATGATACGATAATAGTGAGGGTAGATGTGTCATAATCATAACTATAAGTCATAATTTCACATTTTATCTGCTTTAACAGTATAATGTTTTTATATATCACTTAGTATATCACGGTGACTTTAGGGAAAATAACTAACATAGTCTTGTAGTATTTAGTTAAGCGCAGGTAGACATTTCCAATGTATCTGTTCGCTTAGCATGCCACGCTCGAGAAATACCCTTATCTATGTAAAAATGTCAATTTTGACGGCCTCGGTGGAGCAGCGGTTTGGCACGCTGACTGTAAAAGCGAAGGTCTCGGGTTCCATCCCCGGCCGGGTCAAACTAGGAAACGAACTTTTCTAGTTTGTCTCGGGTCTTGGTCTTGGATGTTATCTATGTATTTATTGTAATAAATCTATCGTCGAGTTAGCATCAATAATGAAAGTCATTTAGTTGTACTTCTTAGTATAGGGCTAACGAGATCTGTATAATATGTCCATGAATATCCCCCTTATTCATAATAGTCTGCTATCTTAAAGCATTGCTAATTCTCGCTCTGTCTTATTCTATTGACCTAAGTCAGAATGAAAAAGAACACACTTTAGCAGCTGTTTTAAGTTAGCGAACCATTATGAATAAGGGGCTTATTATTTATTTATTTATTTATTTATTTATTTATTTATTTATTTATTTATTTATTTATTTATTTATTTATTTATTTATTTATTTATTTATTTATTTATTTATTTATTTATTTATTTATTTATTTATTTATTTATTTATTTATTTATTTATTTATTTATTTATTTATTTATTTATTTATTTATTTATTTATTTATTTATTTATTTATTTATTTATTTATTTATTTATTTATTTATTTATTTATTTATTTATTTATTTATTTATTTATTTATTTATTTATTTATTTATTTATTTATTTATTTATTTATTTATTTATTTATTTATTTATTTATTTATTTATTTATTTATTTATTTATTTATTTATTTATTTATTTATTTATTTATTTATTTATTTATTTATTTATTTATTTATTTATTTATTTATTTATTTATTTATTTATTTATTTGTTTGTTTGTTTGTTTATTTATTTATTTATTTATTTATTTATTAATAATTTCTCTGTCGAGCCCGAAATGTCTCGACGCTAACATGGCGACCGCAACCGTAATGGAGTCTACCGAGATTTGTAAACAGACGGCATGGCCGAGATGATTTCGCCCGAGTTAGACACTAAACACGCTCATTAGGGGAGGGCTATGTCCAGCAGTGGACTAATATAGCCTGAAGAATAAGACACTAATTTTGACATAATGAGACCGGGACATGTCTGGTACCCACGGACGGAGGTGACGACAAGGCTCCACGAGAGCATAGATTTGACAGGAAAATAACAATCTTATTAATGTTTTTTTGTGTTCTTCCTATATTAGCATTTCTTTTCGATTTTAGTTTCACTATACTTAGTGCATAGAACTATTTATCAGTAGGTAACGTTTTTTTAGTGTTGCCAAATAACGTTGACGGCCTCGGTAGCGCAGCGGTTTGGCACGCCGAATGTAAAACCGAAGGTATTGGGTTCGATCCCGGCCGAGTCAAACTAGGAATTTATTTTTAGTAGTTTGTCTCGGGTCTTGGACGTTATCTATATATTTATTGTGTTAAGTCTATCGTTGAGTTAGCACCTGTAACACATGTCATTTAGTTGTAGGTACTTAGTATGGGGCTAACGAGGATCTGTGTAATATGTACATGATTCTATTTATTTTAAAAAATACAACATTTTCATTCAGTATGGCAATAACTGCGTTTCGGTAAACAAGACGAAGACCTCAGTCTATTGGCTATCTCGAGTCTCTGCTGCCATGGTCGTACTTTCAACATGACAAGTAGGTACCTAGAGTACCACCCCTAAGTCAAAACGTACATGTTAAGCGCTTTTTCCGGATTATCAACAGTAGTTACCGATTACTACGTCGTCGTTTCAATTATAATTTACGGTAAATACCATAAAGTAGCCTTTGTAATAATAATCGATAATCAGAAATTATGTTACATCAGCCCTCCTATTACGTAGCATTCCACTCTATCGAGTGAAGCATTTAGACAACTCCTAAGTGTCAAAAAATGTATGCATCTGACAGCCGGAGTAGCATAAAAAAAGTGAAAACCAACGTCACGCAACTCACTGGGTACCTACCTACTTACGTAATAATGCCCCAGGGGTAGCAGTAACATAGCAGAAACCTTCGATAGTAAAGCTGTCCTGCTTTCGCTAACCAACCTTGTATAAGAAAAAACGAGATGGCATTACGTTTATCAGTGCACCGATTTGAAGGTGCCTCAGAATAATACTTAGTCTAAGGAAGGTGCGTACCGGTTCTACTCTACGGTGCGTACAGGCCCTCCCTACTGTCAAACGCTACCGACTAGGGATGGGCCTCACTGTCCATCGACATCGATAGAAACGTTGAAAAAATGAAGACTTCATGAATTAAATCATGTTATTAATTAAAATAAATTGCATTGTACATAAGTTTTAAATAATGTTTTATCAAAATAAGTAACAATAATTTTAAAAGTAGGTAACACTTTTTAATACAAAATAGTTATTTTAAATTATATTTGTCAACGTCAATACAAAAATACTCCGTCTCGGATTTCTTGCTGAAGGCCTATACTTCAGAAAAAAATCTGTGACGACGTATTATATTGACGTTACGTTTCTTCTTCAGATTTAGTAAAAATACAGATCGAGGTAAGACCTTGTATTCTGTGGTTTCGTCACTCCGTAGGATAAGGATCATCAACTACGTCAGGCTGCAGTAAATTTATTTATTTATTTAATAGGTAAGCCAACGGCCCTCTTATAAAATACTTAAACTTAATTAGGGTATAACAGTTTCAGCCTTAAAAGGTTGCCAATTAAAGGCTCACACAACATTCATAAATAGGTCTAGTTATTAGACATGCGATTAAACATAACAAAACAAGTCTTATTCTTGACTTATAAAACTTAAAAAGAATGTGACTTTAAAAAAATTAAATTAAATATAAGTAATTAGAAGAAAATAGGAGACATTTAGGAACTTAAATTCTTGAGGAACAGTCTTGGAGTAATTTGCGCACTTTAACCTTAAAACTATAAAAGCTATCACAGTGGATGTCGACATCATCCTCTATGCTGGTATAAGTGTTAAAGAGTTTCATCATCCTCAGTATTGGTGAAAATTTCCCAAGATTGGAGTGGTTGAAAATGTTTGTCTGGAAGAGACTTCGATTAGATGGCCGAGTCTTGGTACAAAATAGTTAATTTGTTATAAGAGATCGGGTGAGTCTATCATATTATTTACAATTTTGTAAAGAACTAAGAGGTCTATTTGTTTTCTACGTGCTTCTAGAGAGGTGATGCTAAAGTACTCCAGGCGCTCTTTAAAAGAGTTTCGATAGGGGCAAGCGAGTGCCTTGAAAGCGAGAAATGAAATTTCGTGAATCTACGTTGAACTTTTTCAATTCTGGTGAGTGAATAGTGTAAGTGGGATTCCAAATAACTGCTGCATATTCCAGGTGACTTCTTACAAAGGCGTTAAAAAGACAGATTATGGTATTATTATTTCGAAATTCTTTGCAAGTTCTCTTTATGAAGCCGAGCATTTTGAGGGACTTGTTAACAATGTGGTCAATGTGATCGTTAAAAGTGAGTTTGCTATCAATCAGAATGCCTTAATCCTGAATAACCTGGACTTCTTGGAGAGGTATATTACTTAGGTAGTAGGTTGAAGAGAAAGGTCAGTTCTTTCTTGTGAATTTTATGTGAAAACATTTGTCGCCGTTAAGAACCATATTATTTGTTTCACACCAGCGATTGACTGCATTAAGGTCTTGCTGAAGAAGTGATATGTCGTCTTTGTTAGAAATTTCCCAGTATAATTTAAGATCGTCTGCAAATAAAGAAAACCTGCTAAATTTAATATGACCACAAATATCGTTAATGAATAATAAATAAAGTATCATCGCCGTCATCGGACTCGATGAGGAGGACATCATCATCATCAGGGCCTAAGTGGGAAAATTGTGGAACGCCGGAGGGAGGAGTATAGTCAACGGATCTATAACCATTTACAGTTACATGTTGGGTGCGGTTAGAGAGATATGAGGTCAAACATTCAAGGAAAACTCCATGGATGCCATAACCTGTCAGCTTACTGATTAACAATTTATGATCTACTTTGTCGAAAGCACTGCTGAAATCAGTATAGATAGCGTCTATCTGTTTCTTTGCATCAACAGCCTTTGAAATATATGATGTGTGTAGACCAACAGATTAGACATTGTAGACTTATTTTTTATGAAACCGTGTTGATGTATACTGATGAGTGGTTTTGTGAATTTAACGAGAAAGGGTAGTATAGTAGCTTCGAATACTTTTGAGAATGCATTAAGGATAGAGACAGGCCTATAGTTAGTAACATGAGTATTTTCTCCTTTTTTGAAAATTGGGACAACATTTGCTTCTTTCCACAGTGCTAGAAAATACCTGTGTGCAGTGACTTGTTGAAAAGTGTCATTAAAGGTTGAGCGACGTATTTTGCACTTTTCTTAATGAATATAGGTGGTATACCATCAGATCCAGCCCCTTTGCTAGTGTCAATATTGTTTAGATTATTATTATTAAGGATAGTCCTTTCGTTAACTATTAGATTGCCAATAGAGTCTAGGTGTAGTAACGTTGTAGCAGGAGATATATTGTTTGCGTGTTTGGATTTGGGTGAAGAGAAGATAGACTTGAAATGGTCTGATAATAATCCATGTACGGATCGGTTAGGACTCAGAGCATAGCAGTTGCCAAGCTGGTCTAAGTTGGTAGAGCATAGAATGGGTTACCAACTTAGACCAGCTTGGCAACTGGCTTACCTCGAGGCAACTGACCCCTGACTTGAAATGGTCAGCGAAAAGGTTACATGATAATATGTTGTCCCCGGTATTAGCAGTTTTGTCTTTTAATTGCATTGACGGAGGCAGAGACGTAGAGCATTCTTTTTTACTTTTTATGAAGGACCAGAAGGTTTTAGGATTAGTTTTTATGGAGAATTTGATACCTAAAATATAAGACTTGTAACATTCAGACATTATAACGTCAGCTCTTTTGCTTAATACTTGAAGTTCTATACCATCGCGCGGATTGTTGTAGTATTTGAAACGCTTTCTTACTTTGTTTTTTTCTGCAAGTATTTTTATTAGAGGTTTCGTAAACCAAATTGGATATTTTGAATTTTTTGGTTTGTTTTTAGGTATTGATTCTTCGATTGCTTGGCGTAGTATAGAGTAAAAAATTTTTACCATATCATTTATACTGTTGCAATTTTTTGTAAGAGATTCAATCCAATTAATGTTTCCTAATTTAGCGTTCATATCGGAATAGTTGGCCTTTCTGAAGTTATGAGAGGCAAATGTCTTATGTTTTAATAATGGTGTAGAGAAGCACTCAATATCAATCATAAGAGGAGGATGGTGGACATCGATTTTGGCTATAGGATCATTACTTATATGACTAACAATGAGACCGTAGAAGTTACACAGGACTAAATCTAACAGTCTTGAATTTATGTTTTCAATGTGATTGAACTGACAAAAATTGTTCAGAGACATGAAGTCTGATAAAGCATTGCAAATATTGTTGTTAGTATTACGGGACGGAGAAAAACTATTGGCAGATTGGGGTATAGGAGGAGTCCATTTAATGCAGCTCAGATTAAGATCCCCTAGAACTATGGTGATGTTGTTCGAGCTGTTCATTACAGAACTTATGTTGTCAAAAAACGATTCAAGCGTAGTGGTCGAAACTGGCGGTAGATTTCGATAATCGATTTTAATCGATATCGGACAGACGAATGATATTAACGATTTTAAAAACGCTAATTGGCTACTTGACAATTGTAACGATAAAATAATATTCATTATAATGCACTAACCCGTGCCCGTAACCCGTTTTTTAGCCTCTTGCTGTCAGAAATTGCTGACAGCAAGAATGTATTATTTCAGTTTAATGTACTCATTGTTAATTTTATATTGTTTCAGAGTTGCTGTAGATAGAACATTCATTTAGTTCACACTTAGTTCAAAGTCTTCACAAAGAAATCAAAATTAGTAGGTAAACATAAAAAAAAAAAAAATTGCTCATTTCGTGTCAAGACTTGACTGTGGCAGAATTTGTCGACATCGGCTGGTTGCCATATCATGAAATAATAATAATAACTCTCGTCTCTGGAGGCAAGATCGCTGTAGTAAGGATTGTGAATATAGGCGATCGTGAGATTACCCTTAGCAAAAGTGACGTTATTGGAAGGTGTGAGGAAGCCGTTTGGATGAGAAGCTGCCAATCATCTCCAAGCTCAAACACATTGAATACCAGGAGTGAAATCATAGTCACTAAACTCCTTGAGGATTCTAAGAGTAATCTGAGCTATTCGCAAAGCATGATAGCTAAGAGGTTGCTACTGCGCTTTAGGGATATCTTCTCTGACGAAGGAAATCCTGGAAGAACATCGTTAGTTCAGCATAAAATCGACACCGGACAGGAGCGACCTATTCGACAGCGAGCAAGGCGCATACCGATTGCTAAAGATAAGGAAGCACAAGACATGTTGGAAGACATGAAGAGAAACAAGATTATAGAACCTTCTGCTAGACCATGGTGTTCTCCCGTTGTGTTGGTAAAGAAGAAAGATGGTAGCACAAGGTTCTGTGTAGACTATCGACGGTTTAACGATGTGACCAAGAAGTATAGTTATCCACTGCCACGAATAGACGATACCCTGGACACATTGAGTGGTATGAAATGGTTCTCGACATTAGATCTGAAATCGGGCTATTGGCAAGTGGAAATTGATCCGAAGGATAAAGAGAAGACAGCCTTTTCAACTGGTAAAGGTTTATGGCAATTTAACGTGATGCCTTTTGGATTGTGCAACGCGCCAGCTACATTCGAACGACTTATGGAGTGCGTACTGGCCGGATTAGTTGGGGAAGCCTGCCTGGTCTACTTGGATGACGTCATAATCATGGGTACAGATTTTGAGTACTTAGAAAATCTAGTGCAAGTTTTTAAGAAGATAATGGGAGCAAACTTAAAGTTAAATCCGAAGAAATGCAGTTTATTTAAGAACTAGGTTAGCTATCTCGGCCATGTGATAACCAGCAAAGGCATACAGACCGATCCAGCCAAAATCAAAGCAGTGCAAAAATGGCCTACTCTCAAAGACAAGAAGTGCGAGCATTTTTAGGGCAATGCTTATATTAAAGACGGTTTGTTAAGGGGTTCTCTGAAATTGCCAAGCCTTTACACAGACTGACTGAAGACAAGCAGTCATTTCATTGGGATGACACATGTGAGAGTTCCTTTCAAAAATTAAAAAAATGTCTTTGCGAGACTCCAATTTTGGGATTTCCACAGCCTAACGGCCAATTCATTGTAGACACTGACGCCAGTAAGACAGTGATCGGAGGAGTGTTATCGCAGAAACAAGGCGACAGAGAAGTTGTGATGGCCTATTTTAGTAAATCGCTATCGAAACCTGAAAGGAACTATTGTGTGACAAGAAGGAAGGTCTTGGCTGTAGTAAAGACATTACAGCACTTCAGCAAATATCTCTTCGGCATGCGGTTTACGCTTCGCACTGACCACACCGCCCTAAAGTGGATGTTACAATTTAAAAATCCAGAGGGGCAAGTTGCTCGATGGATCGAACAACTGCAGGAGTACGACTTTATGATTGAACACCGCAGCGGAAAGGTGCATGGAAATGCTGACGCACTGTCAAGAAGGCCGTGTCCGGAAGACTGCAAGCACTGTGCCAAACAAGAGACAAAGAAACTGCCATTGAGATTGACAAGAATGAGTCCATCGAGATCTTGGGAAGACGAGGCGATGAAAGAAGCACAGGAAGATGACGAAGATGTACGGCTCATTGTCGCATGGAAGAAACGAGGCGAGGACAAACCAAGATGGTGCGAAGTCGGTCCTACTAGTGTGGTCACCAAGGCATACTGGACTCAATGGGACATTTTTATTCTTCAGAACGGAATACTTTACCGTAAATGGGAGAAACCTAACGGCAGGGAGTTCCATCTTCAGATAGTTGTCCCAAGAGATAAGGTATAACATGTCCTTCGTGAAGTACATGACGGTGTGTCAGGTGGACATTTGGTCGTAAAGAGGACTTTGACAAAGATTCGAGAGAGGTTTTATTGGCTCCATTGTCGAGAAGATGTGCAAGATTGGTGCCGCAAGTGTGCTACTTGCGCCGCGGTTAAAGGCCCATCAACTAGAAGCCGAGGAAATCTGCAACTTTATAACGTTGGTGCACCATGGGAACGCATTGAAGTTGATGTGGCTGGACTGTCCCCAGTAACGGAATCAGGAAATAAGTATTTCATGGTAGTTATGGATTACTTCACTAAATGGCCAGAGGTATTCGCCATACCCTATCAAGAAGCCACGACTGTTGCCTCCAAGTTGTTTGAGGAAGTAGTTTGCTGGTTTGGTGTGCCCTTGGAAATACACTCCGACCAAGGCAGGAACTTTGAGTCTCAAGTATTTCAAGAACTCTGCAAAATATTGGGAATGCATTAGACTAGGACCACCCCATATCATCCTCAATCTGACGGCATGGTAGAAAGATTTAACCAAACACTTGAGATACATTTAGCAAAAGTCGTTGACAGGCACCAGAGAGACTGGGACAAATACATACCGCCATATCTTCTGGCCTACAGAACGGCAGAACATGAAAGCACGAAGGTAACGCCGGCGCGTGTAAATTTTGGCCGAGAACTGAGAATACCATAGATCTGCTGACTGGAGGCCCTCCTGACGACCCACGTTCTCTACACGAATACATTTCCGAGTTACGTGAGAAAATGCGAGAGATTCATGCCATAGTACGGGAAAACGGATTGGAGTCGAGTGAAAACATGAAAACTAGGTATAATCGCCTAGCAAATACAAGCGGCTTCGAAGAAGGAGCACTAGTCTGGCTTCACAATGTAACTCGACGAAAAGGAAAATCTCCGAAATTGCAAACAAGATGGGAGGGACCGTACAAAGTGGTAACTCGGTTAAATGATGTGACGTACCGAATTCAACGGCAGCCAAGAGGTGCACAAAAAGTGGTTCATATCGACCGCTTAGCTTCTTATCACAGCAGTAATGATAAGAAGTACTAAATAAACTTAGAGATGCCCGGGACGAGCATCTCTAAGAGGGGAGCAGTGTCGCGGTCCTATCCCGAACCATCTAGAATAGAGCCTTCTAGAAGCCTATCGAATAGTCGCCGCATGCTGCGTTGTAGTAAACAATAAACGCTGCAAGCAATAATGACTCGTATGTCCACTGGCATAAGGTTCAAAACTCTTTGACGTGAAACTGTTCGAGCGACGTTGCTGCGTGTACCGAGTGTAGGTACGTAGGTACGGGAATGTTCGAGAACCCTTGCCGGCGGATATAAATAGCGGCCGCCGCGGTGCGCTGTCAGATCCGTTTGGTTGGAACAGCGAAGAGTGAACTTCGAGCGAACATACCTGCGATACGAGCGGTAACCTACGACCTCAGCGATACTATTGGACTTCGATTGGACCTGCGATTGGAATCTACGTCTGGACTTCGTGTCGTGAAGACCTGCAGACCAGACCCTGCGTGAATAAATCCTAAGAAGTTGTCATTGGCGTTTTACATCCAAATCCAGAACCCTAGCCCGTAACAATATCATAACTAACCAAATCGAATGCTTTTGATAAATCTAAAAAACAAGCGCATATCGGTGTCTTTCTATCGACATAATACCCAACAGTGTGCTTTACACTTAATATTGCGCTTACGGTAGACAGCCTGGGCCGAAAACCGAATTGCGCATCGTGAAATTTTAAATATTTATCAAGCTGTGCGTTTAACAGACTATCCAGCACCTTAGCTACAGTAGTTGCCAACGATATAGGCCTGTAGTTCGAACTGCTCGAGATGTCTCCTGTTTTGTTTTTAACAATAGGAACTACGATTGTTTTGGTCATTTCATACGGCAGATATGAGTGACCCATGCAAAGAGTAAACAGCATGGCTAGGAATTCAGCCAGGTGGGGTCCAAAATATTGAAGATGCTCGACACTCAAACCGTCATGACCAGGCGACCTTCCTCTATGCATATGTTTCAAAACGTGAATGATGTCACCCGCCTCGTACTTTGTTGTCAGCTCAGTTCCCGACGGTTGAGCGTCGATCACCTCACTCGATTTGCCTAGTGGAGATTTTACAGAAAAAGTGTCCCTGAATAAGTTGGCAATTTCTGTATGGTCAGTGATACCCTCTACACTTACAGGTAAGCCCGGTCGACCACTTGTCGCCGTTGACACCATTTGTGTCAATTCGCTTTAATTCGGAACGATGAAAACGCTATCCGCCATATTGAAAGCATCTTTGGTTTGTAAACAAACATCTGTCAGCAGGGATGTTAGATGCCAACTTTTTAATTATGGCACTAGACGCTCAAAATTATGGTATTTTTGGAAAAAATAAGGTACGGGTAGGAAAACTCTTACGGATTTAATAAATTAGGTAGGTACCATTATTTAAAGTATTAAAATTTCTTGGATTTTCATAAATTCTTCAAACAAACACTACTCGCTTTTTTCTTTTTAGTCTGTGCTAATCGCTACTTCTATAGTCTGTAAAATATAGCTTGAGCTCCACGACAACTGTCACACTGACAGGGCTAGGAATGGGACAATGACGACATCAAATGTCAGTGTCACTTAAAGCGTATGTGATAACATGTATGGAACTTTCGAGAACTTGGAAACATCAAATCAAACACGAGAAATATTATTTTACAAAGTTTTATTCAAGTAGAGGTGTATTGTTATATCCCTAAATCAGTTTCTGATTACAATTTTCCTTTTAACGCTCTTTTTATATGAAAACCCAATATTTCTTAGTGCTGGTAATTGTCCTCTTGAGTAATATGTGGTTGTAGATTGCGGCGGCGTCAAAACTATCAACCTCTGTGACGGAAGAAGTTTTTATTCTCTTTCTCTCCGTACTTTTCTTTGCTAATACGGACCACCGTAGATCGTCCAAAACCAAGAGCATCCGCAACTCTGTCACACACTCGCTCTAATGGCGGAAGCGGACCACGGTTTTGGTTTTCGCGCCTGAAATATTCGCGCAAACGAATTACAAACTCACGGCATTTACTGTTCAAACTGTTTTCTTTGATATTTTTGACATCATGCAAACTAAACGGAACAACTTTAACTCAACTAATCAACTTCACTATAGCAACTACATGTTTAAAGCATGAAATACATTAATAGAAAATAATTTGAAAAAATCATCGAATACCAACAAAAATTTCGTCGTAAGGGTAAACAAGAACGTCACTCACTAACCAGAACCCAGAAGCATGGAGGTTCGGAGCAAACAGCAGTATTTTATTAGATAGGTTGTAACACTAACCTCTTGAGGTGCTCTGCCTGAGGGGCTAGGTTTATGCGCGACCCGGTGAAATACTACCCGGGTTGGCGCTTTCAAGGATGCCTATGGGGACTACTCACAAATGACTACGCTTGGATTCCAAAAACCGACACCATTTAATATATACAGACCTAATATTTACACAATTAACCCTACACACTCAAATTGTCTCTCACTTAACCTACCACTGGTTTTAATCATTGTCCCTGTATTATCACTGTCTTTGTTACCAACGACACTCACACAACTTAACTACTGATGGACACTAGGGGCGACTTGCTCACTATTATTAACTGCTGTACTTATTCCCGGTGAGAGGTACCTACGACTCTCAATGATCCTGGAGTGGCCGATATCGGGATCCCCAACATACCGCTCTCAGGATTCCCTATTATCTGGGGTGGCCACCATCGGGAACCCCAACGTGCCAACACCCAGAGGCTAAGGTGGGCACACGAGATGTCCTAGGCCGGCTAATATCGGCAAACCAACATGCCATGCCCTAGGACATCTCGTGAGTGGCATCGGCTAACCTCGGATGGGCCCACAGAGGCGCACCACTGTACCACTTCCGGCGATCAGCCGATGTGCCCTCACTTGTTCCTCAACCCTCTACAGATCGGGATCCCCTCCGACTGTCCTGAAACCCTACCGGGACTCCCACAGCGAACCAGAAAACATTAAATTGACACCGGGACCGGTCCTACGGTGAACGTCTTTACTGGTAGTGGGAGCCGCTCGACTGAGCTAGCGCTGCGCCTTTTATATTCGCATCGCCGCCGTGCCGCGCCTCCCGCCAGTCCTTGCTGGCGTCACTGCATGCGGCGCCCCGCGCCGCGGGCCGCGCTCCGCTGGCGCCTTGTCACGCCGTGCCTGCGTGGTGCTTGTGGTGTGGCTGGTGACGTGGTCAGCTACGTCACAAGGTACTAATTAAAACAATATTCATTATTTTAATTCTAATGAAATTTGATAGTCGTTTTCAAACAAATAAAGTTCAATTCCAATAGTAAACCTGCAGTTTGGATCATCCATCACCAAATCATCGAAAGTTTGAAACTTGCATACTACAATCGACATCACTAACTGTGCAGTAAGTACGGAGTTTTCGCAGTACAAATATTCTATGAAATAATTCAAAACTTCATGGACTCAATTTCGATGACAGCTGTCGCGGAGCTCAAGCTATATTTTACAGACTACTTATAAGTTAACTTTTTGAATATTCACCTGTTGTAAAGTTCACTTACAATCCACAGACTACAAAAACTATCACAGATATGAACGTTCTTATCAACTTACTGAACGAAATGAATGAATGATATTTTAGTGTTGCTAGATATCGGTATATAAAAAAACTCGTCAACAGCAAAAGCGAAAGATGAAAATATATGATGCAAAAGTGCTTGTGATCAAAAAATGGCAAAATTATGGTACTTTCGCCTACCATAATGGATGTATCATGGTACATGGTACGAACAACTGAATTATGGTACATGTACCATAATTATGACACGTATAACATCCCTGTCTGTCAGCCAGAGCCAGTGGATATCAAAGTGATCTTCACATAAATACCTACAACCGAGTTTCAGTCGATAAAGTATCGGGGTCTCTTTTGACAAGTTTGAGCATATTTTTTCGTGCCTTTGTTTATTTCACTGAGTACTTACACGAATTCAAATAATATAAATTCAAAAAATATACTAAAGTAGACTTTGGTCGAATGGAAGAGATATAGTTATACCATTTGAGACTTACATACTTGAAAAGATAGTCAAATAGGTAGCGGATTGTGGCTTTTAGAACCCTTCTACGCCCTAAAATTAGGAAAATAAACAAATTCATTAATTTGTAGTTTGTACTAGTGATGACAAAAGCATTGTCGATAAAAATTCGTCTCAGTAGTAGTATAGTCGATACTTGTTCATCACAGTAATATTTATACCGTCTTAGTATGTACACAGTCCATTGTTTCTTTTTGTTAAATTTTTTACGCAAAAACGCAGAAATAAGTAGCAGGATAAAAACTACTGTAAACTGTGCACAAGGCACTTTAGATCCCGAGTGATTTGGACGGAGAAACTTATTACGAACACGAAATAAAGAAGATATGGTGCCCGCATTAGATTTACCAGTACAAATGGATGTAATGGTAAGAAAGTTAAACATTTAATTTTGTTAGTCTCTCTACACACCGAGCCAGCGCTTTTCCAAGGCTTCAATCCCTTTCAAAAAAAAGTTTTATCTTGGTCCTGCAAAAAGCTCACCACGGCACTTTGTTATCGTCTTCGTACCTGTTTTCCCTTAAGTATTCTTTCAATTTTGGTAAAAATCGCTGGGCACCAGATCTGGTGAATAAGGGGGGTGGTCAACCAATTCGAAGCCAGCTTGCTGAATGGCAGCCATCGCAACCTGTGCGCTGGTGCGTTGTCGTGATGAAACAGCACACCCTTTCGAAGTTTCCCTCTCCTTTTCTTTTTGATGGCATTACTCAATTTGGGAACTAAAGTTGCATAATATTGGCCTGTGATAGTGGTTCCACGGTCCAGGTAATCAATCAAATTCAGATAAGCCAAGGTAAAAACATCTTTTGTAGAACTAAGCGTATGTTTACAGCCTTTTGCTGCCACCAACATCAATGCCTTTACTAGCCCATGGACCCGACAATGTCTTGAATATCTCATCCAACGTAATAGTAAATAGCTTTGGAGACAGCGGATCACCCTGTTTCACCCCTTTTTTGATATGAAAAGACGGACCAGGCGTCTGCAATTTTATGTCAGCAAACAGACTGTGAATTTTCTACGTTGAAATAAATTGAAATTATTTGATGTAGCGATCGAAAAGTGATTTAGGTCCAGCGATTTACTTCCTAGGTTTTTGAGGGCTAGACGAAATTGTCCCTTGAAAGCAGACAGAGACTCTGACCTTACGAGGTGTTTCCTAACTTTCTGATTTACATTTGCTAGGGGGCACGGGTTACCTAGGGTCTATTTATCAGGCTTGTTGATATGATATCAACCTTTTGTACGTTATCACTGCTGGTGCACTGCCGCGCTTACGAAGAACGCACTAAGTGCGATTTTTTGCGAAATTGAGTTAGATACATATTTGAAATCAGAAAAATGAGCTCTATATCTTTCCCATAGAGACCATTACAATATTTTTGTAAATACCCCCTTTTTTAGTTTTTATAATCGCATTAACTTCGAAATCGATTTATATTTACTAACCTAAACCGCATCATCTACAGTTAGTGCAAGCTCGACTTCTAGCATGAAGTATCGCGCTAGTTATAATTGCATTAAATTCCAGTTAGTGCGTTTATTGTAAGCAATTAAGTAAAGTGTTATTTAGTACGGTGTTAAGAATGATAGTACCAACATTACATGATGCACTGATGATAAGCAAATAATTACTTCTTTTTCTTGACAAAGAAATTAAACGCTTAATGCGTTTAATTTCTGTATCCGAGATAATGTGTTTATACTAAGCAAGAGGTGGCTTGAAGGGGGCAAAGCGGGGCAGGGGAATGGTTTCGGGGAGGTGAAACGCCCTGAGTCACGACGTTTTCATGGAGCTGGACTCACGAGCGTAGGAGCAGGATGTGCGCGGTAAGTTTAATTGGAATATTTAAGTTTACTTGGTACATATTTTTCAACTATTTACATCCCCGGCTACTTTAGGGTAACTAAGTAGCCGGTACAATGAGACCAAAATAGGTACTTGTTCTGAATAACCTACCATAATAATGAGTAAGAGCAATATCTATTTATGCAGTATTAGATCAGTTATATCGTTTCTTGGTTGGCAGGTGGGCAATCATGTGATAATAACCCACTTTTGGACTGGGCTCCTTGTTACAAAATGCAATTTATCCTTAGTCCTAGTTTTATTTGCGTCTTAACACTTTCGGATGACACAAATCGGTATGAGAGTTTAAGCTAGAACAAAAGATAGTCATTTTGTATTATGGGGGATAACATTAACTGCTGTACTGACTCAAATTATGATCTATTGGCAGTAGTGTGGACCAACTGTGAGCCATGACGTATGTCATGACGGGTAGGACGCACTGGTTGTATAATTTCGTCTTTAGACTCTGTGGGATTGGCGATGTGAAGACTCGACGTAGTTTCCCATACGCTGCCCAGCCCAGCTGTATTCTTCTATTGGCCTCTTCCTCGAAGTTGTTTTTACCTAATTGCATGGTTTGTCCAAGGTAAACTACTCCTTAACAACCTGGAGAATACTGCCTTGAACTGCAATTGGCTCCAGATTTACGTGTTCATTGAACATAATCTTGGTTTTATCCAAGTTCATTAGGAGACCAATGCGTTGGGAATCATCAGCTAGGCTACTCAACATAATGTTGCAGATCTTTCAGCGTTTCCGCCATGATGACGATATCGTCTGCAAATTGCAAGTGTGAAAGGTACTCACCGCTAATACTAACGCCGTACCCTAGTCCAGCGTCTTAAACATATTCTCCATAGCAGTTGTGAACAATTTGGGGGAAATAACATCCCCTTGTCTCACACCACGATGTATGGGGATAGGTTCAGACTGCCGGTTCTGGATTTGGACGGCCATAGTAGCGGCGTTGTATAGACCTTTTAACACTTGGATGTATCGCCAGTCAACTTGGCATCGCTGCAAAGATTCCAGAACAGACCAGGTTTTGACCGAATCAAAGACCTTTTTAAAGTCCACAAACGCTAAGTACAGGGGCCGATTATACTCTTCGGTCTTCTGTAAAATCTGCCGCACTGTGTGAATGTGGTCTATGGTACCGTAACCCGATCGAAAGCTGGCCTGCTCAGGTGGCTTAAAACTCGTCGAGTCTCCTCGCAAAACGGTTCATGATGTCTCTTGAAAACAGCTTGTAGACGTGGCTTAAGAGTGAAATGGGTCGGTAGTTCTTCAAAAGGGTTTTATCACCCTTTTTGAAGAACAAAACGACAACACACTTACTCCACGCCTCCGGAGTTCTCCCATCAAAGAGGACAGCATTAAAAATCTTCTGGAGCGCCTTCATTACGGGTTTACCGGACTTCAAGAGCTCAGTTGTAATACCTCTCCAGAAGTTTTTCCATTTTTAAACGGTTTAACAACCATCGCGATTTCGTCTAGGCTGACTTCTGGCAAGTCTTCAGTGTAGTAGCATGTCAATGTAGCTCTGGAATCCTCATTTTCGGGATCAGGCCGAGATGCATGCGCAGCGTACAGCTGGCCGTAGAAGTTTTCAACTTCCGAAAGAACCTCTGGTATGAAGGAAACAACCACTCCGTCCGTGGTGGTCAACTTTGTCAGATGGCTTCTGCCAAGAGATTGAACAAACACTTACGATCCCCGATTTTGCTCGTTCTATTGAACGAGTGTTGGAGCATCGGAGATCGCATCGAACTAGTTTGCCAATTCTTGGTGTGTGGCGTTATTATTTTTATTTATGACGGCTAGCCAGTTCCCTATGGTTTTCGCTACTGTAAGAGCATCATCATTACAACCCCAGGGCAGATCGGATTTTACTTGAGACAGTCACAGTATAACAATATTGTATTTCATAATTCAGGTCAACATGAGCAGGAAAGACCACATCATAGATTTGGCTTTAGGATGCAATAATGACGTTAAAATACCTCATTCAGCAGTTACAGTACCAGAAAACTAGTACTAAGAAATATTTCAGACTGATTATGCTAACGGTAATTTTGATCTCAATATGTGTCATAGATATTAATTAGGTTTAACCTGTAATTAAACAAAAATGGTTGTGTTTAATGGTTTAACCTGACAATAAATAAAAATAATTGTGTTGTTTTGTGTCTTTTTTAGTGTCTCTTAAACAAATAAAAACTTAGTATGAATATTTTTTTGTTTTTATTAGACTAAAGTTGAATAATCTTCCCATTATTTTGCTTCCTTAGACTTTTACTTGCGTAAATTTTGAGATTTTGCTAAACATAAACGCATTAATCGAAGTAGTTGATGCACTTAATATTAGCATAACTAAACTTACCTGTTAAAAGCATTCTATTGAAAAATGCAATAAAATTATTTGCTAAGCTTAATTGCATTATGTAGTATAGTTGATGCATTTATGATTAGGTTGAATAGAATTAAACCATAATAATTTGCTAACAAAAAGTAGTTTTTAAAAATTATAAATATAACTATAATATTTGCACAACTATAATAAAAAGCATAGTGTACCTTATACTTAGCTGCTTCTCTAAGTTCAATCTTCACTTCAATAGCTTGCTTAGTTCCAGAGATACAAGTAAAATAAAAACAAAAACTTTAAACGCGTATTTCTCATAATTTGTTAAAACATAGTGCGGTATTCGTAAGCGCGGCAGCATAGGTGTCGAAGGTTACTTCCAGCGATGCAGGCCATACTCCAACACGGGAGCCAAGTCCGGGTAGATGAAGGATTGTGGCGGGCTATACTGTCAGAAGTTATCTGCAGAAGCTTAACGATTGCCATTACATGACAGCCGGCACCAATTGCTTAACGTGCCTCGCGAAGCACGGAAACCCTCGGAAAAATGCCACTGGCGATAATCACGGGATGGTCAACCGTCATGTTGCTTATTCCAAGTTATTGATTCATTAGGTCCACTAGGCCACGAGAGCTTCTCGTCATTCATCTTCGTCGAACAATGTACAAAATGTTTTTTTAAACCAAAAATCCATCTCAAATAGGTACAATGTATGATTATGATTTTATCAAATAAAACTGTTTACAACAACCTACTTACTTAATTACATTGTTTAATTTCACTACTATGTATTACAATGGTAGCAATGATAGGATTATGTTTGAAAATTAGGTAACGATATTAGGGACGTTACTGTTACCCTACTAGTGTTGGATTGCTTGTAATTTTGGATGAAAGATCGAACAAATTGTTTCAAAACCTAATTAATATTCCTTCCAGCAACAGGAGAGAATTAAATACCTAAGTATGTAATATTATAATAACACATACTTCCCCAATAATACTTTAGGTACCTAAATTAAAACAGAAAATAGTTACTATCGATTTTTTTACTGAATTTAAGTCAATCACTAATCAATCGCCCCTTTATCCCTATTTGACATTTTGTTATCATACCCGTAATTGGGTACCTACTTACCGGCTGATTAAATGAATGAGACAGTAGTACCTATATTATAAACAAGCAAGCAAGACAGATGTTCTCTACATAGGTAGGTAGTTATGTTTTAACTGTCTAAACTTCTATGTTTTAAACTGTACTATATTTACATAATACAAAATTTTTGTTACAATGGAGTTGAAATCACCAAAAATTGTTGTTATAGGTTCGTGCAGTGTGGATTTTACAACGTAGGTGCTAAGTTCATATTTTCATTCGACCATTTCATCTTATTTTACTGTGATTTCTAAGTAATCTAGGTTTAATATACCTAACCTCCTATGATATTTAATTGACTTTTAAATTAGGTAGTGTGTTCTGATTTATAGCTATGCTTCGAGACTTCCAACTCCTGGTGAAACCTTACATGGTACAAAGTTTACCACTAGCTATGGAGGCAAGGGAGCTAATCAATGTGTTGCTGCTGCCAAACTTGGCGGAAACACCTACATGATTTGCAGGGTAATGTTAAGAAGAAACTACGTTAATTTGTTCTTATGTACTTTGTTTTATACTACTTGTCTCTTGTGGTTACTTATTTTTTCAGGTTGGTGACGATCAGTGGGGTCAGATGTACCTAGATCATCTTCAAGAGATCGGTGTTAACATAGCTCAAGCCCATGTGACACCTAATCTGACTACAGGAATAGCGCAAATATGTGTAGCGGAGTGTGGGGAGAATCAGATAGTCATTGTACCTGGTGCTAATGGTAAACTCAGCCAAGCAGATGTGGAAGCCTGCTCGGAACTAATTGAGACAGCTGATGTCCTCATTGGTCAATTAGAGACTCCATTTGAAACCACTTTAGAAGCCTTTAAACTGAATAAAGGAGTAAGTTTTATAGGTTTGGTTTACCATCAGAAATGAAGCATGAACTAATGCAACTAATTTCTTCTTCCCTTATAGTTGAGAATGCTGAATGCTGCACCTGCCAGGGCAGACATTGGAAAAATTTTACCTTTATGCTCCATACTGTGTGTTAATGAGTCGGAGGCCTCCTTGCTCACAAGTCTTACTGTTATTAACCTTCCGTGAGTATCATATAACAAACTTTCTTTTTAGGTTTGTTACTTAAATGTACCTGTAAATGTAATAATAATTTGTGCTTTTTTCAGAAATGCTGTGGAGGCTCTGTTGACTTTACTGAAAATGGGATGTGAAAGAGTTATAATAACCCTAGGCGAAAAAGGAGCAGTTTATGCATCAAAACAGGAAAATCAACCCATTCATGTTTTCTGCGAGCAAGTAACTCCTGTAGACACAACTGTATGTACGATATTATGTAAAAATATAAATGTGAATAATATCTGCCTATAAAAAATTGTCAAAATGGCATTATCATATTTCAGGGTGCTGGTGATGCATTTGTTGGTGCACTAGCAACATTCCTGGTCACCCACAAAGATTATCCAATGCATCAAATAATTGGAGCTGCTTGCCAAATAGCAACAATGTCAGTCACGAAAGAGGGAACACAGACAAGTTACCCCACAAATTATAATGCTTTCAAACAGGAATACAAATATGAAATACTATGATAAATAAAACAAGATACAATCCTTCAAGGTAACCTATATTTAAACCAATTAAAAAGGAAATAATACATAAGTTTCAACATTATCATGAAATGAATCTTACATTATAAACACAAATGTTTTGATTATAAATAGCAGCAAGATCATGTTTCTAATGAAAGTGAAGCTAGAGATTTTATATTTTATTACCTAGATAATATGATTATAGATTAAAATACATCCTTTATCTTTCACTTATTCCAGTTTAAACTTTCAAGGGAACATTATATATTTCACTTATTTATTGAAGCTGTTGGTACCATGTCATATGAGAAATAATACATTTCATAATAATTATGTAACTAAATACATAGAAATTTTATAAACTAAATACCAAAGGTAAATCTACAATTTGTACACATCAAACAGAAAATCAGTAACTATTCTTATAAAATAGAAGCTAATTTGTACCTAATAATTTGGAGTGCAAGTAAACATATGCCAGCAAAAATATAAGAGTACATATCAATTATCAGTCTAATAACTAGTGTAATTAGTTCAAATTGGTGAAATAAAAAGGAAAATTAGGCATGCATTTTAATTTACAGGAATATTTTATGATCACTTTTTTAATTACAGAATTTCTCATAAGTAAATTACAAATGGTTGATGGAGTATTTTACTGTAAAACATAAAAACTACCAATTTCACTTTCATTGACAATCTGAAGTAACACTTTTAAGTCTTCTCGACTTGAAACAAAAGTTGGTGCTCCTAACAACTGAGCTGGCTTCCCTGCAATCTCGATGCTATATTTCAAGTTTTTAGGACAAGTTACAGATTTCTTACAGCTTCCGTTATTCATTAGTTTAAAGACCAAATGTGTTATTTCTTTCGCAGGACCCTTCATATCAATCTCTACTTTGGTGCTGGGTGTAGATTTTTCTTGATTCTCCTCCGTCTCCATTGGTTCAACTGTAAGTTTGTGATTTTCATTAACCATTTTATTTTCTAGTTGATCCTCTTCAGGCAAGTGCTCAGCAATGCCTTTTTGCAATGCTTCATCAAGAATAGATGGGCTGCACGGCTCATCAATATTGTCAGCAACTGGCTTATCAATCAAGTCAGAAGCAATTAAGTTTCTAATACTAGAATCACTAGCATCTGTAGGTTTAGTAGAATCAGGTTGACCAAGAAGCATTGCTTCAACATCACTAGAGGCCAAATTGGTATTAAGTTCTTTTTTCTTTGTCTTGGGATCTGCAGGATTTTCATTCAAGATGTCCAAAATAGATGGAAAATCATCAGCACCTTTACTTTGCAAGTCCTCCGTCATTCCCGCTTCAGGTTGTATTATACTGCTCTTTTCGTTATACATCAGGTGCTCAAGTTCTGCAGCAATTTTATCATACACTTTGTCTTCTTTGGGCTCATCAGTATTTGGTAAGTAATCTATGCACCACTCCTCTGATGGCAGTAAGGACTTATCAATGCTTGGCAATAAATCCAAGAGTGAAATTTTGTTTTTGGTTTCACATACTTTGCTGGTTTTTGGCATGTCAAATACTATACCATACCGTTTTGAGGTTAAATTCTTGTTGTTCTTTTTGTCATATGCTTTTACAGCTTTATCTTTTACATCTGGTGATTTTTTTAACCTATTATTTTCTTTTAAAATATTGTTATTTAAAGGACGCTTCAAGCTAGCAGAGCTAAGCGATTTCGCAGTGTTATTTGGCTTTCTTGGATCAAGGATCTCTTTGACTGGATGTTCTTTATAGGCACTTCTGTGGATGAGAACCATACCATTCTCATTATTTTTCAATCTAGAATTTGAGGTAGGCGATGCCACTTCTCGGATAGCTTTCTGTTTCTCCTTTGGCGTTGAGTTGCTTTCGTATTGAATCTTTACTTTAGTGAATTTCCCTAAAATCTTGGCAAAGTCCATTCGTGACACCACAACAGTGCAGTCTTGGCACTGCCCCTCTTTGTATAAGCGGTCAATGGTTTTACTAGACTTATTACATTTTTGGCGCTTCATGATTGTTATTAGAGGAATTATTAGTGTTCTTCCAACAGTATTTCCAGGAGTTCGGTTAGTATCCGTAACGGGAGAAACATTGGGTGAAATGATGCCACATTTCCCGCGCACTGAAATTCACGATATCTTGGCTTCTTAGTCACACTTAATTGGTACCAAATTCTTTTTATTAAAATAGTCTTCTGTTCTTTTTGCCACCTTCACAATAAAAATACAAAACACACTTTCAAAACGAATTAGAAGAACGCAACACAAACGATATCGCGAGCAAGAAATGGCGTCTAAGTAGTGATGTGAAATTAATACAAATTTTATCGATTGCTGCCAAATGTTTCGATAAATTTAACCGCTGCAGCCGGCTAAGGAGGCTTACAGAAATCCGATACAAGACCGACCAATAAAAAAAAACTGTCGAAAACATCAAAACAGATGCCAAATAAGTAGCAAAGATACTTCTTATTTCTCACTATTTAAACGAAATGCTGTTCGAATCGGTTTAGGTGCCGCTAAGTTATGAAGAGAACTGAAAGTCTCAGTTTTCACCATGTAGAGTTTGAAATAGCTTTAACGATACTTTACTAACCATTTAATATGAAAAGAAAAAAAACACGAAAATTTAGTTCTTTGGCAGTTTAAAAAAAAGAAAATAGCACAGACGTGGTTGACGTATGTGCTCAGAAATTCAGTTATCCCTGCTAATCCCTACTAATATTATAAATGCGAAAGTAACTCTGTCTGTCTGTTACGCTTTCCCGCTTAAACCTCTCAACCGATTTTGATGAAATTTGGCACAGACAATCTTTAGACCCTGAGAAAGAACATAGGCTACCTTTTGTTGCGAAAAAAAAGGGATGAAGAAGTTGAAATAGAGATTGAAAGTTTGTGTGGGATTTATTAATTTTAAAAGATAAAACCATGAACTTTATATTTAAGCACTTGATAGGAAATAATTAAACATTTGTTGTAGCGTTTTTGAAATTTCGACCAGTGAGAGGGTGAAATAAGGGTTGAAAGTTTGTATGGGAGTTCGTAATTTTTGGGGATAAAACCATGAAACTTTTTATTTAGGAACTTGATAAGAAATAAAAAAACTATTTGGTCTATCGTTTTTGAAATTTCGACGTGTGAGGGGATGAAATAGGGATTGAAAGTTCGGAAACCAAATTCCACGCGGACGAAGTCGCGGGCGGCCGCTAGTGTGATATAATACTCATATGTTTTTATCTCGCATTTTAGTAATAATACTCATATTACCTACTTAATTGCGAGCATATGCCATAGCTCACCAATTTTCAAGGTTTAGTTTCAATGACGCTTGAATTTGTATGCCTTTCTCAGCATAAAAATTCATGAGTCATACATTTATTAGACGCAACGTTGCGTAGGAAAGGTATAGGTTTCTCTTGGTAGATATTCGGGGGTAAATATTCAAGTTATCTTTCGTACATGGGCTAAGTTTGTGTTAACATATAACAACCTCTGATATCCTGTACTACTAGTTTCTTGGATTAACATAGCAGAGTTCTGGCTAAGGATTTCCTGTTTCACTTCCATCAGGAATATACTGAAAAGAAAAAAAACATATTTTACATAATATGGATACACATAGTTGACACAGTATAGATATATACTTAGAATATTTTCGGGGCTTAATCGCGTAGTAATTTATTGCTATTCTAACTATGTGTACAAGTCGCGAAAGTTTAAAATATGTTAGATAGATACTTTCATTAATTTCATCGTTTATTAATTCGCTAGAATAGTTTTGGAAAATGAACCACGTTAATAGCAGGGGTGCCGTAACATCATAGCAGGCAGACATTGCACAAACCTTAGATGGCTACGGAGGCACTGCCAAAACGAAATTTGAAATAGTAATGACACAAATCAAGAGTGATTCTGTAGTTGCGAACGCCAGTTTACATGCGTAATGAAGGATCCGGTTTTATGCCTTTATATTTATGTACGGTAATCATGTTCCTTATTATACGCACCAAATCCTGAGCGACTCCAATCGCCTAACTGTCAAATTCCATAGGTAGGTATTAATTGAACAGTTAGACGTGTTTTTTACAATTCGACCAGTATTTGGTACGTAAAATTATTATCAGTAATAGTACGTCAAAGATGATGTAGCAAGCAGTAATGCAAAATAATACGTGACGTTATTTAAAATTTAAAATTGAAAAGGTGTCTACTATTACAGTACGATTAAAATCAGTTAACGATTCGGCCAACCTCGGTAATTGTCGTGAATCCCTCATATCTCACATAGAGTCATCAATTTACAGATATGACCTTTAATTATATTATATTACTCGTCGTCTTATTGAATACAATACAAGAACGATATGAGCCACAAAACCTCCTTTGTAGCTCAAAGCTAAGACATTCGAATCGTTAACTGATTTTAATCGTATTGTACATACTCAAGTATTGACCGTAGTGTTCACACGGTCAATATACGGTCTTTCATGCCGCAAAAATGTATAATTCGACACTAAAATAAAACTTTGGCTTGTGCATCTACGTAATGAGATGATTTATACAGCGTTCACTTCACTTACGATGACTTTGGGGTGCTGCAGTACCTGGGACATTGTCTTTAGATTTATTTATTTATTTACATGAATATTGTAACATAACAGTAAAATTACACCAAAGCGTTACAATATTATATTATTATCAGTGCACTACCTTTCATACATCTAGTATTCTCTTACATACCTTCACCAGACTTTCAATTCCAGATAGATTAGACTTGCCCAGCATCTATAAGCATCCTGATAGTTTAGTCGGCCTGCCCACAGACAAGTTCATAAGTGCGGAGCCAACCAACCGATTTTTAACCGAAAAATCTTATAACCAGGTATGTTCGTAATTAAATCATAAAAAATCTGAAACTCGATTCCTGAACTACAATTTATAATGTGGAAGTAGTGTACCTAAAAATTTGTACAAAGAGGAGAAGAAGAGGGAGGAGGAACAACGAGGAGTGGAAACCTAAAGGGGAGGCCTTTGTCCAGCAGTGGGACTCGGTTATGTTAGGTAAAAAATATGCATGTCGTGAACTCATGCCGATTCTGAAACCGGCAATCTCACAGACAATATTTAATATTTCAACATTTAATATTATATAATATACACTATTTTAGTAAGAACAATGACGTAGATCCACTAAAATTAAGTATAAAAAGGCATCTTACTTCACTAATTATTGCGCTGAGAGTTTCAGCCTGGGTAGTACAATGGCGCGGTTACGCGTTTTGTGGCGCTATGACTTTACAATATTATACTGGAAAGTCGCGTCCATTCAAATTAATGTTGAGAAGGCGTTCAGAGTGCCAGCTTGGTTAGCACGATGTGAGTCACTAGTTTTGTAGCGCTATAACATCAGCTAAGGGAGCACATCGTCACGATTTTATCCCTTCATCGGCTAGCGCCATCTTGGTTAATTTCATCACGTGAAGCGAGATGCCGCTACTTGGGATAATTTTTTTGTCTATTTTGTGCTACCTTAGCAGAATTTGACAATGTAGAGAAAAGCCGCGATCTTTGATGCATAAAACGCGAAACTCACGTTCGTCGCAACTACAATTTTTTTTTAAACTTTGTATTTCGCCCTAATTTTTCAGAAATATTTTTTTAATATACCTAGGTATTTTGTGTTGTATTTATATTTGTAGTGACTTTAAAAAAATCAAATAATTTGATTTTGATTCTATGTTATCGATTTAAAGCCATCACTACTGAATAGCTCAGCACAGCACTGGGCTATGCTGTGACTGTGTTAACAAAATGGCCGCTCGCTGCCTTTGACTTGTGTGTGCGGTGATTAGGTACCTACCATGCGAATGTGCAAATAAAATATAACCAATTTGTTGGTTATCATCAGTTTGTCTGATAGATCTGTGACTGTGTACGATTATTTTTGCCTTTTAGATCAAAAATACTCTTTCGCTTAACATTTAACTGAGAAGTCTTTGACATGTCGTGGCAAATGCCGATTCCGGGGCAATGGAATCCGGGGGCTATTGCCCAGACTCCTGCGATGGTGACACCAGACATTCAGTCTGGCAACTACACTCAAGAGCAATGGGCGCTGATGCAGCAGCAGAACTGGCAGCAATGGACGCAGTGGCAGCAGCAATATGCCCAGTGGCAGAACCAGTATGGGGACAAGGTTAATAATTCTTCTTTTTACAATTTTCACTCGCCGGTTAGGCGGTTACAAAGATTAGTTTCGATCCAATAAGATAAGGTCGTTACGAATGCGCGGCGTGCTATTGCAAGGTGTAAAGTTTAGAGCCTCTGTGGGCTCATGGATCTAGTAGTAATAGCCGTGTTACTAGATACATACTGTCTGTTGCCGAAGAGCGGTTGTAGGGGAGCGGTACAACACCGCCCTCTCAATCAGAAGGTCTTGGGTTCAAGTCCTGGCATGAACCAAAGACATTGATTTCTAAATTATGTCTATTTGCCAAGTTATAGTAGCAATACCACTGTCTAACTGTGAGGGAAAGCATTATGGAGAAACCCAGTGTCAACAAGTACAACATACAAACAATGGTTCAACATTTATTTATTAGCTATTAGATGCGGAAATATCAGTCTAGCCTGTGGGGTTGACCATTAATTACCACTGGATGGTAATATGGTGTGGTGAGTTTGGGTCTTGCCAGTTTCTGAATGGAGAATATCGCTAAGTAAATATGTAGTTAACTTTAAATTTCTGAGAAATTGTCTTACAGAATGTTACTAAATAGTGAAATTCTCAATTCAGAAACTGCCCCTGAGTGACCTAATAATAAACTCATAATTTATAATTGATGAGTGCACTAAGTTTTAGCAACATTCATTTGTAATGAGTTTATTGTAGTACATACATACATACATATTGTAGTACTACAATAAAAATTGTGGTTTAAGTTGGACCCCCCTGCACTAATACACACCCAGTCAGTTAGTTACTTGACAAAATTGACAAAAACTACTTTATCCAACAATAACATGACATAATTACATTTTTTATTTACAATACTTATTTACATCATATCTAAATATGTACTACTAATCAATCAATCAGTTTAGAAACATAATAACATTTCGCTCATTTGCGACAAGAACGTGTTAACGCAAATATGTATCGCTATGGAATAATGATACAGTAGAATCCAGTGCATCGCGCTCTACTTGCTGCTAAAACGCGATATTTCTAACGCCAAAAATGACCGAGAAATGAGGGAAAAGGTCGGCAACTATCGGTTTAGCGCCATCTCATTCCACCCCTAAGTTTAATGCAAGATCGGTTCACGTCAGTTGTCGCCGCTGGCTTGAGGAGGAAAATGCTGCCCGATTGCGGCAAAAACGTAACAGCTCATGGTGTCACGGTTTTGATGAAAAGGTAAATACAGCTTTTTGTATTTTTCGTGATTTATTTTTGCAGCTATAACGAGACATTTGTATGTGGGTCATTATTGTAGTAAAAATTGTAATAGCGTGCTATGGTTTACATAGAATTGTACCGTTCTTGCTGAAATAAACAACGTTTTTTGTTGGTTAATTTAAGATGTTTCGTTACAGTTGATAATAAAAGTACAAAATGTTTGGTCTTAATGTTGGTTATCTCAAGTTAACACATTTTTGATGAAAAATAATAATTTTTTACAACGAATAGCTTACAATGTTGCACTATAAATGATAAAAACATTTTCTTATTAAAATTTTATTTTTCAGATGGGATCACGGTCTAGGAAGAAGAATTCACGTAAATTAGAAAAATGATAAGATAATACCAATTCTCGAAATACAAATTAATTAAGCAATCAATAAATTTTTTAGCATGTGACTCAGCACTGGTAGAACATGACATATAAAATTTTAATAACCTATTTAGAGGCTAAAAATTCCACCCATGCCGGGATTAGAACCCGCGACCTCTGGCTATCCATGCCAGAGGTCGCGGGTTCGAATCCCGGCATGGGTGGAATTTTTAGCCTCTAAAAAGTTTGTTTGGCAATACTGCAATTTTTTTACAAGAATAACGCAACAAGGAGGATCCTATTTTAAATAAATAATTATAATAAATTTAATAACTGACTTAAAGGTCTGAATGCAATTTGATACCAAAAAACGAAAACCTTAAAGTTGTGTTGTATTGAGCTGAATAGTCTAAACATAACAATTAAAAAGTAACAGGAATTTCAAACTTTCAAATGCGTTTTATCACAAATTGAGATTTTTACTTTGTCACGTTTTTGTCGCAAATGAGCGATTTATATTCAGCCACATACATTGTTACTAGCCCTACACTAAGATACCTTGTGTCATCAACAACAACATCACAAACATGTAATGTCCAAGACCTGGGGATTTTTTTTTGTCCCCAACTGGGATTTTAAACCGTGACCTCTCGCATAGTAGGCAGATGCACTACCACTGCGCCACAGAGGTTTGCAATACTATTTATCAGTTATTTAGTCCTTGTTAAGTAGTTCGGTCCTGTTTAATAGCATAAAACTTTCTATTAGTTTATGTCCAATCTTTCTTTATCGTCGACTCAAAATGGTTTCTAATTTTGTTAAACAATTTAACTTGTCATGAATATGTTATTTAGCATAATTATGCAGGTACCTAACTTTAGGCATTAGGCAAATGAACCCAAATGTGACAAAATTTAATAAATCGCTAAAAAGACAAACATAATAAATATAAATTAAACTAACCAACTGCTGAACTTGAAGTAAGCAAGCGGGGCATAAAGTCAATTTTGTTGTGGCTCATTGTGGGGATTCTAGATTGGTCCCTCCTGCTTATTACTTAAGTTCAGCCGTCGCCTTGTTAGTTATTTATATTTTTTTTCATAGAAACATGTGAGGGGAAAGTCAAAATTATTTATTCAGCAAACATATTTATTAAACTTTGGATTGCTTTAGAGAAATTGTGTTTTGTTTTTATAATTTATAACATGTCAATCTACAAACAAAATAATTTGTGATTAGACTTTGCTAAGCCTACATTACCTGAATATTAAACGATGCTTTTAACTCAAAGTTTTAAAGTAAAACACATTTGACACATAATTTTGCCCTCAGTACGCGCAACAGATGCAAGCGATCCAGCAGATGGGTGGGCTGCCTCCCCTGCCGCCGTCGAATGCCCCGCCACCAGCGCCGCCTCCGCCTGACAAGCCGCCGCCACCCCCGCACGAGAATGACCAGCCATTGTATGCCAACTCACAGGGTCAGCCTGTTCCAGTTCCAGCTCCAATCTCCATGCAAACCCGCACACTGGCTGCGATCCCCATCTCTGCTGCCAGCCAGCCCCTGTATACAGCACCTCCAAACAACTATGAAAACAACATAGGTAATAACCAACAATGGTCTTACGAATCAGAATCTCACTCACAGCCGCCAAAGTCGCAGCAGCAGCAACCAGCGCCACCACCATCTCAGCCACTAGCACAGGTAAACGCTGAGGCTTTAAAGAAGCTGGCTGAGGAAGAAAGGCTCTTTGATATTCAATTCAAGAAATGGGAAGAAGAAATCGAAAAGTGGAAGAGTGAAAATGTTAACCATCCAGACAGGCAAGCATACAATGAGTATGAACAAAAATTTGAGGCATGCAGGGCTCAGCTGTTAGAGCGACGTAAACAAATGAATCTGAGACGAGCCAAATTATTGGGCACATCTCCACAAGTTTCTAGTGCAACAATAAATAAACCTCCGGTTCCGCCTGCGAACATACTACATATGACCCAGGCACCTTCTACAACTAATCAACACCAGGGTAACCTGGTAACAAAATCTAATCATCAGCAACAAAGTTATTACAATAATTCACCTCAGTATCAAAATGCGACCCAAAATAGTCGCAATGATAATAGTCAGTCTACATATGGACGAGGGAACGATAAGAATGTTGAACCCCAAGATACATATGGTTCAAATCAAGAAGTAAGTAATGAGGATACTTCAAAAGATAGCCCTTCTTTTTTGCATAGCAGTGCATCCAACAAAGGTATACCGGGCCTAGACCTGGTATCAGAAGTGGACAAAACACATGCCTCGCAGCCTGAAGTAATTGACATCACTGAAGATGAAAAAGCGCAAAAGGGGCCCGACTACAATACCATTTCAATGGGCATTAACAATATTCTTGGGGATGCAAAGATAATGAATATACTTAGCATGGTCATAGGTCAAAGCGAGCCTGCAAGTGCTCAAGCTTTACAAGGACAAGGCAATCAAAATAACAGTCCGAACCGGCAGTGGGGAGAGAATTCGAACAGTCAAGCATTCCAAAATCAGCAACAACAGTTTATGAAACAGCAAAACCGAGGTCCCAATAATATGAACCACCCCATGCAAAATAATCAAGGACCAGGTCACGCTATGCAGCGTAATCAAGGTCAAGGTTTCCCTATGCAACAAAATCAAGGGCCTATGCAATGGAACCAACGTCCAGGGCATCCCAATCAACAAAATCACGGGCCGCGTCACCCAATGCAACAAAATCAGGGGCCAGGCCACCTTAACCAACAAAGTCAGGGGCCTGGTCACTCTAATCAACAAAACAGAGGGCCAGGTCAAGCCCACCAAGGGCCGAATCGTCAAATGCAGCAAGGTTCTTCCCAGCAAGGCCCTCCTAGAAACATGTTCAATAATAGACTAAGTGTGCAGGAGCAACAAGATCAATATTACAATGATGGCAATGGTGCTTATGAGCAGGACTATCAGAATCAAGCACTTGATAACAGTGAAGTACAGAGACCTGGTCGACCAAACCGCCCGCTGATTCCAAATCTTCCAGGGCAGCAGCAGATGAATAAATTCTCTAATACACCCAATAACATGCCATATCAACGTGAGAATTTGACCCCGGCTCCTGTCGCCCCACCGCCGAAACCTAAATGGGTAGAGGAGCCACTCTTCACGCCATCTATTATTGTTGAATATGAACACAAACCACTTAGGTTGAAAGGTAATTAAAGCGAAGTTTTAATGATATTTTTTTCTGTGGTCGGCCTTTGTAGATGGTTGACTTTTGTTGCATTTTTGGGGTTCCGATATTCACTAGGAACCCTAAAAATTCTATTTTTATGTTTCGCCATGTCCTTCGGTGTGTCTGACGTTTGTCCGGGGCCTACCTCACAAACGATTAGTACTAGAAAGCTGACATTTTGCATAGACATAGGTACACAGTAATCACGCCGAGAAAACTGTATATTAAAATCCTAAAAATATATTTTTTCGTCTATCGCTTACACCGCTATGATATTGTTGGATTGTTCGTTCAAAAATATTGCGGGTGTAGGTATAGTAGGTATTATTCGATTTAGGGTTCCGTTTCCGAAAAGTTAAGGTTTATTAATTGCAATTTTTTGTCCGAGTAGGGCGTCCCAGCATGTACCGGCTAAACAGTTGATTGTAGAATCTTGAAAACAAAAGGGTAGCACATTAAACTTAAAAGGAAAACTTTCACATCTAAGTAGGCTTTACAAGTTAAAGAAGAAAGAACTTAAGAAATGAGAAACTTCCTAAAAATTCATTGAAAATTAGATGAAGTTGGGTTCTCTATAGCAGGAAAGAAATCCTTTCTTCAGACCCTACACTGCTCGTGGCCCGACACGCACTTTTCCGATTTTAACATTATGGGGCGCAGCCAAGGAAGTTTTCTTGGTCGCGTTCAAGGATATTAAGATATTTAAGATATAACAATGACAGTAATGTAATATTGTGTAAACAGTGCTTCGCAAGGCACGTTAAGCCGTTGGTGCCGGCTGTCATATAATGGCAGTCGTTAAGCCATGTCAGGGCGGCTTGATAACTTCTGACAGTAAGGCCCTCCACTGTCTTACAATCCTCCACCAACCCGGACTTGGCCCCCGTGGTCCACCACGGGTATGGCCTAACCTTCCTGCGATGCAGGAAGAGACCCGTGCCCCAGCAGTGGGGACATACAAAGGTTGATAACGTGTAAACAGTGCCTTGCACTCCATTGTGTGCAGCTGAAAAATCTCCAAAAGAGCTAGATTGGCCATTCATAGTGGAGTGCTGGTGCCAACACTTATGTATGGTAGCGAGACTTGGATGTGGCAAAAGAAGCAAGAAAGTACATTAATGCAGTAGAAATGTGGTCCTTGAGAATTATGTGTATAGTGTTACTTTGAATGACAGGATACGTAATAGTCTGATAAGAGAACGTTGTGGACTGAAAGACTATGTAGTGAATAGAATTGAGAAAGGAATGTTGCTTTGGTTTGAACATGTGGATGAAGGAAGAAAGATTGACGAAACAAAACAAATATATATTACGTATTTTAGTGGAAGGGATGGTAAGGGACGTCCCAGGCGGACATGTACGACCCTATTTGGTCGATGTACAACCAAATAGGGGATGTATTAGCAAAGGGGATGATAAAAAGTACCCGGAACCGGCGTGCGTGCATGCAACGAACGTTGATGAAGCGAATGTGATCTGTCAGGATCGTGGCAAGTGGCAGACCCTGGTCTCTGCCTACCCCTCTGGGATACAGGCGTGAGGTTATGAATGTATGTAACAATGAGAGTTTCTAAAAAAAACAGCATACTACGTATTTCCACAAATCCTCCTATGTTCTCGCTATCTAAGACAAAATATATAACAAAACCGTGTGACGCCGTAGGTCGCCGTGCGATGGAAGGTGACTTGACACATGTGTCGGAAGCATCTAATGAGGTATTGTTTGGAAGCTCTCCATGACCATAGTTCTCTTTAATCTATCAGGATCTTCTTCAGAACCTTACTTGACCAGTTTAGAGTAGGTAACTCATGTAGGTAATGTAAATAGTCAGTGTTGTTTTATCTTAGCAATACATTATTCTGATCGTGGTATTTTACTTTTCAGCTCGCGATTTCCTTGAACCAGTGCATTTGTTCGATTACAACCATATATCAAAAGATGACGAGTACAAGAGAAAAGATTCGGACAATTTCGTCAAGGAGTTCGAAGACGAGTTGTTCACTAAGCGAGGCCCGAGGAGAGACGACGATAACATTTTTAACAGACGGTCCCGACAGTCTTTGGACAGACACGGGAGAGAGCGAGAGCCTCCGTCCAGAGACTACGAGAGGAGGTATAAAGAAGACTCGAGAGATGACTGGAAGTCCAGAGCTCCACCGAGAGACAGTTTCGATGATAGGCGGAGGCCTGATGAACGATATGACGATAAGAGGTCGGGTGACAGATATGACGATAGAAGACGCGACGATCGCGATAAGTATAGCAGAAGAGATAATGATAGAGAGCGAGAAAAAGAAAGAGAGGATAGGTTTAAAAGAGATGACGGCAAAAACCGCAGTCGCGAGCCTGAGTCCCGTAAAAGAGGAACAAGTACAGAAGATGATAATTCCGAAGCGAAAAAGGCGAAGGGCAAAATCACAGTTCCAGATGCGAAACACATTGTTATGATCGATGATCTAATAGAACAACCTGGACGTGATATAAGACCAGAGAAGTTAGTTATTATTTTAAGAGGTCAGTACTGTAATTCAAAATTGTGATTAAAAAGGTACTTTTGGAATAATAAACATAACATAAGCAGCCTATAAGTAGTGTAACATAATATGCATTGCCAGGCGCCGCGCTGGGCAAGTCTGAGAGGCCGTTATTACTAACGGTGTTATTTATGAAAAGACGATTCCTTTAAAAAACAACCTCCATCCAATGCAGATTATTAATCTGTGGTTACGTCTTTCCCTTTACCACCGACTATTCAAAGTATTCAGACCGTGAAGCTTTGAAAAGCATGAGGGAGGCCTATGTTTTACAGTGGGTGTCAAATGGCTGATGATTTAAACTGCTTCTGAAGAGTCATTTGACGAATCGTGTTTTTAAAAATAGGTCTGTGCGCGTTTAAGCCCTAAAATTTTTTCTTCAACTTTTCAACAATGTTTTCTCAAATTTTTAGGACCACCGGGGAGCGGCAAATCATATTTAGCTAAACTAATTAGAGACCGAGAAGCAGAGTTCGGTAATACGGCAAGAATAATGTCCATAGACGATTATTTCATGCAGGAAGTCGAAGTGGAAGAGAAGGATCCTGTTACGGGCAAAATTGTAAACGTTTATTATTATTACTTACGTAATTTTCTTATAAATTAGTAAGATGCTGGCGCCTCACTTTGCCGCTCGTAATTGCGTATTTGGCGAATATTTTGTAAAATATGTCATGCATGAAGTATCATAGAGCGTCGGCAAGGGAAGCGCCAGCAAGTGAAAGCTCATTTTTTCAAATATTTAACTCTGAGACGCTGAGCGCGCTTTGTAGAACCCCAACAGCCACTATAAACAACGCAAACAAGCTTGAGTGTTTGTGTGGTGTGGACAAATATTGTCTTTAAAATTCGCCATTCAATCATCAATCTAGCAACATCATTTAAACTACTCACACTTTCTAGGTGAAGAAACCCTCAATCAAATACGAATACGATGAGAAGTTAGAGGAGACTTACTTGAATTCATTGAAGAGAGCGTTCAAACGATCTCTCACCGATGGCTACTTCCCATTCTTGATCTATGATGCAGTAAACGATCAACTGAAGAGTTACGCCGATATATGGAATTTCGCCAGGCAAAATGGGTTCCAGGTGAGTTCACAAAACAATTTTTTTCGTATTTTTTGTATCTTTACTTGTATTTTTGTATTTACAAATGCCGCCGCCGCAAAATACTGCCGTTTGGGCTTCTACACTATTAGGATTTATTAACATCCAATTTCCTTTTCTCTACAGACTACTTAACACAACCAGGGTGTCTAAGCAAAGTGGAAACTTTTTGTGCAATAGTTACGCACGATAAAACGAACATTGTATCTATCTATCCATACAGCCCATGAAAGACTCCACTTTGAGCAAAGGTTTCTTAATCGTCACGCCATCCTCTCCGGTCGCCTGCCAATCAATCATTATCCTCTTGCCTCCTCGCCATGTTACTTACTCAACGAACAACCGAACCACGGCTAGTTTTCGTCCACCGTTCCAACCGCTTTCGTCCACGATTCGTACTCCCGTCTAACAGGCTATTTGACAGGTTTCTGAAAACCAACTCAGGTTTTTTGTTGGTGCTCAGAAAGTGACAATTAAATTTATTTTTTAAAATAAGCCGCCAAAACGCTTGTGAGCAACATACGGGCGTCTCACAGGAATTAGTGACGTCACTGGTCAGTAAACAAAACGTCAGCTCTCTGGTTCTCGGATCGCTATATTTACTGACCTGTGACGCCTTTACATATTCGACAAATAGCCTATTCCACTTTTGTGATTCGTGTACTACCTTTTGCATGTGTCGAATGCTACTTCACTACCTACTTAAAATTATTACTACTTAAATTAATAAAGCCAAAAAATCTGATACAGCTAGCAATAATTTTGGTCGGCTAAATAAAGAAATGAAATCATCATCATCAGCCCATTATGTCCCCACCGAGGGGAGTTTGGCCTATACCTTCCCTGAGGAAGGTACAGGCCTGAGAGGCCAGGATCGGTGGAGGCTTGCACGACTAGTGGCTGGTCTTACAGTAAGAAGTTTTCAAGCCGCCCTAAGTACATCAAATAAATGCATTTTAGTCAGAAAAAATAATATACGGTCTGTAAATAAAGGAACATGCTCAGCAAATATTAATTAATTTTTTATACTGAAAAAGTGAAAGGTGAATGAAAATCTTGCGCTTAAAATTGCCAATCCGCGGTGGGCACGCGCGGTAATAAAGCTCATACTCTGAGGGATTGCTTGTGTCCTGCAGTGGGCATATAGGCTACATAAATAAATAGGCTGTCATAGAATGATGATAATTCGAAAAATTGTGCCGATTAATTAAGAATATTCTACTGAATGTAATAATTCTAAACTTGGGATTTGTTGCTGATCAATTTTCTACTGATCTATTTGCAATTTTCTTCTGATGAATTTGGCGTTTTCTGTTGCGTATTTGTTTTGCGACCACTAGTTGCTACTCAAGGGCTACAACATAAACGTCAACTATTGGTGAAGTAAATATGTTATTGTTAACCAAAACGGTATTTTTTTAGAACCGTTTAAATGCCTATACTATTTTTATTTTTAATGCACTAACCCGTGCTAAGGACAAATGTCTTTAATAACGTTTAAATGCCTTTCATGTTCAAATGAAACATCATATTTAACACTTTTCCACTCAAACATTCTAGGTATACATTTGTACGATGGAAATGGACGCTCAGACATGCTACAAGCGGAATATTCACAATCGTACATTGGAGGACATAGAAGTGATATGCGCGAGGTTCTTCCACACTCCGCCGCACCACATACAGCTAGACGCGACAACGTTACTCCAGAACGCGGCCATTACTGAAGTACATATGGAGGATGCGGACGATGACGTCATCATGGAGGATCAAGAGCCTGAGGTGAGGGCTCGCCAATGAGCTCCGAAATTTTAGGGGGGATGTTTGGATCTTATGGATCTTTTGTTGAACTTCTCTTGTATTTTTTTGTTTCTATGGACCGATTGTTTTGTTTTTAAGGGTAGTTTATGTTTTTTTAAATTGTAGCATAGGTAAAGCCAAGAATTTAAGAATAATAAGCCTATCAAGTTTAAGGAAGGAAGTTATTGTGTTCAATGTAGCTCAGTAAACTGCTGGACTGCGAAGATAAGACAAGTTTCGAGGATCATTTGGCGCCATTTCCAAAAACAAAATGGCGTTTCTATGACCCAGTAAAGGCATTACCTTATAGCTTTACCCAATTTCCTCACCTTTTTAAGCTACGGTTCATGTAAGGCTAGGTCTAATACCATTTCATTGCAGCTTAATAGATTGATTAAATCCTAAAGCCAAAAGTTGCTGCCCCATCACAGGTCGAAAGTTCCTTCACTTCGAAGTGGGAGAAAATGGACGATGTCAACCAACTAGGTAGGTACCTGACTGAACGTTGGCTCACTTACTGTGTAATTTAAGTGTTATAAAAGTGACCTTTTAGTTGGAAAGTAGTCCCGGACGTTTTCACAACATATTATGGACGACATCCCATAACATAAGGGTTATCTAATGCCCGTTTTCGCTAACCAAACCCTAATGTTCTCCTTACTAGGAAAGACTTATCTTAAGTGACTTTGTGTTTAGACCACCGGTAAAAAAATACTTCTATACCGTTTATAAATAGAATTGAGCAGCAGAAATGGTAATAATAGTATTAACAATTTAAAGAGCCTATAGTCTAGAACATGAGGCCAGGAAAGTAAGACTCATTGACTTGTGCTAAAAAGTACCGTTTTTTGCGAGAATCATTCTAGCGCTGTGACAGATAAATATTTGTGAAACCGAAATAATCGTCTAGAGCACTTGAAACGGATCGGGTCTTAATAGTCCGCGAAATCGGGCGTAACATATCCTAAGATGCACTTTGACTAGGATGCGCTTAGTTTAGGGGACAGAAATAAGACATTGTTCCTGACTTTATGTTGACCTATATATTAAGTATGCATTACTTTATACTTAAATACTGTTACTGATTTGTGCAATATATAAACACCTATATTACTAATTTTAAGTAGTCTGTGACATCTTTCGTTCAACTGAATTTTGGTTCACGAGTGCATTCTTCTGTATTAAGGTACTTATGCCCTGTCGATAAATGCCCTTAAAACAACTTCATCTCTGTGTAAACTCCGAACCGGAGATTAGTATTAGATACGGTTCTAATATGGTGTAATGGTTTGTTGCAGCACGCCTCGACGGAACCAGTAAGCCGCTACGGTCATCGCAACTCTCCATGGAAGACTACCTACAGCTAGACGAGTGGCAGCCCACTACGGCGAAGCCGGGAAAGAAGACTGTAAGTATACTACGCTTACTCCATTTGCATTCGTAACTTTATGCGTTTTGGTGTTCCCTTTAGTATACGATGCCCGCATTATACCGGTTTATTTTTATAATTTTTTTTCAACATAATGGTGTTAAGGCCAAATAAAAATAAGGGTCCAGTCTGTAAATAATTTAGTAAAAAAATATGAAACATTTTTGCGTTTTCACAGATTGCAACCTACATTTTGATATGGTTGTAAAAAGTGGCAAAAATATATATTGTGTACTACGTTTTAAAAGATCCGGAAGGACAATCTTTGAAAAAGACTGTTGTCAAAGTGCGTAAAACTTTTTATAAAAACACTGCTTTCATTAATTTCACAAGCTTTGTACTTGTTTATTTTTGAAAGTTAGTCTTACAATCTTGCACCCTGGTAACAAGGTTGAATTGCTTATTTTGCATACGACTCAAACTAACATTCTTTACTTACTAACTTTACAACCATATCTAGACGTTTTGTCTCCGATTTTGGCAAGATTGCCATTGGCACTTTTTTTATTGGCAAGTTGCCTCATACATTTTGTACATTTGAAGAGTTGCATTTTGCAACTAATTATCTCCTTTTTATTGAATGAACATATTCTGGGTTATTTTCAACCCGACCAATTATTACTAAAACAAAATTGACATGTTCCTAATGTAAAATAACGGAACAGACTGGTGAGTTTGTTATCATTAAGTGCTCTACCTGTGCACCGCACGCGGATTTTTCATCGTATTCATTAAAACAGGTCCGTTGGGCAGATATCGAAGAAAGAAGAGAACAAGAGAAGATGCGCGCCATCGGTTTTGTGGTAGGCCAAACGGATTGGAATAGGATGACCGACCCCACTATGGGCTCTAGTGCGCTCACGCAAACCAAGTATATAGAACGCGTGAGACGTAAATAACTCTAAGCATTTCTTGAAATACGTCTAGACTTGTAAATATTTTGTTAATAAGGTAAACCCGAGGTCTCATATTAAAATCAAAGCCATCCCAAGGTTAGGAGCACACGCAGGGTTGATCAGTGTCTTAGAATACCTGGATTCAGTTGACATTTGGTATTCTACCGTTGGGGTAATTTTTTATATGTAAATGTGCTGTAAATCTTCTTTATTGCACATGGTTTCAGAAGAACACTACTAGATCGACCAATTTATAACTACATTTGGACGATATTTGAAATATCTCTGAGAGCTGGTGACCATAAATAGTAATTGGAAACTATTCGCTATCTGGGCTACCTCAAATATATTTTGGCGCCTTAACGTCTACTCACAAAATTACTAGCAGTGGTGCCCGTAAGGGTCATAATCTCATTTGGGCGATGTTGGACCCCAAAGCCAATAATCTAGGCGAATTTTGGGCTAACGTTTTTCCAACACTGCTAAAGTACGAAGGCGAACCATCTAAACGCCGAACGGTGAAATGCTTCCTACAGGCGACTAAATTCCACGAGCAAGTGCGTGTCGCCGAACAAAATGGTGGCATGCAGAGGTTCGTCCGTAGATCGTCTGATATGCCTTTAATATTTGAAATACTGGTGTTGAAATGTATGAGGGCTTAACGAAGGGATAAACAAAGACACGAATGAGGCACTAATTCGATTCAAGACAATGTTAACAACAGTAGCGTGTGTAGCGCTGGTAGCTCAGTGGGTAGAACCATGGACTGGCAAGCGAGAGCCCCAGGTTCGATCCCGAGTGCGGGCATGTACCAATGACTTTGTTTAATTTCAAAGTTACGTACATTTGCGAATTTGTAGTCGCAATACCACACGCTAACGGTGAAGGAAAACATCGTGAGGAAACCCGCGGCTTGGTTGGCTCCGCACGTATTGACTAGTCTTTCCTGTGGGCTAGGCCGACTAAGCTGTCAGGATGGTATAGGTGCTGGGCAAGCCTACACCATCTATAAAACTATGTCCCAGGCACTACAGCGTCGGAGTGGTCCCTTCACCCATCTAGTGTGAGTGAAGATACCACTGGACGCTGTATAAATCATCTCATTAAGTAGATGCAAAAAAAAAAAAAAAAGGCCAAGCTTAACAACAGTCTGATCAACCAAACATACGTATACATCCAGCCACAGTTTGGGCCTGCGAAAATGAGAAAAGTGTTTTGTTCAATTTCTAGGAAACAAGAGAACGTTGGATTTGGTGTTTTTTTTTAAATTATGTGATTATCCTAGAAAAAAAATAAAAATTATCATAAATGTAAATGCGAGATAATTGCTCGTTAAAGAAAATGGCAGATATTCTTTGTCGTGCGATACATTTCTCGCTTGGTTGGTACCATTTTAGGTTAAAAAAATGTCTGAAGTGATGAAATTATTTTTAACTTTGTAAGTAATTTGACATTTCTTTAGATTTTGACTGCATCTATTTCAAATACTCTATTTATTCTTTACAATAGATAAGAAAACTACTGGTAGTGCCCAAAGTTGTCGGGTGCTGTGTTAATTTATTAACGCCTTTTCCGAAACCCACGTATTCTCTGCATCAATCACTACGAACATTCTTCCCAAAGGAACCATGCGTGGGAAATTAATTTGTATTTTGAGGAAATATAAATGTGGTTTCAACCACATGTCACACTTTTTACATTAATGCATCAAGTATCGTGAACTTTCGTAGTGACCTTACTGTAGTATCATAGCTGTCAAGTCGAGCGTTAGTTTCTTAACATGCTGGTATTATGTTTAGGACTGTTATGTTAGCATTTATGAAGAAGAAGAAGGAGAAACACCGAATAGGGTTTCAAACCTTAATATCAAACACTGAGGAGGGGCAATAATGTATCTTCATTCTTAGGTCCACTTGCGTCAGCCCGGGTTCGTTCATTTAACTCGTGTTAAATAAGCTAACCCGGGCTGACGCAAGTGGACCTTAGTAATTTCAATTAGGGCCAGTTTCACATAATTCCCTCTAAAGAGTCGCTGTTAAATATTCTAACGGTGTTATTTGTAGAAACACACAACCTTAAAAAAGTGTTTTTGTGCAGAAAAAAAACGTAAGCACAGGTTATTCAAACTGCCTCTGGGGAGTATTTTGGAGGTTTTGTGTTTTTACAAGTAACAAACACCCCTCCACCCATTCCTAGTTGATATTTTTTTCTTCAACGACAGAAACTGGCTCTAATATTGTTTTCGTAACAATACAGTAATTGTAAGTAGATATTGTGATTATTTGTCATTTTAGTTAATTTAGAATAATAAAATTGTCTGAACATGGACTAAGTATTTTATTTTACAAACTTTTGTACAATAAAAAACATATTTTTTGGAAAAAAGAAGAATGTGCTTTTTACGTTCGAGGGTACAAAACGGTCCGCACCAAATGCGGTATAAAACTCTAATTATAATCACCCGCTGTCACAAATCCGGGAAACAAGGTTCTATTCGAGTAATCCGGGTGCAGATCTTTGTACCTGTGCGAATGAACTTTCGGAACGTGCTGCGCGACTTTTATTTTCGTCAGCTGATTGTTCAACACTTTATTTTCTTCGTTATCATTATTTTCATGGGTCTTGATGCCAGTTTTATCGATTTTATTGGAAGCGGCCTGCTTGGCGATTTTCTCATCACCTTCCCTTCCGGCTGTCATTATCATCACTTGCGGAGTCTGCATTGACTGCATGTGGTCCCGCAAACATTGCTGCAAAATGTGCAGGAAAAACAGAAAAGCCAGTAGCGTCAACGCTGACATTGCTGCGTGGTTCTTCTTACCGTGGTAGCTGCTGGAAAATAAAATAATTGGTATCATTCAAACGGCAGTGGTAGGTAGAACGCTGGTCTCAAATTCGGAAGCACGTGTGTCTTTATCGCGGCATGTGCCTATGACTTGGTTTTTAATTACCGTACGAATTTATAGGAGCCATACCTACAACTCTCAAAATGAAGAAAAGTATCGTGAGGAAATTCTAGTGTCTTCGCTTTGGGTCCGCGTGGTGTTAATAGTCCTGTGCTGTTCACGGGGAGGTTTATAGCCTCTTTAATTATGCCATTTGTCATTTAAACGATCGGCAAAATGAGGATTTAGTTAGTAATAACACCTTTTTTGTCAACATTAGAACTATTTTAAGTAGCAACAACTAGTGTTCGGCAGAAAATACCTAAATGGTCGTCTCAAATTGATTGGAGCAGCAAGTAGGTACATAGTGTGTTATATTGTAGCGTAATTTTTTTAAAATAAAAAATGGGTTGCCATTGTTGAGTATCCTATTAAAGAAGTCACGGTGTTAAACCTCTCCATAGACGCAATACAAATAGTCCTTGGTAAAGTCCCTCGCTTATAAAGTCTCTATAAGACTAATTTATTAGGTGTATTTTGTTATTTGTGTCTAAACACAATAAAAACCACGTATGTGAATACCGATGATTCCCTTTGCAGAACAATTACTTAGCTGACCAAATAATTATTAAACCGACTAAAATAGCTTAAGGTTGCTGTTACACTTGACATGCTATCTCGCTCGCACACTTAAACATTTTGAGAGATAGCATGAGGGACGTACCAGCAGGCTATTTCTATAAATGCCTATAAACGTCCGCCTGCAGGGCACAGGCTTTCTCTCAGAGAGAGAATATGGCCTTGTTACCACGCGTGCCCGAGGATTGGCGATTTCAAGCGTAGAGGTGTTTGAACACCTTAGTCACTCAGATTTCCTCACAAACAGCAGCCAACATTTTATTTGCTGAAGATGTGTTGGTACCCATTTATTCTCTTGCCGAAAATTTTGCCGTTGGCTGATCGCATGACATTTTACCGGATCGGCGGCGGAGCCCAAAAGGAGGGTAATGTGAAAAGCTCGTATGTATGTTACATGTATGACCTATTCCATGCTCCTTCCAGTTATTGTCACTTAATAATAATTTTGTAGTCTTTAATTTTTAAACTAGTAAGCAGGCGCTACACAAATTATTAGTGGCAGTTAATGATGGGCAGTCGGGTAGATTTTAATTTGCTGATTTTGTTTTTGATCAATTGTTTCACCAATCAATGAGATCCCAATTAAAATCCAGTTATAACGCAAATAGTGTTACAGTAGTCGACGAGTTTTAAACGATCTCGGTTCTATAAAGAGTAACATAGTATTTTTTTCCACACCAATATTTTTATTTATGATAAAATACTTTTTATATTGTAAAAGTAATAAAATAAAAATTTCCTTCCGGCCGCCAGGTTCGATCGCACAGTTCGATTAATCGAACTACGAGATATTTTATTTCCTTATGGTTCGATCAATCGAACGACGAAGATTTGTAATTCCTTGTAGTTCGATCAATTTGGTTTAATCGAACTATCAGGAATTTTAAGTCCTTGTTGTTCGATCAATCGAACTACGACGATCTGTATTTCCTTATAGTTCGATGGGTAAAAAAGTCAGCGATACTGTCCGAAGTGCAAATTGTCCTAGATGTGTAATTCATATTTTTATAGATTTTAACGTCTTGTTCGGTTTGTATGAATGAATACTACAGAAAATACACAAACCTTTCTAATGCATAAACTCTTTGCGCAACAAAATAGATGATTTAATCTCTAATGTCAAGTCAAAGTCAAATTAATATTGCATAAATAGTTATAAATACAAGTATTTTCCACTTTAATGCGACTGTGAAATTACTATTATAATTTCTACGAGTTCCTTTAGCAATTATGTCGGAAGAAAATGAGAATGATTTATTTTTTATCAAACGCAATGGAGGCGTGGTACTTCAGCACAGCGGCTATAATTTTTTTCATAATAAAAAATATAAAAGTGGATCTTCGCTTTGGATGTGTAGCTTCAAGAAAACAGGCTAGTGTCTAAGCATATACGAGTTTTAAAACTATTATAGCTACATTTCATTACTCATTTCATATTCTTGATGACTTGATACATGGAATGCTATTTTATGTTTAAATTATAAATATATATAATTTATAATATATAATATATAATATATGGATCCTATTTTATTGTTTACCGTTTTTGTGTACAGGATTCCAGAATTATAAAAATGAAAGACCATTCTTGTCTACCAGACCATAGCAGAAATGAAATTGACAAACAATTATATAAAATGAAGCTGGCAGCATGTTCTAGTATTACACCTATGAAAACAGTTTATGAAGATCATATTATTCCATTAAAAAACGCAGGCTTAGATTTAATTACAAAAATACCTTCATTTACTGCCGTAAAAACTGGCCTTTATAGCAATCGTAAAAAAGCCGCTGGAATTTCAAAAATAGTCTATGGAACACCTTATGAAGTTGAAGTACCACCAAAATTCGAAAAATTCGTCTTGGCGGACTATTCCTACAACGAAAGCCGAATAATTGCGTTTTGCTCAAAAGATGCCAAAGAAAATATACCTAAAATTGACCACTATTTTGGTGATGGCACATTTCGCAGTTGCCCATCTCCTTTTGTACAACTATACACCGTGCATGGGGATGTTGGTTCTTCGGTTGACTGTTTAAACGTAGTCCCACTTGTCTACGCATTTATGTCAGATAAAAAAAGGATAGATATATTGCACTTTTTAATATGATTAAGTCGCAACTTCCAGACTTTAATCCTAGAAAATTTCAGACTGATTACGAAGCTGCGGCAATGAACGCCATAGAAAGTGTCTTTCCACAATCAATCATAAAAGGTTTTTTTTACCATTTTGCAAGGGCTGTTTGGAGAAAAGCAAAAAGTCTTAAAATTACTAAGGCACAAAGTGACAAAAGAATAGTAGCACTGAGCTCAGCTCTCCCTTTCTTGCCATGTCACTTAATAATGGATGGTTGGGCGTATATAGTGGAAGACATTACAGAAGATACGGGAATGAAACAATTTAAAAAGTACATGGAAAGCCTATGGCTACATAACATTGATTTTTTAAAAAAGTGGCCGGTGTAGCTCTCCATAAACAGACGTTTATGGAGAGCTACACCGGACAACAAATTGTCTCGAAGGGTGGCATAAAAAAATCAATGCACTTATAGGGAAAAAAGGACCTAATTTGATGACTATATTGACAAGTTTACACCGAGATTCTGAGTATTATGGCATTAAAATGAAAGGAGGACTGTTAGAGAAGCGAGAAAAAGAACCACGAAGACGGCATGAGTTCATAATTTCAACAAATATGATGCTTGCTCATGGTGATATGCATGTGGGATTTTTCCTGGAACGTATGGCATGGAAAGGTTCTTTATTTAAATAAAGGATATTTATTAAATAGCAATTACTTTTCTGATACAGTAGGACGTTTAAATTAATTTTCTGTAAGGTTCTAAAATTCCTTATAGTTCGATTAATCGAACCACGTTTACTTAAAATACAAACTCCGCACTGTTCGACTTTTCACTCGAACCATAAGGACATACAATTCCTCATAGCTCGATTAATCGAACCACGGTTTACTTAAAATAGCAAACTCCTGACAGTTCGACTTTTCAATCGAACCATAAGAATATAAATTTCCTCACAGTTCGATTAATCGAACTGTGCGATCGAACCTGGCGGCCGGAGGGAAAAATTTAGGCATGTAAAACTAATTAATATAAATTTATACTAATATCTATACAAAGACTTGCAGAACATTTTTGGCAACGGGGTGGACTAAAGAATACTTGCATTTATTGGTCATGGTGGTCTAACGAAATCACCACGTTTCTGTTCGTCGATAAGACGCTCTTGACCGAGGATTCTTTTCTTTTTTTTGTTAATTTTAGTCCTTATATTATTTGATTTGTTTTAAGTCATTTTGTAATAACTAAAACATTCTAACCATGATTTAGAAACCATGTTTCTAAATCATGGTTAGAATGTCGTGAACGAATTCGAAGTAACCATTCAGTGACTACATTTTTTTTGTGAAAACTTACTGTTTCAAAGAGTGGCCATGGTCGTGGTGCGGTTCGTATGCATAATAGATGTGTTGCTCGTGGGCTGGTGCACTGTGGTAATCGGAGTATCGGCTAAAATAAAAAAAAAATAAAGGACTCAAGCAAGGCTACACTGTGTCCGAAGTTGTTCACCATCTGAGCCCGTCCTAAGCACGGAAATAGAAGGGTAAAGCATAATATCGATTTCTGGATGGGAAAATTGTTGTGTAGTAGCATGTATGACAATATTATGGTGTACAAATCGCATCTAAATCGGCCAGATCTTCGAGAAACTAAAAAACTTCTTACATCCACGTTTCGGGATTTAAGCGGCGTATAACTATAATGAATAACACAATGAAATAACAATGTGACAAAATGCAATGTTTAATTTTGTAAAGATAATTGGTAGTCTAGATATTGTGGTCTAATGCGGCCCAAACCTACAAAAAATACGAAATTGCTTGTAATTTGTAGGCCCACGGTATTTTAAAAGGAAATAAATCGTGACAGTAGTATTAGAAATGGGCAATAGTTTAGTTTTAAAATCGCATCTACGGAAGGATTTTCAATAAAAACAAAACAAACTTAAACCTACATTACTGCAATTCTTAAAATTGTATTTCCTCATATCTTCTTAACGAAACATTTGTGCACTGGTATGTTCTCTTCTACAATACGGATGTTGACACATGGTACCAATTCATGTTAAGTTATTTTTTTTAATTAAAGACCGTATTTAAAAACGTATAATAACATTCTAAGAATATATTTATTTGCCATAAAATAAATAAAAATAGTTTAAATTGCATTATTTAATACCCATTATCACGTGACTGCGAACGTCAATCAAAGCGCGGGTGACGTCACTGACCGCTAAACAAAACAAGCTCACGTAGTCGAAAGTATCACCGGCGAACTAATTTCAACGATATTATTATAATATTATTGTAATATTATAACAATGGAGACTGGATTCATCAAAGGAAGTAGTTCTAACTTACCGAAGATAAATTCGTTGATGGTGGCAAGTTATTTTGCCCGAAATAAGAATTTTTGTGCAGCGGAGCTTAGAAACGTAAAAATGTCATTGTAAGTACGTTTGAAATACCTACCTATGGTTGGTGGGTAAAGTCAAAACTACCTATCTAAAACTATTTTGTACCTAAGTACATACTCGTATTTAAATTTTATCGTAGAATACTTTTAGAATATTTGGCTTACCTACATCATTGAATTTGAAGTAATTCAATGCCTACATCAAAGTGGTCTTCACAAAAATAGCTGGTACTTGTAGATGTCTATGATGTTGAACATCTTCTAGCAAGCGTTAGCCACTTTCTCCTTATTTTAGCAATTTTTGGAACATGTATGAACATTTTTTGCGGCGTACTTATTGACGTACTTTTACACATGGGTACTGCACAGCATTTGTACATCGTATTCATTTTTACACCTTTCAGAAAACTTATTTATTCGTAAGAATTCACTGAATATCAGGTTAACTTTCATAGAGCGCGAGATTGTTTATCGGTCTGTGACGTCATCATACTCACGCGTTAGTTTAGAACGTTTTGGCGGGAATTTTAAAAAGTAGTTTTAATTAAGTATTTTTTTAGTAAAATGTGACTTATTTTTTCATGAAATTATTTTTTTCGTGTTTAAATAGCGTCTATCTATGAAACAAAATCCATTCCGAACATTAGTCCACATCCCTATTTACAATAAGAAAGTCTTTATGCAATAAAAATGGGGCAATATCTGAAAATCGGGCCTCAGAACACCTGCGCGACATGGCCCTATTCGCACCAATAGCTTCGGACCTTTAACAAATGCTCCAAAAACTCAGCAAGGCAAGCTGAACTGAAGATAAACAGGTCAAAACTCAGTGCATGATCAACAACACCAAACCTAGCGTGTTAAATAGACAGTTGGTACGTTGATGAGTACACTTATTCGGTACTGAGTACCTTCGACGACATGCAGGACAAGGAAATCGATCGTCCCATCGCATCGCCTGGAAGACCATCTGGTCCATGAAAGAGTTGATGAAGGACTATCTACCACTTTCCCTCAAGCGAAAACTCGACGTCACGTATATGCTGCCGGGTTACAACAAGTATACAGGTTATCTCTAAAATGGGCCATTACTAAAACTCTTCTATAAGAGTTTGTGTTTTACAATAACCTAATACGAAATAAATACGGGTATGTATTCCCTGATATATCACCTAAAATAAAATAAAAAGCAAAATGAATGATTAAAAGAGTCACATAAATGTAGATAATTTTGTGTTCTTTATTAAATAATAATTTCAGAATTATTTATTAAAATCATGTAAATGGAAAAAAAAGGGACCATGATATACCGGAGACTGTAATCTCGGTAGGGCGCGAAAGGAGAGAAATATTTGTAAACAATAATAAATAAATAATAAATAAATATTCATGGACATATTACACAGATCTCGTTAGCCCTATACTAAGTACAACTGAATGACTTGTGTTACAGGTGCTAACTCGACGATAGATTTAATACAATAAATACATAGATAACATCCAAGACCCGAGACAAACTAGAAAAGTTCGTTTCCTAGTTTGACCCGGCCGGGGATCGAACCCGAGACCTTCAGTTTAACAGTCAGCGTGCCAAACCGCTGCGCCACCGAGGCCGTCAAACTCTAGCATTACTAAAAGATCATAAAACAAAAGTTGTTGATGAATCTCAACTCTAATTACGATGTTTCTGGAATTGCGTAACTCTCTACTTAATATTATTTTCACTAAAAAAGAAACAGGCTGTAAGTCGTAAATGTAATTATTACTGGGTAGGTACTAACCTGTCTGCTACATGCTTCGTTCCGATTCCCATTTGGGACAGCATATTTCCCAGTGTCATCGCAAATAATAAATTGTGAAATTTGTTACTGATTTGTCACTTACGTCGCGAGAAGTTCAAGGTTTCAAACAGACTGACGGAGATATCACTCTTGGCATTGATGCTCTTGCGCACCCAAGGGTTCATTCACGCTCTGCTTAGCCACAAAGTTGGGTGCAATTTCGAGAGATGCGAAGGAAAAGACTAGCCATGTACATTAAAACGGCAGTTTCATTTCAGATAAACGCTGAACGGACCAAATAGCATAATGTTCATTGTTTCTTTTGCGAAAGAAATTAATTTGCGACAGTATTAAACTATGAATCTTTTTATAAGTGACGTGACACCTTTTCAGTGTCAAAAGAGTATGAAAGGGTTGGCAGTGGGGCGGAATTGAAAGATTGTTTTAATTTTTAATACTTTATTTTACACCTCAATCACACAAGGACGTCCTCAATCACGCACGCAATCACACAAAACTACTCTAAGTTGTGACGTAAATTATTATCATTTACATCACTGAAGTTACATTTTTACATTACATCAGTCGTAATTGAAAATTTGGCGGATGTTTTTTATTAGTTCTTAAAACTTTTAACAACAGTTTGTCACTAAATTATGTTTAAAGGAATTAACTGGACGGAGTTTACCTTCAGGGTTTAATTAAACATTTCATAATTTACAATGCCTACTTAAAACCTCTAGAATAAGTTAAATAAATAAATAATTTAAATAAGTTAATAGATCACTCACTACACGACGCGCTCTGTGTACGATGGGTTACGGCTTGAGCAGAAAGCAGTGCCTCAATTACTGGCACATGATAACACATACTAAATATGGAGTAAAACATGATAGTTGACTAAACGCAGCGCCCGGTGTCTGTTTAAATTTTAAAATTGTTTCGAATCTTGGTCTTACGGGTTACATCTAATTTCCAATGTTTTTTTTTCTGATCATTGCGCTACGAAACGTAGTTGGACTCGATATTTAATACGGACTTCGACAGCTTACACCTCGTTGCACTGGAGGTACATTTGGCGGCAGTCGACCCCAGAACGTCCCCGACGACCGGCCTCGTAGAAGTCTCCAAAGGAACCCCCCGATTGCCTCTCCAAGACAAAACTGGCCGCGTACCTTTTGAACAAAAAGGTGGATTTCATTAAATGTTCTGGACACACCGTCAATGCACACTGCACAGTGAAAGGTCCAAACTCTAATATTTTAATCATAATTTTAACATCGTTGACACACTCCAAGGATGTCTTTGGCTGTATATGTGGGCGACCTTGATGGCTGTATGGGACTTACGTACTTAAATAACTTATCCCATATCTATGTTATCTGCGATAAGTTCTTAAGTCCGTCTTATGTATACGCTACATGGGAACAATGGGACAATGCTACATGGGAAGCGACCCATATTCAGAAGATCACAAAACTTCAGACCATTTCTGTATGACGATGATTGATGAAACAGACAAGGAAATTCGAGACTCACGTTCCAAGTTGGCAGAAGATGCTCTTAGGTCCGATGTCGGAAGAGCACTCGCTGTTGGCGTCGCATATGTACTTTTGCAGGCACCTGTCGTTGTCAGTACCGAAGGACCGGACGTAAGTCTTCATCATAGCGATGCCGGCGATGGCAGCGTCACTGACTGAGTCTTTGCGGCCGATAGATCGAGCGCGCATGGAGCGGTGAGAGAAGGAAGTCTTCAGTGCATCCAACAGATTCACTACGATGTTGATGAACTGGAAAGCGGAAAGGAAATGTTCAGGACCAACGTACTTGAAAATCCCGGAAAAAAATATTTTTTTACGTATCGAAAAAAATCCATTTAAATCCAAGATTTACTATAAAAGATTTCCTGAATTATACATAATTGTCGAAATGTAATTAAATTTAGAACACTTAGAAAGGAAAAGGAAAGGTGGTGGGGCGTACCTCTCCAGCCTGCTTTGCCATGGAGGCGACTTGGTCGGGATCTTTTGCACCGAGAACCGTCGACAGAACCGCAGCCAATATACCCTGAAGCAAGCGAGAAGCAACTCCGTCTCCGTAACCGATTTTACTATATTTACACTAGTTTGGGACACTCCCCAATGAAATAAGTTTTAAATAGGTACACTTAAATGTTGCTTTCAAATATATTATTTCGTTGAGTTGTCCCAAAATGTGAGTGTTGTAATAGTTACTTCAAGTGAATTAAGGATTCTATTCTACTTCTTGATTATAAGATGACGTCTACAGGTGAAGGTAAAACTTGCAGTGCTTATTGAGTGACTGAAAGAAACTAAATAATAATTTTAATAGTTAAACGAATATCTACACATTCATTGTTAGTGGATCAGGAAACTAAAAATTAACTAAAATATGTATTTATATTACACTATTAAAAAAATCAGGAAAAGGTAGGTATTTTGTGTCGTGTTTTATACTCGTTAATGAAATCTATCGGAACATGCTCGTTTCATTTGTGCACTGCCTCAATCTGGTATTTAACGTTAAACGCTTCTCAAAAAGGCATAATCCCTCTAAAATGCTGATAAGGCCTGCTGATATTACATTCCAGATAGGAGCAGTATACAAACGCAAAAGTGTTTAAATTAGTACCTGCATGGGGGAAGATCCGTTGTCGACTTTGTCGATGCCATCGCTCGAAGCACCACCTCCGAGGATGGCCGTGAGGATCTTGAGACCCATTGACAGCAGGTTAGCCCAGGGAGAAGGGGAGACGGAATCGGTGTCAATATTATCGCTCTTGTTGGGGCCTGTCGCTCCACCGTTGAACAGCATCTGCATTACCATACCTGGAACCCCAAGATGTTCTGGAATTGAAGAACTCATTCGGATTTTTTTCCCATTCAAGAGCTGGTCTGCCAGTATTTTAGTTTACGCCTTGGCTTTCGGACAACACGTTGGTTTTAAAAAATATATGGTGGAAATTCAAATGTTTTTAAGAACGTAACAGGGGGTTTGAATATAACATAGAGTTGCCACTTACCAAGCATGTTAGACCACGAGAATCCGCTGTCGGAAATGGAGTTAGTCTGGATATCGTCCAGGTCGTCGATGGCTACTTTCTTCAACGCGTTGGGTTTTTCCGCAAACTTGCGCTCCTGTGCCAGTTGGCCATTCTGCGGTAACGGGTTGCTGTAGTACTGGGGGTTTTGTGTTCTAACATTGCTTGTCGACTGAAAGAGAAGAAAATAAGTCATTAAAATCAGAAAACAGTCGCAAATAAATCATTTTAGCAAATAGCAATATTGCAAATATTGCTATTTGCTAAATAGCAATATTTGCGTAATTTATGACGAGGATTTTCGTTTTTGATTAAAGGAAATTTATTATGTTCCGGATAGGTGTCAACAATATTTTGTTACGATGCTCTAGAGCTTTATTTTCTTAGCATCTTCACTTAGCCTTTGATTTTAAACTTTTATTAATTTATAACTGCGCCTTTGAAATCTTCAAAGTAAAATCAAGATTTTGGTATAGCTGCATAAATAAAATATCGTGGCCCGGACCTAACTAGAATGTAAATACTGTAGATCTTCAACTGCTAGCAGCAGACTTTTCGGGCTTAGGCTTATTATACGGTCTCATACAGGGTTTTTTTGAAACATGTGTACCAAGAAGTCTGGAATGTGTTAACCGGATCGCTTCAACGGACATCATAGTGTGACTGTGAGACTGGGGGACCTTCCAGTCTTATCATCAGAACCAAATCCGTTGAGTTTATCCCATATCCAACTTACAGTGCCATTATTGATCCCGGTTTGCCAAATTTCACCAAAGTCCTCAAGAATGATAGATAGGCCCAAACTTGAAGATTCTGGTGTTCGTTGAGGAGACCAGTTTTAATAACCAAAAGTCGGGCATTACGTCCTGTGTCCCGAAAATTCCAGGCATATTGGAAGTGGAAGAAACAGTGGTAATATTTCTGGCTATTTCAATGTTCACAATCGTGATTTTAAAGTTCGTTTGCTTATTCCTCGCCCTTAGGGCACCAAACAAAACAAGCTATAGGTACAGAAAGTTGACCTTTACCCGTGGCATGGAATTCGCTGGCTGTCCTGAGTACACGTAGGTACAACAATGTGGCTTTTGCAACTTTCATAGTGGAAATGGGTATCAATGTATAAGTATTTCTTAATGATTCGCGATACTCATATGTAAACTTATGATTTTTTTAAACTTTTAAATATTTTTGAGTCCGTGTTTCTGGTATCTACTGATAAAAATATTTTGACCTTTCATGGTATCACTAACACAAAAGACACAGGGGGTTAGATATCTAGGTAGATAAAGAAAAATATTAAACTTCACAAACTTCTGTAGGACATCCGAAACGATCTACTTGAGTAACCGAAAGAAACGCTTACATTACTTTTCCCTGACGCTCTCTACTACAAATTATGATAGAGGTAAGTACTAGGTAGTTAACCTACGCTTCTATCTATATACCTAGGTATATGAAAAAACAACAGTACACCTTTTAATGCACGAATAATAAGTCTAGGCCATACATCAGAGACCGTCATTCACCTGTGTGAACACATTAAGAGAAGGTAAAGTAGGTACCTGTGAGATGAGTAGCGCCTGCTGTTGAGGGTACGCGAGCGTGTGGATGATACTCGATGAGCTGATGAGAGCGAGTAACGCCCATCCTGCTAACTTCGGATGCATCCTGAGACCTGCGGGCAAGAGAGGTGAAACGTAAGTAACTATGGTGAGTACCTATGGATAGGTAGATGGAAAACACGTTGTTTCGCAGATATTAATGGAAATGTCTAGTACCATTAATCTGGCGGCATTCATCGTAAGTTAATCTACGAGTATGACTTTTGACAACGATTTGAAAGAATAGGGAAGACCAAAGTCAGTTTTTTTTAATTAGCCGATTTTGAGTCCCACCTGGCAAAGGCCTCCCCTATAGCTCTCCAAGTCAATAGTGAGAAAATGAAAATATTGTTCCAAAAAATGAAAAACAATGAGATAAAGCCGTAGGTACTTAGTTTCGCGGATTTCCTATGCTGTGGCAACTAATTTAAGCTCATACGCGTCCAGTGTTTTCAACGGTTTTCGGTCATCATAACAGAACTATTGTGTTGAATTAAATTGTAATTGCGTTTAACACAAGGATGTTTTAGTAACAACATGTAGTATTCTAGAAAAGTACTTAAATTTAAAGTTTAATTTTACTGCACTCGCGCAGTGGACGTCGTCTATTAGAAAGTGTTCTGATGAGTGATTCGCGCGGATTGATTGCCTGCGTTTGGAGTTGTCTAGAAAGTCGCCGCCTGGTCGCCTCGTACTGACGCTTTCGGTGTATTTTTACGAGACCGCTCGACGCTTTAAGTGCGTAATGAGAGGATGTTCATTAAACCAATTAGAAGGCTCTTAAGTCAAAATTCTCCTAGAGATTGCCTTAATATGCATGTTCATAACGCGCGGTTTTGATTCTGAACCCGTATTTACCTACAAATTCAGAGCTTTATCCGCAATTTCGTTTGTGTGGGATACGTCACTTGAGTGGTTATGTATAACTAGAATGCCTTCTTGGTACATGGGTACCTGAATTTAATTTTCCCATTTATCGTGAGCCAGATGTTTCTTTCGCAAACTACTCCACCAACTTTTCATAATTGTAGTCCTCGCGGTGTTACCCGCGGTCAATCGATTTTCCCATGAGAATAAGATATTTTCCCGCAATAAAACATAGCCTATGTGTTAATCCAAAGTGTCAGCGAACCCATACCAAATTTTATTAACATCGCTCCAGCCATTTAGACGTGAAGAAGTAACCAACATACACACAAACTTTCGCCTTTATAATATTAGTGTGATGTGATGATGTTGGAAATCTTCGGTAAACCAAGAAGATTCAAATGACAAACTCCGTTCTTCTTTTCAAAACATATCGGGCCTTGGTTGAAACAGCTTTGAAAGTCAACACCACGTGCGCGTTCGGAATTGAGGTTCCTCATGTCTAAATCCGATCGGGTCGCATTAAATAGAATCAAACATGACCAGAGTGTGCCGAGGCCACGCACCATCCGGGCCAATGTGTGTTAGCGTGGAGACGAGTCCACAAGCAGGTGACCCGGTCTTCCTAACTGTAGTTCGGCTACCGAGGTGCTAGTTATAAAAATTGACGTAAATTAGTTGTACAATATTAACGGTCACGCGCCGCATCTACCTGCGGTCCACTTTCTTTGACCGATAAAGGCGCAATTCTTCACCTGCGACGTAGTTCCGGCATAACAATCGTTGCGTCATGAAAAGTCACGATTTGGAGCAGATATGATCTTGGATCTTTATATCGTTCGCTTTTTGTACGTATAGCGAAATGATATGCGCGAAGTCAAGAGGGACTCGTTACACGCAGTCATGTTCAGTTGGTAGTAACCTAAAGCTTCTCTAACTTTGCCTTTTGCCTATTTGTCTCGTCAGTCTCATTCACCACTACTTATAACACGCTACACACAACTAGAGCACCGGTCCTCGTTGACGGCGTTCTCCGCCGCGCCGCCGAGATTCTCTCCGGAGAAATTTGTCGTCCTGAACGTCGCTTATGTTTTATGTATGCTCGGCCACAACTCGGCAAACAAGCAGCGCATTATGTTATGGACCTACAAGCTAAATCGTCGCATGATGATGAGTCTTCCTTTACCGGAAGCCTGGATATTTAAGTTATTATTTAACGACGATATTTAAAGCATGACGCTTTTCCAGACGATGAAAGCGGGAAATGCAGGTCGACGTTAGACTTGAGAAAAACCGTTAGTTGTGTAGTGTTATCTACCTACCCAGAATCCAAACACCGCTGATAACTAATAGTACGTGCATCACTGGAACACCCGACGAGAATACCTAAGTAGGTATTTAATATGCCGTATTTAATATTTAATATTTACCGTAGCATGAGACTTAAACGCAGACGAGTTCCTTACCTTCGTCCATATCACAGGTGTCTTTCGTAGAAAATTTGCCTTCAGGGATTCAAGGTTTAAGGCCGGGTCGTTAATTATGGAAAATTGCAATTTATATTCTCTTGTCGAGCTTTCATAATAATAAAAAGTCCCGTTCGCATACGAGTTTGCAGCCGGCGAAACTGCATCGACCCCTTGACCTAGTGACATTGCTGCACGGAGTCTTAAATTAAATACAGAAGGTAGACGCATAGCTTCAGCGTTTCTCTAGCCTCTAAATATATTCCTTATATAACGGCCGTTGCTGGGCATGTACTACTTTTGCTCTCGCCAATCTCGGAATTGAATTAAATACCGTCCATATGTTTTACCTACTCGCCAACTTTTCTCACGTCCACCTTAGCATTTCTTTCCAACTTCAGTAGCGGATACTGAAATTATCTACGCCGCCGAGGCGTTGCCGAGCGAACTATCGTTAGGTAAATTACCCTTACGACTTTCTGAAAGATACTGAAAGAGTACCTAGGTAAAGATTTATCCTCAGACCGTTTGTTGTTCTATACACGCCGTTTGATACTAAAGAAAAAGCTAGTTTTAACACATTAATTTCTAGCTGTTGTAATTGGATTTGTCCTTAATATTGAAATATAATGTTTATTTCATTTTAGGTCACTTTAGATGTTTAAGGTCAGTAAATATAATGCTACAATTACCCATAATATGGTAATATTTACCGTTTTTTGTATTTTTATGAATAAGTACGCGTCTAATTCAACCCTTTCATACATAAATGAAATTACTTTTTATTTTGGTAATAAAAGATGAGACTTAGTTTTGTTTATTTAAAGAGTTCTTGAAGAGTTATATTGTATAACTAGACTGACAGTTTACCGCATTAAATGTTATTAAAGCTGCTCAAATCAATATATTTAGCCCAGGCTCTCAAAATTACCAGTATTGTTGATTTTTTTATAAAACTTACATTTATTGAAACTTACATTCAGACAATACCATTTATTATTCGACTCGTACAGACCTAGGGGTACCTCTGTTGTGCTCATACCGTCACAGATCTGAACTCTTCTTCACGGTGCAGCGCAGTCTCACTTTCGTTAAACGCGGATCTTGCTTATTGCCTTGTAGCCTACATTTATGGCTGGCAGTAGGTAATAGCTTGGAATTAAACCCTCGTGTGAAAGGTTATTTGAATAAAGTGTATGTGCGAGAAAAGCTTCTTTATTGATTGCTTCGCAAATTACATGGGCATGATTGGTCTAACATTTCTACTTCACGACACAATAACGACTACCTAGGTACACTCTCCTGTCTATCATTTAGTTTGGAAATAGGAAAAGAGGCTGGTGCATAAGTGAATCGTTAAAGTCATCGCATCTACGGCTAGAAGGTAAAGAACTAAAACGTTTTTGCACATGAAATTGCCAAAAGTATTTATAGGAATGAAATCATTGAGATTAGCCTGTCATCGCTCGTCCATCTTAGGAATTTTCGCGCCAACACAAGCACATTACATTGTCTAGTAAGGCGGAACCGCGCGAGGAAGGCGACGCAGAACCACTCGATGGGTGAAAGCGACGCAAGAGGTTTCGCGTGCACCTACATCACCTGACTTACTGCCGTGCAAGGTTAAAGTCATATTAAATTCGGTTCACAGGGTGCTCGAGGGCACTAAATAGCTTTCGACGGAAATTCACCGTGCAAAGACAAACAGCAGTTTCACCATAATTCATTTTCTTTTTCTCTGTGCGACGTTCTGTACTCGCCCGTTGGACTCAACGCGAATGGAAGCGATTAATTAATTTTCTCGTCTCTGGACGGTGTTGCGGGTTTTTTTGGAGCGTCTTTCGCTTACTCGCCGGCAAATCCGGCGTGCAGCGGACCGCTTTCTAAAATCGTGCAGCTCGCAAGACGGTGCGTGTTTATACGCGGATGTGAACACGGTATCGATATTTTAAACTATTGTAATTATGTACGTTGGTGCCAATGCTGTTTAATTGTTTGTTTTCTTCTTTATCATGTAACTGGATTACCTACCTGCCGCATGCATAATAAGAATTACCCTACGTTATTATATGACCAATTCTACATTCTAAATAGCCTTTGAGTTCAGTTTACACGACGCTAAAACTGAAACGTGTCACAGTCATTGTGTTTAGCTTCACCTAAAAGCAGTTCAGTACTTGCTACTGTAAATCAACCGCACTTCTATGTCACCAATGCGTGATAAACCGCATGTCCATCTAGAATTCTAGTTAAGCAGCCAATTCCTCAAAACCAACGTAGGTAACAGATACGTCTGTTCCTCGATCGGTCGCGCTACATTGCACGCTCGTGGACGCGTACGCACCGTTAGAATGCTCTCAATGCAGTTGAAACGGTAAACGTTGCAGATCGGCTAACATGTCCGTTTAACACTCCACTGCCCATTAGCACTCAGGGAAGTGGAGGATTGGTTGGCCGCAAGCTCAGTCTATTGAGATAGGTAGGTACAATGTGGTGTCTTAACTTGCCACCACAAACCGATCTTGTCATTCGACCTCGTGAAAAAAATCTACACGGTGATGTTTTGTGCAAATATCTGCTAAGTCATGCAGCCAATCATGTCTTTCTGTATGACAGCGGAAATACGATGCACGACCATTAATTTTTAGAGACAGCGATGATAAAGTGAACGCTGCTGGTATAATTTCCGCCCGAAAAGTGGTCGGTTGCTCAACACCCAAGAAATTATTGTTAAGCTTCCTCTCGCTCTCCAACAACTTTCACTTTAAGACTTTTTTTGGGTACAACGATTAAATGTACCTACCAGAGATGATGACATCAATCTAGTAGTTATTGTTACGAGAAGGTACATTCTCGAAATTTCCACGCTGGGACCACGAGACTATTACCCAAATTTTTCTGTTGCGCTCGAGTTGGTCGGACGACACCGTTTGAGTCTATTAGGCGAAGAGATCAATCGATCATTCAGCATTAAATCCGTGCGTGAATCTCTGACACCGATCTTGATTTTCTTGGGGCTGTGTGAGTCACAGCTTTCCCAATATTTCCAAGAAAATTTTATTCTTCTATCCAGAACCAGCTAGTGCGGTAGGCACGCAACAGGTTGGCTATTGCCCATTCCGATCGATGGTAGCTTTCTTCGCACTTTCGACGCGGTCACACAAGGCGATGCGCGTGTAAAGACTCTTAATTACTTGTGGACACATGGCAGAGACGTTATGTGCTCTGACGCGGTTGTTTACCAACGTCGAGCCGAGATGAGCGGTCATGTAAGAGGAGAAAGCTTGACTCGTGAGTCACAGAGTTGCTTCTCAATTTGTCTGTCTAGAGACGCCTTGTTTCTAAAAGTCTTCAATGCCCCGAGAAGATGCGAGTTTTTCATGCGATCTTGACTCTTCGATCGACGTTGCGTGCAATAATGTCTGCAGTATAATTTTCTACAAAAGTCGCCTATGTAGACCAACTTATCACAGTTTGTTGTTCGTTTGGGTGTGTGTTCCAACACTTTCTCTTATGACATGACAACCCTACCTGTGATTCGAATATTAATATGTTTGGATAGAATACCAAATTAGAGCACTTCCGATTCACCTTAGTCGAATCGGAAAAATGAATACATTTAACTATATCAGCAGACTTCGTAACTAATCCAATTACAAATATTGATACATTTTAAAAATACGAATCACTTAATTGTATGTTGAAATTGAACAAAAATTTGTTCAGAACTTTTCTTTGTCTAATTTTCACTGTGTTTCATTTAAATGTTTTTCCCTGACAAAAGATTTCTAGATTCTAGTAAGATTAGATTAGATTCTAGTATGATTGTGCAAAATGAGTTACCCAATATAGCTTTACAATTTATTATTTCACACTGTCTTATCTCAAATAAAGCCATGACGAATTCAGCCTTCGTAGCACGAATACAGGTATGTACGTACATTCCAACTTATGGGAGTTCGATCCTATAGTGTATTTTTCCTTACTTGGCAAAAGTAGTAAACAAACATGGCGTACTTATTATTAAAATGTGCGATTTGATAGTGTTGGTTATTTATTACTTTCATACGCCAAATCAAAAATTTTTTTGTAAATAAGATGTCATTGGTTAAATTCATAGACTATAATTTGTTGTATGTTTCTTTTTCTTACTGCATTAGCCATTTGGCAAATTATGTTAAGTGTGGTTTTTAAGTCTTCTTTTGAACAGATAAAAAATAAAATGTAAGTTTTAATAAAAACACAGTACAAATAGGTATATAAGTACAGGTTATAATTTACTTAATTATTATTAAAGGCTTCTTTGCATTTGGGGACATCGACCTGTTTCATTATGCAAAAACATCGAATTCACTTAGTTTTTAGCATCAAAACTAATCTGGGTAGACTTGTTAACCTGTGTTGAGAATTTCGGCCGAAGTTTAGCAAAAGATCTATTTGTTAGCATAATTTAAACCAGTTTCCTGTGAAACATGATGAGTTTGCCAATAACTATCTATTACTTAGTATGGTAAAATAATAATAATATAATAAATTAATCTGATAGAATGTCAGAATTTGAAAATGTACTGGAAAGTATTTTATGAACGTATTTTAGCGCCACGAAAGGGGCATGTGCCACCGTGCCTGGGCTGGAGTATTATTCGAGTGATGTTTGTTTACTACTTTTGTCAAGTATGAGCAAACCCCGTGTACACGTATATTGCGCCCTTGTATTGCTTGCTTATAGTTCTCCACGTCGTTATCCGACTTTAGATGCAGAGACGATATTAGTGAACGAATCTTGAGTATGTAGTGGTGATGGCTGGGTTACCTGGTAAGCCGGTAAGACTACATTTAGGGTATCTAGTAACTGAGAATCTGAAGTAAAATAAGAGCGCGAAATATGGCGTGGCGGGGAAAAGGAAATATTCGGTATTATATTAATATTCGGAAGGACACGACACAAGATTGGTTATGAGCTCCGTCAGTAAAAATCTGATGTCATAAGTGTGTCTTTAAATTTAATCTGTTACCGTTTGAAATTTCACGTGGGAGTAGGGGTTTCATCAAGTTAATTTATGGATTTGTAACGATTAAGGCAGCCACCTACGTGTATTTACTAAAATAGAATGTGTTGAAGTGTTATGTGCATAGTGAGCTATGCCACTAGCAAGCTCTAATGTTCGTAAAAATATTATTGACACGCGTTAGAAAGTGAAGGTTTTTATTTACATGTCAAAGCGAACAAAAGAGCTAGAAGTGTGAAAACCTGAGTGGCATGTTTGTGGCTGAAGCCTTGTTTTGGCGAATAAAATATTGTCATAATTCATAATCTAATGTACCTATTTTCCGAGGTTACCTAGCTGAAAGTATACCTATTTATTTAAAAATATGTAGAATGGTTGATTTTCTGTTTGGAGTTTTTGATCAAACTGCATACTTAAAAAAACCCTTAATTATTATAGCAGCTTTATTTAAACTTTACAATTCAATTATTGGTAACAGATAAAAGATCCTATAGTTAATTTTCGAGGTCTACCTATCCACTGGTTCAGGTACCCAATACGTGTCTTGACCTGCAATATAAGTTGGATAACGAAACATATTATGTACGTAGAGCATATTCTTCGACAGCCAGCAGCTAAGTTATACATAGGTAGGTATAAAATTTAAGATGCCTACTTACCTATGTAAAAAATAAGCACTAAATATTTAAATTTCTATTTCCCGCTTAGTTTATATTTATTTTATTTAGAACAGGCATGTACTTAGTAAAATCAACCGTTAAAAAAACAGGCCAAGTGCGAACTGGACTCGCGCACCTAGGGTTTCTGAACTATCTTTTCGAGGGGTAACTTTTTTAGAGTTTGTTTTTTTTTCAATTTTAAGTTACTGTACACATATGTAGGTATACAGTTTTAATTTCAACTTGATACCTCCACGCTTTTCCGAGATACTGGGCTTTCACAGTCAGATGGATGGACGGAATCCTAAAAATAGGTAAAAAGAAACGGCCTTATTTATAATTAAAAAACACTATTCCTCTTAGCACTCCCTGGAGACCAATTATTTAATCTATGGTTCCTTTTCTTGTAAAATCTCCACACAGACTATTTCGTTCGGCGCTTAGCGAGTGTTTTATGGAATCGCGCTTTTATAAAAAAGACCATAAGTATCTAAGTTAAGCACGACAACCTTCAACTAATATACCTATAGGTAATTTCAGTCACTGGTCACTTGCAAGCCTACTCCGTTTGTAATGTAACACACAATCAGAAACTTTCTCACCGCAGCGTCCATTCGATCACAGTTGCACTTTTTATCAAACACTGCGCTAAAAAAAAATTAAACACTCCGATCGAAATCCGCCGACGAAGTCGCTTACCTTTTGTCCTGCGTGCCGGAACTGAATCACTAGAATAGATCACTGAACACTGTCTCTGGTCTTCCACGAGTGGCTTCGCGGTGAAAGTGCGTGTTGCTCGTGCGCGGGTCTTAATGGCAATGAGTGGCGGCGCCTTGAACTTCACTATATATATAGGATGACCTAGTTACGGTGGCGATGGTGGCTAACTGTGCTAGTCGGTCCGATCATCGGCCCAACCTGTTCCTCATCCCGTTGGCCGGCCCACCCCCTGTATCCCTGCGCACACGCATTCTGGGCCGCTCAAGGACGCCTTTGTTGCCGGACACGCTGCGCTCTTAACTCATCTTACTCCGAAACAGGTTCTCTGGACCCACGGCTCTGAAGATTAATACGGGTCGAACGTAACTGTCCGGCCGGATTGATGGTGTTTTTATTATCACTCGACGTCTCATTGAATGTTTCTGTTGTTACAGGTATCTCGATGGAGAAAGGGTCGGCGAGGTTGAGACCTGAGAAATCTCAAGGAATGAAAAAGATTTCCTACTTTTTGGTCAACCAGGATCTCGAGACTGAAATTCTAAGAATGGATTTGGTAGAGCGTTACGCAATAAGAAGGCACGTGAAACGAAAACTTACATTGGTAGGTAACGAAGTGCTGCGTCTTTAAATTAACGGGCGGAGATCCAGAGGAAGACCGAAAACTAAGTGGATGGATGTAGTAAAACAGATCTCATAGAATGCGGAGCCTTAATAGACGAGGTCATATAGGGCAAAAAACATGAGAAATCTCAAGGAATGAAAAAGATTTCCTACTTTTTGGTCAACCAGGATCTCGAGACTGAAATTCTAAGAATGGATTTGGTAGAGCGTTACGCAATAAGAAGGCACGTGAAACGAAAACTTACATTGGTAGGTAACGAAGTGCTGCGTCTTTAAATTAACGGGCGGAGATCCAGAGGAACACCGAAAACTAAGTGGATGGATGTAGTAAAACAGATCTCATAGAATGCGGAGCCTTGATAGACGTGGTCATATAGGGCGAAAAACATGAGAAATCTCAAGGAATGAAAAAGATTTCCTACTTTTTGGTCAACCAGGATCTCGAGACTGAAATTCTAAGAATGGATTTGGTAGAGCGTTACGCAATAAGAAGGCACGTGAAACGAAAACTTACATTGGTAGGTAACGAAGTGCTGCGTCTTTAAATTAACGGGCGGAGATCCAGAGGAAGACCGAAAACTAAGCGGATGGATGTAGTAAAACAGATCTCATAGAATGCGGAGCCTTGATAGACGAGGTCATATAGGGCGAAATGGAGAGAGAAAATAAGGAAAAAGGACCCCACCAACAAGAGCGTACATAGCTGGGAAATAAGAAAGCAAGGTATGATTCAAAAACCAATTTGGAATGCGATTACAAGCATCTGTTTATGTTATCTTCTCTCGATTTGGTGGAACTGGAGTCACTATAGTGGAGTCGACACCAACAAACAGTAAGAAAGTCGACAGGTGTTTAGTTACACTTTTATATCCGCCAATGCAGGTGATTATAGCAAAACTTTAGATAGGTTAGAAACTCACGCTCTATTAGACAAAGCCAGTAACTTCCCACGGATGATTTACTTGAACTGAAGAGTTCAAGAATCACAAAATAGGAACACAGAGCGGCTGCTTATTAGAAGTAGTTAAACTCAACTTCTTTGTACATTCTTACTTTTATTTCATCAGCTCGTGATGTGGCGCGATGACACGTATGGTCAACACATCTTTGTGACGTGCCCCTAGCACAATGTTAGGACGGACATTCTCTGATGGCTAACTTATATTTCATGCGTTTTAAAGGTTCTTAGATACAGGTATTGTTGTGATGGTCATCGTCAAGGTCTCACGTCTTTGGATGTAAAAACAATAAAACTGAATACTTCATCTTAATTTAAAAACCTATTTAGAGGCTAAAAATTTCACCCATGCCGGGATTCGAACCCGCAACCTCTGGCTATCCGTACCAGCGCTCTACCAATTGAGCCAATGGGCGACTCACGGCATCAGTGAAATTTCGAACCTCTTTACAATATTCTCTGTATTACGTACAGGCAGCGACATCTGACTCAAGCAAATTGCATTACTTACAGCCCCGACTACCTACTTTGCAGTTAGGTTTAACATCAGACGATATCACTGTACCCACATGATTACACTATTTTTATTTTTAATGCACTAACCCGTGCTAAGGAACAAATTTATAAACCTATTTCTTCATCTTAAATTCTAGGTTTCTCATTGCAGCAGTGACATACACAGATTATTGGTCATCATCACAATCGCGAGTCTTCCGACGTAGAAATTATAATACCTACCTAAGACTGAGTGTTTCCGTTTGATTAACTTGTTTCCAATTTCACGTTTACACCATGCGCGAAAAAACTTAAAATGTCCTCAGAACTAATAATCTTAGAAATGGTTGTACCAATGACAACCTGATCTAGTTACGAGCTATTCCGATTACATTAGCAGTTGTCAAAAAAACAGCGTTGAAATCTGTGCATCCGTACGGGCTGGGATGCCACAGATAGACATACCTACCTAGAGTCATAGGCGAGTCACTTCAAATACTCGTTGTTTTTCAAGTCCAGGATTGTGATGAAGTTGAACCAAATTGTTTAAGAGTTGAATCAGATTTCAAGGTGAAATCAACCTTCTGCCTTCCAACTCTACGATCACATACTGCGTTAATAACTGATTAGACGCTGGCATTAGCCGATCACTCCACGTTTGCCTGCTAGCAGTTGCTTTACTAGGTCACTGGCATACACAGGTTGAATGTGTCGACAGGCATCCCATTGTTTTCCCCCGTAGATGAATGCGAAGTCATGTTCTTGCTTTGATGGGGTGACGCTCGGTGATTGAGTAGCTGTAAATCACGATCGTAAAATTAGTATACGCGACCAAGGGGAAGCTGTTGGCATGGTAACCCTCGTCTGATGCAGCCGGAATACAGTTACTTAAATGAGGCTTGTGATGGGCTTTGTAGTATTGGAGCCGCAAACTACGTTGAAGGTAAACATCGTGAAGGATATGTCCTACTCTGTCTAATAACTGAATGTCTCTGCTTCAGACCATTAAGGTCGGAATAGTCGTAGCCTACCCCTCTATCCCTGGCCCAATTAAACTAAAAATCTCCATTTTTTCTGCAGTTTCGTGAAGCACTGGAAAACAGGAGAGTCGGAGATTCGGAGGAGAGATAAAATTGTGAGTACCGTTAACTTTCTTTTCTTTTACAACACTGTTTATAGCTTTTACACTGTTTATTGCTTTCTAAGTTTTCCTTCTATGAGATGGTCAAATAAACATTTGAAAAAATTACCTACTTAATTTTACTAGAAAAAATCTGCCGCTAAGAATAGGTATCCCATACTTTAAAAGTGTATTAGACTGTCCACAATGATATCACAGATGTAAGAAAGTAGAAAAAATATGTGGCTATGGTTCTAAAAGTTTGGTCATGAGTTTAACTTAATGTATCAGTTCTACGAGTATAAGAGCAATTGCTCAGAATCTAAAACCGATATACGTTTGTCATATACAACATTAACTATAGAAGAAAATGAAGCTTAAAAAAAGTTATGCACATTTGTTCAAATCACCTTGAGCACGTTGTAAGACACACGGATTGAGGAAAACACCAAAACAACACTTTCGCTAGCTTCCTTGAACCGAGCCGTTATTTAATGAGAGCCGAGATAAACAGAGGAATGATCGGATCAGTGACCCGGGGCCCGATGATTCACATTTCACTTTCTACTCGGGGAATGCTACAAAATATAGGGACCAGAAGGTATGTATGTATTGTGCGAAACATACAGATGTAGCTTTCATCCGATAGTCGATGTTACATTGTCGATCAACTAGAGACTTTGATAAGTTAAAATTAAACTTCACGTAGATAAAAGTAATGGGATGATGCGAGAATCTAATCTATATATCAAGCATACCGTGGTAGCCTTAGATATAGATAGGTACTATTCAATGCTTTGACGTAGCAGCGCACTTCAGACCTCCAACGCGCCATTCAGACCTCGCCCTGACTGCAAAATGTCTCCTAACGGCTCGACGAACCTTCGTTAGATCACATTTTTTTCTTAAGATGTCTATCTAACTCACGTTGGAAATCAATAAAAAAATTAACTGGAATAGCAAATGATTAAAAATTCGACTGAAGAGAATTAATTACTAACCAACCTAGTTATATTGTTGATTTTGGCTTACCTAGTAGTTAATGCTCAGCAGTGGTTATTTATTATGCCAGTTTTTTTTGGTCTTTTTTAAAACAGTTGAATTTATGCAGATTCCGTATAGCCTAGGACACGCGCGCAGACACCAAGTATCGATTGAGATCTTATTTATGAAAACTTGGTCATTTATACTATTTTTATTTTTAATGCACTAACCCGTGCTAAGGACAATTTAGTCGCCCATTAGCTCAGCTCAGTGCATTAAAAATAAAAATAGTACAATCATGTGGGTACAGCGATATCATTCCGATGTAAAAAACTAACTGCAAAGTAGGTAGTCGGGGCTGTAAGTAATGCAATCTACTTCAGCCAGATGTCGCTGCCTGTACGTAATACAGAGAATAGTGTAAAGAGGTTCGAAATTTCACTAGTGCCGGTGAGTCGCCCATTAGCTCAGTTGGAAAGAGCGCTGGCACGGATAGCCAGAGGTCGCGGGTTCGAATCCCGGCATGGGTGGAATTTTTAGCCTCTAAATAGGTTTTTAAAACTTGGTCATTTGTTATGAAGTTATGATGGAACATAGAATATTACATTATTCTACGAGTATATACGAATTATTATAAGGTTATCTGATTTTGAATTATAGAACACACTCATGTGTTTTTAGAATGCTCGCGGTTCATCATGAGTCGTGATTTGTGTGACACTATTTTGGCGGCGGTGCGACATGTCATTTCATTCAGCTTTTGTCTGGGGGAGCCTGAACCTCTCCAACGTGAGTTCGTTCTACCAATGCTTTTCCACTAGCAAGATCTTATCTTATCATTATTGCCTCGTTTTCTACCACTGCAGAAGTCGAGGGCTCTTTAGTGCTTTCAGCCTGTATCCTTACCCTAGTTACCATAGCACATGCACCCAGTAGTGAGCTTCCCTACTCAGTAGAATTAGGTAGATAGATGGAGAACATTTTATTATTCTTATAAGTAATTAGGGGAATGTTTTCAGCAAGGGGCTAGTTATACTTGCAGAATGAAAGGTCTGGGTTTAGATCCAAAGTAGCAGAAGACCTTACTGCGCAGAATATAAAAATCACTTGTCCTGGCCCCAAACTAGGATATCCTGTGCTATGGTAACAAGTACTGAGGCGATTTGTACAAATGCTTGGTAATCAGACCTAATACCGCTAGCTAGGCCTACGAGGCAGTCATTCATTCTTAGTTTCTAACCTTCATTATCGCAAATTCATACGTGTGTTAGTATACAGTCCAACAGTGCCTATTATTGTAATGCTACAATTGTTATTATCTTTTAAGTTGTCTAAAATTGCTACCTTTCGTGGTGAAGCGAGTGTACCAGTAATAATTGTTTTTATCGATTTGGATTGGACACAACTTTTCTGTCAGTCTCACTGTGGGAAAAGAGTATCTCTATTCTGTGACTTTTTCAGACCAAAAGTCTCTTAGTTCTATCGGTGACCCCATTTGTTGATCCCTTAAAAAGGGAGCCAAACGTCCATACCATTTTGGGCTGTAAGTTCACAAAAATTATCTTGTACATTTGATTAGTCATTTAACAGACCACGCTATTACCTATTAAATCTCAATGAGTCATAAACACTTCCTAAACATAACGCGATACGACCTACCTTGTTATGCAATAGTTCTGTGGCCTTCATTCGAAAAAACTTTCTCCTTTTTGAGGATACTGGGGTCGTTGCTCGTAAATTCTCATTTAAAACTTTTACTTTGGTAGCTGTAAAATTGATCAAAGTCGGGTCGTATTATGGACCTCATTTCTTCGTCAAGTTACTGGCTATTTGTTAGAGCCCCATTTAATTTATCTAATAACGACTCTATTATTTCTCTATGATTTTCGGTTGAATTTTGTGTTCCATATTTAAAGTTCGAATTCTTCTGGGATAAGAGTAAGCGTTAGAAGATAAACATGTTCGTAGTGGCTTCTTCCACTTTGGTAACCATGGTTTTGTAACCAGTTACCAAAGAAGAATTTATTTTCGCAGTTTTGTAACCAGTTATAAAATAAGAAATATTTTTCCATATTCGTTAATATGTAAGCCTTCTATCTTCGTTAAATACATTGGCTGTCAGAAGGTAACCTCTATCACACCTAATGTCAATGAACAAAGAAAACCAAATGGAGATTTGTTTTCCAGATTTAAAAAGATTTTTTTCCCGTGTGCCAATATTAGCCAGTAGAGGACTCATGATGAGAGGACTCACCTAAGTGAAAATGATCCTCTGATCTCCTACGTGAAATGAGAAAGTTGTGAGACCTGTAACTTATTGCCATCAGTCGATTTTGCGCGGCGTGTTAGTTTTTTTATTATTATAGACCCAAATCCCCTTCATTCATTGAATTGAAGACTTCAGCAGGCGGAACCTCCCGATGAATTTGTTATAGGTATAGGATGAAACACATTCGTGCTTTAGTGCAGTAGTATTTTATATTGTATATATACGTACGACCTGGTTACGGTGGCGGAGAGTCGCTGGAGCGGACGGCATGATACCTTGATGCTTGGAAGACCATGAGGGAGGCCTATGTCCTGCAGTAGGACGTAGGACGTAGTGGAGGTAGGTGTACAAATACGTGTAGATGAAGATGATGACATACGTATGTATAGACCGCGACCGCTACGTGTTGATGTGTTTGTGTTTGATCCTTAAGGCTCTTTCTACTAATAAACACCGTATAAGCCTGGTATAGTTACACAGTGTTTTGTTCACGTCATTTGAATGTAATTTTCAGTTGGAAGAAAAAAGACAAAACACTGCATAGTTATACAATACTTAAGGTACACCAAGTTTATTATTAAGGCTGTAAGTTAGTGTGATCTCGCCTGCTGTTTCTAATTCAAATAATGATTTAGGCATTGTTGGAGACCTTTTAGCAGACTGTTTTTTTGTTTAGTTATACTTACATGAAGTTCTTTTTATTTTAAACTTATTAATGTATTTTTACTAACGTTAGGAAGCTGACTTCCGCCAGTGACGTTCACTTCGTTCATACCATAATTTGACGCCTCATTTTTCTATATTTGACTTCTCCATGGTAATGATAAACTTTATACATTATACGCAAAATATTATGTTATGTTATTATGAATGTATGTATGTATACAAGAGTAAAAAAGGAGTTCCCAACTCGCGAGTTTCTAAACTCTGTAGGTACCTATTTTTCCAGTTCCTTTCCAGATTTGTGCCGCATAGTTGCCCCCGCCGCCAGAGTCGTTCTCTAAATTAGTACCTCAAGACTGAATGGCGTGCTTAGAATGGACAGATGGGCACCGCAGCCGGTAATATTTGTCAATTTGCATGCGGCCGGCGGTTAACTGTAAATGCGGAATGCGTAGTGGATACACTCGCTTGCTCCCGATGCTCGCTGCGCGCCTGATTCGCCTGGCTGCTGCAACGATCATGAAATTTCGGAAGCGTTCAGGTTTTCTTAGTATTATTTAGCTTTTCGTACAATAACAACGTACACTGGCGAAAGTGCATACAAACAATTATTACTATTACTTCGTCGTCGTCGTCAGGCTATACTAGTCCACTGCTGGACATAGCCCTCCCCTATGTCCACTATTACTTATGTTTTTACTATTAATTAATAATTATTACGGACCTATTTCGAGGCTACGGCACGCGACCCGCGACCCCTGGCAAGGTTAGCCAGAGGTCGTGGGTTCTCGTCCCGGCGAGGGTGGAATTTTTAGCCTCTAAATATGTTTTTAAAAATTGTTTTTAGCATGGGTTAATGCATTAAAAATTGTGTAGTAATTATTACGGATTACTATTACTAAAATTACAGCTATTAACAACAGACAGACACAGATAATGGAAGTTACCTTGCTTTTTTTGGCCTTCTCCACCCCAGGAAATAGTGCATGGGGTGGAAAAGGCAAAAAAAGCAAGCGACTCCTGGCATGTACAGGCAACAGCACATCAAGCTTTACATACTTTCACGTGAGGTTATGTATGTATGTACGTTACACGCACTGAATCGTAAAGCAGCGCTAACGATTTAAAGCCAAGCCTAGAACGATGAGCTTCCGCGAAATGGAAGCAAAACATAGGACCTATACCATTGAACGCCTATACTAAGCTATGCAGCTATGCTGCAGCGCGCTTGCATCGCTTCTCAAAAACGTCATAAAACGCGTCTACGCACGAAGTCGTCGTCGTGGGGAGTGCAGTCGTGGCTTTGTGGCTTAAGTGGTCCTTGATAATTGAGAGAGCGTCAGGAATTCGTCAGAATTTGGTGCGGCATAATACATTGCTGGGCTGCGGGATAAGGCACAACGATTGAGGTGAAACTTAACTGATATGCCGGAATCAAGCCCGACCTACGCGAAACACTTGACCCCCATAGAAGAAATAGAATGAGCGTATTCGTGTCACCAATTGCGCTTGTGGTTAACCTTTAAATCAACATGAAAAGGTGTCAATTTTGATGATACACCACTTACGGCCCGACCACAAATGAGAAGTGGTCGGGATGGTCACACCTGGCAAATCAAATCAATGTCGATTTGCTGAGTACAGAGTCGTCGGTAAAGGAAAACTTGACGTGAGTGGCGTTCAAAAACGAAAGAACTGCAACCCAATTAAAAAGTAGACTCTGCTACGAAATGAACTTCGAATTGTCCGAATTGTAGTTTTATGAAACAGGCCCCTAGTCGCGCGTGCGCAGTATAGTGTGGATGAATAGATAGCAAGACGCGACAAATAGCAGTTTGTCGCGGCTGAGTTCAAGATGGACATAGACGTTAGTTACAGTCGACAACACCTTCAAGTTTTACGTACGTGTAGGTACTCTAATCAGTTACGTTAAGGGAGACTGCAACAAAAATGTAATCGCGGACCTGCTGTCGACTGTAACTAGAGCAAATGTATGATTATTTTCTTAAGAGATAATACATGTATTTCCTATTCCTACGTAGTCCGCTGGGCAAAACTGATGACAACTTTAGTGTTCCATGGTACAAATTCACGCTGTTCCTTTGTACGTACCAAGCGCCGAGGGATGTTAACTTTTCAGACACTAGGGTTTCCTCACGATTTTTTCCTTCACAGCTAACGAGTGGTATTGTTTTCGATCGAGAGGCCGGCGCTCTACCGCTCCGCTGCCACCGCAGTACTTGAAAGGGTTAAATAGTATTCTGTCAAAATTCAAAAGAAATCTCGAGTCGGTGACGTAACTTAAATTTTGAACAAAATGAAATGATACACCATTACAAATTTACAGAACCCCGAATTGAAAAGTGGGTTTCCTACACTCTATTGATTATTTTTAAACGACTAACAAATACCCGAACGCGTAGGTGAGAAAAGTCTTTCCCTTACTTACTTTTAAGATTGTAAATTCTTCCCAGTTGTCGGCGTGGTCAATATGTACCTAGGTATATCTTAGCTTTCTAGTACAAATAGTCTTTAAGCTAAGCCGCGGATCGACAGACTAAATATTAAAAGTTTCAGAACATAATAAATGCGATTGCGCATAGTGAAAATTATATCGATCGATATATTTTTTTTCATATGAAATGAAAAGCTTTTACTGAAAGTAGCGCAGAAACTGCGGCTTAATGAACGTTACAATTCAAACTAGGTGTCCATTTCAAAATCTAGATCATTTTCGAGAACTTCTAACTTTCTATACAGAGAAAGAATAAAAAAAAGCCCTTTATTCTGATATTACAGGACATTTCGAAAATGATTCACATTTCAATTGCTTAATGTAATATAATTGAATTTTTATTCTTAACTAATAGCATTTGTTTTGGACATAGTAAGAGTACTATTCATTTATTTTAAGACCAATACTAACGACATATATTCATACAAAAAACACAATGATACATTTTGTGTGTTTTTTAAACACAAATTACAAAACAAAGTTTGTAAAACTAAGTATCCTTAGAAATACGGAAAAACAAACAATAAAAATGTTTCTTTATTATTTGTTTTTCCGTCTTGCAATTTGATTTCTATAACGTTCTTTCTTAATAAATATAAGTCGGGTTTAGGTACAAAAGCGCAATTTTTTTAGAGTATCGTTTGCCCGTCCCCTCTCATATAGCTAAAAGGCTCTTTGTAGAAACGTGAAAATTTTCAGAGCAGTAGCTTAAGTAGGCTTTACAAGTTAAATAATCGAGATAGATAGAATATTCTTTATTGTACACAAAAATTTCAGTAGCAGAAATTATATAAAAATGTAGAAAAATTGGCGGACTTATTACTAAAAGCAATTTCTTTCAGGCAACCATAGACGAGCAACTAATACTAGGAATACTTCGTACAGATTCAATACAAAATAACCTTGATGAAGTTGTTAATTAATCAAAAACCCTATTTCTCCGTACAATGCGCGTGGCCCGACATGCCTTTGGCAGGTTTTTATATAAGTACGCGATATATACTTTTTCACCTTTTTTACATTTTCTTTATTTTAACTCTTTAACAATTATAAAATTCAGTAAAATTGGTACTCGCTTTCAGTATTTACTTAACAAGCCGGTAATCACAAATGTGATTACCTGCTTGTTTAACTTTCCAGCCAGCCATAAAAGGCCACAGTTTAAAGTTCCGCTCTTTGAGATACCATCAAATTTGCTGATGCAGATGAGAGAAATTCCTGTCGACTGTGTGGCCCGAATAAAAGACGCAGACTGCGATAAGGTCAATTAGAATAGTCATTTCAATCAGTGTCGTGTAACCTAAGGAGAGTAGGACACGCCGGAAGAAGCTGGGAAACTAACCCTTATAAGAAATTGTTAGTGTCAGCAATATTTATCAATGAAGTTATAATGTGCGAGGAACATAGTTTCCCTTCTATCAGGTTTCCACATTCAAATTCTGTTTAGTAACAACCGTCCAAAGTTTAAGTGGTTAAAATTGTTTGGGTAGTCATATCTTTACATTCTAAATATCACGTAAATTATTTTAAAACTCACATAACTGTATGATGTTAGGATTTCTTAGAAAAACTTAAACAACTGAAAAACTTCTTAGTCATTTCCTAAAAAAAGCAGCAACTACTTCTAATCTTTCTGCAGACAAATTCTTATCTATCGGAAACACGCTTTTTGAGTTATTACGCATTCTACTTCTCGTAGGATTCTCTAGGATTGATGAGGGTACGTGCGTTAGGTTGCTCCACCACCACCGCTCTTAATAAAGTCCGATTGTGCGCCATGTAGCTAAGTCCTGATGCTTTCAGCTCGTGGCAGTATTCGTTAATTGTTTTTACGTCAGCGCGTCGTCGGCTGCCATAAAAAAACTACATTACATGTATGATGTATGACAGTGGGCGGTAGGCCACAACATTTGTCTCGCATGTCACTCGCACCACGGTCTGTTATAATATAACTGTGCAGGCCCCATCTCGGCCGGGGCAATAATTACAGTAGTACTGTTGAACGCACCCTGTTAATTGCGGTTTCGATGACCGCTATGCAGCCCCGTTGCTGTCAGTGTCTGTGGGCTCAGTGGGATCCTTTATCGAGCTCGATACAGCGTACAAGTTGCACTATCTTGCTCTACGCAATGAGTGGAACTTATACGCGAGAGGGGGATGACGCTACTCATGATTCGGACTCTGTGACTCGTTCTATCTGAGTTCTCAGGAGGTGTCTCGCTGATGATTGATTACTGTGATTTGTATGCAGAATAGGTACCTATAGCAGGTCATTGGAAGAACCAGTCGGAATCTGGCCCATATCTTGGGAGAATCTGTGTTCGTATTACCTACTTAGGGCTGTTGTATCGAGGCAATTACTTTAAAGAGTTGACACAATTAGCACCGTTGAAACCACGAAGGTTCGCTAGCTCGTTCACCATAAAGATAAGAATCAAATAGTTTCAAATATTTCAGTGATTTTGAAGTAGCCAAAATAGCAGTGTTTACTAAAAAACTTCAGTGGAACTTAGGGAGTCACCATAATGCAACATCCAGTTTCTATTGTTTTCTGAAAACTAGATAATCATCAGCTTCTTAGTTACAATAATTATGATGGAACAATCGTTTGGATACGTTTAAAGTTTGACTGAATTGTTTGATGGCGGAGAGGCAAAGAAAGTTGCCCGAGACTGCGCTCTACATTTTTATAAATCCACGTCCAATTTTATGCGCGCAACAGTTTTCATATTTTTAGCGCACATTATATGTGCTGCAAACGTGGACTGTCCATTTCCACAGTAATTTTGTATACTTTCACTAGCATATCTAGTTTCACTTGTAATCGTCGCAGTTTTTTGTCTAAGCGCTCTGCTTATTTATGCCTGTCTTTGGGACCCGTGAAACATGTAATTTATCTGGTAGCTAATTTGTTTTCTAGTTGGCTTTGTTAAGTAGTTAATAGCTAGGATGTACTTGAACTCTACGGAGGGCGATTGTGCGGCAAAATTTGACCACCTATAAATTTTTGTGGTATAATATACCTATTTTGTAGTGGATTCTTGCAGTAGTACCGAGTTTGTCTCTACCTATGATGGTTTTATATATAGATAAATTACGTATACCCGTCCGTGGATGCAGATAACAAAGGACCGTGAGAGATGGAATTTGGGGGAAAAGTACGTAGCAATAGTAAGTGGTGGGTTGATGATGATGATGACGTGGATTGCGTCGATTGTCGTTCATAGTCGTAAATTGTTTCTATTTAGTTATTTAAATAATAAGAGCTAGTATACTATTTTTATTTTTTAATGCACTAACCCGTGCTAAGGACAAATTTAAAAACCTATTTAGAGGCTAAAAATTTTCACCCATGCCGGGATTCGAACCCGCAACCTCTGGCACGGATAGCCAGAGGTTGCGGGTTCGAATCCCGGCATGGGTGAAAATTTTTAGCCTCTAAATAGGTTTTTAAAAGAGCTAGTATTTCCTTATACTCTTTTTAATGCACTAACCCGTGCTAAGGACAATTTTAGAAACCTATTTAGAGGCTAATAATTCCACCCATACCTGGCACCGATAGCCAGAGGTCACGGGTTCGAATCCCGGCATGGGTGGAATTTTTAGCCTCTAAATAGGTATTATTTTGTATAGAACCTGAAGGAGCTCACAACACTATTATTACCCGAGGCTATTGCCCTTTTCATGTCAACACCGTTTCATCAACAGTCACGATATAGCCCCATTCCACAAGCCTCTTGCACTCTTGTCGAAATGAATGTCCCATCCAATTAGTTTCTAGACCCTAAACTCTAACGGTCAACGAGTACTTAAATGAAATAAAGTAAAGTGACAAAGTCAACACGAATGATACGACAGGTAAACAAGCGGATTGTGTGCCAGTGGGCCGGGCCGGCGAAACGGGCGACTTTCGCTCTCTGTGCTTTAAGTGATAACATGCACGGTACAAGAGGTTAACTCATAAGGCCCTGTAGGAACGAACTTGAGTCAGGAGCGTCATCGAGGTGAGAAGATACCTAAAGTCGAAAGCCCATCGATCTCTACCTGTTAGGGTTATCTACGGGAGTTTTACGAAAATGTAACATTTTTTCCTCTTTAATAATACTAACAGTGCAGGTTGCGGCTGCCTGTAAATGACACTAGCACATTTTTAGTTTTATGGTAAACTGGGAATGGAATGTTCAATTATGCGAATGCAAGGATGATCAGGTGTCGACTGTACCTGAGCTTTTATTGAAATTATCACTCGTTTGTAAAGTAGAATTGGTCTTTCCGCAGACAAATGTTGTCAACAATAACAAACAATAGACGTTTTTTTTAAGTGTTGCACCTTGCAGCTTAGCCTGAAAGCTACTTCATCAGATGGTTTGGTTAGACAAACAGCGCAGTCGAATACTTTTTATACTGCACCAACTTTCACTTATGAAAGTGTAGATATAAAGTGATCGCTAAGTGATGAGTGGTGATTTATGCTTTGTCGCACTTGTGGACACAGACCTTTTCCCATGGGGAAGATCTAATAGTGTTTGTTAAATTAGGTACCACCACGCTTGCCATGCGGGGTAGCTGTGTAATGAGTTGCCCTTGTGTACTGCATATTTTGAGCTCCAACTGCCTATTATCGGCCCCCCGACCTACAAGGATACTAGCGGATTCCATCGCCTTAGCGGCGTGGTGAAGATTGCTACGTGAGGCATTTTGTCGCGTGCCGATGACAGCCGATGACTACTTGGTTTCCAGTACAAATGTCGGATCCTCCTTGCGTATAGGTACTGTAGTGCTGTAGGTAATTTTTAAATATCTTGGAACAGATCCAGTCCTAGAGTCCAGTCCTAGAACTATGAACCAGGTCTACGATGATCGGAAACTAAGATCAACCGAACAACTCTTTCTTACACATTATGTTATTGAACGCTATGTTAGAATGACGCTAGTTTGAAGTCTAAAACGTTGGTCTTTGCATCTACGTAATGACTATTTATGGAATCTTCACTCACGCTAGTTGGCCGGAGGGATCGCTTGGACCCTGCAGGACCTGGGACTTGGTTTTTTTAAATGGCTGGCCCATTACCTAAACCATCCTGGCAGTCACTGCAATTTGTAGTAGTTTGTAGTCTACTACGAGTATCTAAGTAAACAAGCGGATTAAGTAGGGTAATCTATCTGCACCTACCTAAGTATTATAAGTCTATTCAGGCCTGTAATATGAAAAGACTGGACAAAGTTAATGTTATAGGTAGCGGCGAAAAGTTTCTGTAAAAAAAATACACACTGGCTCTTTGGAATTTTGCATTGTACTTACTGCAAAGTAATGAATGGATTTATCATTGTCCAAAGTTGAATAGGTTGTCTAGTCATGATCGTGCTATATTTTGTAGGTACTTGTGGATTGTTACACACTTTGTGTTCTGAGGTTACACACATGAACAGATTGGTAATTATTATCATACACATTTTGTTACCGAAGAAAGTAGCGAGTAATAGATTCGCAAATCACAATAGTCACAATGAAATGAAGGCCTTGAATTATGTCCCCCATTTACGCTGCTCCACTCATATCTCTTTTGCCTAGAGCCGCTGGGGCAGAGCTAAGGTTTTTTATGGAAAATGCCTAAAAAGCAATGAAAACATATAGAATTTGTAGTCGCAATACCCCGCGCTAACGTGAAGGAAAACATCGTGAGGAAACCCCGCTTGGTTGGCTCCTGCTTTCCTGTGGGCTAGGCCGACTAAGCTGTCAGGATGGTATGTTGCTGGGCAAGCCTACGCCATCGAAAGCCTGTCCCAGCCACTACGGCATCCGAGTGGTCCCTTCACCCATCTAGTGTGATTGAAGATGCCACTGGACGCTCTGTATAAATCATCTCATTACGTCGATGCAAAGGCCAACAAAAAATCATAACACAGGCCTGATTTACAGTAGATCAAATTTTTGCCTGTAACCATTGTTAACTTTTACTTTACCTTAGTAATATCAAAAACATTACCTTTCTATTCTTATCAAACACCTGCTCCTATATTACGCGCACCAAGTCCTGAACCATTCCAATCGTGTAACTGTCAAATTCCATACTAGGTAGGTAATTCCGATCGCAAAAGTCACGATTCGGACGGAATTTGGTGCACACAATAAGGCCTTTGGAGTTCGTGCGTGTCTTTCTATCGCTACTTGTACATCCTGGCGGGTCACAGAAATCTCGAAGGCAGTCTTAAGGCGCTGCCGGGTGCTAACCAGCACCACCAATGGGAAAAATATCATAACTTGTTTTATAATACGTTTTTATCTAAAAGTGAACAGGAGAAAGACAACTGTGAGAACTCTTTTTTTTTATTTCTTATGTTCACTTTTAGAAGAAAACCTATATAAAACAAGTTATGATTTTTTTCCATTGGTGGCACCAGTTAGCATCCCGAAGCGCCTTAATACAATGAATCAATAATGACTTGATCTCGATGCAGATGCAGATGCGGCGAGCTAAGGATTGGACACTATGGCGTTCATTAGGGGAGGGCTATGTCCAGCAGTGGACTAATAAAGCCTGATGGTGATGATGATCAAGTTCAGATTTTTAGGCATCGTTCGAGGGAAAAAGAGTTATATTGGGCCTGACTGGGTAGAAGCCATCATTATTGCATTTGAGGGACTCCTTTGGAAGCGCTCGTGGCCTAGGCGAACCGAGTGATTGGCATCAATCACTCGGTTAAGCAACAACAGGCGCGGTCAGGTACAGGATGGGTGAGCATCCCGTGACTACCGCTAGTGGCATTTTTCCGAGCGCTTCCGTGCTTCGCAAGGCACGTTAAGCCGTTGGTGCCGGCTGTCATAAAATGACAGTCGTTAAGTCATGTCAGAGGCCTTATGGGCGGCTTGATAACTTCTGACAGTAAGGCCTGCCACTGTCTTACAATCCTCCACCAACCCGGACTTGGCCCCCGCCGTGGTGGAGTATGGCCTAACCTTCCTGCGATGCAGGAAGAGACCCGTGCCCCAGCAGTGGGGACATACAAGGGTTGATAACGATAACTCCTTTGAGCCACAACTGTCCTTTCTCGGTGACAGTGAAAGTTACATTGCGAAATTGTTAAAATGTCTAGAGTTTTCAGATCCAACCAGATTAATACAAGTTCTACATAATTATGTTAACGCCTCCCCTGGTTACTCCCGCTGCAATTGTTGTAGTGTAAACATAGCACAAGTACCTAAGTAGCCAGCTCACTTGTCGCCGTAGAAAGTGAAGAGTGCTCCGAATGTGAACCAGAACGGATCTGCTTTGTGCATGCTACAATGCCTCTATTATTGTTCGAAGATAAAGCCTTTGCGATCAAGCTTTGTTGCGATGAGTGAGAAATCATCGCGTGCTGTGTGGTGACAAGATTGACCATCGTTATGTAATCTGCTACCGGTGTAGGTGGTTACTGGAGTTATCAGTAGAAGCTGTGTTAGAGCTAAGTGGGAGTCCAAACGTTTCAAGACAGAATAGGAGGCCTACTAGACGAAAGGTATCGCAGCTGGGCATTTCTCCACGGGGTCCAAACTTGACGGCCCGGCGCATAACATATTCAGATTATCAAAATATACCCCTGCAAAAAATACTACAGTGTCCTCTAGGTCCTCGTCTACCTGGAGAATACGCAAACTTTGCTGAAAACCGTTTGCAACTCACAGGAAAAAATCTGAAATGGCTGAAAATGACCTTCGGTGGCTTGTCCCCAACCCAAAACTTGACAATTTATAATTATTTCTACAAAACTCAGACTGTTTTCCGGGAATTTAATTATGTTCACATATTGTCAGATAGTTAAAGTACCTCTCATTTAAATACCATAAGAATGTAAACAATAGTTCGCCTACAATAGCAAGATGTTTGAGTGTCCCTTGCTTCTGCCTGAATTCAGTGGCGCTTATGAACCAAGCGTTTCTTCGGTCGTAGATTACTATAGGAATTCGCGGTGTGGACGAGCCATTTTATCTGTCACGCCGCAGCGGCCGAGGACCACGGATGGGTGATTGAATGAAAGTCTTGGGAAATATCAGGGTAAGTAATGGATTCTTCAGATTTGATCCAGGGCACACTTTGACTTCGGTGGAGGTTTTATTGGAAGGAATACTGATTGTTTGTAAAATCTAGTGCTTACTGTATAATTTATCTCAGTGACTAACTTCTAGTGCCTTGATCTGGGGTTGATACATTGTGTAGTTTAAGAGTGAACTTGAAAAACATATATTTTCTGATTTCGGTGTACCTGATTTTGGTGGCTTTTTGATCACCGAAGTCAGAAAAACTTCCACCGAAGTCAAATTTGCCTGATTTCAGTGTATTTCGTTCGACTTTAGAGAACTGAGGTAAGATTCCTTAAATGTAAGTTTCAAGTAGGATACGCGCATTTTTTTTTAAACTGATCGATAACTGTGAAAGAAAACATCGTGTGGAAACCTACAAATAGTTTTACACTTGTAGATATTTTCTTTACTGTTAATAATAACGACAAAAAATTGTTGTGTCTGTCATAATTGATTTCGGTTAGATTAAAAACTGCTGCAGCAGCAACAACGTATCTACGTTAAATTGAAAATGTGAAACAAGTAGGTATACATGTTCCGTGTGTACATTTTATTATTGAAAAGTACAAACCGTAGCATAAAGAATAATAATAAAAACATATATTTGAATGGTTACACAACATTTTGTGTTGAATAAGTTCAAAAGAATATTTTGCTAAGTACATTTTATAATAAGGTTATAGACAATGATAAACAAATATGTTCATAAGACAGATTTAACTTTAAAGAAAATTTTTGTTTGTAGAATTTTTATTAGATTATTATTAAAACACATTTTACCTACGTGGATTATTTTATTCCATTTTATGGCATTTGAAGTTGAGTAATGTTAAATTAGATAAATAGATAGAGAACACTTTATTGTACATAAAAATGGAAATTACACAGATATTTCTTAACCTAAGAGTACAGACGGCGGCCTTATCACTAAAAGTGATCTCTTCCAGACAACCTTATTTAGAGATTAGCTTTGTTATGATAAAACAAAACGTTAAAATGGAATAGTCTGGAAGTAAAATTCATAGTAGGTATGTGTAATTTTGTTAAAATCATTTATCTCTTTCATAACTAATTATGCCATGTTAAAACCAATTGAAGGGTGTCTCGAATTGCTTTTTGTTTTTGGTGTAGTCACTTTATAAAGACAAGGCTATACTGAGACCAAAATGTATAAATTAATATACTTCATGGTTTGACTTTATTGCGTCTTTTGCTAAAATTTTGGCACTTTTTTTGGAAGGATTATTATTTTTTGTTCTAGAATAGTCAACTTGAAATTGTTACCTACTCACGCAATTCGTGTTAGATTTTTTGCGCTTGCATGACGAGTGTCAGTCTGATGAGAGAAAACTGATAAAAAAATGTGATTTTAGGTATAAGAAGTACCTATTGAAGTAGGTACTTTAGAGCTTTATAATGTATGAGAATTACAATAAACAAGTTGATTAATTATATATCAGCCCGGTTTTTATTTATTATAATTATCCTCTTTTAATTTCTATACAATGCCTAACATTACTGGTATCGTTGTGGCATTGTGACTTTGGCACGTTAATTGATCTCATTCATTTCAATCATTTTCTGATTCCAGTGAATTATTTTCTGATGTCGATGCTTGCAATCTGATTTCGGTGCAAGTAGTCAGAATTCGGTGTTAGTTTTTCTGATTTCGGTGCTGGTAGTCGGATTCCGGTGTACAGTTTTCTGATTTCGGTGTAGTCTGATTTCGGTGATTTAAATATTTCGTTTTATAACCGAGAACGAACCTACCCAAAATGTATCATGTTTTATAGTTTTTAGCTCTTTATCTAAAACAATCGATAAAATTCCCGAAAGACGAAAAAAAAAACGACCACCGAAATCAGCCATTTTTGCCTCTTCTGGAGAAATGCCCAGCTGCAAAATATTTAATAGCAGAATAGATTTGATAAGCACTTCCAGTGTAAACAGCCAATATATCTTTTACTAAATTGAATAGCTGAATTGGTTGACTGAAGAAGAAGAACAGATCGAGGCTACAGTATATACTAAACAGTCTGCGTTGCCATCTTAATAATCGATCCATTATCATCTCAGCCATTTGACGCCCACTGCAGGACGTAGGCCTCCCTCATAGTTTTCCAAGCTTCACGGTCTTGTGCCGTCCGCATCCAGCGACTCTCCGCCACCGTAACCAGGTCGTCAGACCATCTGGTGGAGGGCCTGCCCACGGAGCGTCTTCCGGTCTGTCGTTGCAAGGTCAGAACTCTTTCGCCCCAACGGCCATCAGTTCTTCGAGCTACGTGCCCCGCCCACTGCCACTTCAACTGAGCAATCCTTCGTGCTATATCAGTAACTCGGGTTCTTCTGCGAATCTACTCCTTCCTGATTCATCACGCAGTGAAACTCTTAACATAGCTCTCTCCATTGCGCTGGGCTACCTTCCCCCTTCTTATGAGGCGTTACCTCTGACACATTAGTTATACACCTTTGTCTTGAGACACTGAAGTATTTCGGACGAAAATGTGTTTTAGTTTCCGGTAATCTGCCCATCCCAGTTGAATTTGACGAGTGACCTCTTTCTCGAAGTTGGACTAAGTTGAACTAAGCAATACCTATAACTGGTATACATAGTGGTCAACAACTTCGACTTTATTCGATACATATATCGACATTCGACGTTATTCGATTTTAATACCTACCTACTTCAAGTTAATACCTGCAATATCATCTCACTATACCTAATTGCTGATGGATGAATGAAGCATGACTGAATGAATTACTCACTGGCTGTTGTAAAGTTTCAAGGGAAACCTTCGACATATTTGTCAGTAAAATATGCGAGACAATACGTAAGTAACTAAAGTGTTGTAACTCAATATTTTAGAATACCAAATGCGAACATTGCCTGAAAAATTCTTGTCCATTGTAGTTTCGTAAAGGATATTTCCATCAAATATTCTAACAGTTGCTATTCAAGGATCTGTCAACACGGTCGATAAAGAATTGGGTCAAAGGCGCATATGGCCGAATAGTTGCCAATGTTTATTTGCTTAGCGTTGGACGCTAACGGCTATGTAAATAGCTTTGCTCTACATTGATAGCCTAACCCACATTTTATGGTGATTTATGTGGAACATTCAATGAAAGTCTCCCACTTTGATAAAAGTTCATAGAGCAGTGCAGTGTAGTCATGAAGTAGATACCTATTTGGTGGAGTGCATACAAAATCTCCAATCGCCAATGGAAAAACAAATCATAATTTGTGTTATAATACGCTTTTATCTAAAAGTGAACATGAGAAATCTTAACAACTGTGATAACTATTTTTATAACTTTTACAATTTTTAGAACCTATGATCAATAGATTAGAACTTTTTGGCGGAAAGTAGCAGCCTACTTTGTTAAATTAAAGTTTAACAAACTTGTTTAAAACTTGTTCTTCTTCTTCAGGCTATATTATGTAGTTGTAGGGGATTTCAGGTGCAGGGTGGCATAGCAGGTCCAGTGAAAAACACGATGATGTCGATTTCAGACGTATATTGGCACACGGTATACGGTATACAAGAGTGTTGAAGAGCGCGGCGGTAGAACGACTGACTGACAATAAAAAATGCGCTCAATTTATGCAGAAAAATACAATCGTAGCTTGGTGTTGTTGTAACGAGATGAACATAATAGGTGTGGCTCACAAAAACGCGAGAGCGAGATAGCGCTGCCGCACCGTTCTAACTATTCAATACAAAGTTTGAATTTACATCATTTAGATTTCTTTGATTAAAAGTATGCAATTCGAAAGAAAATTTGTTCACAATTCCAATGGTGTAAGTTTCATTACGCTAACTTTAACAGTTTGGGAGTTATTGAGCAAAATGTACTACGAACTTTCAACACTACTTTTTTTTTTTTTTTCCATGAAATACATAAAAAATTAACATTATACCTATTTACATTTGTTTGTTTTCATGAACTCTTCAGTATAAAACCATTTATTTGCATTTTCCAATTATAACTTTGAAGATATTAGGCTTTAAACATTGCAAACTTTGAACAGCTTTAATTGGTAGAAAAATGTAACAATTTTCAGATATTTTTAGCTTATTCACTAGATATTAACATTCTTTACGTAAACAACGTACATTTTTGTAAAATTTTCCAAATTAAAGTGCTGAAATAAGCCTCTAAAGTTTCTCCATACAAACTTTAACATCGATTTTCTCCTAGTAAACGTAGGCCGATCATCATCAAATTTTACAAATATACTAAACAAAACACGCTTAATCAAACTACGTTCTTAAATTTTAATTTACGTGCAAATTTTAAACGTAGAAGACTTACTCAAGGGATTTGCATAAAAGTCGAAGCGCCAGCCCGCGCGCGCCACTCAGCGATCGACCGGCATTGGAAGCAGACGCGTCCATGCGGCCGTTTTCAATACTTGTTATCGCTGGGTCAGACTTGTCCCAAGTCTTTAAACTATGGGAGCACCGGCCGGTCTGCGAGACAAACAGCTCTTTTCAGAGCTATGGTACTTCGAGTTTCTTTTATTGGTTGGACGTCAATAAATGCTGCATAAGGAATCCCAGGTACACGTCGACGGCGTGGGATGACTTATGCATACTTGTTTTGTTTATTCCCTCATATAAATATTATATTTACTTATCTATATGGGCCCTGGGTACTTTAAGGCTGCTTTGCTTACAAATTATCTTAGGATTAAGAATAAAATACAATGAATTTTTCCTAGTTGTAAGTTTGATCGGCTTTCTAGGCTTAAGTTTTATGCATTAAGTGCTTTTAGATTTAAGGCTTTCATTTATGCATGTATTTATTTAACTCTTTATTTATTAGCGCACCCTATTTTTATTATTGCTTCTATCTAAACCTATATATATCTAGATTTTAAGGCTTGCATGGTACTAACGCTTGTGAATTGTAGACACAATGTTTTGCAAACTAGGTCTTGGATATGCTTTATCTATGTATGCATCTATTAACCTACTGCAGGACCTAGATTAGAGTAGGCTTCGTCGAGGTTAGGCTTTCAAAAACTTGACAAAATACCTAGATGACTCTAGGCGCACGCGTCGCTGGTGGCCGCTCACATCTGTGTGCGTGAGTCACCACGTCAGTGTATGCGTTTATTGCCTTTACTGCGCGCCGCCACGCGTTTATGGCAGAGAGTTGTAAAAGCCCAAAACTAGACAATGGGCCTCGCACCGAATGTTCGTCTAAATGCAAACAAAAGAAATCGAGCAAAACAAGGTCATAAATCTTTTAAAGCAAATTAACTTTTGTAAAATCCAAGGCAAAAATAAAAACCTATTTACCCTAACACACATAATACCTAACTACATAATACTACTCTTACCTAAAGTACATACTAACATCAAACTGGCGTTGCTCGATAACAGTAGTCAACTGCTGGATATAGCCCTCCCCTAATGAGCCGTAGCGCCTTGCCTTCAGCTTGCCGCATCCAGCATCTGCCGGCAGTTTCTCGCCGGCAAGTTTGACTCGCTTGAAGCTATTGATTTATATTAGTTACGAGTATCGCACCTGAATCACTATCTTATATTCTATGAATTTAATCTTGTTTATTTTTACGGTCTGTACTATCTCTCCGGGCTCTGCACGCCGCGCTGCCTGATGGGTACTGGGGTATCACTGTCCAGCTTATGCTGAGTCAGAGCCCTTTTGCATTTTCCACACCCTCAGTACTTACACTTACTGGATAATGCCATGCTGTGTGTATAAAATATTGTTTTTTTTTTTAATTGTTCATTGTGTTTCCTATGTGTTATTTGCTTTTGCTACTGTATAGTCTGATTATTGCTGGTCTTACTGTGCGTGTGAAAATCCAAATAAATGATTTATCTATCTATCTATATTTTTTTAGTGTTGCGTTGGTTTTACAGTATTTATTTACTATTACTCAAATAATAATATCACGGCGTAATGACCCAGTGGTAAAACACTAATAACCTGATTAAACGTAACAGCCTTCTTGATATTTAGTGACCCAAGTTGTCACACTTCCCCACTTTCTTAATGGTATGCGGCTCTGCAGGACGGTACTGTTAGAGCGTATTAATACATATGAATAATTATATGTTTCTAACTAAATCTTTCGTAAGCACGACACATAATTAACTTAATTCCGGAATCACTTGGTTTCGTTCTTATTCAAAGAGCAATCATGGTGAGTAGGGAGGAAGCGTCGTCGGTTGCTACTTGTATTCTATCATATTACTCGTTATATCTTTGTTTATTGGTGGGTATATATTTCCTAGTTATATATTAAACGGGTCAAATCGCGATTATTTATTAGGTAAAACGTAATTACCTTATTTCCCGACGTTTCGGCAGCGTTACAGTTGCCGTGGGAGACCACGCGATCCGATTATGTATGTATGTATGTATGTATGTATGTATGTATGTATGTATGTATGTATGTATGTATGTATGTATGTATGTATGTATGTATGTATGTATGTATGTATGTATGTATGTATGTATGTATGTATGTATGTATGTATGTATGTATGTATGTATGTATGTATGTATGTATGTATGTATGTATGTATGTATGTATGTATGTATGTATGTATGTATGTATGTATGTATGTATGTATGTATGTATGTATGTACGATTGTACGTACGTACGTATGTGTGTGTGTGTAAAAAATAAAACAATGAAATTACTGTTTTTTACGCAGTCAATATATATTTTTTTATTTCGTTTTCGTTACGGCATACCAAGGCGAAGATGCCAGATGATTGTCCCAACAGATCCTCGCTGGGAGTAGTGCGAGCAGGCCATACAGTGAATGTTATAGTGCTGAAGTGGAGTCACTTGCTCAGTATATAGTAGACCACGACGCAATCTATAAGTACATGAAGAATGAGTAATTTTTCATGATGTTATGCCAGATATCTTTTACTTGCTGTGCATGAACGGTTTCTCACTGACGCGAACGATCTAATGCAACATTAATCGGATTTCTGAATTAGAATTTCGAAGACATTTTTGCAAAATTTGTTGTAAAAAAATGCCTGTTCAGATTTTTCATAAAAGAATAAGACATTCAACAGACACTTAAGATATATTCGTGTAATAGAAATATCGGTACTAATATGACTTAACCCTTAACCTCCTAAGCCCTGGAGGTAAAAGTTACAAGTCCGCAGTCTTCTAAAATTACGTAGATTTTGAAGAAAGAGCCATTGGTAAAAAAATGTGAGGAAAATATTGGACCTGGAACAGTAAGTATTCCGCACTTCCTACTAATACTGAGTCATTGGGTTTTAATTAAGAACGTTAAACGTAATGTCCTAAGTAGAAGACGCCAGGGCTTAAGAAGTTAATTTCACATATAACTTTCAAAATAGTTAAGATAAGTTTTATACGGAGCAGGAAATAGTAGGAGTTACACTCATGTGCTTTCGGCGAAAACCGAAGCCTTCTCTCTAGAGAAGGCTTAAAAAAAACCTAAAGATTAAAAAAAAACCCCTTTATTTGATTAGGGGCTTTTGTACCTTACGAGGACATGTCAGCCCCATTGTACCTTATTCTAAAGTTATTAACTTAAGTTAACGAAGTCTTAACGATTATCTAAACTATCACTGACAAATATATAAATTAACATCGCTTCTCTCGAAATGTCTGGAACTTGCCTACTTCTAAAATGTTTACCAATATTGAGTGCATCTATCAGTGCGTCTCTTTTATGTTGGTTTCCTATGCAGGAGAGCGCTGGCACGGTTAGCCAGAGGTCGCGGGTTTGTGTCCCGGCATGGGTGGAATTTTTAGCCTCAAAATAGATTTTTAAAATTATCCTTAGCACGGGTTAGTGCATAAAAAAAAGAATATAATACTCTCCACTTACTGAAAACCTTAGACATAATGTTGACGTTATTGTTAATTACCTACCGTCCAAAAGTGAAGGTGGCTGTCCAAAGTTACCTCTCTTTTTTACTTAAAAAATTCACGTACTTTTTAACGCAGTCGTGCCCACGTTTAAAGTTTTACTTTCACTGCCAGTGACGTGAAAAGTGACCTATAGTCCAGAAAAATACAAGGAACCAACGCTTTTCCTTTCAAATTCATTAAATGTTCAAATACAATACATTACATAACCTCACGCCTGTATCCCAGAGGGATAGGCAGAGACCGTGGCTGCCTCTTGCTACGATCCTTACAGATCACCTAATATAATAATTATACTTACATCTTATACCGAAGATCTGTACTATACCTACACTATGTTATACACTGAATAAACGGAATTGAATTGGATCGTACTTTCCTCTTTAATCGGACTTGGGTGTATCTGATTTTTTCCTTCTAGCATAGTATAGAAAATCAACCTGTTCACAATTTAAGACTACGCTGTAAGTTGTACCAGGGCCGTCGCGCTAAAACGGATAAAGTAACTAAAAAAGTGAACTGCTCAATAATACCTACCTATAGATACTAACAGTTTTGGTGCTAAGTTACCTAAATGTAAAATAATATACTTAACATAAACGTCACTATAAACTCTTAACCCTACAGTGCTTGATTTTTTATTTCGGCCTCAAAAAAATACACGACCTTGTAAATATAGTACGATTTATTGAAAAAATATTAAAAAAAATCGCAACTCAATAAAAACATAAATATATATATTTTTTGTGTATGGCCCACATATGGCACATAAAGCATTGTAAAGTAAATCTGTACTATGTATTAAAATCAAGAAAAAATTAAATAAAGTAACTATAGTCAAACTTTATTCCTGAAAATTGCATGTTTTATAAAATCTAATTCTTTTTGTTTTCTTAAGCCTAAAAACCTTACAATTAAAGTTTTTTATACTTATACAAATAGGACATTTCATTTAGAACACATGGGAGAAAACAAATTTAATTAATTATGGAAAGACAAAAAACAGTTTTTGTCCTTATTTAGGCAAAGTGCCACGTTGCATCCTTTTGAATGCTGTATTTAGTTGACTCTTCAGAATGTGATCGAGCAAATCGTCGTCAAAAAATACAAAAAGTACTGCAAAGATCTTTCAAAATCAGTGTATGGTTGTTCCAGGGTGTCTACTCCTGTAAATGTGGCATCTGGTTGCTGAAATACCATCTTCCTCCATATTCTCTTTTCTCCATATTTTCATATTCTCTTTTCTTTGACTTTGGCTTGACAGGCTAAGTTGTGGGTTGGACAAAGTCGGGAGTAGGTGTTGGCTGAGCTCGTGGTATTACTCGTCCAGCTCTAGGATTTATTTGGCTGGAAGTACTTGGCTGTGGTGACACGGCGGATGAGTTATTAGGCATAACTAACTTACTACTGCTTGACTGTGGACTAGGTATGCTCACGTTTTCATAGATGTCATCATCCTGCAGTAGTTCAGGACACTCCTCCACTTCTTTTATCACCAAATCCTGAATTCTGATCAAGTCGTCATCACTATCTTCATCTGACAGTTCGTACTCATCTTCACTACCGGATGGAATTGCAAGAAAGTGTTCAATATCCTCTGTAGTCAAACTTTTCCTACGCCTCATCTGTAAACAATACGTGAATTTAGAGGATACTGATTGCGTGATGTGCCATATCCGGCACATACAAAAATGTTGTGATTTCATGTACTATTTATCAATTTAATTACAGGATAACAAGTAAAATAACAAATATGAACATTAACTTACCTCTGTCAAATATTTCATCACTTCGTTATCAACCCTTGTATGTCCCCACTGCTGGGGCACGGGTCTCTTCCTGCATCGCAGGAAGGTTAGGCCATACTCCACCACGGGGGCCAAGTCCGGGTTGGTGGAGGATTGTAAGACAGTGGCGGGCCTTACTGTCAGAAGTTATCAAGCCGCCCATATGGCCTCTTACATGGCTTAACGACTGCCATTATATGACAGCCGGCACCAACGGCTTAACGTGCCTTGCGAAGCACGGAAGCGCTCGAAAAAATGCCACTAGCGGTAGTCACGGGACGCTCACCCATCCCGTACCTGACCGCGCCTGCTGATGCTTAACCAAGTGATTGATTCCAATCACTCGGTTCGCCTAGGCCACGAGCGCTTCATCACTTAATTATTAAATTTTATCCACTTTTTTCAAATTTTTACACCCCGCTTATTAACCGAATTCAAATTTCTTTCCGATCTGACGAAAAATAACAATAACTACGTGTAGTGACATCTGACCAAAATTTCCGATACTAAATTCAATATTCAAATGCATTATGCTTAATCTACTCAACACTAGATGACGCTATTTGGATCAAATTTTAAAATATGGGCAACTTTTTGGTATGTGCCATATGTGGCACGCTATGCGGGGTTATTCCACTAATCCCCATTGAAAAACCCCATTGATGGGGATTTGTGAACTTTTTGTTCACAAATCCCCATCAATGGGCCAATACCAAGATACGCCAATGGGGATTTGTGAACAAAAAGTTCATAAATCCCCATTGGTATATAAAACAAATATAAAGAACAACACATTAGTATGAAATAAGTATTTATATTGTATTACTACTAATACATATATACTACTAATACATATATTATACAAACACAGTTTTACAACAATTTATCAAATCAGAGATGATTGATTAGTAACTAACGTAAATAACGTTAATGTAAAATTAATAGAAATAACTTGTTATTACAACACAATCACATTTTCACCGTCATTAATAAAATCACATAAATATCTTAACTTTTCCAAGCAATGGCCAATCGTAATTTCGCCATTAACAAGCTCCATTTGGACCTCCCGTATGTAAACATCGCGATTAATACTTTGGATTGATCTTTCTGTAATCCCTATGCTCCCTTGAGTAAGCCGCAATGCAAGCACTTCGTAGTACGATGCATCTTCAGCCAACGAAGTGAGAAGCTTCATAAGATTAGGATTCTTTTTCACCACGCGATGTTCGATTTGTTTGTTCCATGATTCGACTAAATTATTAGTGCGATGGCTCTGACCAAATGCACACCATATTTGAATGAAGTCCTCTTTTACCCGTTGTTTGAGCATGTAATTTCTAAACTCCTTGCTTTTATCGTCGTCAGGACTCTGAGAGGCGATATAAAACCAACCTTCCATAATTTTGTCTAGTGGTAGTAAGGGTAAAGCAGCACTAAGTGCAACTTGTCTTCTGGTCAATTTTGCCTTTTTAAGTCCTAGCTGTTTACGTTTTTTTCCATACAGCCTGGGTAAAATGGAAATATCAACCGCTGATAGAGACATGCTCAAAAACATTTCGAATAGCTTTCATTGCCGCTATTTCAAAGTCGCATTTAAATGTGTCTGGACTCCAACTTGGTATTTGGGACTTGAGCATATGAAATAAAATTTCATACGCTTGTTGATTTTTATGACTCATGAGGACATAAACAAGTGGCACAATATTTGTTTCTGTACTGCCCAAATCTCCATGGATTGCATAAAGTTGGTAGAAGGGTTTTGTACTGATCCAAAATGTTCCATCTACCAAAAAACTTTTTAGTTTTTGCATATGATTATACTATTTTTATTTTTAATGCACTAACCCGTGCTAAGGAACAAATTTAAAAACCTATTTAGAGGCTAAAAATTTCACCCATGCCGGGATTCGAACCCGCAACCTCTGGCTATCCGTGCCAGCGCTCAACCAATTGAACCAATGGGCGACTCACGGCATCAGTGAAATTTCGAACCTCTTTACACTATTCTCTGTATTACGTACAGGCAGCGACATCTGACTTAAGCAAATTCCATCACTTACAGCCCCGACTACCCACTTTTGCATATGATGCCGGGCAGATTGAGAACAAAATGCTATTATACGGATATCATTGCAGTTGTAATCTGCTAAAACAAATTTTTGGTGAGTTGGAGGGACTTTCACTTCTCCAATGCTTTTAAATTCTATTTTGTCCACTTTAAATGCTTCATTCCTGTGTTTATATAATGTAGTTTTAATAGTTTTCAACGGTGGGAATTCGTGTATTTTGTCAATAGCTGTAAGAACTAAGTGTAACTATGTGGTAGAATTTTAGTTAGTAGATTTAGATGGAGCTGACATGCTGACCTATGTGAACAAGGCTTCTAAGTAAATAAAGATAGTAAAAAAAACTGATTTAGTTTAGGTAATAAGAAACATGTGATTTTAACAATGACGGTGAAAATGTGATTGTTATGTAATACCTAGTTACATAGAATCTGTGATTTACTTAGTAAATGTAAAACTCATGTTCAATTTAGGTAAGGATGTCTGATTACAACTCTGACTTTATAAATTGTTTAAAATCTGTGTTTGTATAATGTAGGTATTGGTATTACAAAATAAGTACTTTGTGATTCATAATTAATGTGTCCTTTATATTTCGTTCTATACACCAATGGGGATTTATGAACTTTCTGTCCACAAATCCCCATTGCCAATACTAAGATACGCCAATGGGGATTTACGGACAAAAAGTTCACAAATCCCCATCAATGGGGATTTTCAATGGGGATTAGTGGAACAACCCCGCTATGCGCTGTAGGGTTAAGTGTTATTTATAAAAATCGTTCTGTCGAAAAGACGGAGATGAAATGGTCTTCAGAACGTCTTTAAAAATTAAATTTTCACATGCCACAACAAATAAAAACTTTCAGGCTTATAAAGCGTTTTACTCGAATACGTCTTATTTTATGTTTATTTTATTTTATAAAGTAGGAAAAACAGAATTAACAACAAGCACTTAAATACAGTAAACTACTTAGCTTATAAAATTTTGTTAATTCCTAACCATTTCTCACCGCTTGATAAGAGCTTAGTATGCGATAGGAGTAGAATAGGTATGTAAAATTCATGAAGACAATCTCTTGTTACTTAAAAAGATACAAGCAATAGAAAGCATCTATGTATACTTAGTAATTTACAAAAAATAAATAAAAAATTACGAGAAAATTGCTGATAGTTTAACTATTACTTTAACTATTAAACTCAATGAGATAAAAAATAAATAATATAAATTTTAGAGGCTCTTACATCAAAATGTGGCTAAGTAGGTGAGAATGAGCAAAATGAGCAAACAATTACACAGCAAAGTATGACTTACAAATTTCTCAAAATTAAAATAAACAACTGCCTGCAACACTGTTTGGAAAGAAAAAATATGTCTACGTCTGTGAAGGAAATATTGTAGGTATCACACATTCGATACAATGGTGCTCTCTTACCGTCATTGGTTCTTGTAGTGCCTAGCGAAAAAACACGCAAGCTTCTTTGAGGCCGGATAGGTACTCTCAGACATTTCTTAGCTAGAAGATCGGGGCAGTTTAGCTGTGAGGTGCAGATGCCCCGGAGAACATTCAAGTCAGCCAATGTGCGACGGTCTTTCATTGACAACATGTTATATTTTTCTAATAATTCTGAGTAAGACAGTTTTGGGTTTCTTATTCTAAAGTTAAGGGCACGAAGAAATTTCTTTTGGATCAAAAGTGTAATCTATGATTCTATAATAAGATATATTAAAACTTTCTATTCGTTTTTAGTAGCTCTTGCGAACAAAAAATAATTATTTCTATTACAGACCTCATGTTATAAGCATCTAATTATAATGAGATAAATTATCTAACTCCAATTACAAGTCTGAATTACGCTAGAGTGAATTACAAGCCATGAAACTAAGTTACTTGGACTTCGTGACCGATTATCCTCGTCCGTATAAAGCATACAATTTTCTGTCTTCCTTTTCCCACACATACCTATAAAAACTAGATGTAGAGCTTGCACAGTAATGTTATCGCAAAGGAAATGCGTAAGAAACCCACTGACTCACAAGACTACTGGCAGTGACTTTCTGGGACGTCACAAATTAGAGGCATTTATTGCTTTCTACCTGACGACGCTGTTGAAAAGATTAGCGATTGTAATTTAAACTGACTATTTGCTAGGGTACGGTTTTACTAACTAAGAAACTCGGAAATGGACTTTTGAAATTTGATATATTTTGAACGTGTAAATTGACGTTCATAATTAAGTAAGAGTTTGGTTTTAAAAAGATATTTGAGATCTTTTCAAAACTAAAGATTTCTATTGTTTAGAATAGACTGCTATTGATTACAATAGAAAATATCTTAAATGAACGCAAAATTTGAGATTCTGTTCCGAATAATACTCACAATAATAATAAACCAGTTAATTTTTTATTCAGTTCGAATTTTTTTTGCGTTCTGGAAATGTCAAGGACATCACTCAAAATTACTTTTAGTAATAAGGCCGCCACTTGTACTGTACTGTTGTGTTTGTGTGTCCTGCCTGCCTGCCTGCCTGCCTGCCTGCCTGCCTGCCTGCCTGCCTGCCTGCCTGCCTGCCTGCCTGCCTGCCTGCCTGCCTGCCTGCCTGCCTGCCTGCCTGCCTGCCTGCCTGCCTGCCTGCCTGCCTGCCTGCCTGCCTGCCTGCCTGCCTGCCTGCCTGCCTGCCTGCCTGCCTGCCTGCCTGCCTGCCTGCCTGCCTGCCTGCCTGCCTGCCTGCCTGCCTGCCTGCCTGCCTGCCTGCCTGCCTGCCTGCCTGCCTGCCTGCCTGCCTGCCTGCCTGCCTGCCTGCCTGCCTGCCTGCCTGCCTGCCTGCCTGCCTGCCTGCCTGCCTGCCTGCCTGCCTGCCTGCCTGCCTGCCTGCCTGCCTGCCTGCCTGCCTGCCTGCCTGCCTGCCTGCCTGCCTGCCTGCCTGCCTGCCTGCCTGCCTGCCTGCCTGCCTGCCTGCCTGCCTGCCTGCCTGCCTGCCTGCCTGCCTGCCTGCCTGCCTGCCTGCCTGCCTGCCTGCCTGCCTGCCTGCCTGCCTGCCTGCCTGCCTGCCTGCCTGCCTGCCTGCCTGCCTGCCTGCCTGCCTGCCTGCCTGCCTGCCTGCCTGCCTGCCTGCCTGCCTGCCTGCCTGCCTGCCTGCCTGCCTGCCTGCCTGCCTGCCTGCCTGCCTGCCTGCCTGCCTGCCTGCCTGCCTGCCTGCCTGCCTGCCTGCCTGCCTGCCTGCCTGCCTGCCTGCCTGCCTGCCTGCCTGCCTGCCTGCCTGCCTGCCTGCCTGCCTGCCTGCCTGCCTGCCTGCCTGCCTGCCTGCCTGCCTGCCTGCCTGCCTGCCTGCCTGCCTGCCTGCCTGCCTGCCTGCCTGCCTGCCTGCCTGCCTGCCTGCCTGCCTGCCTGTCTGTCTGTCTGTCTATCTATCAATCAATAACGGGTTAGAAATGTAAAATTCATTTTTAGGGTTCAGTTAACAAGGAACCCTTATAAAAAACGCATCATACTTATTAAAACGTAAGAACGCATCAGCAACTAAAGGCATTATTATCTCAACTGTTAAATAACTAATAACTTCCACACAACACAATCACTTGACGTGGGGGCGAATCTCTAAAATGCATAGTTGTTCAATAGAGTCATGTTAGTCCGGTAATGGCCGTTTCATTCACACTATCGGTAGTCTAGTAAGCAATCGCAATGCAATGGTATACCGTGCTATTTAACTCGGCGCCTACCCCTGGAATTACATTGTACTGCTATTGCTTTGTAGACTAATAAATTGAGGCAAATAAATACCATTATCGTGCTTATATACTTCTATTGAAAAACTATGTAAGTATTAGACTCTAGGTTTCAAACTAGGATACGAAGTACCATGACAACCAGGCAGACGTCACAAACGTACAAATATACAAAAGTTGCCTCAGTCTGGTTGTATAAAATACAGCCAGACTGAGGCAACTTTTGAGGCAGCCAGGCAATTTTACGGTGGACCCGAGTAAATAAACGCAAGTTGGCGAATTTGCATCGAGAGTACGGGGACAGTTCTAGATCGCCGGTCCAGTCGCTAGCCGACGACCTACGCTGCGCCTGCGTCCATGTAAACTGTTCTTTATGTAACGCCACTCACCGATACGGCAGTCTTATCTAATTGTTGCGCAACGCGTTGTTATGAAACGGAGTAGCCTACAAATCGCCTGTTGACAATGTAATTCGCTAATTCTCAATAAGGACGCGTCTCTCATATTACATTATCTTCGCACACCTTTGTTTGCAGCTAGCCGTGGGCTCCGAAAGTATAAAATTTCTATTTTGACTTTCTTTGCAGTGGATCATGATGAAGCGTTGTCCATTTAACCATTCAATTTATTTATAAGTTTCAATTTTCCAATTTTTCTTCCACCTCCTGCGGTTGACTGGTACAATATGCTTTAGGCAATAAGTTCATTGTATACACCTGTTTAAGTGCAATAAAATTATTAATAGAATGTAAATAGTAAATTAGTAAAAAAACTAGGTATGTAACAACCAAAAATTATGAAGAACTTACTTTTTCGGCTAACGCGTTGAAGTCTTTTGTACCGCCCAACTGTTAGGTATTTTTTCCATGTAAGGAAATTCTTTTTTACATTTCTTTTTTTATCATAGATTTTTATGATAGATAGATACTTCTCCCGGAATAGTAAATGAATCTTTGAAAAATAAATACTTATCCTACAATAGTAAATATATCGTGTACATAATAAGTACCTAACAGTAAGACATTGAGAAAAATATCTTCTCACGTCAATCTTTTTTCTCCAATTAAAGTCAGTCCGGCAGATAATATTACGGTAATATTTCGACGTCCTTAATGTCTCGTCAGTATGAGCTATAATGGTCAAATTGAGTGGGGGTCGTTGACCTGCGTTCACTTTCTCGCGATGATTTGTGGCCGGCGCGGCACTGCCTGGCGCATTTACCTATGTAGCATGTTGATTGGATGAGCTACTAGAGACCAATAGAACTTTAATTTTTACTAATAGTCGCGTTATAGATGAAGATGCATTGGACTGAAAGTCATAGATTTATCTCAATTATGCAATGAAATGATTGAATATTACTAATTTATGATTGCGGTTTTATATTTAGGTACCTACTGACCATGTGTATTTAAAACTGAATTGTTACTGCTTGCAAACTTCTACTAGTTTGCAAGCAGTAACAATTCAGTTAACTAGAGTCTACTCTAGTATGGGTCACATATTCACACGATACTATATACTCACGCACTACAGCTTATCAACCATTATTTTATTCACTCCGTATATACTTTCTTATATTGAGCTTCCACCACTTCTCAATATTCGACACGCAAGAAAATATTTTAATCCGTTTTTTGGTCTTTTTTTGCTATGAAAGAAAAAGGGCCTGTTCCGCTTTTCTCTCAATAAAATAAAATATGTTAATTAATCCATGTTATAGCTATGTTATCAAGCTCTGCTCTCACGCCGCGCCGCCCTGCTGTCTGACCGCGTCTGCGTTTGCGCAATACCTTATATGTGACACGTGCGTAATTGAATATGTTGTACTTAAAAGCCTTATGAAAGGTCGGCGATGACGGAAAATTTTGTGAGAAATACTGATCTTTTGCTGCCTAACAAATAAACGTGGTATCATCATCATCATTAACAACCCATTATGTCCCCACCGAGGGGCACGGTGTCTTCCCTGAGGAAGGTATAGTCCATACTCCACCACGGGGGCTAAGTCCGGATTGGTGGAGGCTTACAATACTAGTGGCTGGTCTTACGTGGTATGAAGTAGCATTTTTATGTTTAAGATCGGAAGAAACGTTTTTTATCATTATCAATCTAAGTGTAGGTACTGTTATGTACTTTGATATTATTTAAGTCTCTTTTATAATTATTAAAGTTTAGTTAGTGAGGAAAAATAATTACTAGGCAGGAATCTTCTTACTTTATTAAAAAATATATAGAAATTGAACTTTCTGAATGTTCATAATTATGCCATTTTACCACACATCTGGACATTATGCACCTGGACGAGTTTTTACTACGGTCATTGACTTTGTTTTAGCTAAGGGGACCCCCCTAATAATACTCTCTAATAATAAGGTTGAGTATTATTATAAAACAGTATAAATCAGTTGTTACAAATCCATTACTACTGAGACTGTTTGATAGTGATGGCGGATTGCCCGGATTGGACGATCCAAATAACAGGTACGATGTGGTTGCTAACTGCCCCAACTTCAAGTTCTATCACCACAAAAAGCAAGCAATGACTATGAATGTAGGATATAACAAAAAACATTAACGATTTCAACTTCGTAACAAAAGATCTACAGCTAAAAGTCTAATATCATTCCAAAACACAATCCCTATGCTTCTCTTCACAGAAATCACTTCTCCTCGTAAGTTCATCCTCGCTCGGTAGATGGCGCCACATCACCGATGCGCCTTCCCCGTCTCTCTCCTTTACCTCCTCTGGCCCAAACACTGCCTTCTGCATCTTCACTACAAACGGAGTCATCTTACAAATCAGCAGCTTCACACAGCTTATGTCTTCTTCAGTCTCTTGCTGCTCTATTATGTCCTCTATTATCTGCGGCAAAGAGTCATTTTTGGCAGTTGTTATGAGGTCCTGGAGTCTGGAGGAACGCTTGTTCATGATATAGGAGAGAGGGTCCTTGGAGCGGTAAGGCTTGCCGGACTTCTGTGGGTCGGAGAGGAACGTCGAGATCTGGAATTTTAATTCATTGATTAGTAGATACTGTACACAACTACAGCGAAGGAAAACATCGTGAGGAAACCCGCGGCTTTGTTGCCTCCACACGTGTTGAGTTGTCTTTTCTGTGGGCTAAGCAAACTAATCTGTCGAGATGGTAAGCCTACTCCATCCAAAGAAAACAATTTCCCCGGCACTGCCGCGATCCTCTAGGATCGCGGCTTTATAAGTCATCTCATTACGTAGATGCAAAGGCCTGAGTTTTACACTACACACAGAGACCTGGGCGCCCCCAGTATGTGACTTGTGAATGTAGTCACTGACTACCATAAACGAGTCCTCTTGGTAGCTCTTACTGTTTTGTACACTTATCTCTACAAACAAGTCTACATGTGTTACATTTAACGGGTCAATTCGAGATTGTTTAATTACTTTAATTCCCGACGCATCGTTGCAGTTGCCGTGTTCTAAGTTGAATAAATTATCGTAGTTGGATTTTGTAATAAATAGGTAGACATAATAGAAATTTCAGAATTTCTAAAGTGTATTTCGTTATCAACCCTTGTATGTCCCCACTGCTGGGGCACGGGTCTCTTCCTGCATCGCAGGAAGGTTAGGCCATACTCCACCACGGGGGCCAAGTCCGGGTTGGTGGAGGATTGTAAGACATTGGCGGGCCTTACTGTCAGAAGTTATCAAGCCGCCCATAAGGCCTCTGACATGGCTTAACGACTGCCATTATATGACAGCCGGCACCAACGGCTTTACGTGCCTTGCGAAGCACGGAAGCGCTCGGAAAAACGCCACTAGCGGTAGTCACGGGACTCTCACCCATCCCGTACCTGACCTCGCCTGTTGTTGCTTAACCAAGTGATTGATTCCAATCACTCGGTTCGCCTAGGCCACGAGCGCTTCAAAAGTGTATTTAATTTAAAATCTTTAATTTAAATGGGATTAGTAATAGGATAAGGCTTGCCATCCAACGACGTAATGTAGCCAGCATACTGGGGACTCTCCTCAGAGGCGGCGAAGATCTGGGCGCAGTATTTAACTTTTAGGTACCATTTTAAATAAATTAAGTAATAAATATATTTAGGTTAGATTGGTTTTGTTAATATTTAGATTTAGTTTGTAATTAGTAATACAAGTTTAACGATTTATCAAAATTACACTAATAGGATTAATCATAAAATTTACTTCTTATGTTTGTGATGAATTACGAGTAACATTTTCAGTGCCGGTACGGAGCTCATATTGAGGACCATTATGCGTATTAAGACATATTTTGTACCACATGAAGCAATAAATAAACTTACTTAACATAAAGAATATTGTGTTTTAGATGCCTTTTTTACTTTTGAATGTATGAAACCTATGTATAAAATACAGAGGACTGAAGCGCTTGTGACCTAGGTAGTGGATTGGAATCAATTAGACGGGTTAAGCAATAACAGGCGCGGTCAGGTGCTGGATGGGCGACCGTCTCGTGACTACCGCTAAAGGCATTTTTCCGAGCGCTTCCGTGCTTTGCAAGGCACTTTAAGCCGTTGGCTGTCGTGGAATGACAGTCGTTAAGCCATGTCAAAGGCCTTATGGGTGGCTTGATAACTTCTGACACTAAGGCCCGCCACTGTCATACAATTCTCCACCAACCCGAACTTGGCTCCCGCGGTGGGTATGGCCTAACCTTCCTGCGATGCAGGGAGAGACCCATGCCCCGGCAGTGGTGACATACAAATGGTTGATATCAATTGATATCATTTGCTTTTCACCCGAAGTCCCTGACTGGCTACAGGCTTTCGAATTACGCTCATCAACTCACCATTTGTGCAACAAACAGCAACGCGTTGACAGCAACAGCACTGATCTGCGTCGGCTGCAGTCCAAACAGCCTCACGAGGTGCCTCAGTGGGCTCAAGGGATTCACAGGCTCGTTCACATTGCTATACGGTCGAGATTCGTTCGGTCGATGCTCCTCGTTTTCTTGAAGCTCATCGTCTAAGTAGCCTTCGTTTAACGGTTTTCTCCTGATTGGGGCTGACGTTTTCGGCTGGAAGGCTTTCACTACGAACTCGGCAACTTTTAGAGCTACCCCTTCAGAGCCTGGAAGAAAAGTTAAACAAGTTTCGTAATAGTAAGTAGATTAAGATTTTTGACCTTTTTTTGTTAGATTTTGTACTTAGTAAACTTAAGAGTAATTTTGCTTTGAAACTAAAGCCACATAGTATATTTGTCCGAAGTTGTATTAAAAGTGTATCAATGATGTTTTTTTCTGATTCTCGCTCATATGCAACGAGCTAGATATATTCGTCTGTGCAAGAAAATGTAGGTATGTCCAGTTGTCGTGGACCGTACCACGTAATAGGGCTTGCTTTCTATTGTACGTGAGGTGTAACAAATGACGAAGCCTCTTTTGTTGGTGACAAAGTAGCATTACCTACACATTGCAACAAAACGAAAGCATTTCATAAAGATAGAGCCAAAGTAAAGAAGAAAATACTTTGTGTAACCAGTAAACTGTGTTAGTTTTATGTAAATACCAAATACATTTTGGGTACATTATAACGAAAACTTGGATTATATTCAAGTAAATTGTCAAATACAGCTACTTGTTATCAATAGCTCATAAGCAGTTAAAAGGTCCGTTTTCTGTTTTATTTACACATTTTAAGGCAAACCTATTGGGCCTTATAAGTAAATATTACAAAATAAATAAAAAACAAAATAAAACAAATACAGGTAGGTATATCAACAGATGGCAAATCTTTACATTATTCACTTTTGTACACAAACTATGTATGTGAAAGATATAAAAATTCAGATTGACAACATTACAATAGGTGTTAACCACTGTTAACACCTATTGTAATGTTGTCAATCTGAATTTTGTAGTTAATTAGACTAACTTATAAGCAATTTCGGTCATATTTTACTACCATTTTACTCTAACCGAAAAGGGAGGGAGAGATCCTTTTTGGAGTTCAAGAAAAAAAGATGCTCCAACACGTACCAAGAAAGTCCTTAGCGAACTTCATGCCATTGGTCAATCGATCCATGAACCCATCGCCAGCCCTGTGCGGGTCCTCGCACCATACTTGCGATACTAAAGCCACCAGCAAGAACACACGTGCCGCCATCTTGGGCTTGCGCGGGAGACTACAGCGAGAGGGACCGCTTGTCTGCGCGCGCACGCTTGGCTTGCCTAAGTAATCGGCGCGTGCGCAACCAAACAGCATTAGAGCATGATAAAGACCTTTGTCTTTCGAGAAAACAAACACAGGATATTACTTTTGTTATTAAGAGCAAGTGTGTGTAGAGAAGGTTCTAGTGAAGCTTTGTATTTTATGCTATAAGGGTAAATCTGGTAGGGTTTTTTTAAAGGTAACATTGGGAAGTCTGGCAAAAAATAATTTCTGGTTAGTATACTAGATGGCGTTACTTGTAGTTTCACAATCGTAATAAAGTTATGCTCTAGCTTCTAATAATTATTAAAATTATAGGTTTTAATTTAATGAAGTTTAATATTTATCAAAATGATTATTTTTATACTTATTAGTTTTGCTCCAGCTAATGAACTGTATGTGTAGCTGTGCACCTAAATACAGAAAATCACAGACACTACTGAAGCCTGCTATTCCGGTAATATTTTATTGAAAAAATATACAAAAGTTAAGAGAACATTTAGTGACTCCCACGCGATTCCATTTATTAGGAAATTCTATTTAACTCATAAATGTAAGTAAACGTGAAAAAGAAAACAGCTCATCTGTACATCACCATCAGACTGTGTCAAGCCAAGACCTAAGAAGCAATGGCCCCGATGCTCCGCTACTCGACTTTCATGCTCCCTAGACCACAGTAACAACTGTCACCAGTACACATCTCATTTCGACACCCCACACAGCAATATTCGCACGTTGGAAATGTATCTTCTTACTCTCTGCGTGTACTTTCTTAAAATTCATGTATTAAAAGGCGATATGACCCAGGAAGACGTGGGATATCTAAGCGAGTTGCCGCTAGACAAATTGCTTAGATTGAAAAACTCGCTGCAAGTTTTAGTGAAGGCTAATTATGATAACGCGACATCCACAGCCAGCCCCCCGCCTTTGGATTTACGGGTGGACAATTTCGGGGCCCAAGCGTTGGGGTTAAAATCACCTGTGGACAGAGCGAACTTTAAATCACCCATCAGACGAGGAGACGAATGGGAAGGGCTGACGAAAAAAGGCGACTACAGCAAAATGAGCAATCTCTTTTCTATGGCAGTGACTGTGTTGGCGTTTCTCGCTTTCGGCGGGTATCTGCTGTGCCTTATCGTACATGCAATAAGGTCGAAGCAGAATTATAATCAAATGACGACAGTGGCCCCCGCGACGGTGTTTCTGAACTCTGGGATAAAGAAGAGACCTCACACTCATTTCGCTTCATCGTCGTACGGAAGAAGGAAGAGGGATGTCGGTACTGATATGGATGTACCTCCGGAGCAACTGTTTATGGCCCTCTTGGACTTGTGCGAGGGGTATGCGAAATGGAGTAAACGATACAGTGTTTAATCAGCCCTAAGTTGTGTAATTTATAGAGATGTATTTTCTTTCTAGTTACGAGCATTTATTTTGTGGTAAGTTAATTAACTTAAGTAGCTGCTCAGTACAGAGTTATTAATATACAGACTTTGCAATGCAATGACGAAGTGCACAGGGAGACATAGACAGGGCGTCTTTGTCCTACGTTCAACGTCAATATTACAATGTTGTTATCTGTTACGTACTTATTCTAATATTATAAATAGAAAGTTTGTATATAGGAGGTAGGTAATCTCCAAAACGACTTAATCCGATTTCGAAAATCCTTTCACTAGGTAGTATTTTTTACCAATAGACCTTCCGGAGGGATTATACTTAGTCTATATGCTTATTTGTTACCACGTGAACGAAGTCGCGAGCACTGTTAGTACAATATAACTTAGTACCTAAGGAAAACTGAGTAAAACAATAAAGTCGCCTATTGGATAATTATATTAATTGTGAAGGCCCAGCCTCTTATAAATGGTTTTCCTAAATAGAGGAATCTCTAAAATCTTAGGTATACGCATATGGCTCGTTAAAATTTCTGTCATTTCTGTCAAACATCAAAGCAAACAGCCGAAAACAATAAAAAATGTGAATGTGAAAGCAACGCAGTTATGAGGACATTTATATCAGATACGGCGCACAGTGACATTTAAAGAAATTATTTTGCTTATCTTTGCTTAAGTTGGAATTTTAAAATGTTAGCTCTTTAATCACTTGACGATTCCCATGGCGAATTATTCTTATTTTATTCTTAACTCATATGTATAATTTCAATTGAATTGGCGCGTTAAATTAATAACAGTCAAAAGTAAATTTTGTAAGTCATAGAACAAAAGTTGTTCTAATTGACCAACTCTAATTGGCGTGTTTCGGAAATTGTGTGTTTTTAAGATAGCCCTGAAAAGAAAATTGATTTAAGGAGTATGTTGCTGGCACAAACTTACTTTATAGTAATTATAGGTAGGTATGAAGTAATGTATACTTTTTTTGTAATCTTTATACTTGTTACTGAAAGGCACAGGCCTTCTCCCTAAGAAAGCGCATATAAACTTTATACCACGGTGGTTAGCCCATCGCTGATTGGAAATTTCAAGTGCTGAGGTATCTGAACACTTGAGACACTCAGGTATTCTCACAATATTTTCCTTCACAGTTAGCGAGTGGTATTGCTACTGCAACTTCGCAATCTACGTAAATTAGAAAAAGTACATGCCAGGATTCGAACCCACGCCCTCCAAATGTGAGGCCGGCGTTCTACCCTTGCGCTACCTCTCCTCGGTATTATATCGCAAGAAAATACGACAAAATAAAAAAACTGGAATTTATTTTAAATTAATTCATTATCTTATGGAATTGGACCGAATTGTGAGTCAATCTTAATATTTTATTTCAACGTTTGCAGAGTGGATAGACAGCGCCAAGAGTTATCCTGCTTTCGTGTGACTGTCTCAATGTCTTCATTAGTAGAAGTACCTATTCCTAAAATAAACAGATAAGTAGAGCAACTATTGATGCCTACTCGCCTATGTAACGCTTACTTCACCAAACGTTACATTTTCCCACATGTTATGTACCTAAAACAAATTATATTATAGACTAAACATTATAATATTAATGAGAACGTTATAGACCACCGCAGCGCTTTATTCTGCTATATTTCAGCAGAGGCCAAACAGTAAAAAACAATGTTTACAACAAAAGCAGGAAGCCACATTGCCCGCAATATAGCGTGGTATCTGTAAACGTTTTCAAACTGTCAAATAATCACGCTAACACCTAATAATAGCCACATCTTTGCCCGAAGAATCTATTGAACATTCCGCGTACATCTCAACAATTGCAGCTGGAGACTGCTATTGTAAAATGAATCGTAACTTCTTCAACCAAGGATCTAAATCGATCGTACTTTAATAGTGTATTTTGTGCTGCTTGGTAACTGGTGTTATACTTGGGTGTGTTTATATGAGCTTGTAATGAGGGGGGCTGCGTCCACTCTGTCATCGCTCGCGCTCTACCATGTAGAAGCCCGATGTCACGGTGCACGGTTAAGGACATAAAACTGACGTTTAAGGTTACCTAAACAATGTTATTAAGAAAAGTTTGATATATAGGTCCCACCTATATATCAAACTTTTCTTAATACAGTATAAGGGAAATCTAATTCGGGCACGAGCACCCTTTCGCTTTAGATAGATAGAGAACACTTTATTGCACAACCAACAAGAAAAAGAATTACAATCATAATTTCTAATTTAATAAAATAATTTATTGTTTTATATACATTACATATAAATAATATGCTAAGAAAGTTGTGCGACGATTCTTTGACAAGTGTCACCTCTAGTTACGTTACTTACATACAGAAACTCACGCCTGCATCCCGGAGGGGTAGGCAGAGACCAGAGTTTGTCTCTTGCCACGATTCGGTCAAACCTATTTTGCTTTGTTAACATTTTAGTCGCTGTGTACTTATACAAACAGCGGTGGTAGCGGATCGGCGAAACGGTCTCACATTCAGGAAGACGTTAGTTCGAATTTTAGCATATAACAATGACCTTGTATTCTGAGTAATGTACATTTGTGGAGTTTAATCTATATTACCACTTGTTGAATTGAAAGAAAACAACGTGATGAAACCCTAGTGTCAGAGGTATCTATCACTGCCTTAGTGATAAGGTCACTGTAAAATGTTTTTTAAATAAATTATCTTTTATCTTTATCTTATCTTTACATACTTCAGCGCTTGAAATTACCAATCCGTAGTGGACACGCGTGGTGATTCATTAGGACGTATATGTGATTTTTTCAGTTTACGAATCTTTTCTTAATTACACATTAATTTCATTTAAATACGCAAAACAATAGGGATGACCAGGTGTTTTGCTTGTTTTAGGACATTAATTCAATAAAGATTATACTCATTTTCGATTTTTATTGAATTTTTACTTGTTTTTGTGGTTTCAAAACACTTAAGTTCCTTGACTAGCTCTCGTTAACCATAGCTTGGTGGATTCAATACACTTCTTGTATAGTGCTGTGTAAAATAAAATCCATAGTTTAAACTCTTCGCTTAAACCACCGTTAAACCCGCTGTGGATACCGGCCCCTGCGCAGTCGTGGGCGCCCAGATAAGAAGTCGTTACATGCCACATGTGGCTCTGTGGACTGAAGTGCCGTAAACAATGGCTCTAATGATATTACATGAGAAGACTTTTTTCAGGACTACTGTTTTAACTCTCTTACAAAATGATAATTTTTTATGTTGCTTTTTGCCTTTTTGCTCGTACTGTTATTAATGTTTAGGTGGATGTTACAGATACGTTACGGGAGACTTTGTAACTAAATTATTAAGGTGGACATGTTGTCGACTGCACAGCGAACAGAAACCTTTATGTAGCAAAATCATTTAAACATGCAAATATTTTTATTACAAATTCACTGGACAGTGAAGTCACAGCTTACTGTAGGCACGTATCTGTATGTGCCTACCGTGCACTGTGCCTCTCTCTCAAATGCCGATGTGTATCTGTTTACGACTAGAACCCGCAGTACGGCTAAACCTAGTTTTAGCCGGTTAGAACCAGGTCTAGCTACTTATTCTTCTTTAAAGCTGACATAGACATTATTTATTGGTAATATTAATGTCTATGTCAAACAAGTTAAAAAAGGTGTTTCGTAATAACAATCAGTATCATAAACAATCTGTGATGTCAATCAATTATACTTGAGCAGTATAGGCTTTAAAAATACATGATATTTTATAATAAGACAACAAAATGTCACAGTCAAAACTCTTAGCAGTCAAAACTAGTTTTGACAAAAGTAGGTACTTTTGTCCAAAGCTTTTGAAATACCAAATGGTCAAAACACCTAAAATGATGCCTCACTCAATCTGCGACAGCAAAAATATAGGTGGGTGCGCGTAATAAATATATTTTTTTAAATTAATATATTGAAAAAAAAAATGGTGTAGAGGTTTGCACCGTTACACGGGTATTACAAGGGGCGGGAGGGGCGAGGCTCACCCGCCCGCCAGCCGCCCGCAACCCGGTGACTACACGCGTCGGCTTGTGCCAGTGTGAGTCTTACGTCCATACACTGTACACGCGCGCGCTTTCTGTCAAAGTACAGTCAAGCTCATATTAATTAGTTCGGGTCCTTGTTTTGTTATCCTTTCACTATTTTTATTTTTAATGCACTAACCCGTGCTAAGGAACAAATTTAAAAACCTATTTAGAGGCTAAAAATTTCACCCATGCCGGGATTCGAACCCGCAACCTCTGGCTATCCGTACCAGTGCTCTACCAATTGAGCCAATGGGCGACTCACGGCATCAGTGAAATTTCGAACCTCTTTACAATATTCTCTGTATTACGTACAGGCAGCGACATCTGACTTAAGCAAATTGCATTACTTACAGCCCCGACTACCTACTTTGCAGTTAGGTTTAACATCGGAACGATATCACTGTACCCACATGATTACACTATTTTTATTTTTAATGCACTAACCCGTGCTAAGGAACAAATTTAAAAACCTATTTAGAGGCTAAAAATTTCACCCATGCCGGGATTCGAACCCGCAACCTCTGGCTATCCGTACCAGTGCTCTACCAATTGAGCCAATGGGCGACTCACGGCATCAGTGAAATTTCGAACCTCTTTACAATATTCTCTGTATTACGTACAGGCAGCGACATCTGACTTAAGCAAATTGCATTACTTACAGCCCCGACTACCTACTTTGCAGTTAGGTTTAACATCGGAACGATATCACTGTACCCACATGATTACACTATTTTTATTTTTAATGCACTAACCCGTGCTAAGGAACAAATTTAAAAACCTATTTAGAGGCTAAAAATTTCACCCATGCCGGGATTCGAACCCGCAACCTCTGGCTATCCGTACCAGTGCTCTACCAATTGAGCCAATGGGCGACTCACGGCATCAGTGAAATTTCGAACCTCTTTACAATATTCTCTGTATTACGTACAGGCAGCGACATCTGACTTAAGCAAATTGCATTACTTACAGCCCCGACTACCTACTTTGCAGTTAGGTTTAACATCGGAACGATATCACTGTACCCACATGATTACACTATTTTTATTTTTAATGCACTAACCCGTGCTAAGGAACAAATTTAAAAACCTATTTAGAGGCTAAAAATTTCACCCATGCCGGGATTCGAACCCGCAACCTCTGGCTATCCGTACCAGTGCTCTACCAATTGAGCCAATGGGCGACTCACGGCATCAGTGAAATTTCGAACCTCTTTACAATATTCTCTGTATTACGTACAGGCAGCGACATCTGACTTAAGCAAATTGCATTACTTACAGCCCCGACTACCTACTTTGCAGTTAGGTTTAACATCGGAACGATATCACTGTACCCACATGATTACACTATTTTTATTTTTAATGCACTAACCCGTGCTAAGGAACAAATTTAAAAACCTATTTAGAGGCTAAAAATTTCACCCATGCCGGGATTCGAACCCGCAACCTCTGGCTATCCGTACCAGTGCTCTACCAATTGAGCCAATGGGCGACTCACGGCATCAGTGAAATTTCGAACCTCTTTACAATATTCTCTGTATTACGTACAGGCAGCGACATCTGACTTAAGCAAATTGCATTACTTACAGCCCCGACTACCTACTTTGCAGTTAGGTTTAACATCGGAACGATATCACTGTACCCACATGATTACACTATTTTTATTTTTAATGCACTAACCCGTGCTAAGGAACAAATTTAAAAACCTATTTAGAGGCTAAAAATTTCACCCATGCCGGGATTCGAACCCGCAACCTCTGGCTATCCGTACCAGTGCTCTACCAATTGAGCCAATGGGCGACTCACGGCATCAGTGAAATTTCGAACCTCTTTACAATATTCTCTGTATTACGTACAGGCAGCGACATCTGACTTAAGCAAATTGCATTACTTACAGCCCCGACTACCTACTTTGCAGTTAGGTTTAACATCGGAACGATATCACTGTACCCACATGATTACACTATTTTTATTTTTAATGCACTAACCCGTGCTAAGGAACAAATTTAAAAACCTATTTAGAGGCTAAAAATTTCACCCATGCCGGGATTCGAACCCGCAACCTCTGGCTATCCGTACCAGTGCTCTACCAATTGAGCCAATGGGCGACTCACGGCATCAGTGAAATTTCGAACCTCTTTACAATATTCTCTGTATTACGTACAGGCAGCGACATCTGACTTAAGCAAATTGCATTACTTACAGCCCCGACTACCTACTTTGCAGTTAGGTTTAACATCGGAACGATATCACTGTACCCACATGATTACACTATTTTTATTTTTAATGCACTAACCCGTGCTAAGGAACAAATTTAAAAACCTATTTAGAGGCTAAAAATTTCACCCATGCCGGGATTCGAACCCGCAACCTCTGGCTATCCGTACCAGTGCTCTACCAATTGAGCCAATGGGCGACTCACGGCATCAGTGAAATTTCGAACCTCTTTACAATATTCTCTGTATTACGTACAGGCAGCGACATCTGACTTAAGCAAATTGCATTACTTACAGCCCCGACTACCTACTTTGCAGTTAGGTTTAACATCGGAACGATATCACTGTACCCACATGATTACACTATTTTTATTTTTAATGCACTAACCCGTGCTAAGGAACAAATTTAAAAACCTATTTAGAGGTTGCGGGTTCGAATCCCGGCATGGGTGAAATTTTTAGCCTCTAAATAGGTTTTTAAATTGTTATCCTTTCGTTAAGTTTTTTTTATTGTTATTGACTGTTTCTGTTATTTATCGTTACCTACGTTAAGTTTTGTTGTTTGTGTGTTTGATAAAAATGCCTCGCGGGCGTTACAACGTCTTACGTAGGCAAGCCAGAAAAATGATCCATAATGTTATTCAATTCATGAAAAAGGAGGCTGAGGACGGTATCCAAATGCCTTTAAAGCAAATCCAAAAACGGGCGGCGGCAGCTACAGGCGTTTCGCTAAGTACCGTGCAAAAGATGGCAGCAACGGCTAATAATTCTGGTATGATAGCAGTCTTCCGCACACCAGGCAACAAGAGAATAGAAAAAAAGAGAGTGACAGGTATAGACAGCTTTGACCAAGGCGTAATTAAAAGATGCGTTCACAATTTTCACGTAACGGAACACGAATTGCCAACCCTTAAGCAATTGCAAAGAAAATTAAAAGCTGATATCAACTTTAATGGATCCATATCAAGCCTAAACCGAATCTTGAAGAATTTAGGATTTCGGTGGAAAAAAACCGAAACTGAAAGAAAAGTGCTAATAGAGCAATCCAATATTCGGTTGCAGCGAATTGAATACTTAGAAAAAATCACTAAATATCGCGCGGAGGGCAGACCTATCATCTACACTGATGAATCTTACGTAGACTCTACCCACACTACAACCAATTCATGGGGTGATGGGTCTCAAATGGATATAAAAAAAAAAATTTCAAAGGGTCAGCGTCTTGTAATCGTGCATGCGGGATCTGAAGCTGGTTTTGTATCTAATGCACTTTTAATGTTCAAGGCAGGGGCAAAAACGGGAGACTATCATGATAATATGAACTATGAAAATTATCAAAAATGGATTGAAAGTCAACTTATACCAAATCTTCCAGCGAATTCAGTCGTTGTGGTGGACAACGCATCGTACCACAATAAGTTGGACGAACCTTTTTTTTTTTTTTTCACCCAGGTGAAACCCCAATTACGGGTACCACCGGCTCGGGGGAGCACAGTGGTTATGTCGGACTCCCCGCCCTGAAAAGGGCGGTATACCGACTAAAACTCCTGGGGTGTTCCTCCGCACCGCAAAGGACGGGGCCACGGGAACGCTTGCGCACACTTCCGCGACCCCGTCTGCGGGCGCCCTTTCGGGCACTCCTTCGGCGGCGCTTCTGCCCCGTCGGTGCTCGACGACGGGGCTAGAAAACGCCGCATCTCTTCGTTGGAGCGCATAGGGGCCAAGTGCGTATGATCTTGGCCCCCATACGCCCCAACGCGCCGCCCCCTCCATCCCATCGCAACCCGGTCGATGAGACGGGGAGGGCGGCGCACCTCCTCGTTGAGGCGCGTGGGGGCCCAAGCGTCCCGGTCCCCACACGCCCCACACGTGAGGCCCGTCACGTCGCCCACCAGCACTTCTCTGAAAGCAGAGAAGGCGGTGAGCGACCGCGCGGGCCCCCTCCGTGCCAGAAGGCACCCTCGGAACACGCAAGGGTGCCTTCCGGCCCGCCGTGATGGAGGCGGAGGGTCCCCCGACCCTCCGCGTCCCGGCGGCCACTCTGGTCCGACTGGTACGAGGCGCGCGCGCTTCCGCGCAGCGGCGCCCCCCCCAGTCGGTCCTTCATTCGGTTGGTCGCCTGGGTCCCGCTCCACAAAGTGAAACAGGGCCCACGCGACCCCTCCCGCCAGATTTTTCGCCGCTGGCCAGCAAGATCCCATAAAGAGAAGTTACTGACCAGCGCCCAGGGTGCACCGGCCCTTGCCACTTACCCTTCCTACTGGTTCAAGATGAATCAGTAGGAACGGAAGCGGAAGGGCACACGGGAAGGTAATCTGGCATCGCACCCCAAGTTGGACGAACCTGCTCCAACTTCTAACTGCAGAAAAAAATATATGGAATCGTGGCTTCAAGAAAAAGGTATTCCATACAACAGCAAAATGCTGAAGCCTCAGCTTTATAAGCTGGTTTGCCAAAACAAGGACCGTTTTAAAAAATATAATATTGACCGTATCCTACAGCATAGTGGCCACTCAGTTCTACGCCTTCCTCCATACCATCTGGATTTAAACCCCATCGAGATGGCATGGGCTGAAATAAAAAGATACGTTGCTCAGAAAAATTTAACGTGGAACCTAAACAAGGTTATAAGTTTAGTAAAAGAAAAGGTTAACGAAATGGGGGGAAATGAATGGGGGGCGTTATGCCGAAAAGTAAGAAGCATTGAAGATGAATATAAAAAAAGTGACTACGTGATCGACCAATTAACGGAGGAAATCATTATTCATGTTAGTGAAAATGAATCTGATACTGACTCTGAAATGGCGTCAAGTGAAGAAGACAGCGTCATCTCTTCAGAGGAAGATCCATCTACAAATAAGGAAGTGTGTATAGAAGGTGTATGTCCGCTTTGAATAAAACAATTAGTAAAACGTGAATACTTATTTATGTTCTTATTTATAAAAACACAATTGGTTAAAACACTCTATAAACGCCCATAGTCTCTAGTGGAAGTTTTACAAAGAAAAACGTAACCACAGATTAATTAAACAGCCTCTAAGGAGTGCTAAAGTAATCATGTTTTTATACAAAAAAACCGTTCACGGTTCCTTACACAATCCCTAAACATTATCGCCTTGACTGTACTTGCGCGTACACGCTCTCGCAGCTAACTTCACAGACTTCATAAAGTTTGATTCGATCTGTAACACGCATGCCCACCGCAAATTGGCAGTTTCAAGCGCTGAAGTATAGGTATTATTATATAAAAATATTAAATTGATAAAAAAAAAATTCATGGACATATTACACAGATCTCGTAATAGTAATAATATTAGGTACCTTATTATTGCTTATTTATAAATATTTCTGCCTTCTACCGGTTATCTAGGTTTAAACACCCTGTGTTAAGGTAGGCTAGAGGAGATCTTTCTTAGATATAAGATCGCCTTTGGGACTAATAATTATGTAATGTTCTTGTCTGACGGAGTATATGTTTACGTTGTATATTCATCTAATTTGTAGGTATAGATGTACAACAATTTATTCGCATAATGTTAAGAATAACGTTTAGAATTACAATTTTATTACAATGATTCGATTTATCTTCTCTCTAATGTAAGTGAAATGGAGGACCATATATGGGACGTGACAGTGGGGTCAAAAGGTTTAAAGGTGGCAATAAACGGAATTGGATTCGTTTTGGAATCGACTCGTAAAGGGCGTCGATGGTCGTTTTATAATTCAATGACTATAGCCGTGGTACATACGACAAAAGCAGCGCGATAAGCGGCAGTGTTTTTCAAAGAGTAGGCGTGTGATCCTTATAAAGGGCTTACACAAAAAACATAGGTACTTCATTTTCATTGGTAGGTAGCCTCGGAATAGGTTTTTTAAATTGTTCTTAGCACGGGTTAGTGCATTAAAAAGAATACAATCATTTGGGTACAGCGATATCATTCCGATGTAAAACCTAACTGCAAAGTATGTACTCGGGGCTGCAAGTGATGCAAATTACTTCAGCCAGATGTCGCTGCCTGTACGTAATACAGAGAATATGCCGGTGAGTAGCCCATTAGCTCAGTTGGAAGAGCGCTGGCACGGATAACCAGAGGTCGCGGGTTCGAATCCCGGCATGGGTGAAATTTTTAGCCTCTAAATAGGTTTTTAAGACCTCTCGTTGACTTCTTTCATCATCAGCGTTTTGACGCAGAGTGCAGAACATAGGTCTCCCTCGTGGTTTTTTAAAGCTTCTCGGTCTTGTTCCATCCTCATCTCATTTTCAATAACATACCTACGGAATAGAATACTTCAGAACAGTCTGTGATTTTCTCTATTTAGGTGCAAAGCTACAGTTCATTGACTAGAGTACAACTTTATTACCGGATATGAAACTACAAGTAACGCCACCTAGTTAACTTTAACAAACCCCTACAAGATTTACCATTATAGCATAAAATACAAACCTTCACTAGAACTTTCTCTACACGCACTTACTCCCTCGCCCCCGTAACCAGATCGTCAGTGACTTTTTATAAATATCAACCCCTATCACAAATTTCTTCACTTCGATGGTACTACACCTAGCAATATCACGAATGAAATTAAACACAAGAAGCAATCGCAAAAACCTGTGAAATATGCCTATAGCTGAAACCGAAACTTAAAGTCACCCCGTCAAAGTTCATCATTTCTCTAGTGATATCGTGATGCTAGATTGACAGAGACGGGACGTAAGTCTGACTGATATAACTTTGCAAATAGAAATAATATTTCTTAATGATTCGCGATGCCCATACATAGTTGTATATTAAACGGGTCAAATCGCGATTATTTATTACGAAAACATAAATTCCCGATGTTTGGACTGATTCCCGGCAGCGCCGTGAAGTTGCCGTGGTCTCAGGTAATTAATGTAAACGTTTTACCTATTGCGCATGTAGTTTAGTTTAAATTATCTACGCTCCAAATCACGTTTAGCGACCTTAAATTAAAATTAGTGACGTACTAGGAAGGTGTGTAGAGGATTGTGTTCACCATTTGTATGCCTAAATAAATTGAAAAAAAAAATCACTCCTACATCAATCAACTAGCCTGTGTTCGACCACTGTTAGACATTGACATCAGAATCATCTTGATGCACCTAGATTAGTAAAGTTAGAATAAGAGGTTTAGAATTAGACTACAGTATATTTTTCTAAACTACCTACATAAAAATTCATCATAGGCTGCATATACAAATTATTAAGTACCTTATTTATTGTGATTGCATTACTGGGGATTTCTGTTAAATAAATAAAATAGAAGTGCACATTCCGCTGTCGCTTGTCGTTTGGCGCGCTACCAAGGTACTGCAGAGTGGTTTGCTAAACGCTTTGTGTCACTTAAAGTGTATTGTTTTTGCGGCGCTTCGACGATCGATGCACTGAGGTATTATTATAGTTGGATAAAGTAAGAATTTTAGATTTATAAGCAATTCAAAGTGGTTAGTTAGTATTTTTATATGGCTTAAGATTTGGCTGTCTTTGTCAAGTCTTTTAAATCTACGAGGTTTGATCAGATTGTCATCAGATTTTTCTCTTGGGATGTGACGTTTTCTATTTCAAACCAGACATGTTGAAATTATTTTTATGCACTAGTTCACACTGTTTTGTGAAGCAAATAACATAACATGACATGACATAACATTACAAACATGTAAACATCCAAGACCTGGGGATTTTTCTATCCCCAGCCGGGGTTCGAACTCGGGAACCTCTCGCATGACTGATATCTAGTAGAGCTATCTAGCATTAATGGCCCTTTTGACAAGAACATTTTGCCTTTTGACCCCCCCAGTCCGCCTTGAAAATAACAATAGAAAACCATTATTATTTTCAAGGTCAGTACTGCAGAGTTTAAACAAACCAATAAGGTTCGTAAGCATAACATAAAAAAACATTGAATAAATTATCTAAGCCGGGTTGTTTATTTGAAAATGTGTAGTGCTCACTAAATAAAAAATATTTGTCTTCAAACAGAGCAAGACACAATAAAATAAGATAAGAATATTCTTTATTGTGCACCAGGAAAAAACAAACATGAAATAATGACTCCTTCTATAGAGCATTAATCAGACATTTATTTATCCTAGCTGGGAAAAAAAAAGTCCAGGTCTTGGATGTTTACATGTTTGTGATGTCGTTTTTTCTGGTTCCTACGACACAGGGTATCCTAGTGTAGGGCCAGAAGCAATGTATATGTGCTTGTATGAAAATGTTCTGTTAATGTTATGTTATGTTATTTATTTAACAGCATGTTAATTTGATATGAAGACAAATGTACAAGCCGTGTGCAATTAGTTGCCGATTTTCAGGCAGTGTAAGACTAAAATAAATTAGTTTACACTATCGTAAACTAAGCACTAGGTAAGTACTCGTAATTGATTTTATTACGCCTTTGACAATTACTTCTGTTGTTTTTATTCCATTAAGAACAATCAATCTGGGTTGTCTTTCTTCTTTTACTTCTTTTCCGTCACTAGTGGCCCAACACCAAAAGCTGAGTGCTAAATTCTGATGATGGAGAGGCACTCTATGTAGAATAAAAATACTTAGAATTAAACCATGTGGACAGTACAAAATCATGCCAAATTAGGTTTAGATTTTTTTATTACGATTCAATTAAGTATGTAATCGTGTTTGAGTCTATTCCCACGTCAGTATAATCTTGCATCCATCCTATACGCAAGCTCATCTTTTCAACCCGTTTATATCTGCAAAATACTTGCATAAACTAATAGATTAACAAGCCGTCTCGATGAGGAATGCTCAGCCGATGTTGCGTGAAGGTATCTTGAGCGTTTACATTCGACATTTCTTCTGCTAGGCATGAGTTATGTAAATATGGATGGAACTGATAACTCCGGTGTCTAGGTGCATGCCCAGTCGTGTGAAGTTGTACAGTTCGTCGAGAAAGTGTAAAAGGGATTTTTAATCCGAGGTAACAAGGTGAAATATGTATGAATATTAGTATTCATACAACACAATTTTAGGTACTTATTGTAAACTACATTGTTTAAAAAAACTAAACATTGCTTTTTCCTGACATACAATAAGGAATACATATACATGTTACGTCATATCTTGATGGGTAATGCACGAGACTGACAGCTAACCTTACCTGACGTGACGTTGAAGAGGCCCAACTGGGGCGTCTTTTATGGGCTGTGTCGATCGTAGATAGATCGTATTTTTATTTTATATATTTAGCATAATCTTAAATCTTACAGTCATTGTTGCGAGCAACGTTGCGATAAAAAGATATTAGGTAAGTAGCTGTCATCGGAATTTGATTAGAAATGTCGAGACATTAGTAATAACAAACTAAGTAAAGTTAACAGTGAAGAAAAACGCCAAGCTAATCGTTGTTTTAACCCGGTTATGCTATGCCGTTGGGTAAATGTTCCATGTGGCAAGGAAGAAACTAGTATAACTATGTCCTAAGTACCTTAGTATTACGTATTATAAAATATTCATGTAAGGCTCTGAGCCCGTGCAACAATGAATAACTGCATCTTAGCTCAGCTGATTTACATTACTTATGCTCACAACGGTCACAACATTAAATAACAATATACAAAACGCAGTCGCCCCTACATTATTGTGGTTTCTAGTCGCGTATGCCCACTTAGACACCACATTAAGGCACAAGCGATAAATATATCAAACAACAAAATACATCGCGCGCTCTGTTGACAAATCCCGCAATAAAATATAAGCATTTACAATAAAATTAATTATTATTTACACGACGCTGTGGGCGCGAGGTTTGGCGGCGCCAACGTATGGATAAGGCTTTTGATCATCCTGGACGTTTCACAGTACAGCATGTTACAGAAAAGTCTGGCGGACTTTTTAAGGGATTATTTTACAATTCCCTAATAAATAAATACGAAAAAAATTTAGACTCCATCAAGTGTAAAATCGCCAACAATAAATATGGGTTTCATATTTCATATTGCATTGTCATACTTGCTCTAGCAATTTCAGTATTACTCTCATACTAATTAGAACTTTCAGCACCAGACCATTCTGAAACACGAAGTATAGACTGCCAAATACCTACCTAATTCTATCGTAACGAATATGGATAAATTTACGAGAGCGACTCTAGAACTTTTAAGGAAGATTTCGTGAGAAATGCCTTGCGTAGCTTTACAGCGTCAGATGTATATTGTTTTTATACGTTTTCTTAACTTTTCACAACTGCAGTCCTATTTTAGTTCTTTCTGCGAAAAACAGGTTTGGGACTGAAAAAAAAATGTGCTTTATCTCCATGAAAAACTTCTCACTTCTTTCTTACGGTTTCCGCATTCTTAACTCTCTATATTTCATAATCTAAGAATATTTCGGCAAATAACTTCTTAATTATCAAAATTTAAGTAGATCCGAGACCCTTCGTGTAGTGGGACACAATCGACCTACATAAAAAAAATAACACAGCCTAACAACATAACATTTACATACAGGCACATACATTAATTCTGGCTCCACACTAGGATTCCCTGTGTCTCTGAAATTATATTTGAATTCAATTATTTCAAATCAACTCTCGAATCAATATCCTAGATTTTTCGATTTAGTTACTTGACAGTAGGTTCTAAAAAGAGCTACGGCATTTATTGAGATTTTTTCACTTTTTTCAAAGACGCGTTATAGAAGAAGATATGATTTTTCCCATTACTGGCGTTAGTCAGCTCTATAGCGTCTCAAAATAACACGGGAGGCGGCGGGCGTGTCCACCACAGACTGTCCCGTCTCTCCGCGCTGGAGGTCCGGTCCCCCGCGGCGGCTGCTTTATAGCGGCGCGCGCGCCGGACACCTAGCCCGGCCTCGGTGAGCGGCAGGGCTAGCCTACGTCGCTGCGGGAGTACTAATTACACAAAAAATGGAATAAATATGTGTCGTCAGGAGCACGTCAGCATTTACTTATACCAATGCATTCAGAGAGTAGAGTCGAAAGCAGGCCCTAGAGAGTCTAAGCATGGAGTCTATAAGCACGACAATTGTGAAATGAAATGAAATCAATTTTATTTCAACGTAAAGAATTATTTACATTCTGTTAGCTGAATGTCAATGTACAATATAAAATGTAAGCCGCTGCAGGCCGTACTAGTGGAGAAAGAGGTAGCCTGAAAAAAAACTCCACTCTGACCATCTTTTCTCAAGTGATATTATTATAAACAACAACTAGGTACGAGTATAATGAAATCTTATGATTCGTATAGTATATTGTGATATAAGATTTCATTATACCTAGTTATTGCTTGCCTCTATTTTGTTGTCTACAAAGCAATAGCTGTACAATGTCATTCTAATGGTATATAACCTGCGCAAATTAAATAGACATCTTTCGCGAAGAAGATCGAATCGCGCCGGGCGCCGAGTTAATTGCACCATGGAATGCGATTGGTTATCAGACTATCATTAACGGCAACTATTAAAGTACTAATATGACTCTATTGAACAATTATGAACTTTAAACACTCGTCTCACAGGTCGTTACGCTAGAGTACAGTCGACAGCACATCGACCTTTACACAGGCGCATTCTACACAGTAACATTATGGCCGACTTTACAACCACCTTAAGTGTGAAATAAAGTTTGATGCGTTGTCGGTAGTACAAGGTAGCAACGTGTTAGCAGCTACTCAACTTTTATGTTTTTGCAACAAAGTAAATGTAAAGTACGAGTATACTGTGAGAAGAAGAGAGAAGAGAGTTTCGCTTCTAAAAATCGACTGTATTGTGTTTTCGACTGTACCTGCCTGACTTATAAGAGTCCATGCCTGAAGCATGTAGGTTAATGTCATGTCAATTGTACGCTTATTTATGCAGTTATTAAAGTAAAATGGGCGAAGGTTTGATTGGCTGCAGCTGTTTCAAACTTAGTAAAAGTACCTATTATTGAAAGTTACTATTTTGATTCGTATCAAATATTACAAAGGTTTGATAGCACTGAAAATAGGCGTCAAAATTAATTAATATTGCTCTCTTCAATGCCTATTCTTCTTTTACTTAGGCTTCATAAGCAGGCTATATGCGTACCATTGATTTTCTTTTAGAGACGTGCCATACGTGCCATTGATTTTCTTTCTTTTATGCGTACCATTGATTTTATTTTAGAGTATCTGACTACTCACCACACGTATTTACCGCGAATTTGCGATGTAAACCGCTAAGTTATATAAATAGTTACCTCAAACACTCGGGTGTCCTTTCTAAGTTTTCCTTCCCAGCTAGGGGGGGATATTGCTACAGCAAATTCTCAAAATTTAATTTATTCAGACAACAAAGTCAATCCGGGATTCGTACTCAAGACCACTCGAATGAGAGGCAAGGTTCTACCGTTGTGCGACCATCACACCACTTAGTATGTCTGTTAGCTTCTAGAATATACCTCAGGCTCTAGAGTAGGCTTCGGTTTTCGCCGAAAGCACAAGAGTGTAATACTACTTTCTGCTCTGTATAAAATGTTTCTTCACTATTTTGCAAAGTTATGTGAAATTAAGTGTCACCTTAGTTTCGATGTGGTTTCGATATTACTATTACACGAATGTATCCGATAGTAGCCGAGGTATATTCCAAAAGCTAACAGACTATAGCTAGCTATTATAGCTACCATTATAATCATAAACCCACCTCTGCCCACTACTGGGTATAGGCCTTTTACACCTTACGCCATATTTTATGGACTCTCGTCATTCTCATCCGCTTGATCTCATCGGGCTGCCGGTCTACCCACAGACTCTGAGAGCTATACCTATAAATAAACAAGTGAGCATCCCTTTAACTCATGTGGTAATTATATTGTGGTACGTACTTGTCTCTCGGTCTGGGGCCATATAATTACCACCAATAAACGAAATAATAGAAAAAAACTTGGGCCATAGGTGGTAGCCCTACCGCGTACAGTACGGCTCCTACCCCCATGTTTACGGGCGCGGCCGGAGGGGGACATAACTCGCCTGCGAAGCCTGCGCCCGGGCAGGCGTCTGGCCCGACTTTTATTGTGATTTACGAACTCAACCTTAAGGCGCATGAGCACCACACAAGATTTTACGCCTGAACGAGGCAACTGGCTCGTCAGCTCGGCCATACATCGTTTAGCTTCGTCGTCGTCGTCGTTGTTAGGCTATACTAGTCCACTGCTGGACATAGCCCTCCCTTAAAAAGCGTTTTCTATCATGTGCTGTTTGCGGATGAAAGAAAAAAAATGTTACGGTTTTTAAGCAAAAAAACCGTTTGCATTTTTTTTTTATGTAGCCTCGTTTGTGTCCCACTGCTGGGCAAAGGCCTCCCCCAACTCAGACCAGATGTTTCTGTCTTGTGCCACCTCAGACCACTCCAGCATGTGTCGGTCGAGATCTCAGATCATATGTTCTGAGGTCGAGATCGTCTCGCCAACGTTTTCTTGGCCTACCTCTCCTGCGACGACCGCCTTGTGGCACCCACTCGGTGGCAAGTCTCGCCCACCTATCCGGGTGCATTTTGAATTGAAACGGTTTTTTTGCTTAAAAACCGTAACTTTTCTTTTTGTACGAATCCGGAGTAGATCGTCAATATTTACTAACGCGAACGTAAAAAAGGAAATTTTTGATTGATATTAGGATTTCAGGATTAACATCTGCCGGAGTGGTCTGAGGTGGCCCAGCATCGAAAAGTCTGGACTGAATTGGGGAGGCTTTTGCATAGCAGTGGGACACAAACATTAATGAGGCTACGGGCTACGTAGAAAAAAGAATTTGAATTTTATTTTACTCAACTACGTGCTTCACACAACTAAGAACTTCAGCAAAGTAATTTGCATTGGAATTTTCCTTTTATAAGTTGTTCGAGTAGTATTCGTTAACTTGTAAAACCTACTTAGCCGTGATAGTTTTTCTTTTAACTTATATATGAGCTGCTGCCCCGATTGTTTTAAGTAATGTATGTAAAATACCTCATAAAAAGCTTTCAATCGACTGCCTCGTTTGTCTAGCCGTTAAGGCGCTTGGGTTCCCAGTGGGAATCGAACCAACAAGGGTCGTGGGTTCAATTCCCACTGGGGACCGCCGTACATTTGTACAAGTGTCCTCAGTCTGGGTACATTTTCATGTTTGTGACGTCCTTGTCTGGTTAACATAGTACAGGGTACTTATCCTAGTTCGGGACCAGGTCAAGTGATTGTTTTGTGTTTCTAAGTATTCCTGGTGCATACAGGTGCATACACACATACAGGTAAGCACGTGAGTAGGGGTCTGTCTCAGTGCTCGCGACGAGCATGTTATAATTTAAGAAATAATAATTTTACTTTCCTATTTATCCACCGTATTAGTATGCATTCTTTGACGCAGCAATTCTTTTTTTTTGTGCCTTATTCAGCTGTCGCCTACATATAAGTATTTTCGTACTCTGACGAATCGCCTTAATTAATACCTCTTACCTCGTGATGGGAGAGACGCAGATAGGGACGGGGAAATGCATTGGTTGATTAGAATCGGTTCTCTGACCTTATAGGGTGCAAATGTCTTTGAAGATCTCTAACAGTTCTTTCGGATCTTAAGGAATTCGTGAAAGTGTGCATGTTCTTTTGTCAGTTTTTCACTTCGCCACGGGTTTATTTTGTAAAAAGAGTTTATGAGACGGTTATGACGGTAGCCATACGGTAGGCCGCCGAGGAATTAACGAGCTACTCACATTTGGGAGGTCGCGGGTTCGAATCCCGGCATGTAGCAATGACTTTATTTTCTAAGTTGTACGTACATTTTTGTAGTAGCAAAGCCTTTCGAAGACAAACGTCGCGAGGGAACCTGACTGTCTGGGATGTTCACATACCTCAGCGATTGAAAATTGCCAATCCGCGGTGGGCATGCATGGGCAATTAGGCCCATACTCTTTCTCTGAAGGCGTGTGCCCAGCAATAGGAGGTATACACTAAAAAAAGTACTAGACAGTGATAAGGTTTATCCAGCATATATTTTACTGTATTCTAAGTCTGGATCCCAAGCGAACAAAGTTACGGGCACAACTAGTTCGGTACAACCACGGATGGTACAACTAAAAAATCGAAGGGTTGTGTACAAAGAAGATCAACTTTGACACCATTGAGTATTTATTATAGTTAACCTTGGGTTATGTGGACAGTGGAAGGAGAAATGAGGAAAGAGTTATTGCGAAAAAACACATCTAAAAGACTATAACATGATAAAAGAAATAAATAACAATCGTTATCAATATACTAAAATATCCAACATCTGTAGCATTGAAGTATTCCTTCGTATGCTCAGTATTACTTGAAGTATTTCTTCATTGAAGTATTTCTTCGTATGCTTAATACTATTTTTTTTCCTCTAACTAAACCATTCTGTTGGATTGCTTAGGGGTGGTGCCACCCCTAAGCAATCAGTACCTAAAGTAAAAAGTAAAGGTAAATTTAAAGTAAAAATTATTTATTAAGAAAAAGGTGATTGGCAGTATACAATGTCTGGTGGGCCCCTCTCTAGGTAAATCCTGTATCGTGGGTGTTTGTAGATTTCTAACAGTAGAAAGTGCTACTGAGCCAGGTAGGGTGTCGCACAAAAACTAGGGACTTAGTTAATCATTTATATAACAGTAAACGATTGTGTTGCATTGAACTATAGTAACGAAATGTTAAGTCTTTCCCATCTCATTTCGAATAGGAAACACAAATTATACATTTATTTCGTCTTATAATTTCGAAATATTTTAATACCATCATATTGAGCTAATTCCATATTATAAATGGGCGATTAATATTGAATTTCATATGTAGACTAATGTTTCGAAATACTATTATGCAAATATAATAGTCGTTTAATAAATGATTTGAATATTTTGATCCGGGCGCACCACACGTGAGTCTAACTAATTACAATAAATATAACAACACATTAGGAATTATTTTTAATCGATCACGTATTCAATATTCATATGTTATTTATCGGAACTAATAAAAGTGATGTACGGTTATCGAGAGGTATTTATTTTTTATCGTTGGAGAGTCAAACAGATCAGTATGGTATCGACCGGTCTCACACGATCGCACATAATTTACGGCATTTATTGGGCGCGAGCTTGCGCGCCGATATAAAGCATTTCCTGAGGCGACAGACTCGGAGGCCCTGTGAAGAACACAGATTACTTACTTATTTCGCACTGCGGTTGAGAGGAATTAGTAAACAAGGTCTTAACAGGATTATTTATTAGATGACCTTCGATATCAACCCGTATGTCCCCACCGCTGGGGCACGGGTCTCTACCTGCATCGCACAAAGGTTAGGTCATACTCCACCACGGGGGCCACATCCGTTAAGTGACCTTAAGTTAAATTCTTACTTTATAACTACAAAGACTACAAGCGTCAAGCACCTACATTGTGACAAAATAAGAAGAAGAACACCAGAGAACCTTTGCTCTATATTTTGTATAGATCTTGTCTAGTGCTGATAAACTTAATAAAAACGCATATTAATTCTATTACTGGTTATTGCATGTGCATCCCCAGTCGAGCCAGCCATCTAATCGATAAACAAACGAGACGTATTGCGTTACTATAAAGAACAATCACTGACACCTAACGCCTCTTCGTGATAGACCTCTCTGTACCCCGGCAGTTTACTTTCAGTATTCTCGTCTATATAGAGATCGATTTGAACCACGACGAATCTCTTTCCTTTTCCAATTTATTTCAAGAAAAAGAGATGGAACGCTAAGTTTTCAAGCAACCGGGTTTGATTTAAAGACCCGCTTGCATCGTTCGGTAGACTTATGAAGATAATTCACGTCAACAATACACTTTATTAACAGTTAGTTATAGCATTCTTGATGATATCGCTCCTACAATTAAATATTAATACGAGCCTGAGAGCCTGTGAGTGGGACTCTATGATTAACCGCGGTTTAATTGATGCTTAGTGAACTATTGTGTAAGCTAAATGTTAGAGGGGCAAATGTCATTAGCACCTATGTTTTTGACACGATTGTCATGGATTTGCCATTTGGCGAGGTTTAACTTATAGAATTTGCATAATCCACAGACATAAGCTGAAGCCCGAATATGGAGCCCCTAAGGTTAGTAAATTTTAAAACTCTATTTGTATTAGGTATTGAACTCCTTTACGTTATTATTTAGTAAGTGTTGTTGTACTTTAAGAGCTTTCCTTGAGTAGCAGCTAAATTTCACGAGTTATTAGAACAATTCAATGTACATGACTATGCCGATCAACCCACAGATTCACAGGTAAGAAGAGTCGGCTATGCAATATACATAGAATCGTCATAATATACCATGAATGCTCTATAAAACAGGCCCCAGGACTTATTTACAGACTAACCAACTTCTGTAGACACTGGGTAAAGATGCCAGCGCTGAGGGCTTACACCCTCAGCAAAATGCTGAGTCAGCTGCCTTTTGCAGCAACAGAAACACACCACGACAATTGTCTTTACTACCTTACCCTTTGATGTTCTCCGATAAGTTTGTTTCATATTTGTTAGATGTTTTGTGTGTGTGACTGTTGATGCAATAAATGTTTCTCTTTCTCTTTCTTTAGGTCACATCTTCTGATCTGAATTTTAGGATTTCCTGTTGGTATACCTACATAAAGTATTTCCTAGTGATTCGCGGTACTCATACATAGTTACATATTGAACTGGTCTAATCGCGATTATTTATTAGGTAAAACGTAATTTCTTATTTCCCGACGTTTCGGCAGCATTACAATTGCCGTCGTCTCGGGTAGTCTGAAACGTCGGGAAATAGAGTAATTACGTTTTACCTTATAAATAATCTCGGTTAGACCTATCTATCTATAATATAAAAATTAATCGCTGAATGTGCTGGTAAGCGCAAATCTCGAGAGCAGCTGAACCGATTTTGCTAATTCTTTTTTTAGTAGGTATATTCCTTGAAGTACGAGGATGATTCTTACGGAGAGAAAAAAATTAAGAATTTTAAGAATCGATGGTAGGTGGTACGAAGTTAGCTGGGTCAGCTAGTTTTAGGTATAGGTATATAACTACACCAACATGTCCTGAAAATTCCTCCGTAAATTTACCGTACTTAGGTAAACATAATTTCTACGACTGTAATAAGGTTATACTATTTTTATTTTTAATGCACTAACCCGTGCTAAGGACAAATTTAAAAACCTATTTAGAGGCTAAAAATTTCACCCATGCCGGGATTCGAACCCGCAACCTCTGGCTATCCGTGCCAGCGCTATACCAAGGTTGCGGGTTCGAATCCCGGCATGGGTGAAATTTTTAGCCTCTAAATAGGTTTGTAATAAGGTTGTTAAGGAAGCGTAAGAAATTTTTGTAGGCTAAGGATATAAGTAAAGGCAAGGAATGAATGTAAAAAAGGCCCAATTGATTGCCCACAGTGGTACGTAAACATGTCGGTGCGAAGCCCGCTCTCGTAAACTGTAAGCGGATATTTTTAATGGCGTCGATATTTAATATTTATTACTCGATACCGACACCCAATATAAAGCAACGATTTGTATAAATTATCGCGCTGCATCGATACACGACTGTTGATATAATACGCGTGTTGTTGGCACATGGACCTCTCCTCTGGCTACCCTTTTTGTTCGATACTCGGACGTATTTCAGTGAATGATAAGACCTACACTAAAACTGTGAGTACTGTGCGCACCTGTAATTGGCACAAACGCCAGCCCTCTGTTACTAATTTAAGGTTATACTTGTAATGTGTTTGTGCTGTGTCTGTCTTAATAAATAAAATAAAAAAATACCCTGAGGTCAGACCTCGTGGTATGATATGGTATGATACGTACAATCATCGATAAAATTAATATTTTATCGATGGTACAATCAAACAGCATTCGTAGCGTCCTAGCTTAGTGGGTAGAACAGTGGACTCGCAAGTGAGATACCCAGGTTCGATCCCCAGTGCGGGCATGTGCAATGACTTTGTTTAATTTCAAAGTTACGTACCTACATTTGCGAATTTGCATTCGCAATACCACACGCTAACTTTGAAGGAAACATCGTGACGAAACCCGCGCCTTGGTTGGCTCTGCACTCTGCACGTATTGACTAGTCTTTCCTGTGGGCTAGGCCAACTAAGCTGTCGGGATGGTATAGGTGCTGGGCAAGCCTACGCCATCTGAAACCATGTCCCAGGCACTATAGCAACCGAGTGGTCCCTTCACCCATCGAGTGTGAGTGAAGATGCTACTGGACACTGTTTAAATCATCTCATTACATAGATGTAGAGGCCAAAGTAAAATCAAACATTAAGGAAAAAAACTGAAAAGTATACATTTGTACCTAATCAAAGCATAATATGAATTGTATTTAAAGTTCGGGAAAAGCACGTGGGTTTGAATTCCACTGAGGGTCAAAGCACAAGGTATCCCAGTTTGGGATCAGGACAAATGCTTGCATTGTGTGGAAGTTCGTTTATTATTTTAAACGATGGATATTTTTATATTGAGGTGCTGCCAATACCTACACTTAGTATTAGGCAAATGAAATTATTCATGAGGTATATTAGCAAATCATCGTTTGATTATGACCGTATCAAATTCGTTGTTTATTTGAAATTCGGCCAACAACGTGGCTCTATTAATTTTCGATAAGCTGACAGTATAATAATTGGTTATTGACTGAAATCATACTTAATAAATAATTATGATCGTTTCAAAAACATAAATCTACGTACGTAACGTAAGTTCTACCTTTTAATAAGAACTTTCTTGTGTTTGTGTGTGTGTGTGTGTCTTACGTGTATGATTTATCTATTTATAATTTTAAGAGATACTTCTTTTTGAACCTTAAAGGGGCTGTATAGTATTTTCTAAGGTTAACACGAGCAGTAGACATAATTCAAACTGTTTTTATACGGATTTATGCTCGTTTATTACATTTTTACAATTTTCCAACGTTTCGGCACTTTTTCAGGTGCCGTGGTCCCGGATGACTGAGGTGACAGGTGTCTTTTAGAAATCATTAACGGTTAGTTTACTACCCTCGGCAAAAATTACAAAAGTTAATTATGAAGTTACGTTCCAAAATAGACAAACCAATTATTTTTTATATAAAGTCAACAATATTGATTATTAGTAATTGAAATTAAAATTAAATTTATAAACTAATTACTTTATACGAACTTGAAGATACCGATTATTAATTGAAATTAAATTTATTTTTTATTATTTATTCTACAGTCACACTTCTAGCAAGGGGGTCTCATGCATTTAAGCACTGGTTCCCATGCTACCGGTATGTTCCAACCACGATCTCTATTAAAATTTGGATGCCGGCGGATCTCTATTGCCTCATGTATCATTCTAGGGAAGAAACGGTCTTCTCGGGATTAAAGGGGCTTTTAACCCTCGTGATGTTCAGCTATCTTTTCTATACCCATTTTGATCACCGAAGTGGAATTCGAATCCCATTACCACTAACACGAGTGTTCCCAAACTTGTTCGCGACGCATAAGTTCAGTATTCGTCATGGCGACGGGGCTGCAGTTGAAATACGTGCACAAAGACTCTAGTTACGTAATTGAAAACAACACAAACAGTTAAATTTCCGGAAAAACGTGCCCAGGGTGAACACTACACGAACCCCTGCACTAATAAGCCATTCTGATTTTAAGGCGGTTACAGCTTGTGCTCGGTTCAGGTTCTTAAGTTTATGATATATATAAAAGGCGCGATTGTCCTATTTCGTCGTCTTTTGAATCTTTTCTGGGTGTGAAATAGCCAGACTCCTTCGGTGGAAAACCCATCCCTCAAAGTGTCGGACGAAATATGTAACTATTAATTTGGGCGTGAGGCTAGATTTTAAGCTCTTTGATGAGTCCATAATGCTATTTAACCGAACCTCTGTTGGGTATGTTCAGTAAATAAATAATACCTGAATGAACAGCCCCTTTGGGATATAGCGGGGTTATGTTACACCCCATGATATTTATGTGTAGAAGCCTAAACAGGCAAATAATCAAGTGCTTTTATCGGCCAGTCTCTAAAATTAGCCCACAAGGAAACAAGATAGAACAAAAAGAATAATAAATCAACTATTTCGGGTCGGTCGCCGCTCCCATAAGGATGTTATTGTGTTTATCGACTCTTGGATTCGATCGTGTTGTCCGACGTAATTCGGTGTCCGGCCATATTGTACCGCGGACGTTAACAGCGGTTTAATTGTCGAATAAACAACTGTACAGACTTAATAAATCTCCAACTAAGAGTATCGGGTGGCTTCCGGAACACTTACGAGTGTTTGATAGCAAAAGACAATGAGGAAGTAGAGGTTTCGAAGAAAAGTTTTCTTCAAGTAATCGTAGTGACTGCCTCCTCGTTGGTCTGAATATATCACGTCTGACTACCGTATCACTTAGAACACAATCACTTGTCCTAATCCCAAAGTAAAATACCCTCTGCTATAGTAACCAGGCAAGGACATCACAAACAACAGCCTGGGGCCATTTGTACAAATGTACGGCGGCCCTTAGTGGGAATCGGCCTCACGACCTCCGGCATATATGTATGGTAATCAGACGTGATACCCCAAGACCAACGAGGCTCTCATTAAAAAAGCAAATCCTTTCAACCAGGACCAACGCGAATTTTGGTTACTTATTTTAAGCATTTTTATCAGACTTGTTAGTTTAAAAAGGATTCCTCTATAAACATAAAAAAAAGTTTCATTTTTTGACTCAGGTTGCTTGTTGATAGTTAGCTACGTACTTTTTACGGGCGTAATCGCAGTTATTAAAAATAGTTAACATAAGTTACGTACATAGTTTCTAGGTAGGTACCTATATTATTTCAGTACAAGATTTATGATTTCATTCGCAATGCATGCTAGAACTTCTACGTACACGATTTTTACCTCCACAAATCACTACACTCGTGGCTAAGGGATTGGAAGCCCGATTCCGGAATCAATTGGGACACGAACTCTCACCAATGCGTTGATTTATGTGGACCACAGCTGCGTTGCGTTGACGCTTGCTTGCACGTGTGTGTGTGTGGTCCTTTGAGCTTACGACGCTGCTAATCTCGAAAAGGCATCCCTCCGTGTGTGAAACTCACTCCTGTAGGTACCAAATCCCCTTATGTTCCTTCAGGAAATTCTTCAATCAATAGGTAAGTACTAGTTTTTCTTATTGATTAGTCAGTAGGATCTTTTTCAAACTTGTTCCTTTCTTGTCCAAACTTCCAAACTTGTCCACCACGGGAACCAAGACCGGATTGGTGGAGGATGGTAAGACAATGACGGGCCTTAAGGGGATCTTGGGGGTTTAAGAGCGATACCATTGAAAAAAATATATGTTTACAGATCGTTTTTGCAAGAAGTGTCGGATCAATCTCCCGATCATTTTAATATTGATTTTTAGGACCCAAGGCCGCTTAGCCTAGTAAAACAAAATTCCAACGTTGCCCTTCGTACGATTTGCACCGTTATTGCATAACATCTAGCTAATCATTTCATTACAGCAAGCAAATCGATCCACAAACACTGGCGCGGCTTGGATCTCGTCAAGCGTCGATATAAGAGCTGGATTAATTGGACGATCTATATCGAGCGGTGGTGATACAAGACAGGTGGTTGCCGACAGGGTAAATAAACGGATCGGTAATCGATTCTAGTTTTACGCCCAGGAGGTGAAGTTAGTTTAATCGCTTCTCGATTTGAGAGAGAATATAAACATGGTTGTGGAGGACACTCAACCGGGAAGTGCAGGGATCTTTCTTTATTATTTATTACTAGCTGTGCCCCGCGGTTTTTCGATTTTGCCATGGGAATAAGATATTTTCCCGAAGTAAAACGTGGCCTATGTGTTAATCCAGGTTATCAGATTACTCTATACCAAATTTTATTAAATTCGCTCCAGCCGTTAAGACGTAAAGAAGTAACAAACATACACACTCTCGCCTTTATATTATTATACGAGTATAATAATAATATATATAATAATAAAAATAATTACTTACTTTATTGCACAGGCAACACTAAACAGAACGTTACAAGAAATAACAATGTACCTAGGTATAAAGGCGACCTTTCACTAGGGGAACCATTTCTTTACTTACTTATGTCTACTCGCACCCTATAACTACCTACGTGTAGGCAGGGTTATTACTTATTACCTATATACATTAGGTACGAATGGAGGGTTGCTAGGCATCCGAATTTAGTCTACTTTTGAGTTTGGCTTATCAGGTTTCCATTAGGCTGTATAGACATCGTCTTATATCTAAGTTTAAGTTATAATACCACGACATTATTACCTAAGTGCTGGGTGGGCAAGTTGAAAAAAACAGTGTGTCCAGCGGTTCTTTAAGGCGCCGAGTCCAGATTGTAAGGGAATTTATATTATAGGTAGGTACCTGGTACTAATAAACCTACTACGCCAAGTAAGTAGGTAATACGCGATTCTGCCACAATTAACAAGTTTATAAAGTCCTTATATGACCAAAACTAGGCGGAGAAAAAGGTTCTATTTAGGCATGGAGTGATACCTATACAAAAAATTACATAAAAGTAAAAACCGACAACGAAATTCAGTTTTTTTTAAGTCGATGCAATGTAAAAAGCGTCACTAGTAATAAAAACTTTGTTATATTTTATGTTTAAAAACCTATTTAGAGGCTAAAAATTTCACCCATGCCGGGATTCGAACCCGCAACCTCTGGCTATCCGTACCAGCGCTCTACCAATTGAGCCAATGGGCGACTCACGGCATCAGTGAAATTTCGAACCTCTTTACAATATTCTCTGTATTACGTACAGGCAGCGACATCTGACTTAAGCAAATTGCATTACTTACAGCCCCGACTACCTACTTTGCAGTTAGGTTTAACATCGGAACGATATCACTGTACCCACATGATTACACTATTTTTATTTTTAATGCACTAACCCGTGCTAAGGAACAAATTTAAAAACCTATTTAGAGGCTAAAAATTTCACCCATGCCGGGATTCGAACCCGCAACCTCTGGCTATCCGTACCAGCGCTCTACCAATTGAGCCAATGGGCGACTCACGGCATCAGTGAAATTTCGAACCTCTTTACAATATTCTCTGTATTACGTACAGGCAGCGACATCTGACTTAAGCAAATTGCATTACTTACAGCCCCGACTACCTACTTTGCAGTTAGGTTTAACATCGGAACGATATCACTGTACCCACATGATTACACTATTTTTATTTTTAATGCACTAACCCGTGCTAAGGAACAAATTTAAAAACCTATTTAGAGGCTAAAAATTGAGCCCATTGGCTCAATTGGTAGAGCGCTGGTACGGATAGCCAGAGGTTGCGGGTTCGAATCCCGGCATGGGTGAAATTTTTAGCCTCTAAATAGGTTTTTAAATTTGTTCCTTAGCACGGGTTAGTGCATTAAAAATAAAAATAGTGTAATCATGTGGGTACAGTGATATCGTTCCGATGTTAAACCTAACTGCAAAGTAGGTAGTCGGGGCTGTAAGTAATGCAATTTGCTTAAGTCAGATGTCGCTGCCTGTACGTAATACAGAGAATATTGTAAAGAGGTTCGAAATTTCACTGATGCCGTGAGTCGCCCATTGGCTCAATTGGTAGAGCGCTGGTACGGATAGCCAGAGGTTGCGGGTTCGAATCCCGGCATGGGTGAAATTTTTAGCCTCTAAATAGGTTTTTAAATTTGTTCCTTAGCACGGGTTAGTGCATTAAAAATAAAAATAGTGTAATATTTTATGTTTTTGTTTAAATTCTAAACGTATTAATAAAGGATGTAGGATATCATATAAAACACTAAGGGCGAGATAAATAGTCGTTGCTTAGCCCAAGTCCGTACCTACTCATGCTTCCCTAAGCATTACTTCAGGCTAACTTAGCTAAGAATCAATGCGTTACTAAAATAGATGTTTGCTTAGCTAAGCATGTTCTTAGGCCAATGCTAAGAATCAGTCCGGGTTTCGCGACTTAGAGAGTACCAAAGTACTGTCTATGATAGACAAATCGGTTCTTAAGCAAGAGATGCTTTCGCTAAGACTCGTTCTTAGAAGCGAATATTTATCTCGCCCTAAGATCTATAGCTTCTGAAATTATAGGTGCCACTCGCAACTTATGCCCGATTTGTATAGGGCATTTTTGCGCCTCGAGACCACTTTTTGACACGTTAGATTAGATTAGTACTATTCGTGTTAGAGAAAATTCTTCATCAGGCTCCCTTACCTATAGTTTTTAAAAGGGGATCTCAAACGAGAACAAAATAATGACCTTTAGAGTATATTATTCCTAATACATCCTATTTTCATAAGTAGGTGGTGAATGAAAGGGCAGCCAGTCACATGAAAACCAGCAGGGTGTTCCATCCATTAAGCAACCACATCAGCCGCCGAGTGACGCGAGCCCTCACAGCAATAAAACAGAATTTAACTTGCGAAACACATATAAAACTCATTAACAAGCTATTTCTTGTAAACAACTGCACTGTTGTTTATAACATTACAAGGCTTGATGATTACGCGCAGCGCTCCGCCTACCGCGGCCCGGCCAATCACGTGGCAGCTGGAGATTTGCCACGCCCTTTGAGTGCGCTCGCGGTCGTTTCCCGCGCGTGGTTTTTGTCAGTTTTTCTGATACCGCCGCGAAGATCGAAGGTCTGTAACAACATAGCCAATCTCAGTTCTCGATCCTCGAAAGCAAGGAAAATGTGTCCGATAATTGTCTAAACAGATATTGAGCGTTCTAATTGACTCGTCCTTTAAAAACTTACATAGGTTAGTGTGGAAAAATGACTTCAGTGCCAAGTGAAACCGCGCCAAGTACCAAGCTGAAGTTCAGTGTAGAAAGGATATTGGCCTCGGAACCCAGTGCCCCGGCTCGGGAATCATCACCGCGGGTGTCTGAGCCGTCATGTCTGGAATGTGTGGCGGCTCTGTACAGGTGCTGCAGAGACGAGACTTCTCTGTTACCCATGACTCTGCCACTACCCTATACACATCTGCACCCGGCGTTGAGGCCCACCACTGCTAATGGTAGGTGAGGGAAATCCACTCATCTAAGTATGAGATTTGCCTTATTACAGTCAGACAGGAGAATTTAGTGAAGTAGGTAAGTATACCATACCTACCAGATCTAGCGTATTTGTAGTAACGGGACGGTCACCGATCCAGCACCTGACCGCGCCTGTTGTTGCTTAACCAGAGTGATTGATTGCAATCACTCGGTTTCACTAGGCTACGAGCGCTTCAGTCATTGTAAACTATTTATTGTAGTCATACGAAATAGGCCCCCAATGGGTTATGAATAAGGGAAAAAATACTTCCACACAACACAATCACTTCTTCTGGTCCCAAACAGGAAACCCTGTAACCCTGTAAACCCCAATTCTTCCCGCGGGTGTCGTAAAAGGCGACTAACGGACACAAAACGGAGGGTGGACAGCAGCGCCCTGCAGTACATTCCACCGAACTGCGATCCCCAACCCGCATGCCCAGCGTGGGGATTATGGGCATCACCCCCTATGATAGCACAACGTGGCGCTCTTTAGGGGAGGGCTATGTCCAGCAGTGGACTAGTTAGTATAGCCTGACGACGACGAAAAACTTTCTAAAAGATACTTAGAAGTGCGATTTTTTTTCACAGCATTAAGTGACTGTAGACCTGATTATAGGTAAGGTTTTAATTTTAACTGAATGTCTTCACGCGTTCTCGCGAAAAAGCGCTTTGTCGACGGTCCACAAGGTGATTCTATAAGGGTTGCGTTTTCCCTTTTCCTCCGGAAGCCTATTTAGGGTTCCGTACGTACCGCGTGCCGTACCGTTTCGCATGAAATGAGCAAAAAAAAGAAATTAATGACTCAAAACTCAAATGGACTGATTTATTTAGTCATTTTGTATCATTCAAAGTTCGTTGCAAAATTAATCAATAATCGATTTTTCATTTTTGAATAATTTATCGTGGATAATTCAAATCTCAAGGTAATAAAAAGTCGATTTGTTAGAGCAACAAATTAGATCCCTATCGCATTCGCTGTTTTTGTTGAAGCATGAACATTAGTCAACCAAAATAATTATTCTGTCTGATTGTCTGTAACTGACGATTACCTGCTGCTTTTACCAACTATTCTTTTTCAATTGTACCTACTTATGTTTTTTTAACCCTTTGTAGTACTAAATAGGCGGTATATTAGTAATAAATTGAACGTTATCACTTTGAAATAAAATCTGCAAGCGATGGAGAATTTAGACTAGCTCTGTCCATTAAAGAGTTAGCTCTCCAGCCGCCAACGGTGCTTGTTCAGGTGCGGTTATTCAAGGTGCGATGCAGGTCGAAATATCCAGAACGAAAACGTTGGGACCAAAAACGCACTATGCTTTTTTGCGACACCGCCGCCATACTCATCATTAAGCGTACGAGCCTTTTCTGCAGCACTGGGGCCACGGTGGAACTCGTACTCATAAATAACGCGATATTTCAAGTTCTCCATTGTGCCAGATGAGCGTGAAGAAAAAAGGATAGAACAAAAAAAAGAAATTAATGACTATTTCCGAAGCTCCAATATACCAGCTAAATATATTTATGAATTTGAATTTAGAATTTTTAACCAAAGAGGAGATTTTTCAGATCAAAGTGGCCAGTACGACGAAACGCGAACTTCATATTTTATGTCTTCTTCTTTTTTGTCGTATCCTCATGGCTTAGGGGCGTGACTATGAGGCAGCTTCCGCCACCAGCTCTCTCCATTTGTTACGATTATGCGCCAGATGTATGGCTGCTTGTAGGGTCCCTCCCGCAGCTTTTGTTATGGTGTCTGTCCAACGCGTTCTCGCGTTGGCGAGAGGCTCGTCCTCTGCTCCGTTTCCCGTTCGCACGACCGGTGAAAAAAAAATATTCCAGGTTATCTGGCCCGCGTCGGACGGTATGTCCCAAGAACTTCAGGATGCGTTGGGTACCTACAGATTGTGGAGAGCCTCGTTCTAGAATAGATAACCTTAAGTTCTAGAATATAAGATACGTAAGAATACTAGAATACGATTTCATATTATGTAAGGACCTAATATTAAAAAACGACTTAATTTTCCCTACTTACAAAACACAAAATTCATATGTAAGGACCTACTATAAAGAAGACCAAATACCTACCTACATGATCATTGACCGTACCTACTCCAGTCTTCTGCTATACTCAGCGTTAATAGCCAACCGCTAGAGAGCGTCACTTCTTACCTCAGATCAGGTCCTTCTTTCCATGATCTGATGTTCTTACTAATCCTTGGATGTATGATGAACGACCAAGAAGATAAACGTCGTATAGAACAAGCTAGGAGCGCTTTTGTCAAAATCAAAAACTCACCTTCATTGTAACCAGGGAACCTCAAACTCTACCAGATTCCGTTTGGTGCGGTGCTGCATATTTTCAGTCTGTATAGAGTAGAAGGCTGGACTCTAACCCAGACTCTGAGTAAACGGTTAGGCCCACTGGCGTCAGCCCGGGTTAGCTCATTTAACTCGAGATTACCGGTTACATCGATCATTTTGCATGCGAAATTATCGATTTAACCGGTTAATGGCGGATTTTTCAATGCTCGGATAACATACGTCTAATATATAGGTACGTCTAATAAAGTATTACACAACAATATAAAAATGTCATGGCGAAATAACAAAAGAAAGGCAATTACCACACATTTTTGAAATTGTTGTTTAATACGATATTTGACGAATAGGTAACTTATATCCGAGGATTGAAAAATCAGCCCTAACTCAAGTTAAATGAGCTATCCCGGGCTGACGCAAGTGGGCCTTAGAAGCGTTCGAAATGTACCTAAGTACCTACATAGGTAATACCTTGTGTTACCTTGTGTTACACATTCAGCGAATCATTTTTAAATTAGCTGACCCAGAGAACTTCGCACCGCCTAACAATCGATTCTTTATTTTTTTTTAGTTTTCTCTCCGTAAGAACCATCCTCGTACCTACTTCAAGGAATATTCTAAAAAAAGAATCAGTGAAATCGGTTCATCTGCTCTCGAGATTTGCGCTTACCAACACATTCAACGATTAATTTTTATATTATAGAAGAAAGTACTTTCTTTTCACAATGTCAAATAGCCTATTTAACATTTTTTTCACACCTCCTGCTCGACAATGCCTTATTACGTACCGTCAAATATCATCGTAAAGCATAGCCTTGTCTCTCGAGGGCAATAATAATGAAGAATTTCCCTAGGGAATAAAGTGATTTGAATTTAGAATGTCAAAATTCGCATGAAAACTATGAAGAATTCAATTCGTTGCAATATAAATTTCGAATCGCAATTCGCATTGCAATTCGAAATTCGAATTGTTGTTCGAAACTCACCCCTTTTTTCTTTTTTTTCTGAACTACTGTGTCGTGTGACCGCGCGAAACACCAATAAAAAAAAGAAAAAAAGGCGCGAATTGCAAATACGAATTTAAAAGTTATATTCAATTTAAGTTGCTAAGCCGTAAAAGAGTGTGGACTTTATATTAATAAATATTTTTCAACTTATGCAGCCCTGTCTTTTTATTGTCTCCCAGATGGTGTGAAAAGTAGAGTATTCACCTCTGGAATAAAACATGTCTTAGTCTCGGGCGGTATGAACCCCTGGCTTCACTCAGGACTCTACATAACTCCCTCGCTTCGCTCAGGAGTTAAAATTTAACTCCCTCGCTGCGCTCGGGAGTTAACTCGGAGTCCTTCGCTCCGCTCAGGGTTCAATATACCGCCCATGACGTAATACATGGTTTTATTCCCTTAATGCATAATCTACTATAGTGAATGGAAGAGGGGTGTTAGCGGAGTGGTAGAACGCCAGCTTCTCTAACGGGACGCCGTGGTTTCGAATCCCGGCTTGTATCATGTACCAATGACTTTGTTTTCATGAGTACGTACAAATTTTTAGTAGCAATACCACTTACAGTGAAGGAAAATATCGTGAGGAAACTCTAGTACCTATCTGAAATAATTAACACCTCGGCGCGACGAAGACAATTTTTTAAATTATTTAATTGCAATTCTCCTTATTTTGGTACCATCAGCGCAAATCTCGAGAGCAGCTTAACCGATTTTGCTAATTCTTTTTTTTGGATATTCCTTGAAGTACGAGGATGGTTCTTACGGAAAGAAAAAAAAAAAAAAAAAACTACTGTTAGGCGGTACGAAGTTCGCTGGGTCAGCTGGTCTATAGTTTAAAAATGAATAGCTGAATGTGTTGGTAAGCGCAAATCTCGTGAGCAGCTGAACCGATTTTGGTAATTCTTTTTTTTAAATATTCGTTGAAGTACGAGGATGGTTCTTTCGCAGAGAAAAAATAAATAAAATTAAAGAATTGATGGTAAGCGGTACGAACTTCGCTGGGTTAGCTAATTAATTATATACATTTGTATCAATTAGGAGTTTTAAAACCGATTTAAGGCATTTTAATAAAAAAATATAATTTCTGCAAAAAGACAAGATAACTTTTCAAGTTTAAAGTCTCTATTTGTTACTTGATAATTTTGTAACTGTAGCAATTTTATCGAAAACGGCAAGGATTGGCTGAATCTATAAAATGACGTCACAACTCAGTAAATATAAATAAAGAACCAGAGAGTGGACTCACATTTGTTAACTGACCAATGACGTCACTAATTCCTGTGCGACGCCATATTGCTCAAGAGCGTTTTGGCGGCTTATTTTCACAATGATTTTTTATTTGTTTTTTTTTTTAAATAAAATATACCAAATATTTAAGTATGATCACTTTCTGAGCACTTATTAATTAAACACCAACGAAAAATCTGAGTTGGTTTTGACACCGTTTTGAGTTGGGTTTGAAACCTGCCAAATATAGCCTATTGTGTGAACGAGACATTGTGCTCCAAGTAAGAACAGCCTTAACTGCCTGTTACAGTGTACCGTCTCCCAGTCTCCTCATCGCCGAGTCAGCCCAGCTCGCGCTGTGACGTCACCTCCACGGGCAAGAGGAAACGCTCCTGGTCGCGGGCGGTGTTCAGCAACCTGCAGCGGAAAGGCCTCGAGAGAAGGTTCCAGATCCAGAAGTATATCACGAAGCCGGACCGAAGGCAGCTGGCGGCGACGCTGGGATTGACTGATGCTCAGGTGTGCGGATTTTTTTACCCGACTGCGCAAGAAGGTGGTTATGTATTTCGAATGAATGTATGTACGAGTATGTAGTTATTTATGTATATGTATGTATATAAGTATATTTATTTGTTCGGCTTTGTAGCCTGTTTGATTCGTCTTAACTGTAAGAGTGGTACTGGGTTTATAAAACCATTTACTTATCTTTAATATTATCTTAAACTTATGTATGCGGAATACAAAAAATAAAAAAATGTTTGTAATGTGCTAATTATGCTTTTATTGTTTTTCAAAGTATTCTCCACTATGATCGATGCACTTTTGCATTCGATGAAACCAATTTGTAAAACACTTTTTCCACTCTGATTGAGGTATCTGCAAAACGTGCTGTTTGAACGCATCTACGGCATCTTCACGGGTCGAAAATCGCTGACCACGTAATTTATTCTTTACATTTGGGAATAAATAGAAATCATTGGGAGCCAATCAGGGCTGTACGGTGGATGACCCATCAATTCTATTTTTTGACCATCCAAAAATGTAGTTATTTCCTGAGATGTATGACAGCTGGCATTGTCATGGTGAAGTATGATTCTGCATCGCTGGTTGTTTTGGCGTATTTCTTCAAATACTTCCGGCAAACAAATGGTCGTGTACCACTCCGAATTAACCGTTCTGCGATTCTCCAGTGGTATTGTAGCCACATGGCCATTAATACCAAAAAAGCAGGCCACCATTTGCTTTACAGTGCTTTTGCACGAGCCACTTTCGTAGGGTTCGGCTCATTTTGAAACACCCAAACTGTTGATTGTTGTTTAGTTTCGGGATCGTACGCGTAGATCCAGGATTCGTCACCTGTGTATATAGGTATTATAAACAGATTTTGAGTCGCCTCCGTTGAATTTTTTTAAGGTTTTCTTGCACCATTGGACGCGAGCATCTTTTTGATCCTGAGTTAAGTTGTGCGGGATCCAACGCGAACAAATATTTTTTACAGACAAATGTTCATGTAATATCCTATGAATGCTCGTCATACATATGCCCAGAATAGCCTCTATCTCGCGATATGTAACATGGCGGTCTTGCATTATTAGTTTTCGCACAGCTTCAATATTTTGTGGCACAACCACCTATTTCGGTCGACCTTCTTTAACGTCGTCCGTGAGCTTACTGCGCCCGCGATTAAACTCACTAAACCAGTGATACACAGTCGTTTTTGATGGAGCTTCACCACCAAAAATCGTAATAAATCATAGCACGAATATTTTCACGAGTTCCATTTTTTCAGCGATATGACATTTTAAACCCAACAAAAACAAAACACTTACGTATATAAGAGAAAAATATTAGCGGCCAGTATTTAAAAAAAGAACTAATTTGACCATTGAGGTCAGACATTGCGTTTAAAATTATAGGAATCCCAGGTTCCGAATACATAAGTTGCAGCCTATGTAAATGTATTTCTTCTTTTTCTTTTTAAATCGGATGTTTCTGCTTTTTTAAACAATTCAGTTGGTCGTGAGATACACTTCTCATAAGTAACTAAAATATTTTATGTAGTTATTTCTGCTATAAATATTGTATTGCACTGTGGATAGTAGGTGGGGTATGTATTGGGTATGTAGGGCCGCCATGCATTAGTATTGGATAAATAGATAACTCTTAACCAGCACCATATTTACTGATATAAAATACCTACTATCTACACTTCTTTATTTTACAAAGTCGTGCCCTCCCCAGGTGAAGGTGTGGTTCCAGAACCGGCGGATGAAGTGGCGACACACCAAGGAGGGCCGCGGGGGCGCCGCGCCCCCCCGGGACCCCGACTCCAACGCCTTCGAAGACAACGAAGATGTTGACGTGGACACACTCAGTGACTGATGGCTGTGGACGAGTCTCCTGGAAGAGGACTGTGCTCAGGCACTTGGTTCCGGGGGCGAGGCTCTAGAAGGCATCGTTGTTCAATAGAGTTTTATTGTGCGGTAACAGTCGAAAATCAAATCAAAGTATTTTATTTAAGGCGCTTTGGGGTGCTAACCAGCGCCACTTACTTGTTAATTTCTAATTCTTTTTTCTAATTTCTTTTTTTTTTAAAGTTAACATCAAAAATTGTAATATCTGTGATAACTATTTTTAGAACATACACCCTTGAACGGAGTATCAAGATCGATTTCCGAAGAAAACGGCCTTTTTTTGACGGAAGTCTAAAGATACGGCCGTTTTTGACGGAAGTAAAAAGAAAAGTAGTTTCCATTGAAGTCCTAGGTTGTTGACACTACGTTCTAGGCTGTACCTATGTTCTAAAAACGTATTATAAAACAAGTTATGATTTTTATTCCATTCGTGGCGCCAGTTAGCATCCCAAAGCGCCTTAAAACTGACCGCACAAACGTGTCTTAATTCAGAGCCACTCCGACGCCAAGTTTCATGCATATTCGTGCAGCCGTTATTGCGTGATTTGATTAATAAACATCCAAATACCTCCACAAACTTTCACATTAACTTATACTAGGTAGTTTTATGAGAAACTGTTGAACTTTAAACTAGATGTCCGTTTTAAAATATAAGCAGATCGTTTTATGGACACTTTTTAGTAATCTAGTAACAAATTTTGAGTCTTACTTTGTTTAAGTTGTTTTTGATGAGGCAATAAAATTCTTTTTATTCTTATTCTTAAATAGCATTCGATTGATATAACCCGCTGGCAACTTTATTGCCTCTTTCGATCCGATCTTCTGTGCGAGAGATGCCTATTTAATTAATTTGCGCAGGTATGACATTGTACTGATATTGATTTGTAGACTACAAATAGAGGCAAGAAAGAACAATAGTCGTACTTACCTATATTATTCTATGGAAAACCTATGTGTATATTACACTCTGGGGCCTGTCTACGTACAGGCTACGAATGAGACCTACGGTATGGAAAAGGTAGTTGTAGGAATAGATTCATAGACAAGATTGTAAAAGAAATAGAATTCTTACCACGATTATTAATTTGAGTTCCTGATATGATATTTCCCAGAGGCTGGTGTAGTTGAATTGTAGCAATGGCTTTAATCTGGATTTTTTTTGCGATGTTCTTGCCTGGTGACCATAGCCCAAAGTACTTAGGTAGGTATACCAGTTTTGGACCAGGACGGCTGAATGTTTTGTGTGGAAGAAATTCATTAATTTATATTACGACCATAGAACATTAACTGCAAAAACCAAAACGAATGTTTCAAAAAGTATTTTGTATAAGTATTAGTACGTAGGTTTAATATGGGTTGGTGGTCAGGGAACGAAAAAGAAAGTCTGATAAATGCTTACGAAATGAAATATTCAAAGTAGCACAGAAAGTGCTATTTCAAACTTGGTGTCCATTTCAAAAATTAGATAATTTTGGAGAAAAAATGGACAAAAAACTTCAAAGTCATTATTGCGCAATTCCTGGGAAACAGCCATTAGAACTTGTGTGAAAACAGTTGACGTGAGTTGTCAGATTTATAGATTTGGAAACATCAGGGCTTACACAATTTTATTAAAATCGCGCTTTATCATTTTACTGCAATGATTCGTTAAAAAGATACATAGAAGATTGTTTTTTATATGTAACACATAATTATGGTTATAAGCTTTAACTATCAGTAGACTCCCAACGACATTACAACACATTTGCAACGAAACATTGCGGACATCTTTAAAAATACAGCAATGTAAGGGTGTTTACGTGTAGCTGTTCTGTCTCGGACGCACACTTTAAAATTATTGTAAGAAAATAAGATTTTTTTGTGTGTGACTCACACCCATTCTTGCTCACACGACAATTAGCTAGAAAAAAATCAATTTTTCTGCGGTTTGAGGCATTAAACTGTATACTAATTGTACATTAATGAAATAACCCTGTATTTACCTACTACGAATACCGTCACTGTCTAATATAGATAGGTACCTATATTCCAACGACGTAAATAAATTAACATCGCTGATTTCCCTGGCTTATGTTCAGTTTTTTTTAATTATATCATTATTTAACGTTACGTAATTAAGGGACTCAATGAACTCAATGCAGTAACACTAGCGCCATCAATAGAAAAAATCTTTTTTTTTTCAAATTGTTTTTGTAAATTGTAAATAAACCAATCTCTTAATCATGATAATAGTTATTTTTAGGACACATTGCTGTGAATCTAAGACGAACCCAAGACTGGATTGCAAATAACCAATCCTATCAAGTTCCAGGTCCAAGGTGATCCTAGGCTCTCGGTCGTAGTTCATACTGATAAAACTTTTTATTTTATCAAATACATTATTTTATCTGTATCCTATGTATCTAAAAAATTATATTAACATGATTGAGAATGTTCTGACACTTTGCAAAAAATATCTGTAAAAAGATGATTTTCTCCCTTACTGTCCCTTTGTTACTGCATGGGTGAAAGCTACGGAAGTCTGATTCTGTTTTCTTCGTTTTTATACAGGGTAGAAAGCCCGAAAATTGTGATCAACTCGGAATGAGATAGGGCTAGGCAAAATAAGTTCTTTTTGTTATTGGCAGCCCTATATAATTAAGATTTGAGCATGACGAAATGGAAACCCTGTATTTTGGATAGTTTATTAGTGTTACATACCTAAATATTACTGCTGCAGGTTATACATTAAACCGGTCTAGTCGCGATTATTTATTAGGTCGTAAAATGTAATCGCAATTAGACCAGCTAAATATACTTTGTATGAGCAACGCGAGTCATTAAAAAATATTATCACTGTAGGTGTAGTTAAAATAAAAATATGTACATAGCAATAAACTTTTTTATTTAAACTTGTGGCTTAATAAATACCTTTACAGTAATTTGTGAAATAGGAGCGAGAAATATACATAAATTTTCGATTATAGAAGGTTGTTTTAATTTATCCTATGCGAAAGACAATTTTTGGAAGTTATGCTTATATACAAAAACTTGTAAATTATTTTAAACAATTTAGAATGAGCCCAAATAACATAAAACTATGTTAGAGATATGTTGTATTTGAATCTACTCTCAATAAAAAATGTAAAGTTTCAAAACAATCCTTTGTTTCTAAAAACTCACTTCGTTTCTGTCTCTTATGTAAGAAAACCAACCTATTTCATAGGGCACTCCTAACTCAATGGAATATAGGATTACTAAAATAAAAACCTGTTTTCATATCATGCTTGCCCAATGTTTCCGAGAAAAATAATAAAATTATTTCATGTGATCGAACTTAAAACTAATATTTTGCAGAAACGCTACATACATTTAATTGAATTTCTTAGCGGAATCACTCTATTTGGCGTAACCACACAACCAATACAATGCGTTGGTGCTTTAACGTACCCCTTATGGAGGTGAGGGTATGTTGCATGTTCTATTCTCGACTTAACCTCTGGAACGCCGAAGCGCGGATCCGCGCGGCAGTACTAGAATGCCTAAGCGCGTATCCGCGCGCATCCGATATCGTGTAGGTTTTGCGCTATTTTAATCAATAATACAAGGGAACAGAGTTTAAAATAGTGTTTTTCTTAATCCTAATGAACGAATGAACCATAAACAATAGTCACCCACAGAGTACAATGTCAAAAAACCGGTCAATTCAAGTGGTTGAAATTCAAACTTGCCGAGTGCGCGCAAACAACTACGAGGTAGACAAAAAAGTGAAATTCTAAGGAAAATAAGCTTATTTACGAAATAAGGGGTAAGTAATCATTATTTATAGTTCTTCTGCTATCCACATAAATAAAATTTTGATTGAATCTATGCATTATTATCGTATTATCTTGAAACCAAACTAACATTCTAAAGTACTTGGAATGTTTGTTCCATGTTTGTACACATCTCTCAGTATGTTTGTATTGACTTACTTGTATCATTTTGATGGGAATTTTGTCCCTTTTATATATTTCAATTCAATAATTACGTTGGATAAATAGTGTAGGAGATAAATGCCTTTTTTGTCCATCATGTCTAAAATACACGCACACATGCACACATACGATGTTGTATGTTCACTCGCCGCGTAAGCGCGGATCCGCGCGACTATACAGGTGGCTCTTTCCTATTTCGAAACACATCATGCCATGTAAACATTGAACATTTTAATATGAAGACATATTTTACCATTTAGAAAATAGCATAATAATGATAATATAAGTTTATTTCCAATTTTAATTTATAAAAAAATATCTAATATATAATTAATTATATAATAATAATTATTATAATACATAACTAATAACTCCATTTTTTTTCCTTTCTTTACTTTAAATAAGTTTGTAAATTCTTCAAGCTTTATATGTATATTTATTTATACTAATTATCTGATTGAAATGCTGTTAGGATATGATCTTTTGTTGGAGTTGCGTTACACGATGAAGTTCTATTCGTCACTCACGTGTCACGCGTTTTCCCGTTGTTTGCGTAATATACCGCTTCATTCCAAAAGGTCGTATCCTAACATCATTTGAACCTGATAATATTATATTATGTTTATTATATATTAAATTAAATACTATATAATATAATAAATATCGCGTCGATCTTGCCCTCGATAAACATAGTCTTTCTTACAGAAGAAATAATGGCGGATTTACCACTCCAACCATCGCTAGTACTGGGCATGGTCGTCGATCGTACTCCTGAAAGTAGTTTTAGGGTACGGAGCAACGACCAAGTAATATTAGAGAGGAGTGCGTCAGGGAGTCTTAGAGTACGTATAAATCTATATTTAGTGAACAATTTTATTTTGTGTCTAATGCATATTTTATGATTTGATAAATGTACAAAATTTTTGCAGCAATTTAGGCCCCAAGAAATTCTTGGAGGGGAAAGGGTTGAGGTGGTTGAGGCCACGCAGCCTTTTTCACACGGACAGTGTATGTATACTTTTTTACTTATTGTGTTGCCTATTATTATTATTATCCCCAGCAAACTAGGGATACATTTTGTGTGTGAAAGAATGTGTAAGCCTTGACAGACCAACATTATTAAAAAAAATTGTAAAAATGTAAATATTGTTTATCAATAAAAATATTTTACTCTATCCTAACTATTTATTTACACCATCTCAATAATATTAAATAATAAAACGTAATTGTAATTGGTACGAAATGTCCCTAGCTTTTTAGCGTCTATACGACCCCCTGTATAGTCGCGCGGATCCGCGCTTAGGCAGGTGAGTAAAGATTACTTCGCGCGGATACGCGCTTCGGCAATTGAACGCAGTAGGCCGTTCACTCACACATGTATAGAACAGTAGAAATGTGGTGCGAGAATATGCTGTGTTTATAGTTTATTTTCTCAAAAAAGTTGCTCCACAGAGTACTACTGTCTTATACACATCGACAGTCCATTTATTGAACATTGCGATACCGCTACTTCCAGAGACAAAAGAGTAGATCTTCATAAAAAAAAGCTTGAACGAAAATAACCTACTCTAAACACAATTGTTAGATTCATTTGGCAAAAAAATGTTCATTAGAAGGATTATGCGATTTATTGATAACTATAAATGAAAAAGGACATTATATTTTACCTAAATAAGCACGAACATATGACTTACATCAATGTGACGATGTGTTGTGAGCCTCGAAAAGTGAGCAACGAACAAGTGCAAAATGGCGATTCTTCTGGAGAAATGTGGACTTTTGATAATAGTTTTTCGGCGACAATTTTCTCTAGAAATGCGCTGTTTTTCATGTTAATGAATTCTTAGGTACATGGTGAATAGTTAGTGCTAAGTAAAAGTAAAAATAAAACAAAGTAGTTGACAGAAAACATCATCAATGCAGGAAGAAGGGAAAAAAAAACACATTGTTTACTTTTTGAGGCTGTAAAATAAAAATAAATGACGACCTTACAATCTTATTGTGTTTATATTACTTGTTCGTTATTGGACTTTCCATAACAATCATAAATTTCATAGGTTCCATACATTTTTCCAAATTTCCAAGACATTATCTAACACGCTGTCACTCGCGCTAATTTACACCGTTACGCCCGGCGCACAAGGGTGCAACATTTTCGGTGGCTCTGGCATTCCAAAGGTTAATAGTCAACTAACTTCACCTTATTCTTAGTGTAGGAACCGCTGGGGCCTCTATCGTCGTCTCTATTGGTATAAGAGCTACCTGAACCTCTCTCCTCGTCCCTATTTGACTGCCAGTTAGACGAACCTTCATTGTGACTGTCATAGCCGTATCTGCGACTGTTGCCTCTGTATCCACCGCGATAAGGGCGCCTTTCGCTTGAATTGTAGCTGTCGCGTTGCTGCCATCTATTGTCGTACTTTTGATTATAGTTGTTATCGTAGTCTCGATTAGGTCTTTCGTCGTATTGCCGGTTGTATCTGTTATTATGATAGTACCCTCCTCTCCTCGATGACTCTTCGTTTTGTCTGTCGTCCCTGTTATACGCATCTGAGTGGTCTTGGTACCGTCTCCTTTGGTAGTTGTCTTGGTAGTGGGAACTCTCCTTATTTTCTTGATATCTGGATCTATCAGGTGCGTTTTCCTGCTTACTGGAGACCCACACAGGTATTTGCTTCTCTTTCGGCGATGGACTTTTAGAGCGACTCTTCTTTTCTCGCAGATCATCCCTTTTTGTCGACTCCCTGTGAAAAAGTACGTTAATTTAAAAATTGTTTATACCTACGTTCGTAAAATTGAGTTATTAGGGACGAAGCGATTTTCTGAGGTTTCGGATCTTTCTTGAGACTGCGCCAATGAGCTAACGGTTGCCACTTAGCCGCTGCTCGATCATATAAAGGCTGCCAGTACAAAAGAAATGACGAAAAATTCCAGATAAATACAGTTCAGGCAGTAAATCCATGATATAGCAACAGAATGTTCAGTGCTTACTAAAGTGTTAGGGAAACCATTATAGGTATTAGCGATAATTTCGGTAGGTTGTTTAAAAAAATATAATTTCAAAGCTCACCTGTCTGAGGAACCAGTCCGACTTCTTTCAGAATCTTCGCTTGATCTCCGAATCTGCTGATGACGCATTTCACGTTGTCTGCAACAAAAAGGTAAAGTAAGTTTTTTGCAGTAGTGCATTCATGTGAGTCAACTTTATTAGAAAGCTTTCACGTGGTACACCTAGAACAAATCGATCAAATCAAATGCTTTTTGCACCAGTAGAGACAACACAAGTAGTCCTTAAAAATTGTGTACTTATTCTTTTCAATCCTATTCCAAATTACTTTTACGAGTTCTTTTGATGTAACTGATGTCACAATAAAAATGTTTTCCTCTCATTTTCCACAAGATACATATTGTAAGACATCTTTACTACAAAATCTCACTATGTACTTTACAGTGAGGAAAGAAGTAAGGCTTCTTTGACAAACTGGGGATAATAAATAATGTGTGGCAGACTTCCGGTGCAGTTTGATGACGAGTTCCCGTATCTTTTCGTGTGAGCAACTGCAACTGCCGACGCTCACTGTATCGCCCTAAGCGTAACCTCTTAACTACCAGACCTCACTATGAACTGGACGAAAGTGGGACAGTAAGTAATGTTGTACAGACTTGCGGCGCAATTTGATAGCAAGTTCCCGCATCTCCTCATCCCGCCGCGCCTGCCGCCTCGACTCGCGTTCCAGACGCTCCGCCTCGGCCCTTTTGTCTGCGCGCACTGTGAAGGAAGAACATAGTTTTCGTCTATGCTCGATGATGTATGCAATATCTAGCTGGACACTACGTAAAGCTATAATTAGTAGTAAGCTAACTGTAATTGTCGGTAATTTTCGCCCAGCCGACCGTGTGAGGCCTGAGCCTCATTTTGTAAAATTAAATTCATGGCTTACTATGAAAAGTTGATGTAGATATCCGATAAGCCCGCAAATTAACAAGTAGGGGCACTAATTAAGACTAATGCGTAATAATTAATAAAAAATAAATAAAAAATGACAACCTAGGTTCGGCAATAATGATTTAATTGCAAGTTTATAACTAATTGTAGCTTTATGTTGCAGAGACCTGGTGGCGTACACTGTCTAGTAAAAAGGCTACTCAGGTCGGTTATATATGATAGCGTTTCCGATAGAAAGTAGTCAAGACAGTTGATACTTGACATAAGTTTTATAGAACAGCTGCAAAATTTTAATTGTGATTATCAATCAAGACAGGATTTCAATTCTGAAGTACCTAATCTAGAAAGAGTATTCTCAATAATATTGAGTATACTACGTTACTAATACTACTACTTACTATTAACATATTATGTTAATAGTAAGTGTTGTGATGTGTTCATAGAACTCACGTTGCCTTGATAATTGTGCCTGCATCTTCCGTTTGAGTCTTTCTTTGAGCGACGTCCCCTCTCTGCTCGTGCCCTGCGAAACAATATGGCGTGTTAGTAGAAGTAATAGTGACTATTAGTGAATGTCAATATAATTCACATGTAGTTCCCGTTTGCAGTCAGACTAAGATTACACTCATTTCAGAGAAAACTATAGGACAGACAAAACTATAAGATTTTTGCGCGACCACTCATTGGAGGCACTTTCACTGAACCAAATTTTGTTACGGAACATCGTGCAACTATTCTAAAATGCGTTCACACAGATAGAGAATGATAAAAGGAAAATATGACACACCGTCCAGACGATTTCCTTGCCGGGCTAATACTAATCTGTGTTAATATGGCGCTTTTGGCATAAAGTCGAACAAGATTACGTAACCATAAGTTGTACTGTGGAGAAGGAGGCAGAGACCAGAATTTACAACTTGCCACGATATCCTGATTAACTTCTATTGCTTCATCAACTTCATGTAATGAATATTAGTCAATTAAAACGCCCTACTCTCTTTATTTCTTGTATTAAACAAGTAACGAAAGTTTGATTACGTCCAGAGAAAGTCATCTCAAAAGGAAAATTGGTTGGGCGGTACCTACGAAGAGAAACATTTGTTGACATATCTGAAATCACCCTCTAGACTCAGAATGACTCCACACCGATTTAAATTAAATCTCAGCATTTTGTAGTGTACGTAATGGGGACTTGCCTCGAAATCAGATTGGAGTGACACTGTATCATCATATACGGTTTATACTATAATGAACATAAATAAATTAAAAAAATAAAACCATTAAAATATTTTTACGTGGACTTACAGGTTCTACAAGAGCCCTGAAAAAATGCGAGAATCGCGGTGCAAAACTGTGTAAAGTACACTTTGTTTCAAAAGGGCTACTAACATTTTAAAGGTTATTTAAATAACAAAGATGTCTGGAATTATCAGTTAAAGTAGAAGGACTAAGTTTGTAGGTTTTTGTCCATTTTTCTCCAATATCATCTAGATTTTGAAGACAACACCTAGTTTTACTTGTAACGCTTAATAAGTCACGTTACAATTTGTGTTAATTAGAATAAAATACTTTGATTTGATTGATTTGTTTTAGATGAGAAAAAAAATGTAATTTTCACATTTAAAACAAATTAATTGTAATAAAATAACATCAGTTATTGTATGCCACATTATTTTGCGAGTTCAAATTTTAAATTAAATCTTGGTCACCATTATTTAACTTTTAACATGGCCTATCCAGTAAGATTAAAACATTTTTTGTTAAGTTTCTATTCATCGAGATGGAATTGGAACTAAAGATGAGGGAGAATGAAGGACAAATAAAAGTCTGCTGAAAAAAATTATTATGAAAAATCAGGTAAGAAATACAAGATTACCTAATGGCCAATTCCCGAAGTACTTCAATTAGAGTTAAGAACTTTTCTTCTACATTTTTGTTAATTTTTATAATACGCTGTTTATGGATAATACAATTATTTATGTGAAATAGAATGGGCAATCCTGTAAATAGGCCAATGATAAATATCAGACTCTGATTGGTAGACCCTGTAAAGCGCGTATTTAATAAAATATCTCTGATAAACTCTGATATTAATTTTGAAAACATATATCCACGAAAAAGTTCTTACCACAAAACTTCCATCTATTTGGGGCATTTCAGAAATTGCACATTTTTGAGTTAACCTTGCACAATAAATATCAGTGTCGAGTTTAAATTACAATTCGTCGTTTGTTATGACAATTCGAGGTACAATACGTAACAGAATCTACTTGTTAACTTGTTAGGTTAATTGACTTTGTAGTGTACATCGAATAGTGATAGTAAATCATGAATTGTAGTTCTATAAAACTTGCTCCAGAGGCTTATTTGAGAACTAAAAACATAAAGACTATAAAAGAAAGTAACATGTAACCTAAACATAAAGATTGCTCGATTGCCTTCAGTATTTTACGCGGGTTTCTGTCAGCATAGGGTCTAGCGAAATTATTTTTTATCATTACAAATGTTTAGGGGGAGGTAGAAATTTGAGCACAAATGCGATTGCTAAAGTAAGTAATCATAAAATAATTTAAGTTCTAAAAACGTATCACTTATTATGATCTAAATCAAATGGGATACTCGAGCAAACAAAAATTGTATTAGGTCAGTCTTTTGATCAAGTTTACGGCTAATAATAAAGCATACAAAATTCCGAAAACAAATGATTCTTACTGACTTTGGCGCTGGATCCAGTTAAACGTAACTGAGACTGGTTTGAGTTGGACTTATCCCCAACAGCCGATCTGAAATTAGAAAACACTTATTGAGAATGCTATCTCCGATTTTGTATTTACTACATTACAATGTTAAATTACAAGACTAAGTTTGGAGTATTTTGTCCACTTTTTCCCCAATATGATCTAGATTTTTAAAGGGACACCTAGTTTGACTTGTAACGTTCTTTAAGCCGCATATTCTGCGCTACTTCGAATAAAATCTTTTCATTTCATGTTTTTAAAGTTACTTTGGAAACATAGATTTAGAACACAGATATTTCTTAACCAAAGAGTATAGACACTTTAGATATAAAGCGAACACTTCATTGCACACCAATAGAATTTTAACATAGTTTTCTTCTTCTTCAACAGACACTTTTGTAATAAAAGAGTCACGTCGCGCAAGTGGCAATCATCACTAATCATCATCATTACCACATCACACTAACATTATAAAGGCGAAAGTTTGTGAGTATGTATGTTTGTTACTTCTTCGCGTCTAAACGGCTCCAGCGATTTTAATAAAGTTTGTCATGGAGTTAGCTGACCTACTGGATTAACACATAGGCTACGTTTTACTGCGGGAAAATATCTTATTCCCATCGGAAAATCGATAAACAGCGGGTAACAACGCGGGGCACACCTAGTACTTGATATATCTCTTTATCTGTTAACCCTGATGAGACACAGGGCGCGAATAACAAGATACTCATGGACATCCGAAAATAGGAAGTCCTAATAGTCAATATGAGAATGTATAAGTAAAAACGTAGAATAAATAAAAACAAAATATTGCAAAAGCCTTTGTAAATTGAAGGGATCGATGATTGACATGGATCCCATCAACAGATCTTGATCAAATTTTTATGGGACCAATCTTGAGGTAACCTATTCTTCTTCTTCTAAAAAAAGGAATATACACGACGAATTGAGATGGTCCTCCTTTTTGAAGTCGGTTAAAAATTGGATAATTTGTTATAGAATGATCGCTGAAAAGACGTAAAATAGTATATTTCATTACAAGTGCGGAAAGGCTGTCATTGCAAAGAGTTCCGACAAATGTCTACCCGAGTCGAGGCGCAGCCGAAGGCGAGGGTTGACAGTCGGAACAAGTTGCAATGACGGTTCCGGCACGTGTACTGAACGACTATTTTTAATACAGTTGCGAAAAAAATAAGCAATTTAATAAAGAAAAAATATTTGGAAAATGGCGCCAACCGTAAAAGAATAAAGGCAGAGATTTTTTTTTCTTCACCCATTCTGGTAGGCAAAGGGAACCATGCCCATACTGCCAGTCTTCAGTAGGATTTTTTTATTGATATGAAATGAAAATGAAATTTAATGAGATGAAATGAAACCTAACCTAACTCATTCAATCAAATCATTAAATCTGATATTGAAACAAATTAGTAGCTTCTTTTTAGAAATATACGTATTTGCATGAATCATAAAAACTTCTATGATTTTTTTAGTAAAAACTTCATGGTTGGTTTTTCTTTTTAATAGACATTATTTTGACAGTTGGGAAAGAGAACGCACGTGTGCGGGAAAGGTAAAAAAAAGCACGAGTGTGTAATAGCCCACATCCCGCACGCTATACGTCCCTGTAATACGCCACTTTTTGAGCAACTGTATTAAAAATATATATACACGATGAAATATCGGTGACTTGAGAGCCGCAGTCACGTAGGTAGTAGAAAATTACATCTATTTAGATTAGAACCCTTTACTCTTCATGAAGAAGCGTTTTAGAAGCGCTCGTGGCCTAGTCGAACAGAGTGATTGGAATCAATCACTTGAGTTAAGCAACAGGCGCGGTGCAGGATGGGTGACCGTCCCATGACTACCGCTAGTCGCATTTTTCCGAGCGTTTCCGTGCTTTGCAAGGCACGTTAAGCCGTTGGTGTCGGCTGTCATGTAATGGCAGTCGTTAAGCCATGTCAGAGGCCTCATGGGCGGCTTGGTAACTTCTGACAGTAAGGCTCGCCACTGTCTTACAATCCTCCACTAACCCGGACTTGGTCCAAGTGGTGGAGTATGGCCTAACCTTCCTGCGATGCAGGAAGAGACCCGTGCCCCAGCAGTGGGGACATTCAAGGGTCGATATCGAACTCTTCATCCCTTTAGACTTTTTACTTATACTTACTACTTTAAGTATAGCCGTAAAATGCATTTGCTAGGGACTCACTTATGCTTTTTGTCATCGGTACCGCCGTCGCTGGACTCTGAATCGAGAGAGAGTTCGCTCGAGGATTGATTTTCGGCCTTTTTGCGTCCGTAATAACGCGGCACCACCGGCTTACTTTGGGCCGGTTTGTCAGAGCTGTAGAGGATAAAAAAGACATTCAGTGAATTATCAGTCTTATCTGCTAGACAATACAGTTGATAGTTAATAGCCAAAACTTTTGCTTTCCAACGCAATCGTTGACAATTTCATAATATAGGTACCGACACAGCGCTGTATATGTGACAAAAGGAATATGAAGGAATATATACATGAAAATGATTCGTGTTTCCTGAGTACTCACCAACGAAACCAATATGTTTTGCAAGTGTAGTAAGGAGTGGTATTTAAACAAGCTTACCTCTCATAGGACATCGAACGGGAGTCATACCGCTTACTATTAGAGTAACTGTGGAATAATTGAAACATTAATTAGAATCTAAACAATAACTTAAATATTGTTTCAGGAAACCTTGAACAATTATTAACACCTATCAGGGAGAGCATACAAAAAGATAATTATTATGACAATTTGATGTAAATTTCATAGCAGTCTTCCTACTTAATAATCTGTAGGTTAATCGACTTTGCAATGTACGAGTACATCGAATTGTCATAATAAACCACGAATTGTAGTAAAGCCCTGTTCACAGTAGATTCACAGACAAAGCTGTTAACAGAGTAAATTAACAAATCGTTAGTGAATGAGAAACCAACTTGTAGAAGTTGAACAAAACTGGTATAGCATTTATAATTTTACAGATGAACAACAGCCCCGAATCTACGATTTTTTCAAACCGGAGCAAAACCTTGAAAGCTGCGCCCCCCCTTTCAGTGTTTGAGAAACACTTAAAACTGCCAATGAGTAGCATTTTTGGGCCCATTTGTAAAAGTAAGTAATAACTTTAACTTGTGATGTAAAACAGAAACACGGAAAAAAATTATAACCAGGAAAGACTACAACTTTACACGGCGTGCTTTTTTAAAATTCTTTTTTTAAGATATTTTAAAATTCTTGACTCAAGAATTTGGCGCCCCCATGAAACTGCCGCCCGTGGCAAGTGCCCCGGTTTGCCCCCCCTTAGTTTGAACAATACTTAGAAAGACCAAACCTATTATAGGGCACATAGCGGGTATTGGACCTTCGTCCACTCGATTGATAAAACGAAATAAAATACAAACTTTTCAGGGCTCCTAGACTGTCTTCTGTAAGTTCGCGGCGTCGACCGTGACCGTGACCTCCGGTATTTCTGACTCCGCGACCTTGACCTCGATTTGGATGAGATCGACCTCGAGGTGGAGCGTGACCTCGTGCGTCTTCGAGGTGGGGATCGGGAGCGCGACCTCGTGAAGGACCGGGGGGAGCGGGAGGCGGATTTAGGTCTGTGAGGGCCCATGACCGGTCGGTAAGATGGCCTTTCGTTGGATGTTGAACGAGATCTGAAAATTATTCATAGGTCCTTGTACTTTTCAAGCAAGAGATAGTCTCAGTTTCAATTTCCAAAGGAAGTAAGTAAAAAATAGAATTCAATTTCTGTTGGAACTGGAACAATATTTCTTCTGAATCGATTTTGTTACTGTTGGTGAAACCTATACGACATGTCATAAATTTGGAGTAGCCATACTAATCGCAAAGCGTGGAGGAACCATCGAGAAAAAAAAACCTCCGCGCTTAACCCTTCAGTGGGCCACATTTAGGTCAAATTTATATTAAATATTACCTTCAATAAATGAATAAATAATATAGAACACATACCTTGCTTTTGGTTTCCTCGCAACATCAGCGTAAAGTGGAACTTTCTTTAAATTGTGTTTTAGTTTCTCCGAATATAATGATTTCGGTAATGGAGCTGGAAAAAAGAATGATAACATTACTACTAACAGTGTTTCAGTAGCCAAATACTTTTAAGTTTGATCAGAACTGTTAATTTCAGTATGTCACTTTCGATATTGTTAACATCCTGATTAGAGGCGAATTTCGAATTCGTTCACCGTGTCTAAAGTGGACATTTTAAAAACATTCAAAATAATTACAATGTTAAAATAATGATGAAGACCCCCAAAGGAGTTATAGGGAAAAGTAGGTAATCATGTACTTTCATATTAAAGGGAAATTTCCCGCCATGCCAGGCCGATAGTACGCCTGGGCAGTTTCAAAAAACTATAATTCGTAGATAATAATTAGAGGTAGATTGCAGAGCAGTCTAGTTATTATCTGTAGGTTAATGGCCTCTGCAATTACATTGAATGGAGTAAACCATGATTGTAGTTCTATAAACAGAAACCCGGGGGCAGCCGGTCCGAATGTTTCTGGTTAAACGACAGGATGCACTGTCTCAGGAAATCCGGCTTTCTTACGAAGCTAGAGCTTTTGGTTTACTCACAAATTATGAGTGGAGTCCTTTACGCTGCCTTCATTGATCGAAACAACGTCACGATTTTGATCGATGGGCTCGGTGAAACGTCCCAGGGCCTGTGGTTGACTTACAAGAGCCAATAGGCCTTTGGTGGACTTACGAGAGCAGTATGGTATACTTTGGAGGAGGTGGTATGGTATACTATAGCTTACGGGGTTTTTCCTCGTCTTCGCCCCCGAAGGAAGTGATGAACTGTATCTTGCCGCCCACTTCCTCGACCGGAGATGGGCTACGGCTGGGCGAGCGCGAGGGAGGCCGCGGCGCGTCAGCGGACGGCGCCGCGTAGCTCGGCGGACTTATCACGCGCGTCGCAAGCTTCTTGTCCCTGGCGATAAAGGTGGATTTTCGATCAATGGGAAACATGTCACAAAGACAGATTGGAGCTAGGCCGGCTTTTGACTATGGAATTTAAATTAATATATATTACATCTTGAGATATAATAAGTTATCGCTCGTCATACATTTCGTACGAGACACTGTACTCACACTGCTATAATAATATTATAACTATAAAACTAAATGTATGACGAGCGATAAATTATTCTATCTCAAGATGTATTATAATATGTAATATTATATTACATCCCATAGTGAAATAAGGCTTTAGACTCTATATACCACAAAGGACACAGAAAAACTTCACATCTCTCAATATATGAGAAAAATTAAGTTAATATAATCATTGAATTTGAAGTAAGGATAGAAACCCATTCCCATACAAGCAAATCGGATCCCAAAAAACCGCGCCGGGCCCAGAGGCCGCCACTGAAAATGCGCGCAAAGCCGAAAAATACGTGTAGAGCGCTTTGTCTAAAACCGCTAGATGGCATTGTTAATAGTTTTCACGAGTTTACTATTGACATCTGGCGGTGACTAGCAAAACGTAAAACATTTTAGCAGTGTACTCTAGTAGCCAGTAGCGAGCAGAGAATTGACAGTTCAGTTCTAGACACAGAGTACCTACGTTTGGTTCTTGTATGGTTTAATTGTTCTGTGTTCTTGTAAGTCCGTAAGGAACGCATCTATCTATTTTAATCTGCCGTAAAATTGACAACCTACGGATGGGATAAATATAGGAAAAACATTGTTTGTTTGAGAGATAATTCAGAAAGATAAAAAGTAACCGGAACTGACGTGAGTGCATGTAACGACTAATGAATGTTGATGAAGCGAAGGTAATCTGTCAGGATCGTGGCAAGTGGCAGTCCTTGGTGCCTGTCTACCCCATTGGAATGCAGGTGTGAGGTTAATATCATGGTATGGGTTATTTATAAACTTATAAGTTATTGAATATGAGATTTTCTATTTTATTAATTGTTGTAAGTGAAGTTCAGAATATCCGGATGGCACGGTCCCTGATTGATACTACCCATAAGTTCAACACACTTTATGTTTTAAGTTTAGGTAATGTGTACTTTCCCTGTAATTATATTCCCCATAAAACTTACTGATTTTTCATTTATGCTACCCTCGATGTAGTAAAGTTATTAAATTGTTTAAAGTAAGATTACGAAACGATTTACGCTGAGCAGAAATTGAGATTATTACACCATAGACTTTCTTTAAAATTTGATGAAGAACGATGAACGAGGTAGCCGCCTGCCTTAGACGTTATAGTGCAGCAGCTAGCGACCTGCTGCCCGAGCCGCGCCGGGAGCCGTCGTCGTCGTCGTCATGCCGGCATCGGCATTGGGCGTTTTTCGACTCATCGGCCCGGACCGGCACGGCGCACCGGCATGGCCGTTGCACAGGCATCAGGCACCGGTGCCGGGTTTCGTTTTTCCACTGTGCCGGTGTCGATGCCGGCTTACGCCCGGTGAGTGGTACAGTGCTGACACGGACTTCAACACGACGACACGTAAAGTAAAACGCGTAGATATAACAATGGTATCGTCCAAGCCGTCGACTATATTTGTTATATCTTTTACACCTACGACGCCGATAAAATACGAGTCTCACCCTCCGCTCCGCTCTCCTACCCGCCCCGCGCACTCACACACGCACATTGCTACAATTCATATACAGACACATGCAGTTTTGCCGGGCCGGCACCGAGTGGGAAGCTTGCTACCCCCGGTGACGGCACCGGCGGGACTCTACGCCGGGCCGGCGCACGGTAGGCTGAGAATCACGTTTCAGACATAGGAACTTGAGTTTTCAAGTGTCACTTTTTTCTCTCGAAGTAGGTTTTATTACTCATTACTACACTAAACAATGTGATGAGAGACAATTTATAGAGCAAACGGACGCGTAAGAATTTTTCGAAGAAAAATTTGTATGGAGCTGACATGAAAAGTGGCTATAAGTCTAGAATCGCAAGTTTGGCCGTAATATCCTTGCAGATGTAAGTAGTGCTACTTATTTGTGATTTTTCAGCATACTTTTTATAGCGGTACCTTTTGCGACTTTTAAAAATATAATTATAATGTGTACTTTGTACTAAAATGAGTAGTTCTAATGCTTTTGTGTCCTGATTATGCGTAGTTAGATATTCCTGTACCCTAGTCTATGAAATTAAAACTGAGCATATACATTATGTGTTTAATAAGACTTGTTTTACGAATTATTAAAGAGATATTACCGTTTTTGGGAATTCATGATAAAGAAACGGTCTTTATATTTAATGTGCAACAATCAGCCTGTATTTGTCCACTGCTGCATATAGGCCTCTCCCAGGGCAAGCCACATTACTCTATCCTCAGCAATCCTCACCCAGCCACCACCAGCGATATTTTTGGGATCATCGGTCGAGCGAACTGAGTGCTTAGTGCGAGTTTGACAGATCCAATCGAATAACTTTACTACCGCGTTAATCGAGCATTGAGTAGTGAGTATGAGTAAGTTAACCGTTCGAACTGGCAAAATGCTGTCACAGTACAACTCGCACTCGCGTTTATTCGTGTTTTGGCTGGTAAACGTGTTCACTTCTCAACGTAAACCATTACAACTCGCACTCAGCAATTTTAATTTCCATACTTGTCGCTAGGTGGCGCTTCCTCGATGCCATAGAAATATGAGTTTACGTTAACGCGATCGAGTAGTTAAAAAACTCACACTAAGCACTCTGGTGGGTGTCCTACTTGGCGTCTGCCAGTTCGTGGTCAGTGAATGTGCAATTAGTAAAAATATATTTTGAAAAATTGGTATTTTATTTTATTAAAACCTTACTTACTTTGGTGAATGTCGTCTAATGTACATATTATCCCTTTACTAAAATAAAGGGATAATATGTACATTATATATAACACGCCTAATTTTAATTTCATAGGCTAGGGCATATGGTATAGGGTATATCTAAAGTTGGTCTAACTAGTCATTTAAGTATAAAATACACATTATTAATTTAAAAAAAAATCGCAAAGGGCACTGCTATAAAAAGTATGCCGAAAAATCACAAATAAATAGCACTACTTACATCTCCAAGGTTATTACGGCCAAACTTGCGATTCCAGAGCTATAGCCACTTTTCATGTCAGCTCCATACAAATTTTTCTTCGAAAAATTCTTACACTTCCTTTTGCTCTCTAAATAGTCTCTCATCACATTGTTTAGTATAGTAATGAGTAATAAAACCTATTTCGAGAGAAAAAAGTGACACTTGAAAACTCAAGTTCCTATGTCTTTGAAACGTGATTCTCAGCCCACCGTGCGGCGCCGACCGGCCCCGGAGTCGCGAGCCGGTGCCGGGCCGGTGAGACAACACAAAGACAGACAATAGCCCTCGCCGTTTTAGCTAGTGTGCTAATGTGTCGCGCGGGCTCCTAGATTATTTACTATATTAATTTTAACTAAGGCAGATACCCAGAGCATAGGTAGCTTACTCACATCTCACATATCACGTGCTTACAATCAGAGTATATAACCATACCTACGTTTACAATCTTACGCAGAACATACCTACTCTCAAAAGTAAAACACGCTCCCACACACGGCGATGGATGCAGGGATGTTGCTAGGGCAACTTGGCAACGGCGCGTCGCCTAGGTACTCACCCCGCACGACTTGGCAACGTCGCCTGGCACCCCGAGCGCAATCGTTCGTTGGACGAAAAATGATTGCGTTTGTTTTAACTTTCTACCAACAGAAATCTGATCTACCTATTTAGAAGAGCTGATGTAAATGTAAAAAGATACAAATTACTAGTGTTGAATCTACAACAAACTACATTTGTAGAAGATCTAAAATAATTTGTTCTTCGTTATAGTAGTTTTATAGCACCCATGCGATGAATGAACCAAGTGTGTGAGCAGGCATGAATATGTCTAATTTGTATATGGATTAAGTACCAAATCGGTATCTAGCAAGCAAGCATAGTAAGTAAAAAAAACAACTGGCCAAGTCCGAGTCTGACTTGCGCACGAAGGGTTCCGTAGGTACTATTATTAATTAAATTATTTATTTTTGAAGTGAATACAACGAAATATTCTGTAAATATTGTAAACGTCGGCGAGACATCGTGAGACACGCAACATTAGCCTATAATGAAGACTCTTTTTGAAGACCACGACTGCTCAGTAGAGCGTAGGTACAGACTAAGAAGAATTTACAGTAACAAGTAATATAGAAATTAACAAGTAATTAGGCTTAGTGGTATATCTGAAATCAAAAGTTGTGAACCGGGTAATTTCAACAACTAAGAAAATGGGAACTTGAATGCTGTGCTGCATATCTATATATTTTATCAATGTCACATTCATTATTAATGTTTCTATTGCTTCCTAAGGTACTAATTAAAGATCACTTGCGTAAAATTGTTTTTCATTCACAATACTTCGAATCTCTAGTTTTCTGACCGCGTCCTTAAAATGTTGCATTGAAATGTTCCTTACCCTCAAATTGCTTTAAATGTAGACTTCACACCTCATACTAACGGAAAATCCGCAAAATGAAAAAAAGTATAATTTTGAATTCATGCAAATATAGTCTTAGATAATGACTGAATTTGAAAGTTGAGTTGTCTATACCAGGCCACTCAGAAAGTTTTGAAAAAAAGTTTTTATGTATAAGACATTGGCCACTAGTAGTTGTTTTGAAAACGTCGATTATTTAAAAGTAAAAATACTACTGTTCGATTTTCAAATTTCCCTCCGCATTTTTTGAGAGCCAAAATGGATCGGCATTGAGAAAATTTTCTTGCTATGATTTTATACTATTTCAAATGTGGCTTAAGACCTGATGAGTCGATGTGATTCGACTTCGAATTGCTTTTATGAATGAAGGACCTTCAAAAGCAACCATCTACCGCTGGTATAGCGAGTTCAAACGCGGTCATCTTACTTTGAGGGAATGAACAAAGGAGTGGTCGTCCTATCACGGCTGTCACCGAAGAAAGTTTGCTGGCAGTAAAAAAAATAATTCAAGAAAACAGACGAATTAAGTACGAAGAGATTCAGCATTCACTGCAGATTGGTTCAGGAAGTGTTCACAAGATTTTGCACGAGCACCTTCCCGTAAGGAGAATAATTTTCCGCTGGGTGCCGCACAACCTCACCGAAGCTCAGAAGCAGGCCCGTGTGGATTGGTGCCGTGATTTGTTACAAAAATTTGATGCTGGCTCGTCACGGCGCGTTTACGACATTGTGACAGGTGACGAATACTGGATTTCTCAATATGATCCAGAAACAAAGCATCAGTCGACAGTTTGGTTGTTTCAAAATGAACCAACGCCTACGAAAGTGAAGCGATCGAGGAGCGCAGGATTTTTTTTTATAGTTTCTTCACTTTGACGGGGTACCTAACTTCAATTCCACTTTGAGACCAAAGCAGCATCAACGCTGAATGGTATAACACAAAATGCCTGCCAGAAGTTTTTTTCTGAATTGAGCAACAAGCGATTGAACAACGGGCTCCGCGGGGTCCTTCTTCACCACGACAACGCGCCCGCGCACACTGCGATCAAAACGAGGGACTTCCTGGACTCCACACAGGTCAGAGTCTTGGGACACCCTCCTTACAGTCCTGATTAGGTTCCGTGTGACTTCTTTTTATTGCCTAAAATAAAAAATCTGCTCAAAGGGATACAGTTTTCATCGCCGGAAGACGCGCTAGCAGCGTTTGAGAAGGCCGTGGAAGAGGTGTCTGCGGAGGACTGGAATAAATGTTTTGAAAATTGGTTCAGACGCATGATACGTGGTATAGAGGCTGGTGGAGAGTGCTCTGAAAAGATTAAATAAAAATAGTTTTTAGGTATAATGTGAAATTTTATTCTCTACAATTTTTGTCTTATGGGTATTTCAATAGAAGTAAGAGTATCAGTTTCAAAGAAATATGGTCTTGAAAATTCGCAAAATGTAAATTTGCACGTAAATAAGTTCCGGTTCACAACTTTTGATTTCGGCTATACCAATAAATCGAATTTAAAGTTTTAGACAATCATGCTGTGTGGTTTCGGCTTAAAGAATAGCACCAACCCAAATTCTTCCCGCGGGTGTCGTAAAAGGTGACTAAGGGACACAAACCGGGGGGTGGGCAGCAGCGCCCCCTGCAGTACAATGCCACCAATCTGCGATCCTCAACCCGCATGCCCAGCGTGGGGATTATGGGCATTAACCCCCAATGATGGTATAAGACAGGCCGCTCTGGTCATCACTAGGGGAGGGCTATGTCCAGCAGTGGACTACATAATATAGCCTGAAGAAGAAGACAATCATACACCGCAAAATTTAACTCTCTTTAATATTGCAATAACGAAGATTCCAGTCCAAAGTACCGTTTCCGAGCTAGAAGCACAAAACTGAAAGAAAGTGTGATAAATTCGCGGTTTTTTGGCCCCCAAAAGTTGAGCTCACCTCCTGGGACCGTGCGAATTCGCATTACACGCATTTAAGATCAAATGATGGTATAAAATGATATCCAGCTTTCTGGAAATTAATTCCTGGATTTTTTTTAATTTGATTGACCTATTATATTAACATCAAGAATTTAAAATGTCAAGAACATAAAAAAAAAACAACATTCCATGCGATAATAAGTAAAAATGTCAAACAAGAGAGGTCACGGGGATAATATCAAATAGTATATCATTGTTATACTTATTTTAATCAATATAATTATCAGTCAGAAATTCGATTATTGTATGATAGGAGTTTTTAAATAATATATTTTTTTATTTGTGCTTGAACAAGCCTAAGTCCAGTTCTCTTAATGCACTAGACAGCTTATTATAAATTACAGGGCCCATGCAAAATACACTTTTGTGCACTAGCGCTGTATTTGTCCTCTGCGTAAACATATTTTCGTTTTATACCGTTTTAATCACTGACTGACTTGTGAAACTCGTATGAAACTAAATAGATATTGTGACTTTTATAACTACGCATGCCTATAGTATATTTTTGACTAAGGAACTAATAACCACGACAGTAAAGTTGTATATTTTGACTTAAATTCTGGCTAACTGAAAACGGCATATTTCTATCTAGATTAGAAACTTAAAACCTCTCAAGAACTACATTCGAGCTGATGAACTTCGTAACAATGTCCACCAGATAATGTGCTACTTAATGAAAGTATTTGATGAACAAAGTGTTTTTTTTTTTTTTACTTAAATTTGAAGTTCCCATCTCTGAAAGTCTTCATCAGAACATCACCAAATTACCCTGGGACAGCTTTTATATTATATTTTATGAAACATATGCATATTATTTATTAATGGGCCTCATTAGGCCTTATTTGCTGCTGTCCGAAAAGTTCTTTTCTCCATCTCTCAAAGTCTTCATGACATCTTCACCAAATTAAAATGGGACCAATGGGACGCTATACCTAGTAGAACAAAAAAAAATATCGAAATAGGTTAAGATTTGACGAAGATAATGCGAAAACAAAGTGTGATGATTGTGTATTAGTTGATAATGATTGTTCAGTGCTAATGTGGTATGGCACTTGTTACGAAAAATAATTAACATACGCGTCGATGTGATAACCTCTTTTGAAGTCGGTTAAAATGGAAATGACTTTCATTAAATAAATATGTACATCATCTATAAAAATATCAACTGTAGCTACACGGTTCATGAGAGTTTACGTTCAGCTTGGGGACAGACCGACAGACGGACATACCATCTTAGCAATTGGGTCCCGTTTTTACCCTCTGGTACGGAACCCTAAAATCTATGTTTTAGTTGGAAGTTATACTTAAAAGGCTATACCTAGTTAATTAGTGTTTATGTAGTTAATTATTCCAAAACATTATAAAATGTAAATGTGATATGCTGTCGACTGTTCCTGAACAGCAAGTGGCCAATTCAAAAACTAGGGGGTACAAACTGCGACCACGAGTTCTTATAGGAAGCTGCCATAATAATCGGTACCGTTTTTAGTAAAGTTTTAAGCAACTTATTTGTCAATAAATCACATAAAAATTAAAAGATGTACCAACATAGCTTAATCGATCTTGTACTAGAAACCTTAAAAAAAAATTATTTCTTCCACCTATTTTGCAAAATATGAAATATCTGTGAACCATCGATGAGGTATATTTTCGTGTATCGTTTTCGAAAATTTCTATACATTTACCACGGATATCCGTGACATTTATTATCTGCGAACGGTTTAATCAGTGATGTCTGCGCGCGCCCCCGTCCCTTCTGTGTGGCCCAATTATTTCTATTAGCGCCATCTAACGTGGAGTAGCATAGACTAGTGAGATTGGGCACAAGCAACTCATTATCAAGTACGGTAGCTGACTGGGTTACGAAAGATTGATTAAAATAATTAAGTTATCTCGATTTTAATAACTTATCGATTAAATCATTGCATTTTTTAATATTAATTCATAAAAAAATAAACTATTAGGGAAATGTGGTTCAATTTCGTTATTTCACAGAAAATGTAATAAGTTAGTCACAAATTTTACCGACAAGCGACGTCAGCGCCAGGATCCGAAAAAAGCTATTGAATGATCTTCTATCCTTACTTCAAATTCAATGATATAATAATAAACGACTTCCGACTCTCTAAGGTTTGCTGGAAAAAATGTCTTTCAAATATGAGCTCACCTTTGTAAATGTTATTTCTTATGTAATGTCCTGTTAAATGTTTTGTGTGCAATAAAGAATAATATTAATACCCACCCGGACTTTGCCCCGGTGGTGGAGTATGGCCTAACCTTCCTGCGAAGCAGGAAGAGAATAGTGCCCCACCAGTAGGGACATATTTTTGGGCAGCTATAAAGCTAGGACTAACCGATGCGCCCGGCGCTCCCGGCGGCTCTTCCTGCCGGAGAACATGGCCTTCTCCTTCTCTTCTCTCAGCAGTTGCTTCTGGTGTTCGGCGTCGTCAGCGTCTCCAGTTAGGAACGAGAACAGGTCACAGCCGGCCATCCCGTACTGCGGGCCCACGTCGTTCAGCTCGTGTGCCTGTTCTCATGAGCGGTTTAGAACGTGTTTACGACTTTGATAAATTGAATGTCAAAATGAAAGCCTTGGAATACGGCGCAGATATCGGGAGGGACCTCCCAAACCTCGACTTGGCCCCCGTGGTGGAGGCCGCCTAACCTTCCTGCGATGTTGGACCCGTGCCCCAGCAGTGGGGACATACAAGGGTTGATATCGATCGGGAGGGAGCGGCTACCGCGAGGATGACTTTCATACAGTTCTTCAAAACAAGTAAATACAATACGGTTTTTACTATTGCAATGTTTATTATAATACCCCAGAATTAGACAAAATCTGCGAAATATTTACCCTACGGATTTTCGATGTAAATTATAAGCCTTCCTACTTCAATTTCACTTGTCCTACTCCAAAATGCATTAACCAAGTCTCGACAATTATATCTGAATAATTAATTCACTTTTACGAGGCTTTTTCGCTATTTCAACTTTTATGTCCGGGGTTCGCACCTCCACTTCAGCGCCCAAAACCGTCCAAACCATAAATGCATAACACAAAACAAATGAGGTATCTGATAAGAAAAGGTTGTTCTATCTGCTAGAGTTAAGGATACCCAACGGGACTGCTAAATAGGTGGTATGTGGCATACCACGGTATGTGCATTAAAAATAATATATTGCTCAGTTACTTTATTTAAAAAATGTGGTTACTTTATTCCTTCTAAAATCTCCACCACAGAATATTCCAGTAAGCGTTTTCCAATAAGGTCTTATTTATAAAAACACGATTCCTTAAAGCACCTAAATGTCAATAAGGGCCACCCCCCATTGGCTGCTACATCCGAAAAGTAGTTATTTAAAGTACCTGTTATATATTACTCAGTGTCGGAGGCGCCCGAAATTGCCAATACGCGGGGGACATGCGTTGTGATTAAGCGCATACAATTTCTCTGAGAGAAGGCCTGTGCCCTAAAGTGGGACATACACGCTGAAATCGAGGTGGTTTGAGAGCCGCGGTTATTTATTTAGTACTTAAAAATGTCATCTAAGTCGTTCATTTTAGTAGACATAAAATAAAATGGTTTAAAAAAAAAATCGAACAAGTAACAAGTAGTCTCTCTTCTATCAGTGAGATGAAATGTGGACCTGCAGCACAAACGTACCTCTCTCACTGGCTTTAATGGTTCTCATAGATTCGAGTTCGTGTAGTCATATATTTGGAAAAAGGCCTTTTAAAAAAAACCACTAGTGTATTCAGTAGCTGGTGTTAGGGCACTATAATTTTGCTGTGACTTTCATACTATCAAAAATTCATGGTGTATATAATTATACTGAGTAAAAAATGCGTTGATTTCACAATGATTCTAATACAGGGTGGCCAAATAACAGGTATACACTTTAGTTTTGTAATTTTATGCTATGAAATATAAAATATATTAAGTATTCCTTGTTAAATATAGCATTTAGGGCCGGCAGTTAAACATGGAAAATAATGTCAGACAAATGTCCACCTCTAGCAGCATCGCAGATGCGAACCCTTTTCATCGCGTTTTTCATCACATTTTCACACATTTCCTGCGTTATCTCCGTGACTGTGTGTCGAATATTTTGTTTTAATTGCTGAAGATTCATTGGCCTGTTAGCATAGACACGTCCCTTTAGATAGCCCCACAGAAAAAGGTCAGGAGCTGTTAAATCAGGCGATCTTGTGGGCCAATCAATGTCACCCTTTCTCGAAATTAATCGACCGGGAAACATTCTTTTTAATGTTTCTACTGTGGCTCGTGCCGTGTGACATGTGGCCCCGTCTTGTTGAAACCACATGTTTCCTAAGCCCAATTGATTCACTTGATTTGAGAAAAAATTGATAATCATCTCACGGTACCGATCTTCATTCACTGTAACAGCATCACCCATAGCATCTTCAAAGAAATAAGGCCCAACTACCCCTCCTGACCAAATTCCACACCAAACTGTTACTCGCCGAGGATGCAGTGGTCGTTCGTGGATCAAAGAAGGTTGTTCTTCTCCCCAATAGCGAGAATTTAGTTTATTAACAAATCCGCTGAGGTCGAAATGAGCTTCGTCACTCATAATAATTTTTTGATAAAAGTTTGGGTCTCTTTCCAGCTTTGTTAGCATAGCACTTCAGTAATCACGACACGACGGCATTCATGATCTCGAGGCCGAAGTTCTTGAGTTATCTGTACCTTATATGGAAACAAACAAAGGTCTTTCTTCAAAATTGTCTGTAGAGAAGTCCTCTTAATTCAGAGTTGTTGCGAACGTCGCCTGGGACAATGTGGGTTCTTTGACAAACAATTTGGATATTCTGCTCTGTACGAGCCTTTCTGACACGATGAGGAACTGCTTTATCTGTTACAATGCCATACTGCTTCAATTTATTCACTAAACGAGCTATTGTTAGCCGCGAAGGTAAGTTATTTCTACCAAAAATCGGCCGCAATTTTCTCAGAGTTTCCGCAATACATGATTGGGTTGAGTAAAACGTTTTAATAATTAAAACAAGTTGTGCTGCCGTAAAACGCTCCATAATAAATTTGCTATCTACACAAAGTAATTTTCATGCAACAACTGTCATATTTACCGCCAAAACAAAATGGCGGCAAAAAAAAGTTGTATACCTCCAAGTTGGCCACCCTGTAGATTAAGTTTATTGCCTGAGATGAATTTTACAAAAAGGCCCTGTCAGAAAACCAGTGGTCTTGGGTTCATAACCCTTGACAATATGCTGAGACAGCGGCATTTTTATAACCATAACACTTAAATATTATAATAGTTATAAACTGTTTGTGTCTGCATGCTAGTCTAGTATATTATCACAGTCTATGTTAGTTAAGTGTATTTATATCTTCCATTGTATGTTGCCATTTATATTGTATGGTCTATTTGGTGTTATGGTTTATGAATAAACATTTCTTACAATTACTCTTAAAATTAACAAAATGCAATGTAAATGAAAGGACAGTTTCCTATAGAAGTGGTGTAGGTTAGCCTTAAACAGCAATGGCAAACATATTAAATACTATGATTGGCACTCACCTGCGGAGCCTCCATCTTATTGACATCAATACTCAAGTCCACGTCAATGATTTCAAGATCAGAATCCTCATCCGAATCCTTCTGTTCCATTTTAGTAGCCTTTGTATCTGGGCCTGTAATTGAACATTTCAAAGCCATGAAATTGCCCTGTTGACAGTACTAAATGTTTGAAGTTCTATGTAGTTGTGCCAGATCCAAGGTGACTGGTGTCCGGAAGCTTCATAGTATAATTGTAAAGCTGAATCTACCGATTGACGATGAGGGTTGGGCGCCCGGATCATTATAATTGTAGCCTATAGCGACACCAGTGCCTTTCTTCTCGTTCAGTTTCTCCTTCTGTGCCTCTTTTTCCTCAATAGTGACGCCATACTGTTCCTCTATAGCCAGTTGTTGGAGGAACTTGTCTTCACCTAAAAAAATTATTACAATAGTAAACAACATAATTTGTTGCTATTATATTATTATTTTGTTCCCATATTAAAAAGTAAAGCTCATAATTATATGAAATTTATATGAGTGTTGTGACTGCAACAAACTTACTTATTCCAAGAAAAGAATTTTGAGCCAGGATTCTGTATCTCTCATAGTTGCACTGCCGCTCTTCCTGATCTAGGTCTTCAGGAGGTATATCAGGAATTTTCACCTCAGGAATGTAGTCTAAATGCGCTCTGACGTCGAAACGATCTATCAAATTACTACTATCACCTTGCCAGGGCATCCTAGAACAAGTATAGGTAGGTTATATTATGGAAATAGGAACTTCGAATTTGATAAGACATATTTTAATTCTAACTTTTTAGCTACCCAAAATTTTTTCACTTGGCATAAAGAAGTACGGAAACTTATAGAAATAAAAATACTCAAGTCCAGCGTCTTATGGTCGGTCAATATTGATGCCACAATATTACTGTATAAATAGGTAAATGATCGTTTTTTTCAATAGAACTGTTTCAATCCAATTGAACCGTGTAATATCGCTCTAATGAGATCAAAGAATATTTGATATTATTAAAACTAAGTACATTCTGCAAAATGGATTTGTAAGATATTTGCAATGCTTACATGATTGCAGGACTGTCCCCTGCGGCTGCTACGGCGGGATCCAGGTGAATTTTGCATTGTCGCCCGTGAAGTTGAAGAAACTGTGTTGGCTCTGCTTTCTATGAATTTTAAATATAAATTGATCTACGTATTGTAGGACTAGTCTATAAGGATTGTGTACCCGGTATTATTTTTATGCTAAATAATGGATCTAGCAACATACTCACAATTTTTTCATAAAAATCCTTTCGTCGCTCAGCGCGTCGGCGATAATCAACAATCAGGCCGCGAATCATTCGCTCTTGTTTGCGAGCCTCGTGCCACATTTTGAGTTGCTTGAGCAAAATTTGTGACGAAGTATGCAGGCGCTAAGTAACAAAAATTCTAAATAACCATTTCAAACTAATTTGTGATTTCAAAATGGGCAATTCAACTCGGTCACAAATAATTGTGTCGACGCCATTTTAAAACTTTTTTTGTTTTCTTCACACACACAGCACCACCACCCAGCACAGATTAAGTCATGACATCGACATTACAGTAGGAGTGGGTCGTTGTCCGATTTTTCGACGACGAAACGCAACCGTTTTTTCTGGAACTAAAACAGGTCCTCGAAACGGTCCTCGTTCGCAACTGGTTTCATTGTATGCGAACGAGCAAGGCGCAGAGGACGGTCAAACGAGTGCGAACGAGACGAAATCACGAAACATCGGAAAAAGTTAGTTGTTTTACACGATATTCGACTGTATACTCATAGACATAAAGATTACTTTATTGTATCACAGACCAAAACGAACGGAACGAGCAAGGGGCCGACGACGACGTCGCAATGATCTCATTACGTTCTAGGCTCTATTAATATAGCAGTAAAGGACATATCCGCGTCAAACAATCTAAGGACTGGTCTCGCGACGAACAAACGCTGGCACTGCTTTAGAGTCGCTGGCACTGCTTTAGAATGAAACGTAAAACGGTCCTATCGTCGCGGAACACAAAACGGTCTTATAAAACGGTTCGTCTTTGCAACGATCACGCCTACATTACAGAACAATATCACGGTGTATCACGGATCTTTCTTTTACATCCGTGCATCCGTGAACAATATTTATTCCCGAAGAAGAACGTAGACTAGATTAGGAGTGATCGTTGCAAAGACGAACCGTTTTATAAGACCGTTTTGTGTTCCGCGACGATAGGACCGTTTTACGTTTCATTATAAAGCAGTGCCAGAGACTCTAAAGCAGTGCCAGCGTTCGTTCGTCGCGAGACCAGTCCTTAGATTATTTGACGCGGATATGTCCTTTAGTGCTATATTAATAGAGCCTAGAACGTAATGAGATCATTGCGACGTCGTCGTCGGCTCCTTGCTCGTTCCGTTCGTTTTGGTCTGTGATACAATAAAGTAATCTTTATGTCTATGAGTATACAGTCGAATATCGTGTAAAATAACTTATTTTTTCCGATGTTTCGTGATTTCGTCTCGTTCGCACTCGTTTGACCGTCCTCTGCGCCTTGCTCGTTCGCATACAATGAAACCAGTTGCGAACGAGGACCGTTTCGAGGACCTGTTTTCGTTTCAGAAAAAACGGTTGCGTTTCGTCGTCGAAAAATCGGACAACGACCCACTCCTAGACTAGATCCATACCTCCATTTGACGACCTCTGTGGCGTACCGGTAGCGCGTCTGCCTGCCATGCAAGAGAACCCGGGTTCGAATCCCGGCTGGAAAAAAAAAAAAGTCCAGGTCTTGGATGTTTACACGTTTGTGATGTCGTTGTTTCGGGTTTCCATGACACAGGGTATCCTAGTGTGGGGCCAGAAGCAATGTATGTGCCAGTATGTAAAATGTTATGTATGTATTATGTATACGAAATAGGTACAATGTGGGTACAATGTCGTATCACAAATCACAATTGACTGTAACGCCATCTAGTGTGAAAGTAATAGTAGAGGGGCCAAGTTTACAAGCCATAACATGCTATTTGTTTTACACAAAAGCTTATTCTAACAACTTTCTAAATATTTGAAATATTCTATATATTGGAAATGTATTTTTTTTTTGGTATCTATGTATATCATTATTTAAATATATGTACATTCATTATATCGTGATAAGTAATTTTATTCTCGCACTCCCTTGCTGTTTGTTATCAATATATTTTCGATTTAATTATTTATGTAAATGCACCACGTTGGTACGTGGCGCATGTATATTCTTCATGCAATCCACTCCATCCAAAGGTTGTCTGCAAGAGATCGCTCTTAGCGATAAGACCGCCAATTGTATAACATTACTTAGATTTAATAATCATGGTTGTAATATTTTTTCTGGTTGTGCAATAAAGTGATATCTATCTATAAACAATCACACAGACCAATCTGTGCTGTTGTGTTGCGGACTAATTTGCTAAATAAATTATTATTTAATTACATACACCGCTTGGATTGCAGTTAAAAGACTAGGATGGCGAGTGATGCTATTGGAGAAGAGGTAGAAGAGCTGGATGAGGCAAATGTGATGGAATGTGAAATACAAGTAGAAAGTGAGTTGACCGATGGCAAGAATGTAACTAGTTTCCGAGGAGTGAAGAGAAATAGAGAAAAGGACGGTGACGAGGAAGAGGAAGAATGGTCAACGGTGGGTACAGGGGGTAAAAAACAGGTTCTCAGTCAGAAAGGGGAAGATTTGGTTCAGAGTAAAAATTTTGAGGTTATGATGACGGCTGATATAAAATTACCAAAACAAATCGGTCTGGCCAGATTATTAAAAGAACAACAAATAACAGATATTTGTAAAATTAAATATATCAACTCCTTTAAAGCTTGTGGCGAGCACATGTCAACTCTGCGCGCGCACTACAAACTCCAATATTCCTGCATCGCGCAATCAAAGTGTTTCAATGACATAGCATAAATATAACGTCCGACTAACAATAGTTGGACCGGCCGTCCCCAGGCATATGATCTGCCTGGCGGGAAATTTCCCTTTATAGTGGAGGAGCACGATCTCCCGCTCTTCCCTATAGTGGTGACCCCTGACAGAATATTGTCAACCTCCTTCGCTCTCGCAGCACTCCACATACATTAGTCTCAAAGCAAGGCCAGCAATCTTCCTTCTCACTTCATCAGTTCCACTACAGTCAACGCACTGACTACTGGGACTGATAGTGATCTTCTCACAACCCCTCGGCACGGCAGCCACACAGCAACAGCACACGTTGCCAGTGGTACAGCAGCCTTCACCGGTTCCTACCATATGCGCGGTCTCCATGGTACTGTCGCCGGTGAACTGACTGTTAGCCGCCGAACACCCGCAACCGCTAGTCGACTCACTGACTCAGCGTCACCTGGCACTTGCAGGCTTTAGAGCACAGACTTCGATTCCTATCAGACCTAGCTATGCGTAGCTACGGTCTTGAAGGGGAGTGATGTGGCGAGCACATGTCAACTCTGCGCGCGCACTACAAACTCCAATATTCCTGCATCGCGCAACCAAAGTGTTTCAATGACATAGCATAAATATAACGTCCGACTAACAATAGTTGGACCGCCCGTCCCCAGGCATACGATCTGCCTGGCGGGAAATTTCCCTTTATAGTGGAGGAGCACGATCACCCGCTCTTCCCTATAAGCTCTTATTACCACCAGTAAACGGGAAAGTCAAGAAAGGTTAGTTACAAACAAAGAAATTATTGCAATGGGCATAAAATGCTTCAGAACTACCGAGGTTTCCAACACCTTTGGAGTAATTAAAAATGTTGATCTGGAAATGACAGAAAAAGAAATTATGGATACCCTTGAGTGTGAGGAGGGAATTAAAATCTTATCGGCTAAACGTCTAAACAGACGGATGGATGAAGGTGGTAAGTGGGAACCAAGCGAGACAGTTCGCCTGTGTTTCAACAGCACTGTAGTACCTACACATATCTACATCTTTGACACGAGGGTGAACGTGGCCACCTACACATTCCCAGTAACGCAATGCTCCAGGTGCTGGAAATTTGGCCACTTAATAAGGATGCCCTTCTACAAAAATAGTATGCCCGAAGTGTGGAAAAAATCACGCTAATTGTTAAATTACACTACCAGAGTACAAATGCGTTAATTGCACGGGATCCCACTTGGCACTCTCTAAGATATGCCCAGTCTATATAAAAGAGAGAAAAATACGAGAGTTAATGGTTGAAAAAAGCTGCTCCTATCGCCAAGCATTACTAGCTTACACCCCAGAAACGGTATTGTCACCATCACCAGTAACGGGACAAAACATCACAAGGCCTATACCGCAGCCACCGTTGCCTAATCCGGATCATACATATGCACACGCCTTAACAATGTCTGTTTCGCGGCCATTGCCCCGCGCTGCTGCCAAGACACGGATGGAGAGCACATTTGAGTCATGGCAGCCTGCGCTCCCTACTTCCTCATCTCTTACACCGCGAACTGCTGCTCATGCACAGTCAATAAGTAAGCAGTCATCAACATATCTAGTGGCACCAGAGCTACCATCTCCATCACCTACATCGCCACATGTTGAGGCAAAACCCTCGAACTCCAAAGAAAATAAGACAAGACCAGAAGAAAAGTCTCAAAAAGACACATTTTGGGCGGCACTAGATGCAGTTAAAAGTGTTTTCTGGTCTGCAGGTAGCAGTGAAGAGAAGATTCTTACATGCTTCAAAATTATAGTAGAATGGGTGGTGAATTTTGCAGTGAAGTATGTATCAGAGTGGTCTCTTTTTGATATCTTTAAACAAAATGGCTAATACTTTAACAACAACAACAACAACCGTTCTCAACAACCTGTGGGCTGGTAACGCCAAAAATTTAGTTAAACTTAACATCGTACAATGGAACGCGCAATGTATCCGTCCCAAAATAGCAGAATTTGATACATTCTTAACACATGAAAAAGTACATATAGCGCTCATAAGTGAGACATGGTTGGATCCGGATAGTTCCTTTAAATTGACCAATTACAACATTTTTCAACAGGATAGAGATGATGGATACGGTGGCGTTGCTATCATAACACACTCCTCAATCAAGGTGCAGAGACAAGACATACAAAGTACTAACTGTGGAATACAAATGGTCTGTGTTAAAGTGTTCAATTGTGCTGATCTCAAAAACATTGTATCATTACACTGTCCATCCTCGATTAATACGAGCGAAAGAGACTGGAGCTCTATATTTGACAAATTTGCAAACCAAAGCTTAGTGGTAGGTGACTTTAATGGACACCACACAAACTGGTCCTATAAAGTGGACAGTCGAGACCAACAAATCTTTGAGGCCTCAATAGATTTAAACTTTGTTTCTCTAAACGATGGCACTCCAACCAGAACCAAATTGGTAGACGGTCATATACAAAATACTTCTCCAGATATCTCGTTTGCCACACAGGATATTGCATTAAAATTAAATTGGAGAATCTACAATGAATCTTTAGGCAGTGACCACTTAATGATCGTTATGAACATGGAATACGCATCTGCAGAAAAACCCATATCGAAAAGGAACTTTAAGGAAGCGAATTGGAAATCTTATTCAGACCACATAAATACTGTGCTGTCGGATAGAAACTGGACTGCTGATCCTCAGACATCTTACAATACTTTTATTGACATGATCAATGAAGCAGCTGATCTGCACATTCCTATGATCAAACTTTGTGCTATCTAATAAGAAGAGAAAAGTTTAAACCCAAACCTTACAAGTCGACTAACCTTTCACAAGCAGTGGCCGAGAGAAGACTAGCTTTAAGCAACTTTGGAAAGAATCCTACGCCTGATAACCTGAGTATACTTCAAACAAAAACTTCTAAGGCTCAGCGATTGATAAGATCAGCTAAAAGCTATTCATGGAAGGATTTTTGTAGCAATATAGATAGCACAGTATCAGTTCGTGATATGTGGCAACGAATGAGATGGCTGAAAGGTTATAAGAGCCCTAGAAAGCATGTAGATTTGGAGAAAGCTAAAATGTTGTTGAAAAATCTTACACCAGATCTAGTCAATCCAGATGACCCAAAATTTAAATCGATCAATGATAAGCTGTCGTCCAAAATTGAGGTACATGAATTAGAAAACGCAATAAAGAAGGTTAACACCGCACCCGGAGATGACGGTATTTCGTACTCCATGTTAAAACACTTGCCGAGTAGTGGGAAACTTTTATTGGCTGATATTTTTAATACATTTTTACTTGTGGGGTTTGTCCCAAATCAGTGGCGTGAGGTTAAAATAGCCCCTGTGCCCAAACCTGGACGAGAGGTCGATTCAGTTTCTGGAATTAGGCCAATTTCACTTATGTCGTGTCCCTGTAAGATATTTCACTCGATTATAAATAAGAGATTGGAATGGTACTTGGAGAGGGAGGGACATTTCTCCAGGGAGACTGTGGGTTTTAGGAAAGCAAATTCGTGCCCTGACAGTCTGGCTCGCCTGGTATCAAGAATCCAACTAGGTTTTAGTAAAAATCAGGTAACACTCGCTTGTTTTCTTGATATAGAGAGTGCATATAATAATGTGAATATAGAAAGCCTTCTTAATACCTTAGATCAGATCGGAGTAGGCTCAAATATATGCTCATATCTTTGGAATTTTTTAAAGGAAAGAAGACTTAAAATTCAAGTTGACTCAAGTTCAATAAGTAGGATATCCCACCAAGGAATCGCTCAAGGAGACCCTCTGTCACCATTACTTTTCAATGTGGCGACTATACAGCTGTGCAAAAGAGTAGCTAATGTGTACCTGTCTCAATACGCTGACGATTTTGTCATGTACTTGACTTGCACTAGTCCTATTGGAGCTGAGTCAGAAATACAATGTTCTCTTAATCGATTTACAAATCTAATTAATGAATTGGGTTTGACGATATCTGGTGATAAAACAAAACTCTCTCTGTTTAGTAGAGGTTTCAGAAGGGTTAATTTGCATATGGAAGTAGATGGTGTGCCGATACAGTTGGTTGATAGTGTAAAGTACCTTGGCTTATGGTTGGATCGATCTTTAAAATTTGGAAAACATATTAACGAAATTTGTAGTAAAATTGCAAAATTTATAAATATTTTTAAAGTTTTAGCTGGTTCTAGTTGGGGTATACACCCAAAGCAATTCGTGCCCTGACAGTCTGGCTCGCCTGGTATCAAGAATCCAACTAGGTTTTAGTAAAAATCAGGTAACACTCGCTTGTTTTCTTGATATAGAGAGTGCATATAATAATGTGAATATAGAAAGCCTTCTTAATACCTTAGATCAGATCGGAGTAGGCTCAAATATATGCTCATATCTTTGGAATTTTTCAAAGGAAAGAAGACTTAAAATTCAAGTTGACTCAAGTTCAATAAGTAGGATATCCCACCAAGGAATCGCTCAAGGAGACCCTCTGTCACCATTACTTTTCAATGTGGCGACTATACAGCTGTGCAAAAGAGTAGCTAATGTGTACCTGTCTCAATACGCTGACGATTTTGTCATGTACTTGACTTGCACTAGTCCTATTGGAGCTGAGTCAGAGATACAATGTTCTCTTAATCGATTTACAAATCTAATTAATGAATTGGGTTTGACGATATCTGGTGATAAAACAAAACTCTGTCTGTTTAGTAGAGGTTTCAGAAGGGTTAATTTGCATATGGAAGTAGATGGTGTGCCGATACAGTTGGTTGATAGTGTAAAGTACCTTTTGGTTGGATCGATCTTTAAAATTTGGAAAACATATTAACGAAATTTGTAGTAAAATTGCAAAATTTATATTTTTAAAGTTTTAGCTGGTTCTAGTTGGGGTATACACCCAAAGCACTTGAGGAAATTATATATTGCTACCATTCGAAGTAGATTCGACTACGGGAGCTACTTATATGATATCAGTGTGTTGAGTCACTTACAAAAACTAGATAAATTGCAAAATCAAGCTATGAGGGTCATCGGGGGTTTTATAAAATCTACGCCTATCCATGTCATGGAGAGTGAGCTAAGCCTCCAGCCATTACATATCCGTAGACGATTCTTGGCAGGAAAGTTTTGGCTGAGATCAAGAGCAGTGACGGATAACCCTACTATAACGGCCTTGGAGAAATTGTCTACCCTCTGCAGCAATACATACTGGAGCGGAAAGAAAAAAACATTATTAGTTGATGTACATAATTACCTTAAAGAGATTAATATTTATTCAAGCAACATTATAGAGATGTTTACACTTGATTGTTGGGTTAGTTACCTATATAAATTTATCGGATGTTATTTTTTCTAAAGTCAAGGGCATAAGTAGAGCAAAAAGATTAGAGAGCCGCGAAAGTCTAAAAGAAGTTTCTGTGTCAGTTCTAAGAGAGAAATATAGTCAATTTTATAAAATATTTACAGATGCATCTTTAGATAAAAGTAGGGGGTCAGGTGTAGCTTTTTATGATGCTGATCTCAAATTAGCCAAGAGATTTAAGACTGATTATTGTATGAATATTATGTATTTAGAATTAATGGCAATAGAAAAAGCTCTAGATTATGCAGAAAGTTTAAATTCAGCTCAAATATTGATTGTCAGCGATTCCAAAAGCGCACTACAACACATAGCTCGGTGTACCTCGACTTTTCGAGGAATAACGATAGCTTACCGAATTTTGGGCTTGATCCTACGCGCCCAAAAAAATAGTAAAAAGATTGTGCTGCAGTGGGTCCCATAAAAAGCAGTCACACGTAGGGATTGAAGGTAATAAGGAAGCGGACATGAGCGCGGGGCGGGCTGTAGTGGATGGGGAGTCTACGCATATTCAACCCATCTTCAGTGATTTCATCCCGAAAATTATGAAACAATGTATGGATATATGGAAGGAACATTTTGATGAGAGATCACTGGAGAAAGGAATCTGGTACAAAACGATTCAATGCAGCCCGTCCCCCGTTCCATGGTTTGACGGAAGCTCAATATCGAGGTCCAATGTTGTGATGGCTCTGAGACTCCGTTCTGGACATGTGCCGCTAAACCAGTTCGCATTCTTGATGCGCAAAGTGGAGTCTCCAAATTGTGAAGAATGTGGCATAGTAGAAGATGTTTATCACCTGCTTCATGAGTGCTCCAGAACGGAAGCTCAAAGGCAAAATAGCTTGAACAATAATATATTTTTTTGTAATTGGGGGATGCAATGCAGTACTATCCTATCCACTGTCTGAAGAGGCAAGAGGATTATATAAGTTGGCGTTTTTTGGGATTAAGGCTAGAAATTCTATAGGTAAGGTAAATAATGTCTTGTGATTATTATATGACAGTTGTTTTTCTTTTTGTGTAGTTTTTTTTTTTCTTAATATGGTTATGGCACTGCACGGTTTGTGCTTTTGCCAGTGTCAAGTTAAGGTAGGGAAACGGTTATTTTATGAAGGACGGAATTTTTGAAAAAGCAATAAAATCAGTTGCTTATAAATTAATTTTACAAATGAAATATATACTTATATTACGTACGTATTTTAAATAAATAATTAAAAGATAGTTTACACACCACAATAATATTAAATTTTTACATCATATTTACATAAAAAATCTGCAATGCATCTATAAATATTTACATTAAAATTATATAACAGGCAGGAAACAGAGGACGGAAAAGGGACTCCGAGGGCAATCAGTGAGGTAAAAAATGAGGAATGATCATACCGCGGACATGAGAAAAGGTAATGATTTAAGTCTCCCAGTTCAGCGCCACAGGTACAGCCAGGGTCCGACACGATGCCAAGCCTAGCAAGATGGGCAGGAGTACATGTGTGGCCCAAGCGCATGCGGATCAAGATGGTAGTGATCTTCTTGCTAAGCTTGACAGAACTGAACCACGGTTTCGTCGAAATAAGAGGATTCAGCCTTCGATAGAAAGCGCCTTTTGAAGAATCCGCTGAAAAAACCGTACTCCAGGATTCCCGTAAATAAACCTTAGGCAGGGTGCTAAGGTCATTCCAGAGATTCAATCCAGGGAACAAATCTCCACACTCCACAGCTTCGTTGGCGAGATGGTCAGCCCTTTCATTACCGGTTATGCCGCAGTGAGAAGGAATCCATGCAAAAGACACAGAAAACCCTCTCACCGCGCATTTCAGTAGCAATTTACGTATGTCAAATATTATTGACTGGTTTAAAGAATAAAAAGGGAATTTAGCCAGGGCCTGAAGAGAGCTCAACGAATCCGATAGTACCAACCTTCCGGAGACCCATTATCAATACGTATTCTACAGCTTTTAAGAGTCCGTAGCACTCCCCAGTATAAACCGATGACTCGGGTGGAAGCTTAATTTTCTCGACTACATCGTATTGTGTATGGACAACGCCCACCCCTACGCAACTATTAGGGTGTTTAGAGGCGTCAGTAAAAATAGTGTGGTAACCCTGAAAGTTGTCTAAGATGCTGTTAAATTCAAATTCAGTGTTTTGACATGTGCTGCTCATTGCTGATGCTGTCGTTTTGGAAATTCCGATGGACAAGTGGACCCTAGGAGATAAGACAATAGAATCATACGGGCATTGGAAGATAAGAAGCAATTTAAACTGCTGACACGGAGCCTCTATGGACTTAAACTTCAAAAAACTTTTAACAAGACACGGAGTACTTTTGTGAGTCCAATATTTGGATATTGAAACAAGATCTGAGAGGCGTCTTAGCTTGTCATGCAAGGGATGGTTAGAGAACTGCAGACACCGGCATATGAACCTATCAGACAAATATTGACGTCTTAAGCAAAGAGGAGGCTCTCCACACTCAGCCTGTAAACAATTAATTGGACTAGACTTCATTGCACCTGAGACAATTCTAAGCGCTTTTGACTGGATTCCATCCAATCTCTTAAAACCGGCTTTACTACCAGGCTCCAACAGAAATGTTCCATAATCCAGAACACTTCGTATTAGAGCATTGTAGAGCAACCTCAAAGAGAATGGATGGGCACCCCACCATACGCCAGCAAGACATCTGATTATATTTAAAAGACGTTCACACTTGGCTGAGATATACTCGCAATGTGGAAGTCCTGTAAGGTGAGAATCTAAAATAACCCCTAAAAACTTTACTTCTTTTTTAACCGGAATAGGCGATTGATCATAGTGAACAAGGATGTCTGGAGGCTTTCTCATTCTAGAGAACAGAACAATAGTGCTTTTGTTAACTGAAAGCTCTAAACCATTTGTTGTTAGCCACTGCTGGAGCAGAGACAAGGAGGAGGTCATGGTGGAGCACATTGAATGAACGGTTTGGCCAGATATGTATAAAAGGAGATCATCTGCATACTGCAGAATTTCTACAGTGCTGCTAAGGGACGACTCTAAATCGTCAGTGTAAATGCTGTACAAAAGAGGTGAAAGAACCGAACCCTGAGGAAGGCCTCTCCAAACTAACCTACATATTGTATTATTGTCTATATACACATTAATTGACCTTTCAGAAAGAATGTTAATAATAAAATTTGTCAACATACAAGGAACATTTAATAAATTGAGTTTACTTTTCAGAACTGAGACAAGAACATTATCATAAGCTGAACGGATGTCCAAAAAAGCAGCAAGAACAGATTCATTATTTGTGAAAGCTAAACGAATATCAGTGACAACAATGCTTAAGCTGTCAAGGGTACCTCTGCCCTTTCTGAACCCATACTGTGATGCAGCTAACAAATTATTGCTTTCAATGAACCACTCTAGATGAATTTTAACAAGGTGTTCAGCTATTTTTGCTAATACTGAAGATAGCGCAATTGGGCGGTAAGAAGTTGGTTCATTAGCTGGCTTATTTAATTTTAAAATAGGGATGATTGTTTGCGATTTCCATGAGGGAGGGATGTTACCTGAGACCATGATCAAATTTATCACTTCAAGATATATTAAAAGAGTAGAATCATTAAGATTAGCAACAAATTAATAAGGTATGCCATCCTCTCCAGGTGAAGAGTCCTTTACGTGAGAGAGAACACCTTTAAGTTCTTCCAATGAGAAGGGAGAATTTAAATTAGATCTATCATAACCAGATTGAACGGTGGGGAAAATTGAACTTTCTTCTGGAACAAAAGCAGGAGCCATGTGATCCATAAATTCATTAGCAAGGCCAAATGACATTTTTGGAGGAGGGGAATCATTGAAAGCTGATCTAAAACGACGAATGTTTTTCCAAACAACGGAAGCAGAAACACTAGGACACATAGCAGAGCAAAAGTTTTGCCAACCTTCAAACTTCTTCCTTTTAAGGAGATTTTTAGTATCATGGAACACTTCTAGATAGTCATCATAATTTTCAGGAGTCATTGCATCACGGTATGTTCTCTCAGCTTCTTTTCTTTTTTTAACAGAACTCGAGCATTCAGCATCCCACCAAGGCGGAGAGGGAATCCTGCCAGATGCACCATTTTTGATCGGAAAATTATCGTCAGCAGCTTCCATCAACAGGAGAACACCCAGGTTCGCAATCAGCAAGTTTTTGTTCTACACATTGACTAAAACTATTCCAATCAGCATTACCTAGTCTGTGCTTAGTGCGTGGTGTATGCACAGGAACAGATGGTTTCTTAAATGGAAAGGAGATGAGCAAAGGTAAATGATCACTACCATAGGAATAAGACAAGGGAGTCCAGGACAGAGTAAGAGCCAAGTCAGGGGTGCAGATTGAAAGATCTGGTGCGCTAGTCCCTTCGTCTGGCTTGGTTATACGTGTTGGTAGGCAAGTGTTTAGTATGCACAAATTGTGAGAGTGAATGATGTCAAGAAGCTGTGACCCATAGTTAGATGAAGAGGAACTACCCCACGACTGATGTTGGCAATTCAAGTCTCCTGTCAACAAAAAAGGTTTAGGAAGAATAGAAATAATATTATTAACTTCAGAAAGTATATTTACACTGGGTTTAGAAAAATATAAAGAGACTATACAAATGTTATTTACAATAGCAGCAACAACAGATATGTCATCACTGTGAGAAGGAAGGGAAAAAGAAGTATAGGGAATGGAATGTTTGATAAGTATGGCAACCCCACCATACCCATCAATTCTATCCTCTCGAAGACATGCATATCCAGGGACTCTAAAAAGAGAACCTGGTTTCAGCCATGTCTCAGAGAGAACAACAGAAATAGGATCAAATTTATTAGGAATGTAAATCAAATCAGACTTTTTACTTGACAAACTACGGCAATTCCACTGGACAATCTTGGCTTGATTGGCCATTGTTAGCGAGAGAAGTGATAAAATTTAAAATAGTGGCAACGTTGGACGGTTGTGAATTATGGGATTCAACTGGGCATAAAGCTTTAATTAAAGCGGTTATTAAATCTAAAATACTTGTTTCAGGCTGTTTTGCTGGAAGAGCACAATCATTAGAAGGGGATGGGGCATCGTAATCAGCAGTAAGGGAACGATGTGAAGCACGATCATATCCCTTTAGTGCCTTGGGTGGGGAGCGAGGCTTTAATAAAACAGTTTTTTTATGCGACCTGTTTTGCTGTGAATTTGTGTTTGCAGAAAGAGGTTGACTAGAGAAACTGGAGGTTGGGGCAGAGGATAAAACCTCAGAGAAAGATTTGGTAACTGGAGGGTGCAGTTTGATTGCCTCAGAGTAAGAGACGCAGTTCTGCGCCATGTAGAGCTTTACACGGGTTTGCCTCTCATACTCCGGACAGTCCTTACTTGTAGCAAAATGTTGTCCATTACACGACAAACAAGAAGCCACATCTGACTCAATGTGGCAGGCGTCACCTGAGTGATCCTGGCCACACTTGTAACACCGTGGCTTTGAGTTGCACTTCATTTTCGTGTGTCCAAAACGACAGCAATTAAAACATTGGATCGTTGGGTAAGTGTACAGTTCAACTGGGAGAGCATTATAACATGAGAAAACTCTTTTAGGTAACACTTGACCATCAAACGTTAGTACAACTGTTTGAGATGGTTTCCATTCAGGGGTTGGTCCATGCACTTTGTAGTTGAATCTTCTGACTTTTATTACTTTTCCACAGCCAATGGGAACCGAAATATTTTCAAGAACATCTTCGGGAGACCACTCAGTGGGAACTCCACGAACAATGCCCATCCTAGTTATATTAAAGGTGGGAATGAAAGCCTTGTACTGTTGCTTCGTCAAGTCTGGGTCCGTTAGGAAAGCGTTAGCATCACCGAATTCCGAGAAAGACAAACATATTTTGTTTTTTTCCGAAGCGCTTTACGCTGCCATTTATAATATTTTTGTAATTTCTCCGTTTCAGGTACTGGCCAAAGGAAAGAGGGTGAAAAGTGGCTCCAGAGGAATCTCCGGAATCCTTCTGCACGTGTATTATAAACGGTTGGGCATCTGTAGACTCATACCGGGTCCTACCGACCTGCGGCTGCTGCTGGGATGATGAAGGCTTTGATGATGATGTCGCCTGCGGAATCATGTTGTCTGTGTGTTGAGGGACTTGAGGGACATGTGTCGCGTTCATACGCGAAACGCCGCAGAACCCAAGGTAAAGTAACATGAATTAATCTGTGATAGAACAGTCAGTTATTTGCCTAGTGGTAACACTGCTTTGCTTTTTGCTGGTTGGCATCCCTGTAGAGCGGCGAGGGGGGAATGGCGACACTTCAGAGCGCATGGCGGGAACGGCAACACGGAGGTGGAGAACTTCGTGAGTGCTCAGGAAAGTAACCAGAAAAGACCCTGGTGAGTGAATTTAATATTGTCGTAGTTGTAAAACCAGCTAAGGAACGAATGTTTTTCCTAATGAGTCCAATGGTTCAGTACACATGTACAATGGCAATAGAATGGTAAATTGGACAGGCAGGGCACCGGCAAACTGCCCGCCAAGGAGTGTGTTCGGAAACACACTGGCAAATAGCCTTTATGTAGTGGAAATGGTCGACTACGATGTTGGAGAAACCGTGGCAGGGCTATGGGGAAGGTGGAGGCCCTCGTGGGAGCAAAGCTCCTACGCCCGACTGGTACCTCAATGAGAACGGGTAACTCTGGACAGACCAGGCCCTATATGAATAGCAGTACCAGGGCACAGCTCTAAGACTAAAGGTCACAGACCTAGGATGCTGTGCTCAGATCGGGGGCGTAGTCGATCATCGTCATTGTCACGGGTAACCCTGATAGCTCAGGCCCGGATGTAAAGGCTAAGCCAAATGGATCGTGAAGACAAACACGATAGCAATTATAAATGTATTAAGTAGACAGCTGAACCAAATCAGTAATCTTTGTTGCCCTTGTGAATCTGTACTTGAACCTAAGGCCTAGTGAATTCTATGTGTGAACATTTCTTTAGTACAGATGGCGCGACAACATGTACATCAACTTCAATACAATTATCGCTGTCACATGCGCAATCATTAATGGTAGTTTTAGAGTTTTTATGATGCTTCCTCCTTTTATTGCAATGTTTGCAGATTTTACGAGTAGCTCTACTTCTCTTTCTTTTATTACTCTCCGATCTCACTGATCCGTCAGTGTCCATGCTGGAGTCAGGGGCATTGGCTGAGGTAATAGTAACATTTTCACCTACCGGGGGGACTATGCCCCCCGACGACAGACTGACCTTCACATTATTCTGTCACATCAGTGTGAAGGAAAGGAAATAAAAATCCTACCCTTACTACCAATGTGTTAGACAGACAAACGATTTCCTAACTGTCATATTTTTATTATTAACCGCCACATCAGTGTGTATGTCAAGAAACTAAAATCCTTACTTTCACATTAGTGTGAAGCGGTGTGACAGAGCGGTGTGAAGGTGGAGAATTTGTGTTTCCCACTATCACACTAGTGGGCCTGTCGGAAGATCAATTCTTAACCGTCACACTATCTAAAAGAACAGTATAACCTTTTCCTAATATTATTAGAACGAAGTTCTTTATGGCACGTTACATGGGCTAAGGTTAAGGTTAAATGGTGCAAGCGTTACTTAGAGGTAGGTACCTCACACACTTTCGAATTTAATAATTTTAAATGTACCTAATAGTAGAGATAGTTTTAAATATTAGTTTGTTATATCGGAAAGAAAAATACATAAGCAATAAATTAAAACATAAAAATTTTTACTCGTCAAACAAAATAACACTCGTTCAGCAACTTAAAAAAAAAACAGTTTACTATTATTTAATAAAACTTCCTTATCAGCAATATGTCTTAAATATTTGGAAATTCATCGTTATACTTCTAACGATGAATTTCCAAAAAATGCTTGATTGTTATATCGCCATATATCAATTGTAGTTTTGTATCAATTAGAATAGCATCCTTTTCATGCTCGGTTTGTCGTCTGTTATTGGAAGGTGAGTTTAATTTTATTTTATTCGTCGTCGAATCTTCTTTTAAAGCCGTTAATAATTTAGCAATTGTAACATGCTTCTTGTTGACTTTTTTATTGATTTGCGAATTCCAATTTTCACACACATTATTGGTTCGATGACGTTCGTTGGAACTACACCATTCCTCAATACATTCGTCGCTTTTTAGCCAGGTCCTTTCCATATAATTAAAAAAATTGTCTAATTTGGTATTCTTAATGTTTTCACTTGAATCTTTGATATATGTCCATCCATCTCGAATTTTGTCTTGAGGTAACAAGGCAAGTGCAGTGCTTAACCCAACGAATCGTTTTAGAATTTCGTTTTTAATCCAATTTCTTTCGATTTTCGCCAGATGCTTTTACAAAAATGATAAAAGCATTTTCGCACTTTTACTGTAGGTATAATTTTCTGCAAGGCGTTCGTCACTCTAGTTTCGAAATCAGCATGAATTTTTTCCGGATTCCATTGGGGACATATAGTTTTTATTAAATCGAATATGGCTGAATAACTTGACTCTTTTTTATCTGTCATTAAGGCATAAAATATTGGAATCACATTGGTGGTTTTTGAAGTACTGCCCACGTCTCCAAAGATCACATATAATTGGACAAATGGTTTCGGTGCAGCCTTGAAGGTTCCATCGCCGAAATATTCTTTCACATTGTCAAGAACTTGTTTTGACTCCTCAAGGCAGAACAGTAGTATAACTGATCGGTCAAACCGATAGTCGGCTAGCAAAATGTCATGATATGTTGCAGGAACTTCAATATCATGTAAGTTTGAAAAAACGGTTTTCCTTTTTTGCTGTGCCTTTTTTCGTGTGTCGTATAATGAGCATTTGACACTTTCAAAAGACGGAACGGTAGAAACAATTTGTAAGCCTTTGTCAAATGCCGGCTTTATGTTTTCTTTATATATAACCGGCATCGAAGTCACCATTGTGGATGCCTGTTCCTTCATTTTCTGCACGCACATTGAAATTTCATTTTTTGCAATGTCTGGCACACAGGTAACATAAGGTTCATTTGATTTCACCATATTATGATCATCCTGTAAAGGTTCAAATATTAAACAGTGTATGTACTTAATGTTGTTATTTAAACTATTAAGGTATTAGTGTGAAGGATGTTCTATGTGTTTATGTATTTATATATATGTATAATTTATGTATAACGTCCTCTAGTACCCATAACACAAGTTTGTGTGAAGTTGTCTGATATTAATTTATTTAAAGACTTATGCAAAATAAATTTATACACTTACTTTTGTAGTTATTGATCCAGTACACTTTATTTCCGCATGTTTATGCCTTCTATTAGTGCAGTACCAAATGGTATTACCATTTACGTATGTTCTTTGTTTGTGGTATTGGTACCCCTCGAATAACAGCACTTTTCCGCCATTCCGATCAATAATATTAAAATCCATTTTATTTGTTTGCAAATGACGGAATAATCAAGCAAAAGCATGTAATTCATGACAATGTCAATCCTATCGCATTATCTTAAGTGCCTAGTTGTGTCATTCATTTGCAAAGAGGTTTCAACCAACCTAACGATTAACTGACTGATATACTTAAGTCGTAGATAGAGTAGAACTACCTCTACGACTTAAGTAATATAACTTAAAAAAAAAACAATGTGTCCGTTAGTCATATTCTTTTATAGTGTGGAAGCAAAAGGTTAATGTAAGGAATAATATTTTCCTAACGTTCACACTAGTGTGACGACGTTCAGTGACAGTGTAAAAGTGAAGAATAGGAATAAAGTTTCTTATCCTTCACACTGATGTGACAGAATAATGTGAAGGTCAGTCTGTCGCGTGCCCCCCGGGTCTGGTGGCTCCTCCATAGAAGGCCAAAAAAGTTAATAAAACTTACCAATCACTGGAGTAAAATATATACACACACAATAAAAAGAACTAAGCTACGATATCTATGAACAAATATACAAACTGATCTTAAAAACCAATATTAAAAGAATTTTAAAATCTCCGCTAGAAAAAAGACACCCGCCAATTTCGAACGTTTCCCGCGCTTTTTTTCTTGTGTAGTTTTAGTATGTTAAAAGCACGGATGTTGTAAGAATGTGTTGGGCATTACGAGGGTGACATGGTCACCAAGTGTACCAATCCCTCCATAAATAAAAAAAATTAAAAAAAATCTATCTATAAACACAGCGGTGCTGCCACGATTCAAGAGCATGTTTTACTCACGGATGTAATTTACATCCGTGGTTTTACTAAGTCACCACAAAACACAAAAATATCCACAGATCATATCAATGGTATGAGACAGTGGTCTCAGCGTAAAAATCCAATGAAGCGCTCGTGGCCTAGAGGAATCGAGAGATTGGATTCAATCACAACCACAACAAACAACACAAGCGCTATCAGGGGCGTTATTATGTAAGTATCCACTGAGATAGATAGATAGATAGATAGAGAACTCTTTATGAGTTAAGTGACGTTGATTTTTACTTTTTTTTAACTACTCCGGCTGTCAAATGCATACATTTTTTGACACATAGATTTTGTCTAAATGCTTCACTCGATAGAGTGGAATGCTACGTAATAGGAGGGTTGGTGCTGGATGGGTGACCAACCCGTGACTTTCGGATTTTGATTTTGATTCCGTGCTTCGCAAGGCCCGTTCAGCCCGTTGGTGCGGGCTATCATAATATAATAGCAGTACCTAGATTTCATTCGTGTGAAGCAGTCATTTCCATGAGCCAGTCATTCCATTTCGTGTTATAAAGATAATCTGTGATAAATCGTGCGTTTTTTGACATTCGTCAAAAAAACGTTTGGCATTGCCGCATTGCCAATATTGCCAATTGCCATCAGTGTTACTATTGATACGGCAATTGCCGTAATATACGGTGGTTCATGGATGTTTATTCTAATATACGGTATACGGCAGGATTTCGACTACCGTATCGAATAATACGGCAATTCAAGTCCAACGTGCTCGTAAGCTTAAAACAAAAAATACTACAAACGAAACGTAATAAATGTGTCCGATTTTCGGGATTTCCCAAAGAAAATTTTCCTGCTGACATAAATTGAACTAGATGTCTCACGCAATCTCTTTTATATGTCCCACTCTTAGATAAACAAGCTATTCGAAATAAAGGCGGTTGCACAAAATTTCAGGTGTCAGGAGATATGTTTATCAAAATGAAAAGCAAAGAAAAATATTCATTGAAGAAAATTGAAAATATAGAAAGTTGAAAATGTACTTATTATTTTTGTGTTTCAATCACTAATTATTTAATTAAAAGATAATACGGCAGCTCTACCATTTTGTTTCATAAATACGGCAATTTGAAGGTTTAGATACGGCAACCCAGATTTTGACGATAATAACACTGATGATTGCCAATTGCCATTGCCATTGCCACATCCATGTTTATATACTCTGTGGCCACATCTTTTTGGTTGTTTACTTGTTTTGGTTTAGTGTTTTAAAGCACAAATTTTTTATATACTCTGTGTTTTGGTTTTCGGCGCTTGATAACCTAAAAAACGATCAGATTTTCTTTTGTTTTAGTTAGCTATGTACCATGTACAAAAAAAAAGTGCTATTGGAATATTTTCAGTCAATCCTTCCCTTAGTAGTAGAGTAATATATTATCTTCAGAATTCTATCCCCAGACAGCATGTCGGAAATCGATGTAACATCAGTAAAGACACGCGTGTTGAAGCTTTTGCAAGATCTTGATGAAGAAGAGCTTGATGAAGTAGAGCAATGGATTAGCAGTCAGTCTTATAAAAAAGGTTAGAAGCGAGATTCGGCCTGGGCCGCTCCAAACTTTACTCACCAACCCCGCATCTTATGAAACTACAATTCATAGATATGACCATATGTAATTAATAATTTACGTACAATTTCGGGGTCAGCAGACTAAAAGCACATTATGTTAATAAAATAGGCATTAAATTATTGTTCTACTTGTGAATAAAAAACATAGGTATGTCTAATTCATTGATTCGCGAATGTAATACAGATCATAAAAGTGTTGTAGAGTAGTTTTAACAGGATTTTTTTATTGCCGCTCTGTTGAAATTTGTGTTCTTATGTGAGTTATTCCACCGATCCTGGAACTAGTAAATTAAAAAACCTATTTAGAGGCTAAAAATTTCACCCATGCCGGGATTCGAACCCGCAACCTCTGGCTATCCGTGCCAGCGCTCTACCAATTGAGCCAATGGGTGACTCACTGGCATCAGTGAAATTTCGAACCTCTACACTATTCTCTGTATTACGTACAGGCAGCGACATCTGGCTTAAGCAAATTGCATCACTTACAGCCCCGACTACCTACTTTGCAGTTAGGTTTTACATCGGAATGATATCACTGTACTCACATGATTATACTATTTTTATTTTTAATGCACTAACCCGTGCTAAGGACAAATTTAAAAACCTATTTAGAGGCTAAAAATTTCACCCATGCCGGGATTCGAACCCGCAACCTCTGGCTATCCGTGCCAGCGCTCTACCAATTGAGCCAATGGGTGACTCACTGGCATCAGTGAAATTTCGAACCTCTTTACACTATTCTCTGTATTATGTACAGGCAGCGACGTCTGGCTTAAGCAAATTGCATCACTTACAGCCCCGACTACCTACTTTGCAGTTAGGTTTTACATCGGAATGATATCACTGTACTCACATGATTATACTAACCCATGCTAAGGACAAATTTAAAAACCAATTTAGAGGCTTAAAATTTCACCCATGCCGGGATTCGAACCCGCAACCTCTGGCTATCCGTGCCAGCACCATTAAATACTAGTAAATTAAATAAATTGTAGTTCTGTGAAATGAGGTAATGGTTGAGCGAATTGGGCATAATGAGCAGTCGGTTTTGCCAAAAAGATAAAAGTAATTCTTGCATGTTTGTTATACTGCGTAGGAGTACCTACACTTATAAAAGTTATGAAGTAGAAGAGGTGTTCCTACTATATCTGGGTTACATAAAGAATGCAGATGACTGCTGTAAAATCACAGAATGTAACTTTCCAAAAAGTTTAATCACATTTTTAAAATTAAAAGATAATTATGTACCTACTAACTATTTATATTTCTCAAGTTTCTCTTTTGTATTTCATTCACAACTGTTATAGGATTTTTGTTATCAAAATAAAAAAATATCAGCATTATTAGCTAACAAGTAATAACAAGTCCACATTTTGAACTGTTATTTATTAGGTTATTTTTAAATCTCTACAAAATGTTTTCTATATTTTAAACATTTATTAAATAATTTATTTTCAGATCTAAAAAATATACAGCTCGTAAGAGAAACAGATCATGTTTTCAAGAAAATCAGTGATGTCATAAAAAAAACCGTGCCTCTAGAAGCAGAACTCTCAACGGAAATAATTAATATGCCAACTGTTGGAGACCAAGCTGATTGTACCAAAGTGAATACATGTCACATAGATGGTTTCCTTTATGACGAGGATCAGACTGAAGACTTGGTGAAGCAAGGAATCTTGCAGAGACATTATTGTGTGGATTGCCAGTCACGGAATGTCAAAGTAAAAACTTTTGGTTGTGCAAAAAACAGCCTTGGCCCACTCTCGATTTAAAAGTCAGAAATATTTTTTTACTTATTAGCAATAATTTTATTACTAATAATTAAAGTAGTTTTCCTCATAAGATATTGTGTTATATATAACACAATTTCTTGTTAAACTATAAATAGTTTATGAAACTTTAGAACACTTCAATTGATAATTGAACTCAAGTGTAATACAAATTTCCAAATACCGAACCTATAGAGAGTGTGAGGGCAGTTTTTGATATTTACACTAAGTGGATTTTTTTTATTAAATAGGGTTTTCTTTACTTGTTTTAGGATTTAATATTCATTTCACATTCAATGTCCAGACTGACACTGCAATACATATTCAAAGTCATTCTTCCAAGTGATTTGGAAGGCAAGCAAGTATTGGATGTGGGATCCCGTTTAGGAGTAGTACTCTATGCTGTAAGTGTATTTTTCTAATGTTATTTCTACTAAGATACATTTTTGAAAAAATTAAACTACTAAAATCCGTGTAAATACAGTTTTTATTATGTCTAGTGCTCATGTTAACCTTAAAAATAGGTAGGTACCTACTATAGTTTTTTTTTCATAAAAGAGGCAAATAGGTAATTCTCGTGCTAAAAATTGTAATTTTATTCTCATCACTTGTTCCTTAAGTGGAATGTTACTAATAGAACTTTTTGCTATTTTTTCCAGGCATATCACCTCTCAAATGCCAGTAACATTATTGGTGTGGAAATGAACAAGGAATGCTGCGAGCTTCAGGAAAGAATTATTGACCAGTTTTCAATGGATAGCAACAGAATCAAAGTTATAAACTCTGATGTGATGGAATGCAAAAACATGTTGGCAAATTCGGATATTGTTATACTCAACACCTTAGATTTCTTTGTTGATGTTGAAAAGCATAAAGAAATATGGTATGTTTTCAAAAAATATTTTAAGACCGGCAGTTATTTGGTAACAAATAGGAGTGTAGCAGAAACACTAGAGTCATTGGGCATATTTGCAGAGTTTGTGGACTGGTTAGTTATTTGTAAACCATTCCAAATGGAGAATGAATTATTGTTTGATATGGATGATCTTGATGTTGAACTATTCTTGTACACAATAAAATAGTTTTTTTATTACACCTACCTAAATGGTTCATTTCCTACAAACTTTGCTAGACTAGCCTTGGTAATAGGTTTTTTTTTTTATAATCTTTATTTGAAAGGGTTTTGTACAAAAAATGACAATGTCACCCTTATAGATATAGACAGACAGACAGCACAGATTTTGACGTTAATGCCACAAGTATTACATGTTACTTAAAATTTAACTTAAATGTTGCTTATACTACTAACTCTAGCAGAAATACCAAATTTGGCTACCTTCAATAGCATTTTGGCTTCATCAGAGAGAGGGAAAGCCAAAATGCTATTGCAGCCGCCCATGGCATAAAAAAAGGAATTATCAAAGATTTGTCTTCTAATTACTTCATTCCGGGCACATTCCACAAGTAAATGGTAAACATCTTCTATAACATTACACTCGTCGCAATTTGGTGATTCAACTTTTCGCATCAGAAACGCAAACTTATTGAGAGGAAAGTGTCCCGAACGAAGTCTCAAAACAAGAACTATGTCTCTTCTATTCATCTCACAATGTTCGAACCATGGTGAATGTAGGGGGCAAGACTGTATCGTCTTATACCAAATACCGGCGCTAAGCGATCTTACATCAAAGTACTCCTTCCAAAGCTTACAGCACTCTTTCTTTACATACGGCAACAATTCTGTATAGAATGGCATACAAGGCTGCGGATCACCGTCTGAGATTGCCAGTTGCGCAAGTCGATCCACCTGTTCGTTACCCGGTATACCTATGTGCGAGGGCACCCATTGCAAGACGACAGTCTTGCCCCTAGTTTTTAGATTATGCAAACATTTTATAATGACGTAAGCTATCGGAGTTCCTCGGATGTCCGAGGAACAACGAGCCACGTGCTGGAGAGCACTCTTTGAATCCGACAAAATGACAAATTTATCACCCTCTAAAGAACTGATGTACGAAAGAGCCTCGGAAATCGCAAATAATTCTGCCGACATTATCGAGATTTCTGTAGAAATCTGGAACCTCATGGAGCTTTCTAACTGCGGATCAAAGAATGCTGCTCCTATGCCACTAGGTTCTTTGGAACCGTCGGTAAATAGTTTATAATAATCAAAATACTTTTCCCTTAAATAATTTGACACAGTATTAAAAAGATAGTTTGTCGTAAGCTGCCTCTTACATTTGGAAATACCACTTACATCGCATATAATAGAAGAAGAAAGATCAATGTTGCTGAGCCACGTGTCCAATGAAAACATTTCTAAATGGATACTACTATGTACTGGAAGAGATTTAAGTGAGTTATGTACTATCGTTAACAGTGGTTTCTTCTTCATGATCCAGTATCTCGTGATATCGCATAACATAGCTAATTCATCGAAGAGTTCAAGGTTCTTACAGCAGTCAAAGGATTTTGTTCTAAGCCAAAATTTACTGGCGAGAAATCGCCGACGGAGATACAAAGGTTGTAGAGCAAGCTCGCTCTCCATGGCATGAATAGGCGTACTTCTAATAAAACCTCCTATTAACCTCATCGCTTGGTTTTGTACTTTATCCAGCTTGTACACATGACTTTTGACACTGCAATCGTAAAGAAAACTACCATAGTCCAAGCGACTGCGGATTACAGCTATATAAAGTCTTCTAAGGTGCTTGGGATGTATGCCCCATCCAGACCCAGACAAAACTTTAAATATATTGAAAAATTTCAAAGCTTTTTGGCACGTTTCATTTATATGTTTACCCCATCTTAAAGATTGATCAAGCCATAACCCCAAGTATTTAACATTGTCAACCACCTGTAAAGTCCTTTCATTTAATTTGATATTTATATTATCTCTTCGAAACCCCCGTTTAAATAAACATATTTTTGTTTTCCTATATGAGATCTGGAGACCTAAATCGTCTACTATTTGAGACATAAGGTTCAAAGCCATTTGTAAATCAACCTCTGCTTCAGCCAACCTTGGAGAAGAAACGTATAGTACGAAATCGTCAGCGTACTGAGATATGCAAACCTCGACGATGTTTTGACATATCCGCATAGTGGCAACGTTAAACAAAATTGGAGAAAGAGGGTCACCTTGTGCCAAACCTCGACCGGTAAACCTTTTGATGTTACCTACCTCATCACATCTTAAGTTTAAATGCCTATCGAACATGAACTGCCACAAATATTTGCATATGGTTGACCCAACTCCCAAACCATCTAATGTTCGTAACAAGCAACTGATATCAACATTGTTATAGGCGTTGTCAATATCAATAAAACATCCCACCGTAACCAGGCCTTTTGAAAATCCAATCTGAATATTGGTAACAAGCCGGGAGAGGCTGTCAAGACATGATCGTGACTTCCTAAACCCTACAATCTCCTTAGAGAAGCACTGATTTTTTTCTAAAAACCACTCTAATCTTCGCTTAATGATTGTATGGAAAATCTTACAAGGGCAAGACATCAATGCAATAGGTCGAACAGCTGACCCAGTATGGGAGCCATCACCTTGCTTCGGAATAGGAACAATCTTAACCTCGCGCCATTGTTCAGGTATATATCCAGAAGAAAGAAATTTATTAAACAAGGATGCTAAAATGGACTTACCTACGACTGGCAAGTGTTTAATCATAGAAAATGAAATACCGTCCTCTCCTGGACATGTGTCTTTGGTTTTGATAGCAAGACTTAATTCCTGAACCGAAACAGGTGAAGAAAGCTGAGTATTTATCGAAACAAAGGTAGGAGCCTCAGGTGTGACATAGTCAGGAGCTAATCCATGCAATAATTTATTCGCTTTATCAGAGTCTATAGCCAGTCTTGGCAACTTGTATCCTTTTAGCCATTTCATTCGCCTCCACATATCACTAGCTGAAGTTGTACTGTCTATGTTGTTGCAGAAATCCTGCCATGATTTCCTTTTAGCGTTTCTAATCAAACGTTGAGCAGTTGATATTTTAATCTGAAGAGATTCTAGATTTTGTGGAGTTGGGTTTCCTCTAAATAACGCTAAGGCCAGGCGACGTTCTGCAACTGCTCTTGAAAGTTGCTGGTTCCAGTAAGGCTTTGGTTTGAATTTCTTTAAGCGAATAGGATTATGACAGGTCTTTACATAGGGTATGTGCTTGTCAGCAGCTTTGCTGACAATCTTCATAAACTGGTCATAAGCTATCTGTGGATCATGTGGGATAGATATATCAGTAAATGAACTTTCGATGCTGTCCTCATAACCCTTCCAATCAGCTTGTCTAAAGTTTCTGCGTCTAGTAAAATTTGGATGAGCTATGAATTCAGTTTGGTACTTAATAATCAGATGGTCACTGCCAAGGTTTTCATTAGTAACCTTCCATTCGAATTTCATAGAAATGTCTGCAGTCACCATTGTGAGATCTGGAGACGAGATTTGCATTCTATTATTTACCACTTTCATATAGGTAGGAGATCCATCGTTTAAAAATATGAAGTTATTGTCTAGCATGCAGTCAAAAAGGGCTGATCCTCTTGCATCCGTCTTAGTAGACCAGCTGGAGTGATGTCCATTTACATCTCCCGCTATAATAGTTTTCTCACTGAACAAAGACAGTAATAAATCCCAATCACTAGAAGATGTGTGCACATTAGGCGGACAGTAAATGGCTACAATGTTCTGTAAGTGTTCACAATTTAGCAGTCTGACATGGAGAACTTGGATACCATGGTTAGGACAGCTTATTCGGCATGTCTGAGATTTAACTGAAGCATGTGTAACGATAGCAATCCCTCCCCATGAATCGCTTCTATCTTGACGAAATATATTGTAACCACTGATTCGTAAACGGCTTTCAGGCTCCAACCAAGTCTCACTGAGGATAGCAATATGGATTTTTTCTTGAGCCAAGAAGCTCTCGAATTCCGCCAACTTTGGACGTAGACTCCTTGCGTTCCATTGTATGCAGTTCACTAAAATATTATTGCTACTACCCATTTTGTTTGATTAATGACTTAAATATAGGCCAGTCAGAGATGTATTCAACAGCAAGGGATATCACCCACTCAAACAAAATACTAACACACGATTTAAATTTTTCTTCCATCTTCAATTGATCAGAAAATATAGTTTCGTTCAAGTTCAGTAAAAGATCACGAAAACGCGATTTTCTTTTCTTATTATGTTCATTATTATCCATATGCGTCTTATTCTGATTCTGATCCTCAATCTCGCTATCCGTTGAAGAAGCCATAAACCACTCCATAGTTTCCTGTACGCACGATTTTTTTGGTCTACTCTTCACCTTATCTTTTTTCTTTTTACGCTCTGGAGTTTTTAATGTATTGCCTTCCGCACTTGGGGCTTCAATGGACTTACACGGACTAGACGCTATTTGAGCGTAGGTGTGCGGTCTAGTATAATGTTCTTCCGAACTTCGAGGAACTGGCTGTATCGACGCAGGTGATTGGTGATATGTGGCTTTCAAAGTTTGTACAGATGGGGGTTCCGGTGATGGTGGGACATACATAGTCAAAGCTCTTCTAAAAGAGCAGTTGTATTCTGCCATTATCTCCCTTATTTTCTTCTCTTTTACATATATAGGACATGTTCTGGATAGAGCCATGTGGTTTCCAGAGCAGTTGGCACATTTGTAAATGTCAATTTCACAATTCTGGTGTGAGTTGGTACATTTGGGGCAAATAATCTTCGAAGATGGGCAAGTCCTCATTGTATGACCAAACTTCCAGCATCTCGAGCACTGCGTAACTGGAAAAATGTAAGGAGCTACTGCTACACGGGTATTGTGGGTGAATACATATGCAGGCAAAGAAGGACCTTTAAAACATATCTTCACGACTTCACATTCCTCCCAACCACCGTGTTCCAAGGCCCGTCGCTTTAGTCTTTTGACATACAGTATCGGAATATCGCTGGAAAGATTTTCTTGGATTTCTTCGTTAGACAGTTCTGCATCTATGTCACGAATTACCCCGTACGACACACCGACTTCGTATGTTTTTTGACATCTAAATCCCCTCTCACTGAATGTTTTGTTTTGTATTAGCATCTCAGCGCTTTCATCGTTATTAAACTGAATCAAAACCTTATAACTGTTAGTGTATTTTACTCTCACGACGCCAGGTATATTTTCAGATTTTAACAAACGGGCCAGGCCAATCTGTTTTGGTAATTTCTCCTGGGAAGTAATACAGATCTCGATTCTTTCATCCGGGACCCTCACAGTTTCAGTATCGGTGGTAAAACTCCGAGCAAGTAACTTCCTTCGCCGCATCACAGTTGTCCAAACTTCGCCTGGGTCATTCTCACGACTTCGCTTTTCAGCGCGAGCAAGGCTCGATGCCCTACCCTCCGAATTCTCACACTGCGATAGATTTATCTGCACCTCCTCTCTCTCACTATTTCGCCTCATCACTGCATCCGCATTCCGTTCGTTCCCACTCTCATCCGTTAACAAATTATGGTCACTGTCACTACTAGCCATAGTCAATTACAAAAATAATCATTTTAAATAAAATGCAACAAAACAATGTGCGCTTTGTTTACGCTAACACAAACCGGTCGAACGTCCTGCCTTCGCAAGCGCGCGGCTGTCACTGTGGTAATAGGTTAACGTTTGCTATTCTACTCTAAGGTCTGGTGAACAAAATTCACAATTAATAAATATGGGTATGGGAGCAAAAAGGAAGATAAAAGTGCCCAAAACCGGCTAGCGTGTATGCAGCGACTAAAGCACAGGACTAAAGAACGCTGGTGAAGACACAGTGTTCTGTCAGGATCGTGGCAAGTGGTCCCTGATCGCTGTCTACCCAATGCGGGTCTAACCCGGATTTGAACCTACGCATCTAGCATACCGAGCGTATACCGAGCCAAGCGGCCAGGAATCCAATATGGTACTTACTAGTGCCTACCTAATACCTACTCTAGAAGTACGTACCTACGTAGTGCACAGAACATAAACTGACGTGACGTAGTGGAAATAAAAACCAGCCAAGTGCAAGTCGGACTCGTGCTCAGACTCAGAGGTAGGACTCGTTCTGAGGGACTCGCGTCGCGCACGTAGTGCTTGCTGGTATCCTGCCTTTTCGCAGAAAATTGTTACGCTGATTATCATTTGCCAACCAACGTTTCACATATTTTTCACTTTGACAACAAACGATTTACAAATTTTTGTATGGCAACGTTTCATTTGGTAGGATTATTGTTAGGCTGATTATTATAATGACACAAAACGTTTTGGGTAGGTATTTATTATTTGTCAAGTCTTTTACTAGGCCAAACAACTATTAGACGAATAACTTTTCGTCAGTGCAATAGTTCCCTTTTCGTACATTGATATTATGATAAAAAAACAATGTTTACATGCATTTTTATTTAAGAAAAATATTACTGGCATTGGCTAGAGGGGTGGCCGACGAGACTCAATCTGCGACAAAAATATAGGTGCGACGAAGCGCGTAGCGTAGCGGAGCGCGAAGGAGCGTGTTAGGTTGAACATGTAAGACGGAAGGTTCTCTGCCTTTTTGCAGAAAAAAATTCGGCCGACTGAATAAATATTATGTAGGTACCTACCTAAGTAAAACGTAATATGCTACATAAAAGTTGGCATTTGAAAGTCGTCATTATAAAAGCAAACCAAACAAACAGTTGGCAACTGCGAGGTTGGGAAATAAAAAAAATATATAAGAAAAGTTGGCAAATGATTATTCCACTATTTTTATTTTTAGTGCACTAACCCGTGCTAAGGAACAAATTTAAAAACCTATTTAGAGGCTAAAAATTTCACCCATGCCGGGATTCGAACCCGCAACCTCTGGCTATCCGTACCAGCGCTCTACCAATTGAGCCAATGGGCGACTCACGGCATCAGTGAAATTTCGAACCTCTTTACAATATTCTCTGTATTACGTACAGGCAGCGACATCTGACTTAAGCAAATTGCATTACTTATAGCCCCGACTACCTACTTTGCAGTTAGGTTTAACATCGGAACGATATCACTGTACCCACATGATTACACTATTTTTATTTTTAATGCACTAACCCGTGCTAAGGAACAAATTTAAAAACCTATTTAGAGGCTAAAAATTTCACCCATGCCGGGATTCGAACCCGCAACCTCTGGCTATCCGTACCAGCGCTCTACCAATTGAGCCAATGGGCGACTCACGGCATCAGTGAAATTTCGAACCTCTTTACAATATTCTCTGTATTACGTACAGGCAGCGACATCTGATTTAAGCAAATTGCATTACTTATAGCCCCGACTACCTACTTTGCAGTTAGGTTTAACATCGGAACGATATCACTGTACCCACATGATTACACTATTTTTATTTTTAATGCACTAACCCGTGCTAAGGAACAAATTTAAAAACCTATTTAGAGGCTAAATGATTATTCCGCAAAATAATATTCTTCGAAACGTTAGTTGCCAAATGATAATCGGCCGAATTTTTTTCTGCGAAAAGGCAGAGAACCGTGCTTGCTCCTTTTTTTTTTAACCCTATAAAGGGCACCCTCCGGAGGACACGGGGGAGGGAGGTGGTGAATGCTCATGTATAACAGCACGGACCCGGCCGTGCTGCCAATGTGGGACTCACAAGAAGTGCGCCTACCCACTAAACACCACCTTGGGACTGGTTTTGGTCCTAAGGACCCCTAAACCCACATCGGGAGCGACCCCCCTCCAGGCCGAGGAGGGCGCACAGCGGAGCTTAGAGGAGCGTCCGCTTAGAAGACTTTATTTACAAAATTACTAAGAGGGAGCAGTGTCCCCGCTAAGGGGTAAGGGGCACACTGCCAGAAGGCGGCCAAAGAGTAATAAAGGCGGCCGCGTCTGACTGGGACCGAGCCTCTAAGAGGTGGTTCAGATCAGACAACTTATCGGGCGGGAGTGCTTGCTCCATTGTTCTGTGATTATATATCCTATAGGGTTGCCATTTTGAGATTTTTGTCACAATTTGTGTAACTTTTGTACCCTCTTTGTAACAGTAATTTGTTTTAGTGACATGACGTAAGACGTGATTTTACACGTTCAGTCTGACGTCAGTTGAGTCCGAGACCTTGATCAAGCTCGTATTGATGCCCCAGACTGATGAAGCATTAAAATATTTGAAAATTCGTCAATCTGGTGCATCAGTCCACTGAATAGACAATCAGTCGGCCGTCAGTCTAACCAGACTAATGGAATTGACTGACGCCAGACTGAACTCGAACAGACGTGTAAACTCCGTCTAATTTACTATTTCTAATTTTACTATTTGACCTATCTGTAACTTATTGTAGAAAAATGCATTCTATTTGTCTTATTTATTACGTTCTTTTTAATTTTTAAAGTTCCAGTCAAAAATGGGGATTCGAATATGATTTAAAGTAACTTTCAAGTGGTTGCAACGCAGGAAAAAATGTTTGCTAAGAAATGTTGGGAAAAAAGGGCTGTAAGTGATGCAATCGACTTCAGCCAGATGTCGCTGCCTGTACGTAATACGGAGAATAGTGTAAAGAGGTTCGAAATTTCACTGATGCCGGTGAGTCGCCCATTAGCTCAGTTGGATAGAGCGCTGGCACGGATAGCCAGAGGTCGCGGGTTCGAATCCCGGCATGGGTGGAATTTTTAGCCTCTAAATAGGTTTTTAAAATTGTCCTTAGCACGGGTTAGTGCATTAAAAATAAAAATGGAATACGGGTGTTAAAATTAATTTGCGCTGAGCAAAATTATGACAGCCATACTTTAGTTCTTATATGGCCACGCCTATAAGCGCCATCTATGAATTGCTTCGTGAATTTGTGCTGAAAACGGCTTTTTGTAACTTCCGAATAGATTTTGTGACTTTTTGACTTTGGTCGTGTAACGTTTGACGTGTGGCATCTGGCAACACTAGATATGAATGTTCTATATTTTTATTCTATAGCTAGCTTTGCTGTGCATAATTTTATTATTGTAATACCTGTCTAATTTGTGATAGGTACCTACCTAGCTATTTTAGTGTCTTAAAATCGCGCGAACACAGATTTAGCACGTTATAAAGTTTACTTTGTGCAGCGGTGTGATAAATTGTACCTACTCCTGAGGTGCACGTATATTAACTTGGTGGTTACTATTTGCAAACTACTATACACGCTCCGTGTTTGTTGTGATTTGAATTAACAAAATGAGCGACCACGTGCAGACTACAAAGAAAATTGGAGTCTGGATATCGGACAAGAAGAGCCAGAAACTTGACTGGAAAGAACTCACAAACACTTGCAACAACCATGGGTACCAACTTGTAAAGGTATTATTGCTGTTTAGATTTTATCTTAAGCACCTGACTAATTAATGGCGTAATTAAATAAAGTACTTTTCCCCAGAAACAAATAATTTGTGGTCGTGCCCCTTCACCACAGACTCTAAACTGCCTCTGAGTAGTGTTCTAAGGAATCGTTTTATAAAACTATTATTAGAATATTATCTTATTAATAATAAACCAAGTTATACGTATAATTAACTTAAGTTATGTACCAACTGGTACATAACTTAAGTATATTGAAAACAAGAAAAGTAGGTACAGTGTTTCTGAACAGGGAACAGGTTTCATGAAACCCTATATCTACTGCTGTTACATTACATTTACGAAGAAGAAGAAGAAGTTATTAGTTAATTGTCAAATTAATGAATCAATGAACAAAGTAATGAGTACCTACATCAATAAATTTATCAGTAAAGTTGCCGCAGCACCACCAATGGAAAAGCTATATCTTTTATTATGTGTCTTTGGAAAAAGTAACATCATCAATGTTAATAAGTATAGTAGCTATTTTAGACCCTTAGTCGAAGAATCCAAGAACCTTAAATACTTTTGCCAAAACAGCCCTTTTTCAGAGGAAATTATTTAATCGTAGGTTCTAAAAATAATTGTCATAGTGAATAAGATGTTTGACCTTTGCATTTTGACAAAAAAACATTTTAAAACAAGGTGGCGCTAGTTGGCACTGGGTAGCGCATAAAGAACTGGGATGAAAGCATACGGACATAGACATTATAAACAATATTTACATATTTTTCAGATGGATCTAGAAAAGCCACTTGAAGAACAAGAAAATATTGATGTATTTTTACACAAATTAACAGATATCATTGCAGCAGCTGATCAGGGTGATGCAAAGGTATGGTACCTTAAATAAGAAAACTTTAACTATCTGTCTTTGGTCCAGGTCATATAATCGCTAACTGAGGTCATAGCTCAAACAGATAATAAAAAATATTAATTAGTATTTTGTACCATACAAAGTCTGTAACAGTTTCTTTTTCTTTAGGCTTCAGTTATCATCAGTCAGGTGGAACAATACTTGTCAAATCATCCAAACATCACTGTTATTGATCCACTAGACAAAGTGAGAATACTCCTTAATAGGTAAGTTTGCATAAAAATCTGTTTAAAAAGAGAAAAGTCAAAGTTAGGGTAACTAATATTATGTTTCTCATTTGTTTTCAGGTATAATTATTACTCTGTATTAGACAGGGAGCCAACATTCAAGAAAAATAGCATCTTCACACCAACCTTTGCTGAGTTTACCAGTACCAATGTAGAACACAATATGGAAGTAATGAAACATCGGGGAGTAAAATTCCCTATTATCTGCAAGCCCACTGTAGCACATGGGTCAAAGTTGGCACATGCTATGGTTCTCATATTCAACAAAAAAGGCCTGAGGGTCTGCAAACCACCCTGCGTTGTTCAGAGCTTCATCAGACACAATGCTGTTCTCCACAAAGTGTTTCTGATTGGAAACAGGTTAGTTTAGTTGACAAGTTTTACTTGAATAACTTTGCTTATATTCATTCTCCTAACAATCAAAAATAGCTCTCTGTGCATTGCACTAAGAACCATTTGATTTTGTTGTTGTATTTCTGTAACTCAAGGCAATGGCTTTTGCTATAAAAAACCAAGCAAGGTTATTTGAAATTGCTAAACATTTGTATAGGTAATATAACAAGAAAATCCTTATTTCTTTTGTACAAAAGAACCTAAAATGTTTTTTTTTAACTGCAAAAGTAAAAATATGTACTTCTTATATAGGTATTCATTTACTTAAACTAGCTTAATTTTATGATTTCAGATATTATGTTTGCAAGCGGCCAAGTCTCAAAAACTTCTATGCGTCAGAAAATTTAGAGCCGATTTACTATAACACAGGAGAGGTATGTAAAGCTGGTAGCCAATCTACGCTTTCAATATTAGACCCTCAAGACCAATCTGACGTCAAAATGACACCAAATGAAGACAAAATAAAGCACATTATTAGAGTGTTGCACAAGGAAATTGGTTTGCTCTTAGCGGGCTTTGATTTTGTAATAGATAATGAAAGTGGAGGCCATGCTGTTATAGACATCAATGTTTATCCAAGCTACGACAATTTCCCGAACTTTTTTGAATACCTGTTAGATGGCATAGATGAAACTGTGCACAGACATAAAATGTGCCAACATGAAAATGGAAAACTGGACAGAATCTATGAGGGAGACCTTGAATCAAATCACAGGTTGAATGGTCTAATAAATGTTGGGCAGATTTCTATTAAATCGACGAATCTTAATGGATAAGTATGGATATAGATGTATGTAAAATTGCATTTTAATATATTTGGCATTTACTTTTAACATTCCACGATTGTCAAAGCTATATGTACCTAATGTTTTTTGTAATTAATAACTTTGACTTTGACAATAGGAGTGATCGTTGCAAAGACGAACCGTTTTATAAGACCGTTTTGTGTTCCGCGACGGTAGGACCGTTGTACGTTTCATTATAAAGCAGTGCCAGAGACTCTAAAGCAGTGCCAGCGTTCGTTCGTCGCGAGACCAGTCCTTAGATTATTTGACGCGGATATGTCCTTTAGTGCTATATTAATAGAGCCTAGAACGTAATGAGATCATTGCGACGTCGTCGTCGGCTCCTTGCTCGTTCCGTTCGTTTTGGTCTGTGATACAATAAAGTAATCTTTATGTCTATGAGTATACAGTCGAATATCGTGTAAAACAACTTATTTTTTCCGATGTTTCGTGATTTCGTCTCGTTCGCACTCGTTTGACCGTCCTCTGCGACTTGCTCGTTCGCATACAATGAAACCAGTTGCGAACGAGGACCGTTTCGAGGACCTGTTTTCGTTCCAGAAAAAACGGTTGCGTTTCGTCGTCGAAAAATCGGACAACGACCCACTCCTATTTGACAACAATTAAGTAGGTAGTTGTAAGATTTTTTGTTACAATGTATTGTAGATTATCGGATTTCGTATTGTACATAGATTAACCGTCATGTTGTTGAAAGAAATACTATTCCTCAAAGGGATTTCTGTATATTGGCCTTAAGACTGATAAGCAAATATTACTTTAAGTAATGTTCTATTTCCATTTTCTCTGTTAATACAAAATATTTGTAAATGTTGTCCAATTCTAGGATTTTGTTACAATTTATGTGTATTTGCTACCTGGGCCGAATGTCATAAAACTGCAAAACATTATTCTAACAATTCGAGGTACATTACCTACGTACCTGAGTCTACTTATTTATCTGCGGTGCGGCGGGTTACAATTACAATGAATGATATAAGGCTTAGCCAGTGTTGCCAGATATGAAACCTGAAAATGCGGTACCTGTACTTTAAAAAAGCGGATTTTCAGCAAAAAAAGCGGATTTTTTATGATTATACAATATTATATAACGATTGTTCTTTTTCCGTTTATAGGTCTTATATTTTTATTTATACCAGGATATGATATGATAATTTATAAATAAGACCTAAATAAGAAATAAGAATAATGCACAGGTAACCAGGTCAAAATTAGCGCGCACTGAGAGAGTTTCAAAGCCACCTTCCCACAAAATCCTAAAGATGGCGCTGTCCATCGACTTCAAAAAACTGTGTGGGGATTTACATCTTCTTCTTCAGGCTTTATTAGTTAGTCCACTGGCTGGACATAGCCCTCCCCTAATGAGCGCAAGGTTGTGCCATCATTGGGGGGCATCAAACTTTAATCTGTGACAAACTGATGTGTTCGTAAGTGGTTGGTTGCTTGTTGTTATTGTCCGTTGAAATAGAAAGAAAATATCAAACACAAAATACGGCGATTTCCGTGCAACTGGACTCTGATACGGACTGAACTGGACTGTACTAGTATTGTGTCGGTCATGTACGAAGTACGATTAAGATACGTTACCATGCAATGACCGAAAGGAAACGTTTCCCAGTAATAATCGGATATTCTGTCTATTCGTTCATTGCTCTCGCGATCACGGATTGGCTGAATGAATAAATGAACCGGACCGGGTGACGAATATGGCCGAGAGCGAACGAACGGTGCATGAGTGAGAGTGTGGTGATTGAACTGAACGGAGCGAAATTGTTTCGATCGGTCTCCCTTCAGCCGGTCGGTCTTTTCCGAACTTTAGAAGTAGGTCGTATGCCGTAGCAATAAAGATTGTTTTTACTTGTTTTGTTTTTTGTTTCATTCATTGTGTCAATTCTGCGCTGCTGGTTCGCGCGCTAATCCAAGTAGGTACTTTTGTAAAAGTAATACCGTGTTGTTTTCTTGATGTTAGTTTCTCTAACGAATATAACATAATATTTTCACTGTGTTATTATAGTTAATTATTGGTGAAAGAGATTTTTCTGTTTCGTGCGCTTTGGGACGCTTATTTCTGTGGTAGTAATCTTGTTCTGCGAGCTACTTTTGTTCTTTGCAAATAACAAAAGTAGCTTACGATAATCTAGATGGTAATAATTATTTGATTGTACGTAGGAAAAAAAACTACTCGAACTAAAAATATTTTTTGATTTATTTTTATCATAGTACTTCTAATATAATGGTGGCACGGCAACATTAAAAATATTAATCGAAATTAATGGTCCTGTAAAAATACAGATATTAAAAAAAGCATATTTTATGGCTGAAAGGACAAAACGTGAACGTTGAGATGGTTCTACTATGAGGTCCTAATAGTCCTAATAGTACCAATATAAAGTACTAGTACATTGTCTCAAATGTAACAGTACGGAGCGATCTTTAAGATGTCCGAGCAGGCCCAATACTAGACTGTACGCGTTACGAAGTTTTTTTTTACCAACTTATCGAGAAACGGGTGGTGTTTGTGTGTTGTATGAAAGCTATTAAGTTAGAAGGGCTGGTAATAAAAGTAAAGTATCCATCAATATGTTCATTATATTATAAGGACACCTTTGCATTGACTCCGACATCGGAGTCCAGTCTTAGCCAAGCCTTCAATGTAGTAAGTAGATATCAGTGTTCAAGAAGTCGATGCCAGGTTACATACGAGAGCTACTTTTAAAAAGCCAACACGCAGAGAACAAATACGAAATATTCCAGAGAAATAGAGTATAGAATAAATGAACCGAATGAACTAATGACACGACGACCACGACATGACACATTAGTTTTTTTTTTAATGTAGTAAGATGATTTTAGGCAAGCAACACAGCCCCATGTAGCCAAGAATAAGTCTATAGACAGCGCCATCTTTGGGATTTTGTGAAAAGGTGGGTCTGAAACTCTCTCCTTGCTTTGCTGTTGTGAATGGACTAGTATGATAATCTGTGGCCTGCTGCATAGACTACACGCACGTATGCACGCACAGTGCGCTGTCTGCATGCAACAAACGGAAACCGACTTGTTGAAAGTTGAATGAATATGACATTGAACCAATTTCGAAAAAAGCGGAACCGCTTTAGTAAAAGGCGGATCCACTATCAGAAAAGCGGAAATGCGGTACATCTGGCAACACTGGGCTTAGCACGCATTGCGATTTAAATCGGCGTGGTTTTTTTCTGACGGATTCTAAATCGCGTACTGAGAACTATTTTGGGGCGACTTTTTTTTCACAAGTGCGTGCCTTCATACATTTTACTCATAGCTCACAGATTTTTTTCCGAAAAAATCGCTCGTCGAAACATCGTATTGCTTGCTAAGCCTAATGAGCCGTTTTCAGCACAAATTCACAAAGCTTGGCGCTTACAGGCGTGGCCATAGAACAACCGGAATACGGCTGTCAAAATTAATCTGCGCTGCGATAAATTTGACAGACGTCCCTGTTCTTGTTTTCATCCGTGGTGCACATGTATTATAATGCCGGCGCCAGACAGAAGTTCAAAAAAATGAGTCGTTTTCAGCACAAATTCACAAACGCTTCATAGATGGCTCTTATGCCGGCGCCAGACTGAAGTTCAAACAAGTGATCACATAAGTGTGCACATATGTGACACAAACATTTAAGTGATCAAATATATGACAATAGTAACAAATGTCAATGACAACACGTGCCATACATGTGCACACTTATGTGATCACTTGTTTGAACTTCAGTCTGGCGCCGGCATAAGAGCCATCTATGAAGCGTTTGTGAATTTGTGCTGAAAACGACTCATTGTCATAGTAAACCATAAATTGTAGTTCTGTGAAACGGGCCCTAACTTGCTATTTTATATTGTTTGTTTTTATAGCTTATATTGTGTATATTCTCTAACTTTTAAGTATATAGTGCCAACAGGTATATATACGTAATAATCAAATGAACAGATCTGATAAATAGTTCCGCTAGGTTGTCCTTAGTATATGTACTCTAAAAACAGTCAAACTGTTTAATTTACATGTCTAAACAAGTCGTTGGTTGTGCCTTTACAATTAAATTAAAATATACAAAATGTATTTGGAGAACCTTACTAACTTACTTGTGTAGAGAGTAGCTGAAAAAACTGTCAAATGAGTGCCTCGTCGGTCTAGCGGTTAACACTGGGTTCCATTCCCACTGGAGGCTGCTGTACTGGTTTTGTACAAATGGCCGCAGTCCGCGTTGTATTTCCTTACCTGGTTACCATAGCATAGGGTATCCTAGTTTGGGACCTAGTGATTGTGTGCTGTAAAAAAAAGTGGAGAGAAAAAGTGGTAACACATTTCCCACACACTTTTTTTCGTATAAGTGTTTTTTTATGTAGCCTCGATTGTGTCCCACTGCTGGGCAAAGGCCTCGGCCTCGCCGTAAAAAGTTTGCGGTCTATATTTTTTTTTCTAAAAAAATTGTGTTCTACAACGCTCCTCAGAGGCAGTGTTTATTTCTTACTCTATACTGCAGACTATTTTTGTTTTTATATTTTCGTTTAAAACCTAACTAACTTTATTATTCAAGCAGTGACAATGGGGCAAGCTGTACATTGATACATACTTTTTATAATAACTGGTGTTGTTATATCGGAAGAGTCCGACCAGGTTTCGCTCCGATTCGCAGAGCTTAATCATGGTGAGCAGAGACGGAGCTCGCGTCGTCGGTTGCTCGTCTCACACCGTGAGACGAGCAACCGACTCTTCCGATATAACAACACCCGTAAGTAGATCCGGACTAAAAGTCTACAACGTATAATACGTTATGATTTTTTATTTTATGTTTTGTTTCATTAAAACAAGTTATAATTTTTTTCCCATTGGTAGCGCGAGTTAACACCGCAAAACGCCTTTAAAGATCTTAATCTGGTACTTTTATTTTTTTTTGCGATGCAGATTTGCACACCATTTGTATGTAACCAGCAGTGGTTACATACAAAGTAAAGTAAAAAAAAGTAAGAAATATTTATTACCAAATGAATTATATTACATGCATGTGGCTTAATAGTTAAAACAAAGGGTTGATACTTTTTTCTTACTACATAACACGATACTTTTCATAATATTTCAGTCGAAAAGTCAAGTGGTACTGAACACGCCATACAAATCGACCTCAGATTATGATGTTACTCTCTGACGTAACTCCTTATACGCTTTACGTTTTGGCACTTTTCCGTAAAGCGCTTTGTAGTACATATGGTTTTAAGCATATCAGACTTCAAAGCAGAAAAACGCACGTACATAAAAACAAGAATTATGATTATGCACACCAAAAGCCGAGCGCTTCCAATCGCCTGTCAAATTACAAACTAATTTGACAGCGTTAGACGATTGGAATCATACAGCATGGGGAGCGCGTCAAAAGTCGCGACTCCAGTACATTAATTACAAATAAAAGTATATTTATTTTCTCCAGTACCTACACATTTGTCATTGGTTTTAAATGTCCAATTGTCAGACATTTAAAACGTGCGACTGATGTCGTATACCCCGCACGATTTGGTGGGCGTAATATAAGGGCTGACCTTGTTAATGATAAACTCTAATTAACATGTTTTAGGAAATGCGCATTTCTTTGGGTTTCTGAAGCCACTCTCGCAACTAAAATTACTCTAACGTACCCGACACCGGCGTCCCAAGCAATGAATGCCGATAAAGCGAAAGAGATCTGTCAGGATAGTGTCAAGTGGAAGACCAGGCCCTAGAGTCTAATAGTTACATACTTTTTCTATAGAATGGTAAAAGCACGACAATGGTTGTTATTTGCCACAGTTTGGTAGTCTACAAAGTAATAGTAATGTATAATGTCATTCCAGCGGTATAGCCCGCCCAGGGGTATAAAAGTTTTATCCCACTAACATGTAGGTAAAACTTTTATCGTGCCGTTGTTCTACCCTAGCTGGACTCGGGCTACCCCACGCCCGGGGTACAGGCGTGATTTTATGTTATTTCTTATGTGTTTAATTGCGCTACTACTTCGATATTAGTCCGTCCTTGGCAATGGTCCTTGGTCATTTGTGCATCCCAAGTGATGTCCCCTTAAGAGGTAATGTTCAAGTTACTTACTGACTGAAAGTCTCTTCAGTACCTACCTACCTTATCCAAATACCGGCGGGGCCACGCTTGAGGGATTATGAGAATGGGCGGGAATTTCCCATCCCGAGTTGAATTCCCCAACGAACTACAACGAATATTCGTGGAAGCCTCGAAGTCTGGCCCCATATATACAAAGGACATGACGTATTTATTACCATTACGACGAGTCGAAGGTGTAAATAGGTATGTATCTAGGTAACGATCTAGAGCGGCTGTGTATTGACCTAAAGTTACTTCGAATTTGTATATGGTAGGCACTGAACTTAGGTACCTAGGCAAGCAGATAAGCAAGTGTGGCTAATTGTTAATTCGCCACAGAGCTGCGCATAAATCACTACCAGATGCAGGGCGAGGTAAATCTGTACAATTTATTGTCCATTACCGTTCGCAACATCCACGCCCTAGAAGCACCACTGGCACTTAAAGGAAATTCTAATACCGGAAGTCCTCAACTCTATACAGTTTCACCGCTAAGATCCATCGGATCATCGGACTGTGCCTCCCGCGGCTAACATGAGTACGCATTTTGAGGTCGTTAGCTAAAAAACCTTAGGCCTTGTACATAATTGTTCTGTTTTGAATTGCGATTCAGTCAGCTGTCGGCATATGCGGGCACAGCACGTGAGTCGCGCGCGCATTGCTGTGTTGCGGTCGCCGCTTTACGTTTACCGCCTTTTGCGCGCCACGAAAATCACGTGTAAGACGGGCTTTTTTGTTTTAGTACGATTTGAAGTTTTTTTCTGTTAATCAATTTCCTGCTTGTACTTTTTATCTGGCCTGTTCACTGTTTTGCTGCTCATTCCGAGTAATTACGATGGTGTTAAATTTAAAATCAGAAGCGTTTGCTGAATATTTTTCTAAACGAGTGTGTGTTTTATTTTTTTCATTGTGCTTTTAATGTTAACAAAATCGTACGAAAGTTAACAATTGAATCGATCGATCGACTCTACGGAATGTGGTAAAGATTCGTAGAACGTGATTAATAGAATCTGAATATAATTTATCACCCAGCAAGAAGATATTTTATCGATTAGTGTCGATGTTTTGTGTTGGTGATATATTTAACAGGTGAATCAGTTCGTGAAGGATTTCATGTGGGGCTCATAAGTGAGTATTTTTTTTTATGTGTTTTTTAAATAAGGTAAAATTTATGTGCACCATAAATCAAAAATTCTTAGTATCCTTGCGATACAATCTATTTGCTAGGCTCTATGTTTCTTATGTGAATAAGCATGCCTGATGCCCGTAGATTCTATTTCCTTTAAGTTAAGGTCCACTGAACGTAATATCACTAGCTACGTACATTAATTAAACAGTCTAGTAACCAGCTATAATTTTTCTGTCGTAAAAAGAAGGCAATGTGTGTTATTAAACCATATTTTTTTCCTCTGCCCACATAACATAAACTGACCTTCTATAAAAGTGCAGTTTAATTTATGAAAATAATTACTTACAGTAAAACTCTTAAGTTTACGCTTAAGGCGGCTACACGTCACCAATTGAAACTATCTATGTACCTACGTTCGTGCAGAAATTGAAAATAACAAATTTCAATAACTGATATCTATATTTCTGAAACCTTAAACTAGTCTAGCACCTAGTGCTTTAATTAAATACTGTTTTGCAAAATATTCCTGAAGTCCGAGGTCATAGGTCCTTATAGGTCTTGGTCATAGGTCCTAATAGGTCTTGGTCAAAGGTCCTAGACTGTAGGTTTTGAAAATAGGTATCATCATTATGTATTGAGATTTATCTATACACAAATGACTTTATGCAAAAAATACTAACAGAAATTATGGCACTGCCATTGGCGGCTCTAGTTAGCTCCAAATAAAAAGAAATTATAGCCTTTAGTACCGTTTTTATGAAAGGGCTTATATGAGGCTATAATTGAAAGGGCTTTTGGATAGGTACGTTTATTTTAAATTTTAAGCACGATCAAACCTCGATTTGTGTCCTCTAATCCTATTAGCAAAGTTTCATTGCGATCCGGCATGTTTTTTGTAAATAAGAATCAAACTACCGTTTGTATAGGAATTGCTCCATGAGGGGCCTCCTTAAGGAATAGCGCCCGGATTCTCCCAGAGTTAAAAAAATACTTCTCACGTCATGGACCTTAAGAATTACGCCTTTTGATTTTTAATGATGATTGGTCAGAATGATTTCGGATGTGAAATTTTAATACTCAGGGCCATATTATACTAGACCTAAACTGAAGGTTCAAGTTTTCGTTTCTTTTTCGTCCGACGAAACGTTTGCATTTTTAAATTACCTAACGGTAGACTATCTTAGCTGTATTGTTGCTATATTCTAGACACTATTTAAGAGATTTTCACTTTCTTCCAGACTAGATTAAGATCCTTCGAATAGGAACACATAGATATGACTTTTTCCTCTGTTGTATAACCCAAGTTTTACAGCGAACTTTTACCTATGGTGTAATATTAAGACTTCAGCTTTTACGTTGCTATGCTCTTACGTAAATTCGACGACGTTAATATTTTGGTTGCGAATTCTGCTTTGGCGCTGCGAAATCTTTCTTTCCTCGTCATTTCTTAAAAGTTACGTACCTAAATTTGTATAAGCAGCCTATATTTTGAGGCCTGTTCAGCCCCAGTCTCATTGCCGGGTGCGGGCATTCTCTCAGTGGCACAGAATATAGAATTAGTTACCATCAAACACTGTGGATTAGGTTTTTTCACATTTCCCCTATAACCAGCTGTGCCCATAATCGTATAAGTAGGTACTCAGCATTGCTCCAACCAACATCTGCTTTACCTACCTACCTACATAATATTTCTACGCTACGCCCTATTGTTTTCACGTTCCCTCGCTTTCTGATCTGCATTTCCATTTCCACGATATGATGAGAAACGGATTAGTGTATGAATTTCTAACACTATTAAATGAAAATAGAATAGAACAGAATAATTTATTTGCTAAAGCAGTCGCAACGAATCAATAGATTATGTTCTTGCTCTACCTTTGAAATTTTAACCATGAGTTAAACGTATGTAGGTAATCTATCTAAACCATCGGGTACATCGCATTATAAAATGCCTGGAAAGTGATTTAGATAAAACCATATTCTTCGTATAGATAATAATGCATACCTAAGTCCCACCGTAAAACACAAGCTTTCTGTCAGACAATGGGTCACGTATACAGTCGCCTGCATATCAATCTTTTCATGCTTTCCCCTTACTCTGTTACGTTAAGGGCGACGTTGCAAAAAAAGTAAAGGTTGACCTGCATTCGATTGTGCTCTTAGCACGCGTGCCCACCGCGGATTGGCGATTTCAAGCGCGATTTCATATTCCAGATCTTAATAATCCCGTAAGTCAATGGCTTCGGAACCAAAAACCTGAGAATAAATCTTGCTCGAACGAAAAACAAACGTATCAAGAAATCAATCTCGTTTGCTCTTCTTTTAACTTCTCCTTGAACACACTACCCCAATTTCAACAGTAAAAGTCGTAAGTGCGGTTGGACACTAGACAGATTTTAGTAGAGACTACTTTACTGATACAATTTTTTTCGTTGCCTATAATCGTCGCACTGCAAGGTACAGGCTTTCTTTCAGAGAGAGAGAGAGTACGGGCTTAATTACCACGCGTGCCCACTGCGGATGTTCCTTCAAACCCTACACTTAGCGAGTGGTATTGCTACTATACATGTAGGTACATAACTTAGACTAGGGGGCAAGCCCCCTGCGCGCTTACGCGCGCCAACCCCCAGCCGCTCCGAGCTGCGCTCTCCGCGGCGCTCGGCGTAGGGCCTCGCTAGACACTTATTGTAGTGAATTGTTGCATGGGAACATGTATGGTCTCGGCCTTCGGCCTCGGCCTGGACGGAGCTCGGCCTTCGGCCTCGCCGCGGCGTGGTTCCTCGTGCCCGCTCCACGGAGCTTGGCCTCCGGCTCGCAAGTTTGTCCCTTTTTGCTTTTGCAGTGGTACTTCTGCGCCGTAACCTGAATGGTCTCGGCCTTCGGCCTCGGCCTAAACGGAGCTCGGCCTTCGGCCTCGCCGTGGCAGAACTTTTTGTGCCCGCTTCGCGGAGCTCGGCCTCCGGCCTCGCAAATTTGTCCCTTTTTGCTTTTGCGCTGGTACTTGTGCGCCGTAACCTGAATGGTCTCGGCCTTCGGCCTCGGCCTAAACGGAGCTCGGCCTTCGGCCTCGCCGCGGCAGAACTTTTTTTGCCCGCTTTGCGGAGCTCGGCCTCCGGCCTCGCATGTTTGTCCCATTTCTTTGTTGAAAACTCAATTTTAGTACTGAAATCTCCATACAAAAATTTGTCAATTTCAATCATCAATATCTCGGCCGCCATCTTGAAATTCCAAGATTTCGGATTTTTCTCATATACCTGGGTTCTTTGGCAACGCGATGCCGCTGACGGCATATCTCCAGCATATGCCCAGTTGGCTGCCGACTTTTTTGCGCAAAGGTCCATTTTTCCGTCGCCTATATCTGCGCCACCATTTTGAATTTCGAACAACCAAAATTTTTTTTTTCAATCGGATCACTACAACACCATTCTATCAAAATTTCATCAAAATCGGCCGGTAAACGACAGAGTTAGCACCCTCGCGTAGTGGAACGCGTTCGAAATTCAAAAATCGGCTTCATAGGATGGCTGTAATTCATACATTTCCTACAACTTTCTCATACATCATTTTCGTCAAAATCTTACCGTTTCGGAGAAAACGTATGGATGTTAGATCAGTCAGTGAGGATATCGGATTGTAGCTTTATATATATATACTAGGGGGCGAGCCCCCTGCGCGCTTACGCGCGCCAACCCCCAGCCGCTCCGAGCTGCGCTCTCCGCGGCGCTCGGCCTAGGGCCTCGCTAGACACTTATTGTAGCGAATTGTTGCATGAGAACATGTATGGTCTCGGCCTTCGGCCTCGGCCTGGACGGAGCTCGGCCTTCGGCCTCGCCGCGGCGGGGTTCCTCGTGCCCGCTCCGCGGAGCTCGGCCTCCGGCCTCGCAAGTTAGTCCCTCTTTGCTCTTGCGCTGGTACTTGTCCGCCGTAACCTGAACGTTCTCGGCCTTCGGCCTCGGCCTGGACGGAGCTCGGCCTTCGGCCTCGCCGTGGCGGAGTGTCTCGTGCCCGCTTCGCGGAGCTCGGCCTCCGGCCTCGCAAGTTTGTCCCTTTTTGCTTTTGCGCTGGTACTTGTGTGCCGTAACCTAAACGGTCTCGGCCTTCGGCCTCGGCCTAAACGGAGCTCGGCCTTCGGCCTCGCCGTGGCTGAACTTTTTGTGCCCGCTTCGCGGAGCTCGGCCTTCGGCCTTGCAAGTTTGTCCCTTTTTGCTTTTGCGCTGGTACTTGTGCGCCGTAACCTGAATGGTCTCGGCCTTCGGCCTCGGCCTAAACGGAGCTCGGCCTTCGGCCTTGCCGCGGCAGAACTTTTTGTGCCCGCTTCGCGGAGCTCGGCCTCCGGCCTCGCAAGTTTGTCCCATTTCTCTGTTGAAAAGTCAATTTTAGTACTAAATCTCCATACAAAAATTTGTCATTTTCAATCATCAATATCTCGGCCGCCATCTTGAAATTCCAAGATGTCGGATTTTTCTCATATACCTGGGTCCTTTGGCAACGCGATGCCGCTTACGGCATATCTCCAGCATATGCCCAGTTGGCTGCCGACTTTTTTGCGCAAAGGTCGATTTTTCGGTCGGCTATATCTGCGCCGCCATTTTGAATTTCGAACAACCAAAATTTTTTTTTTCAATCGGATTACTATATCACCATTCTATCAAAATTTCATCCAAATCGGCCTGTAAACGACAGAGTTAGCACCTTCGCGTAGTGGAACGCGTTCGAAATTCAAAAATCGGCTTCATAGGATGGCTGTAATTCATACATTTCCTACAACTTTCTCATACATCATTTTCGTCCAAATCTTACCGTTTCCGAGAAAACGTATGGATGAATAGATCAGTGAATATACCGGATTGTAGCTTTATATATATATAATAAAAACAAACAAACGCACTGGGAATCGAACCTGGGTCTCCCGCTTCAGAGTCCATTGTTCTACACACTGGGCTACCGCTACTGATACCTAGGTACTATTAACTATGTTTTTATTTTTAAAACTCATAGTTTGTAAACGTTGTTGGCCTAAATCTTTTTTTCAACCTTACAGCGCTGTCAATAGAGGTTACGATCTTTGCATTCGTTTCAACTCGCTTTTTTCCGGTAAGTTGCGATTTCGTTCCCAATTCGGCCTGCAAAGTCATGGTGTTCGATTCATGCGATCTGCTTCACTGACTTCCGCCATAGGGGTATCATGAACCGAATGTACCTAACGGTCAAGACCCAGGTAGCAATTCTACGTCATTTTGACGTCCATATTATACAGTCCTCTTCGACGTAAAAGACGTTTTACGACGTCGGGTTAACCCTCAGATGACGTGAATTTGTCACAGCCTTACGACGTCAATTGAAGACGTCGGAGATACGACACCATATGACGTGCAAGTAACGTCGTATGTATGCCGTGCATCGTACGTCTTATGTAGTATCACAAGACGTCAGTAAGACGTCGAGAAATACTTATATAGTACCTATTACCTAGCCCTTATGAAGTTCTAAAGACGTCACATTTCTATCACAACCTTATATTGACACACGCAGGAGTTGTGATTCTACCCGGGTATTTACCCGAAATGGGTAGATTCGCGGGAATATTCCCATTGAATCTACCCAACGGGTATTTATGAGGGTAAATACGTTTATTGGTGTCCCAGCATGGGTGGAATTTTTAGCCTCTAAATAGGTACATAAGTTAATGACTTATTTGAACAAACAGACATTTTGTTATTTATCCTTTGACAATGTTGCCAATTTGAGTGAAATCAAATGATAATACAATAATGTAACATTTTTTTCTGACCCAATTGAAATATAATTCAATATTAATTTATTCTTTACTAGGACTCCATTATTTGAGACTAACTTTTGAAATACTGCAAAAATATATCAATAATTAGATTTTGAGTAACAAATGTTGATAAAGCGAAAAAGATCTGTCAGGATCATGGCAAGTGGCAAACGCTAATCTCTGCGTACGCGATACGGGTGTGTGAATATGTTACGGTATGTTATGTTTTTTGTTAATTTGATTTTATTGAAATCAAATAAATGAATATCATAAAATAAATTAATACGAGGGCTGCTACTTATGTATGCGGAATAGAAAAAATAAATAAATGTATATTGCTAAATATGCTTTTATTGTTTTTCAAAGTATTCTCCACTATGATCGATGCACTTTTGCATTCGATGAAACCAATTTGTAAAACACTTTTTCCACTCTGATTGAGGTATTTCCAAAACGTGCTGTTTAAACGCATCTACGGCATCTTCACGGGTCGAAAATCGTTGACCACGTAATTTATTCTTTACATTTGGGAATAAATAGAAATCATTGGGAGCCAAATCAGGGCTGTACGGTGGATAACCCATCGATTCTATTTTTTGACCATCCAAAAATGTAATTGTTTCCTGAGATGTATGACAGCTGGCATTGTCATGGTGAAGTATGATTCTGCGTCGCTGGTTGTTTTGGCGTATTTCTTCAAATACTTCCGGCAAACAAATGGTCGTGTACCACTCCGAATTAACCGTTCTGCGATTCTCCAGTGGTATTGTAGCCACATGGCCATTAATACCAAAAAAGCAGGCCACCATTTGCTTTACAGTGCTTTTTGCACGAGCCACTTTCGTAGGGTTCGGCTCATTTTGAACACCCAAACTGTTGATTGCTGTTTAGTTTCGGGATCGTACGCGTAGATCCAGGATTCGTCACCTGTGTAGATATTATAAACAGATTTTGAGTCGCCTCCGTTGAATTTTTTTAAGGTTTTCTTGCACCATTCGACGCGAGCATCTTTTTGATCCTGAGTTAAGTTGTGCGGGATCCAACGCGAACAAATTTTTTTACAAACAAATGTTTATGTAATATCCTATGAATGCTCGTCATACATGTGCCCAGAATAGCCTCTATCTCGCGATACGTAACATGGTGGTCTTGCATTATTAGTTTTCGCACAGCTTCAATATTTTGTGGCACAACCGCCGATTTCGGGCGACCTTCTTCAACTTCGTCCGTGAGCTTACTGCGCCCGCGCATAAACTGACTAAACCAGTGATACACAGTCGTTTTTGATGGAGCTTCACCACCAAAAGTCGAAGTTAATTGATCTACGCACTGTTGTTGCGTTAAACCACGTCGAAAATCGTAATAAATCATATCACGAATATTTTCACGAGTGAGTTCCATTTTTTCAGCGGTATGACATTTTAAACCCAACAAAAACAAAACAGTAACGTACCTATATAAGAGAAAAATATTAGCGGCCAGAATTTAAAAAAAGAACGAATTTGACCATGGAGGTCAGACATTGCGTTTAAAATTATTGGAATCCCAGATTCCGCATACATAAGTAGCAGCCTATGTATTAATCATTCTAGGTTCTCCGTTGAGGAGATCCTGTAACCACGTTCTTTTTCCCAGATCTAACTAACTAATCACCTTACTTTGCCGTAATAAGATCTTATTAGAAAGTTCTGCTAAAGATCTCAATAATACAGATTAAATAAGGCGAAACTCGAATAGTTTCCTACTATCCGTTGTGAAGATCTAGTGTCTGAAGGGTCTGATGATGGCACTAGAATTTGGGTACTTTGCTGTGCCATCTGAGAACTTGTCACCAAGTTTCAACAAAGATCTCATAAATACTAATCGAAAAAGTACAAACTCAAATGGTCTTCTGCTATCCGTTGAGGAGATCCCATACACACCTTCCAGCGCTATCATCAGACCATGCTCCTCAAGCTTAAACAAAGATCTCATCAATACCGATCAAATAAGACTAACTAAAAGATTTTACTGTAAAAAACTAATTAAAAATATTTATTGTCAGTTTTCGTTAAATACTCAGTAGAAACTGGTATTTATGGTTATTTACTCTCGGGCGGATAATTACTAAGTAAGAATCTTTAACAATCTCTCAATAATTCATGAAAAAAGTCCATCACAAAAAAGTTATTTTCTTGAGATATACTTATTTCGTTCTTTCGTCAAAAAATAATGAAAGATATTGAATATAGTCCTGAGGCTCGTGAGTAAAAATGGATTTAACGGTAATGCAATATATTTTAGCGAACGAAAACAAAAATAAACGTATTTACCCACATAAATACCCATTTCGGGTATTTACCCGGGTATTTACCCGTTTTGGGTATTTACCCGGGAATATACCTTTCGGGTATATTCCCGCGACCCAACTCTCGCATTCCTACTTATCTTCCCGCTTGAGAGACGAGGGCTGTAAAATAAAACAAAATTTAAGTAAATAGTACTAAACTATATTTTAATTGTATTAAATCAAATTACGTTATGAAAATCGTAAAAAACCGACCAAATGCGAGTCGGAGACGCGCACCGAGAACTTCGGATCGTACCACCAGTATACCGTATTTAGAAAAAAGCGGATAGGTACATAATTATCTACTAGTCTTGAAAAACACCCTTTGAGCACTAAATCTTCAATATAAAATTATAAATATCATCAGTATTTTTCGCTCCCTTTGACTGGTCAATACCTATACTTCACAGCGTCTAGGTGTGAGCCAATTTTTCTTACAATCACTCACATACACTGTACCACCATATTTTTCACAAAATTTAATTATTTTTTTTATTTCGGCCTTAAAGCTCCCATTTTAAGGTCGAAATAAAAAAAACGGAACGTATTTTTGTTTTGCTCTAAAGATTCGTTCTTTTTATAAGTGATGATGCCCAACGTAGGACAGACGGAGATTGACGCTATTCTAACGTAGGTACTATTGACGTACTAATTGGACGAAAAAAGTACCGACCCTAAAATGACTTGCCCAGAACGTAATTTTTTTTGACGCAGACGTCATCTTGCTACCTGGGTTAGCACTGTATGTCGATGAAATTAGCTATTTCTTTAATCAGATTACTTCATCATCATCATAGGCCTGGGAGCCAATTCTCACTTTATTAGCAATTAATTCGTAATACGACTCTAAGGCGGGTGTATGACTTGAATTCTACATAAAAAGTCGAACGACAGCCAATTCTGAGAGAATAACTGATTTTTATGCGACAAATGTCGAATATTCTGCGTCTACGCTTTCAATTCCCGTGGGCGAGAATCGACTCCGTGGCGTCCGTTACAGACTATTTAAACAGTGCCTTTAAGAGTTTGACACTGTTAAATGTTCTAGAAGTCCGACAGTGGCAGGCTCTGCTGCGTGTCCTATAATACATAAAGGAACACAACACAATCACTGGTCCTGGTCCCAAGCTAGAATAGCCTGTGTTATAATAGGTAAGGCAAGGACATCCTAAGGCAGGAAAAGTCCTGACTTCCGGAGTCGGGATCTTGTCCGCCATTGCTGAGCACCATACTTCATCGCAGGTCTTGCGGCCTTTCCGAAATAAGTACTTCTTTACAAGCGTTTCTCCACTGTCTTGGTCGATCCCGAAAGCCGCCATGTCACACTTGACGTAGTCTTTAAACACTCTTGGGGTACGCTAACTGGCCCAGCATGACATTTCTCGGCAGACAAGTAAATTCCGTGCCCCAACCAACGTAAGCAGCGCTCCTTGAGCAAATCTGTGAGCTTGACATCTGTAGACTGTAATAGAGAGTAAACCCTTCTTTTCAATCCCTTTACTCGGCGGTGTCGAAGCCTATATTGCGTCTATCTATCGATGGTGAGGGCAGTTCTGTCCATGTTAGATTATTATTCTTAGCGTATCTATCGCAAACGATGATATTTTTTTAGGTATTAGACGCACATATAAAAGTCGAAATTAGGTTGACGCTTCCGGAAAAACCATTCCTGTTTACCGGCTATGTAGCGTTCGGTTCGCGGGAACCCCATAGAACGAATTCCGAATTAGTCCCGCCCGAGTTCTCGCGACCTTCGGCGACGACGTATCGCCGCGGAATCGGCTCGTCCCGTCTCGCCTACTAACTGTAAAGTGAAACTAGTTTTGTCGGAGCGCTATCTTGTACGCTACGTCCACACTCTTTACTGGAGGCGCGAGTGTCTGTGTATGGACGGTACCCTTCTCGCGTCATCTCGTCTCCTCTCTTTTAAAGAAGAATCTTGCGAGGACGTCCATAAGTATTCTGCCGAGAGTGTAGAACCGCCAATAAAAATGCCGACGCGTTGCGCTGCGTGCACTCACTTTTTTTGGGCTTATTCTCGACAAGTGCGTGGTTTGAAGCTTTTGCCAGCTCTGTGTAGGTATGTCGGAAATTGTGCTGGAATTTTACTCGCGAGTCACACCCTTACTTGGCTGAGTAGTTACATAAGTACTGTAACTATACCTAATTTTATCTAGTGCGTATGTACTGACTTCGTTTGATATCTACAAGCCAAACGAAGTAAGTACAAACTAAATTGAAACTGTTCATCCAAGCGCGAAGGTTTCGCTTATACATACTTACACAGACCGAGTACCTACTACCTCTTTAAGTATCTCTCGAGAGCCTTATTGAAGAAGATTCAATAAAATTTGCAAGATATTGGCAAATACGTGTTACCGAAGTACAAAAAGTAATTTAGTCCCCGCCGATCTCATGTTTACACGAATCACTCGAAGATCAACAGAGGCTGTATGGCTACCGGGAGCGATGACCGGGTACAAATTGTTCTCTACATTTCAATGCCACTTCTCATAGCCTAATGTACCTAACGGCCGACCTCGACGTGTAAAATTGCAGATTAAATACGATTCGGTGGGTAAAAAATTTGGGGCTGAATTAGCAACGCGGAAATGGAGATGTGGTTTCAATGCCATTTGTTGTGTTCACTTGTAATAAATCAAAAAATGAAGGGAATTAAAGAAACTAGGCTGGCATGGTCAATAAATGACTCTCGTGCACACCTGCTTAAAACATAAAAAAAAACTATTTTCAAACACTTCGTCGCCTAGGGAAGCAAATTAAAAACAATCCTTGGCGGACAGAAAGTATTTTTTTTTAAAATTAGGATAGGTTACACTTGACCTCAGTCACGCCTGATGGTAAGCGAAGTCTAACGGGGTCTACGATGTTACGTGCTTGTTTGATGAAAAACAAATGTTTCATGAAAAATACAAGCAGGCTATAGAGTTTTATTTGCGCAGTTTACCTGCGCACGTTATCCGTTCGTGTCATTTCTGTTTCGGACCTTGCATGGTGTCGACTGAGTCAACTTTTGTAGAGAACTACTCCATTCCCCAATTAAAGAAAGGGTGAGTAGAAGGTGAATCAAGCCTACGTTTTTTCGTTCCACGATATAAGTAAGGGTGAATAGAAGCACGAAACAATAAATGAAGCCTCCATCTTGGCGGGTATTTAGTGTACTTGTAACAGTCTTTCGCCAGGCCTCAGGACAACTTACAATAAAACTGTCTGAAGAGAAATAGTGACCGGGCCTAAATGTCTCAACAATAAGCGTCTAATGCTGGTAAATTGTTAAGTATAAGCCAATCCCAGCATCCATTGACGCAGCTCCGAAGTTAGGCACTCGGAATGTCGATATGTGAGTAGAGAGCAAATATTGACGAGGCTCAATGATGGAGTGCTGAGCGGTGAGCGAATTGCGAAAAAAGTGTGGTAGGAAAAAATATTGCGCACGTTTTATGCGATATTTGCGTTGCGCAGCTATTTTTAACGCCAATTTTGTTAGCCGCGGTGTCATATTAATTCATATAACGCCTGAGCATGTATAAATGTTTTCAAGTTTGCCGAAACACACCTCGTCAGGTTTTAGTCGCAGTTTCTTGACTAGAATTTGCATATTAAGACGTTTACGTGCGGTTTACGTGTCTCGATGCTAGCCATATTATTAATTTTGCAATACAAATGATGCGCTTGGTAATACACGCCGAGGCTTTTGTGTGATTGAATTAGTAAAATTAAGTATTACACTAAAGCATCACCGGTCAAGGTTGTTGCTCTCGGATTGGTTCATCTCTACATTCCAAAAGCTATTGACTTGTTGACGTATTGACGGACGTCTACAGGCTACAAGTGTTTTCTGCTTACGATTGTAATAGAAGTAAATAGTTTTATTTCAAAACCACCGACAAGGCATCAAAAAGCAGAAAAAAACCTACAATTAATTTATGGCTCGATCACCTCTAATGAGTCCGAAGTGCCATAAGTACTTGGGTACCTAAGCAAATTAGCAAAATTCAACAATACCTACCGTTGACAGTAGGCCAACCTTTACATTTTTATTGCAAAATCATCCGAAACGTAAATGAGTAGAGTGCACGCGTGTAAAGGTTGATGTACCTAAACAAGAAATAACCTACTTTTAGGCACATAGCGGTACGTAACAGGTATTTAAGGATCAACAATATTTTGCAATCATTTCACTTTACAAGGGACCTGTGTAGGCTGTTTCATTATTTTAAGTATTTTATTTCATCCTTTCAAACCTTCAATCCGGGTGTTCTTGAATTGGTCTTTATGAGCTTTCTTTGGATACTGATAAGGACCAGCTCCGGAAGTCTTCGATGTAGAAACTAAGTACCTAACAATGAAACTGAGAGGGGTTTTCATATAAAATTCTAGATTTTTTGTTGCAACAGGGTCTAACATAATTTTCGCGCTGAAAGTCCTGCATGTTCCAATTATGTGTACGTACATACCTAACTCTAAAATTCCACCAAGCTAATTGCTATGAAACATCAAGATTCCGATAGCAAACGGTCCACATAATTAGGACCATTTGAACGATTGCCGTTTGAATTTGTAGGTATGCGTTTGTATCGGAGGTCTTCGGATGAATAATTCGGATATGGAAACTGCGGTTTAAAACCTCTAAATAAGTCATCAGAGCTGTCAAAATTTTGGAAATGGCAACGCCAATGCCTCCTGACTTAAGGCCAGATTTTCACCGTCACCGTGAAAATCTGGCTTAAGCCAGGTTTTCACGGTCTTAGTGCGCACATGGCTATTTTAGTGCTGTCACGAAAAACCGTCCAATCAGAAGTAGGTATTAGTTTACTCTGATGGCGCACTCGGTCCGAGCGTACTAAGGCTGACATTCAGAGACGAAAACTAAGCAAAGACTGGTCTTACAAATGTCCAAATCACCTACATTTTGACATTTCTGAGACCGGTCTTAGCTTCAGTTTTCGTCTCTGAATGTCAGCCTAAGATCGTGAAAACCTGGCTTTACCATAAACTTGTTCCGATTAAATTAGCTTAACGAATGTGGGTGGAAGAACCAGTAAGGGACGTCTCAGGCGGACATACCTACTTTGACCAAGTAGGGGATGTACCTATTAGCAAAGGTCAAGATATGAAGTACATGCATGCAGCGACTAATGAATTATCTGACGAAGCGAAAGAAATCTGCGAAAGAAAGCTGTCAGGATCGTGGCAAGCGGCATTTCCTGGTCTCTGTCTACCCCTCCGGGATATAGCCAATGTGTATGTGAAATAGCTTACGTCTGGAGTCTTATGTCATAGACGTACACACACATACACACATACAAAATGATATCCCAGCTCGTTTTCAGTAATCTGAAATTGAATCTATTCCTTCCTGTATTCATTTTTTACTTTTCTAGACGACGACACGGTGCAAATTTGAAAATATTCCTTGTAGTACCTAAATTGAACAAAATTTATAATTAGTGGACGTGAAATCTACATGTTAACGCTTCCGTTGCGAACTCTACAGGCCTGTCCAGGCATTTTTTTATGTAACTCATAAACGTCTAACTGCAGGGCGCAGGCCTTCTCTGAGAGAGAGAGTACTGGCTTAAGTACCACGCGTGCCCACCGCTGATTGGCTATTTCAAGCGCTGAGGTATTTGAACACCTCAGCCACTCAAGATTCCTCAGGATGTTTTATGTACTAAACAAATTACAAGCAATGTGAGAGAGAGACTTGTGGAATGCAATAAAGTATTGAGTATTGTGTATTGAGAAATAAGATAGAGAAATAATTTATTTAACGGCACAATACTAAAAACATAACAAAACAGTAACAAATCATAAAACACAACCAAAAATATATATATACACAAAGTTTACAACACATTAAAACAGAGGAAAAAAAAAACCGGCCAAGTGCGAGTCAGACTCGCGCACCGAGGGTTCCGTACAAACCTGTATTATAGACCTGAGTATTTGGTATGAATTTCAATTTAATACCTCTACGCGTTTATGAGGAAATGGGTAGTAAGTTTAAAATTATTAAAAAAATATATATTATGAGATGTAACTAAAAATTTATGGTTTTCGTAATTTTTCCTTTATCTATGCTATAAGACGTTGCTTCGTACCAAATTTCAAGATTCTGAGTTCACGGGAAGCACCCTGTAGGTTTTGATTCCCTTGCAAGTGTCGAAAATTTGCGGCATAAACGGCTGTATCTTTTGATTGCGTTGGCTTAGAAGTTTGATTTTTTCACAGCTTCAAGGGACAATAGACCTGAGTAATTGATATAAATTTCAGCTTCATACCTCCACGCGTTCCTGAGAAAAAGGGTCTTGACAGACGGACGGACGGACAGACGGACAACAAAGTGATCCTATAAGGGTTCCGTTTTTTCCTTTTGAGGTACGGAACCCTAAAAAGAAGCATGTAAGAAAATAAAAAAAAACAAATAATAGGCGAATAGACATTTAAAAAACATTTAACAATGTCATTGGTAGATGCCCGTACTGGGCATCGAACCTGGGTCTCTCGCTTCTGAGTCCATTGTCTTAACCGCCGGGTCGATAGAGCAACAGAAAACTATTTTAAAGGTCAAGACTGAGGGTGAATGTGACACTTAATATAATTTTTATTCAAAAACAGTATAAGTTTAAAAAATATATATATTCGGAATACACAATCTCTAATGTCTAAGGAACCATCGTACTTAGCCATCATCACATCATAGTAAGGACTCGGAGACAGAGTAAAGAATGTTTCAGTTTCAACGTTGCGAAGATCCAAGCCTTCATAGCCACGTGTTTAATTAACCCAGTTGTGTGAAAGTTGCGAAATCAGGCACATCTTCCGTCCCATGAGCACAAATAAACTCTATTTCAACGGAATTGCATTGAAAATGGAACGCCACCGATAATCAGACTTCTAATAACCATAATATAATACAGAACTTATGCTTCCTTTGAAAGTTAGTGAGTGTGGTCAGATGGTATTAGATTTATGTTTGCGTTCTGGATTAGCAAATGCAATTACATTTCACTATGTATGTTACAGTGTAGCGTAGTAGTTTTATTCGTTTTCCAGGCCTACTCTATATCTGGAATTACTTAGTTGCCAAAATCTCTCCAGTCACATTTGATATATCGTTGACCCTTCCTAATGGATCTTATTATCAAACAGTTCTTCCTAAGAAACAAGTTCGCTCTATCATTTTTATTGCCCCACATTAGGGTTTCATAAAAGCAACATTTCACAATTTCAGTCACGTAGCCGCAAACCTAGACCTCTCACTGAGATATACTAGACTAGATAATGGTATTACTCTCAAGAAGAGGCCACTTTCGTAAGTGCGTCTCTAAACAGTGCCACTACAAACTCTTATCTTATGACGACACAAGCATGTTTACGCGTGTAGGGGACATTGAGCAATGTTTGAACAATATGGCCTGGGCCAAATGTACTTACTACCCACTCTTTCGTTAAGCTTGTGATATGAAAAAGGTACGACTTAGGCAACATCACTTTCTCTACTTTTCTTTATTGCGTACGTAGAGGAAGGGTCGAATAGAAAAGCTTTAAATTACGAGTATTTTCTAAGTATAAATTAAAACGTTTCCATCGTGTTCCTTTCTTCCACTCTACGTTTTACGGTTTGGAATGGTGCCACTTTGCAAGTTTAGTTCAATAGGTGGGTCGATCCGCTCGCCCTTTGCCCATATATCTGCGATCAGACTATTATTTTAAAGCGTAGATAGAAAGTTCCGCTTTCTACGACCGTCTACAGTTTCAACTGTGCGTATTTTGTTGCGAACTTGTTCCGAGCAACCATCTGCGCACTGTAAGTTGCAGTCTTACATTTTATTTCTACAAGTCGCCTGCGATTTTTCTGAAGTAGAACCACTATTCTACGTAGTTTATATCTTCTCTTGAAGATTTATTGCTTCAAAACACACCTTTATCATTTAGCTTTATTATCCTTGAAAGGAGAGTCTAGCAATCAAACGATGGACGCCATCATAGAAGGTTTACTAACCTTTGTCGATAGCTAGTTGCGATGCAGCCATGTTACAGAAACGTAGTATTAATTATGGCATAATACCCCTTTCATGTTCTTTTTTATGGAGCACGTACTCTGTGTAACCGCCGCGGTTGATCGGGCATGTTTATTTTATTTATTTACTTCAGAACCAGCCCAGAAGCACCTGCCGGAATGTCCATGTTGGCAGAATAATTTTACGCCTTAATGAGTTACGCGCTCGACGCCACCGATTATGGGCTATTGCTACTGGTTTATGTGGGGGTATGATGTAATTGATGGATATTGAGTGCCGTCTTCATTGTTGATTATTGTTTATTGGGAATTCTTTTCATCAGTTATTCGATCTCCGGCACTGTCCTCCACAACACTGCAGTCGAAATTAAATTTTATTCGTCAACTAACGAATTACTCTTTTATGTGCTAATTGTGTGTACACAATGAAGAATAAGTCCAAGTTCTCAGCTACAATGAAGCTCGTGAGCTGGTAATTAGTGAGACAAATGTTGTGTTATTAATTTCACGGGCCGTTGCACAAGAAGTTTGCGATAAAATGTGACTTCGTCGCTAAACGAATAATGGGATACTGGGATATTTTCGTCGTCGTACAAGTTTATAAACAAAGTTAAACGATTGCGACTATTTATACATATTATTATATGGTGCTTGTGAAATGTTTTGTCCACAGGAAAATATTTTAAATAGAAAGAAAACACGCCGCCATACGCTAACAAAAATTTTACGCTTTGGAGTTAATTTAATACTTCGGATCTATAACCTAAATTTAGTATTTAAAAAACAAATTCAATAATAGCCCTTATTATGATATAGGTGAAAAAACTAATTGCATCCCTAGTAGGTTTTTTTAAGATTTTATCCTACCGTTTTGTTGGCATGATCGATAAGCCAAATTACAACTTTCTCAGTGTCACGTACAGACGGATGGGTGATATGGCCATGGTGAAACAATAGGCATCTTCGTTGACTACAGAACCCTAAAATGGCTATAAGAGGTATATGTTGACAGTGACAGCATATCAACCTTTAGACGGTGCTATAAACTTTCAGCCTTTAATATACACTAATGTAAGTAATACCCGTACACGAATACCCGTGGCAAGTGGCAGTCTCTGGTCTCTGCCTACCCCTCTGGGATACAGGCGTGGTGTTATGTTATGTAATGTAAGTATACTTATGTGGCGTAGTATAACCATTAACAACTTTCAAACCATTCCCCCTAATTCTCCACGCCCCGCTTAGGTACCTACGAGGTCCTCGTACATAAACAAATGACTGCGCTCAAGCGGCTACCCTGCAGTTAAGCTCGCAAGCGTACTTCACTTAGTAAAGGTCGTCGAAAACAGGGTACAGGAGACAAGGCAAATAGATTCCTAACCGGATAACATAAATATCTCACTACGGTGTACTGCACCGAGCCAACAACGACGATTATCGAAGCCACTCCGTAATTCCAACGGCTTCACTTTGCAAGCTTCGCTTCTGTTCACGACTTATAATTTTGGCCTCTACTCTGGTTCCGTGAAAACGGGACTCCACCGAAACAGTAACGTGAGGAAAGGGCTAAGTTCATCGCAGGGTCGTGCGGTAATGTCAGCTCCGCAAAAAAAGGATGGCAATATAAATGCACGTCAAGTTCTTTGACCGTCCATAAACGATATCTGCGGATATGTAAAACATGTTTAATATTAACTTGTTTTAATAAAAGATGCTGTAACAGCTACAAGGCTGATGGACAACCATCTGTACATTACAATAACTACATATCTACACTAACATTAAGAACTCGAAACGGGAAACGATACCTACACTGATATGTCATTGTGTCAGTAGGTACTACTACAACGATAATATCCTGAGATATGTAGACTCTAACGGTGTTAAACCTGTGTAGGTGGTAACCAAATCCCTTTACCACACTAAACTGTATCTGAGGACTGTTCTTTGGTATCGTGTTTTTATAAGACTGTGTAAAGGTATATAGTCAACAGCTAATCTATATTTAATCTAGTTCATGTCGCAAAGGCATAGTTGATTTGTTACGATTATTTTTTGTATCTACCTATTTTTATAGAATTAATGAGCTCAGATTGTTAAAGTTCAGGCCAAAATGCTGTCTATTTGACTATTAGAAATATTAGGGCTGAGCGTTGTTTAATAAATAAGCATATGGTGAACCCGCCTGTCAGTGAAGTTATACCTACATGTCGGAGTAGCCCTCTCTGCCCTCAGGAGTGAAAGTGCGGGTCGCGGCGATACGATCGGACCTCATTAGTCGACATCACGCCTGGCGAGACGCTTATGATGATTTACCAATCGTACTGGCCGTAGCTGAAACAAAGTCTTTCACTTTAGGGCTATTTTCGCTTCGTTCTAGCGACAAGAATAGCGATATTGCTTTTGGTGACGTCATTTATACTCATTGAACCTTTTTAATACAATAAAAACTGCATTGGCACGGATATTTACTCGTTTAATTTCACATTCTACAATTTTCCGCCGCTTCGGCCCTTATGCAAGTACCGTGGTCCTGGAAGACTTGGGTGACAAGTGTCCTTTTGAAAGCATTAAGTGTTAGTTTACTTTGTAATAGGTACTTATGTTATTACTTCCTCGGGATATCCTTTATTGATTAAGAGAATTCTTAACATATGTGTCAAAAACGACAACATTCTATCCATTGGTGGCGTTAGCAAATCTCATAGATCCCCTTAAAATACTAACACCCGAGTTATAGGTAAGCTATACTAAATTCTGGACATCAAAATAAACTGGTGTAACCTAAACATTTTTTTCAAATTAAATTTTGTTAAAAATATCGTCTACATTCTTTAAGCATGCTACTCAGTCTATAAATTTAGGTTTATGCTATATCCATTCTCGTCACCTAAACGAGTGTTTTATGTCACATTGAAAACGATTTGATACGTTTTTAAGCATTCCAAAATGTCTGGTGCCCAATAAAATATGCTTTATTGACGGAAGCTTGTGCTGTTAAGTGGAAAATAGTAAGACAGAGGACTTACAGGGTGGCCCATTTTATCGATTGAGGTGTACTTAGGTTGTGGATAGATGCGATGCAGGAAGAGGCCTGTGCCCCATCAGTGGGGACGTACAAAGGGTTGATATCATAGGTGGTTTTCAATACATTCCACAAAAATTAACAATTCCTGAAACACGTCCATTTCAGCTCGTAATATTTGCTCTAAGACTCAATTTATTATTTTCTAAATTTGACGGTTTTTTTGTGGTTTGTAATGTCGCTTTTTGATAGATGCGCATTAAAACCATGATTGTGTCCAATAAAATAGACTTTTTACCAGAGACTGCATTTTGTTAGGGCCGTACGGGCTCAGCACTGGAGTGTTACAGAAACTGCGCATTTTAAAGGTAATACTGTATTTGACCCCGAACAACAGGTATTTAAAATGCAGTTTACTCTCAAATTATTAGTATTTGAAATCTGATGAGATTAACTGCCGTTGTACAGTCACGAGCACTAACTAACATGTATGCACCTCAGTACCTTGTCAAAGTAAAAATAGTAAATTTCTCATGCATCAGGCTAGAAGAGGTTAGTGTGACAAGGTTCTACCGTGTTTACGTGTTAGTTTAGTGCAGGCGACTGTATATATACTAGTAATTTATAGGTCAGTTTATTATACCAACATACCTACTCCGAGAGTAAGATCATTAACCCTAGTGTTTTTGGTCTAAGGTCGCCTATGTTTCGTAGGCCCGATCTTTAACATAATAATTACGCTTATAAAAGTACCAAACATAAGTGAACATTACAATTTTCCACCCTGTATAACACTAACCTGCGAGACTAGAGACTCGATAGCCCGGTGGAAACAATAAACTCCCACGAAAGTCTGCTCAGCTACGTGGGTAGCTCGGAGCTCCAATCCAATATTTATTGATCAGCTACGGTGATATGTGACATTCTATTACCACGTCTGCGAACCGAAGGCAGCTCTTGGAAAATTGGAAGCCTTTCATTTGTGCTGCTCCGGTGCAGCGTATCAAATATGAGAGTTTGAAATTGGTGCCAGGTTTTTACACGGCTTTTCTAAGCTTGACAAAATTTGAACTTTTTGTGATTAATGGATTCTTTTCACGTTGTTGTTACTACAACATTGATTCACAAGTACAATTTCGTCGTTTTGATTGGATTATCGAAACTTGATATTTAATGATTCGAGATAAGTGTGTTTTGTCTCTACCGAAATTTTGTATCATTCAAAAAGATTTATCTTGTCGATTTTATGTATTATGTATACGTCCCACTGAGAGGACGGCCTCAGGCCAGGTCTCCTCTCTGAGAGAGAGTATGTGCTTAATCACCATGCTTACCGCGGATTGGCAATATCAATTGCTAAGGTATGTGACACTCAGGTTTTCTCAAGATGTTTTCATGCGCAGTGAGGAACTTCAACTTCTAAAATGCACGTAACGTAGAAAATATAATTATTGTACATTTCCGTAACCGACCCCACGACCTCCCGAATATAAAGCCGACGATCTGTCACTTAACCTAGCCTTGTTTAACTTTTGCAAAAAAATATTTTGTATCTGTGAGACAGGCTCTGAGCTATTTCGTGGTCAGTCAATGTGTAAATCTTGTCAACCATTTCTGACAATTAAAATTAATATAATTACACTTTATCTATTGCAAAACTATATCAACTATTGATTTTAAACTCAGATGATTTTATTTATATATAAGTACTTATATTGCACTTAAAAAACTAAATGTTAGGCACTCAGCTAATTTTTCCAGCTTGGCTTTCACGAAACTAGGAAACAAGGAAGTGACGTCGATAATCTTCGTCTAATTCCATTTCTTGTCGATGTGTAATCCGTATAGAGTCATGTTGCGGCCGACAATGAAACACAGCCAGTTTGACTGTTCATTCTATCCGTGAGAAGCAATACGAAGTCCCGAGGAAACCATATATCAGTTAACACCGTAAACAATCTAAGAGGCCGCTCTCGGCCACTCTACAGCACAGAACTACAGCTCGGCTGTTTATCAAGAGTTGTTGGTAACGAAGAGCACATATTTCCGTTAATTTACTACGTAAGCTGATTAAGGTGGTGTGTAGGGAGTCTTCAAATATATTTATTTGTAAGTATTTGTACTATTTGTATAGAGTACTTTAAATTGTAAAACTTTAATCTTTAATCAATCAATCCGTTATGGGTGGGGGCTTGATAGTGCTTACGTATGCTAAAAAAATGCACCAAGTTATACTTGAAAAAGCGTGGTAAGACGGAGGAGTGCCGAGGTACGCTCGGATGCGTACAGATGAATGATTTCTATGACGACGCGTAATATTTTTCCCTTTAGATAGCTAAATGATAAATGAATCGAAGCGTTCGTGGCTTAGTCGAACCGAGTGATTGGGATTATTCACTTGAGTTGAGCAAGAACAGGCGCGGTCAGGTGCGGGATAGGTGACCGTCCCGTGACTAACGCCAGTGGCAATTTTTTAGAGCGCTTCTGTGCTTCGCATGGCACGTTAAGCCGTTGATGCCGGCTGTCATATAGATAATGGCAGTCGTCATGTCAATGTCAGAGGCCTTGTGGGCGGCTTGACATTTTCTGACAGTAAAGCCCGCCATTGTCTTAAAATCCTTCACCAACCCGAACTTGGCCCCCGTGGTGGAGTATGGCTTAACCTTCCTGCGATGCAGGAAAGGCCCTTTTTCAGCAGTGGGGACATTCAAGGGTAAATATTGAAATGAATCGCGGCTATCCTAAAATTAATACGTCATTTAAAAACCTATTTAGAGGCTTACAAATTTATTTAAAAAAAATTATCTTGTTGCACTAACCCGTGCTAAAAAAAAGAATATAATTGCGTCATTTAAAGTCAGTTTTGAACTAACAACTTTAGTTACATTATGTTTTTCGATTTACCTTATATTATTTGAAGTTCGTGCTTCACCATATCACATTCGACGCCTCTGGTAAACGATTGTTCTGTATAAAAAATAAGTTCAACTAAGTATTTTTATTAAATATGGTTTTAGGAATTATCTACTAGACAGTGCCACTAAAAAACACTAAACGGAAACAATATATATATTATAAGATTGAGGATTTGTTAGTGCAGTTATTTATATATATACTACATTTTAAACATTAGACTTTTTTCTTGGCGCTCATTCATGCAATAGCATTATCTGATATTTGAATGGAAAAGATCAAAAGAGACGAGATGTCCTTCTACGTTTAAGTCGGCCATGGCTCTATATTTCGCATAATACGTAATTGAACGTTGCCTAAAATGGAAGCGGCCGTAAAGTAAATTATGGCGCCGCTAACACACTTTCATTTTAGTGTGTAGGTGATAATAATTTTCACTTGCTTTGAGCAAATATGGACGGGCTGGAGTTCAAGCCAGGGGTTCTGTTATATAAGTATCCAGTGGGTTGAGTGAAGTCGATTTTTGCTTTTTTCAAGCTACTCCAGCTGTCAAATTCATATATATTTTGACACTTCGGAAATGGTGAGGTGGGCAACCCAACGCAGTGGACCGTTACATAATAGAGGGGCAGGTTTTAATTTACTTTCCGAACTATTCAGTGTAGGTTTATGATATTTACCACTGACTTAGGTGAGACTTATCAATTATGAAAACGTGGAGATAACATTTGCACTACTTAAAAATGGTGTGACATGATCGTTCGTAAAGTAATAAAAACGTAAAAACGAAGGAGTCTTTTACACCCCTGTATTGAAAATACAAAAAAAGGCATGAGTCCATGTTTTTAAACAAATTTTCGTAAGCATTACGTATTATTAACATAATTCCGGATTCACTCACTTGACTTTGTGTCGGAAGCATCCGACCAGGTTTCACTCAGAGCTTCCTAGAGATTCATCGTAAAACTCGTGACTTCGGCTGCTCGATCATTTATGTAAATGAACCTGGAATTTGTTGCTTTTTGATATTGATTCGTACAACGAAATATTCTGTCTATCTGTAGATACTTATTTCGAGTCACACATCAAACAATGCAAACGAGTCTTTGAGATAAAACTGACTCTCATTTTCTGTGGTTTCCGCGCTTGATTTCGTCGATGAAAACTTCAAGGCTTTCTTTTGATTTCATATTATTTGGGAATCGGATATTTGTGTATACGGTTTTTATTTGTACGATCCATATCGATGACGCCTTTGGGAGCAAATTCACGTTTACGTAATATTTAACTAAGCACAGTCTAGCGAGACAAAACCTTTGAATTTTTTTTTGCAGACACCTGTTAAGTATGTTGTCAGTACTAAAAGGCGCTCACAAATCAAAAGTGTCTTTAAATAGACTAGCTCTCTGTCTTCAAAATTGCCCCGTGCATTTTCTTAAATGTTTTTTTGTATGCCCTACATCACAAAAAACTGTCAACAGTCTATTAACACTGCTCTGGAAAACAGAGCGAAACCCTGTCGGATTCTTTCAACAAAATTATAGGTATGAGCAAGTGAATATATGTAGAGCTTACGAAAGTTTTAGTTCGAAGAAATTCTGTTAACAGCGTTAGCGTGAAGTTCTGATGCTGCTTCCACACGAAAGGCCAACATGCTATCACTTGAGCTGTTACTCGTGAGTTATTGTGCGTGACTCGTGATCAGCCAACGTATTGTTCTGGTTAGCCTATGTTGGCAAGCGCGTGCGTTATTAGATTCTTCTACGTATTCCTTCTCTTTCGCACATTCTATAATTTATATTAATTGTAAAAGACATCACATGCACTAGAATATAAAACATTATAGACGTATGGTATGCATTATATACATTATAGATTTTAACTACATTTGAGGAGTGTTTTAGTGTTTTTAGACATAACACAGTATTTGTTTAAACCTTTGAGAACACTAAAAGACGTCTAAAAGGCATATAGATAATATTTTATTTTATTCAAAATCTAGGCATTTGCCAAAAGTAGATTATAAATGCGATACCTACAAAAATAAACTTTTACAAAAATAAAAATTTTAGAATGCAAGAGGGAATGCCGACGTCATAGAAGCCCTTTGTGGGTCAACTTAGCGCACTATTGAGCCATCGCCCAAAAATCTTCTTAAAATCTAACTTTCCATTACTGGAGCTTGGGAGTCACTTGATTTCTGATTTGATTTCGCAGCAATGATTTTTGTTCAGTGCAACACTGAACAGCTACTCCGCGATTTTACACCCTTGCCGTCAAGCGGTGTTTATAGAAGTGTTTGTGGGCTTCTCTAACTGATAATAAACGGCAAAAGCAGCCTACTTGAATCCACGGTGCTTTTATAGAGCCAACTATCGTATCTTCAACATAACCTGAGTAAACAACTTTTAGCTGTGAAGTTTAGCTTATTTGGAACATTCGTCGGTGACACCGCATCGCAAAAGCAGCAATTCTTTTTGAAGATCTTCTTTATGGTCCATGATTAGCAACGACAGGCCATATGGGCTGAATTTGATAGATATTTCGAGCCTGAGTCGACAGAGAATGCAAAAATCATTACGCGAACGATGAAAATGTATAGCCGCGCAGGATTGTGCGTTGGAGCACATCAAAGATTGAAGTGAAGCGAAAAATTTGCCACTAAGGACGATACAGAGAAGAACAAAAGCATCACGCTAGATTGTTATTTACACTGTAATCTTAATGATATTTTATAGACAAACGGTGTCATTTATGATTAGGGATGGGCAAGCGGAAAAAATATACTTTATCGATATTTAAAAACCTATTTAGAGGCTAAAAATTTCACCCATGCCGGGATTCGAACCCGCAACCTCTGGCTATCCGTACCAGCGCTCTACCAATTGAGCCAATGGGCGACTCACGGCATCAGTGAAATTTCGAACCTCTTTACAACATTCTCTGTATTACGTACAGGCAGCGACATCTGACTTAAGCAAATTGCATTACTTACAGCCCCGACTACCTACTTTGCAGTTAGGTTTAACATCGGAACGATATCACTGTACCCACATGATTACACAATTTTTTTTTTTTTTAATGCACTAACCCGTGCTAAGGAACAAATTTAAAAACCTATTTAGAGGCTAAAAATTTCACCCATGCCGGGATTCGAACCCGCAACCTCTGGCTATCCGTACCAGCGCTCTACCAATTGAGCCAATGGGCGACTCACGGCATCAGTGAAATTTCGAACCTCTTTACAATAAGTATTCTCTGTATTACGTACAGGCAGCGACATCTGACTTAAGCAAATTGCATTACTTACAGCCCCGACTACCTACTTATAGATATTAACTACTTACAGTGATATCGTTCCGATGTTAAACCTAACTGCAAAGTTGTGATCGGAACAAATCACATCGCCGGTATATGAAGAGTTTCCTGAAAAGGTATCGATATTTCGATAGTTTTACCCTAGTCTATTTATGATAGATCGATTCCTCTTAAACACTTCTGAAATGCAATTCGACAGTTTTGCGTAAAGGAGTGCTTTAATGATTCGAGTTTTTATACTGAAAGTACAACTTACTTTTCGGTTTTAGGGTTCGGTTATGGTAAACCAATGTAAAATAAACAAAAAAACAAAAAACTTGTTAAAATAAAATAAATGAAATTAATAAATTAAACTTACAATTCGAACTAAAGAGTTCAACGCGCGCCGATAGCTTCGGCTAGTTTGGCAATTTAAGAGTTAAAGCAAGTTATGTAAGAGCTGCTATTTCCGCATTTAGCTTAATAATTGGGTCATTGTAAGTACGGAGTTAGCGCCGAGGTATGTGAAAACCTAAGATACCTAAGATCAGTTTTCCTCATATTGTGTGATGAACTTCTGTCAATTATTTGTCTCAATCCATGCTCACCCTGCCCTACTTGGCGGCCGGCTTATTCATGAGAAACAATGACTGCGTCGAGTTGAGAAGGTTTACCGTGAGATAGGGAAAACCTTTCCAAATCTGGAATGTTTAATTCGCATAATGAGCTGAGTACCCAAAATACCATATACATAAATTAGCGCGGCAATTGATAGCTTTCCACGTTATTGAATACCCAGCATGGAGAGGAATAAATGTTTTAATAACAGATGCGAGTGAATGGAAAATTGCAAATGGATACGTGGTGAATAAATCAATTCGAAAAGGTTTTATTCAAAGTAACACAGATACTGCAACTTTCTGAACGTTACAAATAAAACTAGTTTTCCATTTCAATATTTAGACCATTTTGGAGAAAAAATGCCCAAAAAAACACCAAACTTTCTTTTACTGTAAATTTTGTATACCTACAATAAATCTTTTTAACTTTATCTTTTTAAAGTGCTTAATTAACAGAGTTTACATAACTATTATATTATAAAACATACCTACTACTCGGGCATTAATTAGTAACTTAATTCCAGATGTCATAGTTATCTACGAGTATATATGTAATCCCTTGCTTGTATGTTATGGTATAAAAGAATGATTTATTTTGCCATATGCTTACATAGTAGCCCCTTTGACACAAAGTGAACTTTACACACTTTTTTTCCTGCACTACCCTTGACCAGACTCTTCAACACAGGTTTGATGGAAGAGAATGCTTCTTGCATTAAGGTCACCCTTGCAAATTTACTCATGTAATTAGTGCAAATAAGGAATCAAAATAATAAATAAATCTTCAGGGATCTTATTTCGCCATGAAGGGTGTATTAATTAACATTTGCCGGTCTAAATCTGGCATTGGCGGTAGCATTTTTCCGAGCGCTTCCGTCGCAAGGCACCTTAAGCCGTTGGTGCCGGCTGTCATAATAATCATAATCATTAAAGATTCTGGCTAAATGGGGAGCCATGGGGAGGGTAACGTCATATAATGGCAGTCATTGGCAGCCATGTCAGAGGCCTTATGGGCGGCTTGATAACTTATGACAGTAAGGCCCGCCACTGTCTTACAATCCTCCACCAACCCGGACTTGGCCCCCGTGGTGGAGTATGGCCTAACCTACCCGCAATGCAGGAAGAGACCCGTGCCCTAGAAGTGGGGACATACAAAGGTTGATAACGCGGTCTAAATCTAGGGAAAGAAGGTGTTTATTTCTGGTAGTTAGTTATATTATAATAAATATTTCGAGAAACATTAAAAAGTATTACAATGAGATTTTAAAATTGTTTCCGACATTTTGAGAGAATGTTCTTTTCGTTATCATTAACGATTTAAGGCTGGAGAATGCTGTCTCGTTTGCGTCAAACCCTCTCTGAGACCACATACATAAAAAGTTGATTCATTTTAGTAGAGGAATTCAAAATATAAAATTGTGGGAGAGGCAGCAATCTCCAAGTAAGAACGGCTTTACCAGCATTGGTAGAACATATTTGTAATTATTGGTGATTTTTTACCTATGGTTCGAAACTGTAAGTCCAGATTCAAAGTGTTAGGAAGTTTCGTAACATCACAACATGTTTTATATTATGTTTAATATATAAGATATCATTGTCCGATATGTGCAAACAAGTGAAAAAACAATTGACCGGCGCAGACCACAAGACACTCGAACCATTGTTTTTTTTTATTTTAATTACTTTCGTCTAGGTGTTTTTATGCGTTAAGTAAAATAGGGTATATAAGATATTTATTTGTTGTGCATAACATAAGACATAACATAATCTAACGTCTGTATCCCAGAGGGGTAGTCGACCAGGGAATGCGACTTGCCACGATCCTGACAGAACACCTTCGCTTCATCAACGTTCATTAGTCGTTGCATGCACGCACGCCGGTTCCGGGTACTTCTTATCGTCTCCTTTATCTAATACATCCCAATTTTTGTTGTGTCTTTAATGCAAGGATTGAAACGAGTAGGCATGTTTCTAAATCATAGCTGGAATATCCCCTTCGGAAAAGTCATCCTGTAAAGAAACCTATAAGGATCTTCTTCTTCTTCTTCAGGCTATATTAGTCCACTGCTGGACATAGCCCTCCCCTAATGAGCGCTATAGCGCCCTGTCTTCAGCTTGCCGCATCCAGCATCTGCCGGCAGTTTTTCGCAGATCGTCATCCCATCTGGTCGGAGGACGGGAGGATAAGGATCTCTAGTAGTGTTTTTTTCTTCAGTCGACGAAATTTAAGTGCCACTATACTCGTAATTAAAATAAAAAACGTAACTTTCTCTAATAATAAAATTGTTCGTCGATTTTTCGTTTCGAGCTTGACGCATGCTAAGAACTCGAAGATCTTAAACCTATGCGTCTGCTCTGAGCTATTAACTCAGTCGAGTCGACAAATCGACGCTTTATGCTTTAACTTTATAGCGAGATGTTGAGACTTGTATGAATGTGCAGAACGTTCAATTCGTCTTCTAAATATTTACATAAAGGTATCGGTATAACGTTTGCTATCGCATATCCTTACTATGCCCTAAACTATGTACCTAAACGGGAACTTTAAAGTTGGATCAATCGAACTAACAGTAAACAAAAAATTCGTCGTCCTATCGATCGACAAGCCCACGGGACCACCGGGAGCTAAGGGTTTATTAGTGGTCATTCGTCGTTACTGGAGTCCATGCAAAGGATGATGGGCACAAATGTATGGAACCTGGTCCTGGCACCAATCGGAATGAGTAATACGTCGTTGGAAAGGTATTTTTTTGTAGAATAAGAATAATCGAAGCGCTAGTCCCGATTTTCTGTCCAATTTGAGTAATCATACGTTAAAAGTTTTTTTTTATTTAATTTTTTTTCTGTTGTTTTAATTCTTTTTGATATTTTTTCGACATTGTATATCGATTTTAATTACAAATGATCAGCATTGATTATTATATTATCATTGTTTGTTTATTATCGAAGTAAATAAAACAAGTTCAGAGTAAGTTTTATCGTTTAATGTGTTTCATCCATGATAATGTTATTTAAAAATAGTGCTGGTTCAGTAAAGCCTTCATGTCTAGCATATCCTAAATACCACACAATAGATATAATATGCGCACAGGAACCTATCGTGCGGCGTCCTGTCAAACATGTGCAATAATGTTGTAATATGTTTCTACTATTTCTGTCTAATAATATATAGCAAAAATATTGTTTTGATCGTACATGTCGGGACTGTATGCGTGCACGCAACAGCCACGCATCTTCGTGGATCCCATATTCATGGATATCCTCCAAAGCAGCTTTTCTATAAGTTTCTATAAGATATAAGCCGTTGTTGAGGTGCTCGCTGCAATATGATTTTGCCAGTTTTAACTGATATGTCCCCAATGACAGCAAAATCACGTCCTGTTCCCTCAATCGTGGAAAGTCTTGAATGTCATTTGCTTCCAATCTCTGGAAATTGGCTCTTCTGTTGTTTAATCTTTTTGCTTCTTCATAATCATATAACACGTTTGGGGTTTGCCTTCTTTCAACATTTTTTTGTAAAAAAGCTTCTGCGTGTTGGCTATCGACAATAGGCCTGTGGAAGTGATTTGTAATTGCTGCTGCAATCATAAAATCCCCGAACATATTAGGCATTGTGTTATTAAAATATTTTTGGCGCAACAGCTTGAAATCTCTTTTGAAACGCCCGTTAACCACTTCCACTACCCATCGGCACATTGTCACCAGCCGGGAATCATTTGCTTGAGAAGTCGTGAGCTGCGACTCTTCCCGGTTCTTCGTCGGGGGGACGTGAAATTCGTAGCCACATGCTTCTATATGCTGCAGACTATCCCTGAACCCGCGGTCCAAAATAAATACGTCATTCGGCTGAAGCAATATATGAAGGGGATTTTCCTCGTCAGTCATTAAGTCGCTCATTATCTGCGCATCAGTTTTTGTTGCAGCGTATGGTCCTTTAACATCTATAATGTATCCGTCAGTGGTTACGATTAAAAATGGTTTCAACAAGTTTTGGAACTTGTGTAAACTGTAGGATTGCCTCTGAAACAAAAAGTTTGAACTCTTGTATATATAAATATACGTACCATCGCAAATAATAATGGCTTTATTGTTGTCTTCATTTCCATACAGTGCTTTTGGAATCCTCAAGTTTCTCTCCAATATATCTTCTCTATTCATGTGATCCACTCCCAAGTGTCGCACAACGTAGTCAGTGCTAAGACACTCTCGTGCGATGGCCAACTGGCGTTCGAGTTTTCTCCGAGACATGTTAAACAACGTCGCAAGTCTCGCGTTGGGTTCTCCTGTGCGTAGTTTCGTTAGTAAAATGCCCAAAGTGGTTCTGGGATCTGCACTTCTATTTCTTAATAATGGATTTTGCTCTAAGATGGCATTAAATTCATCATTAGTACGTCCAGTCCAAAAGTGCATTTCTTCTTCATTCATGCCTCGGTCGCTAAAACGTAATCTGGGTGAGTTTAAGGCATTTCGCATTAGGTCACAAACATCCCTGAAGTGGGCAGCCGTAAAGTCATGGGAAATGTTGCAATGTTGGGGCAAATCATCCCAATCATTCCCATTAAGGTGATCGTGACATACTCTGGCACTGTCGGGGATATACAATTTATGTTGAGAAAATACGTGGATTTTAACAACATTTGGAATTCGATGGCGGGTTTCATTAGCGCAGCCATGAAAGATACAATGCGTCGCGGTATTAGGTGCTCTCATATATTCAGGAATATGAAGCATTTCTTCTAATTGCGGTTGTAGTTGTTCTTGCGGTTGTAGTTGTTCTTGCGGTTCTGCTTGTTCTTGCGGCTCCGGCTCGGGTTGAGGGTTTGCATGACCTCTAGTCGCATTTTCGGCTCTTTGCCAGCATCGGTAACATACTCTTCGGGTGTTGTCAAACACGACCTGAAAATGATATATGAAAATGTAAGGAAAAGAAAAACAACTTTGGTTTCCGAAAAATACCTAACAAAATAACGCATTGGGGGTCATTTGTGGGAGGGATTTGTTTTTTTGTCAGAAGGTGTGCGAATCGTCAAATATATGCCACAGATTCACAGATTTCTCAGAGATCTGGTTGCGGTTTTCTGTAGTTGTGTGTACGAAAACAAGGCATACACACAACCACACAAAACCGCAACCACAGTAATTGGTTGTGGTTTTGTGTAGGCCTTGTTTTGGTGGTAAATACATCGTGGAAGACGTAAAAGTGAAAAAGGAATCACTTGAATGTTCTTTAAGCGACCAGAATCACTTATCAATCGGTTTTCACTTTTACGTCTTCGTTACCTCATTTACTACTAGAATAGATCTGGGATGCAGTTGCACATGATTTCAATTGGTTTCCTTTTATATCGAAGGTTCAGTGAGGATCGAGTGGAAAAAAAAAGTGCAATAGGTACAAACCTCCAGAGCAGCGTTTTCTCGTATAAATGTTACTAGCTCCACGTGTGTTCTTGTCAAGGCTTCCGACAGAACGCGTACTTGATATCTGCCTCGGTATAGCCCTCTTCGGCACATTACACAGTTACGGTAACGTTCCATTGCAACGAAACAATCCAATCGTTAAGCACCCAAGTCCAATATAAAGCCACGGTCAACAAATAAAACGGGTAACAGAGTCCAAAATGATGCCAAGGTCAAAGTCGATGTGAACAATGAGGAGCGTAATAACGTAGCACTTAACACAATATCAGCAAACGACTGACTACCTGCGCAAGCGGCCAAGCGTTCCTCACCCTAACATACCTGCCCCCGCGCCGTGTCCCGGAGCGCGAGAGGGGTCAAAACCGAATTCCAGCGTTACCCGTGACCGTGAGTGGGAGAGAGAGCGCAATGTCGCTGTCTCGCTCTAATGATTTATGACAGAGTATGCATAGATGTGATTTTCGTAAAAATCATGAGCATCGGTTGAGTTAAACCAGAGATATGATTTTTTCTAATTTCTATTTAGAGCAAAAAATGGTACTTTCCGACGAGCATATTTCAAAATGGACAATTCATACGGATTCGTAATAGTGGAAACGTCCACTATTGATATTTTTTCCTTATTCTCAGAGCCATGTGGACAAATATAAGAATATACAAGTCCCGCACAATACAATCGCTTGTCTTGGTTTCAAGCTAGGATACATTGTCATTTGGTAAACATGCAAAGACAGCACAAACATATAAGATTATGTGTTTATATTACTACTAGCTGACCCAGCGAACTTCGTACCGCCTAACAGTCGATACTTTAATTTTTTTTATTTCTCTTTCCGTAATAACCATCCTCGTACTTCAAGGAATATTCTAAAAAAAGAATTAGCGAAATCGGTTCAGCTGCTCTCGAGATTTGCCCTTACCAACACATTCAGTGATTCATTTTTATATTATTGAATAGATATTTGCTTTATGCTTCGGTCCACCTTCTGGATCTCTATGTTTTGGTTGTTTTGAGAAGAATAGACCTCTGTCATCGACCTCCGAACAAGTGAAGTTACGGTTAATTAATAAAACAACGGTAGTTATATCATCCAATGAAGACAGTCGACGAGTCTGCTTCCTGGTCGGAGTTTCTCGTTTTAAATGCTCCGGCTAGTTTTGCAGAGAGTGTCTGGTATTAATTAAAGTTTAACTACAGTAAAAAATGAGCCCAATGTTGAGTAGGAACCGCAGATCAACCTTTACATTTTTGTTGCAAAGTCGCCCCTAAGGTGTGTAAAGGTTGGTGTGCTGTCGACTGTACTAACGGTGCGCGTTGAAGCTAAAATCAATTTTCTACATTCGTATAGATTTCGATTGTTTTAACAAGAGAGTTATACATTTCTAATAAGTAAGCTGAGTAGAGAGGGATTTGGCGAGGGCATTAGATAATAAACACCCGAACGATATCAAGCCTTGTATGTCTCCACTGCTGGGGCACGGGTCTCTTCCTGCATCGCAAGAAGGTTACGCCATACTCTACTACGGGGGTCAAGTCAAGGTTGGTGGAGGATTGTAAGACAGTGGCGGGCCTTACTGGTGAAGTTATCAAGCCACCCATAAGGCCTCTGACATGGTTTAACGACTGCCATTACATTACAGCCGGCACTAACTTCTTAGTGTGCCTTGCGAAGCACGGATGCGGTCGGAAGAATGCCACTAGCGGTAGTCAAGAATTTCCAGAAAAGGTTTATTCCAAATTTTTTTTCAAAATCGAATGGTATAACGAAAAATTCTTAAATAAAAATGTTTATATAAAACATGAAACCGTCTTCAATGAAGGCATAGCCCCTCATATTAATTGTAGAGCGAAGACGTCATTTAAGTCTGCTGTTTCATGTTTTATTTCAACATTTTTATTTATATTCAACGTGATCCTGTAAACTTCCGAAATTGATACGCAACTAGACTTTTTAAATATAGTATACGTCTTGTGGGTGAGTCTGAAATTAATGGCAGCTATTAGGTTTAATAAGATGTAGCACATTTAAATAACTTTGTAATTAATCTTGCGATGTTGTCGTTTAGTCAATAAATTGTCAAATTAATTAAGATATTCAGTGTTATAAATAATTCCTCTGACATTTCGAAATTGAATGCGGACAAAACATTTTGAATGGTACCTTTACGTCGAGTGAAATTGAAAAGGATTTTCAAGAGAAAGTTTGTTTTCTACAGGCTTTTCAGAGTTATACAATAAATCGTAGTCCAAACAATATATAGGCGGTTCCCATGTCATTAAATATAATTTATGCTAAGCATAAATTTATTTATTTTCTTTATTTGGTGACTACGGTTGGTTCATAAAGGCAATCGATTCCGCTGCAACTAATATTGTTTTTTAAAACGTATTGCTCAACTAATTCTATGATTGTATTTCTTAATGATTCGCGATATTTATATATAGTTATTATATTAAACGGGTCTAATAAATAAATAATTTCTCAATGAATAATCGTGATGTGACGTGATAACGGGTGTACCCGTTTAATATACAAATTCTATGATATTTTACGGCAATAAGGCGCTCCCCATCTCCTGCTATATTGAAATCTAAAGTGATATAATTCTTTTTCTCCAAATAAGTTTTATTATCTTTTTTTGTAGGTAAACCGCAATTATTTTTTCCTATCATGTTTGCTGTTAAAACTTAATCTTTACGTATGTTTATAATAGTATTTATTTATGTATAACATATGTAAGTTTCTTATTATTTACGTATCTACATTAATATTCAAAAAGCACCTACTACCCATCTCAATGTCTCCTTCTGCAATCTTTCCTATATAGAGTTGCCTGGAAGAAATTTTTGTCAGCAATAAGGCCGCAAATCGTACCTCGTCTTTTGTAACTGTTTTCTCCGTAATTATTTGTGGTGTGTAGAATAAAGAATATCCTTATGTTTGTTTTTAAAATACCAAGAAAAACCTTTTTTCTAGTACATGCTTGGTCGGACCTATCAGCTAACAATAATACTTTGGAAATTACAATTTGGAGGAAATCGGGCAACCATTATTCTACAATTTAAGCTTGTTTATCATGTAGTTGCGATATAAATGCAAATCCGTTTGGTATGGAAATTAATCCGTCAGGCACAGAATAAATACACCAGATGATTATTCGTTACGCCCAGTAAGACTACGTCAGATGTGAATTGTAATTTTTGATCTCACTACACATTCACTTAATTGAAACATAAAGTGACAGGTCAAAGTATTTCAGGTTTAGCCTCATTGTAAGGATAGGTAGAGAGACAGAGAACACTTTATAGCACATAAAAATGGAAATCATACAGATATTTTTAAAAATATTGAAACATAAAGAAATAAAATACATGTATATTAAATATGTGGAGTTCAATTCTAAGCCTTATTGTAGGTGTTATTGCTTGCGATATAAGTTTAGGATAGTAACCAAACCGAACACTTTCCAGCGTATTTGAATTCACTAGACAAAGCGTAGCCTTTCTGGCGTAACCACTCTGCCCGCGCAGTCAGGATCGGCGACTGATGTTGATTTCAGTACATTTGAATAATCGCCTGATGATTCATGCATGCCTGTTACATGGCTACAGTATGCTTTGGTTGAAAGGTTTGCATTTGAAGAGCCGTTGGATTTACATTGATTTTAGTTTATGCATAGAGAGGCAATCAAACCCGATTCAGGGCTTAGCCGGGAATTTCTCATAATATTAAAACTCAGTTGATTTGAAAGTCATTAAGGTGAGGTAGTCTGTCTTAAAGAAAATTAATTACTGAGTTTAGTGCAAAACTTTGAACGTTCTATCCAGATTTAGAGGGTTACCCACATAAACAATTAGAAACTTCTGAAATACGATAATTAAAATTTCTCATACCAAGTTTTAATTGCTTTACTTTTGAAAACTGTTTTCTACTAATTTCTTTTATGTGAATTTATTTCTTAGCGAATAGACGCTCATTCTATTAAACACTTAAAACCGTATGTGTTAATAGTATAAGCATTCTTCTATTGGTATTGGTAGGTGGTATTTTTTTCTGTTGGTGCAATAAACTGTTATCTACTCTACTCTCCAGAGCAAAAAACGCGTTTTATATACTTTCTCGAAAGACATACTTAGGAAAAAACTATTTCAAATAAATTTAAAACGAAATTCCAGTTGGGTTGTTTCAACGATTAGTCTAAAGCACAGACTAAAGTTTAAAAACCTGCGTCATGTGATCTGAGAGAAATAGATTGGTAAATGTCGCCCTCCCTGCATTAGAGATGGTCGCCCAATTAACAGCAAATGAAGTATTGTTCTATCTCTCACCTAATAGGTAAGTCACGAAGTCAAAATCCGAAACCGATGAGTCAGAGCCATGCCTAGGAACTTTTTTCCGCCATTTTTTCTCCTAAGCGGCCGCACACGATGGATCGAGTGGATACCGCAATAATAACACCCACTCAAACTTCTGTTCATTTGCGCCGAGATCATTGACTCGTATTATTCTCTGTATTCTGCAGGGGGAGTCTGATATTTTGATAAATCACAGTTAACGTTCTGTAGAAAGTGGGTCGCGGTACGAAAGTACGTTAGATGACTTGTCTAGGACGGTGCTATTCAACGTCATCGTTGCAAAAACAAGCACTATTACCGCACTTTTGTAATGTTGAGAGCACGCCGTAACTTCAAAACTGCATACAAACGAAAATGACATTTTAAGTTTCCAAAATGTAAGGCGTACCGGTGAAAAAGATTGTAAATTGTATAACCATGATATCTATCGAGATTTGCAAAAAGCAGTAGAGCTGCAAATACTAAAAAAAATGGTCAGTATTTTCGTTTTTACGTATAAATCAGAAGACCTCCTTTCTCCTGATTTTTACGTAACTTTATTAATTTTTATATTTTTGCACTAAAAACCATTTGCAAACCCCGATATGTGTATGAAGATACACATCAATTCCATTCCGGCTCGTAATATGAAAGTTTTATAATAATCGTACCAATTAGAATAGATACTAAGAAAAGGTTTTTTTTACGAACAAAGTGGTATTTAAAATGTTGCCATTTTAAATTATCACTATTTTAGTTATTATGGACGAAAAGCGTCAAGTTTTCTGAAGCTACTGCAAAATGTAAAACTAAATTCAGTCTGAATGTATGTCCATGATTATGATATTTATGCTTGCCTGGTTACTTTACAACCGGTTTATCGATATCGCTAGTATTGGTACCCAGTTTAAATTTGGGCCCAATACCAGTGATGACGTTGAGTGAAATTTATAATTATTAGAAACAAACTCACTTTACCCTTCTTCTTAAGCGTAGTATTGTAAGAACTATTACTAAATATATACTAAATGTAACCGATTGTAATCGTTTCAGACTAAACAAATATCAATCCCAGTTTTGATCAAATAACCGCCCTAATGCATGCGTGTCCGTTTATCCCGTAGAGGTGGTAGGGGAAGTTCTACTCTAACAAAAATGCGCTTTAAATTCTCTACGCGATATTTGAGTTTTTTTCAAAGATTTTTCCTACCGTACTGTCGGCGTGATAAATATGTATATCTATGCCAAATTTCAATTTCACGGCGCAAGACCGTGAAGCTTGGAAAATCATGAAGGAGGCCTATGTCCTGCAGCAGTGAACGTCAAAGGCTGACGATGATGATGGTGCTAAATTTCAGCTTTCAGATTTATCGTTTCTGTGCTAAGCCGCGGACAGATACTCAACTAACAGGGTACCTTATAGACTACGGAACCCTAATAAAAGGAACTCTAGCAAGTGAGCAGCTGATTTGCTAGTGTATAATGTAGAAAAAACATTTTGCTCGTAATTGAGTAGGCTTGTTTACAGCGACATCGATTTGTGCGACAAGGGTTGTATATATTGTTTGGCTTCATGCAAGGCTTCTTGCTGACGCTAAGGCGTAATCGACATTCTGTAATAAAACCCCATTATAGAACCATATCCGTTATAGTATATAGTCGGACCGCCTTCGGACCGGCGCATCGGTGTAAGTTGAATAGTCAAGTGAAATTTTTTATAGACTTTTTGTCGAATATGTTTCGAAAAAGATCTCGATTTTTACATGCACATCACTAGTTGAACTAGTAACGTCGCAGTTTTTGTGCTACTTGGATTTATAACCTAGATAAGCCTAGATCCTGTAAACTTGCCTAGATAAGCCTAGAACTTCTACACCTCAGCTATTGAAATAGATAGAGATAGATAACACTTTTTTGTACATAAAAATGGAAATTACACATATATTTCTTAACCTAAGAGTACAAACGGCGGCCTTATCACTAAAAGTGATCTCTTCCAGACAACCTTTATAGCTAGTCCACGGTGGGCACGCGTGGTATTCGCACACTGTGCCCCGCTGTGAGGCGTATATAGACTTCATAAAAAAACTACATTATCTTAGATATTCCACGCCCCACACGGACATACTTCGACCAAATAGGGGATGAATTAGCGAAGGGCAAGATAATAGTACCCGAATAGGTTGCGTACGAGCAACGACTTATGAACGTTGATGAAGTGAAGGTGATTTGTCAGAATCGCGGCAGTGGCAGACGCTGTCTCTGCCTACCCCTCTGGGATACAGGCGTAAGGTTATGTTGTTATTGCATTCCACGTCGTAAGTTTTCAAGAGCCCGGGAATAAGGTTTCTATATTGCATTAGATATCTAGTCGTTATTAAACATAAACACCAATGAGTCGAATAAAACTTCTGTGCTGTTATAAAATGATATCGGGTGGGAAATCCTGGTAAATGTTTTTACAGCCGTACCATTTACCATTTTAATACAAATTCAACGAGCTGTGCGTACAAAGTAGCTTAATCTGATTTTATTATAAAGACAGGATGAAAATAATTAGCTCAAGTAATTAAATTTTATGCCAGCAAACTTTTTACGACGTACGGCGTACGGCAACATAGTTCTGTATAGGTAGTCTGTATCAAAACAATAGGTGAGTAGAGTAAACAGCACATCAACCTTTACACACATGAACACTAATCTGTTATGCTACGTGTGACTTTGCGAAAAATAAAGGTTAAGGTGCGTGCATGCAACGACTAATTAACGTTGATGAAGCGAAGGTGATCTGTCGAGATCTGGCAAGTGGTAGTCCCTGGTCTTCACATACTCCTCTAGGATACAGACGTAAAGTTGTGTTATGTTACGTAATGGTTAACCCGCCGTCGACTGTACTTGAATTACATACCTATGTATTCATTAAATTTGGAGATTTCGAAATATCACTAAAATCTTCTTTATAGATTGTCAGGTAGATAGAGAAAACTTAATTGTACATAAAAACGGAAATTACACAGATATTTCTTCACCAAAGAGTACACACTTATCTCTAAAAGTGATCTCTTTGAGATAATCTTTGGATGGACTGACTAATACATTTTAGAAGAGAGTCGGTACAAACATAGGTACAATATGATAGTATTATGTTAATGACATTCTTTATATAAAAATAATATTATAATATAGTTATGACGATACGATTGTGGATTTGCTTAGTTTAAGTTAACTTTCTAATTGTGCACGTGATATTTTTATATATTGTCTTGATACTAATTTTTGTGAACATTTTGTTTTTACAATGATTAAACGTAATTGATATGATAGTTTCAGAGGTATATTAATCATAACATACATGCCTAAATAAAGATGCAGTTTAACCCTTTGCCTGGCAGTGACATAATAACAGTTAGCGCATTAAATTGAATCTTATCACTTTGAAATAAAGTCCAACACTACCTCTGACCGTGAAAGGGCTAAAAAGTAAACAGAACAAAAAATCTGCCAGTAAAATTATCTTGTGAAATGCGCTCTAACTAAATCCAGGCAGAGATCGTTTTCGAGCGGTACATTCCCAATAGAGTAACGTAGAATAGAGACACGTGGCCGCAATAGCAATTTGTCATGTACGTGACGCCGCGGAAAATCAATTTCGTGGCACACGCGGCCATAACAAACTGTTCAGAGTAATAAAATGGAAAAACGCCGAGTTCTGCGACAATAAAGATCGAGAATTGTGGCTGTCATTGTCACGTTCCGATGTGGTGCATCCGACAGTGTTTATACAAGGTTTCCTAAACCATGTTATGCTCGTGAACAAGTGCTGTTCGTGGGTGGCAGCGCTTATGTTTTTCTTATTTTTGTAAGACATTTAACTAATGCTTTGGCATTTAAAGTTATTAATGGCAATCATGAAATCTTATTAGGTACACGTAAAGGTGGCAACTTATGTAATTGGTTTAAGATGATTTGAGAAAAGATGGTCATAGTGGATTTTTTTCCCACGGCTTTTTTCTCCACTACAATACGGACCGAAGGCAGCGGCTTACATTTTACATAGTACATTGACATTCAGAAAACAGAATGAAAATTCTTTACGTTGAAATAAATTGATTTCATTTAATTTAATTTCATGCGCTATTTCTGAAAGTTCTTGAGAGTTTGTTAGTCGAGCATCCTAGCTGAAGTTTTGTCATGTTCAGTTTCAGTATCGTATATTTTTTGTGTTACGTAATCATTAAATAAGCAGTGTTCAATATGAGTCTCACCACCGAGGAGGTTCTACGACGTGTCAGTAAGAAGCGCGAGCTTTGGAATACCACCCGAAGGAGAAAAATTGCATACTTGGGGCATGTGTTCAGACACCCAAGATACTGTCTCCTACGAATAACGATATCAACCCTTGTATGTCCACACTGCTGGGGCACGGGTCTCATCCTGCATCGCAGGAAGATTCGGCCATACTCCACCACGGGGGCCAAGTCCGGGTTGGTGGAGGAATGTAAGACAGTGGCGAGCCTTACTGTCAGAAGTTATCAAGCCGCCCATAAAGCCTCTGACATGGCTTAACGACTGCCATTACATGACAGCCGGCACCAACGGCTTAACGTGCCTTGTGAAGCACGGAAGCGCTCGAAAAAATGCTACTAGCGTTAGTCACGGGACGGTCTCCAATCCTGTACCTGACCGCGCCTGTTGTAGCTTAACTCAAGTGATTGATTCCAATCACTCGGTTCGGCTAGTCCACGAGCGCTTCGCTAGGCCACGAGCGCTTCTAAATGATGGGAAAAATCGCGGGCAAGAGACGCGTAGGCCGGAGAAAGAAATCCGGGTAGAGAAACTTACGGGGGTGGACCGAAATCGCGAGTGCTGCAGAGCTCCTTCGCTCTGCGAGTGACAGAGAGAAATATGCAAAGCTGACTGCCAACCTTCGCTAGTCGAAGAGGCACCTTAAGAAGAACAAGAAAATATTCTTGTTCTTGACTAATAATAAGTCACGGTGGGATTGATAATGATCTAGCAGTGTAAAACTCACATTAGATGGGTGAAGGGGCGACTCGGCCACTGCCGTGCCTGGGATATTATGTTAGATTGAGTAGGCTTGCGCTTGCGCAGGGCCTATGGGCACCTGTCAGCTTGATCGGCTCACAGGGAAGACAAGTCTATTGACTAGTGAGTTAGGCCGACCGTGCGGGGCCAATCAAGCCGCGGGATCACTCACGATAATTTCCTTCACAATTAACAATTCTTACTGTTTTTATGTTGTTTTAACATTTTTCTGCTTTGTAGTGGAATTATTAATTCATAAATACTTTAAATATTTATGATGTGTTAAAAATAATAGTCATTCTTCAATGTATGACAACGCTAATTTAATAAACTTATATTAGCCCTCATATTACGAAACATATAAAAAAGAGAAAATCTCATTCAAAAACAAAAGCTCTGCAGAGGGCTTTAAGGCGCTTAGGGGCGCTAACTAGCGCCACTAATGGAATAAAAATCACAACTTGTTTTATAATAGGGTATTTATAAAAAGTAAACATGAGAAATCTTACACTATTTTTATTTTTAATGCACTAACCCGTGCTAAGGAACAAATTTAAAAACCTATTTAGAGGCTAAAAATTTCACCCATGCCGGGATTCGAACCCGCAACCTCTGGCTATCCGTACCAGCGCTCTACCAATTGAGCCAATGGGCGACTCACGACATCAGTGAAATTTCGAACCTCTTTACAACATTCTCTGTATTACGTACAGGCAGCGACATCTGACTTAAGCAAATTGCATTACTTACAGCCCCGACTACCTACTTTGCAGTTAGGTTTAACATCGGAACGATATCACCGTACCCACATGATTACACTATTTTTATTTTTAATGCACTAACCCGTGCTAAGGAACAAATTTAAAAACCTATTTAGAGGCTAAAAATTTCACCCATGCCGGGATTCGTTCCGATGTTAAACCTAACTGCAAAGTAGGTAGTCGGGGCTGTAAGTAATGCAATTTGCTTAAGTCAGATGTCGCTGCCTGTACGTAATACAGAGAATGTTGTAAAGAGGTTCGAAATTTCACTGATGTCGTGAGTCGCCCATTGGCTCAATTGGTAGAGCGCTGGTACGGATAGCCAGAGGTTGCGGGTTCGAATCCCGGCATGGGTGAAATTTTTAGCCTCTAAATAGGTTTTTAAAAATGAGAAATCTTATTATCTGTGGTAACTATGTTTAGGATATACAGCCTAGAATATAGTATAAATGTCCTAGGACTTTAATCGATTCCCGCCAAAAACGGCCGTTCTAGACTGTAGATTCTAAAAATAGTTTTGACAGTTGTTAAGATTTCTCGTGTTCACTTTTAGATAAAAACGTACTATATTCAAATTCAAATCAATTTATTTCAACGTAAAGAATTTACATTCTGTTTGCTGAATGTCAATGTACAATGTAAAATGTATAAAACAATTTATGATTTTTATTCCACTGGTGGCGCTAGTTAGGGCCCCTAAACGCCTTAAAGAAGTTGCACATTTTTGAGGCCACCCTGTATAGTCGGGCTCCCGGCTGTGGACCTCGGGATATAGAAAAGCGTCTGCTTAGAGCAGCCGTTGGACCACGCGTATTGTATTTGATAGTTCCGGGGATACACTCTTAAGGAAACACTTCATGAAATGCAACCTGAAACCCAGGAAATACGGCACGGAAAGCGATTACAATTTCTGTGTAGTCTTTTGGTTTGCTTTAGACTGACTCGTGTACAAGAGAGTGGGCAGTGGCTACTAACAATGACCATTTTGATTATTTTGATTTTAGCAGGACCACAAGGAGTGAGGTTTAAGGAACAAAAGTTGTGATAGTAAAATATAATGTATAAGAAACGTAAATATTATTCAACAACTTTTTATTTTATTTGATAATTTAATTTACACTTAAAAAAACTATGTTACTAATTTTGTGATGATGTTTGGATATTTGTTACTCAATCACGCCAACAACGACTGGACGGATTTACATGAAACTTGACGTACAGATAGACAAAGATCTGAATTGAGACATAGAATGATGTTTATCTCTATTTAATTGTCTACTAACTAACCCCTAGAAGATTATAAAAATAAAATACAAACGTGTGGCGGTAGGAAAACATTTGGCTTGGCCAGTTTTTTTTTATTGGAGTTACGTATTTCTATCACATGCAATGCTCTAGTTGAATAGATACCTAGTCTAGTAGAATCGACATTTGCTATATTTAGGTACCTGTTAGAACGCAATCTCCCGATATCATTGCAAACCTTGGTCCCTACCCCTCCGGGAGCGTGAATTGTATGTAATCTACCGAATCCCGAAGGCCCAGATACTATGTGTAATGCCGGTGTTAATTATTGCCCGTCGTTATTCCTCTTTACTCGTAAAATTAATCGTGACACTGTCGGTAACTAAAATACCATTTAGCTAATGTAAAAGCCACTTAGTGATATCATAGTTACTTTCATAGGGCGTGTCTGGGGCACAATAATGAAAAATAAATACAGAATGGCGGCTCAATATTTATCCAGCTGCTCACGAATTCATTGTTTTACAGAAAGTTGTCTTAATACGTGATACATAAAACTTTGGCGTCCAGTGGCACCTTCACCTACAATAGATGATGAGTGAAGAGACTGGTCTAGGCTTGGGAGTGGTTAATCTTAATCTGTAAAACATTGTCTAGTAGTTGGAACAATCTTTTTTAGATATATATATATATGCTCCAAACTAAGATACCTTGTGCTATGGTAACCAAACTAGCATATCACAAACGTTGAAACGAGAAGATTCCTGAAGATATAGTATTAAGATTGGCAGAAACGCGGTTCAAAAAGTGTAAAGTAATTTGTGCCAAAAGGGCTACTATGACATAAAGGATTATTTAGATAACAATGATGTCTGGAATTAAAACCCGTACAATGCATGACTTCTATGTTTTATAATGACGGCCTCGGTGGCGCAGCGGTTTAGCACGCTGACTGTAAAGCCGAAGGTCTCGGGTTCGATCCCCGGCCGGGTCAAACTAGGAAACTAACTTGTCTAGTTTGTCTCTATCGTCGAATTAGCACCTATAACACAAGTCATTTGGTTGTAGGTACTTATGGGCATAGGGCTGACGAGATCTGTGTAATATGTCCATAAATATTTATTGATTTATAATAATTATGTTAATTAAGTTATACTTTGTTAATTAATGACTTTGAAAGGACAAAGTTTGGAATTTTTTTGTGCATTTTTTCTCCAAAATGATCTAGACTTCCCTCTCCAACATATTAGTTCAGTCCATCCAAAGGTTGCCTGAAAGAGATCACTTTTAGTGATAAGGAAGCCGTCTGTACTCTTAAGTTAAGAAATGTCTGTGTCATTTTCTTTTTTATGTACAATAAATTGTTCTCTATCTATCTTTTGATGTAGATACATTGCATGGACAAGTCCTGTTCTTTTATCTTCTATGAAATGTATTTCGTACTAGTAAACCACGAACTGTAGTTTAATGAAATAGAGCTTAGATGAATCTTCTATGTGTTTTCATGTATTCATGTATAGTAGGTATAAGTAAGTAGTTTTATCGGTAAACGACGTAAAGTAAAAGTTTAACGATCTTGCTTGGCTTCTGTGAGGGGCCGCTGCAGTTGATTTTAATGGTCACTACTTTGCATTGTTAATGAACAACGAATTGAATGAACTTTAACATTTATCTACGTACTCGGTTGTAGTAGGGACAAATTAGTTTTTCGAATTAATTTCGCAATAGTATCACACTTTTAAAATTGCAATAACTTTTGAAGTGCACAAGATAACACTTTTAAAATAAAAACTCTGTTGATAAGGACTTTGAAAAGACTATGTTTGGAGTTTTATTGTCCATTTTTTCTCCAAAATTTTCAACATTTTGAAATGGACACCTAGTTTGTCTTGTAACGTTCATCAAGCCGCAGTTTCTGCTCTACCTTGAATAAAACCTTTGCATTTTCTTTCTTTTCAAATGGACTTGAAAAAGAGTTTAATTTTGTGTATTAAATCTCCATAACAGTTAACCTTCTTTTAAAACATGGCTAAAATAAATCTAATTTTTTTTGTGTAGTCGAGGATAAAACGAAATTAAAACTGTAGTACTTAGTTTGTTTTATATGTCAGTGTAGTTGTGCCCGCACTTTCATTCTTGTAGGGTTTGATTTTTTTTATCGAAACCGGTTCGGCTCTTCAGGTGTGTTTGATTTGACATATCAATATTTCTTTGGTTGATTCGTTTTTTTGAGGTTCCATGCCACAAAACGAAAATAAGAAACCACAAAATTCAAAATATATTTCGACAGGAAATCTGTCCGGCCATCTGGCAATTAATAATCTTGTTGAAGTTACTGATATTAATTTTAGTTGGTTCGCCTTATCGTGTCAGCGACCAAACCAACTTACAATATAAAATCGGGGCTCGCACCCCGGCTGGGGACAAAAAAACTTCAGGTCTTGCATGTTTACAAGTTTGTGATGTCGTTGTTTCTAGTTTCCAGGACGCAGCATATCCTAATGTGGGGCCAAAAGGAATGTATGTGCCTGTATCCTATATGTAAATGTTATGTTAAAACTTGTTGATATTCAGCAGAAGCTTGATTTTGTGACGCAGCCGCAGTTTCAATTCGTTTTTTGGAAACTATTCAACCCAAAAGGGTACATAACGCTGACCTAACCCTGAAATTTATCTCACATCACAAATAAACGGGAAAAACCGAAAATTATAGGTTTGTAGTTACAAAAAGATTACAAATTTTTGTTTCCACTTGAATTATATATGCAGTGATTTTCTAGATGTATGTTTTGATCGACAGCGGTTAACATGAGTGATTACAGAAACTGAAATTATGGGTTCGATTCGCACTAGATGCCGCTTCACTTTATTAGTACAAATACGGTGGTTACAATAATACAGGGTATCTCGGTGAGACCAGAAAAACTGATTGTTTTATGTCGAAGCATCAAAATTTTCAATTGAAAGTTAAAGCGACCTAGATTTATTGCCGAAACACAAAGTTTACATTATTTACACATACTGGTCCATAATTGTAAGAATTTTACATTGTTAAAAACTACTTAAAAATATTTAAAAACCTAATTAGAGGCTAAAAGTTTCACCCATGCCAGAATTCGAACCCGCAACCTCTGGCTCTGGCACGGATAGCCAGAGGTTGCGGGTTCAAATCCCGGCATGGGTGAAATTTTTAGCCTCTAATTAGGTTTTTAAATTTGTTCCTTAGCACGGGTTAGTGCATTAAAATAAAAATAGTATAATAATGTGGGTACAGTGATATCGTTCCGATGTTAAACCTAACTGCAAAGTAGGTAGTCGGGGCTGTAAGTAATGCAATTTGCTTAAGTCAGATGTCGCTGCCTGTACGTAATACAGAGAATAGTGTAAAGAGGTTTGAAATTTCACTGATGCCGTGAGTCGCCCATTGGCTCAATTGGTAGAGCGCTGGCACGGATAGCCAGAGGTTGCGGGTTCGAATCCCGGCATGGGTGAAATTTTTAGCCTCTAATTAGGTTTTTAAATTTGTTCCTTAGCACGGGTTAGTGCATTAAAATAAAAATAGTATAATACTTAAAAATACTAAGCTATTGCAGTTTATAATAATGTTCTGAACACTGTCACTGAGTGCACGAGTCTTACACGCATTAGTCAGATTTTTTTATATGAATAAAATGGTTGTTACTCTTTAAATTAAAGGATTCCTGCGTCCATCAGTGGAACTATCAATAATTCACTGTCACGGTTGCAGCAAATAAAGATATCTCAATGTCAGCCTTGATGACTCTTGCAGAATACGGAACGCTTGAGTCCATGTCCTTACAATAGGTTTACACGAGAGAGGTTCAATGCCAATATTGAAAAGACTGTCGTGTTTTGTTAGTACATAGGTACTTGGCTTCATTGTTCAGTGAGTTTTAAATGCGTCATCCTGACATCCCTGCGGTCTCGTGCCACGCCGTATCGTTGTCGAGGGGCCCGATTCCCGTAACTTCTAGAAAAACAGCAAAGTGTAAAATGTGACTAGCCGTCAAAGTTCGACAGTGGATTTTTCTCATGGTATTTTGGAGGTGTATCTATCCTTCCGAGTAACATGGGTTATCAAAAGTGGGAGTCCCGTTAATTGTTTTTATTACACCAATTTTTGTTTGGCTGCCTCTATTGGCTTAATAGGGTTGGAGTAAAAGATGTTTGCACCTCGTACCTAACTCAAGTCAGTGTGCGTACGTAATTTGTATCCAAAAAAAACCGGCCAAGTGCGAGTCAGACTCGCGCACCGAGGGTTCCGTACAAACCTGCAAGGTTTACAAAGTTCGTTCATTACGACATGTTACAGCTTAAAGGTATTATAGACCTGAGTATTTGGTATGAATTTCAATTTAATACCTCTACGCGTTTATGAGGAAATGGGTAGTAAGTTTAAAATTATTAAAAAAAATATATTATGTGATGTAACTAAAAATTTATGGTTTTCGTAATTTTTCCTTTATCTATGCTATAAGACGTTGCTTCGTACCAAATTTCAAGATTCTGAGTTTACGGGAAGCACCCTGTAGGTTTTGATTCCCTTGCAAGTGTTGAAAATTTGCGGCATAAACGGCTGTATCTTTTGATTGCGTTGGCTTAGAAGTTTGATTTTTTCACAGATTCAAGGGACAGTAGACCTGAGTAATTGATATAAATTTCAGCTTCATACCTCCACGCGTTCCTGAGAAAAAGGGTCTTGACAGACGGACGGACGGACAGACGGACAACAAAGTGATCCTATAAGGGTTCCGTTTTTTCCTTTTGAGGTACGGAACCCTAAAAACTGTGCCAAATCGAAATATGATACTAATCATCAGCAAGAATCACTTGGTCATTTAACAATTATTATATTCAGCAGAATTAATGAATAAAATGAAGCAGACTGATCGTATGTGTTCAGCAAATATATTTTGCCAATGGTAGGCATTTCGACTAGCTTAATAATACTTTTGGTCAGTCAGCAGAATAAATAAATGAGCAGCAATATCAACCAATAAAGCGAATTCATCTGCAAATTGTTTAATTCAACAATTATTTTGTCTTGATTCAGTGATCGAGTAGAAACTATTGTTACTTATTATTTGAAAGGTGTTCAATATGGATTTTTTTGCTGCCCAATTTGTATTTTATTCAAGTACTTTAATTGCAGAGAAAAAAATGCTAACCAACACCGTATTATTTGCTGAACGTTAATAGAATCGCCTCACTATCGTGTCAAGCCGCCGTGCGCCCGCCACGTCGGATGTAGAGCGATGCGATGCGATATGTGGATACGCTTTGTCCAACGAGCGTTTTGTCTCTGCTCACATCCTGAACGGGGTCGATGATCTCCAGTGAAAAGCTGTTTTCTAACAGTTATTTCACAGTAAAAGACATAGAAGGACTGAGGGCTTCAGCTTCGTTAGAATTAGATTTTGTATGGTTTTCTTTTTCAATTAATGGACGAGATTGGTGCGGATTAAAAGGAAAATTATTAGTTATTTCCAGCTTTATTTGTGGGCACGATAGTATATGAAGTACATACATATAACGTGTTATTGAAATAACACAAAACCTGAAAAAACATTATCGATAATAAATTAAGCCACCGGAAAAGTATTTCCTACTAAACAGTGTATATGTCACCGGAAGATAACAAGATCCGCAAGTTTATAAATTACCTAGGAAATTTATAAACTTCCGTAGGATTGTAAACGAGAGATAAATTGTATTATTTTACGCCCACATTTTCGTAAATTTATTAATTTGCGAAGTCTCGTGGTTAATTTATAAACTAACGGATATCCATTCGTAAGATTCTAAACAGTTCGACCAATCACAGAAGAGCTTTGTATTTTACGCTTTTATAAAATACGGCAAATAACACACTGCTCTCTGATTGGTTGATGTCGACAGTGGCAATGCTTGTGTCCATAGACTTAGGTACGATCTAACTTGCCAAACTAGTATAGATAGATAGATAGAGAACACTTTATTGCACAACCAGAAAAATATTACAACCATGATTCTTAAATCTAAGTAATGTTATACAATTGGCGGACTTATCGCTAAGAGCAATCTCTTCCAGACAACCTAAAAATTGATTGTATAAATTGATCAGTTTCGATTACCTACCTGCAATCCATTCTTGCCGGAGATGCGTAGTTTTCGAGAAAATTATTGTTGAATTTTCTGTAAACCTAACCTCAAAATCTTGCTGTATGAATGATTTTGTTCTTCTGGACCCATTTTTTTTCCTCTTATATAAAAAAAAACCTAACACCCGAAGTTCTAGGATGGAGCTTCGCTCCGCTCGCTCCATCCTGAAACTTCGAACCTAATTTCGGTTTGCAACATTGCGACGTCCCAAAGCTTTAGTTTTATTTATTATAGTCATAAAAATTTTTAACGACTTTTTTAATTTTTGACTTTTTTAATCGACTTCTTACTATTTTGGTCATGACCACTATAAAACTTTCGTAGCTCTGTGGTATATTTCACTTCATCAACAATATTTCTAGATGGAGCAGGAACACGTGACTTATTGAACCAATCAGAGCGCAGGTGGCGTTTCGTTAAGGCTTACTTATTATTTTACGCTTGAATTTGGTAAGTTTAGCAATTTGCGAAAATGTGGGCGTAAAATAATACAATATATCTCTCGTTTACAATCCTACCAAAGTTTATAATTTTCCAAGGAAATTTATGAACTGGCGGATCTTGCTATTTTCCGGTGACATATATATACGATAATAATATTTTATGTTATTGAACTAATTGCTACAACGGGTCTCGAGTTTGGACTTAAAAAAAATAGTTTTTTATTATTATTATAAGTAAATAAAAATTTGCGCAGTAAATTAAGGACTGGCCTCGCGATGCGGAATATGGATTGAGTCATACTTTCGAGGTGTCGGAATGAATGGAATATACTAACATGCTGATCTGGGAGTATGAGTATCGGGGAAGGGATAATTAATTTATAGCGTAAGCAAGATGAGGTCATAACAACTTACAACTGTTCCTTTCTAATACATAAAAGTTCAAAATATAAATATTTTTTTAAACTAAAACCTGACACATTTTAATCAGCCACAATTTTCAAGATTACTACGCATAGTGGCTTAAATTTAGTCATTTTAAAATTTTATTCGCGGGCCCTTTAATTTCGTGCACGAAAATCTATATTTGAGATGTTTGAGGAATGGCGAGTGTTTGTAGTAACCCTTTATTGTGTACCCTGTATCCATTTATAGAGTGGTTCTTTTGTCATTCGGATGTGAATGTTCGCCGAAGTAATGTTACACGGGGATGTTAGTATGCCATCTCTATTGTTGTATCAGTGACTATCCTACGGTGTCGATTTTGTGAGGCAGATTATCGACGATGGGAGTGCTAGTAGAAAATCTAATAAGACTCTAAGTAGCAAAAAGTACGAATCTTGCCATCTTTTAAAAAGTCGTTAAGTGCCCTATAAAATTGTTTGTGGCAGAAACTTAACACGAAAAAGACGTAACCACAGATTTTTAAACTCCATTTGATGAGTGTTTTAATGTCAGTAAACAAGAATTTAACTGCAAAATTAACATTTGATGCCAATACTAGATATTCTTTTTAAGTCTTACTTTACCGGTAGGATCTTGTTTACTAATATGGACAAATACGGATAAAAACAATGTACTTACCTATGAACACGCGCAGTTGCGCAAGTTGTACTTAGCGTTCAAATGGTTTCTGAATTGAGAACTTCACTAAGTAAATACATAAGTAACGTTCTGTCACGAGTTTTGCTGAGAAAATCGAAGACTACAGCACCACAGTTAAGTGTTTCTTCTTCTTTTTCTTCAGGCTATATTAGTCCACTGCTGGACATAGCCCTCCCCTAATTAGCGCCATACCCACAAGGTTATGCCATCATTGGGGGTGACGCCCCTGGGGGGGGGATGTTAATAATAAGTGTTTACTTATTCTCAACTCAGAAACTGGTCCAAAGGGTAGTCCTAGGGCTTTATTATGTAAGTATCCAGTGAGTTGGGTGACGTTGATTTTTACTTTTTTTAAGCTACTCCAGCTGTCACATGCATACAATTTTTGAAATTTTCGAGTTGTCTAAATGCTGGGTAGAGTGGAATGTTATGTAAAGAAGGGCTTGTGAAGTTTACTAACAACAAAGCTGTCGATATGGAGCGAGTCCACAGTACCTAGCTTGTAGTTGTCACAAACTCGCTTCCAATAAAGCGTTAGAGCCCTCAGGCTCGCGTTTCTGGTTAGAGGGGTTTGTGGCATGATTAACTTCGACTAACAAGATGAATAGGTAGTATTGTAGACAGTGTAACAACCTTTGCGTATATGCCATCCAATCAGTTACGTTTTTGACGTTAAAAACTTTTCAAAAATGTAAAGGTTGTAGACTTTTAGTCCGTATCTACTTACGGGTGTTGTTATATCGGAAGAATCCGACCAGGCTTCGCTCCGATTCGCAGAGCTTAATCATGGTGAGCAGAGACGAAACTCGCGTCGTCGTGTTGTGCTTACAAAAGTTTTAGTTCAAAAATGTGAAGATTGGCCTGCCGTTGACTGTCCTACTTCATTGGTACATTATAATACAGTGGACGGTTACGGAGTAAAAGGGCTGAGCAGCAGTATGTAAATGCACTTTACACGCGACTTTTTTCTTGTGACGTTCAAAGATTGCACATTGACTCTTAAATATAAACGAACTATTATTTTAGAGACTTGCCCCCCAAGACAAGTGATTCTGTCGCGTGAAACTTATTTATATATCAGGCCGAAACTTTGGCCAAAGTGCATTGATTTATTTTAATAAATTATATTATAGTCTCTAAAATACATAGCATACATAGTTTACTAAAGTAATTTTGTTAAAATATTTTCGGAGCTTAATCGCGTACTAATTTATTGCTATTTTACCTCGACGTTTCGACGACGTTACAGTCATGACTGTAACGTCGTCGAAACGTCGAGGTAAAATAGCAATAAAATACGACGCGATTAAGCCCCCGAAAATATTCTTACAATGTGTTCAAGTCGCGAAAGTTTAAAATAAAGTCATATTGGTACAGTAATGGTGTTTTCGTTGGCACTATTTATCTAGTAACCGCATTCCATATCCTCGCGGCTCTCGTAAGAGTTTCGCGCTTTGGAGAGTTAAAAAGATAACATTACCGACAAGTAATGTGTTCTTTGCATGAATGTGTACAGTAAAAATACAAAAAATAATATTTTTATTGGCACAGGTTGTAATGTAATTGAAAATGTATAAAATGGAAAAAAGCATTCGGAGTATAAAAGGTTGTTTTAAAGTGCCCATGCCTTGCGGCTCGTTTTACATATTTTTTCAAGCTCTGGTTGCGACTGACCGCAACACGGTAATCGAAACCCTTCGCCCTGGGGCTCTACTCACTAACCACTTCGTCACTCAAGTGTTAAAAACACGCCGGATTCGAGCGCCGAGGGGACCGTCCTATCAACCCTTGTATGTCGCCACTGCTGGGGCACGGGTCTCTTCCTGCATCGCAGGAAGGTTAGTCCATACTCCACCATGGGGGCCAAGTTCGGTTTGGCGGAGAATTCTAAGACAGTGGCGGGTCTTACTGTCAGAAGTTATCAAGCCGTCCAAGGCTCGTTTACACCGAGGCAACAACGTGCGACAATGCCGCATGCTACATATTATGGCATGCGGCACCTTGACGCATGCTACAGTTTGCGGCATAGGTATGTGGCATACGGCAGCCTATATTACGCCGAGGCAACATCGTGCCTAGATAATTTCCAAAGCATCGTGATGTTTATGGAGTGTTTCTGTTTTACCTACTTATTTGATCGAAGAAATACACCATAGAATATGGCTGATCAAGTAACTTTAGCAGCTGCTTATTTAGTACTAAGCCATGCAGCTAAACAACGGAAGAAGAAACGTTTGGTGGAAAGAAGATTACTTCAGAATGGCCCACGTACTAGTTTACTAACAAAAATTAAAGCAGACGATGGTGCCTTATTTAAAAACTTTACCAGAATGTCAATGTCGCATGGAATCCATTGTGCCTGGATACAAGCTGCGACAGTCTACCACATGACGCAAGGTTTTGCCATGCCGCACGGTTCTTGCCACAATGTGCGACATTTTTAATTTTGTAGCATGCGGCCTTGTGGCATGCCGCAATGCCGCACAGTGTTGCCCCGGTGTAATATAGCCTTTATCACTCACACTCGGCAGGTTTCTACTATTCGTTATTATACTACAGAACAGTACTACAAACACACCAGGTTTGACACTTCCACGAAATATCATTTTTACGACAGAGCAAGAAAAAAAAAGAAAAACAAATCATGACTTTTATAAGACAGAAGTTTAGTAGAATTTATTTTATTGCTTTACGTACTTTTTGTAGTTTGATCTTTTGTAGAAATTGACAATCCGCGGTGGGAATGGTAATTATGCCCATAATCTCTCTCTGAAAAAAGGTTTGTGGAGCCCTGGTCTACGTATATAGTCTACATAAATAGTATTTTTAGTTTTTTGACAATAAACAATAAAAAACAAATGAAAATATTAACAGGGTCTAGAGATAAAGCCTTTCATAGATCATATAAACAAAAATACATACATATACATGACTAGCTGGCGCCCGCGACTTCGTATGCACGGGATTAGTATTTCGAGTAGTTAGCGTGGCGTACAAGATGTTAGATTTTTTCCTACTTACTTGATACTTATCGCCATATTTTGGACAATTTGCACTATATCCTCATGAATTGTAGTCTATGTGTTATTCTGATGTATAAGCTATATTATTGGAAAGTTTCATTAAAACCAATTCAGTAGTTTTCAGTGGTTCAGACAAAATCATTTCAAAATCTAGAGTAGCTCCCTCAGTAACTAACACCGCCGTGACCTCGATATGATACCACCACCTGTCAATAATTCGCTCCTTATTAACAAGTACTTCACTTGTCTTCAACTTCTCCTTGGTCTACCGATAACACTTGATTATCAAGACAGGGGTCGTAGGTTCTATTCCCTAGATGAGCTGCCCTGATACAATTATACCCCTGGAATGACATTGTGCTGCTATTGCTTTGTAGACTACCAAATTGAGGTAATTAACAACCGTTGTCTGTCCGTTGCTTATATCATTGTATTAACTACCAGCTGACCCACCGAACTTCGTACCGCCTAACAGTCGATTCTCTATTTTTTTTTTAATTTTCTGTCCGTAAAAACAATCCTCGTACTTTAAGGAATATTCTTAAAAAATAATTAGCGAAATCGGTTCAGCTGCTCTCGAGATTTGCGCTTACCGACATATTCAGCGATTCATTTTTATATTATAGATAAGACTCTAGGGCCTGGTCAGCTGAAAAGCTCGAGGGCCTACCGCTCTCGAATCGAACTTTTTAGTTACTCAAAAAAGTGTCAAACTCTTACGGCCTTACTAATAAATACGAATAACTTTTTTTTAAAACCTATTTAGAGGCTAAAAATTCCACCCATGCCGGGATTCGAACCCGCGACCTCTAGCTATCCGTGCCAGCGCTCTATCCAACTGAGCTAATGGGCGACTCACCGGCATCAGTGAAATTTCGAACCTCTTTACACTATTCTCTGTATTCAATTGGATAGAGCGCTGGCACGGATAGCCAGAGGTCGCGGGTTCGAATCCCGGCATGGGTGGAATTTTTAGCCTCTAAATAGGTTTTGTAAAATTGTCCTTAGCACGGGTTAGTGCATTAAAAATAAAAAAATAGTATACTCTGAATAACTATTTGACGTATATCAATTTAAACTGGTTTAATCGCATTTAGCGTACAAATAACCAGTTTCTCAGTCCTGGCATAACGGCTGTATACACAGCTCATAACCTTTATTAATAAGCCCGCTAGGCACTGCTTAAATCATTCGTAACGGACGTAAAGGCCTATGACGATGATACTGAAATGAAAGGTTTTTTTATTTCCGTACTGTGCTCAGTGACAGAGTATTCAAGAGGAAATTCGGTTTTGCTAGCCATATATGAGCACATCTTAGGAGATCGCCTTTATCGGATACGACGCGGAGGACATAGATAGAATATTCTTTATTGCATGTACATCAGGAATTACATCCATCTTTCTCTCTCTAGTGTCCCAGTCTGGGAGGTTTCTCCGTGTTTGTGATCCTTTTTTGGTTACTATAGCACAGTTTGTCTCAGTATGGGACATGCACGAGTGACTGTAATTTGTGGGCGTTATTATTATCGTTATTCGTTGTCCCAGGAATACCGATAGGACATACCGTCACCGAAAGATCCATCAAATACGACGCTTCGAAAAAATATTATTGTAATCCGATGATGTTTGCATGACAACATAAGTGAAAGCTTTACCTAAATAGCAGTATTTTCTCAATAGTTTAGTTTGTTAACTCTCTTGTCTCTAATGCCCTTTAAAAGAAGTAAAATTAATCTCACGTTCGGTGGAGATCTTTAAAACAGCTGGCGACTACAGCTCATAACTCAACGTCTGTCTAGCACCGACATCTAGCCGTCTCGGGTAAGGCCAGCAAACAAAATATCTGTAGAAGAACTTGCCTAAGGAGGTACTTGGTTTGTTTTTATCAGAACTCCTTATATAAATTTAATATTAATGCATAGTAGACACATCTTAAAGTACACAGTACATTGTTTCCCAACTGGCAACTGTCTTTTGACCGTATCGCAGAGTGACAGTCATACAAGAAAATATGTCACAGAGAATTTGGGACATAATTATAGTTGTTACTTACAAATTATCATGATAATAACGTGATTAAGTTACCAGTAAAAAGTACAAAATTACAATTGAATTTTTAAAAGGCAAAATTGTAATATTTTGTGTGATGCGATTAAAAGGTAGTGTACGTATTTGTAGTGTGAGTGAGTGTATATATTGTGTGATGTGTGACGGTGAATGGTGTGTACCCTTAACATTGTATTCCTTTATCTTCACTACAACACGACCTTAAGGCATTGGCTAACATTGTAACATTTTTCTGATATCTGCCTCCTTCAAAATCCTGTAGGAAATTAGTAGTTATCCAGTTGTAGTCTCCCAGTTTCTTGATGTCCTGTTTCCATCAGTTATCTTAGGAGTTCACCTTGGGGATGGTCAGGATCACAAACCTTCTTTCCCAAAGATTTGTTGAGTTTCAGTCTCGAGCAAAGATTTTCAACATAGACCACACAATGTGGCAGATAGTACCTACCGCTCACCGAATAGTACAATATTTGTACAGTCTATTTATCCTTACTTGGCCAATTTAGTAAACAAGATTCTAACCTCAAAATTGATGTTTGATGCCGAAACGACATATTTTCTCGCAACTTAATGAACATTTTTAATAAAATTGACAGCGTATTATCTAAAATAGTCTCCCCGATTACGTTATTTACGGGAATATGGCGCTTTGCGACTAAAATCCATACTTTACGAGTAGAATCTTGTTTACTAAAATGGACAAGTAAGGATAAATAAACTGTAAACGCATGAATTGCCAGTTGAAAACATCTACTAGCAGTTAAGTACAGAATTGTGCTTTTGTTGCTGCAATTCCTATTATACCAGAGACCGAAGAGTACAATCGCGCGCTGTGTCTAGATTTGTGAACCTATGAATTGATGAATTGCCAGTTCAAAACATCTACTTGCAGTTAGGCACAGAATTGTCCTTTTGTTGTTGCAATTCTTATCTGGCTAAGGCCGGTCCGTAACTGCCCATTGTTCTCAGGATTCCCAACACGTAACTTTCGAGAGAAAACCTCTGAAATGTCACCGTTTCACCGCCTCCGTCGTCTGCTGAAGTTGCCTCCAAGGGAGGGGAAGTAGGTCGAGCTTGCCTGGTGACGTCATAGATCATTCTGTGTTAGAATGAAAACTACAGTTACATGCCACCTTTCTATTTGGATTTGCCGTTTCAGTCTCATTTTATTGCTAATTGTATATTGAGCCGCGAGACATGTCCGTAAAATGATCGATTTTAATTTGTGTAACTGATGGATGATGATTCCCGTTGTTCGGTATGAATGTGTAAATATTTAAAATACTTAACAACATAGGGACTGCGCGAATTAAAAATTGTTAACAATATTTCTAGGGAATGTTCTACAATATTAATGAAATGAAACGTTTTTATTTCAGATTTTTATTTCGAGATCCATACACATTCACACAAATAATTAAGACACAAAAAATAACACATGTCACAGATATCAATCTGTTAAATAACACAAAATTCAAAATATTAAAAAGTCAATTATAACGTTATTAATAATAACAATGTCAATAAATAAGAAAATAATTATATTTAAATTAATTTGATAGGCATATTAAATTTGAATTAATATGAATGTTATGGAAGTAATAGCAAATAGTAGTAAATATTTATGATTTCAGACGTTATCGCTCCAATTGTGAATCTCAATAAACTCAACGTAGTTAGAAGTATCTACGTAGCGTTGATAAAGCATTTTAATTGTGTAAAAGAATAATGCTGTTCCCTCAATTCACCTTTGTTTCATAGGCTCACCGCATAATTCCAGTACAATTTTGCCTAAATCTCATGTCGGACAAGGCGAATTACAAGCAATCAAAGCTCCGTGCGAATTTTGGACAAGTAAAAAAAAAGCAACAAAGAATGCTTGTTTATCTACATTCTGTACCTCCTCTAGAGGCCACTTGGAGTGACTAATGTGCACTGTCGCAGCGTCGGCGTCGCGGATCACCGTCTGCCTGGCTCAGCATAGGTACTCGTAGTACGATGGCGCGAGTCTTACGTTTAGTAGCGCTGAAATGTCAGAATTTGACAATTATATCGTTATCAACCCTTGTATGGGGCTTTATCAAACCGCCCATAAGGCCTCTGACATGGCTTAACGACTGCCATTATATGACGACTGCCATTATAAGTATGATGCCGGCACCAACGGCTTAACGTGCCTTGCGAAGCACCGAAGCGCTCGGAAAAATGCCACTAGTTAGGGTAGTAAGGGGACGCTCACCCATTCTGTACCTGACCGCGCCTGTTGTTGCTTAACCAAGTGATTGATTCCAATCACTCGGTTCGCCTAGGCCACGAGCGCTTCACGACTTTTATATCACTTCTTTTCACGACTTTTCAGTAGATACTGATAAGTCGTGATATTTGTCGTCAAAACTTGCGACTCGCGTCGTCGTATTACCAACGCTAACTTAGAATGAACTCAGTTCGGGGTTCGAAGTAGCGTCGTTATTTGCTAACTCAGCGCGGATTTTAGACATGCACAAAACGAATAATATGAATAATTGACGAACTCTGCGACGACCGACTGCCTACCATGCGAGGGGTCCCTGGTTCGAGGGGAGAAACTTATAAATAAACCCCAGGTCCTGGATGTTTACATGTTTGTGATGTCGCTGTTACTGGTTCCCACGACACAGGGCATCCTAGTGTGGGGCCAGAAGCAATGTATATGCTGTATGTAAGTGTTAAATGTTATGTTATACAAATTATTTCCTTGTAATACAATCACTTTTCCTGGTTTCGAACTAGGATATCCTGTGCTATGGTAACTAGACACCTCACATATGAAAATAAATTAAGTACATTAAGTCACTAGAAATCGAGCCCATCACCTCTGATTAGGCAATTAAGCTTGTTTGATTGGTGAAACCCTATATGATCTCTGTCTATGCTGCGTATGCTTCATATGCTATTTATGTCACAAAACGCTATTCAAATCGATTCAATTAGAGTTCAATGGTGCAATTTATCATAGGTAGGTATGTCCTTAAATCTGTTTTACTTGGTCTAACAGCGCTGAGGGCTCACCACACCTTTAGCAGACCGCTGTGCTAGCTGCCTTTTGCAGCAGCAGTCACACCGCGACTATTAATGCCTTTATCCAACGTCCGTTTATTTTCGTTTTTGCTGTTATCTCTATTTAATTGTGCCTTTGTGTGTGTGTGTGTGCATTCTTGGTGCAAATAAATGTATTTCTTTCTTTCAAACAGTTTTAGCAAGCGGCTTTGTGCTACGCGGTCCCGTAGTTTCAAAGCGGTTTAAAAGCTTCGTCATTGCGACTGCTGTTGTTTGCCCACGCGTCTAATTGTGTTGGGTGCCACTTGGTTGACGTTGGACAGCGGGAAAGTGTTCTGGGCTTGCTGGGCTCTGGGTTCTGGGCTTGACATGACATCTGGTCAAAATTTACATTTGCAATAAGGGATTAGCGTGGCAAAAACTTTGTTAAACTGGAGTTACATAAGCCTATTTCGAACCTTGCGATTCTACTTCACTTAGGTTTTTATGTGATGCTAATGATTAAATAATTATTAAAATATGAGAGAACTAATATTACCTCTTCATTTCTTACCCACCATTTCTTCACCACAGGGTGCGATAGACATTCATTACTCGTGTTAAGTAAGTCAGAACTTACTGTCGTGTAAGAAACTTAGCGAATTAGTTTGGAGAGTTTGTGAAGATACTTCAGTGACTGAACGTGATATTTTTGGCCGCTGACTGAAGTAAAACTGTAGAAGTAAAAATTGTACTACACCATAAGTATAAAATATTAGTTGTCGCACCAAAATTCGTGCCGCCACCGAATCCATTTATGCGAATCTTGTTACCATAGCAACGCAATAAATAAATATCTTAGAGTTTGCTTTAAAGTGGTTACGGTAACAATAAAATATTATCCCACGGAAACGCATTACAGGGATTTCAAGTATGTTATGTCTTAATTCAAAGCTTTCTCTATCTGTATACCAAGTTTCATGTCACTCCGTTCAGCTAGCTGTTATTACGTGATTGTGCAAGAGATATCTAAACATCTTCACAAACTTTCAAATTATGTAGGTAATATTAATAAGATAACAGAATGTCAAAAAAAAGTTTAGCACTGAAGACTGATTCTGAGACCTTATCTCGTAGGTTTTCAATCTCGGTTAAGTACTATAACTACGGTAAACTTTATCAATGTTATCATATTAGTACGTAAACCAAACTTCAGTTCACTTTTTGGCGAAGAAAATAATTTCTATTTCTAGTTTTGTATATTTGCCACAAGCAACTACGTTGGTTTTCCTTAAATCTTAATTTCCGAAACCCACACTTATATGACTAGGAGATCCACGAAGGAAATAGCTGAACTCATCGACTGAACTGCTGAAATACAGGAAATTGTGTTTATTGAGATGCGAATGAAGTCTGCAATTATTGTAGGGAGGCTGCTCCACAACAAGTCATAGTATATCTATGTATAATTTATAGAAGACTATGGAAGTAGAGAAAAATAGGAATATGGATACACAGTTATAAATCAGGTCGATAAAGTTCACTCAATAACTTTGGAATAAAATGTTTCAAAGTTCTAAATCTAAAGACGTATTAAACTTTCGAGTGTACTAATTTAATGATGAAATATTACACGGTAATTTAAATTTTGGCGTTGTGTTGAACTAAGTCCATGACTTTACTTCTTCTTAAAACCAATTTGTCAGCGAATAGTCACTGAGCTGTGTCTACAATGAATACTGATTCACCCATTATACAATACTAGAGCTCTCATCAGACTCCTTTGGAGATGTGTGAAGTTCATCTTGTTACAAACTACAGTCATTGTTGCGTTACAAGATTAGATTTCCGTCTATAAAAGAAAGGCAGAAGGATGCTTAGGATGTTATTTTTATCTAGGACCCATATAAATGATCTCTAGAAATGATGGAAAACCCTACAGTTTTAGTGGTTGTAACATAAATAATGTCACTATGAAGACATTAATAGATTATATTGAAATAAACCCGATATATATCTACCCTTTGTATGTATGAAGCGACACAGACGATATCGTATCTTCATGTTTGCCCTGAAGTCATACAAGATATCCTTAGAATCCTAGGGTCGCGTTACACGCATAATTGTAATTCTACCGGCTTGTTTACTTGTCGTTTAGTCGACTTTGCAATGTACGTCGAATTACCATTGTTCGTTATCAACCCTTGTATGTCCCCACTGTTGGAGCACGGGTCTCTTCCTGCATCGCAGGAAGGTTAGGCCATACTCCACCACGGGGGCCAAGTCCGGGTTGGCGGAGAATTGTAAGACAGTGGCGGGCCTTACGGTCAGAAGTTATCAAGCCGCCCATAAGGCCTCTGACATGGCTTAACGATGGCCATTATATGACAGCCGGCACCAACGGCTTAACGTGCCTTGCGAAGCACATTAATAATAAATAACCATGAATTTTAGTTCTATGAAATTATAACTCTGGACACATTAATGACTTAGCGTAGCCCTGGGGACATTACTTAGGAGCGATTTCGTTATGAAAAAGGAAGAGATAAGCTTCGGGCCAAGACGCCCCGAGACCAAAATCACTTTAATTCAAAACATAATCTGGATTAGAACTTGGCATAAATATAAACCGTCTCTGATAAGACTTGGCAGCAAGGCAACGCTTGGTTTGTTGAAAAGTCTTTCTGTTGCTGGTTGTTTTGTAATTTTGTGGACAAATTATGCCATTCTCAACTTGACGGCGCCGCGGACAATACTTGCTCTTGATGTCATAATGATACGTGTTCTATTCAGATGGGGAATGTAGATGAGATTATTACTTTGAATTTTGGTCAACAGATCATCTTGATTTGAATATTATTATTAGCCTATCAAAGTAGGCTTGTGATCAACTTAGGCTGTCTCGAGATGGTGTTTAAATCGTCTGTAAACCATAGTTTATAACGTCCGGCTTACTAATCTAAGAAGTGCATGCAATAAAACCTCAATCATTGGGTTTTGTTAAATAGAAAATGTAATGGACAGTATAAAATAGGAAGCGAAGAATGGCCGTTTTACTACAAACAATTTAGACAGGTGTTGAGCAAATGTTTCAAAATATGTTTACCACAATACTGTATTTTACGATGGGTAAGACCTAGACACAGCTTAGACATGGTCTATATTTAGAAACTCGAAGACTCTTGTGTAGCAAATATAGCTTAAATATGCTTAACACCTGTTTAAATGTTTTGTAGCAAGACGGTGAATATACAAACCTCCTATCAATATAAACCCTATGACGTCGTAGACATGATCATACATAAACTCACGTGGCGCGCCGGTATCCTCGAGAGGTAGACAGAGATCCATAGCAGTGGCTCTGCCACTGCCACTGCTTTTGGTCTGTTTTGTCATCAATATAATGAATATAAATGTTATCAGCGTGATTAGATGTTTAATAACAATGTTTCTAAAATACTCGGAGTATTGATATACTATTCTTAACACCAAATATACACAGGGAATAGAAGCCCGAACGTGTAGTAACTGAAAACCAAGATTTAAAAGTATGACAGAAACTAATTACATTCACACAACAGAATCACTGGTCTTCGTCCGCAACTACCTATAACACAAACCCGCAAAGCACCAAAACCTTGTACAAATCAGTGAAGGTTCAGTCATTCGATTCATTCGAATTCATTCATTATTCATTCTGACTGCCTCAAACCGAACCTACGATGTCCAGACTGGCGCTAGTGGCGCTTAATGCTGCTGTTACGGAGCATACTGTCCCGCTCGTACAATCTGTCATTTTTAGTACTTGTTATAAAATGTGCACACTTTCGATAAATCAGGTCTTAGGGTTTGATAGACATTTTAAATATATTTCAACTAAATGCAAGATAACAGAAAAAATACCATACCTTCAGATCAAATTTACAACCTGTCATTTTAGTAATTGTAATATAAAGAGCACACTTTCTATAAATATTATAAATATATTTGAACTAAATGCGTGATAAGAGAAAAAATATCATTTATCTAACCTTCAGATCACGTTAATAAAAAGTATAATATAGTATATTTCATTACAAGTGCGGAAAGGCTGTCATTGCAAAGAGTTCCGACAAATGTCTACCTGAGCCGAGGGGCAGCCGAAGGCGAGGGTCGACAGTCGGAACAAGTTGCAATGACGGTTCCGCACGTGTACTGAACGACTATTTTTAATACAGTTGCGAAAAAGAACCAATTTAATATAGAAAAATTATTTGGAAAATGGCGCCAACCGTAAAAAACTATAAGCAGAAATTTTTTTCTTCACCCATTCTAGTAGGCAAAGGGAACTATGCCCATACAGCCAAGTCTTCAGTAGAATTTTTTTATTGATATGAAATGAAAATGAAATTTAATAAGATGAAATGAAACCTAACTTAACTCATTCAATCAAATCATTAAATCTGATATTGAAACAAATTAGTAGCTCATAAAAACTCATATGATTTTTTTTAGTAAAAACTTCATGGTTGGTTTTTCTTTTTAATAGACATTATTTTGACAGTTGGGAAAGAAAAGGCACGAGTGCGGGAAAGGTAAATAAAAAGCACGAGTGTGTAATAGCCCACATCCCGCACGCTATACGTCCCTGTAATACGCCACTTTTTGAGAAACTGTATTAAAAAAATTATTATGTCTACACTTGGCCAGAAAGCGGCTTTTTCCGTACGCGCAGCGTGCGGAAAAAGCCACTTTATTGCCAGGTGTGGCATAAAAATTATTACAATCACCAAAAAATATATTGTGTGAGTGAGACAGTAACCTCGGCGGAAACACACTCATCCAAAATATGTCAATAATATGGCTAATAATATGTCAATCACACTAAGCCGTTAGAAGGATTTAAGAAAAAGAGGATTTTTTATTGCGATAGACGCCGTTTACTCTAATATACGAGTACATTGTAAAAGATCCCAGTGGCTTACCAACGACTCAATAGACACTAAAGAACCCGGCTGCTGCAATTTGGGCGTTGACAGATTTACAACGTGACGGTTCAAGAAAGCCATCCGTAGTATCCGCATACAGTTGGTAAAAGTCAGAAGCACAGAGTTATCTTCATTACTATAGCATGAACGAGCATCTATTTTATTCTCGCTCATACAATTTCTTCATCCAGATTGTAAGACACAGTTGCAAATAGTTTAAATAGTGTTAAGAATAGTGGTTGCTTTAAGTAATCGCAACTATACCACTTTCCCAAGTTGGTGCCATAAAACAAATGATGTTTCGAGACGCGAAAGCTCATTTGTTTCTTAATTCGATTACTTCCGAATACAGCTAGCACTTTGTTCGACGAGCGACGGGCGCCGGGAGGTAACTTGCAAGTTTGTTACGAACTTGCTTACTTAATAAAATTTGTGAGGCACTGCTCGTCAATGAAAATCCTACCTTGGAAGAAGACTATATTTTGTAGGAAGAAGTAAATCTCGATCTCTGTCTACCCCTCCGCGTTACATACGTAAATTTATGTATTTATGTGTAAGGTTTTTTTAAGAACGTGTCTTTTCTGTTTCAAATTATGTTCTCCTCGCCTTTCTTAAATGTTAACTATCATAGTAATTGGAAATAAATATTTTTTTATCTTACCTTCTCGAAATTTGGGGGTTTACCACATATATTACTATTACTACTCACGCCTGAATCCCAGGTGGGACTCGGAGACCAAGGACTGCCACGTGCCACAATCCTAACAGATTACTTTCACTTCATTAACGTTCATTAGTCGTTGCGTGCACGCATACCGGCTTCGAGAACTTTCGGGGTTGGGGGTTTTACATGTTTCTTTATTTATGACAAGTCTCTAATAGAGGTACTAGTTTTTAGTTTTTTATGTAGCCTGTAAAAGTCCCACTACTGAGCACAGGCCTTTTCATAAAGAGTACATAGGGCTTAATTACCACGTGTGCCCACCGCGGATTGGCAATTTCAATCGTCGAGTCATTTGAACACGTCAGACACTCAGGTTTCTTCACGTTGTTTTTCTTTATTATAATTGGTACTGGCTTATAGCAGGTGAGTGCTGAAACACAACGCCGTCAAAGAGCACATCGTTATCAACCCTTGTATGTCCCCACTGGGGGCTGCTGGGGCGCAGGTCTCTTCCTGCACGCAGGAAGGTTAGGCCATACTCCACCACGGGGGCCAAGTCCGGGTTGGTGGAGGATTGTAAGACAGTGGCGGGCCTTACTGTCAGAAGTTATCAAGCCGCCCATAAGGCCTCTGACATGGCTTAACGTGCCTTGCGAAGCACGGAAGCGCTCGGAAAAATGCCACTAGCGGTAGTCACGGGACTCTCACCCATCCCGTACCTGACCGCGCCTGTTGTTGCTTAACCAAGTGATTGATTCCAATCACTCGGTTCGCCTAGGCCACGAGCGCTTCACTCGGTTCGCCTAGGCCACGAGCGCTTCAAAGAGCACGACTACAGACAAATCAGCACTGAGTTGAGCACACGTTTTTTGCTGTCAACTTTAAATTCTATGATAGTTGATAATTCTATGATCATGGTTGTATTATTTTTTTCTATTTGTGCAATAAAGTGTTCTCTATCTATCTATGTATCTATCGTTGTTCGTCGATAAGTTGTGAAATGCAATATATTAATGCTCGCCATAAATGAATTCTTGTTACTTTTTATATTCATCAGTGGCCAACAAGACCACTACAGAAAGTTTTGTATTCTGTTCCCTTCTACGAGTATCTTGTGATGGTGCGGAGCAATCACAGTAAATACTGTATCGGCGACGTTCAGCGGCTATAAACACTGACAACTGTGAGATAATAAAGCTCGATTTGAAATACCTGTGCAGTGCTTAGATTGTTGCTAAAAGACTCTATATTTAGAGCCTCTCCCGATAGAACTTTTCCGTAAATGTCTTTCGTACATTGCGGAAATTCAGTCGGAAATGATGTAATAGCTATGTTTTCATTCTACTCTTCTTCTTAGCGTCGACAGCAAGTCATCGTGGTGAAAGGATTTCCCAATCAGCGTAAGGGACTCACTGTTTGTTGCCTAGGATGGGTCAGGCATCTATGGATGGTAGTCGTTAAGCTATTGGAGGCCTTACTAAACTTTTGATAGACCAGCCACAAGTCTTGCAAACCTCCACCAATCCGAACTTGGCCCCCGTGGTGGAGTATGGCCTATACCTTCCTCAGGGAAGAGACCGGTGCCTCTCGGGGATGATGACGATGTGCGCCAGACGTTCGGACTGAGTGAGTGCGTCGGGGAGGCTCCTTTCGCGCTATTTCTCTTTGGTTTCCATTGTAATGATTTAATGAATTTTTGAAAATTTCGATTTCTTACTTTTCTTAGACATAACGATTTTATTGATTAATAGACGAAACGAAATAGGTTTGTTAGGTCCGTGGCTAGTGGCAGATGCTAGTCTCAGGGACCGTTTCTGAATTGAGAATTTTGCTCAGTAAATACTTAACTGTAGCGCTGTTTCTTCGAATTTCTCAGCAGAGAGCGAGCCAGATCGTTACTTCAGTTTATACTCAGGGAAATTCTCCTTTCAGAAACCGGCCCTCAGCCTATCCCTCTGGGAAACAAGCAAGTAATTATGCAAGTATTTAAGCAGGTAAAGGTTGTCTACTTTTGCGGTACTCGTGTAAAAATTTCATTCTATGGTAATTCCTAACCTGTTCTATTTTCCACTAAAGAGTGGTTGGAGGGAAAAAATAATGCGCATCCTTGATTTGTTTACAATATTATAGGAATGCGTAACTAGTTACTGCTGGGTTCTTTGCTCGTGATTTAGGCCGGAGAGAATATTCTCCGACCACGTTCTTGCATGATGAGACTTTATACCTTTTGAGGAAAAAAATGTATTTTCATAAAAAAATAATAAATTGAGCGGAAACAATTACTAAACAATGTTCGTTTAGCAATCGATTCACTGTAATGCTCAAATGTATCTCCTATTTTTTATTATACAAAATATAATTCACAATTTTTGCCATTTGTAAGTTCTTGTTGTACGAAAGTATTTTATCTTGCCCATCACTAGTTATTAAAGTAAGAAGGAGTAAGTGGTTGCAGCTAGGTTTTTTGCACGCGAGTGTAGTGAAAGTGCTGGGAAAATGAAATGCTCTATAGGTCTCTTGCGATACGTGGGCATCGGGCGATTATTGCTGTTTGTTTGCTTATCTTAACAAGCAATTACATTCCAGCATTTTGTTCGACGTAATTGGTTATTAAGATAATAATAATGTTGCATCATTAACCAAAGTTATATTCAAAGAGATTTCCTAATGGACGCTGGAAACTCTTAATCTCATTTACATTATTTCGTAATATTTTCAAACTATCAGTTTCTTAGTATAGTATGGGCATGTGGAGCGAATTAAAAATGCCATCGAAATGTCGGAACTGCTTCGATCTATTCGAGACGATTTTAAAACACGAGCATTCAGATAATTTTTCCTAGTTTAACAGCTAGAATTTAACTGTCTGACATACCTATATTCTCAATCTTATGCGTGTATACACCTATATTCTCTATGTTTTGTAACTTTTCTGAATTGCGTAGCGGGTGATTTACAACAAAACGTAGATATTGATTGATGGCGGCTGTATATTCGTCCCAAGCGCGATCATATATTTCAATAAAAAACTCAGCAGTAGATAAGCTGTAATATGGGTAGGTACTTAAAATAAAATTAAAATTTGTTGCCATACTCGTAGTCATACTTCATCGTCATCACATCCATGTTGTCACGTCTCTGGGCCTCGACAAAGCTAGCAATTGTTTAAAAATCCTTGAATGGGCCACGAAAACGCAGCTTATTAATTTAATGGCGTGATGTTGCCTTGAGGATAAGGCCTTCGTTAAAGAAATATGAGCTACGGCGTTCATGCGAACGTCCCATTTCTGTATCAAAGCACACAATCAGTGTAGGTCAAGTTAAACTGGTGGTGTCACGAACTCTAACTCCCCCACAGACCTATTGTAGAACAGGTTCCGTAGGAATTCGCTCTGCGTCACATTGGCTCACGTGTAAACATTTTAATTGATGGTAATATGCGGAAGACAAAAACGCCCGCCGAGATAGGAATCGGCATATTTCGGCCACGATGAAAAAGTCACAAAAGGTCATTCTTGATCAAAATGCTCAAAACGTACTCTGACATACTTGTAGTCAATAATTGGCCGCTACAATTGCAGTGGCCAACTATTTGGGTAGGATGAATATGAACTGGTCGAATCGATGACAGGAAAAGAAGAAGAAGAAGTCAACGTACTGCTCAATGTAGCCCGTCAACTGCTGTGAAATAGAACCTTTCAACTATAACTTCTGTATCTTATAACCGAAACATTATAGTGCACACGTAAATTCACCTAAATGTCGTTTTTAGGTCTATTGTCTGATTGGGATTTAACTTTAGAAAAACTTTTGGTGACCTTAAAATTAATAATTAGAGACCAGGGGCATTATTATGTAAGTATCCACTAAATTGAGTGACGTTGATTTTTACTTTTTTAAGCTACTCTGGATGTTAAATGCATACACTTTGGAGCTGTCTAAATGCTTCACTTGATAGAGTGGAATGCTACGTAATAGAACGGCAGGATTTTCCGTTCTCTGTATTAGAATCTTGACACAATATCAAGCCACTTTGGTCAAAGTAACAATTTTTAGGGGCACATTCTCTTGTTAATAATAAGCTCTATTAGGATTGGAGTGTAGTGGAAATCTCTATTTTGTCGTCTGTCTATTTTGTGAGTCGTTTATTAATTTATAGGGTCAGAAACTATTTTGTAGTCACCGGTATTTTTATTATAGGACTTCCTATAATTATTAAATATAATAATATTTTTTTTTTACTATTTTATTGCAATGGAACAATTGTTCCATGGCAAGAAAGGACATTATTTATTTGAGAGCCATTATTTACTTGATTTCCTTTATTTCTGAAGAGGCCTTAAATGGGACCCTATTTAAATTCTCATGATTTGAACGAGACTTCTGTTACTGCCCTAATGCGACGACCAAACTCTAATCTACTCACGCTAGCGGCTCGTATGACATAAATAACTTTGTATGTGCCAATCATTTATTTTTTGTTTCATTTGAAGTTTCTACCTATGGTGGAAAGTTAGTAATAAAGTCAAAGGGTTATGATTTTACTTGGAATCTCATTCATAAGGTGACCAAATTCTTTAACAGCCATTAAATAAGTCAATCGTTGATTTTCGCCCCGAGTTCGGAGGATACCTAAGATAGTGTAAAGTGTTTGGCTCGTTTGTATATATGTAAGTATATCCGATTCTACGTTCCCTTATAACTCCTTAATTTAGTTAATTAACGACATCAATAAGGAATTGTGACAAACAAACCGACTGCTGAACAACAGGTCCTAAGGTATCTCACAATTAGTGACAATATTGGGTCGGAGCCTGCATAGTAGCTGACGTGTATGTATGTATGTATGTATGTATGTATGTATGTATGTATGTATGTATGTATGTATGTATGTATGTATGTATGTATGTATGTATGTATGTATGTATGTATGTGTGTGTATGTATGTATGTATGTATGTATGTATGTATGTATGTATGTATGTATGTATGTATGTATGTATGTATGTATATACGTATATATGTATGTATGTGAGTATATATGTAAGTTGTGAGGTGATTCGTCTTAACTGTGAGAGTGTCACTTGGTAAATAAAAATATGAAAACTTCGATATTTGCATTAACCATTTTTATTAACTATATACATGAACATTTATTTACGCAGTCGGGTCGTTTTTTATCTCAGTTTTTTGTTTGTTTACAGAACATTCAGCTTAACCTAAGACATTTGAGTTCTCAAGCGAGATTTCTAGAGAGCCTTGAACTGCGCTTTTTGCGTTCATTTGGTAGCCTTCTAGCCTGTGTCTGACCTTCAGGCGCTTCCTCAATTAGCCTTGCCATAATGCTAGGTAGAAACGACATTACATAGGACTTTACATTGCTGATTATGGGGAACTTGCCTTAAATTTAGATTGGAGTAACACTGCATTTACTATACAATAGGTAGAAGATATAAAAAACATACAAAAAGTTAATATTATTTACTTATCTTTTAACATTGCCACTGCAATGAAATCAATTTTTTTTGCAAGTTCTCTATTAACACTTACATTCACTCTCTGACTGCATAGAAAAAAAAACAAATTAAGTCACTAGCCCGGATTCGAAGCGTGGACCCCTTGTTTCTTCCCTTTTTTCCAACAAAGCTGTTGTAACGTTACCAAGGATAGCGAAATTACCTTTTTATTCCATTTTTTATGCGTTAAAACCTGTCTCCGTTCTGCGCTAAAACAGTTGCAATGCTAAAAACAGTTTTAACTAGCTGAGTAGTTAGCTAGTTCCATTGGTCGTCCTTATAACACTCATACAATTTTTCAATGCAATCGTTGAAGCCGACTAACCGTTGCGAGATTTATTCTAAGAGGCACTCCCTGCAATAAGGTCGAATATTCCATAAACCGAAAGCTTTAAAAAGGTACAAGCGGAGACCGCTCGGACCATGTTGGTGTATTATTTATAATGACTTGTAAAAGTGTAATGATGTGTATTTAGTCTGAATGTCTTCTTTACATTCATTATGCGAAATTGTAGTAATTGGTTCTGCGGCTTGGATTATTGTGTAATTTCATTACAAAGAAACCGAACCCATCATCCGCCTTTCAACCGATTTCAGCACGTGTACGAGTAAAATTAATATTGGCCTACACTTAAAAAATAATGCATGGATTCAACTGAACATAATTCTAGGCCACGTTTCATAATACTTTAATTCAAAGTCTATGTTGGTTAACGTTTATTGTACTATGTATCTTTGCAAATGTTTATGTTCTTCTTCAGGCTTTATTAGTCCATTGCTGGACATAGCCCTCCCCTAATGAGCGCCATAGCGCCCTGTCTTCAGCTTGCCGCAGCTGCATCTGCCTGCAGTTTTAATGTTTATGTTGATAAAGAATATTCTTACCTGATAAGTAGAGAAGTTCTATATTATATATTTTATTCTTTATTGTCATCTAGCAAGATAATATATTATCACAATTATAACAATCTTATGACAGTTGGATGTGCATTGCGTAGTATTTGTACTACTTGTTAATCTATGGGTTAATAGGGTGTGCGACATAAATCGAATTGACACATTGCTGTTCTGAAATGGGGCATTAGAACTAAACAGAATGACTTAAGGCACTTCGGGTGCTAGCTATCGCCACCAATCGAAAAAAAACATAACTTGTTTTATAATACATTTTTATAACATATTTGCTCGTAAAGTGGTTGTAATTACACCAATTTCAATATCGTAATGTATCTCATTACGTACTTGTGCGATACTGTAATGTAAAAGGCACGTGTTTTTTTTTAATAAAGTTTTAAGATACTCCGTCTAAAAATGAACGATACTTTTAAAAATCTTAGCAAAGAGGTTTTATGTCAAGAAAGTGGTCAATATTTTATGAATAAAATTAACTTTGGGAAATAAAATATAACAAATAAACATTTAATTCTTTAATTTAATTAATTTTGACAATAAATTACAACCATTTATCTGTAACAAAAACATAAAAATATTAATTTACTTTATACTAGCTGTTTTTGTACCTTTGCCTAAAAAAAAAAGTTGATGCGCGCGCATCGCTTATTTGTGGACAAGTAAAAATAAAGACCGAGTAGGTACGTACACTCCAAAGACAAATCACATCCATCATGTAAAATCACAGAATGGTAGATGCAACATGAGTTACAGATTTCCTAATATTACTCTAAGAGAAAGCCTGTGCCCTGCAATCGGACTTCTATAGGCTTCAAAAAACAATACAGGAGCTAAACTCAATTCAGCGGCAAAGGAAAACAACAGTTTCTAAAGAGCTTACTAGAGCTTATTGTTATTTATTACTCAAAGCTTTAGACACGCGTAGGTGCTGAGCGTAATTTATGCTAACAACAAAATATTATGCCACTGACTCACCTCTGAAACACTTTAAATGCTTAATTAACTACTTACTATATGTTTATTGTTTTGACACTTGAGTTATTGATTTACTTATTTCCATTTTCGAACTAAGAAGCGCCAAAAATATTATCTATACATAGTTAATTAAAGCCAATAAAATTTATAAAAAACCCATTTTGTTTTGTTGCTGGCTAATACGGTTTGTTACGTAAACAGTCACTAGACTCCACATCAACCTTTGCATTATAGTTGCAAACTCGCCCGTAACGTAACCACGTGATAAACACGGGTTTAAACATTTATGTGCTGTCGGCTATAATATCCTCAGAGAAAGACTTGAAAAGAATTCATAAATAAACTCTAAATAATAATATACATACTGATGATGACTTCATTCATTTGACAATTACAAAAAAGTCAGTAAATTATAATTTCGGAAATTAAGATGATACCATTTGGTGGTATAGGTAGGTACATGACTATGCGATCCTTAGTTTTATGGAGAGATTAGTTAGTTGAGGTGCCTTTTTAGATTTAATTCGTCCTTTACAATTTTCACTTCGTATTTGTTACAATGTTGGATTTTATAAACCAATGCAAATTCTTTTATAAAAACCGTCCGAGTTACGCGTTATCATGTTCCGTAGAAGGGTTTTACCAAAATTTTTACCTGCTTTATAAAACTAACAACTTTCTATCTACCTATAATCAGCCCACATCAACCCACTGCTGGGCATAGGCCTCCTTTTTACTGCGCCATTTCTCACGGTCCTGTGCTAAATCTGATCCATCTCTGACCCGCAACCCCCACCATATCGTCTGACCATCGTGTCGGTGGTCTGCCTACCAACCTCCGTAACAACTTTATTTAAGGTTTTTTTAATGCAATTTGAGGGAAGTTTCCTTTCATAAGTTGGTCGCCTATTACTCGTTAATTTTCGAGACGAACACGGACAGACAGACAGATCGAACATGGCTAACCTATAAGTGTTTCTTGCTGACAACGGAATCCTAAAACGTGTATTAATATTCTCTATACGTGCTTTGACCATCAGCTCTTGTATTACGAGTACAAAACAAGCCGCAATTAGTCGGTCTACAATTTACGCAATTCTTCATTTCGGCAAAAGAGTCAAATATTGCAAACGTCCAAAAACATTTGCCTACCTCTTGGCCGACTCCCTTGTTGGTCTAGCGGTACCACGTCTGATTACCATGCCAGAAGTAGTGGTTCGATTCCCACTCGGGGCTGCCGTACAAATAGCCTCAGTCTGGGTGTATTCCCATTTTTGTGATGTCCTTGCCGGGTTACGATATTTAGTATTCAGTTTAGGATCCAGCACCAATGAATTGTGTCTGTGAAAGTTTCTTCAAATATATACAAATCTATCAAATCGAATCGAAATCACATTATGTCACACGTTCGATAACAAACTCACACGAGTGTCAGTTTGCTTGTCCGCTGAAACGGCTTCCCCGTTTTATGATGTTCTTTGTGTATTTTTGGTAGGTGTGAAAATAGATCGTACGTTATGGCAAAGTTAACGTTGCAGGGTAAGCTAGTTATTATCTTAAGTATTTAACAATGACATTCAGTGACAACTAAAACGTTTATAATTTGTTGATACAGTTGATACGTCAATGGGAACCGTTCTAAATTCAAATTCAAAATCAGATTGATTAAAAACGTAATAAACACATGGTTTACTTTTCAATTGCCTTCTGACGAATTCCAGCCAGTAAACACAATTTAACTTTTTTAAAAGAGCTGTACTATAAAGGGCATCGCACACTTGGCGTTCGGCAAACGCTCTGCTCTTCCCACGTTCTCGAGACGGTTTGACAGCATGATTGGGCGTAAGTAGTATTGAGGGCCGAAGCCGAGACCTCCATGCTAAACGCTGCTTACATTTGGCATTCGCTCACGAACTCTGAAGCTCGAGTTTGCTAACTTCACGAAGCAGCGTACTTACAGTGAACCTTTTAGTTGCAAAGTCGTCAGTAACATGACTGCGTAGGAGTCACATGAATAGTCAATACAGACGTGCTGTGCTGTCTACTGTACTATCATGTTTTATGTTGCTTGAACCCATTGTAGACTTTTAGTCTGGATTTGCTTGAACCCCTTTCACGTGTACCGGTTTTACCTAGTAGCAAAAATGGTGCTTACGTCAGGTATATTACGCAAAAAAACATAAGATTTCATAAACCTCCTGCGGTTCAATCAATCAGCTCGTATTTGTCCATTGCTATAAATAAGCCTTCCCAAAAGCTCGCCACATATTTCTGTCCATCCTTATCCGAGTGTGATCCATATCGCTGGGTCGGTGATCTTAAGCAGTTTTTGGTAGCTCCTGTGGTGGCTTTGCAAAAAAAAATTACGACATTCATTCGGTATTTTTTTTACTTTGGTGCAATAAAGAATTAATAATAATATTTACATTTTGAGTCAGACTGCTGGCAGCGGCTAAATGACGATTGCCGAGGAAAGAAAGAAAGAGCGTGTTTGAAGGAGGCTTACGTCCAGCAATCTAAGAATACAGGTTGAATAATTTATTAGATAATGCTGGCATGTAAAAAAACTGAAATGGCAAAGAAAGTTATGAAATCTTATAGTAGAATTGAGGTTCAACAGCTGGATGAGATTAACAAAAAAATACGTAACGTAAAATGGGGATGGAAAAGGAAGTACATGGAATCGCCCCGATCGTAATTACATCCGGGCTCCCATGGACACCGAAGTTAATTTGTGTCAACCTTCTTATTGCTTGTGGGAAATACACCTCCATCACTGTGCTCCACCCAACTGATCTTGCGTTGATGCAGTTGAAGCTTTTCTATGATTCACACAAAGCGGGTTTTATAGAGAAAATGTTTCTACGCCCCATTCAGACTCAAGAGGTTGAGAAAATGATTTAACACCAATACTCTATCCGCGATTTCACGTGAAGTTCGGACAAAAGATACATGATACTAGAGAGGATAATAAAATTAGTACATGTGTGCCAAATTCTATCCAGATGCGTTCAGATGTTTTCATCGTTACATAGAAACTATTACTATTAAACGATTTTTTTGGAATTAATATTCAAAATATAATCGTTTGTTATGCTGACGCTAATTTACATACTAGAATAAAAAAGACTCAGGCGTGATGATTTTAGCGACCATGCTGCGTTATCAATTAATTCTAGTAAATAGCTCTCCTTCTAGCGCAGTCTAGTAAAAGGTGGTGAAGTTCCACAACAAAAATCTTAACAGTAAAAAAATATTAGAACCAATTCCGAATTCCGTGATATTATCTCTACGTCATTTTATCCTTATCATGTACTATTTGAAAAACCTACTTAGAGGCTAAAAACTCCACCCATGCCGGGATTCGAACCCGCGACCTCTCGCTATCCGTGCCAGCGCTCTTTCCAACTGAGCTAATGAGCGACTCACCGGCATCAGTAAAATTTTGAACCTCTTTACACTATTCTCTGTATTACGTACAGGCAGCGAGCGCTGGAAAGCTCAGTTGAAAAGAGCGCTGGCACGGATAACCACAGGTCGCGGGTTCGAATCCTGGCATGAGTGGAGTTTTTAGCCTCTAAATAGGATTTTGAAATTGTCCTTAGCACGGGTTAGTGCATTAAAATAAAAATAGTATAATCATGTGGGTACAGCGATATCATTCCGATGTAAAAACCTAACTGCAAAGTAGGTACTCGGGGCTGTAAGTGATGCAATTTACTTCAGCCAGATGTGGCTGCCTGTACGTAATACAGAGAATAGTGTAAAGAGGTTCGAAATTTCACTAATGCCGGTGAGTCGCCCATTAGCTCAGTTGGAAAGAGCGCTGGCACGGATAAACAGAGGTCGCGGGTTCGAATCCCGGCATGGGTGAAATTTTTATCCTCTAAATAGGTTTTTTAAAATTGTCTTTAGCACGGGTTAGTGCATTAAAAATAAAAATAGTATAATGTACTATTTGACCCACAAAACTATCGTCACCCAGTCTTGTTAGACTCGGCCGTCCTATGCATAAAAGATCCTAAATATTTCTTCCTGCCTAAAATAATGTCTCTATACAAAAACACGCACAAAACCGGGACCAATCTATTTACTATTATTGCAGTCACCACATTAAAATCATTGACCTTTGAATCCACGCGATTCGATTTATACAGCGTTCAGAGGCACCTTCGCTAATACTAAACGGGTGAAGAGACCACTCGGACGTTGCAGTGGCTGGGATATTGTTTTTTAAACGATATAGGCTTGATCAGCACCGTCCTATACCAGATACCACACAAGTACATAGCTTTAGGTGCTGCTCAAGTGCTGAGCTGAGCTTGGTCGGCCTAGCCCACAAGAAAGACAAACTAATACGTGAGGAGCCAACAAAGACGCGGGTTCTCTCGCAATCAATTGCTCCGTCGTTAGAGGGTGGTATGTATGTGGTATTATGAAATGAAATGGTTTTATTCAAAGTAGCGCCGAAACTGCTGCTTAATGGACGTTACATTTCAAACTTGGTGTCCATTTCAAAATCTAGATCATTTTGGAAAAAAAATCGACAAAAAAAAATCCAAACTTAGTGTTTTCAAAGTCTTTAATAAACCGCATTTCTTCTTCTTCTTCTTATTTAATAATAATAATAATAATATTTTTATAATCTACTAGGAGCCAGTTAGTAGATAATAAAATAGAGATAAACGTCATCTTCTTCTTGTTCAGGCTATATTAGTCCACTGCTGGACATAGCCCTCCCCTAATGAGCGCCACAGCGCAAGGTTCTGCCGTCATTGGGGGGTAATACCCATAAACCGCATTTACATAATAATAATAATTATTAGTATGCTACTACAAATTCGCATATAACTTTAGGAACACGTCCACTCTTTATAATTTCTAAGTTTGTATATCAGTATCATTTGCTGATAAGTGGAATTTTCTCCTCTCGACTCGGCCCCTAAGTTAATCAGTTCGTAAGTAGCCACGCCTTGTGACGCTGATCCCCGTCCTGGCACTGTAAGCGGCCGCCACTCATCCTCCACCTGGGGGGTCCGCTAATCAAGCTGATGTGTTGCCACTGCTGTTTTATCGAAGGCTAATCATTAACCTATGCCTAATTAAATTAGGCATGCCTTGCACTATACTAGTGTTGCACGAGTGTATTTTTGAGAGTGTTTTAAATATATAAGCACAATTCCGTGCTTTTAAAGAACAGTGTTTTAAATACTCTTGCATTTATAAATAAATATTCATGGACATATAACAAAGATCTCGCTAGCCCCATACTTAATACAACTAAATGACTTGTGTTACAGGTGCTAACTCGACAATAGATTTAATACTTTAATACCTAGGTAGATAACATCCAAGACCCGAGACAAACTAGAAAAGTTCGTTTCCTAGTTTGACCCGGCCGGGGATCGAGCCCGAGACATTCGGTTTTACATTCAGCTTACCAAACCGCTGCGCCACCGAGGCCGTCATTTAAGTTGCTCTTTCCTTTTACCCGGAATGGTGTTTATTTAAATCTTATTTAGAGCATGTCAGCCCCATCATAACCTAATCATACAATTATTTACGAAACAGTCTTTTTAAAATTGTCGTCAGTTTCGAACCTTTATGAAAGCACATCAGTAGACACAGTCACTCTATTCTTGTGATTAACTTCGCGATGATGACACACTTTTGCATGCATTTCTTTGCCCAGAATCTTCTGTTTATCTTTAAAATCACGTAAAATTAATTCTAAAAGAACATGGAACTACACAAGTGAGAAGACAATCATTTTAGTTTTCGTGAGAATTGCCATTAGAAATGAAATGAAATGAGAAATGAAATTTGTTTGCCAGCGGAGCCAATCATTGAAATGAACCTAAGGTCTTTATTCAAAAACTATGAAATGTAGACACCGCAGTCTTATCTATAAAATCCCTGTTGCACATTGATGTGCTTTCGTTTTCACTCAATCAGCTTTCAAATGGACGTGCCCAGAACACAAAGACAATTGACACTAACGTTTGAATTGAACTCTAAAACCAGGATGGTCCAAACGCCAGAATGCCAAGGCTGACCAAATATCGACTTTACTTCCGAGCTCTGTGGGCTTATTACGAGCTAGACTCTATAGACTTATGGATGCGACGGCACTTCCGAAGCCCCGCTTTCCACCGCACCCTTGATTGTGTAGTTCATTGTATGCAAATGGGGCGGGCGCGGCCGCTACCAAATATTTCACGCATCCGCGCTGCGACCGAGTTTGATAGAAACACAAAAGAAGAGTGTGTAGAGCTTTCATCCTTTAAAAAAAGTTGTTACTCAAGAAATCATGCCAATCGGTGGTTTTAGATTAGCTGAAGTAGCGAAACGGAGAAGAATGCAGTCCTTAGTTGTTCAAGAGCGAACAACTACAACATCGGAATATGAGGTCGTTGGTTCGAATCACCAAAGACATTGTTTTCTAACTTATGGATGTACATGCTGTGTGGTGTCGGCCTAGAGAATAGCACGAACCCAATTCTTCCCGCGGGTATCGTAAAAGGCGACTAAGGGACACAAACCCGGAGGTGGGCAGCAGCGCCCCCTGTACAATTCCACCGAACTGCGATCCCCAACCCGCATGCCTAGCGTGGGGATTATGGGCATTACCCTCTATGATAGCACAACGTGGCGCTCTTTAGGGGAGGGCTATGTCCAGCAGTGGACCAATATAGCCTGACGACGACGACGTATGTACATGTATGAAGTTATAGCAGCAATACCACTCGATAATCGCGAGGAAACCTGAGTGTCTGAGGTATTAAAAAATCTCAGCGCTTGAAATTGCCAATCCACGGTGGATACGCCTGGTTATTAAGCCCATACTCTCTCTTTCTGAGAGAAGGCCTGTGTCCTGCAGCGAGACGAAAATAAGCCGTAGCCCATATTCGTAAAAAACTATAGTTAAGTATAAATATTAATATAAGTCTGTCAAATGTTTCCTAAATGTTAAAGTATTATAAAGTATTGTTATAATATTAATAAGTGTTAATTGCGTGTTACAACTAAAATACCTTAATGTTACAAATAATTACCATTGTCCATCACATGTAACTTAAATTTGAACCACTCCAGTGTTTACTGTTTAGATTAAAGCTATTTTCTTCAGTGCTTGTTGTTGGGATTAAATCTATTTTCTTCAGAGCCAGGCTATTTCGCTTTATGGTCAATTGATAAAATTACTGCTTGATTTTAATAATGAGAACAATGTATGCGTTGATGCATTAACATTTGATGACATAACAGTTGATGCGCTATTAAGTGTACCAGTTTTATGTCTCAAACAAATTATATTCCAACGAAGTTTCGTCGTTCTGTGCCTTCCAAATTATCGTTGGAGTCCTGGCTATGCTAGACGGAGCGTATCGTCGTAAAGCTTTTTGCACCATGACCTTAAAGACATCCATCGTTGTTTTGCTTCGATAAATCACGCCCACAACGCAAATTTGCGTAAATCGCACATCAACGTACACTTTTTGCAATGATATATAAAGGTATTCTAGCGGTATTTACACCATTTTGCCCTTATATTAGCACGTCGAAATTGTAACGTCTACTATGAACTGAAACTCGAAACTTGAGGTCTTTGTTTCGATCGATATCGCGAAGATTTCGACCGAGAATTGGCATGTTGTAGAGTAATGGGATTGAAAAAGATAAGAAGGTCCAACTAATGAGCTATTTATTAATTTTAACATCGTTTCATAACTATATATTGTATATCTATGTATCCGAAATATTTTTTAAGATAATTTTACAATAGAATATGAAAACAAACATTTAATTTATAACCAAGAACAAACGCGACTGTTTTTACAAAGATATGAATAAACCATATGAAATTTACTCAATGTTTTGTAGAGATAGTAAACGCCGCCTTCTTCGTGAAACTGTAATGAAATTTAATTACAATTCAGTAACATTGTGCACTTTATTTCTAACATTTGAATTAATTTAAATTTCTTTATTTATCGCATTAAGAACAAAAAAATGTGATTTAATAGTTTAAGAATAATAATAATACTAATAATAATGTTTTTTGCTTTACTATGTTCAGTTAATGTAAGTAAATCTATCAATAAGAACCGGTAAGCGATTTAGGTCAAGCGTTCCTGTACCGGGTAATATCAACAAACGTTGATGATATCCATTTGTGGGGCATGTATATCGACACCTTTGAACAAGCGCGTCTCCAGTAGAAAAAACGAGAATTTCGACAATTTGTCACAGCTCACGCATCGCCAGGCCTCGTTACGAGAGCCGTCTTTGAACTGCGAAAAGTGTGAAGAGTGTGTTCCAATGGACTTCTAATTGGTGACGAGCGAGGCAGGGGCGGTATGTGGAAAAACAGAAGGTCCGCAGCAGATAGGCCCTTAAACGTGCAACAATGCAAGCAACGATTGGGAAGGTATAATGATTTAGGAGAAACATATCACGAGAAAAATAGAAACATACACATAGAAATCTTTTAAGCGTATCGACAACTAAAAGATACACACTAAATTGTTTTTTCCTCGAACAAACGGCACGGCACCAATGGAAGCAGGTTTAGTTCAAAACGTGTTCTTATTTGGAGCTATATACTTTTTCAGTCGTGTATTTCAATTGTCTGATGACCGTGAGATCCAAACTTTTGCTCCAAGTATAGCTCTATACTACGACCTTTAACTGTAATGCACCATTCTACAATGTAATTGTGTAAATGCACGAAGCATTAACTTCCAAGAAAACTGCAAGATAAGTGAATATCTCTTCATAAGCATTGTATTCGTCGACCGGCCGTTCTATAACTATCTTGGTAGCACTGAACTCGGTTGTATTCTGCCCTGCGCCGTTGTGACAAAGAAGACAAATTGTCTGTCAACGGAATGACGACCGCTATTGGCATTCGACGACTGAATGTAATTTGTATCGTCATTGAATTTTCAATGGTATCGTCACGTTACGAACTGCTAACTGGCAGCGATCGTCAGCGTAGAAGTGAACAGATTCCGTACATTCGACGTTATATCAATTCTGACGACCTCTGTGGCGTAGCGGTAGCGCGTCTGCCTACCATGCAAGAGGTGTAGGGTTCGAATCCCGGCTGGGGACAGAAAAGCCCAGGTCTTGGATGTTTACATGTTTGTGATGTCGTTGTTTCTGGTTCTAAATTATTATAAATGTAATAATTTAGAACCAGAAACAACGACAACTAATAATTGGATTATAAATGTGGTATGCAACTAATGATATGGTATCAGATAGCATCCTAGTTAGCTAGCTAGTATAGTTGGGTGCATGAAAGGAGCCTCACCGAAGGACATTGAGCCCGTACGTCTGGTGTACCCTGGGTGAGTGAGTCTCTTATGCTGGTTGCAAAATCCTTTCACCACGTTAAGAAAAAACTAGTCCAGTGTGTTCTTCATATCGAGCTCGATATAGCTATACGCAATCACTCCACCTCGCTCTCGATCGCTTCTTGCAACAAAATGACGCTGTTTATATTGAAGCATTTGGTGGACGGCATATACATATATTATAATTAGATTAGATTGTAACTCTTTGTAACACACCAGAAAAGAAAATAAGTTAAAAAGGCTTTTATCTAAGTTTTTCCGTATAGAATTTGCGGTCTTATCGCTAAAAGCGATCTCTTTCAGACAACCTTATGATTAGATGCACTTCATGAGAAGTGCTTTTCGTAGCTATGTCGTTCCTTAAAATCCAGTTTCTAATTATGCATTTTCGGAGTCCGTTTCATGAAATGTAGTTTCAAATTTTAAACTTAATTTTCGGAGTAATGGCGTATCTTGCAATATGAGTAAACTTCGATTGTTATGAGCCAAACGATGAGTCACAAAAGCTCTGTTTTCGCCAAATTTCGATAGCGACCTGGTCAACTGTTCGACACACAACTGGATAACTGCTCTGAGAGTAAAGGCGGAAACACATTATTAACACGCCACGCGGCCCGACGAAACGCGACGCGTGTTGAGTCGAATCAAATTGTACTATTTTCTATGACTAGAATCACACTATGAACATTTGACGCGACCCCATGCGCACGGTGTACATCGGGTGTCGCTCGACACGTCGCGTCGGGTCGCGTTTTAACAATGTGTTTCCGTCTTAACAGTGTCGGCCTCGTTATCAACCCTTGTGTGTCCCCACTGCTGGGGCACAGGTCTCTTCCTGCATCGAAGGAAGGTTAGCCCATACTCCAGCACGTGGGTCAAGTCCGGGTTGGTGGAGGATTGTAAGACAGTGGCGGGCCTTACTTTCAGAAGTTATCAAGCCGCTCTATGGCCTCTGACGTGGCTTAACGACTGCCATTACACTACAACCGGCACCAACGGCTTAGCGTGCCTTGCAAAGCACGGAAGCGCTCGGAAAAATGACACTAGCGGTAGTCACGGGAAGCTCACCCATCCTGTACCTGACCGCGCCTGTTGTTGCTTAACCAAGTGATTGATTTCAATCACTCGGTTCGCCTAGGCCACTAGCGCTTCGGTCAGTATCGGCCTATTCTTATATTATCTTACTTATATTACGATTTTCTTTGTGTCACGACAGCTGTAGTCTTCAAACCAGTTTCGTACTCGACATTCTACACACTACTTCTCACTGCTCAAGTCGCTCCTTCTTCAGTACTTTAGGGCCAAACGTCGGATTTCGCCTCGTCAAGATTGTGATCTTCATAACTCGTTCCCCGTCACGCCCACGCGGAGTGGCCACATTGTTTGTAATTTGAATTTATGATTTTTTAGCGTACGGTAAAGCCACTTTTTTCTCGCGAGGAATTTTGTTTTGTCATGAATGGGTCCCATTGTTACGTGAAATAAAAGGCTTCGTTCGATATAGATCTTTTGCCGGGTAATTGGCTTGGCGGTTGCACGCGAGTGGTAAAGTCAGTGAGTGGTTACTTACCTTCTGTATTAAACCCAATTTAAAGGTTGCTACCACTACTAATTGATTGACAAACATAGGGTTTAGTGTGTCCATATACTAGTACGTATTGTTCCTCAAGCAGTTTTTTAAAGAAATGAAGACAGGTTGAGTAATAATTTCACAATGGAAGTTAATTGCAGAGTATGCCCGTTAATTGCAGTTTATTAAATCATGATTTTCTTAAACTAGTCTCCAAATAAGTATTTAAAAATTACAAGACTTGGCAGTGTATTTCGTCTTGAGATAAAAAAGATGAATCATTAATCATAATAATCATGTTACCTACGCTCAGGGGCCTGTTTTATAGTACTACATATCGTAGTTTACTATGAAAATTTTATATACTTAATAATCTTACAGATGAACAAGTAGGAAGAGTCTGCTACGTAGAGTGGACAGCGAATTTTTACAAAATTGTAGTTTTGTGAAACTTGAAATGTGGATAGCCCATGATGCCATCCACGCTGCGTACCCAGTCTAAACTTTTACGTGTGATCGCTTTCTCAGATTCATACCATTAATGTATTCCCGGGTGTCGTTTCAAAGTAAAAGCTCTCTTCGTTGGAAAGGATCTATATCCACAGCTCTTTATTTTCACGTTTATTAGCAGATTCATTCGCGTGTGAGAGTCCAACATAGCGGGATAACTTGTAAAGTAAACACAGGGAGGAAAATGCTTGGAGTTTTGAAAAAAAGCCGGTGTTATTAAATAAGAGAGGTCTCGTATACATACTTTACTTGTACCTTGAGTTTGTAGTGTCACCAGCAAAGTTATTTTATAATTTGTTATGTATATATACCTACAACAAGTTGCCAAGTAGCGTCTTGCAAAATTCGCCGAAATCACTTTTGATAAATTCGGATCTCAAAGAGTTTTTTCCAGGCAAAGTTTTTATGTTTCCAATGGTTGATTCTGTTCTAAAGCAAACTTTTCATTGAATAGAGTTCTCCTTTGAAATCAGAATCAGACCAGTCAATTAGCTGAATCAAAGCGTAGGCTTTAGTGAAGACAGCGATTACTATAACAACGACATATTCGCACACGAATTCATTGATTGCATAAATATTCATGTGCGGGTGTTCAGTCCATGACCCTCGCGTATCTATTGTGCCCAGGTTGAACAAATCTATTTTCGTATTGTCATAACTTTTTCATGAAAAAAAAATTGGTGTTGGACAGAAATGCAACAGCAGACAATAAGCGTACCTATAGAATCCGTTCAGATAATAGATCCTGTCAGTGCGGAAGTTCAAAGTTAGGTTTTTACGTCTTAACTGACAGCTGTTAATAGTAGATTAATGGCTTGTTAGTGTATCAGAAACCGGGGCTAACGTTTTTAAATTGTGACTGGGTTGCTGGCTAGATTGAATTGCAAGTAGTTGACAGACGTAAAAATTCGTATTAACGGATTGCCAAAGTAAGAATTTGTTGATGGGGTATCTTGAAGTGAAGTAGATTAAAATTTACTTAAGAAACCATAATGTCACAATTTTAAATGGCACGCTACAAGAGCATGTAGGCCTTGAGTGGGATTTGCTCGTAATCACCAGGGTGTGTAGGCAGGTTAGTGATCGCATTAGTACAAGTGAACACGAGGATTTCGCTTCTTATACCCAAGGGATGATCTAAGTGGTCAAATTCCTACATCGATAACCACTCAAGATAAAGTACCCCCTATATCGACCCTTGTATGTTCCCACTGATGGGTCACTGGTATTTTCCTGCGTTACAGGATGGTTAGGCCATACTTCACCACGTGGGTCAATTCCGGGTTGGTGGAGGATTGTAAGAGTGGCGGGCCTTATTGTCAGAAGTTATCAATCCCCTCCATAAGGCCTCTGATATAGCTTAAAGACTGCCATTACATGACAGCCGGCTCCAACGGCTTAACGTGCCTTGCGAAGCACGGAACTCCTAACACATAAACTACTCTTAAGTAACTAATGTAGCTGCGGATAGGCCATTAGAGTCCGCGAGGCTTACAGTACGTAGGCAGCCGCGGGCGGGATAACCGTGTGTACGGTGCCATATTATTCCTGCTAAGATTTTAATACGGTTATTGTACGGGGCTAGGTTGGAGACAAACAATGGAGGATACGACCCACGTTGACTAGTTGCGATTAGGCTCTACAATTTGATCTCATTATCTTAAGAAATCAATAACACACGTCGTGTATATAGGTGGACCGGAGATAATGCCATCCGAGAATGTATTGGCATGACGAAATTGAATTGATGATGTCTTTGTTCAATTAATCTTATGTTGTTTACTATAATCCACAAATATTCAGGATGTTTGTGGAATACAATGAAGTGAATAATTAAGTACAAGTTTATCTTACAATCCACAGTCTGAACTTTTATTAGTCACGCACTTTAGTCAACTATTAGTTGTCAACAGATTTAGTGTCCGAGAAACAAGATTTCATCAAAAATAAATCTGATTTTTTTTCATTTAAAAGTTCTCGTCATAGGAACCATTCTCCCAGTTAGTGAAATTATCAATTTAGAAATCAGCAATAAGAAAACTTTGGTATAAGTAAGTCCAAGGATTGATGCAAACTTGTTACTAGATGTTCCGAACCGAAATCAGGGGATCCCTAGATTAAAGAAAATATTACACACTGTAAAAATGTGGCTGAGCGGAGATAATGGGATCAAAACAAAGTATCTAAAGGCAGTACCTCAACCCACGTCGTCGGCCGAAACTAGGCGAATAGGTACACGTTTCTCATACAGGCTTTACAAACAAAAGACTCAAATGTGACACAACCTCCGCAAGTCGGTGTTGAGCCCGATTTATCCAAATAACGCCAAACGTACAGTCAACAGCATTAAAATTTTTTTATTCTTCTTCTTCTTCAGGCTATATTATGTAGTTCTATGTCCAGCAGTGGACAGTTAGTTGACTTTAATTTGTTTAATGTGGCCTTTAGCAGAAATAGTACATTACTGCAGAGGCCGAGAAGTAAAGGATTGCCGGACGAGTTTGGGATAGACCGTCTAGAACGAGTCCTGCAATCCCTGTTCCGGCCGAGGATTGTATAATGCCTTTCTCAAACAATGCGAGGAAATATTAATATAAAAATAATTACTAGGTAATTAAGAAATAATAGTTTGCCGCCTTTTTTATTTTTTAAATACACTAACATATTTGAGCACCATGTTTAACCGCACAAAAACCAATAACATAGATTGTTTTTTTTTAATCTTGCAAGTATGCTTACAGAACTTAGTAGGTGGTTGGCTGTATGTAATTTTTCCTTGGTCAGTTTAATTTTAGTAAGTAAATTTAAAAAGTTAGAGCAGCGGACGGTAATGGATTTTCATACTTACTTTACTGGCTTAGGCTAGTAAAGTGAGGCGGGAGCCATAAAAGAGAAACTTTGTGGCTTTATTTCATGGTAATAACACAAACATTTCCGAGCATGTTTGAGAAAAAATAATTATAAAAAATCATTGTAAAAATCATATAAACATTTAAGAAGTGATACTTGTCAGCTGTGATCTATATCCGGAGAAATAATGGTACAAAAATTCATGATGTTGATACTGAATTTTTGAGTTTTGGTGTAGAGATGGCAAATTATGTACTTCTTTTACATGTTCGCTGCCAATTCACCCGTAATCTACTTAATTATGGAGGGCTCCTGACGACTGTACAATTTGAGATATGCGAAAATAATGGTTATAGTGAAAGGGTTACATATTTTGACGGATTTCGCTTTAGAACCAAATCGAAATTGTACCTATGTTTGTTTATTGTTTTTTTTTTGCTTGCTTAGTCTTTTAACTTTAAAGGTAAATTTTAACATTGGGACGCGTCTATCGAAAAGTACACTTATTGTACGTTCTTTTTCTTTGACGTACGTTTACTATTACGTAATTTTTCGGCCCGCGTCTCTGAGAGAAAACTTTCTGTTCGTCGTCAAAGAAAACTTAGTTTTACTGCTTGTTTTTCAACTCATAGAAACACTGCCTATAACCGGGCACTGCTGCTCTGATTTGTCGCAAAAATATGAATCTCTTCGAGCGAAATAAAAATGAACGTTGTGAGATAAATTGGTCTTTCAACAAAATTAGAAAATTAAAGAATAGGCCAAAATAGCAATGTCTACCTATTTACAATAAACTACCAAACTTAGAAATAAAAAAAACTGCACAATATTTAACACTCAACAAAAACTCTATTAATTAAAAAGTGCTACTACTCCATAGTAGCACTTTTAATTAATATGCGGGTGACAACGAACTATAATTACCTAGGTATACAACGGCTAGCTTCTGCCACTTGCCACGATCCTGACAGATCTCTTTTGCTTCATGAGCATTCATTCCGGGTACTGTCTTGACTTTTGCTTAATCATTTGGTCGAAGTATGTCTGCCTGGGACGTCCCTTCACCTACCACCCAAACACGATGTATTTATTATTTTCTAAGTAATAATTTAGTTAATAAATAGTTACAAAAAATTATGATCATAAGTATTTATTTTTTAACTTTAGATCTTGCCCGGGGGTTTCAAAGTTTTTAATTTCTATCTTTATGCTAGCCTCTATGACATTTCTTCTATGATTGTCTCTTTTTTTGAACTAAAACTTTCGTAAGCACAACACATTGTAGACTTTTAATCTGGATCTACTTACGGGTGTTGTTATATCGGAAGAGTCCGACCAAGTTAAGGTAAGTAGATCTGGAGTAAAAGTCTACAACATGATTGTCTCCTCAGCACAATATTTTAATTTTATCTTTAAGCTAGCCTCTATTGAATTTCTTTTATCATTGAACTCTCTCCTCAGTAGGTACTATATTTTATTTTATTTTTATGTACGTGCTAGCCTCTATCACATTTCTTCCATCGTTAGATTCTCTTTTCAGCACTATCTTTAATTTCATTTCTATCTATGTGCTAGTCTCTATTGAATTTCTTCTATTGTTGAACTCTCTCCTCAGTAGGTACTATATTTTAATTTATATTTATGTATGTACTAGCCTCTATCACATTTCTTCCATTCTAAGACTGTCTCCTCAGTACTATAATTTATTTAATTTCTATCTATGTGCTACCGTCTTTCTCATTTCTTCCATCATTAGGTTCTCTTCTCAGCAGTATATTTAATGTCATTTCTGTCTATGTGCTAGCGTCTATCACATTTCTTCCATCATTAGATTGTCTCCTTAGCACTACAATTTCCTCCACCTCAGCAAAACGGCCAATAGAACGTAGATGTAATCAATGCAGAAAGTACCGCGGTTCGATATCCGTCCCTACCTACACGTGTAATCTACGGACTCTACCTTAATGCCTGGAGATAGCACTTAAGGGGATAGGAGGTTACAGATAGTCCGATACGGAAACATTTCCCGCTTGACGTATATTAAATTGCCTCAAGCAATTAAATAATCAAATCTTTAGAACGGGCGGCGTGGCAGTTTTTTAGCAAATTGCTTTTTTATGTTTGTTTATAGTGTCGTTACAAGTGTTTTTTATATTGATAGCAAATTACTACAAGATTGACCCAACAGATTTTTATAAATAACTTGTTATGTATACTTTTTAAACTCCACCACCCACTTTCTCTACGTCACCTGTTGGTTGGCTAGAATTAAATACTATAAATAGTATTAAGCCTAACAATGACTGTACAATTTTTCACTGGTACGATAAAGAATTTAATAATGTAGACAGGAAATAAATCCCTCTATATGAACCCATAATCAGGCTCCACTATATTGCAGTCATTAGTGATTCGTAATTTCGTAGAAAAAAACCAGTCGAGATGGTTTGTACAAAAACATCTTCGGCTCTTCAAATTTCAAATGCTGCAAATGCACGAATCAATATAAAAAAACACGCTGCAAGTGTTTTTATATTGATTTATGCATTTGCTTTCAGAAAACACAGTTTTGCGGAGTCGTAGTGATGTTCATAAAAAATAATGAAATATTTTAATTAAATAAAAATTAAAATCGCCTTCAAAAAACTACACCAGTCCGTCCGTTTTTATTTATATACGTATTTAATTACTTTTTCAGTTTTTTTTTTCATGCATGAACATCAACCGAGAGCGCATGCTTTGTTACGAATTTCTTCTGTGATAGCTGGCAGGAAAGAAAGTGGACCAACAGTAGCCGATAGCCAGCCTTTTATCGCTATACTAAACCACTTATTCAGAAACCTCTCAGGGCATACCACTTAGTCCAAACTGTCGGCCACCAGATACATCAACCTGCTTTCAAAGGTAGCTATGAAATGGAGACCTGATCTTCCATGCAATATATTTGGTGGAGTAAGTCCCCAGAAAGAGTGTCGCATTTTCTATTGATTGATGGGGAACGGGACTCGCTACCGGTTGCTCGTGGCTATTATCGACTGTTATCATTAGGCTAAGGCTCAACCTGACCTTTATTTATTGGACGGTTTTATCTTACAAACTTTTTAACAGCTTAAGCGTAGCGTAATTATTTGCAATCACTTTGGTGTGTAATATAATACTAAAGTGATTGTTACGTATATACACTATTTATTCTATCTATTCATTTATTATAGTGCATGAATAGATAGAAGCATCAACTAATATCTAAGGACCGTATTAATAAAGTGCTCCACAGAGACCGCTTTTTAAATGCGCTGTCAACTTGGCGTTTTGGAGCGAACTTTGCCTTTCCCACACTCAAAGCGACTCAATCTCAGAGGTAAGAAAGCTTTAAATACGACGCCAAGTATGATTTTGTTGGCAAAATTGGTTCACCGAGGTTGCTATCGATATCAACATATCAACCCTTTGTATGTCCCCACTGCTCAGCTGGGGCACGGGTCTCTTCCTGCATCGCAGAAACGCTAGGCCATACTCCACCACGGGGGGCCAAGTCCGGGTTGGTCCTAATAAAGAACATTAAGTCACTCTTTAGTATTTGTTGAAACAAAATTAGAGAATAAAGTTAGCTATACCTAAGTCACCTGATTACTAAACAATCCTTCAGTGTGTATACTTATCGTGTAGTACTGACTTAGTTTTTAATCACCGAATTACGGCTTGACTAATAAAAATATCTACTGTAGAATCTGTAAAATTGAATTAAATAAACATTCACAACCTAAATGTCCTTAAGTGAAGTGGAACGAACGACATTTAGTTTCTGCAAGTCACTTGTTCAACGCTTTCCGCTTTTAACCTACATTTAAGATTAATGATCGTGCGATATGTTTATCTGTTCGTTCGGACAAGTTTCGGCTTACCGTCAATGCAACTCATTGTGCATGTGGTTTGAAAACTTGTAAAATGATTGGCTAAAGTCTTATTTCGTTTTTTCAGATCGAGGGCGTTTAAAGGCGACGCCCCACATGCCATCAGAAAATGATTCCGGTAAGTGTAATTAATAACATTCCGACTTTCCTTTGCTTGTGACCCAATTGATAATAATAATGAGCAATTTTTTCTCTTTATCTTGACATACTATTATAGCTTTATTTTGTGACTTACTAATAATTATTATGTAATGGCAAAGCTCTCCTATTTGTGCGCAATCTTGTGGCAAAACATGTTGAAACAAAACTAAGATGACAATGGTCATTTGAGACCGTAGTAATGCATGCACCTGTAGGTACTATTGACACATGTTTATGCAAATAAATGAATCTTTATCTTCTTACAATGATCTCTGGCGCCCCTTTCTATTAGCTCAAATAGGTAGAAATTACGACTAACTAGAGTCGTTAACGCGCCAGACTACTTTCCAGGGTTAATAGTACGTTTAATTGGTTGCGTGGGTTTATGGGGTGAGTGGAAGGGTTGGTAAGGGTCGTCCCAGGCGGACATACATCGACCAGATAGGGGATGTACTTATTAGCAAAGGGAAATATAAAAAGTACCCGAAACCGGCGTGCGTGCATGCAACGACTTATGAACGAGGTGATCTGTCAGGATCGTGGCAAGTGGCAGTCCCTGGTCTCTGCCTACCCCTCTGGGATACAGGCGTGAGGTTATGTATGTTTTTATATAATTGGTTGCGGGAAAAATGACAATGTTCAGGCTTTGCGTGACTTAGCTTCAACATTATTCCTCAGCGACCACATTTTCAGAGTTCCAACTTTATTGTTAACTGGCATAAAACGGGCTTTGAACTTATTAAATGGAGTAAAGGGTAGAAGGTATTCACCCCATGCCCTATTTTTGCAAAAACAAAGACAACAGCTGCCTGGAAACAGCTGTGAGTTCAACAGTTTACACAGCCCCTTTACGATATTGCTTACTTAATAAAGAAGAAACGGAGGCGGCGGGATGAATGACAAACATTTTGTAATTGGTAGATTGGCCCTTACAGTGTGTATTGTTTGTTGAATCCACAAAACCATGCCACTCTTATTATTATTAATATGGTTTAATGGCAACCACTAAATGTGTTAACCATGCCACTCTTAATATTATTCAACTCATTGACAGTTTGTGGGGATGGGCAAATGAGAAAATATAATATCGACATAATTATCTCGTAGGTATCCACAAACTATCTCGATATTAGAAATGATAGTTATCAAGAAGAAAACATCGTTGTATATTTGCCCAGGTAGCTATTATTAAAATAAATGAATACTTATATAAAAATCTCGTGTAACAGTGTTTGTCATCAAACTCCGTTTCACCGGTTTCATGATTTTTTCTTGTATATATTTGGTAGGTCTGATAATAGGTTGTCGACTAATTAATAGGACAAAACAACGTTTGTTATTATTATTAGTTACTAACCCCAGTTACAAAGAATAATAACAACTTTTGTACAACTTAATCACTTGTCCCGGTCCCAAACTAGGATACGTTTTGAGCTATGGTAACCAGGCAAGGGCATCACAAACATGGAAATACATCCAGACAGGTCATTTGTACAAATTGGCAACCTCTAATGGAAATTAAACGACCGACCTCTGTTTGGTAGTCAAGCATGTTAACTAATAGACCAACGAGGCAGTCAGATATTACAGAAATGGAATAGTGACATGGACGTCGTTTGACTTAATCATTTTACGGTCCAGTTATGGTTCAGTTCCTATTATAATTTAATCGGTAATTAACTACTCGCCTTTTGTAAGCTTTTGCTGTGAAAGTTATTTTAGTTTCAATCAAAACTTACCACATAGTTACACAACACACTCATGCTGTAACTATAGTAGTAACATAAATTGCAAAATATGTACTCTTATAGTATATTTTCATCGCACATTAACTATGAATACGAGAGATACGAAGTATTCACAGAGAGCTAGATCATTAATACGATTACCACAAGCCGTTTTAGTTTCAAACTGTGTAAAAAGCTGCATCTATTCGTAGTGAATCAAGATAGTTTACTCGACTATAAGTCTGTCATTTTATATACTCGTAGAATTCCTATGGTTGTTCTCTCAGAGAAAGGGAATTAAAGCTTAATTTGCTATAAATTTCATCAAGTATTTTGAATTTACATTAGCGCTCGTGGCCTGGTCGAACTGAGTGATCAATTACTTGAGTTCAATCAAGCAACAACAGGCGCGGTCAGGTGCAGAATGAGCGACCGTCCCGCGACTGCCGCTAGTGGCATTTTTTCCGAGCTTAGCGACGGCAGTCATGTAATGACAGTTGTTAAGCCATATCAGAGGCCTTATGGACGGCTTGATAACTTCTGACAGTAAGACCAGCCACTAGTTGACTTGTTGGAGTATCGCCGTTACCTTCCTTAGGGAAGAGGCCCGTGCCCCTCCGTGGGGACATAATCGGATGATGATGAAGTCCTCTGACTTGGCTTAACGACTACCATCTATCGACGGCACCCGGCACTGTTTAACGTGTCTCGCGAAGCACGGAACTGCATCGTAAAAATACACACGGAATCGGAAAAATGCCACTATCGTTAGTCATAGACGGTCACCCATCCATGCCCTGGACGCGCCATAAGTTGCTTAACCTTTGTGATTGTTTAAGATCACTCAGGTAGCCGGGGCTACGAGAGCTTTCCTATACATATGTAAATATGTGTAGGTATTTATAGATAATTTTGTGGGACCTTCTAAGTCGGCTACAATAATAATTTTCATGGGTATTTGTTTACCAGAAAACCCTTTGTATTTCTAGCTATCCGCATCGGCGAGGGGCGCCGACATTTTGACAGATGATAGACAGGTTGTCCCCAGATGACGTTGATTACGTCCAGATTAACATAGGCATTTCAGCCTAGACCCCGGCATTGTGGACGGATGCGTAAATCGAATGGACACCGCTCGTAAATATTTCTGTTAAGGCTCTTACAGTCCTCAATAACCTTAGACATAAATTCTGAGCATATAATGTTATTCCAAGAGTGCGTATGACTTAGTTTCAAAATCTCTTAGATTTAACCAACAACTCGAGCTCTACTCTCCAAGCTTTGATCTTTTCAAAAAAGTGTAAAACATCTCCCTCTCTGAGGGAAGGAACGTGCCCTATAGTGGGACGTATAACAATCAATCCATCTATCAATTAATCAGCTCGTACTCGTCCACTGCTGGACATATAGGCCTCTCCCAAAGGAGGCCACATCAGTCCATTTTAGAATAAGGCTGTAAAATGTTGAACTTTATGGGGCATCAGGCAATCACACTAGCGGCAATGAAGAAAACAATCATGTCAGTAATAATGTAATAATTACCATTAACATGATTGAGAGTTTGTACTGACGTGTCAATATAAATTCTCAATCATTGAAAAACCGATCTGTAAAAAAAGATTAGATTTTTTCCACTGTTAGTGTTCTAGTGTTACTGTCGGTGAGGGTAAGTTGACGTCAAGAGTAGCTCCTTAAGTGACTCCTTAAGGGACTAATCACCTCACCTTACCGTTTTAATGACTTCGCTCTAATAGGGAGCAAGTTTTTAATACCCTTTGGGCGCGATATACAATTCTGTCGCCTTTCAGGAACAATATCTTACTATTTAATATTACCTAAGGACGTTAATGAGGCAATTTCCTGACCAATCGTCTCGTGCTCTGCTGTGCTGACTTTATACTAAGCGCGGTATATTATTAGGCCCTCAGCCAAGGAGTTTTCATGTTAGTGTATTATTAATTTTAGTATTTAGCAATATAAATAAAAGTAAATTGTCCAGTAGATGTCGGACCAAGGGCAGTGAAGGGTCCCGAAGAAAGAGCTTTCACATGCTTTATAGAAGTAAATAGGTACTTTATCAATTTCATGTTTATCGGTGTTTTACGAAATTTTCCTTTTTTAAGTCGGTCGTCTATTATTCGTTATTGTGAAGCTTGCTTGGCCGTCACAGTTTTTCTTTTAAGTGCATTATTTGTGCTACCACCCTAATGTTTTTCACGTCTCTACATTTAACCTTGTAGCCCAATAAAAAGACGTGTAACAAAAAGTTGCGTTTTAAAGCAAAAGTACCTATCTCTAAATCGAAAAATGATTTTCGCTAATATATAACCAAGATGACCTCTGTGGCGCAGCGGTAGCGCATGTACCTACCATGCAAGAGGTCCCGGCTTCGAACCCCGGCTGGGGACAAAAAAAAACGCCAGGTCTTGGATGTTTACATGTTTGTCACGTTGTTGTTTCTGGTTTCCACGACACAGGGTATCCTAGTGTGGGGCTAAAAGCAATGTGCCTGTATATAAATGGTATGTTATGATTATATTTTCAAATAAAACATTCAATGTTGAATGAAATGTCCAAGAACGTAAGCGAGAAAAAATAAACATAACTATTTTTTTCTAATTTTTTTTTTTCCAAATTATTATAAAGACTTAATACAGTTTTGTCGGCGTAAGTAATACGAGTATGTATATAGTCCTAGCAGCTACGGCACTTTTTTGCCGAAAAGCTGCATTAAAATTTAGAAAAAGCAGAAGCACAAAAGTGAAATTTACAAAATTGAATAAAAATGTTGTTTGACCGTCTACTGTGTAAATCAAGTACGACAGCCTTCAGCGGAAATCACACCCACAACAACATCTGTCTTGATAGTCTATATATAGCCGGAAGACAAGCGGGGAATGTCTATGGTAGTATGACTATACCTTCCAGGGTAGCTGAAAGAAATTTATATTGAAAAAGCGGACTGCCTTTGCACATAATTTTTACCACATCCTATGTATGTTTTTAAATATGTTAATGATTTTTCTTGTGCCCAAAAAAAACCTGTACCATTTAGCTCAATTTTGACTCAATGTCGGCGTCCACAAAGAACACTAATCCTTGCTGTGCCCCTCAAAGAGGCTTTCTTAATGCAGGCTTTCAATCTTCAGGACCGGACTCAGCGCGGTTTATTTATTACCTTTTTTAACTGTGAAAAAGTACATACAAAGGTTAAGCCTGTTGAAAGGTTACCGGAAGCTGGCGGACCATTCACCCGCAAATATCTTTTTTAGACCCTTTTCACCCGACTACGGCGAAGTAGGGGTTATGAGTTTCTCGTAGGTGTTTATTGAATAGAATAAATTAATAGAATGTGCATAAAGATAACACATCAAATTTGACATGAAACGTCTTTCAAATCGGTAGGAGGGCTTCACTTCGCACGCTAAAACCGCATACATCCGAAACAGGTCATCTCGGTGAGGGCTGTAACTCGGTAATTGTAAAAAATCATGGTTGTATCCTTTTTTTCTACCTGTGCAATAAAGTGTTCTCTATTTCTATCTAATTAGGTTTCGTGTACGATTCATTTCTGCTTCTTCTTCTTCAGGCTATATTATGTAGTCCACTGCTGGACATGGCCCTCCCCTAATGAGCGCCATAACGATTCATTTATGTATCGTTAAGTAGTAACAACGTTTGAGATAAAAACTATCGCTTATTTTCTTATAGAAGTTTCACTATAAACCAACGGTCGTGTAACCTGACACATCCCCTTCTGCTTTTACAGTTTGGTCGCCCGTAACGTCACAAAGTAGAGTGCATTGATGTAATGGTTGATGTACTGACTGTCCACTGTACTGTATTACCTATAGGCCAACTAAGCACTCTTACTTGAGTACCTATTCAAGAGAGTGCTAAAGGGTTAATTAGATTCGTGTTACTAAACACCCGAAATGAGAAGTGATATTGATCGACATTAAGTGACACTATAACTAAAAAATGAAAAGGTTTATTCAAAGTAGCGCAGAAACTGCGGCTTAATGAACGTTATAAGTCAAACTAGGTGTCCATTTCCAAAATCTGGATCACTTTGGAGAAAAAATGGACAAAAAACTCCAAACTTAGTCTTTTCAAAGTCCGTAATTAACAGAGTTTACATCCGTTTTACAAAACTCATGCATTTTACATGCTTTAATTCCAGACATCATTGTCATCTAAATAATTCTTAATATTATAGTAGCGTTTTTGGCACAAAGTGTCTTTACACATTTATTGAACCGCGTTTAAGTCAAACTTAATATATCTTATACTTAATATATCTTAACATAAATATCTATTAATACAAATTGCCTGCTATTAAGATCCTAGCTTTTGGATGCATTATAGAGTAAGTACTGCGTAAAGCTCTTAGAAAAAATTAAAGTGGCGTTGCATGAGAATCTGGAATTTGAATTACGAGTACAAATCTGCTTAATTAAATTTCACGGTGCTATTTTTATTAAGTTTGTGCATTGTTCACTTTTTTACTAGGTACTGTAACACTGTTTATTATAACGTATTTATTACTCGAAACTCAAAGAAGAAAATACATATACAACCTCACGCCTGTATCCCAGAGGGGTAGTCAGAGACCAGGGACTGCCACTTGCCACGATCCTGACAGATCACCTTCGCTTTATCAACGTTCATAAGTCGTTGCATGCACGCACGCCGGTTCCGGGTAAAGACGAAAATCCAATACAAAAAATACTAACTACTTATAATATTCGGCTAATCACAACCATACCATGATACAAGCGTGCAGCGTCATCTAGTGATTTATTTTGGTACTAACTATTTGGCCAAAAGGAGGGATGTTTGTGATTATTTTGAACTAACATACTACATAATTAAAATTATCGAAAAATACCACACAACTTAATACAGCGTTATACATTTATCCTAGTTGGTTTTTGCTACTTAAGTGGATACCCTGCTTACGTAACGTTTTTTCAGATCTCTTTTACCACCTTTTAGTACCCCACATTCCAGTCTAAGGCTCGTGGCATAGTATGTAATTAGGGGCGATAATGTCACTCTTACGGGCAAACAAAGGGATCGTTTCAAAAGTCATCGCGTCTGAATGCAGCGCGGGTACAATTTAAACGTATAACAATTAGCAAAATGACTGCTGCTTTATTCAAGAGTATGGGGGACCTACTCAGCCATATTTGAAGAGTTCCAGAACGCTGTATGGTAAGAAAACATGAAAAGAGGTCTGATCTTGAGAGGAAGCAAGATGGGCGCATTTTGCAGTGCATTACATAAACTCACGCCTTATACATTTCACATACGATGTACCTAGTCTGTTAGCTTTTAGAATATACCTCGGGCTCTCGAGTAGGCTTCGGTTTTCGCCAATTTTCGCCGGTTTTCATACTGGTGATCGAGTTCTGATTTCGAAATTAAGTGTCATATTAGTTCCGATTTCGAAATGAAGTGTCATGTTAGTTCCGATTATTCTATTACACAAATATATCCGATTCTATCCAATAGAAGCCGAGGTATATTCTAAAAGCTAACAGACTATACGTTGCCAGGTCATAAAAATGGCAAAGTAGAAAAGCAAGAAGTAACTTCCACATAATAAGTGCCACACAACATAATTAGTTATACTGGTTCCAAACTAGGATACCCTGTGCTTTAGTAACCAGGTAAGGCAGCACAAACAAGAAAATACACCTGAACTGAGAAATACACCCACGTGGTCTCAGTCTGGATTCTTCTTCTTCTTCAGGCTATATTATGTAGTCCACTGCTGGACATAGCCCTCACCTAATGAGCGCCATAGCACCCTGTCTTCAGCTTGCCGCATCCAGCATCTGCCGGCAGTTTTTCGCAGATCGTTAGATAGATAGATGGTAGTCGTTAAGCCAAGTTAGAGCCCTTAGGGCGGCTTGAAAACTTCTGACAGTAAGACCAGCCACTAGTCTTGCAAGCCTCTACCAATCCGGACTTGGCCCCCGTGGTGGAGTATGGCCTATACTCTCCTCAGGGAAGAGAACCGTGCCCCTCGGTGGCGACGTAATTGATTGATGATGAGTACTAGCAAAAGTTTTTCACCTTATTTGATTGATAAATACTTCGCGAGTAGTCCCTAGAGCCAGCCAGCAGCGGTAATGAACGCCCCGGTGCCCCGTCGCAGGATAATTAATTTTTCCGCACTAAACGATGAGAAATCTCGCCGCCATTAAAAATTCATCAAAACTGGGGCGAGATTTCCTTACGAAATAAATAAGTTAAAACACAGCAATGTAACTTGCCTCCGGATTTTGAGTTCAGAATTTCACTGAGTAATTTCTCAAGTGTAGTTTATCTTGTGCTTTCTTTGCGAAATCTGTATAAGCTGATTAGTGAAATCCTCAACTTATGACCGGCGTTTTGTGTTTTATGTCAATGGATATAGAATTAATACTCTTCCTACGGCGTCTTCAACTTCCACACTTTATAACGTTAGAATGGTAATACAACGTAATGTCCAATTTTCATTATTACCTCCTCACCCTTACTAAATTTTCTTTCTTTTTACGTTTAATTGAAAAAATGCTAGATTTTTGTTATTCCTTATTCTTTTATTTTGTCGGGGTCGGGTCTTTCAAGTTGGTATTATATTTCCTAAAAAGGTCTTTTATTTTAAAACTATCTATTTAAAAATATTAAACACTTAAATCTCAATGTGAGGAAATGTAGTCCTTTTTTAGTTTGTCTATGTATTTTAACGTGCAAGTATACTCTGGGTGTCAATGTAGCTTAAAACTAGTAAATATTACAATTATATTGTACTAAGATTGTTACATACCAAAATAAAATAAAAAGAACGAACTCAAAGTAGCAATGCGCTTTTCTTAATTTCCTAGACTCAACATCTAAGGATACTCTGCAAACATCAATTTACATTGTTTGCTTTCTTGTAGGGGAAAGGTGTACAAGACGATCCGCATTCGGGAAAACGATCCTAATTCCAACGTTTTTCTACTTTATTCAGACATCAAAGCTTTTTCTAACTGTGGATGAACTCGTTACATTATTAACATAATGTTCGATTTACCCTCTAGAATCAATTTAAATTAATCCAATAATAATGTGTGGTGCTCACGAACATTTTAGTCCGGAAATAAACTCACAACTAATGGATAATTTTGAGTACTACTGTACTCAAAATAATCCATTAGTTCTAGTTTCATTTGTAATCAGTTTTTTTGAAATCCTTAACGAAATGCGATTCTCAAAAAGTAGCTCAATAAATAAAATACTCTCGTAACTTACTCATTCAATTAACGTACATATTTTACTAAAAACAAAGATAATTTGGCTAGACTTTAACGTTCATAGTTTCGACAAATATCTTCGAGATAAAAGATTTTTAATTTAAATTAACACGTAAGTTGCAAGCAAACTAAAGAAAGTTACAAGTTAAACTAATCCATTTAAAATCCATGGAGAAAATGAAACAAATATTTCCAAACTTAATTTTTAATACAGTTGCACAAAAAGTGGCGTATTGCGGGGACGTATAGCGTGCGGGATGTGGGCTATTACACATTCGTGCTTTTTTTTACCTTTCCCGCACTCGTGCGTTCTCTTTCCCAACTGTCAAAATATTGTCTATTAAAAAGAGAAACCAACCATGAAGTTTTTATGGTTCACGCAAATACGTATATTTCTAAATAGAAGCTACTAATTTGTTTCAATATCAGATTTAATGATTTGATTGAATGAGTTAGGTTAGGTTTCATTTCATTTCATCTCATAAAATTTCATTTTGATTTCATATCAATAAAAAAATTCCATAGTTCCCTTTGCCTACCAGAATGGGTGAAGAAGAAAAAAATCTCTGCTTATATTCTTTTACGGTCGGCGCCATTTTCCAAATATTTTTTCTTTATTTTATTTTTTTCGCAACTCTATTTAAAAATAGTCGTTCAGTACACGTGCGGAACCGTCATTGCAACTTGTTCCGACTTTCAACCCTCGCCTTCGGCTGCGCCTCGGCTCGGGTAGACATTTGTCGGAACTCTTTGCAATGACAGCCTTTCCGCACTTGTAATGAAATATACAATTTTCTGCTGGGAGGCCTCCTGGTGGCCATTTTTCCTAGTCCCCAGATACCTGTCACCATCTCAGCAAGAATGCATTTGCTCATCCCGCCATTTACGCCTTGGTCTGTCGGTGTCCATTTTGCGAAACCCGGTCGATCAATTTTTGTTTTTTAGGCGCAGCGTGGTATTCCGTTTAATACGGTCTATTCTTTCCACACTTACTGAGCTCCATCGCAAACTTTGCAAAACTTTAAAATTTCATCCTTAATTACTGTTAATTAAGGATGAAATTTTAAAAGAATACTTTAATGCTGTCATTAAAGTATTGTTTTAAAACTTAGACCACATTCATTGAGCTAACTTTCATTCCAGATATCTTTTTCAGCTAAGAGATATGAAGAGGACTTCCAGGGATTCATCTCGTATACGTTTCCCCTAACTTCATTCTATTCTATACCCGTGCAAGCGTAGGCAGTTAGCAAACGAAGCAATCACTCGGTCGCAAACACTGTTACAAAATTTTCCATATTCCTAAAAATACGAGTACCCACTTCATTCAACACATACTATAGTCCATTTGTTTAGGTACTTAAAAATGTTATTTTAAATCAAATCCACTACACTAATTTAAATGAATTTTAATGTAATTTCATGAAATTAAATTTTTTTTTTCAAAGTGTATATAATACCATAGGCTGACTGTGAAGGAAAACATCGTGAGGAAACCGGCGGATCGGTTGGCTTTGCGCGTATTGACTTGTGCTTCCTGTAGGCTAGGCCGACTAAGCTGTTGGTAGCAGAATAGTATGGAGCTAGGCAAGCTTGCTCCATCTAAAAAACCATGCCACAGGCACTGCATTGTCCGAATGGTCTCTTTACCTAACTAATGTGAGTGAAGGTACCATTGGACGCTGTATAAATCATTAGATTAGATTAAAACTCTTTATTGTACACACCAGAAAACAAAATACATAAAAAGGCTTACATATCTAAGTATTGCCGTATACCATTGGCGGTCTTATCGCTAAAAGCGATCTCTTCCAGACAACCTTGGGATGGATAGAACTGAAAGATGAAGAGTAGATAGGTAGGTGTACATGAAATATATTGGAAGAATATGTACATAAACTGACTTACAACTAATATTCATATATATTCATATATACCTAATAAAATAAATATTACTAATTTATATATAATAAAAACTTACATATACTAATATATACATTTTTCATGTTAACAGACAAAAAAGAAAACTTACTATGTTGATAAACATATGTAACAGCATTACCCGTCTTCAGCGAGATCATCTTAGATGCAAAGGCCAAAGTTAGTAATAGATTCGTGAAAAATATCAATACGGGACATCTCTCATGGTAGGCAGATGCGCTACCGTTGCTCTTTAGGGGTCGTCAAGGTCGTCATATCGAAGTCAGGACGAATTGTATAAAAAAGGTTTCTAGAATTGGAAAGGAGCCTTCTGTAGCGTTCTGCACCTCTACGCTGAAGGTGAGTAAAACGAGCCTTCTGTAGCGTTCCGCAGCTCTACGCCGAAGTTGAGTGAAACGTGCCTTCTGTAACGTTCTGCAGCTCTACGCTAAAGGTGAGTGAACGAGTCTCTTTGTAGCGTTCTGCAGCTCTACGCTGAAGGTGAGTGAAACGAGTCTTCTGTAGCGTTCTGCAGCTCTACGCTGAAGGTTTGTAAAACGAGTCTTGTGTGGCGTTCTGCAGCTCTACGCTGAAGGTGAGTGAAACGAGTCTTCTGTAGCGTTCTGCAACTCTACGCTGAAGGTGAGTGAAACGAGTCTTCTGTAGCGTTTTGCAGCTCTACGCTGAAGGTTAGTAAAACGAGTGTTGTGTGGCGTTCTGCAGCTCTACGCTGAAAGTGAGTGAAACGAGTCTTCTGTAGCGTTCTTCAGCTCTACACTGAAGGTGAGTGAAACGAGTCTTCTGTAGCGTTCTGCAGCTCTACGCTAAAGGTGAGTGAACGAGTCTCTTTGTAGCGTTCTGCAGCTCTACGCTGAAGGTGAGTGAAACGAGTCTTCTGTAGCGTTCTGCAGCTCTACGCTGAAGGTTTGTAAAACGAGTCTTGTGTGGCGTTCTGCAGCTCTACGCTGAAGGTGAGTGAAACGAGTCTTCTGTAGCGTTTTTTAGCTCTACACTGAAGGTGAGTGAAACGAGTCTTCTGTAGCGTTCTGCAGCTCTACGCTGAAGGTGAGTGAAACGAGTCTTCTGTAGCGATCTGCAGCTCTACGCTGAAGGTGAGTGAAAGGCGTGATAGTTTGCAACTCGTTAGTGTGCAACTTTACATAGGTATTCCTTGTTCCTCGCAAATTGCTCCTAAAGTTTACCTCTTTTGTTTTTTGCGCATCTTTCTCGTGTCACGCGAGAAAAAGCTTCTGAGATATTCGTACATCTCAGTATGCAGGCTGTAACAAAACACCTCTTCACGTCAACAAGGTTATACTATTTTTATTTTTAATGCACTAACCCGTGCTAAGGAACAAATTTAAAAACTTTAATTTAAATTCAAATTTAAATTTAAATCCCGGCATGGGTGAAATTTTTAGCCTCTAAATAGGTTTTTGTCAACAAGCTTGTTTTCTACTTGTCAGTACTATTTTTATTTTATTTTTTAGTAACCTATAATATATATCCCACTGCATAGCATATGCCTTCTTCCAGAGAGAGAGCATGGGCGTAATCGCCACGCGTACCCACCGCGGATTGGCAATTTAAATCGGTAAGCTACGTGAACACTTCAGACACTCAGGTTTCCTCCACGTTTCCTTCACAATTAGCAAATTATATTGCTAAAGCAAGCGCTGATGGCGCAGCGCCAGAAGTATCATTAGAAGTATCATCTCTCTTGGTCCGCGCATGTCGGTGAAGTCAGTCGGCGCGTCTTTGCGACTTTTCATTCGCTGCGGCGTCTCCAAAACTTTCTCCCATTTAAAACCAGAATTACTCTTGCTCAGTCCCTTCTTCTTCCCCTTCTCGACTATGCGGATGTTTGCTACTTGGATGCCAATGAGGAGCTGCTAGACAAACTCGAACGACTACAAAATTTGGGTATCCGTTACATATACGGACTACGCAAATATGATCATGTGTCTCATTTCCGTCATGAGTTAAAATGGCTCCCAATTCGTCTTCGCCGGAATGCACATATACTCTCCTTATTATACCAAATTCTTAATAATCCCTCATCTCCCGCCTACCTCAGAGAAAGGTTTCAGTACCTGCACTCTGGGGATAGGCCAATTAGAACTCTTAACTCTCACCTTCTTGAAATCCCTGCTCACAACACTGGAGCTTACGGTGACTCATTCACGGTCCAATCGGTTAGGCTGTGGAATGCACTGCCACAGAAAATATGCGCTAGTCCCACATTTGGTACATTTAAGAAGCAGTTGAAAGAGCACTATTTATCTTTATCATAACTTTGAGCTATATATTTATTTATTATTTTCTATGTATTTTATTTATTTATATTTACAGGTATTTAGTTTATGTAGTGTATTATTTCTGCGTAGGTTATTGCTAAGGGTTTTTGTAGTCTATGTAGTTTATTTTGTACACGTATACAGACCCGTTTTTTTTACTGCTGCTCCGACTCTCCAAGGTTTGCTGGAAGAAATCTCTTACAGAGATAAGCTCGCCTTTGTACATCTTATTTCTTATGTAATGTCCTATTTAATGTTTCGTGTGCAATAAAGTATAAAGTTATCATTTAGGAATTCGTGGCTTGTACCAACGATTTTGTTCGATATCAAATTGGAAAAAAGCTGATATATCTTTTTATCGCGAATTGGAGGTTTTCCTCATAGTCAAAGTTGTTCGTATTCACGAGTAGAGCAAACCATTTTCGGATATATATGGGGATTATTGCGGGTGTCGTAAAAGGCGACTAAGGGACACAAACCGGGGGGTGGGCAGCAGCGCCCCCTGCAGTACAATTTCACCAAACTGCGATCCTCAACCCGCATGCCCAGCGTGGGGATTATGGGCATTACCCCCATTACCCCCCAATGATGGCACAACCTTACGCTATGGCGCTCATTAGGGGAGAGCTACGTCCAGCAGTGGACTAATATAGCCTGAAGAAGAAGAAGAAGAAGATGGGGGATTATGAAATGGTAATATCCGTAAATGTAATGCATCTAAATAAATTTATTTATTGACTTTCAAAAAATACAGCAAATACAAAGTACATTACAAAACACATTAAACATTCAAACATTGGTTTGTGACTTCATAATCTTTATTACAGCTCTCTGTGTCGTTTTTACGAGAATTATAAAAGCTTTTTGTGCGCCTCCCCAAACTGGATAATATGATACTACAGATTTGCATACTTAGAGGTTTACCATTTTTCGGGATAAGAGTAGTTACAGCAAGGTGGTAACAAAATATTACAAAGCGTTCAAAGCGACGTAGCGCTAAAGTATTTTTCCCTGAAGCATATAAAGTTACAGAGTTTTTTAATTATGCAAGAAATGAGATGATGCAGTCGAGCGCTCCTGCATAGAGCTGACATATTCAGAAGGTCTGTCTTAAATCGCCCTAACAAAAGCAGCCTCAAATAATGTTGGATAGTAGGCACAGCGTCCGTGCTTCCGTGCTTCGCAAGACATGTTAAGGCGTGGGTGCCGGCTGTCATGCAATGGCAGTCGTTAAGCCATGTCAGAGGCCTTATGGGCGGCTTGATTACTTTTGACAGTAAGGCCCATCTGTGTAAGTCTCTTCTAATGCACTCCATTCATTTCGGTCTTGGGCTTTCCGAACCGAATTCAGTCTAGTCTATTATTTATTCGGCCTCTTTGACCAGGTCCTAGAGTCTAATAATTACATAGTTTGACATATACAATGGTTGTTATTTGCTTCAATTTGGTAGTGTACAAATCAATAGCAGTAAAATGTCATTCCAGGGGTATAATCCGCGCAAATTAAATAGGCATCTCTCGCGAAGAAGATCGCGCGAGGCGCCGAGTTAAGTAGCACGGGTTGTACCATTGCAATGCGATTGGTTACTAGACTACCGATAGTGTTAAAGAAACGACCATTATCGGATTAATATGACTGTCTCTATTGAACAACTATGCAATTTAGAGACTCACCCCCCAGATCGTCACTCCATCTCATTGGTAGAATTATCATAATAAACTCGTTATTATATTAAACTAGGTTCGAGTCTCTACCTACCAGTCGGACCTACGGCCTTACATGCCTTGCGAAGCACGGAAGTGCTCGGAAAAATGCCACTAGATGTAGTCGCGTGACGGTCACCCATCCTGCACCCGACCACGCCTGTTGCTTAACTCCAGTGATTGATTCCAATCACCCGGCTCGACTAGGCCTCGAGCACTTCCAGTCGTTCTGCGTCTCTCCATATTGTTTCTCGGTTGGCAATTCTTAAAGTTTCGTGAAAGGTGAAAAAAGCTGCGGAGCTTTTGCACTGTGCTAAGTAGAGCTTTGAGGAGAGAGCACGACTTTGAAATATCACGTTTACCCCACAACAGCAATGTTCTGCGTGTTCTAACTCGGAAATAACATTTTGGATGTTAATTGTAAGGTAATATTACATATTTCCAGCTGATACATAGGCTTATTCTTATTTTATAAGGCTTTTGTATGTCCCAGAGGGAATAGTCAGAGACCAGGGACTGCCACTTGCCACGATCCTGAAGATCACCTTCGTTATACCTACTATTTTTATTTTTAATGTACTTACTAACCCGTGCTAAGGACAATTTAAAAAAACTATTTAGATGCTAAAAATTCCACCCATGCCGGGATTCGAACCCGCGACCTCTGACCACGGATAGCCAGAGGTCGCGGGTTCGAATCCCGGCATGGACGGAATTTTTAGCCTCTAAATAGGTTTTTAAGATTACCTTCGCTTCATCAACGTTCATAAGTCGTTGCATGCACGCGCGCCGGTTCCGGGTACTTTTTATCTTTCCCTTTGCTAATACATCCCCTATTTGGTCGATGTATGTCCGCCTGGGACGTCCCTTACAAGCCCTTCCATTCACATTCGCAATATATATTTGTTTCGTCAATCTTTCTTCCTTCATCCTCTCCACATGTCCAAACCAACGCAACATTCCTGTCTCAATTCTAGTCACTACATCCTCTTTCAGTCCACAACGGTCTCTAATCAGACTATTGCGTATCCTGTCATTCAAAGTAAAACTACACATACTTCTCAAGGACCTCATTTCTACTGCATTAATTCTACTTTCTTGCTTCTTTTGCCACACCCAAGTCTCGCTATCATACAGCAGTGTTGGGACCAGAACACCATTATGAATAGCCAATCTAGCTCTTTTGGAGATGTTTCGGCTGCACACAATGGAGTGCAACGCACCAAGGCGTATGTATGTATGTATGTATGTATGTATGTATGTATGTATGTATGTATGTATGTATGTATGTATGTATGTATGTATCTATGTATGTATGTATGTATGTATGTATGTATGTATGTATGTATGTATGTATGTATGTATGTATGTATGTATGTATGTATGTATGTATGTATGTATGTATGTATGTATGTATGTATGTAAATCATCTCATTACGTAGATGCGAAAAGGCCAATACTATCGTCGCCCTCGACACAAACCTAGCCTAGTGTGATTCTAACCCTTTGGTGTAATTTTAGTGTTATGTTACAATATTAATGTAAATAAATAAATACCTATTTAAGGTGTGGTAAACAAGATTCTCGTGGGTAAATTTCATTTAATTTCAGTGACATTATTAAGTAATTCTGTAGGTGTTGGTCACAAACGTGTTCTTAACAACAACACGATTTCTTAAACTTTAACGGTCTTATTTATAAAAAGACACTGTTTATTGCTCGTAGCCCCGACTGCCTGAGTGATCTTAAACGATCACAAAGGTTAAGCAACATAGGGCGCGTTCAGTGCATGGATGGGTGATCGTCTATGACTAAACTAAAGCATTTTTCCGAGCGGTTCCGTGCTTCGCAAGGCACGTTAAGCAGTTGTTGCCGGCTGCCGTCCATAGATGGCAGTCGTTAAACCAAGTCAGAGGCCTAAGGGCGGCTTGAAATCTTCTGACAATAAGCTAGTCACCACTAGTCTTGCAAGCCTCCACCAATCCAGACTTGCCCCCCGCGGTAGAGTACGGTCTATGCCTTCCTCAGGGAAGAGACCCGTGCCCCTCGGTGGGGCATAATGGGTTGATAATGATACTGTTTATTCGATCTTTGGTTACGTGTTTCTCTTTAACACAGAATATTTAAACTGCCTCTGTGGTAATTTTAAGCAAACGTGCTTTTATAAATAACACTAAGTATCAAATGCAATTTTTTAAAAATATAGCGATTCTAACATACTTTTCAAAGGAGATCAATTCTATGTGTGGTTTGTAGATACACAAAGCACATCAACGCTGACGATCTGACTTTATTTTCGGTTTAACATAAAAACGCCACTATCGACAGAAAATCTAATAGACTCTAAATTAGAAAGTATTCAAGGATCAAGGTAAGGATCATTTTGCAAAGAAATTGGGCCTCTGGCACGGCCTGCCGTTGTAACCATTACGGTGTTGCACTTTGATTAAGCTATTGGCGTTGATCGTTGATACTAATACTTAAGGCGCTGGGCGTGCTAACTAACGTCACCAATGCAACAGAAATCATAAATTGTTTTATAATATGCTTTTTTTTCAAAAAATTACATCAAAAATCTTAATATCAGTGATAAATAGTCGTATTTTTAGAACATACAGCCTACGACATAGTGTTAATATCGTAGGACTTTAATCGAAAACGGTTGTTTTTGGCCTGAAATCGATTAGAGTCCTAGGTTGTTGATCTATTTTCTGGACTCTAGATTTCGAAAATAGTTGTCATAGAGGTTAAAATTACTGAAGTTTACTTTTTGAACAAAAAAAACTTATTATAAAACAAGTTATTTTTATTGTTGGTGGCGCCAGTAGCACCCCCCAGTCATCTTCAATCTACATACACTACTGGCGTGAATCTCTTAATTGGTACGATGAAACAATGGCCGGTAATAATCACGTAACTGCTGTCTAATACGACGTTGGTTACCGGGAAATTACCAAGTGTGGAGCAGCGAGCCGATTGGTACCATCGCCAACACATTGACGTTTACCGACATGCACTCTGTTCAGTCACCTAAAGGGCGAGTTTCCGTCAAAAATATAGAGATCCTATTGTCGACTGTACTGTGGGAAGCAGGCACTTCCTAGTTCCACAAATCTGTTCAAATTGTAGCTGTGTAATTAGACTAAAACGGCTATTTAATTTTTTCCTGTCTCGCTGGTCTTGTGGTAAGTTACTCTTATTCCAGTACGATCGTGGGATTGCCACTGACAGTATTTGTGTTCTCGATACTTCGTTACCAATTTACCTTAGCATTAGCTATCCTAGTAGAATTTTGTTGTAGTGAAGTTGTTTAAACAAAAAACTATATTAAATACTTTGAAAAATGGACTCGGAAGAGAGAAGCCCAGGTTGAACTCCCAGTGCGGGCATATACCAATGATTTTTCTATGTTTTGTACATTTGTGAAGTTATAGTAAAAATACCACTTGGTGAAGAAAAACATCGTGAGGAAACCTGAGTGGCTGAGGTTGAAATTGCCTATCCGCGGTGAGCACGCGTGGTAATTAAGCCCATAATCTCTCTGTAAGAGAAGGCCGGTGCTCTGTAGTGGGACGTTTATAGGCTGCATAATCAAACAAAATATTTGATTACTGTCATACCGTTTCTGTCTAAAATTGAATTTAAAAACCTATTTAGAGGCTAAAAATTTCACCCATGCCGGGATTCGAACCCGCAACCTCTAGCTATCCGTGCCAGCGCTCTACCAATTGAGCCAATGGGCGACTCACCGGCATCAGTGAAATTTCGAACCTCTTTACACTATTCTCTGTATTACGTACAGGCAGCGACATCTAGCTTAAGCAAATTGCATCACTTACAGCCCCGACTACCTACTTTGCATTTAGGTTTTACATCGGAACGATATCACTGTACCCACATGATTATACTATTTTTAATGCACTAACCCGTGCTAAGGACAAATTTAAAAACCTATTTAGAGGCAAAAAATTTCACCCATGCCGGGATTCGAACCGATTGGTAGAGCGCTGGCACGGATAGCCAGAGGTTGCGGGTTCGAATACCGGCATGGGTGAAATTTTTAGCCTCTAAATAGGTTTTTAAATTTGTCCTTAGCACGGGTTAGTGCATTAAAATAAAAATAGTATAAAATTGAATTGTTTTTCACTTTGGTTTCCAAAACCCTTTCCGCGGTGTGTACCTATTACTCAGTTTAGCCAACTCTCGTTATGCTTAAGTTATCGTGATATCGTGAATCGGGCGTAACGAAAGTCTTGCTGTAGAATTTCGAAAAGTAATGAATCGAATTTCAACTTGCTTTATTTACAGTATTTCCTAGGAGGAGCCAAATGACTCACTGAAATATAAACTGCCAAGAAATTCGAAATTCAGTAGAATCTTAGTGAAAATCTCGACCACCGTAAAACAATACAAACGCAATTGCGCGGCTGCCGCGCAAAACTACTGTCCCCACTTCTCCTTAGTCGTAATAACTCCGCCGAGTTTTCCCTCGAATTTTCAAAGGCGGCAAATTTAACTGTGCGAATTGTTCGGGCGGCAGACAAGGCCACAAAAGAAACACAACAAAGTGACTCGTATATTATGGTTTCCTTGTGAAAATACATACATAATATCTCGCCTGTGTCTTACAGGCACATCTCACCCCAACGAGAAGGCAGAAATTAACGTTTGCCAATTTTCACTACCCTGTATGATTTAATAAACCTCCTTCGCTTCATCAACATTCAATACTATTAGCCGCTTGCACGCTCGCCTGTTACGGGTTTCAAAAATCGTTCAAAAATGTTGTACTCCCAGTGCCTCTATTGCACTTGATATCAACCCTTTGTATATCCCCAGTGCTGGGGCACGGGTCTCTTACTGCATCGCAAGACGTTAAGCCATTCTCCAAAACGGGGGCCAAGTCCGGGTTGGTAGAGGATTGTGAGACAGTGGCGGGCCTTACTGTCAGAAGTCATCAAGCCCCCCATAAAGCCTGTGATATTGCTTAACGACTGCCGTAACATGACAGCCGGCAACGGCGTAACGTGCCTTGCAAAGCGCAGAAGCGTTCGGAAAAGCCACTAGCGGTAGTCACGGGATAGTCACCCATCCAGTACCTGCCCGCGCTTGCTGATACTTAATCCAAGTGATTGATTCCAATCACTCGGTTCCACTAGGCCGTTAGTGTATTTGAGCGTTACTGTACTTCTACTTCTTCTTCTTCAGGCTATATTAGTCCACTGCTGGACATAACCCTCCCCTAATCAGCGCCATAGCGCCCTGTCTTCAGCTGCACTTACTGCACTTGCAGGATGAAAAATAAATTTCTTCTTTTTCAGTGCCGCCACTGCATTTCGGACGTTATATTCCACTCTATAGAACCATGATAAAACACTGCTAAATTTCGGTGACTTTAACATTGACTGTAAATTGACCTTCACATTTAGATTGAGAAACTCAACCGAATCCTGCAAGCGTATCTGGGTGACCAATACCTACTCGTACTTCTAACTTCCACACGATATAATCACTTGTCCTCGTCCCAAACTGGGATACCCTATGCTGTAGTAAAGGGAAAGGACATCACAAACATGGAAACACATCCGCGCTGAGACCATTTTAAAAATTCCAAAAGTTCTATAGCAAACACTGTGATACGAGATTTATTATACATTATACGTACCTCCACCAATGCGGACTTGGCCCCCGTGGTGAAGTATGGCCTATACCTTGCTCAGGAAAGAGACCCGTGCCCCTCAGTGGGGATATAATGAATTGATGATGATAATGATGATGATACTAATGAAGTATGTGAAGCGTTACTTTGAATGACAGGATACGCAATAGTCTGATTAGAGAACGTTGTGGACTGAAAGAGGGTGTAGTGACTAGAATTGAGAAAGGAATGTTGCGTTGGTTTGGACATGTGGAGAGGATGAAGGAAGAAAGATTGACGAAACAAATATATATTGCGAATGTGAATGGAAGGGCTTGTAAGGGACGTCCCAGGCGGACATACATCGACCAAATAGGGGATGTATTAGCAAAGGGAAAGATAAAAAGTACCCGGAACCGGCGTGCGTGCATGCAACGACTTATGAACGTTGATAAAGCGAAGGTGATATGTCAGGATCGTGGCAAGTGGCAGTCCCTGGTCTCTGCCTACCCCTCTGGGATACAGGCGTGAGGATATGTATGTATGTATGTATGTATGTATGTATGTATGTATGTATGTATGTATGTATGTATGTATGTATGTATGTATGTATGTATGTATGTATGTATGTATGTATGTATGTATGTATGTATGTATGTATGTATGTATGTATGTATGTATGTATGTATGTATGTATGTATGTATGTATGTATGTATGTATGTATGTAATGATGATGATACTTACCTACGTAGATTTGAAGCGAAGGTTTTCGTATTAGCGAACGAACGGTGCATGCATACAAGGACTAATGAATGTTGATGAAGCGAAAGAGGTACGTCTCTGCCTTTCCCTCCGAAATGCTCGCTCGCTGTTCAAGTGGTTTTTACCGGTAGGTATTAATGAAATGTTTTGTAGGCATTGCGTTATTTCAATACTACGATGTAGGTAATAAATGAGATAGCTTCTGGGGTCTGTCCTGTCGGATCTTGACGTTTGCAATAATGGCAATATACTCGTATATAATGGCGTAGTATAAAATTTTACTCTTTGACGAATGGAAACGTTCAGGATTGGTGCGCTGTATTCTTGTTATTGATTTTTTTTAGTGGTCCATGAGATAGATTCTCATGAGTTGCAAGGCGTTTGTTCGCCGCTCGAAGTAAACTGTTTGCATCCCCTTCCTTGTGATTTCCGTCAGAGTCGAACGATTCGGAAAATGGAATTCGCACTTCATCCCGATTGCTTTGAATTTCGAATGCAAATAGAAATTCGAGGTTGTTGGTGGCCGATGTCCTCGAGGCATCCGTTTGCGACAAAGAAGAAAACCATTGTGTAGCAGAATACTCAAGCACTATCTTTACACAGGAAAGTCGCTCGATTTCCAGCGACTTTTGAGGCCTACCTTGTTCCTTTTAAGGACTGTCGTAATCGTAATAACTATTGTCATAACTGTTGGGTATGTATTTATTGAAAAAAAAAACAACATGTTACATATTACCGCTGTAGTTATTATATTTCTACAATCACGTGGTACGACTAGGCCACGGGCGCTTCGTGTTGGTTCTATGAATTGCTATATTTATTAAAAATTATAATTGCCGCTTAAAAAATAATGTATCGTAAAAGGAGACACTTTAATTTATTAAATTATACTAAATTTCCCATGGAACATTTAACAGACATGACATGTTTGATTATGTTTTTATTTTTCCTAACATTTTTAGTTTGGTTGTTGAATAAGAGCACACCACTTTACTAAATAAAGCAATAAAAACTACACAACCTCTTTACAACGTTTTAAAGACTTCACTGAGACACCAATTTTCTTCCTTTTCAGATGATAGTGCGCGTGTGGTGCGAGAGCGGGACGGATTGGTCGGCGACCCACGTGCCGGTGACGCCGGAGACGCGCTGCCGGGACGTGCTGGCGTGCTGTCGGGAGCCTGGGGATGAGCCCTGCCTTCTGTTTAGCGTGCATCCACAGCATGGAGGTAGGAGCCATGTCATAATTTTGTTATCTATTAATAAATTAAAATTTTAATATTTTATTTAAAGTTGCCTAGAGAGAAACATTCCGTTTGTTCAATGTTGAATACAATGACGGCCTCTGTGGCGCAGCGGTAGCGCATCTGCCTACCATGCATGAGGTCCCGGGTTCGATCCCCGGCTGGGAACAAAAAAAAACCCAGGTCTAGGATGTTTACATGTTTGTGATGTCGTTATTTCTGGTTCCCACGACACAGGGTATACTAGTGTGGGGCCAGAATCAATGTATGTGCCTGTATGTAAATGTTATGTTATGTTATAATGTTATGTCAAAGTAAAAAACAACATGAAAGTGAAAACGAAAGCCGTTGCCTTCGGGCCGTGGTGTAGGGGAGAAAAAGACAGCAGGAAAAAAAAACTCCACTCTGGCCATCTTTTCACAAGTCTTCTTAAAGCTAATACATCAGTTGCCACCTATGCATATGATAAGATTCCATGATTGCCATCACTACTTTAAATGCAGAAGCATTAGTTGAGTTATTAGATATTTATTATACACTACTATATAACCTTCAGGGGTTTAATCGCCGCCAACTGATTTGCTGTGACATAATTATTATGTATGCTCCTGGGTATATATTTTCACATTCACTTAGATAAAATGAAACTATAATAAGGATAAAAATATTTCTTGATAGACTTGACCATGGAAATTGATTTGGGATCTATCGCTATTTAAAACGATCTGGTCCAAAATAATAGGGTAGCTTAGCAAGGTCGCCACGGGGTGCCATTTATAAGGCTTAAGGCGGCATCCCTATGCAGGCCTTATCCCGGAGGTGGTCTATCCCAAAGGATCCCGTTGACCGTTGTGCTAACTGACGTCCCACGAGGAACGTGACCGGACCCGAGGCGTGGAACATAGGGTATTCTACAGAGAGAATTACGATTGCACAAATATGTAAATAAATTAATATGCAATCTATCATATAGGCTAGGTGGACAAAATATACAATTATGTAATAGTATTGGACTACGGGAGGTCTAAGTTTGAGTAAGAAGAACGTTAATAGTCGCCAAAACGTGATTTGATCACTGCCGGATCAACAAAGGTACAATCTCAGTAAAGCATATTGGTAGTTATTATTATGATCGTAAACGAAAAAGTCCGCTATTGTCATAGGTGTTCAAAGGTCAGACTGTTGATCTGAAGTGGACAGAACAGACTGAACTGAGCCAACCTCTCCATACTAAAATATGGATTCTATAGAGCTTTTCATCGGCTCGATACAGAATGTAGTGTGGGGACAAATTCAATCCTCATAGGTTTCAGCACTCTAGTACGTAATGGTCCAATATACGAAGCCTGTACTGTATATATAGAAGTGTCTAATTTATATGACCAAAACTTGTTTCTTCTACTTTTTCTGCCCTTTAGCTCTTTGGGGAGCATAAGGTCTCAACTGCAGTTTTGCGCTCCATGCGTTGGATTGCAGCAGGGGATTTTGGATTAGTTGGATTGGATTGCTGATTCAAAATGTACTAAAGGAATGGAACGAAGCCCACACAGTAGAGACGAGGCTTGAGTATGAATTCCAGACAACGCGTAGCGTGTTTTCTGCGCCCCTGTGCTACGTTCCTTCTGCGTGAGCGCTGCGTTATGACAATCGACTTGACATCAGGACCAGGTTCCTTCAGTTCAGACATGCTAGTGACGTAAGGAACTGACACTTGTGAAGGAGAGCAGTTCGTGTTCGGCACAAACGCAAGCGATGTGTCCGTCCGCGACAAAAACGCATGCGCAAGTCGCCCGTTACAAGAGATGTCACTTTAATTCCCTAACAGTACATGATGGGCGTCTAACCCTGGCACTAGGGGCAATTGGCGTCTCAGGATGCCACCACTAACTGTGCTTTGGATTCCAAGTACTCCTCAGTTTGAATGGACGTCAAAGACTTTTTCTTGTTTCGCTATGGCACGAACGTTGACATGAGGAACTTGTTCCAATAATACTGATTCTTGTCTAGCAAAACGTATATACAGGTGTAAGTGGTTATTAACCTCATATGTTACCCATTTATTTTATTATCTATAGCACGTTTTATAAATAGTCTTTAACTTCTAGTTTTCACCGGCTCTATCCTAGACTTGGCTAAGATTAGGTTATCTTAACAGTTCTAAGTTGAGTAAAGAAGGCTTTTTGATCAAACTAGTGAAAACTGGTTACTTAGCAAGGGTCGCGAAAGTTAGCTTAAATCTTAGTTCGGGTACAAACCCTTTTGATAAACTTTGAACTCGTAAGTAAGTCTGCAAAATATACACTGAACAGTGTAAAGCTTGAGACAGACCGTCGAAAGATTAGATTTTCCTACCTACTCTTCGCTGATCCGTCTGCCTCAAAAAAATATACAATACGTAATTTTAAAATAAATACTTTGTTATTTATTTTACAAAGTGATTATTTCTTTTGAAACAAAATAACGTTTGGTAGTTACCATCTCTCTTTTTGTGATGCTGCGTGTGTAATAAGATCTGTGTCTAATCATTTGTGGTTAAATTACAAAAATGACCCTCGATAGACAGACTAAAATGTTTTTTTCTTTATTTTGTACAGCTTACCTCAATCTATGGATCGTGAACTGCAGATGAATCGGGCTTTGAAAAATTTCCGTACCGAACTGCCTGCACCGTGCTAAAAATTTAAGTACAATTAGGTAAAAATTGTGAGATTAAAATCTAGTGTGTGATGGATTGGCAACAGATGTAGTTATAGTATAGGTAACGCTGTCGTTTATAAAAGCACGATTCCATTAAAACACTCTATAAACCCATCATATTATAATTCGTCTGTGGTAAAGTATTTCCCTTGTAAAGTCTCCATCACAGACCAGGCTTTACTACATAATAGTATATTTCATTACAAGTGCGGAAAGGCTGTCATTGCAGAGTTCCGACAAATGTCTACCCGAGCCGAGGCGCAGCCGAAGGCGAGGGTTAGACAGTCGGAACAAGTTGCAATGACGGTTCCGCACGTGTACTGAACGACTATTTTTAATACAGTTGCGAAAAAATGAAGCAATTTATTAAAATAAAATTATTTGGAAAATGGCGCCAACCGTAAAAGAATATTAGCAGAGATTTTTTTCTTCACCCATTCTGGTAGGCAAAGGGAACTATGCCCATACAGCCAAGTCTTCAGTAGGATTTTTTTATTGATATGAAATGAAAATGAAATTTTGATGAGATGAATGAGATGAAAAAAATAACCTATTGATAAAGTAATGAAACCAATTAGTAGCTTCTTTTTAGAAATATACGTATTTGCATGAATCATATTTTTTTTCAAATCATAAATGTGACTCATACATAACAATGGGCGTTTTTCTTCACATATAAATTCTGTAGCAATAACTGTCAAATTCGGTCTATTATCTGTGGTTTCCTTATAAACCATAAAGCAGTGCACGGAGTTTGACAGTGGTTCCAACTATATTTGACATAAGGAAAAATACCCATTCTATGATTTTTTCTAGTAAAAACTTCATGGTTGGGTTTTTTTAGACATTATTTTGACAGTCAGGAAAGAAAAAGCACTAGTGCGGGAAAGGTAAAAAAAAGCACGAGTGTGTAATAGCCCACATCCCGCACGCTATACGTCCCTGCAATATGCCACTTTTTGAGCAACTGTATTAAAAAAGACATTGCGAACATGGGTTAAAATATAACAAACTAGCTGACTCAGCGAACTTCGTACCGCCTAACAGTCAATTCTTTAATTTTTCTCTCCGTAAAAACCATCCTCGATGGTTGATCGAGCAGGATGCGACATCGGTAGAGCGAGTTAAGGCCGCTCCTCAAGTATCGTACAAACGAAGTTTGGTGTTTATTTACAAACATCATGCCGGATTGAAAATAAACTTTGCCAATATGTTTAGAGCACACGAATCAAGGTTTAACCATGCGTAGAATTGGAAATTAATTTACACGTATACATAACCTCACGCCTGTATCCCAGAAGGGTAGGCAGAGACCAGGGACTGCCACTTGCCACGATCCTGACAGATCGACATTCGCTTCATCAACGTTCATAAGTTGTAGCATACACGTACGCCGGTTCCGAGTACTTTTTATCTTCTCCTTTGCTAATACATCCCCTATTTGGTGGATGTATGTCCGCCTGGTACCTCCCTTACCAGCCCTTTCACTCACATTCGCAATATGTATTTGTTCCGTCAATCTTTTATCCTTCATCCTCTCCATATATATCCAAACCAACGCAACATTCCTTTCTCAATTCTAGTCACTACATCCTCTTTCAGTCCACAACGTTCTCTAATCAGACTGTTGCCCATCCTGTCATTCATAGTAACATAACATATACTTCTCAAGGACCTCATTTCTACCGCTTTCTTAGTTATCGAAATTAATTTATAAAAATAAATTATAGCCTTAAGACTAATTTCTATAAATTACTTATTCTCTTGCTCGATCAAACCTCGATTTGTGGCCTCTAAAAGTATTGGCAAAGTTTCATTGGGATCCGGCAAGTCGTTTGTAAATAACAGCCAAACTAATTTTGTGTGGGAATTGCTCCTTGAGGAAGACTTTTAAGAGCAAGTGTGAATTTCAATAGAAATATTCGAACAATTTTATACTGAGAAAAAACTCTTAAAACAAAAGTTGTTGATAAACACAAACTCAATAAGGGTGGTAATGCCGTTTTAATGACGCGCAATGCTCATACAACGTTGTATTATATTTGTAAAGTTGTAAGTTATCGCGATTATTTATAATAAACGATCGCGATTCGAGCCGTTGAATATACAACAGACTTAGGCCTTATTCCAAAACGCGGTCTAAATTTAGTACTGGGATTGTTACCAGGTTTAAACCATAGACCAAGTAAAATGTTATTACAAAACGAAGATTATCGCTACGTCATGGACTATCTATGGTACTAAAGTTAAACTTCTGATACCCCTAGTTTATCTGTGGACTAACCTCCAAATTGACGTTTGAATTTGTTTGGTTTTGTGTGTGTGATAGATTGCAATAAATAATTGATATTATGGACGCCATTGATATGATGGATTTCGATGATTTGGACGATTGGGACATGATTTGGACTTCGTCATCGTGTGAATCCCTTCAAATTAAGTGACGAAGATTTTCGATACAAATATAGGTTCACGTTTTTCTTCAAATGTTCCATTTTATTATTATAATAATCAACAACGAAAGCGCCCAAAGTTTAAAAATTAATAATACCTATTCCCAGTATGAAACTATCAGAAAATTTTTGACGTCTCGGATTGGCGCACGCGCTCGAATATTTCACTCCATTTCACACGAGAGTAGCCATTTGATTATAAAATCGCTCTAATTGTGCTCATTTTAGTTAGATTGGAACCTAAACAAAGAACAGTTTACGATGTATAGGTATTTTAAACGCAATAATGAATATTTTTGCGTTTAAAATGTGAAGATAATATCCATTTAGTGAAACGGAACGCAGCATTGAATGAAAGCTGAATGAACGAATCAGTGAATATTAGTTGAACCATGGCTGATCTCTGGTTTAATTGATCCTCGAATAGTCTTCTATTTGTAATAACGACACACATTTGATCTGGGTCTAACTTTGATACCGTAACAATCATAGATCTTTTAGTCTTGGTTTAAACCAGGACTTATTCAGGTTTTTATAATAAGGCGGAGGGTGTCTAAAAGATTGCGTATTTCAAAAATAACCCTGAATTTGCATAGAACAACTTAGTAAAGAGCAGACATCATGGTTTTTTGACATATCTAACCCACTATCAATCGTTACTCCCAAGTATCTCTACTCTACTCAATTAAATTACTTACGATTTTGCAACATAAATGTAAAGATTGATCAGCTGTCGTTTGCACCTATCTGTAAAATAAAACTAAGTTGACGCCGTGCTTCTTTCTTTCGAAGTCGTGCTGACAACTGGTGCTGATAATTGGATAATTATCCACTGGCGTGCAACAAAAATTTTTTCAGGCGCTCAGGTATGCGACTATCTCAGAAAATCATATTTGCTCACGATGTTTTCCTTAGCATCGCACAGATAGCACTAGGCACGCATGGCGACTAATCAAGTACTCTCTCTCTCTCTTTGTGAGTGGGACGTACATAGACGAATAAAATAAAAGAATAATCTATCTATAACTTTATTACAGAGTCGCTTCCGCAAATCGCCGGCCGGGCAGGCACCGCTAGCCTAGACCGCTAGTTGTCATCGCGTGGCGAATCGTTAATTTTATAGTACATACTAACTTTTATTGTGATGCGGAAGCGGTGGTAGCCCACCCAGTGGCCGCATTGACGCTCCCGTGGGAAAGATGTCCGAAATGTCACTTTCACTGCTTGATGCATCTGTCTTTATAATTTGGCGCGTCCGCCGTTCAGCCGGGCTCGCCGGATTCGGCAGTAAATTTATCGATCGTATCGCGAAACTGGTTTCCTTTGAGCGGCCCTGTTTCGTAACGCATATAATTAAATTTCTCTTCATAAATATTGATATTCCACAGAACAAAACCCACTTTGTCTTTATGTCGTCGCAATAAGGGCCCTATTTGCCCGGTTTATTATCTTGATTTAAGTCGACGAAAGTTTGCGCCCCGATAGTAATTTTCATGAAAACTACATTCTTATAGGAGGCTCACGGGAATGCGAGCTAACGATGTCGGCCATCAGAAGCGTTCGGAATAGGTTGAGTATAAATGCCTGCAATTGTTATAGAAATAAAACATTCTTATTATAAAAACCATCGAATAGAACCACCAATAATGTCATGGTTCGTGGTTGTTTGGGAGTTATTTATTTATTTTCATGCAACCTGTCAGGTTGTTTGTAAATAATGAAACTGAACTTTATGTTCGGGTTACCACTACCATAAGTGAAAAGCATCAAAATTGTATGAAAAAATCTAAATTGAAATTTTAAGTTTTGAAAGTTTGTCATTGACGTCGTCGTCGTCGTCAGGCTGTCCGCTGCTGGACATAGCCCTGCCCTAATGAGCACCATAGCACCCTGTCTTCAGCTTGCCGCATCCAGCATCTGCCTGCAGTTTTTCGCAGATCGTCATCCCACCTAGTCGGAGGGCGTTTACACTGCACTACATGTCTTACCCTACATCCATGCATTGTGTTATTACATTATTACACATTAAGACGTTGTATTCCAATATTTTTTATTGAATTTTGAAATCTCGGAAACTGTGGTACTATCGAAGTAACTTTAGGTCCAGGATTTGAAACGGATATGGGGAGATTTCCCCCATATCCGATTCTTTTTCAATTTATTAAAACTATTTTAAAAGTAGTAGTAATGATTAAAAGGTAGATTTAATTAACTAATACTAGTTTTAATAATTATAATATTATGAACAAATTCCGTAATATTATACTTTATTGCACTCATAAAAATTATACAGAAAACACAAAATATACAAATTAAAAAGTGTATATGGCGAGCTAATATTTAATATCTTACAAAAGTTCCTAAGATTCCGGAAAATATAAAAAAACGATCACAAATCAACAATTGTGAAAAAAATAACTAATTCATTCAGAGGTTTTAACAACTCATATCTCCTCGCTAACTATACTGTACGTGTTTATACTCAGCCTATGCCGATTCTGGACATCAGCGAAAACATACAATTGCAAATTGCAAAGTAACTACAGTTATTTGATATAATGAACTCGTGTTAGCAAGATAAGAGCAAGGCGTAGCACGCGACGACAGTCCCGGCCGACGTACTCGTAGATATGTGTGTCTGGGAAACGTCTTGTATCCGGTCGTTAGCTCGCATTCACTTTTACGTTCCACCTTAACCTTAATTTATTTCACTTTTATGACGCCCCTACGCTTTCATTAAGTCCTGCCAGAGCTGTAATGAGTGTTGATATAAAAATGCGCAAAGAAAATCAGCGCCTTTGAAAAAACTCTTCAGTGCGCGTTTCGCTAATTGTTGCGAATACAACTTGTGAAGGCGTTTAGAAAAAAACCCAGAGAGCGTGTGAAAATTGAGCTATTCAAGTAAGAATGATTGCATGGATTACCCGTATTCTACATTCATTAAGGACGTGCTGTATAGTCAAAATTCCGTACAAATGTCTGGTTTGGTCTTAGATTCGGTTTTCAGTTTGGTATTACAATTATTAGCGATGTTTGTATTTAAATGTTTTTTTTTTGTTAAATACGAGTATCAGAACGAAATTACTGTTTATTTTTTTTCTGAAGATTATATAATTTCGGACTCATTCATTGACCATGCCTTTGATCAATATCAGGGCGTCAATTTACAGCTAATCATAGTAAAGATAAATATCCTCAGACCTTAACAAAGATCTTAAGATAATCTTAGATCTCAACTATCCGTGACTTCACTTAATAGGTATTCTGGGATATTCACTAATATCCGCATCATGATAGATCTCACGACATGTATAACACATAGGCGCAATATTAGAATTCCATATTTGACTCACTCCCGTGTAACTATCTGAAAGATACAGCAGGAAACAGTATGTCATACTAACACCCACTATACTCCTATATTACCGAAGATACAGCCAACTTATAATTTCAGTCTCAAGTGGTCTTTTCCAGTACAAATAGAGAGCAAATTCGCTTGGAGCCGGAAATTTAGTAAGGCGTTAGTTCCTAGAGCGTGGGCGCGCCAATATTTCATAGGTGTTCATAAATTATCACATAACTGGGACCGAGACAATCGGTGCGTCTTTACGTTTGTACATCGAGTTTGCCTACCTTGTTAATCTCAAGAACAATAGCCTGGCTACACCTTGAACACGTTTGTCTTGGTCTCTACTCACAGACATTGGAATCAAAAACTACTACTAAGTTCGGGTTTTTTCGTGCTGATTGCTGTTATAACATCAATTAATAATGCGTTAAGAAATAATTGTTGTTATAACAGCAATTCGCTTAGAAAACCGACCAAGCACGTGTTAGACTCATTTACTACTTTACTAACTCCACTAAAAATAAAAATGAATGTTAGTTCTACCACCTGACTCGGACTCGAGATGGCGTTTCTGGTACGAAACCCTGGGTGTGCGAGTACGACTTTTACTTAGCCGGTTTTTTATTATTTGTTGTTGTACTATATGAACTACGATTGTGTTTTAGTAATCTAGTAATAGAAGTCGCTTTAATGCGCGGTCGGGTGCTGGATGGGTGACCATTCTGCGACTACCGCTAGTGGCATCTTTTTCCGAGCGCTTCCATGCTCCGTAAGGCATGTTAAGCCGTTGTTACCGGCTGTCTGTATGGGCAGTCTTTTTGGCCCCCGTGGTGAAGTATGGCTTTTTTTTAAGCCAGGAGGAATCCTATAGCGGGTATTAAGTCGGACTCCCCGCCCTGATAAGAGCGGTATACCGACTAAACTCCTGGGGTGTTCCTCCGCACTCGCAAGGGACGGGGCCACGGGAACGCTTGCGCACACTACCGCGACCCCGTCTGCGGGCACTCCTCCGGGGGGATGCATTACCTCCCCCCTACTCCGCTGAAGGCACTCCGGAACACACAGAGCGCCTTCCAGCACGGGACCTCTTAATCGAGCGATGGGCCCCCCGACCCACCGCCCAAAGGCCCCCGTTATGGTGGCAGACGGTGGGCATACGCCCGCCGTCTGCGCCCGGTTCTCCGACGGCGGAGAGGGAGTGCAAGAGGGTAATCCTCTCGCGCCCTCTCCGCCGCCTCCTTCCTCGCCATGACGGCTTCGCAAAATACGAGGACTATACAAAATGGTCGGCAGCGAGGAGGCCTGGGCGGCGCAGGCCTCCTCGCTGCTGACCATCGATCGCCTAATTCAATCGACTAACGATCGACCATCGATCGACTAACGATCGCCGGCAGCGAGAGGTTCGCCCCAATAGCCGCGGCCACCTCGGCACGCGGCTCCGCCCACGCGGGGCACACTTACGCGTCGCAGTGGTGGCACGCCGTCGACGGCTCCCGACCCGTTATCCGACACAGGTACACACCGAAACAGCCGTGCCCGGTGAGTACCTGCGCCAGACGGTAGGTCAGGGCGCCTTGCCCGCGCTAGGCCCAGTCCCGAAGGACGGGCCGAACGGCGGCCGCCACCTCGAGACCGGCGGTAGATCGCTCCAACCTCTCCTCCCACTCCCGGAACAGATCGTCGCGGGTTCCCTCTCTCCACCGCGCTATCTGCTCCGGAAGAGACATCCCGCCGTTGGCGCGAACCTCCGCGCCGCGCCAGTAGACCTCCGCGAGTACCTCGTCTTCGAGGTCCCTCGGAGGGCTACCGGGTGGTGAAGTATGGCCTAGTATAACCTTGCCTTCCTACGATGCAAGAAAAAACCCGTGCCCCGGCTGTGGGGATATACAAATGGTTGATATCATGCCAGTCGAAGTGATTAGCCGGACAAAACTATTAAGAGATCAAGAGTTGAGCCCCTGCTAAATCATTGACTTGGACTTGCCAACTCCTCCGACACTATTCAAATTGTTCATCAAACCGTTTCTATGTACACTTTAATGAGATTTTCAGATCTAGCGTACACAGTGGAATAGGATTAGTTTAGTCTACGATGGTTCAGTTCATTCAAAAGGTCATTGTGTTAATTCCGTTCTTACCTCACTAAAAACTTCGGTTCTCTTCGGTTCTGTCAGTTAGCACTTGTATACATAGCCAATTAACCTATAGACTAACAAAAAGGAAGATTAATAATTTGTGCTAATCGGCTATGTGCAATTCTAACGAATTGGTACGAATTGTCACAGTAAAAGCAGGAATTATTGATTTATGAAACGCGGACCAGGTGGCTATTGGTCGGACATGGAAAAGTTATTTGAGTGACTGCATAGCCAATGATATCTATGCTACAATTGTAATTTGCAAAATGTACATTGACAGTTGGTAAATAATGGAATATAAAGTGATATTCCGGGCAATTGTGTTATCGACAGCATATCAAACTTTGCACCTCAATTTATTCATTATTCTGTTAAGACAAAAGTATACAAAAACTGGTAAACTAACATGAGATTCAAAGAAATTTTACGAGATATACATACAGAAAATTATAGGGGTGGGCAGAGACGACTTGCCGCAATCATAATTTGTAATCCGTGATTTCATTAATTTAAGAAAAGGTGAAGCGAAGGTGATCTGTCAGGATCGTGGCAAGTGGCGGTCCCTGTTCCTGCCCACCCCTCTGAGGTTATGTATGTATGTATGTATGTATGTATGTATGTATGTATGTATGTATGTATGTATGTATGTATGTATGTATGTATGTATGTATGTATGTATGTATGTATGTATGTATGTATGTATGTATGTATGTATGTATGTATGTATGTATGTATGTATGTATGTATGTATGTATGTATGTATGTATGTATGTATGTATGTATGTATGTATGTATGTATGTACGTATGTACGTATGTACGTACGTATGTACGTATGTACGTATGTACGTATGTACTTATGTACGTATGTACGTATGCACGTATGTACGTATGTATGTATGTAATAAAAGGTATGAGCCACAGATTATGTTCTGTGGTATGAGCTGTAATAATGATTAAACATATATATTTTCATGTAGTTTATAAACGTCTCACTGCAGGGCATAGGCCTTCTCTCAGTGAGTGATTTAAATTAACAAATTGTTGATAAAAGTAAAGTGCTTCGGAGAACACTTTGTGTACCACTCCTGTTCAATGGCCTCCCCAATTCGGACCAGATCTTTCTGTCTAAACGATATCAAGTCTATATGTGTCCTGTCCTGTCTCTTCCTGCATCGCAGAAAGGTTAGGCCATACTCCACCACGGGGGCCAAGTCCGGTATGGTGGAGGATTATAAGACAGTGGCGGGCCTTACTGTCAGAAGTTATCAAGCCGCCCATAAGGCCTCTGACGTGGCTTAACGACTGCCATTACGTGACAGCCGGCACCAACGCGACGGCTTAACGTGCCTTGCAAAGCATGGAAGCGCTCGGAAAACTGTCTAAACGCAAATCTTTAAATTACAAAAGGGTTTTCAATTTTGAAAGCGGTCATCGACTACACAAAGAAACGTTGCCAACACCTAGGTTCCCTCAAGATATTTCAGCGTTAACGAGTGCTATCGCTACCGTACTTTACTGTTTCATTACGTATATCTAATCACTAACGGTGCAATTTATAAAAACACGATTTCTTAAAACACTCTTTAAAATTAAATGCATATTAGTAGCCTATTTATATAGTCTGTGGTAGACTATTTGTACGATGACAGATTGTCTGGATGGAGTTTTAAGGAACTATTCTTATTAATATCAAGTACCGTGGGTTGTTTGGAAGAAATTGCTGTAAGCAATAAGGTCGCCTGTAATTAGTTTATGTCTGTTTTTTCCTGGTGTACAATAAATAATATTCTCGTGTTAACGTTATAAAAATTAAGCTATTTAATTTGTGAGTGTGCATGTTCGATACTTCTTCATAATTGTAAACGGCTGGAGCGATTTTAATAAAATTTGGTATGTAGTTAGCTGACACCCTGGATTAACACATAGACTCCGTGTTACTGCGGGAAAATATCTTATTCCCATGGGAATATCAAACTTGTTAATTATTAACTTAATTCGAATTTACTTAGGGCCGGTTTCTTAATTGAGTATTTCACTAAGTAAATACTCAAGTAACGTTGGGTCACGCTCTTTGCTGAGAAATTTGAAGAGACAGCAATACGGTTAAGTATTTACTTTGCAAAATTCTCAATTCAGAAACTGGCCCTTACTTGATTAAGTTAATAATATGTAGAGTTTACGAAAGTGTTAGCTCAGAAACCTGTATATTAGTCATGATTTTACATGTATGCTCATTATATTCTTTTTAATGCACTATCCCGTGCTAAGGACAATGTTAAAAACCTTGAGCTAATAGGCAACTCACCGGCATCAGTGAAATTTCGAACCTCTTTATAACCTCTGAACGTAATCTCTCTGTACGTAATAGAGGGTATTGTAAAGAGGTTCGAAATTTCACTGATGGCGGTGAGTCGCCCATTAGCTCAGTTGACACCCCGCTGGGACGGTTAGCCAGAAGTCGCGGGTTCAAATCCCGGCATGGGTGGAATTTTTAGCCTCTAAATAGGTTTTTAAAAATGTATGCCGATGTTAGTTTTTCAATAATTGTCTATAATATAGGTATTTTTCTTCTCTTTTCAGTGCACGTGCTCCGGGAATCCGACCTACCAATGGAGGTGGTCTCGGCATTGGGGCCCGATGTGCAATTCGTCCTCAAATATGTGGACACCGGTAAGTATTTTACCGCATTTTGCATAGTAACGCAGACTACGACTGTCTAAGACCACTGCCTAAACTACATAACTAATTGAATTGAACGTAGCAAAGACTACAATATTGATCGTAGTATTTACATATTTACAATAATTTCGTTATAAAAAAATCTAGACCGCTGTTGGAAGCAGACTCTGCCACTGCCACTATAATGTGAGAGTAATATATACATTCCACGACTTTAAAATTTCTGAAAATACTCATACATTTCTTTTTCTAGAAGTGATTATGTTTTTAAATTCGACTAGTTGGTCACGATATAGGCTGAGCCCAATCCAAGGAACCATCGTATATTTTTCGGCTTTTTAAGTTTTTGGTTACGCATAGATATATATATAACACAAAGTAGTTTAATTTGTCCATTAACTTTTTTTTTTATTGAACAATCTAAACCCTTACAAAATCAATGTATTTTCTTCACATCTTCCTAATATTGTAATTGTTAATGTTTGTATGTATGGATCATCGTTACTCACGTCAAAACGGCTCAATTGGGATGAATTTCGGCACAGTGAAAATAGTATGGAATAGCACAAAGCCTACTTTTTATCTCGAAAAAATACACATAATAATTTCGTTGCGGACGAAGTCGTGGGCAGAAGCTAGTTTCAAATATATAGTACAAAACAGAAAGGAAATATGTATTATATTACATTATATTATAACACTTTTTTACAATATTATAAAGGCGAAAGTTTCTGAGTGTGTATGTTTGTTAGTTCTTCACGTCTAAACGGCTGAAGCGATTTTAATAAAATTTGGTATGGAGTTATTTTATCTACGAAATTATCTTATTTCTATGGGAAAATCTATAAGCCGCAGGTAACATCGCTGGGCACAGCTAGTTTTATATAAGAATTGGGTGTCAATGTTTATTATCGAACTTTTCTGATGGGTTTCACCAATTTTCGGAAAAGTTTGTGTATATTTGGCAGGTCCCAGAACAGATTGTAGGTTAATTAACACGCCATAACGAACTTTGCGGAGTCAGCTAGTTTTTCGCTAAAATCAGGATGAAAATTTATTACACGAAAACTGTCAAATCGGTAGAAAAATCACTCTATTACTATGCATTCATCGGAAGATTCTGTCAAGATAATTCATTACCAGCTTCGATACGTAAATGGTCCGTTTGCTTCTCTAGCCTCCGGTCCTACAAAAATTAGCACCAGAAGGTCAACTTGGTACTGTAACGATCTACTTATTAAGCTAAATAACTTCAACAATCCCCCGGTATGTCCCCACTGCTGGGGCATGGGTCCCTTTCTGCACCGCAGGAAGGTTAAACCATAGCATTAAAAAGTAAAAAATACTTAGCTAAATTCCGTCAAAAATCCCACATGCACCATGCGGTTAGTTAATGCACCGCCCTCCCTCCCACTTTTTTAAGCAATTGGTTAAACCATACTACACCACGGGGGCCAAGTCCGGGTTGGTGGTTGGTGGAGGAATGTGGAAGAAGATGAGTGAATGAAGACAGTGGCGTTCCTTACTGTCAGAAGTTATCAAGCCGCCCATAAGGCCTCTGACATGGCTTAATGACTGCCATTACATGACAGCCGGCACCAAAGGCTTAACGTGTCTTGACAAGCACGGAAGCGCTGGGAAAAATGACACTAGCGGTAGTCACGGGACGGTCACCCATCCTGCACTTGACCGCTGCTGTTTTTGCTTAACTCAAGTGTTTGGTGCCAAATACTCGCTAAGAGTAGGCCACGAGCGCTTTTTACGATACTCTACCTCACGAAACTCTTATTATTGAGATTCAATCAATCCATCAACAGGTTCTGGACCTCTGCTGGATACAGACCCACACCTTTCTGTCTTCAACAATCCTTATCCAGCCACAGCCAGCATTCTGTCTCAGACGGTCCGGTGAGACGGTGGGCTTCCTGTGTTGCGTTTGCCAGTTTATGGTATCTATTCAAGAAACTTTGAAATCCATCGACTATCGGTTCTTCGGCATTTTAGTGGGATTATAGTACAGGGTACCCGTGCAGGGTTCTTGCGTTAAAGAATTAAATATGTGTACGACTTCGAATCACTGGTTATTTTAAAAACTATAGAAAACGAACGGATATTAAATAAAAATTGGAAAAAGAGATAATTTTCAAGGAAGTAACAATTGTCAGTGGTCTTATTTGGACATGTGGAAAGGATGAAGAAAGAAAGATTGACGAAACAAATATATATAGTGAATGTGAATGGAGGGGCTGGTAAGGGCCGTCCCAGGCATACATCGACCAAATAGGGGATGTATTAGCAAAGGGAAAGAAAAAAGTACCCGGAACCGGCGTGCGTGCATGCAACGACTTATGAACGTTGTTGAAGCGAAGGTGATCTGTCAGGATCGTGGCAAGTGGCAGTCCCTGGTCTCTGCCTACCCCTCTGGGATAGAGGCGTGAGGTTATGTATTTATGTATTATTTCGTCAAAGGTAAAGTAGCAAGAGAAATACTATTTTTATTTTTAATGCACTAACCCGTGCTAAGGACAAATTTAAAAAACCTATTTAGAGGCTAAAAAATCACCCATGCCGGGATTGAAACCCGCAACTTCTGGCTATCCGTGCCAGAGAAATTCCAAAAAAAATCTAGTATAAGTGACGTCATTTTAAATATGATAGGAAAGAATAAAATAAATCGGAATAAGTGTAAAGATCTTTTCGCTGACCCAATCGGATGTGTACTGAGTTAACTATTTGTAGTGAACAAGTTATGTCCCCAGTTGAACGAATGGCCGGATAAAGATTAATGTTCGGAGGCCTTCTCCCAAATTGATCGCTTGCCGTTTTCGCGGGATTATTAGTTTTCCGAGCGAAATACTCCGACTATCTGCTTCGTAAAGCTATTGCTGCACTAAACGTGTCATAACGCAAGTACGATCCATGAATATGAATGTAAAATTTCCGCTATACACTAAATTAATTTACTATCTTTACATAGGTAAAGCTACGCACGAGGATTTAGTAACTTTTTACAGATGTAAATGAATGGTGACAATATGTGATACAGATACGCTTGATTAAGCTTGCTGCTTTCGCATAAGCAATTCCATTTGAGAAAAGGTCTATGCCCAATCCTGGGCTTCAAATGGATGAATCTCACCATCTTTACTCAAACGGAGAGAGCATACTCTCTTTATCTCTCTCTCTCACTATCGACAGCTTAATTACCACACGAGCCTGTTGTCGATTGGAGATTTAAGGCGCTAAGATGAATACGTCGGTTACTCAGATTACCTCAAGGTGTTATCCTTCCCAGGGACTCGAACCCAAGACCTCTTATATATAAGGGACGAGTTTTGTGGATTCGTTACTATCATGTTACCCTCGGGTATTTTGTGTCCGTTTTTAACCTTAAACACAACAATCATATTACAAATTTATTACGCCTTGATTGTTTTACATGTTTTATTATATTTGTCTTGTAATATTACCTATCGCAGTTTGATCTAGCACCGACATAATGATCCAGCACCTCAAAATACAATAAATATTTGAAGTCTCACTCTACCCTTACAATACTTTTTAGAGTAGGTAAGACTAAATAATACGACTATAAAATGGATACTATGCTACTAGACTACTATATACAATAAAAACGCAAAACTTTATAAACTTTAAAACACAACAAACAACATGACTATTATGTGGACTACTAGACTATGTAGAGTACCAACCAAAAATACCTTCTTTTACAGTCTTCCTCTAACGTTTCTAAATAGGCCAGAGTTTGTGTCTCGACTCTACTTAAACTATTCATAGCGTCAAAGCTTTACCACGGCTGCCTAAATTACTCATCATCCCTTCAAATACAGACCTCTCAAATTATTAACATAATGGCAATAATTTGAAGGTCGACCTCTCTTGGCGGGGCATTCACGAAAAGTCCGTGATTGTTCGCGTGTGAATTCTCCAGTGCGTCTTTTGTTGCTCAATCACTCATCATAGGACCACAAGGTGAGTAATAAAGTTGCCTTCAAGTAAAGTCTTGACTCTTAAGTACAGCCGCATAAGGGATACTTGGGTCTGCGATCGTTTACAAGTTGAAGAGTACCTCTCGTTTGAAGGAGTTATGCGTTTAGGAATGATTGTTAGAGGTTTCGTAATGGGTAAGTTATTTGTCCGTCTGGAAATAAAACTCAGTCTCGAAGCTATGTTTTTGTACTTGACTAATTGCAAAAAAAAAACACACGCATCTAATTGAAAACCTCCTCCTGTTTGTAGGCGGTATTTTTTTATTAAAGTGATTGAGTTAGTGTAAATTGACGGGCGAAATAAGACTGTGAATAAAGAGACAAACGTTTTGAAATCGCGTCAGTTCTAAATATTTTTGATAAATAATAAAATAGACCTTATTCTGGTGTATCGGGTAGCAAATGACTTAGCACATAAGACGGTTAAAGACCTTGGTTAAAGATCTATAGTTAAAGATCTTACGCTTCTACTTCTTACACTTTAAAGTGCTACATACTCGAGTATTTTCCGCCGTGCGAAGTCTCTAGTTTAAGTCCGTTTAGTACGAGGGCTTTGAAAGGGCTCAAATCAGTAGTAAATTGTCGATCTATTTAGATATTATCGATAAACTCTTCTAATCGTATTATAAATACGAGTAATAAAATTATATTGTATAAACTCAAGTATATACTAAAATTTAGTATCGGCGAGTTTCTAAAATGCATAGTTGTTCAATAGAGTCATATTAGTCCGGTGATGGTGGTTTCATTGAAAAAGAAGAAGAATAAAACCATTTATTACATCAACAGAAACACACACCACATTACAACAAAAAATCTTCAAACACAATACGGATATAAAAAGAACCAAATTACAAATTAAAAAAATTATGAACATTAAAAAAAAACAAAAAAGTGTAATAAAAAACTTAACTCACAGTTGCGGTGTGCACTTGTTGCTGCAAAAGGCAGCGAGCTCAGCATTGTGCTGTGCGCATTCGCCCAAAGCGCTGATTTTCAGCAAGTGCCTGTTTGCCCCCACGAATATGCCAGGGTGCGGTGTACCAGTACATATAATAGAAAGATAGATAAATAAAGAAATAAATCAATAAAATTATTTAAAATACGAATAAATAAATACGAATGAAAATAAAATAAATTACATGTATTATGATGCGATCACTATGTCAGTCACTTGCGGCGCGAAGTTGGTATAGGATGGGAAAGTCTCTGCTGCTCAAGCAAATATGCCCTGAGCTTGCGCCCAAAGGCAAATCTACTGGGCGCTTCACGGACTGGAGGAGGAATATCATTCCAACACTTGGACGCCGCATACCTAAAGCTGCCAATGACTGCCATAGTGCGGTGCGCGGGGACACAGATTTTATTTTTATGCACAGATCGCTGCCGGGATGACCACTCAAGCTTTTTGTATAGATAGCCCGGGCATACACTGACACTATCGATAAGGTTATAAATCGCATTGCAATGGTATAACCCGTGCTACTTAACTCGGCGCATATAATTTTTTTGTAAATATATTTTAATTGCGCATTATTTTGATACCGTTAACCGATTGGTGACACTTAAAAAAGTATATATTACGTCTGTAGCGGACCTAAATATACGCCATGTTTCATTGGTATGGGTTAAGTCGACTGCAATGGGGCACGCATGTTATGTAGGCTACATAAAAAAAATCTCAACTCCCACGCGTTGACGGTATCAAGCAGGTTTAAAAGTAGATTTCGAATTGCATGATCAACAGTTAATTACAGAGAGTTACTCTCCTGTTTTTAAATCCCAACTGTTAATTGCTCGATGGGTGCGTTGACGCGATGAATATAAGTTCCGAGATGATTGGTCGGCTAGCTTAATGAATTCTGTCGTTTTTAGGGTACCGTACCTTAAAAGGAAAAAACGGAGCTCTCATATTATCCTTTGCTATCCGTCTGTTTGTCTGCTAAGATACTTTGTTTCAGCAACAGAAAGACATGTCTATGGAGTTGCTTTGTCATTAGGAGGTTGAGCAGACTATGGTGTTCAAGACATATTAGTCAATTTTCTGTTTAATAGTTGTCGTTGCATGGTGAAGCTAAATCGCATAGTGTAATGTATCTACTTTGGTTAGTTTTGTATAAGAACTTTCTGGTAATAAACACTCGCCTTCAGTTATGGATTCACTTGCATTACTTGCAGTTCGTTATCGTTACCAACCCTTGTATGTTCCCACTGCTGGGGCACGGGTCTTTTTCTGTATCGCAGGAAGGTTAGGCCATACTCCACCACGGGGGCCAAGTCCGGGTTACTTGTAGTAGCTGGATTTAATCAGTTTATCAGGTCGGCGTCTCAATATGGTCCTTCCAGCGTCAAGGACGAATCTGAGGAGCGTGGAGCAGCAGTAACGTGGCTATGAAGTAAACTGAATTACTGCTGAGGAGAGGAGAGAACCCCGGTGGAGCCGTAGAATTAAAAAAAAATCGGATGCCTACCTATCACGAAGCGATAAAATCAGGCTGGTGCCGCATCCAGGAAATTATGAATCTATACTAAATATAAAGACATCGGAGCGAAAGCCATAAGAAGATTACCTGGAGCTCTAAAAATTGCAGAAACTGAAGCGTAGCGAAAAGTCTCGGTAACGTTGTCGAGTCTTCAGCAGTGTGTGATGCATCAAGAATTCGGAACACCTTCATCCTTGAAGAGCGGAGCCCTAAGAAAATCGTGGAGAAGAATTCGCAAAGCAGGCAGGTACTCCAATAATATTCCACTGAAAAGTAAGTGTAATCGTTTGTTGGGAACCCTGCGGGCGTAATTCCTACTCGTACGTTTTTTAAGTCTTTCGTAGCTGAACTTGTTCGTAGAGCAATTGTGAAGTTATTTGTTGTGCTGGTGGTCTGGAATGTTAGTGTTACGAGAAACTGCGTTAAATGTCAACGTTAATAATAGTTCAATGGGTTGTCGGTTACCTACGTCAGAACAGGTCACTGGTTTGATTCCCAATAGCGGTATATGTATTTTATTTTTTACTGTTGAAAGACCGTTGGGTAAACGTAACAAATTGCAAAATGCCATGATTATAAGGGTTACAGGGTTACTGCGCACTTCGTGAAACAAGCCAACTAGAGTTTAGCACCTACTACAACTTTTGAAAATAGTTTGTTTATTCATCCATGATTTTAATTTAAAACAACGTGATTTTACAGTTTTCTGCTTTAGAAGGGTGATGTGTGAATTATCTGCAGAAAACCATATTGTGTTAAATAGAATGAAAACTTTATCGGGGGTTCAGAAATTGTTGGATTACGTAAAGCATTAAAGCCGTAAACTTATTTAACTACACAAACCCTAATTGGATTTAATTTAACTAAGTGTTTAATTAAGAGGCAACCCTGTATAAAATTTTATTAAGTTATCTTAGCAACATCTTTAGATATAACCGCAGTTTCTATACAACAGCTAAGCGTTCTAAGCACGTAGCTTGATAACTAAACCTTTATTACATGCCATTTAGTATAAACTCGCAATCCGAGAAACTGATAACACACTACCGGACAAAATAGCACGTTATCATACGCATCAAATGACACCCACATGCTTAGTAACATGAAGCCATTCACTCACACAGCGACAACATTCACCTGTCGTATGCGCGCGTATTGAAAATGGCAGCGTACACGCAGGCTGCCATGCTTTTAGAGGCTTTGACGTCTATGGACACGCGGAGGTACACCTTGTCTATTCTAAAGTATAGTGAAAGACAGAGATGTAAGATGTGAGGTTGTCCATGCCACTGATTGGTCGTCGGTAAGGCAGTGCGGCCATTGGGTCTGCTTTACCGACAAAGCAACTGGATCAACGGTCTTTCACTGCTCGTAGCTGCTCCGAACTTAGTTTTAACTTAACTCCGTCGAGCACGAGTGTTTTGCGCTCGGTACCGGACGGTTTTATTAAAAAATGCTGTGTTAAACTCGCCTTGGAAAGGATTGAGGCATCGAGTTTAGTGTTCTGTGTGCTCAAAAGTGCCCTTCTTATGTGAAGTTGTGTGTTGCCCAAGTTGTAGTTCTCCAGACAAGTGGTTGGCTAAATCACGTCAGGTAACTCTGTGCTATGTAGGATCGGTTAAGTGCCCCGTGCGAAGTTAAAGTTTGAATTTGTGTTCAGTTTTTTTTCGAGTTTTTTGTCCCAGTTTTACACCTTTGTGTGCCACTGTGTTATTTTTTTCGTGACCGCTAGAGACATAAGCAGCGGGATTGGATTATTCGTTTTGCAGTAAAACAGGGTAAGTTTATTATTATTTTTTTACTTCTGAGCATTAAATTACACTTGATTTAAATAGTTTTAGTGTGGTAAAACAAGAGTTCTTGAAAGCTCTTATCCATGAACTTATGTAGCCTATCAAACCTTTTCGGAGCTTTTAATCGAATCTACCCCTTATTCTAAAAATAGAGAGAATTATTTCATTAAAATACATTTATTCAGACGTATAAAATATTAAAAAGCCAATATTTCACCATAATAACCGTTTACATTCGTTCCCGAGAGACAGACACCAGTTGACTTATGCGTCCGCGCCTTTAAAAAACATCAACGCGCTGCATCCGTAATAAGTTCTAATAAGTTATTCTTAAAATAAACTCAGTATATCGCGCCTGCATTCAATTTAAAACCTCATTATACAAGCACTGAATAGGAAAAAATCAAGAGCCAACCATAAGACTGTAGATTATTGAAGCCTTATTTTGAAAATAAGAAAACACTTCACCCATTAATTACGCACACTACGTAGCTAACAGTCAATGACAAAGAACAAATAACTCTCAAACTTTAGCTTTACAAACACCAAATAACAATAAATGGGAGAAACCAGGATTTTTTCCAGCACAATGAATCGCCATCAAATCCCATGGACTTTATCTCGATGGAGTTAAGAACGAAATTGGGTTTATTTCGTATCATAAGTCAGCACATTCCAAAGAGTATTTTATAATAGAGAGAGGAGGCAGGTAACGCTTCTAAGACTTAAGGTAGTGATCCCTCTGGCGGTCTCCATTTCCGATGCAAGTTGTGAGAGATTCTATGCCACCAATTGATGAGGTTTGCCGCTATGGGCTAGCAGGAAATAACGGTGTCCGTTGTTGCCGTCAATGACATTTCATCAATACAAGAGAGACCTCAGTTCAAAGGTGACGATCTGCCGACTGATGACAAACGATGCCGACTGTAAAATATGTGCAATTTGGAGTTGGTATTTTGATAAAAGATGGAAAAGAGTTGATATGCAAAGAAATTTCTGTTGAACGAAACTTTTGGTATAGTTTATACCAAATTCAATAGCAAATATAAGCCATTAAAACATAAACAATTGAATAGGTATTGGACTCTTCGCACATTTGTCAAGAATACTAATGAGTTCGTTTGAAATGCATCGCATGGTTTTTGTATCGACGCAGTAGGTGTTTTCAAAGCAAGTTTTGGTTACTAGTTATCTTACTATTATACAACGTTTCCTGGAAATTTGCTTTAAGCTTAAAAACGTTTCTTCAGTATCGATATATTATATAACCAATGAAAGAAGCAAAACTAAAAAAAATCTATATTATTTTTTATTCCTCATACAATGTTCAAACTCGGCTGTATCAATTTGTATTTAAAAAGAACCGGACAGCTACGAGTCCAACTTGCCCACCGAGGGTTCCGCACAAATTTTTAGCTACTTACACGCATATCCATCAGAAAAAAGGCGTGGTCAACCTCAAAACAATAATATTAATAAGCAGCTGATGCGTACTGAAGTTACCACATACGGCATTAACATGTCAAACAGCTGATAGTTATATTCTTTTTAATGCACTAACCCGTGCTAAGGATAATTTTAAAAACCTATTTAGAGGCTAAAAAATCCACCCATGCCAGGATTCGAACCCGCGATCTCTGGCACGGATAGCCGATAGGTTTTTAAAGCTGATAGTTGTAAGGTAAGATAAGAATAAAGAATATTCTTATAAGAATTTTCTTTAAGACACAAAAGAAACAAAAATAAAAAGTTTCTACTAAAAAGAGCAATCAGTGCAATTTGTAATTTTGATAAAAGCAATTTCTACTAGACGTGCTTTTAGCAATAAACGAGTAAAGGTAAATGATTAAAACAGTTCTGGAATCCCTTGCATACTTGAACTAAAGCTCTGTGAAGAAGTACAAGCCTGGTCCTAGATTCTGTTAATGCATTGTAGTATAATGACAATTGCACGAACATGGCGTTTTAATTTCATTGCTGCTTAAAGTCTAAGCCCGCACACGTATCAAACCTTCTAGGCGCCAATGGTAAAAAAATACGTCACGCTACCCGTTCATTTATCTGTTATTTTAGTGTAATGCACTAACAGAATTAAGAACCTGGTCGGATTCTTCATATAAAAAATTAAGTAAGTGACTCCGGAATTAGGTTAATCATGTGTAGTGCTTACGAAGGTTGTAGTGCAAATTATTTAGAAGCCTTTTTGGTTATGGTGATTTTGATAAGGATATTTCAATGGTCTATTCTACTGCTGTAGATTGTGTGTTGTATGTGGTATGATTTGTATTCTTATTTGTGCTAAAAGTATAGGTTGCTGCTATAAATGGTATGTTGTATATTCTTTAATTTCTCCTCTTATGTATTTCAATAACAATAATTGAGTGAAAATATCACAAGGCAACGGTTAGAAAAGCCAACCTCGAAATGATACGTTTGGTAATTAAATAACCGCATTAAATCAAACCGCCTATATATTGTCTCTGTCGGTAAACTTATTCGTATCACAGATCACAACGCAGCTCTTTGTCTTGAAGACATAAAGGCTAAAGTTAAGTGACAGTTGTCAATAAGCTGTATGGAGTTTAGGGCAGAAGAAACGAGATACAGATAGTTCTGTTCGGTTTACCTTGAGTTTCATTCATTAGTAACGCTCATTTCAATTCAATCCGGCATTACAATACAATTCAATGAAGTGTGATTCCAATTCAAATGAATTAAATTATTATGTCGAGCGTTGGTTTGTGTTTTGCTTTACATATTTAGATTTACTTCGGATCGCCAGGGCGGCTGTGAAAGTATGCTGCATTTTGTTAAAATTCCTAATAATATCCTCATTTCCATTGTATCAATAGTGATTTTACACACATTGCCTGTTAGGACAGTCATCTGAAGGATACGGCTTAATTAGGCTGGCTATGACGCAGACCAGTTTCTCATGTAGAGACGGACCTCATGAAGGCCAAGCCTAATCTATATAAAATAATATTCCAAGCACCCGAATTGAACAGCGTCCGAATGGTCTCTTCATCCATCTTGTGTGAGTGAAAATGCTGTATAAATTTCGTTACGTAGATGCAAAGGCCAAAGAACTTATTAAGGATTCGTAGTATGTGGTTGTTGAATAGCACATACTGATCAGATTTTTTCGTTGATTACCTTCTATGTCATGTTAAACATTACATCACTACGTTCAAAAACATAAAGGGAGAGGCAACTAGCCATCGCGGTATTCCGTAGGGTTTGGTCCCAAGGCGACCTTCTACTTTTGTCGTTAAAGAGTATTTGGAACGTGACCAACCGATCTACCTCGGATTTAATTTGAGTTAGCTAACTTATCGCTGTTCGTTAGTGTTATGAATGGAGTTGTACCAATTTCTATTTGAGTCTTTATTATATTCACGACTAGTTTGCACCCGCTTCTCCGTCTGTTTGTATCAGCAAAGGGCAAAATTTGTTATTATGTTCAGTTAAAGTAGATCTACCCAATAACTAGAACCTCTAGACGTTTTAGTACAAGTTGGCTTTGTTCTTGCACCGGGCTATAATGAGCGTTAATGAAGCGAAAGCGGTGTGTTAGAATACTGGTATCTATTTACCCCTCCGAGAAACACCCATGAATTCGTGCATGTAAACGTCATGAACTGCCGCAGTTTTTAAAATAGTCGTCATGCTGTCTGCCAGTCGTTAGGTTTTGGGTCTTTATGAATTACATACAAATATTTAAAGAGACAAAACGATTAACAGAAAACGGGTGCGCAAATATTTAAGCGATCTAAACAATTAGAGGATTAGTATTGTTAAACTATACACGAGTTCGACCAATTCCGTTACGTTACGGGACTCTTTACAACTGAAATGTAAATGTTGAAGTGCTTTTGATCTAGCGGCACCAATCGAGATTGGTATCAGATAATGGAATAAGATAAATTGGCCCGTATCATGATGCAATAAGGCGATTAATATTAAAGGTTCCTAGTTTTGTTAGATACTTCTATTGAATTCAGATGGGAGCAATCCACAGTATTCCACAGTAATGCTATATTATGTGCTTATGAGTGTAATTCATTAACCATTCTTACTATAGGAAGCATAGTTTTATTCTCAGTCTACACGCGCCATTGCAGAATTGAAACTGATACCCCTATCATTAGAGGACGCTATTTCGAAACTACAAACAAACATCTCCTCGTTTAATAGTATGTAGATATCGGATATTCTCACGACGCCGGCGAGCGTTCGGGGGCCATCGGAATCCCGTGAAAGTTGGCCACAGCTTCAAGATCAAGTGGATGGCCGTTTCGATGCCACGGAACCAGTGTTGCCAGATCCGTTTTTCCGAAATCCGGACAAAAAAATGGGATTGCGACGGAAAAATTAAAACGAGCAACCAAACCGTTACTTCTTCAGATCTATCTACTTGTCGTATTAGTATTTGTACTCATTGTTGTTGTACCACTGGGTAAAATTGTACCTATCCAATTATAATTAAGTAAGAAAATAGACTTTATTTCTTAATTCAAACAATTTAAATTGGATCCAGAATAGTTACAGAGAAATAATCGCTTTATATTACACTTTATAAACAATTTTAGTATTTTGTAACATTCCAGGAAATCTCCACGTTAAGCATAGCCTCTCAGATTGTGAAAAAACTGGTCGAATTTCGGGCATTTCGCTCAGGCACGCCCTACAAAATAATGTTGAATATGCTAGTTGAACGCGTTCTGAGAGTCCTAAAAAGCGGCACATCCCTTCAAAAGCAGGACGTCTGGCAACACCAAACTGAACGCTCTGGGAACCAGTTTTTTGAATCGGCAACTGTGGGTGCCACACATCGAGCTACGAAGCGATTGGAAATTAATGCGCATGCTTGTGGCGCTGTCGTTTCCTAGACGGAACTATGTGGAAGACCTTGAACTGGATTTTTGGCGCTATAAAAATAAGATTACAAACTAGACCTCAGCGTTAAGGTTGTAACATAAAACAATACCAAATGTGACAAAATACAATCATGTTCATGATCGAAAGTTCTTCAATCCACTGCGGATGAATCCACAGTGATATCTTAAGCTTAGATGGAGTCCTGAAGTCCTCTATCCAAAAAAGTTGTAGCGTCACTTCAACCCGTACTATCGGTTTACCTATTTATCTGATCAGTCCTCTATTGATCATAGGCTTCTTCTTGTCAAACACGTCGACCTATCCAGCCCCATACCTTCGTGTAACTGAAGTCACCAAAATGTTGCCCTTCTTAAGAAGTTCTCCCCATAACTATGCTCACGCTCTTTCATCATGCGAGTAGTTTTATACCATATCCATTTCATTTGCCACATCAAACTATGTGCCGACACGCGTGCCGCGACGTGCTTTCACGTGGTCATTTGCCTCGTTATCAGCCAGAGTCCCTTATCCGAAACCGTGCCTTGGTTCCTGAGATCCTTACTTGGGCGCCGCTAAATTAGAAGGCCATTCATGAAAATACTTGTATAACCTGTAACTATGAACAGTATGTAAGTAAAAAACATACAGGTGACTGGAATTCAAACGGCGCGTAGGAAGAAAAACGGGTCGGTTGTAAGAACGAGCTAAGCTTGATTTCTGCCCTCTAAACATATTGTAAGTTTGTAAATAAAAATTAAGCTATGCTGGTATGGGAATTACTTCTTGACGGACCCTCATAAACAGCTTTTATTCTTTGGAGACTTTTAGTCCGGATCTACTTACGGGTGGTGTGCTTACGAAAGTTTTAGTTCAAAAAAGCCTTTATCAACCTACCAACCTATGGCATACGCTTAACGTCCATAAGTTATAAACAGATATTATTACATATAAACAGTCACCCATTCTATATTCTTTTAGGGAGCAAATTTGTATAGAGCACCGTCCAACCCACAATTTCCCGAGTTGTCGAAACGCGATAGGTCCAGGAAGAATAGAATAAATGAGACAAAGCGAACATGTACGACGTGAATTTATTTTCCAATGTATTTTTCTGGAATTGAACGAAAATAACTTGAAAGAGAAAGAGAAAATTTAAAAACATGCTGATGACCTTTCTTTCGTTTTTTGGTTGCCTCCTCGTTTCCTTATGCAAATAGGCATCTATTTTGGAAGAACAATGCCCGAACGATTCTGCGTTCCGCTACACGTCGACCTCAATTACGTTTTAATTACGCGAATCAATAATTAGTTACGGCAGACACGTGGGCCTTTGGGCCCATAACCGTGTAATACAGAGCTTTGTTTGGTGATTATTTAGGCTCGAGACAGAGCGGCAATATTTGAGGTACAAACGTTAACGGAGTAGGCACACGAGGTCATCAAAGCCGAACTTAGGTGGTTTTAATTATACTAGGCGTATCCCTAGTTTTTGATGTAGGTTTCTGCCACCCAGATTCTAGACTTCTCGGTTTATCTTTCTCCCGTATGAAGTAGGGAGTTTTTGGTCTGCCGTTGAATTACGCGGTGGTGGATATTTAGTGTCAAGACCTACGCAACCTTCGCTATGCAACCGTACGTTAGAACGTTTGAAATTGTAATTAATCCTATATCTTCACTTAAGGGAATCACACACGTGCACTTTACTGTCTCTCACATACACACACATATACACACACTCATTGGCTGATACCAAGGCCTAGTCGCAGGGTTAAGTATGAGTGCCCCTTTTTGGTTTTTGGTATAACACGAATTTTGTAAATTTCCTTTTGTGTAATTTATCTCCTGCTTCTTCACTTGGGCTTACTTTGTGCGTACAGTACATTTCATACTTTGTACTCCTAGTTTCCCTGGGTTTGTTTTACAAGGCTACAATTCATGGTTATTGCAATTCGTCTGATAATAAGACTACAATTCGATGTACATTGCAAAGCTGACTAACCCACTGTCAAATGAAATGAAATTAAATGAAAAGGTTTTATTCAAAGTAGCGCAGAAGCTGCGGCTTAATGAACGTTACAATTCAAACTAAGTGTAAAACAAGAAGACTCTACTTCGCAATGTACCTTGAATTGTGGTAATACACTACGATTGTAGTTTTACGGAACTCGGATCAGCACTCCTGTTACACCAGTATACTCCACACACAACACCACAGCCTTATTCGAATGCACAGAGGATCCGTGCGACCCTCTCACGTGCTCGGCCGCTATTGTGGATTGTTTCCAGTTGTCTAATGGCGACGTTTAATTGCCACCTCTCATTGTCGCTGTTATCTGCGATCTCACGACCAAGGCGCTACGGCAACAATGGCGGACCCACTTCCTGCTAATCCCTTAAGAATGGGGCACTGGCTACAGTGAAAGGGTTTGTATCTTTGTATTAGTTGGCGGGCGTTACCTGGGCCCCTTAATTACCAGTTGTTCTGTTAGAGCGCTTAAAAATTTGCACGTACTTTAGAGCTATGTAACTTAAGGACATAGCTCTGAGTTTGGGGATCAATAGGCTATCAGTTATTCCAAGGGGAAACATGATAACATTTAAATACATTTTGAACTACAACCCACTTCCACTGGCTACAGTGAAAGAGTTTTTATCTTTGTATTAGTTGGCGGGCGTTACCCGGGCCCTATATCATAGTATTCATTACTAGTTCTGTTTTTTTAGAGCACCAAAAAAATGTTACCTATATGCTTTTCAGAGCTATGAGGTATAGCTCTGGGGATAATAATAATAAAAAAAACAAAGCAAGTCCAATAAAACTAAATAATTAAGTAATATAAAGTAAATTCCATTCAAAATTAGGAGTTCACAGCTCCTTGCCAGGTCGCATAAAGAGAACATTCTGGTTTTCTCATAAATATCGCATGAGATGTTTAAGAGGAAACATAGAAATCTTTAAATAATGTTGGCATGTCACGTCTCCAACATTGTACTGTGAGGCACCCTCCAACTAATGAGGCCAAAGCCGCTATTAAAGTGATTCACGCTATACAAAATATAACAACCAAGGCCCTTTTTTCAAAAGACATGGTTTAATAGGACAAATCGATGTACACTGGGTAGCTGATTAGTACAACTTTACTAGACTTCCTACTTGTTAATCTTTGGGTCGATCGGCTAAAGCTTAATTGTGTATCAAAAAGTCGTATTAAACTACGAATTGGATCGTGTAACGTAGAAACATTCCTACCCACAATACGTAAATTGCGGGGTGAACGCTTTTTATGCATTAGATTGTTGTTTTTACATGCTTTTGTTCACAGGTTTTTACTGTTGTGGTGATTACAAATTTAATATACAGCGAATACACAAAAACATGAAACAATACAATCTAATACTTACACGAAAAATATTTTTCGTTGCGTTTTTCTCGCAAGTTATGGGTTGGCGATTTTCTGCGTAACATCGTCCAACTATAGTTGGAATAGAATAGAGTTTATTTAATAATTTGCATGCACCATTACATAAAGGTAGATGAGGTACATTGCAAAGATACTCGATTTAAAATCAAATCATAATCAAAAGTTATATGAAGTAAGACCCTGAATGCTTGTCTTTGCGAGTGTAACTTAGTTCTGTAACAGCTTTCGTCTTAGTAGTTGGAGCGCCTTACAAAATAATATTGAATAACGTGACGGTGTACCATCATTATTTAGAGGCTTTGATGTTTTCTCTTAGAAGATGTGATAGCCTATAGATCCCCAAACTGTCTACAAGCTACGTAATTCTGAAGTATGTATAACAATTTCTATCAACGTGTTCCATTTGTAGGGTTATCATATTTCTCTTAGGGCCTGTTTCACAATCTGCAAATATGGTTCCGGATAAGCTATCCGCAACCAGGGCCGCCGTTTGTTCTAAATTGAAATAAATATTCCTATATTGCGTGCGTTTCATTATGGCTTCAAATTTAGAACAAACGGCAGCCCTGGTTGCGGATAGCTTATCCGGAACTTTATTTGCAGATTGTGAAACAGGCCCTTAGACTTCGCAATAGGTTAGAAACGCTACGCATAACTTTGTTTTTGAAATTATTACTTAGTCTGTTCTGGGGTATTAACTATGACGAGATAAGGATTAAGTTCTACGCCAGATAAGGCGTTTTACTTTCTGGGTGTAAATTGCAAAGCATATTGCTAAACCTTATCTGCCTACGTTATATTGAATCACGGCAAATACCACCTAATACTAACCTTTCTAGACTAGTGTCTCTTGCTGTATTTATTTATTCCACTAGCTTTTATCGGTTTATCTGACCAGTTGTAATATTATATGACCGGTCGTAATCTCGGAATAGGTATGAAAATTATAGACATAATGTCTATGCTATATTAAAATGCAACCATGTTCAGTTCTAAGTGTCTATTGACAACCTTTACATTTATGTTACAACGTCACTTGTTACGTATAATGTCCAGCAGAGACTATCAAACGTAACCCAGCGCATTCGGGATTAGTTTTTTGTGAAAACTGAAGAAAATATTTTTTTATGCGTTGTAAATTTTACCAAAGGCCAAAGAGTTGTAAGGGACATCTCCGTATTTCCCGCCAACGAGACTCAAAATACGAATTTTTATTTTTAATGCACTAACCCGTGCTAAGGACAATTTTAAAAACCTATTTAGAGGCTAAAAATTCCACCCATGCAGGGATTCGAACCCGCGACCTCTGGCTATCCGTGCCAGCGCTTTTTCCAACTGAGCTATTGGGCGACTCACCGGCATCAGTGAAATTTCGAACCTCTTTACACTATTCTTTGTATTACGTACAGGCAGCGACATCTGGCTGAAGCAGATTGCATCACTTACAGCCCCGAGTACCCAATTTGCAGTTAGGTTTTTAATTCGGAATGATATCGCTGTACCCATATGATTATACTATTTTTATTTTTAATGCACTAGCCCGTGCTAAGGACAATTTCCAAAACCTATTTCGCCTCTAAATAAGTTTTCAAAAAATACGAAGTTATGTGAAGTGAAAGTAATTATATCATGATATTTGTCGGGTATAATATTGGAGTGTGTGTTCGAAAAGGTTCATAGTTATTACCTATAGTTGGACCTGAGATTTCCCCACTTAGTCTCATAGTTGGGCCATTGCACGTAGCAAGCGCTGAAGTAATTTAACACTTTAGACACTAGGATTTCCTCACGACGTTTTCCTTCACTCTTACGAGTGGTATTGCTATACTAATTTTGGGTATTTTACATAGCTTTGAAAACAAAGTAATTGATACATGCCGGGATTCAAACCCACTACCTCCCGGTTGAGAAGCTGACGTTTTACCACTTTGCGTGGTAGCAACTGTAAAGGTTGATGACGGCTAGAATAAATTGATAAACGGTTACGGAATGCTTCGTTTATATTTATGTGATGGATCTTACTTCCGGGGAATTATGAATCTTCGTGGGTGCCGGCTGTCATGTAATGGCAGTCGTTAAGCCATGTCAGAGGCCTTATGGGCGGCTTGATAACTTCTGACAGTAAGGCCCGCCACTGTCTTCCACCCTCCACCAACACGGACTTGGCCCCCATGGTGGATTATGGCCTAACCTTCCTGCAACGCAGAAAGAGACCCGTGCCCCAGCAGTGGGGACATACAGGGTTGAAATCGAATCTTACTTTGTAGATAATGTTAATAAACATTTGAATTTGAATCCACAATAAAAAATTATTAGAACGCTAATTAATTATTACCCTACACATTACCTACCTACTACTGTTTTCTAAAACATACCATTAGATATTAATGAGCAGTGATTAAGGTATACCTTCTGTAGTCTAATGTAACGTTGTTAAGAAATAATTAGATATTTTAATGGTCTGGTAATAATTTATGATGTTGTGAGATCTGGCACTAAAATGTCACTGAGAAGAAATATATATACGATTATTTTGTCGATGGAATTTTACAGGTTTATATTTATAATCTTACGCTTTTCAAAGTTTTATGCTTTCTTTGATTAATATTCTTCATTAGCTAAGACATTTTTAACTACAGATTTAATTATAGAAGACATCCAAAAGGGTTAAGAAAAAATTTAATAAAATTACACCATTCTATACTAATCTTTATTAAGATTTGAATCTTCACAGTAATAGGAATTAATAAACTTAAAATCTTAAAACTCTTACAAAACATAACATAAACTCATGTCTGTATCCCAGATGGGTAGGCAGAGACCAGAGACTGGCACTTGCCACGATCCTGACAGATCACCTTCGCTTTATCAACGTTGATAAGCCGTTGCATGCACGCACGCCGGTTCCGGGCACTTTTTATCTTCCTCTTTGCTGATACATCCCCTATTTGGTTGAAGTACGTATGCCCGCCTGGGACGTCCCTTATCGGCCCTACCACCCACATTCGCTCGATATATTTGTTTTGTCAAACTTATTTAAAAGATGATTTAAATCTTTTAAATAAAATAAAAGTATACATATACGATTTTGGCACTATCGAAAGTAGAAGTGATGACGTTCATACTTTCTAGTTCAGGCGACCTCAGGTATTTCTTATCATGGCTGTAACTACATCATATCGTAGCATGGTTGGCATTAATTTCTTTGTTACCCGACTACTGCAGTGCCAAAAGGGAGGATTATAATTTTGGCAGTCTATGTACGTACAATACTACACATCATAAAAGTCCCTTCGGGAATCTTCGTTGGCGCAGACTAGGAAGAAGGGTAACGAAAGTACCCGAAGCTATAAGTACATTCAACATGATCTTTAACCGATACGGGTTAAGTTGCAGAATTGATTGCCGCAGTAGCGCTACCTATTTCGCTCATGCTAATATTGCCAAACTAATAGTCAACTGCATTGAAGACGTTGAATCAACCAATAGCAACAAAGGCGCGCGGCCTGCCATAAAATGAAACTATCTGATTGGTCGATCAACTTGCTGCACATCCAAAATTTGGTCATCTGCGCAGATACATCCGCGAGACTTATTTCTTGTGTAGCACTTTACGTATGTTAGTGGATCTCTCAGAGAAGCGCTTTTAGTACTTTCCAACTTTTAAGAATATTATGTGTGACTTAAGCTACATTTTATATAAACAATTACATTATGAAGGATTTTACATTAAAAACGTGAGTCTCCGTTTTTTTCCTATCATTTCGAGTGGTGGATATCAATTGTAAAAGGAGAAAATTCTGCGTTCATATTTAAACAACAAAATTAAAATTATAGTAGGAGGATCATAGTTTTTTAGTTTTTGGTGGTTTCTCGAAAGATGAATATAGAAATCTCTCTAGAATGTGATGTGTTCGGTTCGTGATTAGTTTGTTTTCTTCGCGTTTCTATGTCAAAGCGCATTCTCCTAGCTCAAACCAGTTTCGAAGTGGCCCGAGAGCAGAAACATAAAATAATAAGGTCAGGCAACGAGTTAGCTCTATGTTAGCTTTACCCAAGTATATCGCTTCTATTGCTTACTGACGCGGACGTAAAAAAATATTTTCCTCAGGCGGCTTTAAGTTTTTCAATAGTACGTTTTGCCATATATTATGTGGCATATTATTTGAAAAAAGAATGTTGGCTTACTTTGGTAATACGGAGATGATGAAGGAAGATATCGACCGAATAATGGTGGATGCATCAGTAATGGACATTACGGACAGCCCATGCCCGCATACTTCGAACAAAAAGTGGATGTTATAGCGAAGGACAAGAGTTTTTAATTTTTTTTTTCTTTCTGTAGCCCTATAAACGTCCCACTACAGGGCACAGGCCTTCTCTCAGAGAGATAGTATGGCCTTACTTTCCACGCGTGACCATCGCGGATTGGCAATTTCCTGCGCTGAAGTATTTGACCACATTAGACACTCCGGTTTCCTCACGATGTATTTCTCTTCATAGTTAGCTCATTTTCACGTTAAACCTACGTAATGTTAGTTAGTAAGACCAAGCACTAGTCTTGCAAGCCTCCACCAATCCGGAATCGGCCCCCGTGGTGTATGGCCTATACCTACCTCAGGGAAGAGACCCGTGCCCCACGGTGGGAATATAATGGGTTGATGATGATGAAAGTTAGTAATTGGCGGGCAAGGTCTTAATATTACATGTGATATGACATAACGATTCACATCATGCCTATAGTTTTCCGTTCACAGAGAAAAAAGAAAAACAAAGCATTTATAATTGTAATGTATAAACGTACAACAACCTACAACACGACTCCCGCGATGGTAATGATAATGAAACTGGAAGAGCAAGTGACTTTACGCACATTGTCAGTTAAAGATAGGAAAAAATAAAGATGTTTTGCTGGAGGTAATTATCCCATAGGTTCACGCGCTATGCCATGACGGGATTAGCAGCTGCCCTTTGCAGTCTACAGCTGATATAGATAAAGCAAAATTAAATTGCTGACGTGCTAAGTATAGTGCAGAGCAGCAGAAGAGGAGCTAATTTATTCATCAAAACGTAGATATTGGAGTTCCCTTTCTAACTACTGGTCGAATTATCGAGAGCACATCAACCTTTATACGCGTGTGATCTACTCAGCTACGTTACGGATGACTTTGCAGCATGGATAAAAGCTGATCTGTTGTGGACTGTACTGGCTCGCGATCTGAAAATGTCAAACACGGAAAGCGGTTTTAATTTATGTTTCAAAGAAAGCAAACATTTTAAAAATAATAAAAGCTTAGGCCTGAAATATTTGTTTTCCTATAATTTACAATTTTCAAAACCTCTGCGTTTTCAGAATATCAGCATTTCTACTTAGTCCGCTATCTCAAAATTCTATTTAAATTGCCTACAATCTCAGGAAGTTGTCTATTCATGTCTAAATTCCTGTAATATTAGCATTATCATAAGATTTGCTTTTCCGTTACGTTCACTTTTCTATAAAGGCTATCGTCTTATTGTGTTTGATTTCCCAAGTATGTCTACTTTATTTTCAAATCAATGTTCTAAATGTAAAAGACTTAATGTTATAATAAAATAACATTATTGACGTTTAGTGATTGACCTACGTGAAGGGTAAATTTTAAGAAGCCGGATACTTTGGGTGGCACACATTTTGGTAATATGCACGAAAACAGACATTATGAAAAGCTGACATTTAGTAAAAGACGTGCAAACTTTATGGAAAAGTATTTTGGGAAATGCACATTTTAGGAAAAAGCACATTTCAGGGCTGAGCTATATAATAAAATCCATAGCGAAGTGTAAAAAATTAAATTTAGTTTCATTTTTTTTAAACATTTCGTAGTGGCCAGCTCTACATTTATCGAACTTGTCATTTTGAACTTTTTAAATGCACACTGGCTGGAATCGACCATATGGCTACATTATACCGACGTAACACGCAGTTGTATTTTCACCTGCTCTGCGGGCATTGGTCTTTTAATGGCATAACGGATATGAATGCGCAATGAGTCATACGAACCGTACTCACAAATGCCCATTAAAACAATGTGTCGCAGTATCGCTTATCAACCCTTTAATGAAAACACCTTTAGGCACAACTAAGAAATTTATAAATTAACATTCTATTTATTAAATACCCTGGTGGAACGCGAAACTTGCAGCTGATAATTCACTTGAGCTGTGGGTTTTGTAAATGAAATACATACATTAATTGAGGTAAAAGTCATCTGTAAAAGGTTATACTATAATATTTCGTTTCATATAAAAATATACAAAGTAAAATCCCTACTTACCGTATGTTTGAATAAGCAAAGCTGTATGTAAGCCAGTTATTAGATTTGACTCTAAGTTTATTAGTACCATAATGATGACAAAGGAATTCCTCCTCTAAAACCTCCAATGAACATAGCATTATCTATTAATCCAATCAAAGAGTGGATACTTGATAAGCGTAATCATTACAAACGAAAATAACACAGTATTATAGGCTTTAAGACGAGTTACCAAGCATTATGACCATCAGAAGCACGAGTTACTGTAGAGTTGACTTTAAGTGACGTGATTTTATGTCAAAAGGCAGATTTATATTGGTGATCTTTTTGTCGTGATTGATGGAATGGTTGAAGTCATTGTGACGTCATTTCCTTCTCCTGTCGAACTAAGATGAAAGGCGTAGGATCCGCTTTGATCCACGCTTACAGTTTGTATCTCTTTGTAGCCTAAGAAACAATAAAATTACCGTCTCGCTTACAAGCAGACAAACGTCCAGTCTACAACTCCTCTTTTTACAAAGACTGAATATGCTTGATACGATAGCATACGATAGTATGATACGAGTTATGCATTTGGGAATCTTGCCTGATGTAAGTATAAATAATGAGCTGAAAATAGCAGTGTATTCTATTAGATAAGATGAGGTTGCTAAGTAACGGGATTGTTACTTAGCAACCTTGATACTTTAGACACTTGAAGTTTGGTGCGTAGAAATATTGTACTTTGTATAGAACAGAATATTGATAGCGCTTTGAAAATTATCGTAGCTGTAATCTCACTGCCGAATTTCTTTGCTTCTTCGAGAAGCTTGAAGCTACCAAAGGTGTCTTCTATAACTGTCTGTTCTGGTTCCGGTTATTGATTTCAGGCACATGTTATGCCATATAAACTGATCTTTGCCATGTCTGTATCGGTTGACCTGGTCTTCTTAAGCCAGCTTCTTCAGCTACTATTGACCTTAACTTTCTAATTAAGGTCAATAGTAGCTATTATATTGTTATTTTTAATAATACAGACCTTAAGTAAAGTAAGCCGTAGTAAGAATCCTCCAATTTCATTACAAAATCATCATATTCAAACAAAAAGTTTTCAGAAAGATATACTACTAAATATTTTCTGGAACAATCAGAAAATCGTTGACTTCGTGTCATACTTCGAGTCATACTTCTATTAGTACTCATTTTGTGTTGCTCCATTACTCAATTGATTGACGTTGATTAGGGTGGCCCCGATTTGGCTTCTAATAAGTACGTGGTTAGTTAGCAAAGCCTAAAATAAAGTTATAAACGTATTTCTTCATTAAAACAAGTACTCTATATATAATATTCATTTTTTTGTTTTATTAATGTAAATTATTTGTAGGTATCTGTTGATAATTTTATTTATTTAAACTGTTATTTATGTTATAAAGGTACCTCTGAAATTATCGTTTTCTATGTTTTTTTTTGTACATCTTCCTTCTCTAATGTATTAGTTCAGTTCATCCAAAGGTTGTCTGGAAGAGATCACTTTTAGTGATAAGGCCGCCGTCTGTACTCTTAGGTTAAGAAATGTCTGTGTAATTTCCATTTTTATGTACAATAAAATGTTCTCTATCTTTATTTATCTAACTATCTACTCAGATAGCTTGAATTACTCTACCCGTTATGGCTCTTTTGCACAATTTAGAATTGCTCGAACTAATCGTGGGTTACAAATTGAAACTTGCACCGTTTTCGGAGAGTGTTTGGTAACCTTTCAATGAAATAAACGCTTTTTGCCTCCGTAATCAGTTGTTGGCCAATCGAGTAGGTAGCCAAGCGATTCACCATGATTTAGTGAATCGCTTGGCTTGGAGTCCGGTGAGAGGTTTCTAGCCACGACCTATCTTCAGTAACTCTGTTCTGTTGGCATCAGTCGGGGGTCACAAGTAGGGTAACTAAGGTAAACTTGCGGATATAAGTAGCTTAATATTTTCAAATCAAAGAAAATTAAAGAAACACTAACTGAATAAGGTATAGTCCTGTTCGTACGGAAGTATTGAATAAGTTACTATTAGGTTAGATAGATAGATAAATAGAATATTCTTTATTGCATGTACACCAAGGATTACATAAGAGACTTATAAAATAACAGTACAGTACAAGTGGCGGCCTTATTACTAAAAGTAATTTCTTCCAGACAACCATTGACGGAAAAGTTTATGCATGTGAATTAAGAGAGCAATGTATCAACATGCTGTATTAACAGTTTGACACTATTTAAAAGGATACATTGTTTTAGAAGTATGAATAAATAAATAAATACATAAATACAGTAAAACTCAAGATCTCGGGTTCGATCCCCGGCCGGGTCAAACTAGGAAACGAACTTTTCTAGTTTGTCTGGGGTCTAGGATGTTATCTATGTATTTACTGTATTAAATCTATAGTCGAGTTAGCACCTGTAACTCAAGTCATTTAGTTGTACTTAGTATAGGGCTAACGAGATCTGTGTAATATGTCCATGAAAATTTATTTATTTATATTATTAAATAAATGGTTGAGGAGCTTAATCTCTGTAATAATTTTATGTTTTTTCCTGGTGTACAGAAATAAATAAATAATCTTATCTTCTTTGTTTCGAACTAAAAAAATGTGATACGCACAATTTGTGCCGAAAGGCTTACTATAACATCTAGAATTGGTACTAATTGACTAGTCTAGTACGAATCAAGTCTTAACGTAAAAGTTTCAGAAACCGAAAATAGAAGACCACAATAAGCAAATCACAGTTTGAACGTGTATTTAATTAACTCAATGCTTGTAATGTAGAATTATACTATCAGAAACGGGTTGGTTCACCAACCCGTTTCCATCGATGTAGTATAAATAATACACAGCTCACTACTAAGCTGAATCTCTTGAATCTATCTTGTTATATATTAGACGGGTCTAATCGCGACTGTACTCGCCACTTCAGTCTACCCGAGACCACGGCAACTGTAACGCTGCCGAAACGTCGGGAAATAAGACAATTACATTTTATCTAATATATAATCGTGATTTGTCCCGTTTACTATACGAATATGTATGAGTATCGCGAATCATTAAGAAATACTAATTCAACCTGTCAATATTTTGGTCGGGCGGAATGCATTTTTATTAATCGTCTATGCGTATTTTTATCGTTCTTCATTTAAAGACTATCGCATAGAATTCAACCTTGGGTGTCAGAGTACAGGGCTTAGTGTAGTCTTAGCGACAGGGGTTTAATGGAGACGAACTCATGGGCGAGCTGTGAAAGAGGAAACAGTCAAGACATCCCGACCCTCCTCGGATTGAGCAAGCGAAATTCCAACAAGAGCGATTTTATGCAATTACGCCTAAGTTAGCCCAAGAGTTATTACTAAAGCGGCCGAATGGTCACGCCGAATGGGCTCCTTCTATCCGATCCACCCATCTCAGATAGACATTAAAATGGCTAATAACATAATTGTTGAATTAAGCTGCAGTTTTTTCGGAAGCTTTTGAGTTAGATAGATAGATAACACTTTATTGTACATAAAAAGTTTATTTACAAATATCAGTAAAGTAGACGTGCATGCTCCGTAGTCTAAACCATGATCCTAGAAGCTGTAGATTGAGATCTTATACTATGGCATCAGAGTCAATAAAATCTTTAATAAAAAAAATATCTATGTACAAACATACATACATAACAATCTGTATAATACTATTGATAAGATGAGATAATTGTTATTTAAAGACGGTTTTTGTGAAAACCAAATTATATTTTTAAAACCAGCATTACAAGAAAAAGTATCTATGTACAAAGAGGTATATAATAAAACTATTAATCGCCAACAATAATAATATACTTTACGTATACACTAAATAAAGAGAGTATTGCCACTAGAGTTTGTTCTTTTTCTTCTTCTTGGTTGGTACGCTCTTGACAGAGCGGCCGTGGTCCTCATGAAGAGGCTCTATTGTAGGCTGATTTATTGTAGAGTTTGTTGGTTGATAGATTTCTGAAATGAGCTAATGGATCTAAATGGAGTAGTCCTCTGCCTGTAATGTTCCCGGGGCGCGCCGGCGCGAGTCACGAGCCCGTCCCAAAGCCTTATTCAGATTCCAATACTGTCGGACTCGCGTAAATCCTGTCAATGTATTTTTAACAAGATGTTTTCACATGGCTGCAGCTTGCAGCACTTGCAGCCTTCCGCGAAGGGCGACTGGCGCAGTTTACTTCCGCGTAAACTTGTGATGTCAAAGGAAACTTACAGAGGTCGTGCGTTGTGGAAATCTTTAGCAGTTTCAGGTGAATTTGAGCAGGAACTTCTATGTAGCGTTTAATACACGCTACAAAGAAGTCCTTTTTTTGAACTAAAACTTTCGTAGGCACAACACATTGTAGACTTTTAGTCCGGATTTACTCTCTCGGATCTGCTCACCATGATTAAGCTCTGCGAATCGGAGCGAAACCTGGTCGGACTTTTCCGATATAACAACACCCGTAAGTAAATCCGGACTAAAAGTCTACAAAGAAGTCCTTCCTTAATTTGAGTTTTCAGACCTGAGCCAAGTTAAAACAAACCTAGCTGTTGATCATCTTTCCACGTTATAATTTATCGCTGACCACATAAGCGATGATCCATGCGTGGTAACCGCTGGGTGGGTAGTTTATGTAAAATATGTTTGGGGCATTCGAAATACAGTAGGGACTGGTAATACAAAAACTTCACTTGATTCCGTATATCCTCACACATGATACGTATAAATTAATGTCCAGTCAGACATTACATGAGACCAAGGTTGGCTAGTGGTTGCCATCGTGACATAGGTACCTCTTTCGATATTGACGTTCATTAGTATCTGCATGCCCATTTTACTTTTTTTCACTTTTCACCATTGCGACGTTTGTACCCAAGTTCACTTATATTAAAACCGTTCTCGTATATTCTCGCAATTATACCTACTCCAATGCATCGCTATGTTTGCATTTTCTGAGCTCAGGGTAAACGGTCATTCGATCAATGTTGATCAATGAGTTATAGGACTGTATTTCTGACGTGACATGGAATGTGTCGGCTCCAATAATTAGTTTATGGTAGGTATCACGTTTACGCTGTCCTGAATTCAAATAGGTTCAGGCACTTAATTAGTAGGGTAAAGGAAGGGATCATTCGTTTATTGTAAGGTAGAATGGATTACTCCTTTTCAAGGGGCAACTCCACAAAAATGGATCACCCTTTTCTAGTACTATACGAATTATAGAGGTGTATCTTTAGAACATCCAGCTGTAGGAAAGTTTAATAAGCTTTATAAAACTAAAGAAAACGTATAACTTAACTTCCTGTAACTAACTTAAATTTAACATTTTTCATACAAATAGCTACGAAATAATACTGGCCTTTGCATCTAATGCGATGATTTATACAGCGTGCATTGACACTAGATGGGTGAAGGGACCACTCGAATGCAGTAGTGCCTGGGACATGGTTTTTTAGATGGTGTAGGCTTGAAATAATATGCTTTAAATCTAAATACCTAGATCCTCACGCCTTTTAAGCAAGAGAACAACACTAAATCCAAGTTAACCAAATTAATGTTAATCTGACGAGTTTAAGTAGGTGTCTGGCAGCACAATGAAGATAGAATCGACTTTCTAAGTTTCTACGCTAAAGATAGTCATTTTTTACTCGCACTTATCCTTTTACCGACTTTCCGACGGATGCCGTCACGTCCTCACGAAGGCATGACTGGGCCCTTCCAGAATTTGGCTCTAAGGTCGTAAGTTTCTGTTGAATGTAGGTAAAATATGAAGAGGAAGATATTAGACGCTATTGCGTTCTAGTAAGGTTCTTTTTCCAGGTCTAAATCCAAATAAATAGCAGCTGGATCTCGTGCCAAAGCTGGTGTAGTTAAAATTGAATTTTCTAACAAATCGACTAGTAATTAAGGTTGACAAGATTATCTGAAGATATGTAAATTCTGGATTGGAAGTTTTTTGTTCTACGCCAAAACTTTTAAACCTTTAATGAATTTATTAAAACTTTTTAATTCACGAAGTTTTTAAGTTTTTACGAGATTCCTCAGAGCGAATCTCCAGACACCATAAACTCAAAATCTTAAAATGAACCGCTAAGTTTATTTGAAACTATTTAGAAGTTAAATTGCAGTTTGAGTGCAAATCCCGCGAAGCGCAGATTTAATTTTTGTTGTTTACTAGCGGGATTAGGGTGCGCCTGTTTATATTGTAGTGCTACTGACGAGAAATGTAGTCCCACTATCATATAAGAAATAGAAGTACTGTTGATATCAACTCTTTTTCTCATGGCTTGTCTTAACAGGTACATATTTTCAATTAAATAAATAAATATTCATGGATGGACATATTACACAGATCTCGTTAGCCCTATACTAAGAACAACAAAATGACTTGTGTTACAGGTGCTAACTCGACGATAGATTTAATACAATAAATACATTAATATCATCCAAGACCCGAGAAAAACTAGAAAAGTTCGTTTATTAGTTAGACCCGGCAGAGGATCGAACCCGAGATCTTCGGTTTTACAATCAGCGTGTCAAACCGCTGCGCCACTGAGGCCAAATTACACAAATACTTGACAGAACCCGTTACTCAGGCGTAGGCTTATGTGCGTTCTTAAAAAAAAACATTGTGAAAACGTAGCGCTAGTCACAACACAATCTGCATAAGAGGCATATCAAGTTTGTCAAATTTATGTCAATTATGGCAATTTAGTGTATTGTAAAGTGTAAAGTTTGTTTTTACAAGCGACAAATACATTATATCTCAATAAATTCTCGAGACAAGACATGGAGCTGCGAAGGTATTCTGTTGGGTTTATTTTGTGACTTTACGTACGCGTATGAATATCTCCGTAGTTGGGTAGCAAATTAGAAGCCCTATTCCGTTCTGTGGCACCAGATTTAAAGTAACCACCCGAGTTTTTTTACATGTGATGATATGATGACATCAAGTCTTGTATGTCCCCACTGCGGGGTCACGGGTGTCTTCCTGCATTGCAGGAAGGTTAGACCATACTCCACCACGGGGGCCAAGTCCGCGTTGGTGGAGAGTGGGGAAGTTTTACATGTATGTATTCGTATTCTTTGTTTTATTATATTTTTCTTCGTTCTGTCTTTTATTATTTGTCTGTAGTATTATAATATCGTGTTACATTGTGTTATGTGTATTGTATCTTTGTGGCTGCAAATAAATGTCTCTCTCTCTCTCTCTCTCTCTAATAGGAGGAATTTAGTATGGATATTGGCTCCTATATTTTCTTTATTTAACATAGCTATAACGAAATAATTGTCAAATCTAAGTTACTCTAAGTTTATACATTTAAGGTTTTAAGTACAATTACGTTCTTAATTAATTACTAGTACCTGCTGCATTAGTAGAGCCCGTGCTCACATGCAATATTCCACTCACGACGAGTTCGAAACCCGACATGAAATTATGACACTATTTTTTTGTTTATTTTTTAGTTGGCGGCCTTATCGCTTTTAGCAATAAGGCCGCCAATTGTACTATGTATATTTGCAATTGTTTTGTATTTGTTGTTTTTCCAGTGTACAATAAAGAATATTCTTATCTTATCTTACATTTGTGAATTTAAAATACCAATACCACTTGCTAACTGTGAACGTAAACATCGTTAGAGAACCTGAGTGTCTGAAGTGCTGACGCTTAAATCGCCTATGCGCGGTTGACTGTTGTCTCTCGACCCGAAACCGAATAATGATATACATACATACATACATACATACATACATACATACATACATACATACATACGTACATACATACATACATACATACATACATACATACATACATACATACATACATACATACGTACATACGTACGTACGTACATACATACATACATACATACATACATACATACATACATACATACATACATACATACATACATACATACATACATACTTACATACATACATACTTACATACATACATACATACATACATACATACATACATACATACATACATACATACATACATACATACATACATACATACATACATACATACATACATACATACATACATACATACATACATACATACATACATACATACATACATACATACATACATACATACATACATACATACATACATACATACATACATACATACATACATACATACATACATACATACATACATACATACATACATACATACATACATACATACATACATACATACATACATACATACATACATACATACATACATACATACATACATACATACAAACATACAAACAAACATACATAGGTACATGCATTTTACTTAATACATAATTCGTCGAAATTCGCCTTTATGATTAACATCCTCAGTCTTGAATAGATTCCAGTCTTGAATAGGCTCAATTGGTAGAGCGCTGGTACGGATAGCCAGAGGTTGCGGGTTCGAATCCCGGCATGGGTGAAATTTTGGCCTCTAAATAGGTTTTTAAATTTGTTCCTAAGCACGGGTTAGTGCATTAAAAATAAAAATAGTGTAATCATGTGGGTACAGTGATATCATTCCGATGTTAAACCTAACTGCAAAGTAGGTAGTCGGGGCTGTAAGTAATGCAATTTGCTTAAGTCAAATGTCGCTGCCTGTACGTAATACAGAGAATATTGTAAAGAGGTTCGAAATTTCACTGATGCCGTGAGTCACCCATTGGCTCAATTGGTAGAGCGCTGGTACGGATAGCCAGAGGTTGCGGGTTCGAATCCCGGCATGGGTGAAATTTTTGGCCTCTAAATAGGTTTTTAAATTTGTTCCTTAGCACGGGTTAGTGCATTAAAAATAAAAATAGTGTAATAGATTCCCAATATTCCCATTGTGTTTTTCAAAGTCGGGACCATTAGGCACAATATTTTACACAAGAGCCCTATGTCATAGAACTACAATTCATGATAACAGTTCGATGTAGATTGCATTTAACCCACAGATTAAGTAGGAAGGCTGATTATACTAATCGGCTACGCAAGGTATGAATTTTCTTTTTATGTAATGCAGCCCAGTTTGAGCCGATACTCAGCCCGATGTCAATTATTATCAACGTGGCAATTATTAATGGTGGGTATTAATTTGGTTATTTGCCTACCTGTACACAAACCCCTCTCAAAAGGATTACTCTTAATGTTAAAATATTGGTAGCTAATATTATCAGGAACCTCGAAAAGATGTGGAAGAACATCATATTAATAATGCAATTTCTGCCGCCTCGATCGAGTTATACCACTTTACCATCCCTTTTAGGATTAGTGGTCAACTTTCTTAATTGAAACGGATACAAGAGATTAAATAATCTTTCTGAAATATTTAGGTAGGCATTTTGTGTTTTGGGCATGGAAATTGTCGGTACTACCTCCTTTGGTTTCTGAGCTTAGCAATGTTTTTTTTTATAATAAAGGTCTATTCACATTATAAGGGGCCGGCTGTGGCCACCTGAAAGCGGCACGACAGCGGCAGTTAGAGACTACGAATCGAAATTCTAATTATGTTCTAATTTGGCGGCGCATTTTTTGCACAAGAATTGTAGACTTTAACCTTAAAAAGATTTAAGGTTTATTTTAGTTCATCAACGGCCAGTTGTAATGTGGACTATCCTTTAAGGTAATTATATAAACTATGTAAGTTGTAATTCAATATAACCTCTAGTGGGTAACCTTTTTATACGAAAACTTATAAAACTTTGTGTTCTTAATAATACCAAGCACTGGCACGCACGGGTCGTATGTACACATACGCCCCGTGCGAACCATATCTGTACGAACATGTTGATGTTTTATAACAAATCAAAAAAGTAAACCCAGCATTAAGGATAAAGTGATTTGTTGTCCAGTATCCGAGGCTTTTTGAGATGAACGTCAGTATGAAACACCCTGATTTTTTTAATTGTTTCGCACTTGGAACCAATGAACGCGTCATCCCAGAATCAGACCCCAGTACGTAGCTTTGTTGGCCCTCCCGGCCATGTCTGATATTATATTAACGTGCGACTCGGCGCTGCAGCTAACGTTACAAAATTATTATTCCACCGAGAACGAGCAATAACTGGACTCGTTGCTCTATCATTATTACATGAAATAAATGTGGGGTCATACTGGCTGGTAGACAGGTCTAATATTGCATAAACTCACGCCAGTATCCTGGAGGTAGAGACCAGGGTTTGCCACTTGCCATGCTCCTGACAAACATTTAGAGCAGTCATGAGTGAAGGTAAGAAACAAAAATGTTTGCAAACGGCGAAGTTCTGTCGCTTTTTTGCATCAAAAGTTAAGCCGTTTTATACAAGCACTGTTAGATCGATAGAATATTCTTTATTGTACTCAGAAAGTACATTAATTATATCAAAATATATACAATTGGCGGCCTTATTATTAAAAGCAATTTCTTCCAAGCAACCATTCTTCTTCAACCAACAAACCAGCCAACTGTGCTTCGCCTTTTATTTTCTATTAAAAGCAATAATCTTTAGTCCATCATTGCGAGTAGTTACAACTATAGTGTTGAGGCTTTCACTTTGATTCAGCCATAGGCGAAAGTCGAGAGGTATTTGTAATTTATTGTACAGTCATTCGTTATAAAGATAGGACATTATATCTTTAAGACGTTTCTTGCTTACCGCCTTAAGCTTTCCAGCTCAGCTTGTTTGCATTTTGCTGTTGGAATTAACTTTCATTACACTATTTTTTTATTTTTAATGCACTAACCCGTGCTAAGGAACAAATTTAAAAACCTATTTAGAGGCTAAAAATTTCACCCATGCCGGGATTCGAACCCGCAACCTCTGGCTATCCGTACCAGCGCTCTACCAATTGAGCCAATGGGCGACTCACGGCATCAGTGAAATTTCGAACCTCTTAACAATATTCTCTGTATTACGTACAGGCAGCGACATCTGACTTAAGCAAATTGCATTACTTACAGCCCCGACTACCTACTTTGCAGTTAGGTTTAACATCGGAACGATATCACTGTACCCACATGATTACACTATTTTTTTATTTTTAATGCACTAACCCGTGCTAAGGAACAAATTTAAAAACCTATTTAGAGGCTAAAAATTTCACCCATGCCGGGATTCGAACCCGCAACCTCTGGCTATCCGTACCAGCGCTCTACCAATTGAGCCAATGGGCGACTCACGGCATCAGTGAAATTTCGAACCTCTTAACAATATTCTCTGTATTACGTACAGGCAGCGACATCTGACTTAAGCAAATTGCATTACTTACAGCCCCGACTACCTACTTTGCAGTTAGGTTTAACATCGGAACGATATCACTGTACCCACATGATTACACTATTTTTTTATTTTTAATGCACTAACCCGTGCTAAGGAACAAATTTAAAAACCTATTTAGAGGCTAAAAATTTCACCCATGCCGGGATTCGAACCCGCAACCTCTGGCTATCCGTACCAGCGCTCTACCAATTGAGCCAATGGGCGACTCACGGCATCAGTGAAATTTCGAACCTCTTAACAATATTCTCTGAGGTTCGAAATTTCACTGATGCCGTGAGTCGCCCATTGGCTCAATTGGTAGAGCGCTGGTACGGATAGCCAGAGGTTGCGGGTTCGAATCCCGGCATGGGTGAAATTTTTAGCCTCTAAATAGGTTTTTAAATTTGTTCCTTAGCACGGGTTAGTGCATTAAAAATAAAAAAATAGTGTAATCATGTGGGTACAGTGATATCGTTCCGATGTTAAACCTAACTGCAAAGTAGGTAGTCGGGGCTGTAAGTAATGCAATTTGCTTAAGTCAGATGTCGCTGCCTGTACGTAATACAGAGAATATTGTTAAGAGGTTCGAAATTTCACTGATGCCGTGAGTCGCCCATTGGCTCAATTGGTAGAGCGCTGGTACGGATAGCCAGAGGTTGCGGGTTCGAATCCCGGCATGGGTGAAATTTTTAGCCTCTAAATAGGTTTTTAAATTTGTTCCTTAGCACGGGTTAGTGCATTAAAAATAAAAAAATAGTGTAATCATGTGGGTACAGTGATATCGTTCCGATGTTAAACCTAACTGCAAAGTAGGTAGTCGGGGCTGTAAGTAATGCAATTTGCTTAAGTCAGATGTCGCTGCCTGTACGTAATACAGAGAATATTGTTAAGAGGTTCGAAATTTCACTGATGCCGTGAGTCGCCCATTGGCTCAATTGGTAGAGCGCTGGTACGGATAGCCAGAGGTTGCGGGTTCGAATCCCGGCATGGGTGAAATTTTTAGCCTCTAAATAGGTTTTTAAATTTGTTCCTTAGCACGGGTTAGTGCATTAAAAATAAAAAAATAGTGTAATCATGTGGGTACAGTGATATCGTTCCGATGTTAAACCTAACTGCAAAGTAGGTAGTCGGGGCTGTAAGTAATGCAATTTGCTTAAGTCAGATGTCGCTGCCTGTACGTAATACAGAGAATATTGTTAAGAGGTTCGAAATTTCACTGATGCCGTGAGTCGCCCATTGGCTCAATTGGTAGAGCGCTGGTACGGATAGCCAGAGGTTGCGGGTTCGAATCCCGGCATGGGTGAAATTTTTAGCCTCTAAATAGGTTTTTAAATTAACTTTCATCCTATCTTTTCAAGGTATCCTTTGGTCGTAATGCAGTTTAGCGGTTCTTCGCATTAAGAAAATATCTGACTGTTTTTTACTTAGTTGTAAGTTCTTCATCAAACTTTGTGCCTTGTCTACCAAATTAGAACGGAATTCGAAAAAAATAAAAGTTAAGATCGGAATTCAAATTTGAAACAAAAGAATCTTCGTGTAGACAGGCGGGCCTCTATCGTAACAATCTGGCAGAGATAGCAGATATAGGCCGTCATTAGGAAATGCTCCCGCCCCGCCATGCCGGAAGCTCGGGGCCGCCATTTGCATATTGCACTCTTGCGGTGTCTGACATCTCTCTGATCACTGAGTAGGCGTACTTCTCGAATATTCATAAGCTTTGGCATATATTTTCGCTATGAATCACAAAAAAAGTACACAAATAAAACAGAGCCTTTTAGAGATATTGGAGTGTACATTGTGGAGCTGTGGTGGGGCGACCCATCTGAACGTATGTATTGATATACTCGTAGCTAGATAAAGATATTTTTTGAGAAACATACGAAAGTTATGGAAACAGGCATAAGTTAGCTTCCATAACTTACGTAACTTTATACGGTATACGTACATGGTTAGGCTAACTTACAGATTGACTTAGATATTAAGTATCGCTATCAACATTGTATGCCCCCACTGCTGGGCCACGGGGCCCAGACCGGGTTGGTGGAGGATTGTAAGACAGTGGCGGGTCTTACTGTCAGAAATTATCAAGCCGCCCATAAGGCCACTGACATGGCTTAACGACTGCCATTACATGACATCCGGCACAACTATTAACATAGGTAATAAAATTACAGATATTAAGTATATGTGATTTTTTATCACGTTAGGAACTAAACTAGCTATATCCAACGTCTTGATTGCTATTTAACGTAAATATCTGTGTGCGAAAACAGAATGTTTACTTAGCTCTGTCGCATAGATATGATATGTTATATGTATCTCTCATGCTGGAAACCGCATTTCAGTGGATATCTGAGACATGACAGTGACATTGAGATATATATTTACGATATACTCTAGTAGATATTTTGTTTTTTAACACATATCGATACGTTAAAAGTTACTTAATCAAGGGACTGTGTCTAACGAACTCATTCGGTTATCGTTAAGTAGAGTTTAAATTTAAACAAATACAGCAAATCTAGGTATAACTACACCTTTTTTATTTATTTTATTTTAATTCCTTAGCTATAGCAATCGTGTACTTGTCCGAACCCATACAATTTTCAACCGCACTTTTCAATATTCCAAAGAATTTGGTGAGGGCAACTAGGACCCAAATATCCAAGTTTTAGCTGAAAATTACCAAATCATTTGAAAATGCGATCAGAACAACATTTACATAGCCAACAAACGAAATCAGCCTCCTCCGGTAAAGATGCAATTCGCTTGCAGAAAAGCAGTAGATTTTTCACAATACACAGATTTAATATATTTTATTTGTTTACTTATTCACTTAGGCCAGCCACTGTCTTACGATTCTCCACCAACCCGGACTTGGCCCCTGTGGTGCAGTATGGCCTAATCTTCCCGCTATGCAGGAAGATACCTGTCCCCAAGCAGTGGAGACATACAAGAGTTGATATCTAACTTTCTCACTTTAGTGTTCATCAAACAACATTTGTTGCTTTTATACTATAAATCTTCTATAATTTTCGCTCGCTCGTTCGATCAGACTCTAATATTTTTCTCTTCTTATCAACGTATGACCTCAGCTAAAAGACTAAACGATTTGTTGGCAAATGTCGTGAGAAAGCGAAAAGCCAATCTCGGTCGCCTTAAACGAAATCGAACGCGGCGGCCGTACCGGAAACGGGGTTCTCGCCATAGCGGATATTAATATGACGTCACGGACCCTCCGACACGCTGGCTGTACTTCCGGTCGATGTCAATAGAAGCGCTCATTCACTTGTTTTATGAATTAACACGCTAACGGTGAAATTGAGGGTAACTGGATATAAGGTTGAGTGCGTATAAATTTACTTCTAGCATAGTTTGAACAACATCAAGAACATAAGTGATTGTTCCATGTAGGTAAGACAATCTGTTTTGAGAGCTTTCTAGATTTTTTCTTATTTAACTACTAAAAAGAAGAAAACATAATATTTCTTAATGATTCGCGACACTCATACATAGTTACATATTAAACGTCGGTAAAAAAGGTAAAAAAATAAGTTTTACCTAATAAATAATCGCGATTAGACCCGTTTAACTACGGGTCTAATCGCGATTATTTAATAACTACGAAGAAAATTATTTAATAACTACTTTAATAACTACTTTACTTAATTATTCAATAACTACGAAAAAAATTTACTTTACCGATGCATCATTCAAGCGGAACGTCCACTTACGTTATAAATTGGATCACATGGTAATTGATTCTGGCCTGTGACATTCATCCAAGGTCCGGAATATTTTGTCTCTCAATTCGTCACATGCAAATAGGAAAATAACTGCCCTAAGCATTAGGGGCTGCTTCCGAAATTAAATTCCCGCCTCTAAATGAGATGACACAAAATAAAAATATACAGAACTACCCCATCGGAATCTGTAGGTACGAATGTCAGAAATTGTTGCGGTAATCTCTTAGCAGATTACGTGTGAGTATTATGATATCAAAACTTTGTATGTCCCCACTGCTGGGGCACCCTGGTCTCTTGCTGTGTTGCAGAAAAAGACCAGGGCCATACTCTACCACGGGGGCCAAGTCCGGGTTGGTGGAGGATTGTAAGACAGCCTTACTATCTGCAATTATCAAGCTGTCCATAAGGCCTCTGACATAGCTTAACGACTGCCATCACATGACAGCCGGCACCAACGGCTTAGCGTGGCTTGCGAAGTACGGATTCAACATCATACTCTTAGATAGATAAGCTTTTTAACATCTACAATTAGTAATATACTTACATTTGTCAGTCATTTTCGCCTAATCGACCAATAGCAAGGTTCACATGCTACTTGTATTAAAATTGCTTTAATATGATTTATACAATAGACTCTGTGTCATGTACAGTAAGTGTCACATTAATTTTGCCTTATGAATAACTCGATCAAACAATCGGCTCGTGTTCGTTCACTGCTGGACATAGGCCTTCCTCAAAGCACGCCACTTTCTTCTAAACAACTTCTCAGTTACAACCTAGCTTTGCACATTTTTCTGTTAGTATTTTCGCTACATAGTAGAGTCAGTGTCGCGAAATATTACAAGTGAAATTTCTGCCTGGGGCTCCCCGACGGCTGTGCACGCCTTTTAATTAACCGTTTGGTCACGTTTCTACATTAAAAACATGTCCAGGATATTTCCCGCATTGCAAAAGTAACAACGGCGTTATTTATAAAAACACGTTACCTCTAAAGCACTCCGTAAAGGTATATTATTTAACTCTGGTCTCGTCTATGTTAATGGGGGTTTAATCGAGAGTTTTATGAAACATTGGCCTTTTGCATCTACGTAATGAGATGATTAATACAACGTCAACGTGTATCTGGGATACAGGCGTGAGGTTATGTTTGTTATACAACGTCCAGTGGCATCTTCAGTCACACTAGATGGGTTAAGGGTCAACTCGGACGCTGTAGTGTCTGGGACATGGTTTTATAGATGGTATAGGCTTGCCCAGCACCTATACCATCCTGACAGCTTAGTCGGCCTAGCGCACAGGAAAGACTAGTCAATACGTGCGGAGCCACCCAAGCCACGGGTTTCCTCACGATGTTTTCGTTCACCGTAATTTATAAAAACTATAATGATAAAAGTTTAGGTACGCTAGGCGTTTCTCTGCCTCTGACTTTAAAGGGCCGGTTTCTGAATTGAGAATTTCACTTAGTTAATAGTTCTGTGACGTTCGCGCTCCTTTCTGAAAAATCAGAAAATACAGCACTACAGCTAACTATTTACTCAGAGAAATTTTCCAATCAGAAACTGACCCAATATGATTTTTTTTTATATAAACTAGGCAGCATTTAAAATAGTCACACGGTAATTCGTGTGACTATTTTAAATGCTGCCTAGTTTATTATATTTCTCAATTATAGGTATCTGAGTAATTAAGTTTCACTGAAGGACAACTGCTTACTATAAGTTTGTGCTTTACTTAGATGTAGAGCACAATGTTATAAGTAAGTAGATGTTAGACATGTAAAAACCAAACCCTATGAATTTTCTAACAGCTTCTCGTTTTTGCAACACGGAAATCCAACACAACAATCTTGGATTGTTTGTGTTTTTTTCGACCCACATCAATCATGCCAAAGCTGAGCTCCAAAGGCACAGCGAGTGTGAGGCCTCAAATGGGTGAGGCGAGGAATGCGTTTAGCGAACGGTGTCACGAGCAGCCCGCTCCGGCTCAATGCTTTTCATTTGGATACCAAATTGGACTTATCTATGTGAATGATCTCGAAGGTCTGATTTTGGTTGGCATTTTAGTAGAATGAAGGTCTAGAGTGTGCCAAGATGCCCGTCCAGTATCTACTTACCCCCAGCTAGGTATAAGCAAAAAATATCTACTTACCCCCAGATAGGTTTAAGCAAAAAGAAAATTTGCACTAAGTTAAACACTACTCTGCAAAAAAAAACATCTTGATTGAAACCAATTCTCATAAAGTCTCAGAAAAGATACATTATTTATTAAGTTTCTATTTGGAGTATCACGCACAGAGGTATAAAATTTGTATAAATGTAGGGAGATTGGTTCTAATATGTTTATTAGGTTATTGTAGGGCAAGCATCAAATTTCTCATATAAATTAATGTGGTAGCTTCGTTGAATGATTGTCCAAAAATCACGTAACGCTTATTAGAGGAGGCGAGTCTGGTTAAGAGTAGTTTCGAGTTACGCGATAAAGTCACCAAACTGTTACTAAACTCCTTACAACCCTGAGGTGTTTGGACACCACTATAGTAGCTTCGTTGGTTGTGTCCAAAAATCACGTAACGCTTCTTTAGAGAAGGAGAGATAGTCTGGTTAAGAGTCGCTTAGAGTTACGCGAGAAAGTCACTAAGGTGCCAACAAGCTCCTTATAACAATATCCTGAGGTAGCGATCCTTATTTGACGTTGCTTGTATAACCGACGTGTGTACCACGATTTTGCTTTCGCCCAGACCTTATGTAATAATATGATTTTGTGTTCAGACTTTTAGTACTAACTAGCCGAGTGACCACTTTCTTCGTGTAGTCAAAGAACATATCCTCCTAAGCCCTGGCGTCCGAGAAATAGGACATCACGAAGAACTTTCTTAATTCACACCCAATGATTTAGTAGGAAATCCGAAAAAGTTACTGTTCCAGGTCCAATATTTTCCTCATCATTTTTTGGACCACAAGAAGAAAAAGTTCTTCAAAATCTACGTAGTCTTAGAAGACTCGAAGTAACCGTTTCCCCCAGGGTTTATATAACATACGTTAGAAACAAAAGTATGTTTAGATCCAGGATATTTTTAGGTGATTTGGGAGCAAGCCTCCAAGTTCAATCGCTCGTGTTGTAACTCCGTCTGCAGGCGCGGAGTATTTGGTGCTCCCGCCGTCGTCGCCTGTCTCTCCGCTTCTGATATGCCCGTGGGCGGGACAATAGAGACTGCGAGTTGTGACTGATTGAGCACCAACGTCACCGTAGGAGTTGAACGCGGTTTGTTACTAACCCGCACTCGAACATTGGTTGTCATTGTCAGGCTATACTCACTGCTCGAAATAGCCCTCCACTATGAGCGTCATAGCGCCCCGGCTTCATCCAGCATCTGCCTGCAGTTTTTCGCAGATCGTCATCCCACGTAGTCGGAGGGCATTCGATATCAACCCTTGTATGTCCCCACTGCTGGGGCACGGATCTCTTTCTGCATCGCAGGAAGGATATGCCATACTCCACCACAGGGGCCAAGTCCGGGTTGGTGGAGCCGGACTCGAACATTTAAAGCTGCGTAAAAGGAAGCGGCACAATCCATGTTTGAAGTTCGGATCCTAGATTTTGTGAGTGCTATAGACCACTATACAGTGTCGAGCTTCTACGAGTATCGTTTTAAAAGCTGTTCTCGTTCAACTGCCAACGAAAGACAATTGTGGAAATTGGTGTAAACATACAGAGCCACATAAGGGTATTCTCATCAATGATTATGATGTTTGTCACAAACCTAAGTTCTGACATTCGGAATAGCTTGAAATGAAGGGAAAGGGAGAAATGAAGACATCTTAGTTGCCTCATATTTGATGTTATAATTATGTAGTTGATTCTTAACTGTGGTTAGCGAAAACCCGTTTTTAGTTTGATGGTGAAAATAGCAATATTTCAATACAATTCTGTATTCTCTTAGATACGATGGGAGTTTTGATGGAAAAACAGATGAGTTTTTGGCACATTCTAAGAAAATACGAAAGCGCGCGTGTGCGTGATGATTAAGTTCATTGCCTTCTATAAAAAGGTCCTGTGCGTTCTAGTGGGGCTCTCTATGTCTGCGTGTCACTTTGTGGGTAGACAGAAAAATTATTATCGTATGTAGAAAACACTTCATTATACACAAAATTGGTTAGGTTCGGTGTGGTATGAACAGTAACACACGCAATTAAAAGCGTTCAATCTAACGAAGGCTTATTCTTTTTTTATATACAAAACGGCGGGTGTCGTAAAAGGCGACCAAGGGACACAAACCGGGGGTGGGCAGCAGCGCCCCCTGCAGTACAATTCCACCAAACTGCGATCCCCAACCCGCATGCCCAGCGTGGGGATTATCCCCCCCCCCCATTGATGGAACAGCCTGTCGCTATGGCGCTCATTAGGGGAGGGCTATGTCCAGCAGTTGACTAATATAGCCTGAAGAAGAAGATATACAAAAAGTAGGTATACTGGGCTAGACCTCATAATACTGAGCTTGCAAGTTATTTCTAAAATAATAAAAATCCTTTTTTGCTGTCCGAGGCGGATAAATGAATACTTTATAGCATCAAGAGCCGATGGATCACGAGTAATTAAAAAGTATTATTTTAACTTTAACACATTTAACAAAATACACGAATGAAATGATCACTCATAATACATGATAAGTAATATCCAACATAAGTACTGAGGTATTCACTGAAGGATGGCTCTTGTCAGTTTTATATCAAACGAGCTTTCGGAAGGCTTTAGCTGTCACCCCTAAGGGTCTCGAAAGCCTCTACAGTCTTCCGCGTATAAAAGTCCATTTAGTTCAATCTTCATCTGTAGCTGCTAGAGTAAACCCTCCATGCGGCCATCGTGCTAACACTTTCAGTAAGCGATTAATCATCTAAGCTCGAGAGAAGAACGTTGATTTGGTCATTTCATGTCGGGTCAGGGCTCTGAAGAAAATAGGAATAGATGTTACACCAGTTAGTTATAACCAAAACAAAGGTCGTTTAACTACTCTAACTTGATATGCTCTAACTTGAAACGAGGCTAACATATGTTTGAATTATTTGTTGATTTTATTCTTTTCGTTGCTCTATATCAGTATAAATAGCTCGAGATCACGGGAAAATTTACAAATATATTGTAGAGGTATGATAGGCAAATAATCATTATTTGGGCGTCTCTTTGCCACAGTGTTAGCAAGCTTTGGTGGTGGGTTTAACTCCTGCAGAGTATTTTACTTTGTTTTGTATGGATTATTTGAGAAACACCTACTTAAGCTATATCAGTTTACACATGTGAGGCTACAATGGAACGCGCGGCTCTCGACACGGCCCTCTCAGGTTGAGAGGGCTCGTTGGGTCGAGCCCTCTACCACGGTCTAACGCACTCTACGTTGGGATCTGCAGAGTTAATGCTAACCTACTAAAGTTGTATTGTATAAGTGCATATACTTGTACACCTCCCTTCCTCCCTATCCCCCATAACAATTCGGTGACTGAAACTTTACTCAAAGCGTGCATTTTGTAATAAATTAATTAGTATGTTTGTTTGTATAAAGATGTTAACAAATTTGAAACGCTGTTTACTGTTTAAGCTACTTCTTGAAGAAAATAATAAGTTCAAGCATAATCTGAAAGATGCGTCACATACGAATGCTGATATAAATGGCATACTCAGTTCTTGGACTAAAAATACAATAGCCGTCAAACGTCTTGAACAATGCGCAATAGTCAATTTTTCGATAATGATAGCGCGGGCCGGGAGATGTCCTGCCAAGCGAATGTTAATTAGTAAATCCTTGCACCTCGCGTTGCTCAATACGTTTGCCGGTATCTATACAAATCCTGCATACCCAATCTATTCGGAATGGATCTATCTCCGTTCCATCAACACTAGAAATTACTTCTGAAGCTAATGATGTCCGTAACAGCTTATGCATATTATTATTACGTTGACTATCAGCTGGCTGGAATCGATTCCGAATCAAGCCTACTGACCGGTCGTGGGCTTGGTGCATAAGCTTAGGGTGTTTTCTTGGGAGAAAGTACACTGAAGTAGGGAAAGCCGGGTGGGCTGTGTTCACTCCATATAATAGTCTATGTCGATTCCGAGATGTTAGGTATGGTTTATACATAAGAGAAGTGGCGAGGACGTGTGAAGCTGGCGAATACAATATAAACTATGATTACGACAAAAACGACGGTATGCTATGGACTTATAAGGTTTATATTGCCTTCGACTATCTGTCACTCTCACACGTCCTCACCCTGGCTCTTCTGCATACACCAATCTGTAGATTGCTGCGTAGTGATTTAGTCTGGCAGGCCGAGTGACATAGCTTTTCAGTCTTCTAGTTTTCTTTTTCGCTTTCCTAGCCGTCTAGTAATTTTGCTGTTTTATACTTTTTAACTTGAAAATAACAATATAAATCATTGATAATTTCGAGGTCCAGACTGAGGAGGCTCAAGCCGCACGTGGTGGCTTAAGTAAAGAGTAACTGATATGTATTTCGCGGGTGGGAAGCTTCATAGTAAAAGTGGTTAATATTAACGTGTGGAACTCTCCATTTTTAAGTGCTTATAGAGTTTAGGTTACACCCGTTTAATTGGTGTTAAGGTTATTCTTACATGAGACATGCTGTCTCGTTTACTCATTCTAATTTTTTTATGATTGAAATAGAGTATACTTTTAATAAATGTGAGTCTAAGGCTTAATAAAAGTAGTAGATAATAAAGTTTGGGATTGCCAAAATATATTTAATCAAATCCTGTACTTATTTTGACTATTTTGTTTTAAAAAGAATAGTTTTCGAAAATACTTTTCTTTATCAAAAATGGAAATTTTTTGAAAACGTCTGTTATTCTATTGTTATCTATTAAAATCCCAGACCACATTTATTAAAAGGTTCTTATTTTATTCAAATCACCAAAAAATATTACGTAACGCCCGACGTTAAAACAGCTTTAAGAATCATGACACGTTTTACGTGTCACTGTGGAAAGAAATGAACTGTATCTCATACACACTGGTCGTGAGTACATATCGTGACTTGACGATTTAGTTTCTATCGGAAAGTTATTACGGGCACATTTATTTGTGTACGTGGGTGCTAGTTGTGCAATCCTGGCCCCGTCTAGATCGATTGAGGCGAATAGCCTGAGTTTTACTTGCCACTTATGTTGTGTAAACATTTGGCTTCGGCTCGAGATGATGATGGATCGGTCTACCTTTTGAGTTTACTACGTAACCTGAAAAGTGAAGTCCTGTTTTGTGTCTGCGATTTTCGAAATAATATAATCGTAAATAGAAATAATCGTCTCAAATTATGTATTTGTTAATGTCTCGCAATGCTTATATTAAACTGGTCTAATTGCGAAAATATTCTCCAATTAATTTTTTTTGCCCTAATTTTTTTTATGATTTTACTTATCTTACATAACCGATAATTATGAAACCTTAGTGATCCATCCATAACTAAATAATGTGGGTGTTAGTTGACGTAATGATACTGATTATATGGAAAAATAATACAATCGGAACGACTGATTTCGATGACATATCGTATTATTATGCAAGACCTGAAGCAGTTTCTTCAGTACCATAAGTAATTTAATAAGCAAATATTTTATTATTCTTATGTTTCTTTTCCACAATTCGACCGCAACAATGGTCAACATACCTAGTATGAAAAACAAAATCATTAAATTCACAATTTTAAACTTTCTTCTATTGACAGTGGTCGAATTATCGATACTGAAAAAAACATTGCTAGGTTTTGCGTTGTTTTAATAACTGTGAATTCAATTTAATACTTAATAAATTTTACTACCTATACAAAACATTACACGAGAAAATCACCATCTTGAAAGTCACAATGCAAATACAGTAGTACGTAGGTAGCGAATAGAGGGAGCAATACACCTCAAAGAGTTCCGGATCGTGAATCATGTAGCAATATTTGTACAATAGAGGTAGTATAGTGGTATTCATACGAGTACCCTTTGTTAGAAAGCGCGTTCTTGGCTTGGTTACTTTTAATGTTGGGTGTGGAGGCACCGCCCTGTTAGGTAGATGGATTTATTTCATTTCACTAAGGGGCTGACAGAAGCTAACTAGCGCAGGTATGGAAAAAAATCTTTTCTTCTTTTATAGTATCGCTCATTTGGCAGAATATTGACGCAAATGTCCTTTTTCCAATTTTACAGGAGAGACCGTTGTTTCATTCAGAGTGCTTAGTGCGAGTTTTTTAACTACTCGATCGCGTTAACGTAAACGCTTATTTCTATGGCATCGAGGAAGCACCACCTAGCGACAAGTATGGAAATTAAAATTGCTGAGTGCGAGTTGTAATGGTTTACGTTGACAAGTGAACACGTTTACCAGCCAAAACACGAATAAACGCGAGTGCGAGTTGTACTGTGACAGCGTTTTGCCAGTTCGAACGGTTAACTTACTCATACTCACTACTCAATGCTCGATTAACGCGGTAGTAAAGTTATTCGATTGGATCTGTCAAACTCGCACTAAGCACTCTGAAGTGTTAGAACTTTGTCAAAATGCCACAACGACAGTGGCGCTGTCACGCGATAAAAAACAAAGCTACATTACTGTCATTTTTTCCCCAAGTGTAAACAGTTATTTCGGGTGTTTTGGCATAATTAACTCAAATTGGCAAAAAAGTACATTTGCGTCATTATTCTGCCAAATAAGCGGTATGTTTTTTAAAAAAAAACGAACATATACCTTAATAATAATGATTGGTGATAGCTATTTTTAGAATTCTAAAATAAAAATGCACATTTCCGAATCACAATATAAAGAAAACCTACAATACAAGAAATAAAATAAAACCGAGTATGTTGTATGCCCTTTTCAATAAATAAAGTTTGCATTACTGATTTAATGCATGAAACGTTTTAAGAACATCGTTGAACATGCAAAAGAAAATGCATTCAAAATTATAATCTAGTCCTTTTCAGGTCTGTTAAAAATACACAAATGCTGATATCAACCCTTGCTATGGTATATCAACCCCACCAAGGTTGGCAGGAAGGCCATACTCCACCACGGGGGCCAAGTCCGGTTTGGTGAAAAATACATAAATTAGGGATAAGATCAGTTGGAGTCAGACTCAGCTGGTAATCAGCTAAATATAGCCGGGAGCGTCTTACTGTCAAAGGCATATCGCGGTTAGGTATCCACCTAACTGGACGGATAGAGTGACAAAGCATCGCGGTCGACAAGCGATTTGATCACCGTTTTGGAACCACAAAAAGTTAATATGTCTCTTCCAAACGCAGCAGGCTAACCGTCTGCGCCTCGATCCATAACATTAGGTACGCTCTGAATATATCAGCGTTGAGAGAAAGGCTTCCGGCGTTTTCTGAAACTGGTTCCGTGGTCGGTGTCTCTACAAAATAAGCACTTTCTAGCGCTCGCAGAAGACTACGGAAACTTTTAGGATCAGCTACGTCTACTTGAGGAATGCAGACTGAATTCTATTAAGACAAAGCTTGATTTTGCAATAGGTAGGTACGTAGATAAAATGTTCATAGAAAAAGTAGTGAAATGGCAACCGTGCTAGCTCTGAACGATAGGTACATAAAAAGCTAGCTTGTCAAGAATAGAGCTCCAGAGCGTCAGAGAGTTTATAGCGGGTTTTATGATGCTTAGCCCTGTCAAATAAAATCGTTGACATTTGAATTGAAAATTAAGCCAGAAGTGGAATGCTTTTCACCTGCCTATGTTTAATTTAAAATAGTTGATACTTCGTATGTATAATCTAATGTTCTCTACAACACACGCATATTTGCCTTTGTGATTGTGCCATCCGGTCAAGCCAATTACATTGCAACTCTTATGTCGTTCGGCATAAATGTGAGTAAAGAATAAAATATGAATTGCCACATATATCCGCATAACTTCAAAGAAGCCACCAAACCGCAAGGCTCGGCCTCGCATCCTTTCGTCCGCAGCCGGCGGCGCATTGCAGAACATTTTACTCTTGTTGCTATTCAATCAGACGAGTAAAGCCGGCCTGTTCCCACTTTGCTACATGCCAGATTGTCACACTTCGTTCGAATAACAACACATTCATTTAATAATAAGTTTATTTATTTTTTCAATCATTTATTCATTGAATCATATATTCGTTCATTCCTTCATTAATTCGTTAATTCACTTACTCATTAATTTATCGATTCAGTAAATCTCGCTGGTTCAACAACTCAAAAATGGCCTCCGTAACTTGTTACTTCTTTTCACTTCACTTCACTAAAGACGCCATCTTTCTCTGTCTACCGCTAGTTCTGACCACTCATCCCCCTCGAGCTCTCTTACTTCGTCTATCCAGCAATACTTGGAACGTGACAGTCGGTCGGCCTATAACAAGACATTCCGCATGTGCTCCCTTCGAAAATCAATCCTTTCCTATTCCGAGCTAGTGGATCGTTGCGAATTGAGTCTATCCGACTATTAAAAAAAAAGCCCCCAAAAATGTTATGTTGGGGGTTTATGCGGGAAAAAAGTCATTTCTTAATTATTCCCCATTTAAGACAAATCTATTTATCAAGCGTATGAATTTAAACCATCTCATTAATTGGACATTTTTTTGTAAGTTCTCTAGCTAATCGACTATGTTGTATTTATTCTAGCTTGTTTAATAATTTTAGTTATTTAGTAGATAATCAATAACTATATAACATATTTAATTTATTTGCGAAAGAGGAAAATAAAAAGTGGATAGTTGGGAATGCGCCATGCAAGGCCGCCCGGCGCATAGCACAATGCATTTAGCAGTCAAGGTCGGGGTGGGCGGAGAATATGGCTTTTTATTCGCCATGAGTAAATACAATAATAACTTTATGCACCATCGATGCAGCGTGACTAACCCTGACCTTAACCGTGGTTGCTCTGTTATCAATCCACTAAACCTTAGTATGAAATCAACTTGGAGTAATTTTCTCCGTCTCTTTTTCACCTTTCAACCAATACGCTTTGCCAAGAAAGGGCCATCATATACTTTGGAAACCTCTTGCGTTCTCCCAGTTTGGAGAGACTCGATGATCACCGTCCAGGTGTATGGAAAACGCGCCAGAGGAAGGTCCCCTTCAAGATGATTGGACGTCATGAAAGCGGCAGCATACAATGTACCAGGCGCTTCACATGGCGGAAAAACGTTCGCTGAGAGCTACCCACGATCGCGATCCGCAGTCATGAGCGAACAACGAAGGAGAAGAACCACCAATACACTTTTCTTGTTGCATGTCTACTAATGTTCCTAATATCGGACATTATTTTTCATTTACGGAGATTCTTTCTCGCCTTATTTTAAAAGGGATCGCAGTCAAACATACGAACATTAATTGACCAATATTATCAAAGCGCACAATTAGATTTATTTTAAAAACAGGTGTTTATTTTGCGTTTCTTTAAGGAAGGAATCTCTATAAAAATCTTTGCATCTATTTAGATCGCAATTCTTTTCACGACAAAACTAATTCATGATTCACTTTCCTCGCACCGAATTTTGTCACTTTTTCACAATTATATAATTGGTGAATTTTTATGCGATTGGCTGTATGTATAAATTATTAAGTACCCATTGTTTACTATTAATTGTTTTGCTGTAGATTTCCGTTAAATAAATAAAAAATACGTTTACTATTTTCTATTGGTTTTAGTAGTTTATTTCAGGACGGCGTAATGAGCCTATTTCTGCCCAGTTTTATGAACAATTTTACACGAATGACGCTGGAATGACCAATATTGTCTTGAGTCTTCTTATCTTTATCTATACGATATTAGTACAGTCCCCATTAGGAGCGAACCTCACATTACCTGCTGCGATAAGCCGTGCCTAGTTGCCTAAACAACGCCATGTACTCTGACGATAACGGCTTGAGTCCTTCCTTTAGATATTTCCTATTCACCATCGACCAAAACAAAACTTTGTCCTTGCATTTACGTAATAAGAAGTGCTCGAGGCCTAACCGAACCGACTGATTGAAATCTATAACTTGAGTTAAGCAACAACTGGCGCGGTCAGGTGCAGGATGAGTAACCGTCCCGTGACTGCCACTAGTGGCATTTTTCCGAGCGCTTACGTGCTTCGCAAAGAACTTTAAGCCGTTGGTGCCGGCTGTCATGTAATGACAGTCGTTCAGCCATGTTATAGGCTTTATGGGCGGCTTGATAACTTCTGACAGTAAGGTCCGCCACTGTCTTACAATCCTCCACCAACTTGAACTTGGCCCCCGTGGTTGAGTATAACCTAAGCTAAGCTAACCTTCCTACCACGCAGGAGGAGACCCGTGCCCCAGTAGTTGGGACATAAATAATAAATAAATAAATATTCATGGACATATTACACAGATCTCGTTAGCCCTATACTAAGTTCAACTAAATGACTTGTGTTATAGGTGCTAACTCGACGATAAATTTAATACAATAAATACATAGGTAACATCCAAGACCCGAGACAAACTAGAAAAGTTCGTTTCCTAGTTTGACCGACCGGGGATCGAACCCGAGACCTTTGGTTTTACAGTCAGCGTGCCAAACCGCTGCGCCACCGAGGCCGTCAAGGGGACATACAAGGGTAGATATTGAATATCGAATACAGCTACTAGTGGCACCTTCACCCACACTATATAGGTGAAAGGACCACTCGGACGTTGCAATAACATTGACATTGTTTTTTTAAAAGGCTAGCCTTGCCTAGCAATTATACCATCCTGACAGCTTAGTCAGCCTATCCCAGAGGAATAACAAGTTAATAGGTGCGGAGCCAAAGACCGCGGATTTTCGATATTTTCCTTTATAGTTAATTCGAATTCATCATAATATTTATTACACTACACGGGTCTAGATCTTAATTCATCGCTGTGTAAAATCTACCACTTAAAAACGATAGTATCGGGAAACAAATTAACATTTAGTTATTTCCAAATTTAGTAGTATGAACGTCATATCACTGAAATAAATGCTTTCACGTCGAAAATAAATAAAAACTTAAACAAACTATGGTAGACGCTTTGGATTAATGCATTTCTGCCCGCTACTTAACTCGAGTACTTTTACCACGTAGTAATCCGTACTCGCAGATTACAAGGCTAAAAAATATGAACTTCCCAAGCTATGTTAGTCTATCAAGAGCATTTTTTTTCATATGCCACCTTAGATCATAATTACCAAGTCATTCATTTATAATAATCACTATGTTAGCGTGCCAGCGAGAGGGATTCCAGAAGTAAAAGCCGCCTTGAATACCCCATCATAAAAATAACATGCGTCAAATAAAAACAAATGTTTTGCTGAATTGTATGAAAATCCACTTACAAAAAATATTTTGTGTAACAAACGCGAAAATAAATGGTAAATGGTGAATGCACGCCTTAAGCTTAGAATTCACGTCGAGGGATAAGAGGCGCGGTAGATTGGGAAGATCCGACTAATGTCTCCTTGATATCGGTTTAAGTGACGCTCAGCTGTTTCTCCATCCACTGTAAACGGGACGGCTTTACGCCACAACACCAGAAATAAAAAGTTTGTATCAATTTCTAATGCATGAACCATACCATAATACTACTTACTTACTCCTCTGGTTCTGCGCCGAAGTGGGTCTTGGCCTCCGATACAAGAAGAATACAAAAATTTACCACAAAAAAAAAAATGCCGTCTTTGTCGCTAAAAGTGGCCAACGACCTGCGTGTGCTCCAGGCGACCGGCCAGAGACCGCGTGTCGAATATGTGAATGAATCTAATTGTATTACTCGCAAAAGATTAATCTGGCCATAATCGGCCATCCATCGACTTAAGGCAGGTTCTATAGATATGGATTCTCAATATAGATTGAGGTCTCCGAAATACCCAAAAATATATATATATAATAATAATAAATAATATATATATAATAATAAATATATATATATATATATATTTATTATTCGTCTGTTCAGCATAGTCGTAGAGTTCTATTTTATCATCAATTACCACCCGCTGCCCAGTGCTGCGTTTCAAACGTTTTCCCCCCATATGCACTATTTCTCACGATATTTTGTTATTTGAGTGCCGAAATAAATTGTGTTATATTAAAAGTTACACCCACTAAAAATAATTAAAAAGTAGTCTCACTATTATTTTTCTTCACGATTTCTGCTCCTCCAGCTAAGGTAAAACCACTGGATTTAGTAACGGTCCCGGTATAAAATTAAAGAGTTTGCTTCAGCAGGTTATTAGAGATTACAGTGGACAACAAATTCCATGTAACATTATGCAGACTGTAATCTCAAAATTGATGAAATTGCTTTAGTTTCCTCCCAGCGGATGTTGAGTTATATTTTAATAGGCCCGAGTGTCAATTAACTTAAAGTTACTGGTTGTTAAGCGAGTTACAACATTAAGCCTCTATATTTTATTGCGCATATTACGAAAAGTTGTTTCGCAAAATTGTACATGAAAATGAAGTGATTGGCAGGCCTAAAAAGCTTCAATTACTCGAAAGTATTTTGTGTATCTGGTCATTCGATTGATTTGTTGTTACCACACAACATAATTTTTATTTTATAAAAATATTTTTTTTAAATTATTAAATTATTTTTTAAAAATAAAATAATTTTTATTTTATAAAAATTATGTTATTTTTCATCATGCTGTTTATGATGAAAAATTACAAGTACTTATTGTTTATTAGATATTTGTTGCTAAATCACGGATCCTTAAGCGTGAACATGAACGGATTTGGATGAACAAAACATAACGTAGATTCAAACATCTCGGGCATAGCCAGAAAATCAATGACTCGTTGTTATACCAAAAACTCTGCCTATCTGTGCAAGTTTTCCTTTTGGTATATTTCGCATTAAACTGTTCGCCGTCTTCAGAAGCCTGAATATTGGATCTGTATGCTAACGCGGTACCTACTTCGAATGAAACTGGAATGCGACAGCATTCCCGTTTTCATTCCACAGCTCAAATATTTCTCAACATAAAATGTAAGCATAGACGTCTTATTGTAGGGCAACTGACAGTCTCTTACAGAGAGAGATCATGGGCTTAATCACCACGCGTGCCCACCGAGGATTACCAATTTGCAATTTATGTGAACATCTCGAACTTTTGGGTTTCCTCAAAGCGATTTTCTTCATAGCGAGTAGAATTTCTCTTACTAGTCCAGAAATGTAGGTAACATGGATAACAAAATCATAAGTACATACTGGTATTGAACCAAAGACCTCTCGAATAATGAGACACTAACGTTCTGCCAATGTGCTATTACCGCTTTCAATATTCCCCAAGTTAACCAAAAAATTTAGAACGAAATAGTTTTGTCGATACATAATTTTTTTACTATTTACGTATAATGTTCACGTACCTACAATGGCCTAAAATACGAGGCTAAGTGTGTAAACCACACGTCAAATTAACTATCATAACACTTTGCTCTTTAAAATATATAATTTTCTAGATTAGAATACTTTATTTTCTCTTTGAACTTTTTTCATAACTTCATTACGGGAGACTATGTACACGTTCTTTGTCTTTATTATCACAATTAAAGTTTTTAGTTTTCCTTTTCCTTAACTCTATAAATAAAATGATACTTTTTACTGCACCTTCTATTCTCATTCCTCTCTGACAGCAATGACAAACAAAATAATTTTCCTATTATGAGCTTATGCTAGTTTCAAAGTTTGCAAGAACAAAAATACAGCGGCTCCGATGTTGGTAACAAACGGGCCCGATAGCAATTCTTTTTAGTTTGATTTACGAGAATCGCAAGCGTCACGTCTCTCGGTAGACATCGTTGACTAGGCAGGTTTCCTTTTAAAGTCTACCCTTTTAGACGCAAACTAAAATAGGCCTTACGAGGGGTGGATAAGATCCAATAGGTATAACAAAAACGGCTTTGCTTAATCTCGGAGTTAGTCAAGCGAACGGACGTCGTACAAACGCGTGCTTTTCATTAAAAAAAGTTTTGTGATAATTGTGTCAATAACAGTTTCAAAACCGCTGAAGTAATTTACTTTTTTCGCTGACGTTAATGAAAGAAAAGTATTTTTAAAAGTTGTCTGTATTAAAATGTGAAAATTTCTGTGCTAAATTCCGCCAAAAATCTCACAAGCACCATGCGGATAGTTAATGCACCGCCCTCCCTCCCACTTTTTTAAGCAGAAGTAAGACACGAACACACCACTACCGACACCAATACTTGTGCGTTTAACTTGTCAGTGTGTGTCGTTTCAGAATAAATAGATTATGTAGAAAAAAAAACATTTAATGGCAAAAAACACAAACGTTCGTTATTTAAAACTCCATTCACTTTTCTTCGCTTGGTGAGCTCTCAGCGTAAGGAGCAGTTGAACAACGATCGATGCACTCGTGGGAGGGTCCAGGTTATTGTTTATACTTTTACTTGTAATCGTCTGAACGCAATGTCTTTGTACAACGAGGGGATAGTCGTCATGGGTAACTCTTATTACTACCATGCTAAGTGTTACTTTTAAATTGAAAGAGGCATCCCAATGGTGCTGTCGCGACTAAAACAGGGTATTATGTTGGCTACTCGTTTGTTTGCTGTCACTAATTGTGTAAACGACCACTTCATTTCTACATTGTTAGTAGAAATGAGCTGGGCCTCGATTCTGTTAGTGCATTATAGTAGCATGACAGTTACATGGTCGGGTCACGTGGGGTGTTTTTTCATACTATTGACGCCTAGAAGGCTCGATGTATGTGCGCGCGTAGACTTGAAGCAGCAACGAAATTAAATCGCCATGATCATGCAGTTGTCATTGTACCACAATGCATTAGCAGAATCTACCCCCTGGCCGTAACTCGTTATTATGCAATTTGTGTGTCACTGGACATTTCTATTTAAACGTTTTTAACAGGTATTGTAAACACGTCGAGAACTTATTGAATACTTATGTAAGGCGAAGATAAGTATAGACAACGAGGAGATGTGCATTTCTGGAATTTCTTAATTCAACAAAAATAAATCCGATCGCCATCGAATGTAATCGTCTTTAGACCTGTTTAATACTATACATATATACTTATGAACGTTGATGAATCGAAAGTGATCTGTCAGGATCGTGGCAAGTGGCAGACCCTGATATCTGCCTACCCCTCTACGATACAGACGTGAGGTTATTTTATGTGTTAATATATGACGATTTATAAGCATCGCGAGTCAGCTTATAATTGAATAACTAATCTTGTAATTTGAAGTTCTGGGCCGCAACTGTTTAGTAAAGACTTTGATGAAATTTGTATACGCTACGCTATGAAGGATAAGTGCTCAATGTTATTTCGTCAGTTGTAGCTATTTTATATTCACTTAATTCTGATCTGTGCCTCTTATTGAGTAAGAATCAACTAGTGCGGACCTTAAAAAAATCCTAAATGTAAAAACGTAAACATAACATAACCTCACGCCTGTATCCCAGAGGGGTAGGCAGAGAGCAGGGACTGCCACTTGCCACAATCCTGATAGGTTACCTTTGCTTCTTCAACGTTCATAAGTCGTTGTACGCGCGCACGCCGGTTCCGGGTACTTTTTATCTTCCCCTTTGCTAATACAGCCCCTATTTTGTCGAGGTAGGTCCCTGTGGTCCCTTACCGGCCCTTCCACCCACATTCACAATATATCCTAAATTGTCTTCGCTGAAAAATAGAGCAAAACTGCATATGACTTAAAACGCAAGCATGCTTGATACAGCCTCGAAGTCAGGATTGGTTCGTTACTTTTACTTCACATCGGAGCAGAACTGCTCGCGACGGAATTTCAAATATTTCGATTCACGTATTCGAGAGAAAAGAGCATCGGGACTGTGTATTCGATTCTTTGTTGTACACTCGGACGTGTTTTTTCAGATTTTGTTTTCTGTTTTTGTTATGACTGCGTGGGCTTCTTTTAACTGGGTGGTCGCGCCAGAGAAATCTGAAACGTTCGACGGAGAAGCGATGGCAGAGGGGCGGTGTAGAACGCCGGCTTCGCAATTGGAGGGTCGTGGGTTCGAACTCCGGTATGTTTTCTAAGTCATGTACATTTGTGAAGTTGTAGTAGCAATACGCTGACCATAAAGGAAAATATCGTAAGGAAACTATAGTGTGTGAAGTGTCAATGTACCTCAGTGCTTGTTACGTACAATGGCCCAACTATGAGGCTAAGTGCAGAAATCTCAGATCTAACGAACTAACTAACGTTCGACGGAATTGTTTACAAAAATACATTATCCGTAAATTTTCCATAAAAGTGCCATTATCTACTTTGAGTATATCAACTACTTCAGTCCATCCAAAGGTTGCCTGAAAGAGATCACTTTCATTGAGAAGTCCGCCGTCTGTACTGTTAGGTTAAGAAATATATAGTATTTTCTAAGGTTAACACGAGCACTAGACATAATTAAAACTGTTTTTTGTATGCTCGTTTATTACATTTTTACAATTATCCGACGTTTCGGCACTTTTTCAGGTGCCATGATCTCGGATGACTGAGGTGACAGGCGTCTTTGAGAAAGCATTAACGGTTAAGTTTACTACCTTCGGCAAAAATTACAATAGTTAATTGTGAAGTTACGTTCCAAAATAGAATCGTCGGAAAGTGTAAAAATGTAATAAACGTGCATAAATCCGTATAAAAACAGTTTTAATTAAGAAATATCTGTTTAATTTATGTCCAATATATGTTCTTTTTATGTTCCTTTTTATGTCCAATAAAGTTTTTTCTATCTACTTGGTTTTGCTGAAGTATCTATTTCAATGGCCTAGGTAAGCACTCCAGGGACGTCTAATATTTTACGTACGTCGTCGTATATGAAAGCTTACATCTCATGTCGACGTTCAATCAACCGCCTAGGAGGTTCGTCATTAATCCAGCCTACCCTTTTCAATCCTTTAATAATTAAAATAAGGCATCATGGCTTGTAACCTTTAGGATCTCCGAGCCAGACTCATAAATGCCTGAAGACTTAGGTACTGACAAGCCTGTATGAATTTTAATATGGTGTCTCTTTAGAGTACCACTTTACTAAAATACTAGTTTCAATCCTCTGTAGTTTTCTATCCATCCTAAGGTTGTTTTGAACAGTCAGAACGTCTAGAAAACCTAAACGCTGACAACGACAGTGTCTCTTTAGAGGACCACTTTACTAAAATTCTAATTTCAATCCTCTGTAGTTTTCTATCCATCCTAAGGTTGTTTTGAACAGTCAGAACGTCTAGAAAACCTAAACGCTGTCGTTGTCAAGACAGTCAATTCAACTTCTGGAGACTTCCTTTATATAATTTCTGGTGTGCATTGAAGCGCTCGTGGCCTAGTTGAACCGAGTGATTGAAATCAATCAAGAGAGTTAAGCTACAACGTGCGCGGTCAGGTGCATGATGGGTGATCGTCCCGTTACTACCGCTAGTGGCATTTTTCCGAGCGCTTCCGTGCTTCGCAAGGCACGTTAAGCCGTGGATGCCAGCTGTCATGTAATGGCAGTCGTTAAGCCTTGTCAGAGGCCTTATGGGCGGCTTGATAACTTCTGACAGTAAGGCCCGCCACTGTCTTACAAATCTCCACCAACCCGGACTTGGCCTCCGTGGTGGAGTATGGCCTAAGTTTCCTACAACGCAGGAAGAGACCCGTGCCCCAGCAGTGGGGGCATACAGGGTTCAAATCGAAAGTGTTCTCTATCTATCTATATTTGTATATTTATCGTAGCAATACCACTCGCTAACGGTGAAGAAAAACATTGTAAGCAAATCTGAGTGTCCGCATTGTTTACAAACTCCAGCGCTTGTAATTGCCAATCTGCGGCGGGCGCGCGTGGTAATTATACCCGATCTCTCTCTATGAGAGAAGCTCTATGCCCTACAGTGGACGTTATAGGCTGCATTATAAAGGTAATAATGTGCTCTTTAATTAGCTACGTTGAAGCTTTATTTCAGGCGGCTTCTTACTAAGCTTGGTCTGAAGTTTCTTATGTTAGTGTTTGCCACCCCGTACAAGGAGATTTGAAAGCCAACCTTACAGATAAGCCGTTTGAAGAGAAACAGGAGACATTTTCTTACTTAGAAGCTTAGGTAAGCTTCTAAGTAAGAAGTGTACTGAAATTCAATTCAACTAATTTCATTCAGACAATTAGTCCATATTTACATTTCCTATTATAATATTGTGTATTACTAATAATCTTATATTTATAACTATGTATGTTAGTATGGTACAAAAATAAAAAAGTACATTACAGAATATAACAATAAATAAGAATCACAGTTATAGAAGCAATCTGATATCATCACTTGTATGTCCCCACTGCTGGGGCACGGGTCTCTTCCTGCATCGCAGGAATGTTAGGCTTCACCACGGGAGCCAAGTCCGGGTTGGTGGAGGATTGTAAGAAGGTGGCGGGCCTTACTGTCAGAAGTTATTAAGCCGCCCATAAGGCTTCTGACATGGCTTAAATGCCTTTACTTTAGCATCATGTGCCGATCAAGTGTTGGTTCATATCATTTTTTTTATAGTTCCATTCTCAAGATAGTTCTTTATTGTACACCAGAGAACATATTATAAACATTATACTATTTTTATTTTTAATGCACTAACCCGTGCTAAGGACAAATTTAAAAACCTATTTAGAGGCTAAAAATTTCACCCATGCCGGGATTCGAACCCGCAACCTCTGGCTATCCGTGCCAGCGCTCTACCAATTGAGCCAATGGGCGAGTCACGGCATCAGTGAAATTTCGAACCTCTTTACACTATTCTCTGTATTACGTACAGGCAGCGACATCTGGCTTAAGCAAATTGCATCACTTACAGCCCCGACTACCTACTTTGCAGTTAGGTTTTACATCGGAACGATATCACTGTACCCACATGATTATACTATTTTAATTTTTAATGCACTAACCCGTGCTAAGGACAAATTTAAAAACCTATTTAGAGGCTAAAAATTTCACCCATGCCGGGATTCGAACCCGCAACCTCTGGCTATCCGTGCCAGCGCTCTACCAATTGAGCCAATGGGCGACTCACGGCATCAGTGAAATTTCGAACCTCTTTACACTATTCTCTGTATTACGTACAGGCAGCGACATCTGGCTTAAGCAAATTGCATCACTTACAGCCCCGACTACCTACCTTGCAGTTAGGTTTTACATCGGAACGATATCACTGTACCCACATGATTATACTATTTTTATTTTTAATGCACTAACCCGTGCTAAGGCCAAATTTAAAAACCTATTTAGAGGCTAAAAATCTCACCCATGCCGGGATTCGAACCCGCAACCTCTGGCTATCCGTGCCAGCGCTCTACCAATTGAGCCAATGGGCGAGTCACGGCATCAGTGAACTTTCGAACCTCTACACTATTCTCTGTATTACGTACAGGCAGCGACATCTGGCTGAAGCAAATTACATCACTTACGGATAGCCAGAGGTTGCGGGTTCGAATCCCGGTATGGGTGAATTTTTTAGCCTCTAAATAGGTTTTTAAATATTATAAACATGTAAAGATACAAAGTACAAGTGGCGGCCTTATTGCTAAAAGCAATTTCTTTCAGACAACCTTTTTCGCGACGGAAAGTTGCTGAAGAAAATAAGAGACGGGTAGTCGGTGCAAGTATGAATTTATTAATACACTACTTATATAAATGACAATATACCTACATAAAGTATACACAGATCGACTTTTCGTTACAAAGTTGCATGTATCTTGAGGAACATATTATTTGACGATTCCACCAAATTATCCCTAGGCAAGATTCCAGTCACATCTGTTCCCTCTAATACTAATTTTCTCTGGAGCGAACCTTTTGGCGCTCGCCTCGAGGGAGCCCGCCATTGATTGGAATGTAGCCTTTGATTCTTGCAACCAACGTACTAGGGACTGATAACATTATATACGCCAGTTTGGTTCGTTTGGGAGAGCCAAAGGTCTAAGAGTTGCGAAAGAACAGTATCAATTGTGAGGCAAAGTGTTTTAATACTCGTAGAGATATTGACTTCGCTTACAACCTGAACCTTCTTAGGATGCGTGTGAACAGGCTTCTTCTGGGCAAACTCGGTCTATCCTATCCATCCTCGGGCTAGAGAGAGAGAGTAAGCCCATTTTATATAAAAAAGATAAGCTTCGATAACTACCCGTGATCTTGATATGTTTTATATAGTACTTGTATATTGTCCCCTTGTTTATTAGAAGTATTTTTTTCTATGGGCATATTTATCATCATTTTAAAATGAATGAAAATGCTGCCAGCGTCTTGGGAACTCGCCCCATCGGCAGCGGTGTGCAGTCTATTTATCCTTACTAGTCAATTTTTGTACGCAAGGTTCTACCGGTAAAATATGTTTTTTTTGTCAAAAACTGCCATATTCACATAAACGAATTAACCTGGGACACTTATTTAGATAACACGTTGCTAATTTTATGAAAAATGTTCATGAACTTGCAAGAAAATATCTAGTTTTGGCATGCAAAAGTCAATATTAGGCTTAGAATCTTGTTTACTAAATTAGATAAGTATGGATAAATAGACTGTAGACTTTTTATATAAAGCTTTGTTTTGTGAATATGTAAATCCTGTTAAGTATTCATCTTCTTCAGGCTATATTATGTAGTCCACTGCTGGACAAAGCCCTCCCTAATAAACGCCATAGCGCCCAGTCTTCACCTTGCCGCATCCAGCATCATACTAGTATTGTATTGTATTTCTTTATTTCGGATAAATATCCATAGATTGTAAGTAAATATGACACTCAGTATAAAACTAAATATGTTAGTGACAGCCATAGATAAATTATAAAATAAAATATTTAATTAAATTTATAAATTTTTGAGTTGAAATTTAAATTTAAATTTTTAGTTTCAACTCCAAACTTATACTTTGGTTTGCACAAAACGGAGTATTCATATTGTACATGATTATAGGAAAATTTTAAAATTGATTGTTGAATTACAATTATTTGTACGAATTCAAGAATCCAGATAACCATAGCCCAGGTACATCCTAGTTTGATAAGTCCTGATATCTATTCTGTGTAAATACGTATGAATAAATGGTATTTATCATCTTATAGAGAGGAATTGTTAATATTTAACATTGATACGTATACTAGTTTCGAAGACTATAAACTCGACGGCTGTTCGGTAATATTAGGCGTAGCATTCGTATTTTCTATACCATTGTGACTCGTCTTATGGCTACTGTCTGCTGGAGTAAAACTTCTATGAATTACTTTATTAGGGAGAGTGCGATTGCTGAGTTCAGCGGAACCGGAGCGTTTGAAAATCTCCAGTGGAGAAACGAAAAACGAGTATCATTTTTGATTTTATGGCCATTGTGAATTTTAAGTTGAAATGGAATAGTGAAAGTGAAAAACATTTATTTCCCTTGTAACACAAAAAAATACTCTCTGTACGTAATACAGAGAATATTGTAAAGAGGTTCGAACTTTCACTGATGCCGGTGAGTCGCCCATTAGCTCATTTGGAAAGAGCGCTGGCACGGATAGTCAGAGATCGCGGGTTTTAAAACACAAAAAAAAAACAAAAATATTACTATTACAATCGTGTGAACACAAGTATACAAAAGAAAAAGACTGCAGCTCAGCAAAATGCTAGCCACAGGTATCCAGCGCTGGTTTTCTGCTGCACCTGATTCGTTGGATAGTCGTAGAGCAAATTATAAAGTCAATATGATTTGTATTGGCGCCAACTTGAAGATTACGATGTTACTTATAAATCACAATCCCTCTAAAAACTTCTCAAATTTAGTTTAAAGTCTTTGTGGTAATAGCTTGTACAACACACCAAAAATGACCAGCATCTACAATTCTTGGAACAGCCAAAACTATCTTCATGTTGGTGATGAGGTCACGCTGAATGAAAAGGTACTTGAATATCCAGGTTTAACAATTCTCATCTGAAAATTCTCAAGAAGCGGTGTAAATTGCCACAGCTCCCAGTGTGTTTAGCATAAAGTTGTTTTAAAATGTAAAAAAGGCTTTCAAGAAGGTCGCACGGCTGCCCAGGCTTATTTCGCGAGTCGTAAATATTAGATTATCCACCTCAGTAGAATACGCATAAAAAAAAACAATAATAATAATAATAAATATTCATGGACATCTTAAACAGATCTCGTTAGCCCTATACTAAGCACAACTAAATGACTTGTGTTATAGGTGCTAACTCGACGATAGTTTTAATACAACAAATACATAGATAACATCCAAGACCCGAGGCATCCTAGAAAAGTTTGTTTTCTAGTTTGATCCGGCCGGGGATCGAACCCGAGACCTTCGGTTTTACAGTCAGCGTGCAAAACCGCTGCGCCACCGAGAATAATGGTTATTTGGCTAGAATAAAATACTACATACATACATACATACATAACCTCACGCCTGTATCGCAGAGGGGTAGGCAGGGACCAGGGACTGCCACTTGCCACGATCCTGACAGATCACCTTCGCTTCAGCAACGTTCATAAGTCGCTGCATGCATACACGCCGGTTCCGGGTACTTTTTATCTTTCTGCTAAAATACTATTTAGTATGTTACCCACCAATTGTGCAATCTTCACTGGTACAATAATGAATTTAATGGTAATAATAGTAATAATGCAGCCTATATACGTCCCACGGTAGGGCATACGCCCTTCTCTGAGAGAGAGACAGAGATAGAGAGTATGGGCTTAATCACCATGAGTGCCCACCTGGGATTGGCAATTTTAAGTATGTGAACGCCTCGGACACGAATATGTAAAAAATAAAACATTATGTACAAATTTTAAAAACCTATTTAGAGGCTAAAAACTCCACCCATGCCGGGGGCCACCCATTCGTAATACAGAGAATATTGTAAAGAGGTTCGAAATTTCACTGATGCCGGTGAGTCGCCATTAGCTCAGTTGAAAAGAGCGCTGGCACGGATAGCCAGAGGTCGCGGGTTCGAATCCCGGCATGGGTGAAATTTTTAGCCATTAAACAAGTTTTTTAAATTGTCCTTAGCACGGGTGAGTGCATTAAAAATAATATAATTATGTACAAAAGTAAAACTTAATGTTCTCTATTACTGTCTCTATGACAGTGGGCGGGTTTCTTAATTAAGATTTTTACTAAGTAAATAATTAAAACTGTTTTTATACGGATTTATGCTCGTTTATTACATTTTTACAATTTTCCGACGTTTCGGCACTTTTTCAGGTGCCGATGCCGTGGTCTCGGATGACTGAGGTGACAGGCGTCTTTTAGAAAGCATTAACGGTTAGTTTACTACCCTCGGCAAAAATTACATAAGTTAATTATGAAGTTACGTTCCAAAATAGGCAAACCAATAATTTTATATAAAGTCAACAATATTGATTAATAGCAATTAAAGTTAAAATTAAATTTATTAACTAATCATTTGACATGAACTTAAAAATACGGATTATTAATTGAAATCAATTTAATAAATAAATAAAATAAATTTGTAATTTTTGCCGAGGGTAGTAAACTAACCGTTAATGCTTTCTAAAAGACGCCTATCACCTCAGTCATCCGAGACCACGGCACCTGAAAAAGTGCCGAAACGTCGGAAAATTGTAAAAATGTAATAAACGAGCATAAATCCGTATAAAAACAGTTTTAATTATGTCTAGTGCTCGTGTAAACCTTAGAAAATATTATACTTAAGTAAATAAACTAAGTGCCGTTCTGTCACGCTCTTTTCTGGAAAATTCGAAGAACAGCACTACAGTTAACTGTTTACTTAGCGTAATTCTCAATTCAGAAATTGGCCTATGAATTTTCTAGGCTTCGATTTTCCGAAGACTAAATAACCCATTGAATGGCATTCGCCTGCAGCTAGTAGTTAGCCATTGTTCGTCTTTAATGTCTATTATGGACCTTGTTGAAAGCTTATATAGGTTGTTATATTAGTAATAGGTATGATGGCTATTTTTATTAGGTAAATTTTCCGAAAGAGGTAGGTACAATAATAATTTTATTATTATTATTTTACCTAAATTAATCTTAAATTTAGGGAAAATAGTAGTAAGTATATATTTTATAATAAATATTAGGTAAAGTAATATAGTGCACTTTGTGTGAGAGTATTTATGACTGTGTTAGTGTGAAAATGTGTGTCTATGTGCAAGGTCGTATATGTGTGTGTGTGTGTGTGTGTCAATGAGTGAAAGCTTATTAATCTGCTGCTTACATTTAACTGTATTTCTGTACGCGCATAGTCCATGCTAAGAAGCAGGTAATATTTTCTGTTTTTTTATGGTGTTTCATTACCTTAATTCCCGTAGTTTCGGCAACGCTGGAGTTAACATGGTGGAGTTATCATTGGTGACGGGTAGACTGAAGTGGCGATTACCGCCATGAATGTATTAGGGTTAGATGAACCAATGCTTTATTGTTTGACTTCTTACGAATAATTAAAAATACTCTAGTAACTATATCGAAAATTAGTTGAGTGAATTTTCGAATTAGTTTCAACAGTGTTTTAATTAGTGTTTGAATTAGTGTTTTGGTGAGATTTTTATATATATTGTTTCTTTCACAAACACGTCCTTTTAGTTCTCTTCGAAGAAGCACTCGCTAAGTCTAACTGCATTGCCTCGGATCGCCCCAGGGGACCGATGCAGGGCTAATGGTGCCATTAGAGACTTGGAATGGCATAGACTAGTTTACCTGTCCTACGTTTGTATCAACGCTGAACGTCACGTCAGATTTTATTACTTAAGCTAAAAGTTTTTTTTAAATAAACTTGACATGTTCAAAAAATGTATCCATTTTTTTTTCTTAGTCTTTGGTGTCCCACTGCTGGGCAAAGGCCTCCCCTACTTTTTCCATCCCTCCCTGTTTCCAGCTACCTCGCATCATCCTGGCAAGAATGCATATAGGTTGTACCGCCATCTTCGAAAAATTTGAAAAATTTAATCCATATAATAACATACAATAACAAAATATTAACATTTTTAACCAAGTGAGAGGAGAAGGTTTTTTTTTAGTGCATTCATTACTTTGTACGATTTTAATTAATCTGTTCTTGGGTATACTCGTACCTCAAAGATCGTGCCAAAAAAACAAAATCAAACCAATTTTTAATGAAATACAAAAATAATTCCATATCAAATCCGAATCCAAAAATCCAAAATAAAAAATATATTTTTTTTAATGTACCAAAATATCATATATGGGGTAAACTGTATATGTAGTTAGTACTTAAAAGGTGTTTATTTACAATCCTACTTGTCGTCATAAGAAAGAACAAAATAAAAATACATAATTGAAAATATAAAATAATAATAAATGAAATGTTTCGAGTGCAATAAACTTTAATAATAGAAATATTAAACTTACAGGAGGAAAAATAGAAGAAGATTGATGTTTTCGAGTTCTGAATCTTCACCTGTTAACCAATTCTGTTGAAACGTGACGTGTGTGTTAAGAAATATAACTATTGTCTAAGAAATATACAATTAAATAGAGATCTGGTATTGATATTATGACAAAGACATAAAACAACTCTTAACATTGCAGCTGCTCTGTTTTAAGCTGATTTCACTTGATGACATTACATTACATGAACTCATGCCTGTATCCGGGAGGAGTAGGCAGAGACCATGGTTTGCCACTTGCCACAATCCTGACAGACCTCTTTTGGTTCATGAACAGTCATTAACCGTGGCATGCACGCACGCCGCTTTTAACTACATTTTATCTTTCCAATTGCTTAAAGGTACTTCCTCTTCACTTGATGTTTTAATAATGTTTTTTAATTATATTTTAATAATGCAGCTATTTGTATACGAACCAGTGTGGGGCTCAGGCTTTCTCTCAGAGAGAGAGAGAGGAAGAGAGAGAGAGAGAGAGGCAGAGAGAGAGAGAGTCCGGGCTTAATTAGTATTTTAGAGCTAGCTGGCTTATGTTTTCAAGGGACGATAATGGGTAAGGAAGAAAAAAAACCCATTAGGCTATTAATTAGCTTATTTATTAGGCAAAAATTTAAAATACACAAAAAAAATCATAAAAATTTGTGAAGCCATTTTGAAGGAGCTCTATAACAAACATTTTGCCATTTTGAGATTTTCATATATTACATTTTAAAAACCTATTTAGAGGCTAAAAATTCCACCCATGCCGGGACTGGAACCCGCGACCTGTGACTAACCGTGCCAGCGTTCTCCCAACTGAGCTAATGGGCGACTTACCGGCATCAGTGAAATTTCGAACCTCTTTACAATACTCTCTGTATCACGTAGATTATTATATTAGATTGTTTTTTTCCCATCGACAGACGCTTATAATCCGTAAACATGATGTCCGGTCCGAATTTGGTCAAGCTAAGTGAACATCCTCTTCTATCTCCACTAGATCTGAGATACAGGACGTCAGCAGTCTACTTGCGGGGTGCGTCCCGCGGGGTATGGTAAAAAACCAGCCAGTAGGCCATTTAATCACCAGCTCCATATTTATGAAGCGGACTGGCCAGCCCGGCGACATTCTTAGACGCACTCGCTGCTTGGTACAGTCTGTACCAGGTAAAGTTCTTTGCATGTAAATATTTCTAAACTATCCGTTAAGAAGTGGGCAGCGGCACTTAACATTATTCTTCTAATATATATTATTAAAATGTGTATGACTTCAGTACACTGTATTTTTGTTAATAAATAAAGTAGGAAATGGGATAAAGAGAAGATAAGAAGAATAGTGTACACCAAAGCACATTTTATAAAACATGTAAAGATACAAAGTACAATTGGCGGCCTTATTGCTAAAAACAATTTCTTCCAGACAACCAGGATAATTTGCAGGGTAAACATTATTGTCCGTAGTAGGTAGTTCCACAGAAGATGAAATGGCAAGTGGCAATGAAAATAGATCTAGATAGGTGACGTAAATTTAAATTTTTATTTAAATATGATCGAACAAAATGGAAGAAATTTGAAAAATGGTGTAAAGATTTTGCAAAGCCACGACTGTGTCCTGAAGGGGTAGGCAGAGACCAGGATCTACCTGTTGCTTCATCAACATTCATTAGTCGTTGCATGCACGCACGCCGCACCATCTCCGGATATGCATTCTTAAGGCGCTTTGGTGTGTTAACTAGCGTCACCAATGCAATAAAAATCAAAACTTGTTTTATACTTATCTTGTTTGAAAAAGTAAACATAAAAAAATCATAATATCTGTGGTAATAATTTTTAGAACATACAGCCTAGAACGTCGTATCAACATCTTAGTACTTTAATCAATTTCCACTAAAAACGGCTGTTTTTGGCGGAAATCGAAATCAGAAATTCTGTAATAATAAAATTACACAAAAAAAATATAAAGAAACTATTTCAGAACTAATAAAAAAAATAAAACCGACTTCAAATGCGTGAACACAAAAAAAACTAAAAATTAAAAAATAATTCCTAATATCTATTACTATAAGAGCAAGCAAGCAAGAGCCGCGCGCGCCCGCGTCCCGCGCCGCACCGCGCGGCCCCGCCTCGCGCCTTGCGTCCCCCGCCACCGCGGCGCACGTCTCTTGTTCGCGGCTAAACTTAATACGGCTGGCACCGACTCCAAAAAGCAATAGGTATATAAGTATAACTATTGTAAGATATTTAGCTGGTTTAACTTTAATTACTTTGGCATAGTTTAGGAAAATTATAGTATGAGGTAATAGATATTAGGAATTATTTTTTAATTTTTAGTTTTTTTTGTGTTCACGCATTTGAAGTCAGTTTTATTTTTTTTTTAAAGTTAATTATTTTATTACTTTTTTTTGTGTTCACGCATTTGAAGTCGGTTTTATTTTTTTTCAAAAGTTAATTATTTTATTATTAAATTTAAATGGGACCACCCTTGAGGTATTACCTATACGCCGAAAAAAGATTTGTTCAAATCGGTTCATAATTGGCGGAGTTATCGCGTAACAAACATAGAAAAACATACGGTTCGAATAGAGAACCTCCTCCTTTTTTTGAAAATGGTAAAAACCTTTTCATTTACATTTGCAAAATTTAGTTTTTTTCATAAATAACAAATATTTCTGTATTTCCACAATTAACGTCGGTTCGTTTACATCAAGGAAACTTCTTCCCCGCACAGAGTTTAAATGCAGCAGCACTGGCAGGTATATGTTTCTGTTCGATAACCGCACGTATGTCAAGCGTCTTACGAGCTTTACCGTGAATTACCGCCGATTAAGGCTTGCAAAACCTTTTTATAATGTCTGCTTTGATAGATAAGTGCTGGTTGCTTAGTTAGATACAGTGGGCGTCGTAATTAAAAAGAATTTGTTATGATACTGTGATTCGAAATTCGTAGGAAAAACCACTTTTAGCTTTTAGTTCAAATAATTACTTTGTCAAGAAACAATTTTGAGAAGACACAAATCTAAAATGCATTTAAAACAGCACAATAACAATAATTTTTAATCAATAAGGCCTTATTGATTAAAACACATTTTTTTAAAACACACGTAAATGGGGACTAAATACATAGTTATATAATTAACGGGTCTAATGTCTAAAGACGTAACCACGAATAAATTAAACGGCTTTAGAAATGTTTATGCGTAATCGTGTTTTTTAGAAATAAGTCCGTAAGTTTGACATATTTTTTCTTCAAAATTATCTAGATTGGAAACTATACACCTATTTTAACTTCTAACGTTCATTAAGTCGCAGTTTCATTGTTATAAATGTACCTACCTATTAAACTGTGGGTTAATTGACTTTGCAATCTAAGAATATCGAATTTTCACAGTAAGCCATGAATGGTACTTCTATGAAACAGGCCGCTGTGAGGATTATTAGACACCACCTAGGAGTCACGTGTAAGGTCGTGTAACGAGGACAAGCCTCGCTTCAAATCCCAGCTGATTGAAAAGAAACACCGCAACTTTGAAAACGAATATTCGGTGTACAATGTTCAAACGCGACATAGTTTGCTATTTAACTTCAAACGGCCGCCAACTATCGAAAATTGCCAACTATTCCGTACACACGAGACGAACCTGGCCTCTTCATGCATGAGGGAAAAATTTGAACAGCCCAATACACCCACGGCATGTCCGCTCAGCCGCGCTAATAGGAAATTGATCCTAAGCCTCGATTCCTAAAACTCACTTATTGCCAACATTTAGAAAACCACTATCTTGGTCCCTTTCATACAGCCTCCGTGAGAAAGGCACAGTGATATTGTTTCAAATTCTGTAAAATAGAGGTGTACAGTTTAGAATCAAGTTCAAGTCCCTTTGTCAATCGGCCATTGAACATGGAACACAATGTCGTCAATTAGCAGGGAACGGGGACAAAGCATCCGGGTGGCCTTTTGTTAAACAAAAAAACTCCGGCTGAAACAGAACTGTGAATCTAGTTTTAAGCGGATTAAAGCGCGATGCGATGCTAACTAGCACCACCAGTGCAAATAAAACGTATCTTCTTTTATATCGCTTTTTTGGCAAAAGGTGAACATAATAAATCTGAATAGTATTTCTTTATAATTGTACTATGTACATAACTATACAGGGTGTCTCATTCAAATCGGTCAGTATGGAAAAGTCTGAAACTATAAGACATACGAAGATCTGTTCTGAGGAACCATGTCATCGATTTTAATAACAAGAAAAACTGCATTCATACATTTTAAAAAACATCTTTACTCCGTTCGAATCGAATCCGGATGTTTTGAAAAAAAAAGCTTCTATTGATCAAACACTAACAATCAATTGAAAAGACAACCTATGACACCGTTGAAGACTTAAAAGTGGCCATAGAGACAATTTTAACGCAAATTTACCACATGAAGATACAAAATGCAATCGTAAGATCGTTACCTTATATTCATATTCAACATTAAACGTGTTGAATATTGTATTGAAAAGGCGGCGGGTCACTTTGAGCACCTACTAAAATAAATAAAGTATGTGAAATCAATCCATTTTATTCATTTTAGACATCATGTTTCATACAGACATTTACTACTTAAGACCTACACAATCGATATCTAAATAGAAATAGTGTAGGTTTTTTTTTCAAAACAACCTGGTTCGATTCCCGAACGGAGCACAGATGTTTTTTAAATGTATGAATGCAGTTTTTCTTGTTATTAAAATCGATGACATGGTTCCTCAGAACAGATCTTCGTACGTCTTATAGTTTCAGACTTTCCCATACTGACCGATTTGAATGAGACACACTGTATATTAAACGGTCTACCCGTGACCACGGCAACTGTAGCGCTGTCGATACGTCGGGAAATAAGGTAATTACGATATTCATTACGAGAACCAAAGTTATCGACATAGATCAGAGAATCAGCAAGCTGAAGTGGCAGTGGGCTGGCCATATCTCGCGAAGAACCGACAACCGTTAGAGTAAAAGTGTTCTTGAGTGGAGACCGCGACTCGGCAAATATAGTGTAGGACGCCCTCCGACTAGGTGGGATGACCATCTGCGAAAAACTGCAGGCAGATGCTGGATGCGGCAAGCTGAAGACAGGGCGCGCTGGCGCTGATTAGGGAAGGGCTATGTCCAGCAGTGGACTACATAATATAGCCTGAAGAAGAAGAATAAATAATCGCGATTAGACACGATTCAAATTTAACTATAAATCTTAATAAATGTAATAGCTCTTTTTAAAACCTATTGACAAGAACCTAGGTCCTAGAATGAAGGATTTTAAAGCAGTGTTTCCAAAAACTGCCGCGTTTAGCGGAAATCGATTAAAGTCGTAGTTTCCAGACTGTAGGTTCTAAAAGTATTTTTCACAGTAAAGTTGTTAACATTTATGATGTTCACTTTTAGAAAAAAACGTATTATAAAACAAGTTATGGTTTTTATTCTATTTGTGGCACTAGTTAGCACCACGTAGCGCCTTAAGCACTTGTGCTGCAACTTAATCGAGGGGCGATACCATTGCTGGCAATAAATTGCAATTGAGCTGTAAGGGTGCTTCAAGGCTGGTAAGCGAGTGGAAAACGTAGAGCCAGATCGAAGCGCAACTCGGGAAATTAACCTGATTGCACTCAAAACGTACGATTAAACGGGAATCAAACTGACGACCTCTCGAAAGACCGGAGATTTACATTTTTTTTCGATAGGAATGAAAGGAAAACTAATAACATATTTTAAAAACCCATTTAGAGGCTAAAAATTCCACCCATGGCGGGATTCGAATCCACGACCTCTGGCTATCCGTGCCAGCGCTCTTCCAACTGAGCCAATGGGCGACTCACCGGCATCAGTGCGATTTCGAACCTCTATTACAATACTCTCTATATTACGTACAGGCAGCGACATCTGGCTCAAATAATTTGCATCACTTGCAGCCCCGAGTACCTACTTTGCAGTTAGGTTTTACTAATAACATAACATATTACTGAAATGATGAACCCCGCTTTCTCAATATTCGTTAGTCGCTGTATGCGCGTACGCAGGTTTTTTATGTCTTCTTTCTTGGTAGGTACGCTCTTGACAGAGCGGTCGTAGTCCTCATGAAGAGGCTTGTTTGTAAGCTGATGTTGCCTGCCTCAAGATGTCCTGCAATTCCTCTCGGTTAGATGCCGGTTTCTAATGAAGCAATTAGTTTTGTCAGGAACGTAGAATGTGACAAAACTTGAGACGAGGTTTTGTCAAAAGGCTCGAGCTACAAGCCTTTTATTTATGTAGACTATAAGCGTCCCACTGCAGGGCATACGTCTTCTCTCAGAGAGCGAGTATGGCCAATTTACAACATTTAATTTTTTTAATATCCGTATTTTACTGTCTTAAAGGAAACTAGATACGAAATAAAACAACCTATTTTTCTTTATTTTCGGAAATTCGATGATTTTCATTCATAATTTTCCGTTTGAATTTCGACTTATTCTAAAAGAACGTAACCGCCAAATGATTTCACACATACGGCTTAATAACACCCTTGCCGCCTTTTTAAAAACCATTGGAATTAAGGAAAGGAAAAGTAGGTAATTTCTCCGACATGACGTTTGAATGAAATTGAAAGTGACACCTGTCGTATCGTTTTTAATATTAGGCAACGGTACCTCCTCATTCCACTGTATGTGTGACGTCATCACACAATTTTTGGTTTTTATTTATTTTCTCTAAAATTAAGCAATAATAAAAACGCTAAATATTTTTTTCGTAATCAAGATAGCAAAATTAAGAAACGGTATTTTTAGTTTTGCGCGTTGTAAAATATGAAATGTTGTCATATTGTCATATACTACACGTAGGTATTTGGACACCTCAGTCACTCAGGTTTCAAGAGTGACGAGCCTGAATTCATGTAATGTATTTAGGTGATAATTAAGTCATATCAAAGGGACAATTGATAGCAAATCAACATACACAATTCCATTGCTCTGTATCCTGTATGTTTCATTGCTAAGCACAGTCGACATCATGTCCATTTTTGCATTTTTGTTGCAAACTAGTCTATTACGTAAATTAATAGTGTTGATGGGCTGTCTCAACTTTATTAATTAATGACTAATTATTTAATTCAATCAAAAAAGCTGTACCGACAATATCATTACGGAAGGATTCTTTCATCACTACAACCAAATGTTACTACGAGAAAAACTTTGATACCCCTAAAATATGATATAAGTGGTTCTAGCTACTATGAACCAAAAGGTATATAGCAACTGGTATTTTTTATTGTTTTTGGTTGTTGCCGTTCATTAGAATCCCTCCTCATCCGAAAATAAGAGGAAGCTAGATACACTCTGTATAGCTAAATAACTACTTACGCTAAATGGATCATGGTCCCAAACTAAAATACTCTGTGATATGATAAGCAGACAAAAATATCACAAATAGGGAAATACATCTAGACAATAGTTATTTGTACCAATTTACGTCAGCCCCCAGCGGGAATCGAACCCACGACCTTCGGCATTGTAATCGGACGTGATACCGCTAGACTAACGAGGTAGTCAATATATAATAAGATACGAGAAAGTTGATAAGGCCTTGTAGCTTGCGTAAGTGGCCACCCTAAACTTAATAGACAACCTGCAAGATTGGTAAACACTTTTGTTAATGAAACGCAACGGACAACGAAAGCCTTATTTGTACTTTATCAACTAAGTGTCACTGCGAATTAGCTTTGTTGAAATGAAAGCGCAAGCCTCAAATAGTTAACCTCGTTTCGTAAATAGAGACACTAACGGCCTTGTTGATAAAAACACATAAACATAACAGAACATAAACTCACCCCTGTATCCCAGAGGGGTAGACAGAGACCCTGACTGCCACTTGCCACGATCCTGATAGATCTTCTATCTTCGCTTCATCAACGTTCATAAGTCGTTGTACGCCCGCACACCGGTTCCGGGTACTTTTTATCTTCCCCTTTGCTAATATAATATGTCCCTTATTTGGTCGAAGTATGTTTCCCTGGTTCTTCCGCTATCTTCAGTTTCACCCACATTCGCAATATATATTTGTTTCGTCAATCTTTCTACCTTCATCCTCTCCATACAACCAACGCAACATTCCTGTCTCAATTTTAGTCACTACATCCTCTTTCAGTCCACAACGTTCTCTAATCAGAATATTGCGTATCCAGTTATTCAAAACACTACACATACTTCTCTAACACAATTAAAAATACTATCTAGTATGTTACATTTTTAGTTAACTACTAACGAATCTGTTTGAAACATACAAGTTGCTACAAATTTCACTTTTCTTTATGTTAAAGTACATTTTGACTATACATGGTACAATTTGCAATATACCATATATACGTTCTATAGAAAACTGGTCGCATTGGTCGCTTCTTTAAAAAAAGCATAATTGTCTTTGACATAAAACTATAAAATAATTTAGTATTTTCTAAGGTTAACACGAGCAGTAGACATAATTAAAACTTTTTTTATACGGATTTATGCTCGTTTATTACATTTTTACAATTTTCCAACGTTTCGGCACTTTTTCAGGTGCCGTGGTCATCCGGGACCACGGCACCTGAAAAAGTGCCGAAACGTTGGAAAATTGTAAAAATGTAATAAACGAGCATAAATCCGTATAAAAACAGTTTTAATTATATAAAATAATTTGTCAAACATTGCTAAAATAACTAACTTGATTGTTCAAATATTGATTTGTTATCGACTGTAATAAAAGCTACTCACAAAAGCTTTCACAACTCAACACATTTTCGATTTTTTGTGTGCCCAGCTTTTAGGAGCAATTTCATGCTATTTGTAAAGAAAAATCAGGTGAGAGACTTTCCCAGACTGAAGGTCACCGAATGTTTACGTTATCTACCTACTAACCTTAGTGATAACTTAAACGCCCTTACCTTTTAATCCCCAATCTATGGTAGGCACCCGATAAATGCATACTCTCCCCCTCTGTTATGATAAACTCACTGAGTTTCCATTAAATATGACATTTATTGAACCGACGTATTGTGCACTAAACGGGAGTTTTTATATTTGTGTGTGCGCCTTACATATAGGTAATTATAAAGTATGTTTGCAAAAAACAAGCGGCTACACTAATTTCCTTTACGATAGTTTAATCTGGGAAATCTAGTCTAGTGGTATAAAAGCTTAATCTTAGCCACACGTTGTTCCCCATTACAGCATTCGCTATTAATTAAACACTGTGTTTATTTTAAGAATGTAGAAGAAAGCTTATGAACTGAATAAACAGGAAAAATAAATAATTAGCAAGTAGGTAAAAATTGTCAGTAGTAGTATTTGGTCAAAAGGTGAGTAAGTTAAACTCCAGATGTAATTTTAAATTTTGATTTAAAAATTATAGGACAGAATGAAATAAAAATGAAAAATTGTGTAAAAAAATTAATAGTTTACAACCTCACCATCTTATTCTATCGATTCTAGTTAGTCAAGAACTCATAGAAACATTTTTTTAAACCACAAAAATTACCTAAGAGTCTTCATAAATATTACCAAGCTTGTAAACTACATGTGAATACAGCTTTATACTTGAAGAGATCTTAATTAAAACTTTGAGAGATTCTTCGCTAGGCATTCTAAACATTGTTTCACATAAGCCGAGTTGTTCACAAGATATGTAAAACGTTCATTCTTGAGTCCATTTTACAGCGTATAATAAGGTCTGCTCCTCACAAAGTATTTATGGTCCCCTCTCAAATAAACCAAAAGTTCTGGTCCTACCTCGATCGTATGATGACGTTGGTCGCGTTTTAAATGTCATATTAATCGCAATAATTAATGTCAACATTTGTGGCGTTACCCAGGGAGGAATGAACAGAAAAATGGCATAGAGTTTTCAGTTAGCTGCTCGTAAGGCTTTCTCCTTAGGATTTAAGAAGGGTTGCATATCTTGCTATACAGCTGAAAGAGTTAGTCTTCCTTTTTAAGGATCTGAAGGTACACTCGTAAGTATTTAGCGGTTGCATAATGGTTCCATGTCGCACTATACTGAAAGAAAAAGCTTGCCCCATTGGGGATCATAAAGCATAACGTTTCGGTCTCTAGCGGTACCAGAATGGTTGCATATCGTACTATGTTGTTTAGAGTTAGTTTTCCCTTTCAGGAATGTCCATAAGGCATACTAGAACTTTAGCGGTTGGTTAAGGGTATTACGCGTGCAGTTGTAAGAACGTTTGGGATCTATATTGCCAAAAACAGTGTAGGATACCCTCCAGCTCACTGGACCGACGATATGAGGCAGATTGTTGGATTTGTATCCTGAATAATATTTTTTAATTATCTTTTCTGGTTGTGCAATAAAGTGTTTTTGACGGCCTCGGTGGCGCAGCAGTGCAGCACGCTGACTGTAAAACCAAAGGTCTCGGGTTCGATCCCCGGCCGGGTCAAACTAGGAAACGAACTTTTCTAGTTTGTTCCGGGTCTTGGATGTCATTTATGTATTTATTGTATCAAATCTATCGTCGAGTTAGAACCTGTAACACAAGTCATTTAGTTGTACTTAGTATAGGGCTAACGAGATCTGTGTAATATGTCCGTGAATATTTATTATACTCATACTTACCGAACCAAAGTACTTTGTCTCAACGGGAGGTGACCGAGGGATTCACCAACAAGTCATTCAAGTGCGCACTTATGTTCCACTAACGGGCCCGGCTAATTAGCTCCACATTGGTTTGTGATAGAATACGTGTTAATGTACCGTTCGCTGAGGGACTCATGTAATTAGTCACCTAGTTGGTTTTGATTGAAAAGCTATTATAAAATCGATAATGTTTATTTTTTTAACTTATTAAAAATTAAATTTCGTTCGTTTGTAGCACATCGTTAAAGAATTTTCTTTAACCTAGGTCGGCTGGAACTTGGGTTACAGAGAAAGAAAATTGGGAAAACTGCTCAAAAAGTTCGGCGTAGATGGAAAGATGATTTATTGTGCGATTTGAAATAAACTCTTACAAACTAAATTGAAAGGTGAATGGCAGGTTCAGTGGAAGTCTAGTACACCTACAAAATGTCGTGTTGAAACATGAAATATTTACATTTAATAGATCATTGTATAAGAATTTGTAGCATTCATTTTCTTTTTTTATATAATTGGGAGTTATGAGTAAAGTTCGTTTTTTTAAGGAGTTTGGAGGTTATGTGACGACCCAACGGGGTCGTAACATAACCTCCTTGCTTGAATGTTAGAGATAAATACCTACACCTGACATGTTCACCTACATATGAACTTAATTGAAACTCAACTCAACGTCGTTGTGTAAATATGTAGTAATATATAATAAACCTATTTAGAGCCTAAAAATTCACCCATGCCGGCATTCGAACCCGTGACCTCTGGCTATCCGTGCCAGCGCTCTTTCCAACTGAGCTAATGGGCGACTCACCGGCATTAGTGAAATTTCGAACCTCTTTACACTATTCTCTGTATTACGTACAAGCAGCGACATCTGGCTTAAGTAAATTGCATTACTTACAGCCCCGACTACCTACTTTGCAGTTAGATTTTTACATCGGAATGATATCACTGTACCCACATGATACTATTTTTATTTTTAATGCACTAACCCGTGCTAATGTATGAATAACGTTACGCGGCAATGCTTAGCGTAAATATCTTTTCAGCAAGTATGTAGGTAGATAGATACTTCTATTTGAAAATTTGCATCGGAGATGTCTTATCATGAACTGTCTCACACTGCACTTGAAATCGCCAATCACGCAGTGATTAAGATCACTTTCTCTCTCTAAGAGAATGACTATGTTTTATATAATTTATTGGACACACACAACGCAGAAACCTAAAGCGTTGTTTTTTTTTTTTGCTATTTTATGAGTTAAAAGAGGAAATTCGCGTTTTCTGAATTTTCTTTCTGAATTTTTGAACCGTGAAGTGAGAATCCAGAATTTCAGGCATCATTTTAAAACTATGTAAATTATTTGGTATTTTAATCAGCTTTGTGGTGTTTAATGAATTAAAATAAATATAAATGTTCTCTTTTACCTCTGATTCTGATTGAATAATTTAAGTTATTGTTGTTATGGAAATTGTACTATTATGTGACTGTTTATCAATAGCCGCCTAATTGCCTTATTATGATATAGGTACGTATAATGAATAGGGTGTTAATTGAATATTAATCTTCAATCACATCCTTTGCTAATGATTGCTACATTTGCTCTAATGTGTCGGATTATAAATAGGCACATCAGCACATTATCAAAACATCCGTTTACTAGCGGCCTCTATTACGGAGTCATCAAATGGAGGGTTTTATATTACTGACTCGTGAGGCGCTCGTGGCCTAGCCAAACCGAGTAAATAGAATCAATCACTTGAGTTAAGCAACAACAGGCGCGGTCAGGTGCAGAATGGGTGACCGTCCCATGACTGCCACAAGTGGTATTTTTTCCGACCGCTTCCGTGCTTCGCAAGCCACGTTAAGCCGGTGGTGCGGGCTGTCATGTAATGGCAGTCGGTAAGCCATGCCAGAGGCCTTATGGGCGGCTTGATAACTTCTGACAGTACGGCCCGCCACTGTCTTATCAGTGACCTCCTTCACCAACCCGGACTTGGCCCACGTAGTGGAGTATGACCTAACCTTCCTGCGATACAGGAAGAGACCCGTGCCCCAGCAGTGGGTACCTATCAAGGGTTGATTCAGATTAGATTAATCAAATATTACTGACTACAATCCATACATATTTAAAACTTTTATGCAATGCATAAGTACTAATCGAAACCGGCGTGCGTGCGTGCAACGACTAATGCATGTTGATGAAGCGAAAGAGGTTTGTTAGGATGGCAAGTGCCAAACCCTGGTATCATGAAGGGGTAGGCAGTGCTAACCCTTCATGATACATGCGTGAGTTTATGTAATAAATTGTAATGTGGACAGGGAGTTGTCAATTGAGTACCTACACAGAAAATGTAGCTAGTATATAATGGCGATTCTCGTTGGCCATCGATAGGAAGCTTTTAATTTAAAATTAATTAAATACAGATAGAATTAAGAGTCTGTTTTAAAAACTTAGAGAAAAAAACCGGACAAATATGGGTAGGTCTCGAGCCTTTAGTCTTCTAAACAAAATAATTACGTTATGAAAGGGAACTGTGAGACACTGACTTGAATCGGCGTTACACAAGAGAAAGGACTACTTTTTTCCAAGCCAAAACAAAGGTACCCTTCTGTTATTAAAAATACGTATTCGTCTGCTTAGAGCAACATGACAGCTCGATGATTGGTGAAGCATTACACGTATTTGAACAGGTAAATCCAATTAAGTATAGACAGTAAATCCGGTTTATTTTTCAAGTGTGGGAAAATGTAATTAGACTTGGTACTGTCCAGGGTGGCCCGGTGCAGTGAACTCCGATGAATTGCTTACTTTATGAGAGACTTGCTGTGAATGGTTGATGTTGAATGCTTAGATGCCATTGGAACTATGCGAATGATGCGCCGTCGGCTGTGCGACGGATTAAAGATCTCCCTTTAGTGACTGCTTGGCTGAATTTAGATAGTTTGTGTCCAAATTTTTGAAACGGTCTAGGCGATCAATGGATGTTTGCAAAGGTTCACGTAATAAAGTATTTCTATAAAAGTTTACAGTGGATACACGTAGTGTTGCATCTTCGCTCGAATATAGCTCTTATAGAAATAGAAATAAGGTTAGAGCTGCAGTGATTGTGTAGCGTTGTCACGAAGTAAGACGTGACCGATGGAGTGTAGTGAATCGGAAGTCGATGCCATTTTTGGGCCCCATTGGGAAATCTTGCGGCCTGATAGTTGCTTTGGCAGTGGCTTGCATACTTGTGCCTTCTAGGGAGGGCAATAGAGACCGAAATGTTATGCAACGGAATTTCTTTCAACGCTCTGCATAGGTACCGAAGTAGTTATACAACGACAAAGCGAATTGGTTGCGACTTTTAGATATTTTAACTAAATAGCAAGTCATATAATTGAATGCCAATGCCTAATTAACTTAATAAGCGTTGCGTTTAACGACTAATTTAACCAGTTGGCGGCGAAAGATACATTGATATCCTCTTAGTTTTATTGAGAAGAAAATAGAGCACTGTTTCTGACAAAACAAAACCGTGCTGTATATATTGCAACCTTAACCGTTATTTGTGCAGTCAACACAAGATCAGCCTTGTGCTTGAACACGACTCGGTTATGTTACTTTGACTGAAAATTGTAAAGCAATGCATTAAAGATGACTTTTACAAGAATGTCCGTATAGTAGCTGTCGCTGCTTCGAAATTTGGACTTATAAAATGGTATAAAAAACCTTTCTATTTTTATGTTTTAAAACTAAATTTCAGGTTTTTGTGTTGACCGAGATTAACTTAGGGGACAGATATTTATTTGTATGTTGCCAGAACCCGCAGACAAATCTGAATTCGATCCATGATACGATTAGTAAGATACTAAAACATATCGAAGATTATTGTACAATGTGCGTCCTACAGTGCATAGTAGGGCGGCTGACCAAATACTCGGTCCGTATTTCAAGAACTAATTTCGAAGCTACATAGCGCTATGAATGGCCAGGTCAGGACCTGACGCGTCCACGTGTCAAATGTCGAAACTCATGCTACTGCGCTGAAGAATCTATGCAGTCGGAACTAAACTTAAACAAGGTATTAAAGAAGCTTAACTGAAAAAAATTGAATTAGACATATCCTTTATTTTCGAAAGAATTGAATTCTATTAAGGTTATCAGCATGTGTAATTCTGGATTAACGCAATGATTGGACACGGAAGGACATATGATTAACGGTTCTTTTAATAATTTCTACGCTTTAAAATACAAAACTTCTTCAATTACTTCAATTGATATTCGCTTTTCGTAATAGAACTGAATCCGTTTACCAATTACTCCTGAAAATGTCAGCTGAATAGACTAATCAGGTATTTAGACGGAAACCATCCAATATTTCACCCTTTTCTTACTTAATAAACAAAAATTACCCTACCTACCGATTTTTTATTTTTACTTCACTCTAAAATGTATATATTTTAAGACTTATTACGAGCTAAAATCAAGGTAAGCTACGTTAATATACCTAATGAAAACCTATTAATAAATAGGCAACTAATAAATGTTTACTAAAATTGCTCCCTAGGTGGGCCGAAACTATAAAAACGGTTTAAAACATTTTAAACATCACACCAAGTTAACCTTCTGGGAATATGATTGTGCTGCATGCGCCATTCATAGATGCCAAAAGCCAATGAATAGGTTATTGCGCAGTGACAGAATCCAATTGCCTCCACCGCCACCTACACGTGCGAAGGACTGGCTGACATCTCGAGATACTGTACTTATAAACAATAGCCTTGTGTTCGCGCACTAGTTGACAATATTAAAGTAACAAGATGGGTCTGGACTAGATACTGCCTAATTTTCACAGTCTATAGAAATTACGAACACAATTTGGGTTGTCTTCAAAAAACGTCCAATTAGATAGATTATGCTATTGTTGTGCCTCACGTGTTCAGATACCTCAGCGCTCGAAATTGCAAATCCGCGATGGGCACGGTTTTATTAAGCTCGTACTCTCTCTTTGAGAGAAAGCCTGTATCCGGCAGAGGTAGTTTATAGGCTACATAAAAAAAAATAATTGGTTTTGGAGTGGCTTAACTTCCGCGTCTGTTGTGTTACCTCAGGTATCCCAAAAAAAAATGTCATGGGTAGTTACTCATCAAATGCTCGCTTTGGCTACATCATTCTATAACATATTCTGCTCGATAATACGCACGTTTTTGAACTAAAATTTTCGTGAGCACTACACATTATCCGATTATCCATTTCAATGATCCGGAATTAAGTTAATCATATTAGTGCATGGGTGTACAATCTGTAACTAACACAGGAAATCTAAGGCTGCATTTCAGACCAGTTAGTGAGGTAACGAAGTATTCGATATATTCTTTTACTAAGGCGCTGCATTTTGTGGTTAACTGTAACAAAATAGTGACACTATATTATTTACGTCACAAGCGATACTAAACTCTGCAGCCAAGATAATAGAGTTAAAAGTTACGCAAAAGTGTAACAGAGCACCGTTAAAATTATATAATTTTGCGTTCTTGCACGTAAGCGCGCATTATTTTTGCGGTAACGGAGACCGTGAAGTGTAATTTAGAGGAAGCGTGAAATAATTATTTGGCTAGGTTTAGATGACAGAATAGTAAAGATGTGGTTACGCAAAAATTATATAAGCGATGAATATTTAAACAAATTCAACGGAAACCACGGAAAGTTAGAAAACTAGCAATCAACTTGTACGCCCTGCACTTTAATTTTATTCTATTAGCAAAGTCATGCTGCATTGAATCCACTGGAATTCACAGCATAAGGACTAGAATCCATCTGCAAATTTAAACAGGCATAGAAAAGATCAAGCGGCTGTACAGGCTTCTGCTTTCACACATATCACATAATAATTAACAATTAGCATTAAATCCTCCTTTTGTACATTATATTTTGTGCAATAAAGAGACAATAACAGACGTTCAAGTAACGAGACTCATCAACATATCATGCTATATTATATTATTAATTATACTTATTTTAAAGGCGAAAGTTTGTGAGTGTGTGTATTTGTTACTTCACGTCTAAACGGCTGGAGCGATTTTAATAAAATTTGGTATGGAGTTAGCTGACACCGTGAATTAACACCTAGGTTGCGTTTTACTGTGGGGAAATTTCTTATTCCCATAGAACAATCCATTATTTTCCCAAATAAACCGCGGGTAACATCGCGGGGTACAGCTAGTAGGAACTAGGGGTAAAGATAGTTTCTTCCTAAATAAAATGAAATATATAAGATACACCACGCAATTTCTTAGGTACGCGTGGAGTTACTTACGTCCACTCTTGGTTATTTTTCGCTACCGCAAAACACAAAGCAACAATGCAATTTGAAATGACAAACTCTTTGTTTCCATCAACGTTATCACAAACTCTGATTACAGCGCCAGTGACTCATACGTACGAAATTACATCTAGTTCTCGGCCATGGCACAGGCCATGGGCGGTGAATTTAGAAGGATATGGGTCAGTTTCTGAATTGAGAATTTCGTTAAGTTAATACTTAAGTGTAGTGCTGTCTCTTCGAATTTCACAGCAAAGAGCGTGACAGAACGTTACTTAAGTATTTACTTAGTGAAATACTCAATTAAGAAACCGGCCCTAACAAGAACAGTAGATAATACTTTCAACTTTACTTATGAAATAAATACATACATCAATTAATATCCTCAAAGTCTTGGCATGCCAAGCGTGGACTAGGTTTTTTTTGTGGCATGATTTTGTTTTTATAGTTTTTTCAGAGTTGCATGAAGTTTTTTGATTTCTTCGGTAGGCTTTAAGTTACTTAAACTTGAACATTGTAAAGTAGTTATAAATAAAGTGAAGATGGATACGCATAATTAGGTTCTTCTGCCGCCATATTTGTTAAAGTTGTATACTCCTGTAAAGGTGTTTCACACTGAATTGTACATTGGAATGAGCAGTTTTTAAATGAAATGTATTTTTAATTCATTAATGTAGTTTAGAATTTACGTTCTCTTTTGATGTCACCCTTACATGATTTGACATAATTAAAACGGTTTTAATACCTCGGACATCCGAGACCACGTCACCTGTAAAAGTGCCGAAACGTCGGAAAATTAAAAAAAATATAATAAATGCGTGAAATCCGTATTAAAACCGTTTTAATTATGTCTAGTACTCGTGTTAACCTTAGAAAATACTATGATTTGACATGTTTTAATACAATTAAAATTTCGCACGATTACGGTTTCTGAATTGAGAATTTTAGTAAGATGGGACAAAGTGACAGTTAAATATTTACAGTATTTTTTTTATTCTAAAACTGAAGTGTGAACATAATGTGTGAAGTGTGAACAGTTTTGAAACACCATTATATACTCGGAACTTAAACATTTTCCGGCGCCATTTCTAGACGGTTCGCAAGAAACTGCAAGCGTTGTTGTTGATCTCAACCTTCCTGCAATAAAATATTATCCTCCATTGTTTGCTCGTGAGAAAGCGGATTGTCTACGACCAGATAAATAATTTACAGTCTGTCCTACATACGTTGGAGCTTTGAACTACTGCAACTTATAAATAAGCTACTTATAGCTTACTATCGTGAGTACATTAACAAACTATCGACGGATTGGGTTGTTCTGTATGGACAAAGTGATTATTTTTAGTGGCTACTTAACAGCAACAACTTTATAGAGTACGAAAACCCGGAGTTAGGATTATAGAGATATTGAGAAGTTCCTGTTCATCCTCAAAAATCTGATGATGTGAAAGAACAGAACTTTTCAAACGCAATTAATGTGGCATTGGAGGTTGATACGCAAAATCAATTGATTGAAACGAAATTTATTTGGCAGAAGGAAACCTTTTAATTTCAAAACATTGTCTCGTACAGTGCAAATATTTTGTCTTAGAAATTAAAAATCAATGGACAAGTGAATGTGCTTGAATCAGTCAGCTTGTACTAGATGCGGTGAGTAAATGTGTTCGGCTATGAAATCACTGTTAACGAGTGTACCTCGACTTTTACATTTTAGTTGCAAAGTCGCCCAAAACTGAACTAAATAATTGCACGCATGTTAAAGTCGATTGTACGTGCTTGCACACGGTATCCAAATTTTACAAATGACGATCTCAATTCAGTTATATGCAGTTACTAGGCAGCGCTCAAGTCTGAACAGAATCTAAATATACAAATATTATTTATGCAAGAAAATAACATGCAAGAATGATTATACTATTTTTATTTTTAATGCACAAACACGTGCTAAGGACAATTTTAAAAACCTATTTAGAGGCTAAAAATTCCACCCATGCCGGGATTCGAACCCGCGTCCTCTGGCTATCCGTGCTAGCGCTCTATCCAACTGAGCTAATGGGCGACTCACCGGCATCAGTGAAATTTCGAACCTCTTGACACTATTCTCTGTATTACGTACAGACAGCGACATCTGGCTGAAGTAGATTGCATCACTTACAGCCCCGACTACATACTTTGCAGTTAGTAAGAATGATAAAGAAAATGTACCAAGTTAAGTTACTTACAAATAAAAAACATTTAAAAAGAAAGCCCCTTTTCATCGAAGTCTGCTGAAAGCCGTGAAATATTAAATCGCTTTAAAGTCGAAACGTTATTAACTCTCCATGAAAAAGACACGGTAATATTTCTGATTCACGGCTCGAAGAGCGCTATTGATTGCGTCACATGCACCCTACCAATCAAGCAGCTTTTGTGGCGGACCGATCGAAAATTGTCCATTCAGCATTTTGTGTTTGCCGCAACACTGAAGTTTTAACGAGGCAACCAAATGAGACTGGCTGGATTGTTTATTTCAAACGTCAATATAGCTAATTAATTTTGAACCCGGCTAGCTTTATTGCTTTTAAATTGGTTTACCTCAATAGTGTGTATGTTATTTGATAAATTATATAATTATTTTAGGAAAGAGATTACACGCTTATGCTTATGTTTAACTTTTGCTAAAGTTAAATTTTGTGTAACCGAGAGGTAAAAAGGATTTTGCTACCTATTTTCATTTTCCGACATTTGTTCGTACTTATAGGCGTATAAGTTTTATAATCAAATCAGATGGGCAAAAAGTTTCGTCCATTCACCTAGAAATTTTTTTATTAATAAAAATGCATTGCTTGACACAGACTAATGCTGTCAAAAACTATCATTTGTTTTCAAAATGTAGAAAATCCTTTTTTCGAATTTGAAACACCGATGTATTCTGCGTATTTGAATAGCTTGCCCAGTCGTGCTTTACTTGATTCCGAACGCGTGACTGACCGGTCGGGGGTCATGATTCGATCACTAATGAACGAATAAATCGGACCAATCAGCGAACTGTAAAGGCCAACTAAGTGTCATTTGCAGAGAGATAGTCCGATGTTTTGTATGTGTGTGTGTGTGTGTGGGACATCACTTTGCAGAGAAAGATATCAAAAGTATTAAGTACTGTAACGATACTTCTTTATGATAGCTGGCCAGCGTAGCTGTTATATTGTCACCCTTCATTAATGTTATTCTCCAATACTTTAGCTGATGTCAACGCATACAGTTGCAAAACTCTGTACTCAGCAAAACTAGCTAAAGTATGCGATCGGAAAGCTCTCTCTACAAATTAACACGCGAAAATATTTTCCAAAGTGACGTGAGCGCGCTACAATTTTTTTCGATTCAACACTTCGTGTAAGTATGCCCTATCTAGTAGTAATTAATCGTTATTTTCTTGTTTCAGAGACGGGGAGCACGGATAAGAGCAATGGTATGAAGGAACCGGGATCACCTGAGGAATTGGTAAGTTTGTAAATTGAACTAACTCCTTAGATTTAAGAAATTAGGGTCACTCGATAGATGCGTACTCACCATGCATCACACCTTTAAACTAATAATATGAAGCAATATTAGGTAGGGTATGTATTTTTAAAAACTTATTTAGAGGCAAAATTTTTCGCGGGAAAATAAAAAATTAAAAAATTACGTAACACAGAGAGTATTGTAAAGTGGTTCGAAAATTCCCTGATTCCGGTAGTCGCCTATTAGCTCAGTTGGGAGAGCGCTGGCACGGTTAGCCAGCGGTCGCGGGTTCGAGTCCCGGCATGGGTACAATTTTTAGCCTCCAAATACGTTCCTAAAAATTGTTAGCAAGGGTTGGTGCATTAAAAAGAATATAATCATAGGGTATGTATTACCAAAGGGAAAAATAAAAAGAACCAGCGTGTGCGCATGCAACGACTAATGAACATTGATGAAGCGAAGGTGATCTGTCAGGGTCGTGGCAAGTGACAGCTCTTCTTCTCTGCCTACCCCTACGGGATACAGGCGTGGGGTTATGTTATGTGAAACTGTTTGATAACGATACGGTCCAAAGTCAAACATCTATAAAGATCGGTCGGCTGCCGAATATAATACTCGATGGGGCTAAAAATCGGATTCGACTTTTTCCAACGAATTCACACAAGGAGTTTGAAATTTAGCTCCCAAGCATTCCTTTGGGGATTTCCTTTGTCGTAATGCCTTCAATTGGCTCAAAATTTATACAATAGCCTGTGTAGCATTTCCTTTGCTTCAGATCGGCTGACACTGATTTTATTTACTTCTTGCCTGCTTTGTCAATTTCTGCGATTTCATTTTAGTACTTTTATATTTTAAATCAAATATTTGTAAGTTTTTGTTTTTCTTATTAGATAAACTATTACAATCTAACCTAACAAAAAAAAATAATGCTGATAGCTACATTCCTTAATTAATTAAACTCAAAACTTAATAATTAAATCGATCAATGTCAACCCTTGTATGTCCCCACTGCTGGGGCCCGGGTCTCTTCCTGCATCGCAGGGAGGTTTGGCCATACTCCATCACCGGGATCAAGCCCGGGTAAATGGAGGATTGTAAGGCAGTGGCGGCCTCCGAAGTTATGAAGCCGCCCTTAGGACCTCTGTTATGGCTTAACGACGGCGATTACTTGACAATAGAAGAGTCAAAGCTTTCCACATGAAAAAGAAGAAGAACGTATGTATTTTATAATCGAACGTGAACGTATTTTATCGATTTATCGCGCGGAACACGTAGGTCGTGCCGCCAGAGCCAGTGAAATTGTTTGTTCTAAGTACGCTCTTTCAGTTAATCTGACCTGGGGCATTATTACGTAAGTGTCCACTGAGTTGAGTGACGTTGATTTTTACTTTTTTTAAGCTACTCCGGCTGTCAAATACATACATTTTTTGACACTTAGGATTCGTCTAAATGCTTCACTCGATAGAGTGAAATGCTACGTAATAGGAGGGCTCAAGATCCGACACTCCAGTAGCCAGGCACTGCCGACCTCGTCAAAGCCTTGACAAAACGAGCACTCCAATAATAATAATGCTAATAGGCTATTTGACAGTGTGAAAAAAGTATTAACTATATACCTACAAGCGCTCCTGGCCTAGTGGAATCGAGTGATTTGAATCAATCACGGTGGATTATAGCCTAACCTTTCTGCGATGCAGGAAGAGACCCGCGCCCCAGCAGTGGGGACATACAAAGGGTTGATATCGAACTATACACATTTGTATCAATTGTGAATTTTAAAACCGATTTAAGGCATATTACAAGAGAATGTTCTGCAAAAAACAGGTTAAAACTTGATAATTTTGAATTTAAAGCAACTTTACCGAAAACGGCCAGGATTGGTCGAATCTAGAATGACGTCATAGCTCAGTAAATATAGCAATTTGAGAACCCGAGAGTTGACGTTTGTTTGCTTACTGACCGAGTGACGCCACTAATTCCTGTGCGATGCCATATTGCTCAAGAGCTTTTTCATGGCTTATTTTAAAAATGTTTTTTTTTTTGTTTTCTTTCAGCGAAAACACACAAAATATTTAATAATTATCACTTTCTGAGCACTTATTAAATATAAACGATAAATCCGAGTTGGTTTTCAGAAATCTATCAAATAGCCTATTCTCCGATAATAAGGTTGTCCGGGCGTTTTTACGACACCTAAAACTCGAGACGATTTTACGATTCATTTGCGATTTCTCATTAATTTCGAGCGGCAATCAAATCTCGCTCGCGCTAATATCGTGTTGAATTAGCCCCCGGGGATCTACTCGGGATGTTCCTGTGCATTTGTTTCTCTGGCATGCATTTTTCTCGTGCACTGGTAGCTGAATTCGCAGACCACATTTTATGCCAGCGAATAGCACTAGTACGAGGTTGCCTCTGATATTTCAAAATCTGTAAATAAGTAAAACATGCACGTAAATATATACAAAGCTTACATTAGTACAAAGGCAGCTGAAGTTGTTTTTTCTCGTATATGTAAATAGATAGATAAATAATTTATTAAGGAATCAAATACGCCATTATACTATATTATTATTATTTATTGTACACCCAAACTCATGTCACAAAAAATAAGATAACATTATATTATTAATAATAATATTTGAGCGATTGAAATAATCTGTCCCACTTTCCTTTTCTAGGTACAGTTGACAGCAGTAGAACCTTTACATTTTGGTTACAAAGTCGGCCTTAACGTAACTGATTAGACTGTATGTAAGGGTTGATGTACCAAGTTAGAACATGTATTACTACTTAAAAACCTATTTCAAGGCTAAAAATTTAAATTAAATTAATTTAATTTAATTTTATTTTTTTTAATTTGTCCTTAGCACGGGTTAGTGCATTAAAAATAAAAATAGTATAATCATGTATACTACTATTGATTGATACTTTTGCTCGTGTAAGATATATTAGGAATTGTTACCAAGAGCTTGCCGATACATTAGCAGATTGGCAAAGTGGTGTAACCCGGGAAGCTTGGACAACCATGAGGGAGGCCTACGAGTACGTGCTGCACTGGGCGGCAAATGGCTAAAATGTTGATGATGATAAATGATGATGATTGGCCTTTTTGCATCTACGTAAGGAGATGATTTATACAGCGTCCAGTGGTATCCTCACTCACACTAGATGGGTGAAGGGACCACTCCGACGCTGTAGTCTGTCACTCCGATGATGATAAATAGGCTTTAAGAAAACATGTTGTCAGTTCTTCAGATCAGCATAGTATAACGATGGTAGTCGCCCGTTTTGAATGTCAAAAGTCGCGACTTCCCAGTTGATTTTTTTTTTTTGTCAGAGAAAAATAATAGTTTATATGACGATTTTACGGCCTCGGTGGCGCAGTGGTTTGGCACGCTGACTGTAAAACGGAAGGTCTCGGGTTCGATCCCCGGCTGGGTCAAACTAGGAAACGAACTGTTCTAGTTTGTCCAGGTCTTGGATGTTATCTATGTATTTATTGTATTAAATCTATCGTCGAGTTAGCACCTATAACACAAGTCATTTAGTTGTACTTAGTAATAGGGCTAACAAGATCTGTATTATATGTCCATGAATATTTATATATAAAAAAGTCAATCAAATAAACCGCCCCGAAACATATCCGACCCAAAGGTACCCATGACACTGGCAGCATTACCGCGCTGCACAACGAGGGATATCCTTTTCATCAAAAATGCCCCTGAGCGGTAGTCAAAGCCACGGTTCCTGAGACCCAGTAGTTTCATTGTGAAATTTTAGCGCCACAAAACGCGTGACTCGTACCTACTACGTACTACCGAAGAAATAAACGTAGCGTAGTAGTTCACATACCCCACAATATGTGAGTAGGCGCCGGTTGTCAGCGCCCATATTATTTCGGCGTTTATCGTGTCAGACGCTCACTGGCTGTTGATTGATTACAGCTTGACTAGCTATTGGCCGTTCGGCTTGATTGAACGATTTGTCGCGTTCGAAGGGTTAAACGTCAATCTAACCTGCGATTGTAAATGGTGCATTGCTATTAGGTAGAGGAATGTCATCATTAATAGCAGTCGAATGTATTTGGGGTAAAGGGTGTCTTGTTTACTGGTGATACTGGCGTTTATCTAGTTTTTATGGTCAGTTAGTCCAATCGACCTGATTGATCGTTTTTAATGTTTAAAGGAACGAGTTCTGATCTAATCGATAGATAGAGAACACTTTACAGCAATCTTCTAATTTCATCATCATCAACTTCTAAGTTCTTCTACTGAGTGTCACAAAATCCACATATAAATCAGAAAAGGGCGGTTTTACTCGTCAAAAGGAACGACTTTTACTACGAGAAACTTCTCAAAATATCGAAAAAAATATCAGCTAGGAACAGCTGTTTTTTTTTGCAAGTTATTTTTTTATCTCAACAGTTTGCTCTACTTTAAAAGAACCCGCAACGTGAGTAGGTATATTTCATTTGATAGACCTTGAGTCTACTTGTAAATAAATCACCAATAGTATTCACTTAAATATGGAAAGCAATTTTATAATAATACTATAAAAAAATATAAAAGTAGAGCTTGAGCTCTACTTTTATATTTTTTTGTTTATTCTGTGAATTTTTGTGGTCAATAATTAATACATACCATGCACAATGCACATAAGTAAACTTTACAATGGCAATGCGGAGGATTAATAATGCCACATAGATATTAATATTTACGAGTGTATAGATATAATTATATTAAAATTAGATTGTAATATAGTTATATCTATGTCTAATCCGCTTAACGGAATCCACTATTGGGCATCTTGTATCCCACGTCAACTCATTCGGACATTAGGAACCAATAATGTCAATCAAATCGTTTGCTGATCCTAGGTCATTCATTAATTTATTAAGAAATTCCGATTCCATCCCCTTCTTATCAACTTCATGTCTGATAGTGCACACGAAACACAGAACATTGAAAAGGACATGAGAAATTATATGTACAAAGTGAGCTAATATCTCAAAAATTTTTTTCCATCAAACAAAGTCGGTTGGCAAAAGTTGTAGTTTATATAGGTGTACAATATAAACTATATAACTACTGTAATCTGGCAATATGTCCGATCTCTAACTTGTTCAATTAACAGTACGGACAAAAATTAATGAGTTAAAATTGAACAATGTCGCTTGGTAAAGCTTGGGGCATTGACAAAATAGAGTCAAATAGTGTTTTGCACAGTTGATAGCTCCAAAATTCATAAAATACTAAGGTGTTAAGCCAAGTCAGAGGCCTTAGGGCGGCTTGAAAACTTCTTACAGTAAGACCAGCCACTAGTCTTGCAAGCCTCCACCAATTAGGACTTGGCCCCCGAGGTGGAGTACGGCCTAACCTTCCTCAGGGAAGAGACCCGTGCCCCTCGGTGGTGACATAATGATTTGATGATGATGACTTAGGAGTTTAAAAAAAACATTTACACCCAGACCCAGGCAGAAGGAAATGGAAAATAGGTAGGTATCTTTTGCAGCGACAGCGTACAGTGTTAAGTGTCAAAGTGAACCGCTCATACGTAGCGACCTATAAACACGATACCGAAATACGCGAATTCGTATAAATTCTTTTTAAGAAGGTGACATTTGGCTGACGGCCAAAACGCTCTGTTAGGCGTGACGGAACTAAACGACAGAAGGACGCAGCGAGTGCATGTTTTAGGTAGGTTATATGTATTGCTTCGTTAAGTTTATGTCTATGACAGATAATAGTTTATCAAGATTGTAAAAGTATCAGAACTAAAATCCTTATTGGCCCACCTTGAAACATTTCAGCAAGCGCGTCAATAAATTAGATCCCTAAGAAGCTTTCGTTAGATCCATTTATTATCCATTTGAACTTCCTATTATGTATTCGTAAGATGGATGGATTCAGTAAGCTTCAATACGTGCCAGGTATTTCTGTTATATCATGGTCGGTTGTAGCAACAAGAATTATGAATGCGAAATGAGAACAAGAAAGTCACGTATAATTGGTGTTGGCGAACCGAGCGACGTTATGTTTTCATCAGGTTTTGGAATTCCTCCTTTATTTTTCTTTATGTTTCCTCTTTCGTTCAGGTGTCTCGAAAATACGTGCCAGCAGAGTCTTCTTTGAAATTAATGGTAAACAATATTAATGGCCACTGTTATATCTCGTAAAGAAGACGGGGATTTCTGGGCCCGATTGTAAATAGTTGAGATATGGTTTAAAAAAAGCGTTATATTTTAAAATATTAAAAATGAGCTCAATTCACAATCTGGAAGACGAAAAATCTTAAAAATAAGTTTATGTCCCTAATAAAATAGGATACCGATTACTTTAATCGGTTAGTCTGCATGTATTAAATAAAAAATACCTGCATCAGATGATTGATTCAATCAAATTAAATAAATACATTAACATAATATGAACAGTTTAAAAAAAACAAAATATTAACTTGATGAAAATAAACCTTTAAATTGATTCTCGTTTACAGATCGATTTATTATCCGTGTTAGTCAACTGTATTTTTAATCTGTGTCTGTGGCAAGAAAAACATCCTTGGTCTGTGCTACGAGTAACAGTGACAGGCGTGACACCTTCCTGACTCAATCTATGATCACTCGTCTTCTCGTATCGTTTAGTGCGTTTTGAGTATGTTTCCTGTTGTATTTGTTATTATAATTCTCCGACCAGTGCTTTCTTTCTACGGACTTACGATCTTGCTTAACTTGTACGGACACAGATAAGTTTAGTATAAGTTTCATTGTCAGCTTGTTGCATAGCCTCACTTTTACTAAATCTCTTATAGCTCTGCTCTCAGATTGCCAAAATCCGCAGAATTTTCTGAGATGGTTTGCTAATATATAAGCTCTAAATTGACATCACTTTCACCTTTTTACACCCAGGCCCAAGAATGTTTGAAAGTGTATCCGTCGCCTTTGAAAATGGAATGTTATGCTGCCAGAATTAAAAGAAAACAATTTTTATTTTTAAAGACAGGTGCATCTTTGAATTTCGATCTAGAGCCAATTTGTGTCTAGTTGCAAAGGGCTCTTTAGGCCTCAATAGCACAGACAGGTTCTGCCGGGCTTTAAGCTCAGCATAAACATGGTAACGGTCTTTTTGACCCCGATCGGACTGTTATGCGTACACACGAGACGATGCGTGACACTTATCCGCCTAGAGTCCGGGCTATGTCGTGTTTGCTATCTTTCGTAGACCTCGGTTCTTAGGTATAGCCATAGCAAACTTCTTTGTCGCCAAGTACCTTCAAGTTATAATCGATTATTATAATTCTTTTGCCTGTCTTAGTAATATGGTAGTTGTTCTTTGGAAATTATTACTACGTTTGCTCTTGTACAGTTTAGCAAATATTGTGCGCATTTCTCAAACATCAACGATCAATATGACAGTCATATGGCTAATAAATAATTTAACGGTTCCATAATTAATCAACTTATGATTGCGCAAGATTTCTAAGGTACTTGATTTACAATTTGCTATAAATCTAATCTAGGACACTCAGACAATCAGTTTAGTATCTACAATCAACCAGTCTGTTGGTATAACGACCATATCTTGTACTGTAAAATCGAAACACACGACAGTAGATCAAGCATGACGCGAATCAATACAGCAACAATGGAATTCGTTCCGCGAATATTATCCGTTCCAAAACACTACAATCCGACAGATTTATATGTTCAGTATTGTTTTGGGCTTAGCCGAGTAGTAAGAACAGTCGTTTTCTTACAGTTAACATTCGAAGTTGAATTTCAATTCTTAGAAAGTTTATGTCACATTTTTATTATCTCGAATATGGTTTGTACGGGCATGCACCAAATACTTACTTACCTATTTTTCTGTGTTATGTAGGTACATTTGTGAAGTTATAGCAACACCTCTCGTTAACTGTGAAATAAAACATCGTGTGGAAACCTGAGTGTGTGAGGTGTCCAAATACCTAAGCGCTTTTTTAAAAACCTATTTACAGGCTAAAAATTCCACCCATTTCGGGATTCGAACCCGCGACCTCTGGCTATCCATGCCGCGAGTCGCGGGTTCAAATCCCGGCATGGGTGGAATTTTTAGCCTCTAAATAGGTTTTTAAAATTGTCCTTAGCACGGGTTAGTGAAAAAAAAAATTACCTAAGCGCTTGTAATGTCCAATCCGCAGTGAGCGTGGTAATTAAGCCCATACTCTCTGTCTCTGCACTGGGACGTATATAGACTACATAAAAATGGTTTGTACTAGTTTTAAAAACTTGTGGTACCCTCGCTGATCTGCCCGTCTCGTCACGCGTCAATCACCGCCGATGGGGATTAGCCCTTTGTGCGCGTCATCCGATCGTTTAACTGCCACCTGCTCCTATATTACGCGCGCCAAATCCTGAACGATTCCAATTATGTAACTGTGATAATACGGTGGAATTTTGCCGTTGTGTGATTGCAATCACACAGGATTTAATGCGCATAATTTGGCCCCTCACGCGTTGTGATTGGAGTGAGCTCTCTATCTTCTTAAAATTTACTGAAACATACGGAGCTGGATCACAGCTGGCGTTTGGTGATGGAGTTTTTATCAAATTTAATTTTGCAACGAATTTGTGCCAACTGAAGTATTGGCAAGGGAAGCATAGCTAGGTTTAGGTCAGGAAGGGTGAGCAGAGTCGCAAATTTCTTTGAATCAGGCATCTTTTTTGAATGAGAACGTGACATAAAGAATTTAAATCAGCTTTTAAATTTTTGTTCAGCACAGGTACCGAGGGTTACGTGTTTTAGAGTGCACAAATGTTGAAAGTAGCTACCTTCCAGCTTGGATTTTTTTTACTTTTTACCCATCATGGTACCTGTGCCGAATATATCAGATTTCGGTTAATCAGCTGACTAGTTTAATATTTGAATCTTGGCCCCTATGAGCTTTTGTCAGATTCTTGTTGACAAAATAAATACTCACATACGTTAGTTTTTAGTGCTTATGATATCACGTTTTGGGTAGAAAGAATAGAAATTATCATATCATAACGGATCGTGGATCCGCACCGTTGCATAGGTGTACCTATGCAACGCCAGTGGTGGCCAGAACACCAATCGTTACATTACAACCATGCACTCTACTGAGTTACGTAGCGAGCAACTCTGCTACTAAAAGATAAAGAATGATGTGCCGTTGACCGTACCTATGGCTCCCGCGTTTACCTCGTCCATGTTGATAACTATTGTGAGTGTGAAGGTAAAGAAAGTTGGCGCAGTTCAAAACGAAAATAATTCATAAATGTTTGGAAAACCTTGGCACGCTGCTTCATGCATGATACAGACGTGAAATGATGTAAATATTTACGTGCAATTTTAAAATTTCGACGTTAAAAATGCAGCAGGAATTAGAATATCATAAATATTTTTTTACGATAAGCCCACTGTTTCTAAAGCTTGTTGCTTTGGTGCAGTTAACACAACACCGAATTAGAATTGAAATTGTATTTTGGTATCTTTATTAGACGATAATCCAAAGTATATTAAATCCTTTAGATCCCTGCAGGTTTATTTAATTAAATGAAAATTTTCATCGAAAATGTATGTAATGTAAACGTAAACTAAGTGTATTGACTATCAACCGACTGATCTCAATTTATCACCAAATTAACATTAGTATTTTGGTTAGTGATGTGGGGTGCTATGAATCCATTGTATTACAAATATGGAATTATGCTCCCTGTAAAAAGGTCAAAATTAATTATATTGCTTGGCACGGCATTATTAATAAAAACACAAATCCACGTAAATACTCCTAGAGGCGTTTTATTTCATCTGTATAATTGATAAATATAATGAAGCGGCGATAGCGGAGCGGTTTAGAACTCCGGCTTCTCAGTCTGGAGGTCGTGAGTTCGAACCACGGCATTTACCAATGTCTTTGTTTTCTAAGTTACGTACATTTATGCAATTATATTAGCAATACCACGCGCTGACTGTTAAGGAAAACATCATAAGGAAAGCTTAGTGTCTGAAGTGTTAACGCACCTCAGCGCTTGCTACGTACAATGGCCAAACTATGAGGCTAAGTGCGCAAAACAGGTCTAACTGTGTAATTTTTCTTTAATATTTTCCTTGTAAAATCTTCACAACCTACTTTCGAGCGTTTTTGGAGTGTTTTAAGATTTTTTGTTTATATAAACAAAACCGTTTGCATTTACTTCTATGTAGCATACGAGTACTACACATAGCAATAAGAACGACTATCTCCGTACACGTAATTTACAATCTGACACGTTTTAACGATTCTGTTAGTGAAATAGGTAACTATTATTAGACTTCTGTTCCTTCTACGTGTCTGCGTGCATTATGCAAATCGTAATTTCGCAAGATGAGGATTAAGAGACGCTTCAAAGTTGCATGCAATCTGCGCCAGTGCAAGTCTTCGGCAACGCTTTGAGTTCGTAATATTGTGCTTTTGTAACTAAATTACTAACTTTCTCGACTAGATTGTTGGAAGATCGAAAAGAAAATGTTTATTTTACTTTTTATTCCACTGCGAATGTAATATGCTTCAGGCTTGGGCATTCATGATATTGAATTACAGTATTACTTGTTACTAAATTACTAACTTTCTCGAAAAAAATGTTGGAAGATCGAAAGTAAAATGTTTATTTTTCTTTTTATTTTACTGTTAATGTAAAGCGCTTCATACTTGGGAGTTGTAAATATTGTGCTTCTGTTACTTAGTTACTAACATTCTAGATTGTTGGAAGATCGATTTGACGATATTTATTTTTATTTTTACGCGACTGCGAATGTTAAGTGCTTCACGCGAGTTTAAGTTTGTACCTACATATTTCTTTATGAGGCCGAGGCCAAACGCCTTGATCGATTTTAACAAATGAGGTGTCAAATTAAGGACAAGAAAACAACGTGAGTGTCACTGTGTTAATTATTCACAAACATCTAATTGATTATTCAGAAACATCTCATTGGTAGACACGTCCTAATGCAAGCAAAAAGTCACTTAATGGTGTATAATAAAAAAAATATTAGATCTAACTTTAAACTCTTATAGGGTTTACCAGACTACCAGTGATAACAGTAGGTTTTATAATGTCAAAGATCTTATGGATGTATTTCCATGTTTGTGATATTCTTGGCTGGATAAATGAGTGTCTTATTTATTTAGAGTGAAAGTTATTTATTTTAATACAAAAAAAATAAAACGGGCTTTGTGTAATACTGTTAAATAACTGGGTCTTATAAAGCTTATTATTGAGCTCCATTGGGCACCATTTCTCTATCATTTCACCCAGTGCCTATCTCGGCCATTCCTCGTCTTTTGTCACTTATGAATTCCTCGCAAAATTTCTTATTTGTATATGGGTACAAGATAATATTGTCTATTGATCTACTTAGTAAAGTTACTCTTTAAAGCTCTAAATATTTCAAACCGTAACAGTATTACTTCTTCAGGCTATATTAGTCCACTGACCGCCCTCCCCTAATGAGCGCCATAGCGCAAGGTTGTGCCATCGGTGGAAGGTAATGCCCATAATCCTCACGCTGGGCATGCGGGTTGGGGATTGCAGTTTGGTGGAATAGTACTACAGGGGGCGCTGCTGCCCACCCCCCGGTTTGTGTCCCTTAGTCGCCTTTTCGACACCCGCGCGAAGAATTTGGGTTGGTGCTATTCTCTAGGCCGAAACTACACAGCAACAGTATTACTTCCTTACTTTATACATTATTTCACACATCTAAATCATAAAAAAAGCACAAAACAATAAAATAAAAAAATGTACACGGCGAGCTTATTTCATTAGAAATCTCTTCCAGCCAACTCTTGAGGTGGTAATACGATGGTAATATTACGTGGTCAAACCAGAATACGTCGCTATTTTGGGTCACAATGTCACGTACACACGCCGGAATTTAGTCAATTTAGATTGGGGACACGTTAATATATCTCTCACACTGTTGTTGACGCGCCTATCATGAAAGTACCGATAGCCACAGGCAGATCTAGTAGGGTATCATCTTTAGTATTACACACAAACATTTCGCAGGATATTACCTAATAACATGTACAAAAGCGAGCTTATAAGTAAGAGATTACATATTAAGATATTTTGTACGTAATACAGATAGTATTTTAAAAACCTATTTAGAGGCTAAAAATTCCACTCATGCCGGGATTATTGTACAGAGAGTATTGTAAAGAGTTTCGAAATTTCACTGATGTCGGTGGTCGCCCATTAGCTCAGTTGGGAGATCGTTGGCATGATTAGCCAGAGGTCGCGGGTTTGAGTCCCGGCATGGGTGGAGTTTTTGCCTCTAAAGGTTTTTAAAACTGTCCTTAGCACGAGTTAGTGCATTAAAAGATTTTTTTAGATAATAAAAAACTGCTCTCACTTACTTGTTTAGAAATAAAGTTCCTTGTAAATATTAAATGCCAATAAAATGTAGTGTTTATTAATGAGGCGATGGTACAGTCGATACAATACTAACCTTAAATGTTTATTTCAAAATATTTCTTTCAGTACAAACTTACATACAGATTTTAATTAGTAGATTTTGGTCAAGTTTTCGACCAAAACCATTTGTTTTGTGCGTCTAAGGGCCAGTTTCTGAATTGAGAATTTCGCTAAGTAAATACTTAACTGTAGTATTTCTTAATGTAATGTAATAATACTCATACATAGTTTTAAAGTCTACCCGAGACCACGGCAACTGTAACGCTGCCGAAACGTCGGGTAAAAGGGTAATTACGTTTTACCTAATAAATAATCGCAATTTGACCCGTTTAATATATACATACTTGACTGTATTCCTTTCGAATTTCTCAGCAAAGAGTGTGCCAGAACGTTACTTAAGTACAGTCTATTTATTCTTACTTGTCCAATTTAGTAAACAAGATTCTACCCTTAAACTATGACTTTTTAGTCCAAAACTGCCATATTTCCATAAATGAAGTAACCTGGAACACTCTCTTAGATAACACGCTGCCAATTTTATAAACATAGTTCATGATAGTTCATGAATTTGCGAGAAAAGGTCTAGTTTAGGCATCTAATCGCAATTTTAAGGTTAGAATCTTGTTTACTAAATTGGACAAGTAAAAATAAATAGACTGTACTTACTTATTGAAATTTCAATTCAGAAACCGGCCCTAATTGCGACATTTAACTGAACTTAATACTTTAGATATATTTACATATACCCCCGTGTCATTAGGGTACAGGCTCTTAAAATTGTTAATGTTTTACTTCAAAGCTAGTGAGATGATCATGTTCTCAAGTAATTTGAATTTTTTTTCTCTCAATTTCTGTCCAGGGATTCTTTGTCGAACGATCTTTGGACTAAACGTGCATTCGTTTGTTTGATTTCTCAGTTAAAAAAAAGAAAATAATATTATAAAATGTGGACAACGGAACTGGATTAACAATTTTTTTTGTAACTTCAAAGTCATCTGTTTAAGACACGTTGTACCTCCATGCAAGAGGTCCCGGGTTCGAATCCCGGCGGGGAACAAAAAAAAGCCCAGGTCTTGGATGTTTACATGTTTGTGATGTCGTTGTTTCTGGTTCCCACGACACAGGTATCCTAGTGTGGGGCCAGAAGCAATGTATGTGCTTGTATGTAAATGTTATGTTATTTGTTGTGCCTAATAACGATATGAGAAAAAAAAAGTAAAGATAGCACTCTGCAGTGGTATCAAGTCGAAACAGACCAATGCCAAGCCCTTAGAAGCATGACAGCAGTTAAAGTAGTTACTGTTTAACATTAATTTGACCTACCAATTCCATTGTATTGCCAACGATCTTGAAATTTCCATCTTTGCTACGTATTACCTTAGACCTTTAGAGCAGTAGTAGCGAAGCGATAAAACGCCGGCCTCACATTCGAGAGGTCGTGGGTTCAAACCCCGATGTGTACCAATGTCATAATGTCATCGAAGTTATGTGTATTATAAGCCGATCTTTACTGCTATGCCGATGATACAGCAATAATTTTTAACGGGTCCACCTGGAAGGAAGCTCTTGCAGAAACAGAAACTGGTTTGAGGAAGATAAGCACTTGGCTCGACAGCAACTTACTCACACTTAACGCTGATAAAACTAATTTTGTTTGCTTTCACAAAACTAAAGCTTCGGAGCCTACCAACTTAGATTCTGTGAAACTGCACAACTGCCTCCCTTTAAACTCTCAAGCTTGCTCTTGCCCTAGTATAAAACGCGTCGAGTCAATACGTTATCTCGGAGTGATTCTCGATGAAAATCTGAACTTTTCCGCACATATTGCTGCTGTTGCTTCTCGAGCAAAAAAACTTATTTTTATCATGAAGCAGATCCGAGACATAACCGATAAATCTATCCAAAGATATATGGCGCTGTGTGAGTCTGTAATTTCATTTTGTATTTCCAACTGGGGTGGAGCAGCCAAGACGCACATGCTGCAACTTGAGAGAGCTCAACGCTCAATCTTGAAAGTTCTTCTCAGGAAACCTTTCCGCTATCCCACACACATTCTATATTCTGAATGCGCTGTACTGACTGTTCGACAACTTTTCATAATGAAATCTGTAGTTTTATCTTATCACACTTTATTAACGTCGCCAAATCTGTCTAATATTCTAAGTAAACGTATTGTTCGCCTAGACGTGCCAGCCATGAACACACGCTTTGGTCAACGTTTCGCCCAATTCCTTCAGCCCTTTTTATTTAATAAGCTTGTTAAAACCTGCTCCATTCTTAATTGCACTACTAGAGAGGTAAAAGATAATCTAAAAAAGTATCTCTTTAAGTTAGATTATAAGTCTACTGAAAGTCTTCTTGACCTTCCTAAGTAGGTACATAACAATTATTGCCATTAATGGCTTCCATCAGACTCTCACACTACTCATTAAATCAAACACTACACACCACACATCATACACTACACACCTCACTCAATGCGTAAATCACACTTCATGTAAATCACACTCCACGCATCACACTCCATACATCACACGTCATGCATCACACACCACACTCATACACTACACGTTACACTCTACTATAACACACCCTTATCTTTTTTACGTTTACGTTAATGTTTAATTATTCAATTTAAAAGTTTATATTTTTAACCTTTGTATTTTTGTGTAAATCTCGTGCGCCATGTAAAACCACACGCTAATTCTAACGGCCGCCACTATACAGGCTATGCGCTTAGTGTGGAGACCACTGTTAAAATGCATAACTGTGTACCTATTTTATTAATAAAAACTATTCTTATTCTTATTTGTAAAATAAAGTTGAAGGAAAATATCATTATATTTTATTGGACATAAAACATATAACAGAACTCATAAGAAATAACACGTACAAAGGCGAGCTTATCTCTGAAAGAGATTTCATTTTATTTTAAATAAAAAACTGCTGTCACTTAATTGTTTAGAAATTAAAGTCCCTTGTAAATATTTAATGCCAATAAAATGTAGTGTTTTTATTAATGAGACGATCGTACAGTCGACACAATACAAACCTTAATGTTAATTGCAAAACCGTCCGTGACTTAACCGAGAAGAGTGCACGGGCGTAAAGGTCTATGTGTTGTCGACTGTACCAACCACTTACTTACTGTGAAATTATCCCCACTTACGAGGCGAAGGTTTTTGCTGTCATTTTCCTGATGAATAGCCGTTAGGGTCATCAATCGCAGATCGCCGCCTCATAAATATGTACGCGACATAGTGACGTCACTTTTTACGCACACAGGCCTCGCCTATGGATGGCTCTTGATTGATGATGTGAAAATGTGGGTTCAGTTCATTCCGCATGGCCACTGTCTATCGGTTTACCCGTTGCTATGGTTACGCTTTATCGGCTGTGAAAGAGGGTTGCGCGGTAGTATTTTTTATTAACTCACGATGCTCATACATGGCTATACTCGTAGGTATATAGGAAGGTCTAATCGCAATTATTTGTTAGATTAAAATTAATTTCTTTTGGAGTCAATTTTATGATTGTGTGGTAGATGGGTCTTTCTCCATAGCAATGCAAAGAAAGAGCATCCCTACATCGAGAGAACAAGTAAAATAAAAAAAAATATCACTGATATAAGCATACAACGTCAAATTTAAATAAAATATATTATACAATTTCTCGTTATAATGCTACAGTAACGTTATTTGTAAATTCCGATGAAAGATTAGTGTATATAATATTTACGTCCAAATACTTCTTGAGCCCGTTTCATAAAGCTTTAATTCATACTTTATTATAACAATTCGATGTACATTGCGTATCTGAGTATTCCTACTTGTTAATCTATGGGTTGGTCGACTTTGCGATGTACGTCGAAATGGCATTGTAAAATGAGATGTAGTTCTATAAAACAGGGTATAGCTCGGCCTCAAAAACTTGCCCGAGAACATTTATTTACAATGCAAATTTTTGTTTCAACGAAATTACCTTAAAATTCAGTGGCGTGTGAAAGTCTATATTTGCGTGCCATATCGAGTTGCGTGTTGCGCAGAGATGCTTTATTTTTGCCAACCGCCGTTTTGGGTGTTACAAGCCAAAACGACCCTTGTCGTGTTTTGGTAGGATTCACTGAAAAACAAATTTGGCGTGTGTAAGGTATTTGGAAGCAATTAACCTTGCTAATTTTCAAACTGCTACTGTCTGGTAGCTGAGACGGTGGTATGTAAATTGCGGTTACCCAGTCGGGAACAACACGCAAAGATTTCGTAAAAAAAATACTTTGCAGCTTAGGTTTAGCGGATCTCCACCTATACATGGATCGATAACAAAACACACAAAAGACAGAAGATAAATGGCTATGACTTAGATAAAATGCCCAAAAAATTATTAACACACCTACCTGCTGATTAAACTAAACGACAGGAAAGAGAATGTACAAGCCTTCTCTGAATTTACGAAACCAAAATTATCTACACTGTATAAAAAGCTAAAATTGTACATTAAAAGTACGTAGAAGTTTTACAAATTTAATATATGGCAACACTTAACACTGCAGGAAATGACGTATGTATGGGCTGCCACCGCCAACGCGTTCGTGGTCTTTTTTTCTGTACCTATACCACCCAATACGGTGCCTAAGACATTCCTTGTGATTGAGTAGTTGGTTTTGCACATCTTGAACTCTTGACATTGTCGTTCCTGGGGATAACCCGCATAAAACCTTAATACCTGAAGTTACCTACATCACTTCAGGCTAGAGATCACACTCCAGAGCTGAAGTGTCGCCTTACGTCTACCTATATCCTCTGTTTTATGATTGGAGCGCAAATTAAGAGGTGTGCTTTTAATCCGGCGAGCACGAGGGGTCTAATCCAACTCTACACGATGAAGTGGGTGATTCTGTACAAATTGAACTCGCTCCTCGAGTTAATGCCTTCGGTGCGTGACGGTAATTTCGGGGGTTGCTCCTTTTCTACCTGGTAATATAATCCTTCTTTCATCTCAATCAATTTATATTTTTTCTGCGGATCTACAAGGACAATTTTTAGAAGGTATAAAAATATGGCGATGGGTAGCTTCTTCTTAACGTGTCGATGGTAAGTCATCGCATCGAGTGGTGGCTAAAAGAAAGTGCTGGATAATGCCATTAAGAATAACACTCCTGCCACCATCAGCATCAGCTTGATGAATACCAAAGTATTGTATTGACATCTAAATTATGCAAGGAGGGGGTGCACATTGATGCACAAAAATTCAATCACTGTTTTGAAGGACGAAAAGCATCATATTTGAATATTTGTTTTGACGTGTGCAATGGCCAAGATGTCAGTTTATATTTTGCTTAAGAAATAACCGAAAAAAGTAATAAGGTATAAAGATACACGGCTTTTTAAAAAAAAACTATTTTGTATCATTCTGCCCCACCACAGGGGTACTTTGATACACAAAGTGGGGCAGTTTGATGCATATTTAAATCCATGAGAACTGCAATATATAACGCAATCTAAACTGTTTTATTAACCAATAAAACCATCTTGTTGATTGAGATCACAAAATACGCTTTATTAAGCGTATCATTACTAACAATTAGTTACTCTTGTTTCTTAAAACAAAAAAAAAAATAAAACAATAATGGTATTGTCATCTTAGATTTCTAAGTAATCGACTTTGTAATTGAACATGCTTAAAGAATATAATATCTCTCTAATCAGAAATATCACACATTTTTAGAATCTTTCTTATATTTAAGAATATATATAGTCTTTGACAGTACTTCACGTATAGCATCTTTTATCTTTTCCTTGCTAATGTACTTTCTATCAGTTTTGGGTTTATAGGTGCGAACCATTTTCTGAAAAAAAAATACTAAAAACATAACTATTTGTGACGCGGCACATTAATACCTACATTAGAGGGGCAGATTGATACGTATCATAGTACCCCGCACTGTACTGAATCAAAGTGCCCCAAGAGACTTTTTTTCAGAAACAATTAGTTTATTAAAATATTTATTATAATCGTGCACAAAAACATGTTTAAAAATACTTTTGAATATATGAACTTACCTTTGGTAATACAAAACAACGAAAACAACTTATAAGACGGAGCTAACACACGATCACATTTCGGGTAAAATTTTAGTAAGGGTTATTCCTGCTGAAACCGCTGAAGGCCAACGGCGGACTGGCGGCGAGCGGCGTTACAACTGTCATTCTTGTGCATGTCCTTGAGCCTTCTAGTGATATGACAGACTGCGTAACTTTTGCCGGATTTTAAATACAGGTATTGTATAAATGTGCCCCGTGTATCTATGTGCCCCCCCTCCCCAAATTTTCAATCCAGTACGACAGTGAGAAGTAGGTTAAAATTTTATTTCTAGGTGAGTTTACATAGTTTGCCAATTGACAACATTTCATATTTTACAACGCAAAAAACTAAAAATACCGTTTCTTAATTTTTCTATCTTGATTACGAAAAAAATATTTAGAATTTTTATTATTGCTTAATTTTAGAGAAAATAAATAAAAACCAAAAATTGTGTGATGACGTCACACATACGGTGGAATGAGGAGGTACCGTTGCCTAATATTAAAAATGATATGACAGATGTCATTTTCAATTTCATTCAAATGTCATGTCGGAGAAATTACTTTTCCTTTCCTTAATTCCAATGGTTTTTAAAAAGGCGGCAAGGGTGTTAGTATTATTAAGCCGTATGTGTGACGTCATTTGGCGGTTACGTCCTTTTAGAATAAGACGAAATTCAAACAGAAAATTATGAATGAAAATCATCGAATTTCCAAAAATAAAAAAATATGGGTCGTTTTATTTCGTATCTAGTTTCCTTTAAGACAGTAAAATACGTATGCTAAAAAATGAAAATGTTTTCAATTACAGCCAAACTAGTAAAAGAGTGTTCAAATGGGAGGGAACAATACAGACTAAAAAAGAACTTACCAATTTAGGCAGGTGCCGGCAATCACGCCCCGACGGACGGAATTCGTGGACAGGAGGGCAAGGCGAGCGATTCATTGACTGTAGTATGGACGTCGTTCTGGTGGAAATGAAGTGAAAGTTCAATTTACCTTTGATTAAAATTGCATATTTTACTGTCTGCTTTGTGGTGACCTAGGTTTTGTTGATTCTATAGAGTATTTGATCCGCAGTCCTACTGCTTGGACTACAAGACCAGCAAAAAATATTATTAATTTATTAAGGAGTGAGTATTATTGAATTTCTTAGAACATTTGTCTGTCGGTCTGTCATTAATTTGTCACGCAGACATATTTTGCCCAATTAAGATGAAATTAAAGTTAAGAAATATCCGAAATCGACCTGCGTTCATGCAGCGTAGAACGTATGTAGAAACATTCAACATAATATAACCAAAAAATGTTTTATGTTGAATGTTTGTATGTAATTTTGTTACAATATGTAGTTTTCAGTGTAATTTTTGTAACAAATTTCGTTTGGCACTACCCCTTTCACTATAGTATAGGCCATCCACAGAATGTAAGCTTGGGTTAGATTTTGAAAGAAAATACTTATTAGAATTATTATTAAGGTCTATTTTAATTTATTCTACGGTCCCCTTTATACAAATATCGAAACTGTTAGTGAATTATAGTACCATATGACAGATACGTGGTCGGGTAACGTAGGGAGTTTTTTAATACCGTTGACACCTAAAAGGTTTGATGTATGTGCGGGCGTAGATTTGAAGCAGCTACGAAATTAAATCGCCATATGCATGCAATTGTCATTGTACCACAATGCATTAGCAGAATCAAGGCCCAGTTCGCTAACTTATACTCTAACAAAAGCCACTATATACTACAGTGTATTACTTGGTGCAATTTGCCATCAAAGCAGCGCAGATTCAACGTGCTCTCAGTTTCGCTCGCAGTTTCGCCACAAAGTGTGGAGTAGAGTTTCAAAACATCTTGAGACTCAGATGCTATCATTTGTGAGCCTTTATTGAACCGAGACCATAACGTAACGTTCAGGAAACTACAGAGTCAAGAAAGTGAAAAACACCGTGTATATTCAAGGCAGTAAGGTAGATTTTGCGCAAGCGATGAAGTGTTTGTTTATTTGCACAGAGATTTAATTAGATAGTGTTGGAGACGTGCCATTTCCAACCGAGATATGTGCGTCTGGTAGGTATCAGTCTGAAAGGGCTTCCACAGACATTCGGTATGCGCGACGGAATTCAGAAATTGAGTTCTGAACAGATTAGTCAATACTAGTGCTTATGTCACACGCGATAAGACATACTGAATTCACCTTTTGAGAATTCTATACTAAGACATACTGAATTCACCTTTTGAGAATTCTATACTAAAGATTTTTCCAACGGAAGTTGCAGAGAATTTTTTCATGTTATCATGAAAGGCCAAATCTGTAGCGATTTGTAATTTTTATGAAACGCAATTTTGTGAGATTTTAAAGCCGCCTTTTCACGATCTTAGTATGCCGTACAGAGTGGGTCATCTTAGTAACTAAAATTATAGTCCACTCGGATTGTTATGGACCCACATCTTAGTGAATTCGGGTGTTTGCTGTGGCAAAGCTGTAGCTTATAAACGTTTTCTTGCAAGCGGTGTGGTTCCTAATGTCGAAATTGAGACATAATTACTTTTATAAGAGATACAAGCGGTATAAAAAAAATTGCTATCATCGATCTAATACAGAGAAGTTTTAAAATATTACTTGTTACAACCATTTTGTAGCTTCATACAACTCTTCTTCAGTGACTTTGAACAATGTTAACTACCGATTTCCCAAACACAAAAAATGTGAATCAGTAGTTTTTAAGGTTCTGAAGTCCACAAGAAACCCTTATAGTTTCGTCATGTCCGTCTGTCTGTTTGTCTATCTCTCCGCGGTTTACCTCAAAAACTGCTAATATTAGGAAGCTGTGCCATAGATACTCAAAAACCTGTATTTCATACATGATACAAAAAACTGTATTATCGTATTATTACTTATTATTATTATTATTATTAATACTTTATTGCACCATAAAATTGTACAATGCGGCGAACTTAATGCCATAAGCATTTTCTACCAGTCAACCGCAGGAGGTAGAACGAAAACTTGGCAGGCGTGCAAAAAAAAAAAATTACTTATTTATATAGTTATAAATATTTCTCCCTTCCTCCCGCTATCTTAATTTAAACACCCAATGCTAAGGTTGGCTGGAAGAGATCTCTGTTAGAGATAAGTTCACCTTTGAAACATATTTCATGTAATGATCTTTTGAATTTAATATTTGCAATAAAGAATATATAAAAACATATTTAGAGGTTAAAAATTCCACCCATTTCGATTCTCGAATTCGAGCCCGCGACCTCTGGCTATCCGTGCCAGCGCTCTTCCAACTGACCTAATGGGCGACTCACCGGCATCAGTGAAATTTCGAACCTCTTTACAATATTGTCTGTTTTAAAAACCTATTTAGAGGCTTAAAATTCCACCCATGCCGGGATTCGAACCCGTGACCTCTGGCTATCCGTGCCAGCGCTCTTTCCAACTGAGCTAATGGGCGACTCACCGGCATCAGTGAAATTTCGAACCTCTTTACACTATTCTCTGTATTACGTACAGGCAGCGACATCTGGCTTAAGTAAATTGCATCACTTACAGCCTCTTGGCCGACTACTACCGGCATGGGTGGAATTTTAAGCCTCTAAATAGGTTTTTAAAATTGTCGATAGCATGGGTTAGTGCATTAAAAATAAAAATAGTATAATATTGTCTGTATTACGTACAGGTAAAAAGAATATATAGATACTCAATACAAAATAATTTATTGCATTCCACAAGTGTAGGTAGGTAGACCTGAGATTTCCGCACTTAGCCTCATAGTTGGGCCATTGTACGTAGCAAGTGCTGAAGTACGTTAACACTTCAGACGCTGGGGTTTTCTCACGATGTTTTTCTGACGGTCAGCGAGTGGTTTTCTACTATAATGTCACAAATGTACGTAACTTACAAAAAAAAAGTCATTGGTACATGCCGGGGTTCGAACTCACGACCTCCCATTGAGAAGTCGGCGTTCTACACTGTTTCGCTACCACCGCTGCCTTTCCACAAGTATATACAGATACATTTAAGACTAAAAATATGGATGTTTGTGGGCTCTCTAAGGCACCCAACATTACATATTGATCGAGCCGACAAAACGGTCGAGTAAAATGTTTAGAGAAAAATCTCTGGGTACCTCCACTTTAATAATGTAATAATGTTCTTTCAATGTTCTTTCTCGCCTACACCATAGTGTTTTTCAAATTGGTTGTTGTGGGGCCAAGTTACCGTAAATATAATTGTGCCGGCCTCGCACCGCTTGATGTAAAATACCCTTTGTTTTTCTTTCCCAAGCACATGGGCTCAGAAGTTGTGTAACGGCGTGGATTCTGTTGGCTTTGCTACTAACACAACATTTGCACAGGCGCGATAAGCAAACGATGCGAGAAAAATCGGGTGATTTTCGCACTGACACACGACATCGGCCTTGTTTTGGAGAACATTTTGGTGGAACAAGGGTTGTAGATGTGACATCTTGTTGAGATACAATTTGTTTGGTTCCTTTGAGCTTAGGATTACTTACGTTTGGGTGGGAGACAGATAAGGATATTAGAAAATAAGTGCCTATTTGTTTACCTACTAAAACCGCCGAAGCGAAATCCTACTTTTCTAATTCAATCCATTCATCTCATGTCACATCCACTGCTATACAGCGTCAATAAGACACGCCTTTTATTTCTTTTCTCAATTTATCCTCATCCAACTACTACCCTACTCTATTTCTCACGCAACCATATTTCTTGTATTGATGGTGTACAATCTGGTAATCTACTGTTGGTGTCAACCTTTTGTATGTCTCCATTCCTGGGGCACGGGTTTCTTCGTGGAGCTTTGTAAGGCAGTGGCCGGCCTTACTGCCAGAAGTTATCAAGCCGCCCGTAAGGCCTTTGACATGGCTTAATAAGCGCTCAGAATACATGCCGATAGTGGTAGTCACGGGATGGTCACCCATCCACCGCCAACCGCGCCTGTTGTTGCTGAACCCTAGTGATTGATAGCAATAACTCGGTTCCACTAAGCTACGAGCGCTTTACTATCACAATCTACTGTTAACAGCAGTATTTTTTTAATGTTTTTTGTTAATTGAGATGTTAACAACGTTAACAGACCGTTAGAATACGAGAAAAAGGGAGTTCGTGTAGGGGTTTTTGCCTCCACTTAATCTGTACGTCTAACTGTACCTTCTTTGAATTCCTTCGTCAAGTCACTTTAGATTCCCATTTTTCAAAAACATTCTTGACTTCATTTATAGTGTCTAACATAAGCTGAGAAACGTGTTAATAAATCACCTGGCCATGAGACTAGACGTTAATAAACAAAAAAATAATTCGCCTTAAACGAATTACCGCCTGTCAATGTCAAAAAAAAAAACGGGCATAAATATAGTTACTGCTGTTTCCAGGCACCACACAAGCAGTGAGTCATCATTCATAAGCCACTTTCCTCGAAAGTGACTCCCGTACAGGAATATGAGAGTTCATTCAATGTTGATCGCGGTGCGGCTGGCAGCGAGTCAAGATGTTGGCGACCGCTCGGGCGGGCAAGGTCGCGCCTACAGACGCATAAAGCTGCTTGCACATTATAACTTACGACGTTTCGACACACATAATACAGACATAATATTTAATAACATAAGGAGCCTGTACGGGCCAACCCGAACAGTTTCATAGTATACGCGAATTGCTTGTCAGCGATTCTGCCAGGCCGCGTACCTGGCAGTATCGCTGACAAGCAATTCGCGTATACTATGAAACTGTTCGGGTTGGCCCGTACAGAGCTTAAATACGCTCCGTTGCAGGGCACAGACCTACTTTCAAAGATAATAGCAAAATATTGTTTGAAAACCATAGGTATCGCTGAATACAATATAAATATTATTTTTCAGAGAGTTCGTCAGCGGGTCCGTGAATGCGAATCGCGAGAGACCGCGAAAGGTGGCGTGACGGCGAATAGACCTATACCCAGCAGTGGGCAGAGGTGGGCTAATGATGATGAAATTTTATACTCAGCTTTCATGAATAATCCTCGGTCGCTACTGAAAAGCTGAAGGGTGATGAACTTATAACTTTTATTTATACTAAAAAAGTTAATTAATCGAATGACTACTTTTCCACGACCGCACCTAAATTGTCAAGGCAATTTTAATGCCAAAACTGATTGTCTAAGTATTAGAGTGGAACCATTATTTAGCTTTCAAACCCAGCAGTCGTGGATAAAAGGTCAGATATCTTGATAGTGTCGTCGTATTGTTTGTGAAAAACGATTGTTTCGCCCACTGACCAGCCTTTTTATTTGAGGACGGCCTGAAATTGGATTTGCCGCAAATTCTGTGTTGGTTTACCAATATTAGGTTCGATTACAGTCTGTTGAATTTCGATAAAAATGAGCTAATTACGCGCGCTGAATCTAGATGATTTTATTCTATTGCCGTTTTAATTTCGGTGGCTCGACATTCTAAATTACAAGCCACAGAAATTTACATGACAGGGATTCGAATATAATTTAAGACGGATTTCCGTCGTTATATAGTAATCAGTAATCACTTTTGCGATTCGATTTGACTTTCACGAAGTCACAGTTATAATTTGTGTTTGAATTAAGTTTGGAAAACTTGACAGTAGAATGATTACTTATATAATAATTAAAACTGTTTTTATAAGGATTTCACTCGTTTATTACATTTTAACAATTTTCCGACGTTTCGGCCCTTTTTCATGTGCCGTGGTCTCGGGTGAAAATTGTAAAAATGTAATAAACGAGGAAAATCCGTATAAAACAGTTTTAATTATGTCTAGTGCTCGTGTTAACCTTAGAAAAGATTATTTAATACTTTATGGCATGTGATTCCAATAAAAGAAAATAACATACCACAAAAAATTCAAGAGGAGTGTACTTCAAGTCCTTAGAAATTGTTAATATCAGCGTAGTAGTCAAAGAATTATGCCTTTAAAATGCTTTACTAATACCACAATTACAGCACAATTTCTGATACGTGAGCAAATCAATAGATGTAGAGCGAGAAATAGAAGCTTTTTACTTGGGTTGTAGACTTGCTCTGGGACATAACTCATGAAAAAGAACTCTTTTGCTCTTGCTTTTCAATGCTATAACAAGTCGGGGAGAAATTCGCCAGTTTCCTCAACTCGACAATTCTTACACGATTCGTCAGTTTTGAGTTATTCAGCGAGCTATATGGAGATTATTTGCATGTGTTATGGCGCGGGGTGACTTTTAAAAATCGATTTCGTTATGTTGAACTTCATCAAAGAAAAACTTTTAAAATTATTGCTCTTTAATCAATTGACGATACCACTATTTATTTATTATATTTTATTACTTGTTTTTGTTGTAGGGAGATGCAATTCATTAGCTTACGAGTCATTAAACGCACAAGATAACACATTAATATTTTTTTGTAAACCGTGTTCTTAGTACCTAACGAAAGTATATAGATTACGAAATGTACCTACCTAAACATACTTAATTTCTTAAAACTGTTTTAATACGGATTTCACTCGTTTATTATATTTTTACGGCACGGCACCAGTAAAGGTCCCGAAACGTCGGAAAATTGTAAAAATATAATAAACGAGTGAAATCCGTATTAAAACAGTTTTAATTATGTCTAGTACTCGTGTTAACCTTAGAAAATACTATACTTAATTTCATTCAGTATAGGCGTGAAAACAAGCATTGTTTTAAAATACTTGTATTTAGTACTTTAATTTAGTTAAGTAATTGATAACAGACATTTATATTTCTTTAGTTATTAAGATGAATGTATGAACCTAGGACAAGCAAACTACTTGATTACCTTTATAGTTTCCATGTAGACAAAAGCTGAATGAAATGAAAAATATTTAAACTCACGCCTGTGTCCCAGAGGGGTAAGTTGAGTTTATGTATTAAATGACTAAATTTACCAATTGTTTTTGAACTAAAACTTTTGTAAGTACTACAAATTAATTGATTACGACCGAATTAACTTACTAGGCCTTTTGTCGGAAGATTCCGACGGGAACCAATTCTCACTTCATTCGCAAATAAGTCGTATACGACTCTACGGCTTATCAAATCAAATCAAATCAAATTAATTTATTTGCTCGAACATGTGTCAGTCATAATACATATCATGCATTTATGGGTGTAAAATATCATAGGTTGGGCCAACATGCTTTACCGACATTACCGGTGTGCAAATGGTTGTGTGTGGCACATTGTCATTAAAATTAGACTAAATTGGATATAATTAAATTAATGTCATAATAATAATTAAATTCATATCACAGAGAAAATAATATTAATAAAGATATAAAAATGTCATCACCATTCAATAATATCAAATTAGTTAAGTTTATCATTCAAGAATTCATTTACATTGTAGTAGCATTTTTCAATTAACAGTTTCTTAAATTTGGTTTTGAACATATCTGACTCGAGTTTTCTATAGCTTGCTGGAATTTTATTGTATATTAAGGATGCCATACCAAGAATGCTTTTTCTCAGAAGTGTTGTTTGTCCTGGATGTATCTGTATTCTGTCTGGATCTCGTCGATTTCTAGCTACAGCATCAGCGGGTCGTTTGAAGAATTGAGGATTGCTTTTTACAAATGTAGCTACTTCAAGAATGTAAAGTGACGGAAGTGTTAGGATTCGGTATTTAGCAAACACAGGTTTGCAAGTGTCCATCGTCTTCATTTTAAACATAGCCCGTATGCACCTTTTCTGGGCTTTGAAAGCTACGTCCTTATCAGTAGAATTACCCCAAAAGATAATGCCATATCTGATTACAGATTCTACAAGAGCATGATATGTAACTAGTAAGGCATCTATGTTGACTGTTGACGATAGTTTATATAGAACATATGCGGAAGTACTTATTTTTTTACATAATTCTTCTATATGACTTTTCCAATTTAGCTTTCTATCTATTGTAAGTCCCAAAAATCGGGCATTATCGACTGCTTTTATCGTAGTATTTTGGTAAATTAATTTAATGTAATTTAGTTTTTGTGGCCTTTGAGAGAAGTGCATTATGTTTGTTTTGTTTAGATTAATTTTTAAATTATTATTGTCAAGCCAGGATATAATTGATGTCAAGGAATTGCTAATGTCAGATTCATAGTTTGTATCATTATATTTTATGGTCACAGTGCTATCATCAGCGAAAAGGGTCATAGGTTGTACAGTTGCTTTTGGAATGTCATTTATATATAGCAAAAAAAGAAGCGGACCAAGTACACTACCTTGTGGTACACCATATGCTACGTTACGAGCATCAGAGGAGTATGATTCTTCATTTTTAGTTTTCATATTAAGTTTTGTAATTTTTGTCACTTGTTTTCTATTTGTGAGGTAGGATTGAATTAGTTTTAAGATAGTTCCCCTTATTCCATAAGCCTCCAGTTTACGTGTCAAAATATTATGGTCAACATAGTCAAACGCTTGCGTCATATCACAGTATATGGCGCAGATAGGCAATCTTCTGTCAACATTATAAATTACATTCTTTAAAAAGTCAAATATGGCCATGTTAATGGTTTTATTATGGCGAAAGCCTTTTTGTTCAGGACACAGAATATTGTTTTTCTCAAGGTAGTTATTAATTTCGTTGTAAAAATACTTTTCGAATATTTTAGAAAAGATTGAGATGAGTGCTATGGGCCTATAGAATTCCATTTGTTCTCTGTTTTCTTTTTTGAATATAGGCTTCACAATTGTCATTTTAAGGATTTCTGGGAACATACCAGTTGTGATACATAGGTTTGTTATATAAGATAAAGGTTGACATATGTATGAATTTACTGATTTTATAACTTTGGTGGAAACCTCATCAAAACCCACGCTATTGGTATTTTTCAGACTTTTTATAATCTTATTGATATGTAAGTCTTATTGATATTATGACTTGGAATTCTACGTAAAAAGTCAAGCGACAGCCAAAAACTGTATTCGAAACACCATGCTCCATTGAATTCGAATAAGAAAATAAATGTCTAATGACTCTGTCGAGTTATCTTATTTTTATGCGTCAAAAGTCTAAACCCATGTTTTCACGGTCTTAGTGCGCTCGGTCCGAGTGCGCCATCCGAGTAAACTAATGCTTCTGATTGGGTGTTTTGGTGTTGTCACGAAAAACCGTCCAATAAGGAGCATTAGTTTACTCGGATAGCGCACTCGGTCCCAGCGTACTAAGACCGTGAAAACTTTGCTTTAGTGCGCTCGGTCCGAGTGCGCCATTCCAGTAAACTAATGCTTCTGATTGGCTATTTTGGTGTTGTCAAGAAAAACCGTCTAATCAGAAGCATTAGTTTACTCGTATGGCGCACTCGGTCCGAGCGTACTGAGGCCTTGAAAACCTGGCCTAATTCTTCGAATAGTTGGCGTCTACGCTTTCAATCCGCATGGGCGAGAATCGACTCCCAGGTTTCACCTATAGTTTCCGCCACTATTATTCTAGTCCTGTGTACTAATATTAATTACATATTCTGTTAATTAGTGTGACACGAGTGCTAAAAGCCACTTTGCGGTGAAGGGTCATTGGGTCGAGTTATGTACTTAGTGGTTAATTATGCTGTTATATTTTTGCGGTTTCGTATTCGCAAGTTTAAATTATAGTTAACGATCATAGGCCTTTTTGTATCTATGCTAGATGATTTATGTAGTGCCTGGTGGGAATTCCTTATTTATGTAGACTATATACGGCCTACTCCAAAGCCCATACTCTCTGGTAGTGTAGGTTTTCTCACGATGTTTTCGTTTGCAGATGACTAATAATACTACTGTACAACTTCACAAATGTAAGTGAAAACCTATTTAGAGGCTAAAAATTTCACCCATGCCGGGATTCGAACCCGCAACCTCTGGCTATCCGTGCCAGCGCTCTACCAATTGAGCCAATGGGCGACTCCCCGGCATCAGTGAAATTTCGAACCTCTTTACACTATTCTCTGTATTACGTACAGGCAGCGACATCTGGCTTAAGCAAATTGCATCACTTACAGCCCCGATTACCTTCTTTGCAGTTAGGTTTTACATCGGAACGATATCACTGTACCCACATGATTATACTCTTATGGGTAAAATTTTTAGCCTCTAAATAGGTTTTTAAATTTGTCCTTAGCACGGGTTAGTGCATTAAAAATAAAAATAGGCTGACCAACACAGGCTCATACATAACTAAGGGAACGTATCTATATATTAGTAGGTACAGACTCACAAGGGAACGTACCTACACTACGTGTGATGATGTGATGTCATGCCTCTTTGTGCTATGTTGTAAATATATCAAATATGAAAAGAAATTTCTTAATTCCCTTACGGAGTCATGAATAATTTATATGAGGCCAAAATGTGGTTCTTTTTATTGCTTAAATTTTCTGTGGACTTGCCTTTTAACTTCAGCTAAGTTTTCAACGTTATCGTCGTATAATTGTGTAAAAAAAATAGAAATGGACTCTATTCCTAGAATGAACTCTTAGGTACTTGTTGTTGCTCTATAGTTCAACATAACTAAGCACTACTACCTAACGTTACAAGCAGCAGCATTTAAGTACAACCCAAGAGAAATGCTGATTTTCCGTGCGCTGGTGCGACAAGAAAACGTGGAAATATACGCTTGTTATTAAAGTCACTTCATTACGGATTTAGATCGCTTCAGTCAGTATTCGCGCTCAAACCGCGCAGTGCGTGCGCGCCGGTTTGATTTTCGAACGGGATTCTTCGCACAGTATTTCAGGATCCAAGTGATATGATATGACGGTGAAACGGAACTTATCATATATAGGTATTAAGTGATTGTTAATGGTCTTGTGAATGTCGAAGGATCGATAGTAATCGCTGTGTGAACTTTGTGGTTTGCAGTAAATGCTACAAAAGTAAAGTAAATTCCTGAACTTCGTTTTTACTCGTTCCCGACGTGGAAATATCTGATGGAATGCACAAAACTTTTAATGTTTTTATCAATTAACAATTATATTGCTGCTACGCTATGGCCCATTGGCAGTGGCATACATTTACAAACAGAATTGATTTGATTTTAAATTTGATGTATCTACTCATATGAGTTGTCTCTAAAATTATTCATTTAAGTATTTCAGCTTATGTCTTCCAGTGGGACACATAATGTAGTCTATATAAAAAAAGTATCTCAAACAATTCAATCAAACAAACTTTCTCTAAAATAATTCACGTTCATCTACACTCAAACTTTAAAAAGTTATAAATTTTTAAGCCTTCATACTAGATTAGGATTAAAGCAAAAATTACACATTTGCACTGGCAAAAGTCGAGTTCGTTGACCTTTAGCTCCAAACTCTTATGTGACATTAAACTTTTTGGACTGTTGTGTCTGCGCGTTGATTTATTTACAGACACGAAGAGCTTCTAAGAGTAAATTACGCGTTAAAGCTGCTTCGAGACACGGGAAAGTAATCCTTATGATGCAGGAGATTAGGTATAGGAAAAGGTTAGGAAATCATCGCCGGTAGTTAATAGTTTACGCACTTCACATCATGCGAAGTGAAACGGTTGCGTACGTGATGAAATCTGTTCTTTTTTGAAGAATTTATACTGTTTATGGACACATTCGGAGTTTTTTTTTTTCTAAGATGGCCGGTAAACACGACACAAGTAGCATCTTTGTAGCAAAAATTGGCCACTCTGTCCGTGTGAACCAAGTTCGTGAAAACGCGGCTTTAAGGCATTCGGGCAGTTTGCCTGTCTCTTTGGCGAATAAAAAGCTGATAAATCTTTACTAAGTCTTTAAAAAGCTGATAAATCTTTAGAAGCGCTCGTGGCCTAGGCGAACCGAGTGATTAGAATCAATCACGTGGTTAGGCAACAACAGGCGCGGTCAGGTACGGGATGGGTGAGCGTCCCGTGACTACCGCTAGTGGCATTTTTCCGAGCGCTTCCGTGCTTCGCAAGGCACGTTAAGCCGTTGGTGCCGGCTGTCATATAATGGCAGTCGTTAAGCCATGTCAGAGGCCTTATGGGCGGCTTGATAACTTCTGACAGTAAGGCCTGCCACTGTCTTACAATCCTCCACCAACCCGGACTTGGCCCCCGTGGTGGAGTATGGCCTAACCTTCCTGCGATGCAGGAAGAGACCCGTGCCCCAGCAGTGGGGACATACAAGGGTTGATAACGAAATCTTTACTCAAATAAAGAATATAATATGTGACCATAATAACTAACTTCTGCTTATCTTTTACAAATTAATACAGAGTGCTTCATTGCACAATGAGACCTAAGTAATGATAAAGCCATTCCAAAATGTTTAGTGAAGAGCTTCACTTACTTACGTGTCCGTGACCGAAAAGATATACGTAATATTAATTTTACATAACCTTTATCCTTTACAAAGTAGGTACCCTTACTGACAGTTATGCAGCAAATATGTGAACCTATCAACAACGCTAGTGCATGGCTGTATTAGTCCAAGTAACTCGAGGACGAATTTGGCAATACTCAACCTTATTTCTGACGAGATTAGAGATACACAGTGTCTTCCAAATGCCCATGTAAGACTATGGCTGCATTATAACGATAAACACATTGCCAGACTGAAATCCGATACACAGTACGCCCATTATACGGATTGTACCAGCTGATTCCATACAAATGATAGCTAATAGCTGAAATTGAAGATAAGTACAGAGTTGTAGTCACTGAAGTTGCCATACCGCAGCAGATCCTATCGCGGGGATAGTCGCGAATACTGAATAAATTATACAGTCATTAAATTTTGGGTTTGAACCATCACGATAGAGTCGAATTACTAAATCGGTGTGATTTACTTGTTTTCCTTTTTTTCTTCTCTGTTTTGTAACTTATATGCGCCCTACAGCAGAGCGTAGGCCTCAGTGTAATGTCAAAATTATTTTCCTATAGTGTTAAGTGTTCAGACTTAGGTCTTAAATCACCCCTATTCGTAATTCAGTGATATGATTTAAAAGCGACTCTATTTTTCTATAATCTGTGCAGAAGTGAAAAATTAACTTTGTCTGCAATCCATAAATAAAGTGAGTGATAAAATAAACTGTTCTTAAAATTAAACATGGAGTGCGGTCGTCTGAGTAGCGGCTTACGCTGGAGCGCCTATTTCTCCCAGTCAGAGACAAACCCCGCCTCCAATCTCACCTCACCCATGAGTGTGGATAGCCTCAATGAATGCAATGACAACTACCTCATCACGTTTCCTGATGACGACAGCGATGCCTCCGCTGACAACAAAAAAGAGCGATGCGAATCCGCTTATGAGAGAAAAGAAGACAGCGATAAAGCTTACTTTAAAATAGAGCATATAGACAGTGAAATCGACCTACCAAGCTTCAATCGCTGTTACGAGAATCCTCTTTTCGTACCGCCCGGTCCAAAGCAGAACATAAACAACAACACAGAAGAGTTTCCTCTGGTATTGGCGCAGTTGCCTAGGTTTGATCGCTATAAGTTCTGCCGAAGTGTCAATGACTTTGATATTGAGCTGGAAGGAGAGGAAGCGATGCCGGTTATCTACCTGTCCACGACTAAGGCGGCAAAGTTGGAGCGCTCTTTGCGGATCGGGTGCTATAAGAAGGTAAGATATTTGAACTTAGATAAGCTTCGATACTAATAGGCAACATACAACACAAATATACTTAGAGGATATTACCGCAAGAAAGCTAAAGCGTTGAAGTCGGTAAACATTTAAGCTCTAAGGTTGATATATAGCTGGTAGCTATGAACGTTTCAAAAACCGCTAACAAACGGATTGTGTGGATTTGGAAGCGTTTTATTTCATTCAGTTTGCTTCCAATTATAGTCAGGTACAACATCAAACATTTGGTTAAAACAGGGCCGGTTAATACTTAACCATTTTTACCCTTCGAGGCTCCCATTTGTCATTAATTACTGCCAAAATTATTGAAGATCACTCTTAGCCAAGCTATTTCTTGCATATCTTAACTATGTTAACCCAACAGCTTATTTCTCTTGAATTGCATTGCTATTGGCTAATCCGACTCTGGTTAAAATCAAACCACAGACCAGTGATTCTAAATTGTAATCTTCGTCTCATGTCGTCTTTTCATAATCTACGTTCCACAAAATTGTGTACGAGTTTTACGTGGCTAAACATCCAAATTGTTATAATCCCCTGACATAAGGTTTGAAATCAAGGAAGAACGTGCTTGGATCCACTTGGCGGAGCGGGGCGACGAATGTGTACCTACTTGAATAAAGTTCGGTACTAAAATGTAAACAACGGAGTTCACATCTCTACAAAGGAAGGCCTACTTAGGATCTGTTAAAGTACCTACTCGTATTTTATACAGACAAATGTTTTCTTTCTTGCCATTATAGGGAAGGGCGGGTGATCGTGCTCTTCCACTTTAGATGACAATGAAGTCTGGAATTAAAGCGAGTACAATGCATGAGTTCTATTTTTTATAATAATTATTTAAACTATTAAATGCCATGTAATGGCAGTCGTTAAGCCATGTCAGAGGCCTTATGGGCGGCTTGATAACTTCTAACAGTAAGGCTCGTCACTGTCTTACAATCCTCCACCAACCCGGACTTGGCCCCCGTGGTGGAGTATGGCCTAACCTTCCTGCGAGAGACCCGTGCCCCAGGAGTGGGGACATACAAGGGTTGATATCGATGGCGGATCCCAGTGGGAATCGAATCCACAACCTCTGGCATGGTAATCAGGCGTGACACACCTAAACCAACGAGACAGTAAGATATTTATCCATACTCCACCACAGGGGCCAAGTACGGCTTAGTGGAGGGTTGTAAGACATTGGTAGGTCTTACTGTCAGAAGTTTTCAAGCCGCCCATAAGGCCCCTGACATGGCTTAACGACTGCCATTACATCCGCCATACATTTGTGCAAATGGCATCCGTCATACAGTTTGGATGTATTTTCATGTTTGTGATGTCGTTGCCTGGTTATTTTAGCATACTGTATCCTAGTTTGAGAACTGGTTGTGTGTTAGTTATTTATTTATCTTCAACAGTACACTGTACAATGAACCAATGAGATGGATTCCAGACGTGACAGTAGCCCTAAGCGTTTAGAGGTTAAGGGTAGAATGAATAAATGACCTCCACAAATCACAATCACTCATCCTGTTCCGAAACTAGTATGCCTCGTGCCATTGGTAACTAGGCATAAGGCTGTCACAAACAAGGATTTACACCGAGACTGAGACCATTAATAAAATGCCTCTTACAGTTGGAATGAAAGCCACGACCTATGTTTTGGTAGACAAAAAAATGGTAGACATACACTTTTTTTTTGTTTCGTCTATTGTGTTTATGTTTCTGTTATGTGTCTTGATGTTATAATAAATGTCTTTCTTTCTTACATCTGAATCCTGCAAACATAAGATACATTTGGGCAGTCGCGATAGAAGGAGTAGACCCCATGACCTGGGATCTGTCCAATTAGTGCAGACCTGCCCGTTGCCTCTATTGTTTTAGTTTTTTTTCCTTCCTTTCATATTGTTTTCAGTTGAAATTCTACTGCATTGTAAATTCTACTGCAGTTTGTGGCCTGGGTGATGGTACATATGCAGTTTCCCTCGTATCTCTAACGATAAAAAAGTATACACTCTCTTTTGCTTGTCACAAACATATAAAAAATCCAGCTTGTTTCATAGAACTACAATTCATGGTTTACTATAATGATTTGCTGTAAATTGTAAAGTCGATTAACCAACATATCATCAAACTATACGCTACGCAATGCACCCCAAATTGTCATCATTTCAGTATGATTTGAGGTCATTATAGACTAGGAATTGTAATTTAATGAAACATGGTTTTTTTGTATTGGCCGCGACGTAAGGGGTGGTGGGATTAATACCAGTCCAGCGTCCTACTGCAGGGCACCGGCCTTTTCTCAGAGAGAGAGAGTATCTCTCAGATAGAGACAGATAGAATGGTTTTAATTACCACGCGTGCCCGCCGCGGGTTGGCCGTGCTATTAATTATTATTATAATTAATAGCGCTTAACATATTTGAACACCTCAGACACTCAGGTGTTTCCTCACGATGTTTTCCTTCACAGTTAGCGAGTGAATTGGTAGTCATTGGTACATGTCCGCACTGGGAATCGAACCTGGGTGTCTTGCTTCCGAGTCCATTGTTCTAAACACTGAGCTACCGCCGCTGGCCAATTCAATATTATTTCTTTAAACTAACTTTGTACTTTTAGAACATACTGGGTCTTTGCTTAATCCGAATTCCGCTAAAGTTGCTGTCACCTTTTAAACTTGTGCTGGTACAAGTTTCAATAAAAGCGTCGAACCAAATGCAATTGATTAAAATATTTTCTGAACGGAAAAATTCTCTCTGCGGCTTCTCATTCCTGATCGTCAATATGAAAGTTTAAGTTAAATGTTGGGATAAAGTTTTGCTTTCATTATCTTTCCCTTGTCGATTTAATTTCATATTTTAATACTGGCCATGTGACATTAAAAAAAAGCCAAGAAATCATAGAAAGTTTTTCTTTGTTTGTTAGTACGTTCTTAAATAAGTACTGGTAGTCATAACAGGTAGGTAATCATGAATAGTAGAAATGAGAAACGCTCGTGTGGCGCGTTGCGGCTGCGTTGCGTCGTCGCAACGCAACGATTTCAACGCAGTGAACGCCACACGAGTGCTCGTCGCATCTTCATTTAAACCACATAAATACTACGCTGTGACTCCGTCATTTCAAAGCAGCTCCCTTTCCCACCTTATCTTCCTCCTATTCTTGTACGTTACATCGCCATCCGTTCTTTCAACGCATCGTGTGGCATGTCGTTCAGATTTACATGTAGAATGACAGAGCGTCACCGCTCAGTCAACGCAGCACTAACGCAACGCATTATCTATCTCTGTCATAACATTGAGCTATATATTTGTGTATTTATTTTTAGTTTATATAGTTAATTTCTTTCATAGTTACGTGGGTTATTCAATATTTATGTAATTTATTTTGTACACGTATAGGTATAGACTTTTACTACTTCTCCGACTATCTAAGGTTTGCTGGAAGAAATCTCTTTCAGAGATAGGTCGCCTTTGTACATGTTATTTCTTATGTAATGTCCTGTTAAATGTTTCGTGTGCAATAAAGTATAATTAATCGCACGCAGAGACTACGTGAATACTGGGCTGCCGCTCCGTCATTTCAATGCTTCCCTTTCCCATCTCTTTTCCTCTATGTTGCGTCGCCGTCCGCCATTTCAAATCGTGTGACATGTAGTCAGATTTATATGTAAAACGACGGAGCGTCACCGCTCAGTTAACGCAGCGCTAACGCAACGCATAGACTACGTCCGTATGTCACTCTAACTCTGCTTGGTACACTAATAGAGAACCGTTTCCTGTGGTAGAACTCGGGAAATCGTTTTGAATGAAGTTTACGAAATGGATATTTCCTATTTGAGTGCAAGCTCAAACGAAGTCGAGCTGTTCTGAAACAGCGCAAGATCATGTATCAGTCTATCAATAAAGACACGTGTGAAGTAATGTACTAGGGGCGAATTTCCAATAGACCCTTTTACACTTTTTAATTTCCAATTTTAGTATTTAAACTGCAGAGTTACCGTTATGAAACAGGTGGTCGCAAAACTGTCATGATGGACGGCACCAAATTATACAGTTGTGTGTTTTAACTGTAGCGCCGTTGGAAAATCGATACTTCCTGACTCACCCATGCTTAATGTCCAGAATAATCATGCTGGTATAGGCTTCCCTATGTCTAGTGAATAGAGTTGAATTACCCATGTTTGAATGCATATCAAGGTTTGTATGGTGACTATAGCAGTATCGGTGTATCTGCTGTCATATAGCTCGTGACATATGACGTTGCATTAGGTGCATGTGGTGTGTTCGTGTCTTGCCTCTGCTTGAAAAAGTGGGAGGGAGGACGGCGCATTAACTAACCGCATGGTACTTGTGGGATTTTTGGCGGAATTTAGCAAAGTAATTTCACTTTTTATGCTATTATGGATTTCCGCGAAGTAACGCCTGATTCCATACAAGAATTGAAATTTTATTTGAAATTGGTTTGAAATTGGCTTATTGATATTATGATTAATTCACATTCAATTGTTATTGTAACATAAGTTATAGTATGACATAATTATTTGCCTTATAATTATCCAATAAATAGTTCATACATTTTAAATAAAGTGAAGTTACGATTGGATAGACTCTGAAGCCTGTGGTAGATAAAATCTGTGCCCTGTAGAAATGCTCACACAACTGTTCCATAATTACAATTGAAAAATTTACATAATGAATATAACTTGTTATTATTTTATTACAATTTGTTATTAAGAAATTAGAGTATGAAACCCTGAAGTATGTCACTTGCTTGAAGTAATTAGGTTTCCTTACGATATCTTACTTCCCAGTTAGCAGTTGACTATTATGATTAGTTCATTATTGCACAAAACAAAGCGTAGGTACACAAGTTGTAATTATTGTACTTAATGCAAAGATAATCTCCATCAAATATCTTCCCACTCCGGCGAATGGGTAAAGTACGTAGCTATAAAAAAACTTTAAACATTTGAGAGTTTGGTAGCCAATCATTACATTGACGAGACTGGCGACCCAACGCCAAACTTTAAACGAGTTTCCTTTCTGCAGCTAAATATGAATGAACTCACAAGGAGCGAACAACAAAGAGGTTGACAAATTGGAACAGAAAGCCGTCTGGCCCCTATCGCTAATATCATCAGCCAACCAATCAGTTACGAAGAGGCCCTTCGATTGTTATCTCAAAAACGCTCAGCCATTAAGGGCGAAATTAGTAAGGACTTAAGTGAAGTCTTCTCTTACAGTGCGGCTCGACAGAGACGTACGCAGGAATGGAGGCCTGAATTTAGTAGTTATAAATTTAGAATTTGCGTTTTTAAAAGCAATCTGCTCTTGCTGACCAAAGTTAAAACTTTTCAACTGTAGAAACTTAATTTAGATTGGAAAACTTGCTTCAAAGTTAGATTGGGGTTACATTGTATTATTACCACAAAAAATAGAAATATTCACTTACAAAGTAAATATCAAAGCTGGTAAGTATTTTATTTTATCGGCAATTTCCAAGTTTTTAAATACGAAAAAAATTTGTTTATACAATAATAAAAAAGTATAACGTAAGTTTCTCTTTGATTTTTCGATAGTTACTTATAATGGTGTAGACTGATAAAAACACGATTTTACAAGTTAATACTCATGAAATTTTGAAAAAAAATTGCTTCATACATAAAAATAAAGCATTCGGAGCCATATTACGTCACAGTCTACGCCAAATTTTTATAAAAAACTTATATCACGATTTTTTATCGTGAACTCTTCACTGAGATCCAGTATATATTTTCAAGTTCTTGATTATTGTTGGAGTTGTTAAAAAAAAACTATGGAATCAAAATTGACAACTGCGAGTCCAGGGGAAGGCCTTTGTGAGGAAAATAGGACGTCGCTCGAGGGAACGTGGCTACGACTGTCGCTCTGGGGCCTATCTTGCGCAAAGAATTTCCCTTGCAATGCAGCGAGGTAATGCTGCCAGCAGCGTAATAGGAACCTTTGGTTGGGATGACTCCCGGGCGGTTTATTCATTTAGTGATTTTTTGTTTCGAGCGTTTTGTTTTAATTATCCATTTTTACTTTTTGCGAAGAAATTTATGTGTAAGTTTTGATATCGTCAGTCTTGCCCTGCATGGCATCAACGGATTGACGTGTATTGCGTAGCACGGAAGCGCTGAGAAAAAATACCACTAGTGATAGTCACAGAATGGTCACCCATCCAACACTTGACTGCTCCTGTTATTGCTTAAGCGAAGTGATTGATTCCAATTTCTCGGTTGCGCTAGGCTACGAGCGGGTGTGTAATTTTTAATAAATAATGTTGCAGAAAATTTTACCCCCTTTTCGACCCCTTCCTCCCCGTTGCACAAACTGTTTTATGTAACAAATGAACTGTCCCTCATCATACACTCTTGATAAGGCCCTGCCCATTTTCTCCGAACCCGTACAAGACGCGCTTAAGGAAGCAACTCCGCCGCCACTTAATCAACTCTCGTTCTGTTAGAAGACGTCTGGGAAGAGATATCATGCTCTGTCAATTATTATTGGAAGGGTAGAGAACGTCTCAAAAGTAGTAAGATGGTAGGAACGATAAGACTTATTTTATTTTATTTATATATTTATTCACTGTAAACAATGCAAGATTACAATATCAATAGTTTGCCAAACTGCTAATGCAAGCTCTAAGCTCTAAGACTATAAGAGGCCTATTATGTGTTCTTCTCTTTTGCGCCAGATGTATGACTGCTTGTAGGGTCCCTCCCGAAGCTTTTGTAATAGTGTCTGTCCAACGCATTGGTGCTCGTCCTCTACTTCGTTTCTCGTTCACGCGACCGGTGATGATAACATATTCCAGGTTATCTGGCTGACGTCGGACGGTATATCCGAAGAACTTCAGGATCCGCTGGGTACAGATTGTGAAAAGCCTCGCCTTTGTCTGAAGATGATCGACTTTATTTGTCGAGTAGGCACTAAATGAGGGTAGGGTCTTTGCTTATTGTTTATGTCATTCCGGATGGTGATTACGCAAGCAGTAGGTTTTTTTTGTTTTTCTATAAAATTTTGTCGATTTATAGACAATTAGTGTTGCTATTATTTATTCACTATAAATAATAGCAACCCTAATTGTCTATGCTTGAAATCGAAACGCATTTTGAGTGATTCCCAAAAATATAACAACTGAACATTATTCCATTTTGAATACCGCGCCAACAAATTTTGCTTTAACATTAAAGTCCTCTATTCTAACGCCACTATTCATAAAAACTTGATTGCAAATTCTTCTTCAATATTTTATTTATTCTTTGGTTACGTCTTTTCCTTGTAAAATATCTACCACATGATAAAATTGTATGCTGTATTTGTAAAATGATATTGTATTTTGTTTGTAAAATACAATTTCTTAAATCACTCCAAAACAAAGTCGTAAGCCTAGTTCTTATTTCTAGACGTAGGTATAACTGCTACTCATAAATCAATAAAGAATCCAGAAAACAATAAAAGTAAAACGCATGACCAATATTAACGTAAACATTTGGTGCAAGGGCTGACAACGAGGAGGAGCGGGGGGCGCTAAATAATTATAATAAATTTGATTAAGTAATACTCGAATGCGCCCAAAGGTAAAAAGTAGACAATAAGGACGAGTAAAACCACTATGGGATATCATGACATAAACCTAGGGGTCTTCACTACAGACGTTTCAGCTGGAACCCTTATGTATAATCTGAGACAAAATGAAGATAATTACAAGTACTTAGTATTAATAGTACTTATAAAAAAAAAAAAAATTTAAGTGGGTGGCCATGAGTTTCGCCAAAACACCAAACTGAATCTAATTTATCCAAAATCGAGTCATTCGAGATACCATAGTAACCAGCGTGTACCAATTGGCTAGACTGCGCTATTTATGTCGGTTTCTGGACGGACTTGACTGCGATTTATTTGCCACAACACGCCGAAGGCAAAAGGCACCCGATATTTTTAGGACGCCCTATTTCCACTCAACTGCAGTCCTTCACTGAATATGGTATTCTTATTCTTCAGCCAGTATTTCGAGAGACCTTATTAATGAAACGTGACGAAAAATAAATATAAACTGGCAGTTCCTAAATGGTATGTCAGTTTGATTTAAGGCTGTGATTAGTTCAAATTAAAGCTGGCGACATGCGACGAAGTTCCATAATAGCTCGCCCTAAAAATGTGTCTCATTATTTTTTCTATTTCTTCTTCAAGTGCCGTATCCTATGGGAAGTTGGCAACCAATTCGGCCATTATTATTTCGAAGTTGCCAATACAAACAAGTAACTATACTCTGTTGAAACCATTGTCGCATTATCTCATGCTCATAATTTATTTGATTCATAATAGGTAATAACTTTCACATAATACCTACAATCACTTTACCAGGGCCTAGAATGTAATACTGACATTGTTTTTCAATGTAATGATACAAGCATGACAATGGTTGTTATTTGTTTAAATTTGGTAGTCTACAAAGCAATAGCTGTACAATGTCCAGGGGTATAATCCGCGCAACTTAAAAAGGCATCTCTCACGAAGGAGATCGAATCGTGCGAGGCGCCGAGTTAAGTAGCACGGGTTATACCACAGGTGGGTTATACCATCATTTCAATGCGATTCGTTACTACTGAATAAAACGACCATTACCAGACTTATATGACTCTATTGAATCACTATGCATTTTGCAGGTTCGCCCCTTTGGTCCCAAACAACATACCCTGTTTACACTATTTTTAATGCACTAACCCGTGCTAGGGAACAAATTTAAAAACCTATTTAGAGGCTAAAAATTTCACCCATGCCGGGATTCGAACCCGCTCTACCAATTGAGCTCAATTGGTAGAGCGCTGGTACGGATAGCCAGAGGTTGCGGGTTCGAATCCCGGCATGGGTGAAATTTTTAGCCTCTAAATAGGTTTTTAAATTTGTTCCCATGGGTGAAATTTTTAGCCTCTAAATAGGTTTTTAAATCATACCCTGTACTTTTGTAACCAAGCAAGGACGTCACAAATATAAAAATACACTCAGGCTGAGACCACTTGCACAAATGTACGGTGACCCCTAGTGGGAATTGAACCCCCGACGTCTATCTTGATACCCAACGCCTCAACTGCTAGACTAACGAGGCATTCGGGCGATTTAATAAAATAATTATAATAAAATATTTTATTTGTACAGTCTATAATTTTTATCTTAAGCTAAATACAAAGGTTGTTCGTACACAGTGTCACTGTACGATTCGAACTTCTGACCCCTAAACTAGGTAGGAACCTGTGTCTTAGGGATCGTTGGTTCTCCTACTGGCATTAATAAACAACATATTTTAACAGATACGTAACAGCGAAGAGGACAGAATCAAGCAAAATCAATAAATCACATGCATAAATAAAAATTTATATGATATTGAAGTTATTTAAATTGAATTCAAATGAAATTAAAAGATTAATTATATAATTGTGAAAACCTATTTACAGGCTAAAAATTTCACCCATGCCGGGATTCGAACCCGCAACCTCTGTCTATCCGTACCAGCGCTCTACCAATTGAGCCAATGGGCGACTCACGGCATCAGTGAAATTTCGAACCTCTTTACAATATTCTCTGTATTACGTACAGGCAGCGACATCTGACTTAAGCAAATTGCATTACTTACAGCCCCGACCACCTACTTTGCAGTTAGGTTTTAACATCGGAACGATATCACTGTACCCACATGATTACACTATTTTTATTTTTAATGCACTAACCCGTGCTAAGGAACAAATTTAAAAACCTATTTAGAGGCTAAAAATTTCACCCATATATAATTGTGGACAAAAAAAAAATCAGTGCAGCTGAAATCAAGTTTCAGTAACCATTTTGATATTTTATTCTTAAGTTCATATTTGGTCAGTGTGTAAATTGGTGAAGCTTTATTAATTTTATTATATAAAACGGTGCTAAGAGCCACAAACTGGCGACTGGCAAACGCAGTGCGGCAGCTGGTCACGTGACATACTGGCAAGCCAGATCGTTTTAAGTGGAGTTTGGGGTCAAGAGGCATCATTGAGTGTCTACGCAAAACAGCTCTGAGTATATAGAGCTGTTTTACGGTGAGAACACCTGACTCGGAGCAAAGCCGGACAGTTTAAGCGGCAAGCAAGCTAACTTATTTTTCCGCATTGACTTGGAACTGAAACCGTTTGATCTCTAATACTAATTATAGCGAACGAAAGAAGTGTCAAATAAAGAGAAATAACAAACGTAACTAAAAAGTATTGTGCTACCGTGCACTTGCAATTAATTTTATTCATTAGAAGTAGATTAACTTTTACCGTTCGAGGCTTGGAAAGGTAAGCTATTTGACGTATCCTAGCCGCTCTGTGCTAACTACCTAAGTCCATTTATCGTTAGAGTTGCACCCATCATTTTCAGATTCCCGTCAGTGTTTGTCGGCAAAAAAAAAATGTTTTAAAATTAAGTTATAAGTTCACCATTGGCTGCCTCGCTGATCTTAGGTACAAAGACAAAGGTCGTGGGTTCAATTCCCACTGGGGGGCGCCGTACATTTGAACAAGCGACCTAAGTCTGGGTATTTTCATGTTTGTGATGTCCTTGCCTGGTTAAAATAGTACAGGGTATCCTAGATTGGGACCAGGGCAAGTGATTGTGTTGAGTGATTGTTATTGCGCAATATTTTTCTTTTGATTGTTTTTTTTGGTAACTGAATGCATATTTGGAACAACATTCAAAAACCGGCCAAGAGCATGTGGGGTCACGCGCAGTGAAGTTCCGTAGACAGAGGTAGTCCTATACGCTATACAAAACTAACAACTTCATCAATGTAATTTTCAATGGATTTTTGTACGAAGTTTTCCTTTTATAAGTTGGTCGCTTATTACTTGTTAACTGGCGAAGCCGTGATAGTTTTTCTACTAAGTTCATTGTTCATTGTCCGTTGAATGGGGGCAATGTGACCATGGGACCATTGGTCCCATATGAATTTGTTCAAACTCCACTGACTATGTATGTGACTGTCCCGTGATTACCGCTAGTGGCATTTTTCCGGGCGCTTCCGTGCTTCGCAAGGCACGTTAAGCCGTTGGTGCCGGCTGCCATATAATGGCAGTCGTCCATATAATGGCAGTCGTCCATATAATGGCAGTCGTTAAGCCATGTCAGAGGCCTTATGGGCGGCTTGATAACTTCTGACAGTTAGGCCCGTCACTGTCTTACAATCCTCCGGCAACCAAGACTTGGCCCCCGTGGTGGAGTATGGCCTAACCTTCCTGCGATGCAGGAAGAGACCCGTGCCCTAACCGTGGGAACATACAAGGGTTGATAACGATAACGACGATGCATATGAGATAATCATCAAACTTTTCAATTTGCAAAATAATCTTTACGACAGTCTGGGCACAAATATACCACGATAAACGTTACTGTCTGCGATACCTGGCGTTAAAATTAGCGAACTATCTGTTCTGCTCATTGCGTATTTTGTAGGCGATTTTTTTTGTCAGTACCAACTTATTAAATCAATGCTTCAATGTGTTAATTGCTACGCATGTTAGCTTAATTAGCTTTAAGTGTGAGCGAACTGATCCCTGTAGTTGCTCTATCAATACCTCACATGCTACGTTATCAAACAAACAATTAACGCTATTGTACAAACTAGTAGGCTCTATCGCTTGGACATAAAGTTGGGTTTATGTCACAAAAAAAGCTTGGGTAAGTTTGTCGACTGTTCTATGCGTACGTTGCCAAGTTAGAAGTAGAGAACGCGTACTAGTTCTTCATGAAGTGATTGCAGGCGTTGTCATACTCCAAGGCTTTGTTAAACATAAGTCTTCTTCGTTGGAAGTTTGAAGTATAATTCTTCCCTCTTGCTGCTTGTAATTGGAATCTGTCTTAATTAAATCCGCGGGAAGCGTCTACATTTTGGCAACAAATAATGATGAATATATTTATTTGCCACCCAGATTTTGCGACCACATCTTATTTCGCCGTTTTCTGAATTGTGAATTTGCATGGTGTAGCTGACAACGCAGTTAACTTGTACATTTTTTAACCAAACGTTGGCAAACAAAAAATAAAGAAGTCACAGTTTTGCCTAATTTTGGCAAAATCCCAATATAAGTACTTTTTGAAAGCATCTTATTGCCGCGCAGTTGAAACGTTGACATTTTTGTTGCAAAGTCACCCAAATCGTAACTGAGTAGAGCATACGCTTGTTAAGCGTAATGTGTTGCCAACTGTACAATAAAGAATTTTCTACGTGCCGTTCTGTCTCGTTTTTTTTGAGGCATCTAAAGATTTAAGGCTGGCTTATGTCCAGCAGTGGACTGCAATAGGCTGAAATGATGATGATGATGATGAAAGATTTAAACCGATCTTTATTAAAAATCACATATAAAATTTAAAGTAAAATAATAAAGAATATTCTTATCTTAACAATCATTTGCATAAAGCTTGGTCAAAACTAAAAATAAAAAATGAAAACAAAACGCTCAGAGAAAAAAATATAGGTACTCTAGTGGTCAGGTACTAAAATTCTAAGATCAGAATTTCAACTGTCGTTATAGAGACAGTTTATATAGTCTAATCTATTCTTCAATATATAAGTAGTTATAATATTACTTTCATTGGGGCATTTTTGCTTCAGCGCTTTAGTAGACTTTGCACGGTTCATCTGGCAGCGGATCAAGTAAATGACGGACTTCCTCGCACGTCAGTAGACAGTCTGCATTTTTGTGTCATTCCGGATCACGTCAGGTAGAAGTGACTCAAAGTTTAACAAGAAATTGCTAAAGGGATATAGAAAACAATTATGTATTATTATAAATGGTGTTTCTTCTTCTTCTTCTATTATTTTTTTTTCCATAGGTGTTAACTATCAGCATGGTGACTAATCGAAAACTTTGTCTCTGTCTGCTCCTCGGGGATAAGTCTTGAATTTACATACTTCCACACACACACACTACCCACACACTCACTCTTATATTATATTGTTTACTGGCACTACCCCTTCCACTGTCCGCATTATCGTGGGTTACCTGGAAGAAAATACTATCTAGTATTAACTCGCCTTTGTACAAATTTATTTTAGTGCAATAAAGAATTTTCATTCATTCATTTACACACACACACACACCCTCACACACACACACACACACACACGTACATATCTGTAACGAACTTAATTGCGTATTCTCAACCCATTCTCAACTACTCACCGCCTCCAATTACTTTGTCCAAGTTCTTAAATAGGATCGACGACAACAGCGTAAGACACTCACAAAGAGTTGTTAGAGAAAACAAGACGAGGCTTCCCTTCAAGAAAAAGAAAGATCTAATAAGTTTCGCAGGAGATAAGGTGTGGGTTGATCCGGCTGGGTGCGGCCGAAGTTTCTAATTAAGTAGATGTGAAATGTTGCCCCTAATGGCTAACGGGCTATTTCATACCACCATGGTATCCGTCGATAGCATATCAACCTGATAAAATATATACAAAATTATCTTTCCGTCCTTTCATAGATATTGCAGAAAAGACAAGTAAATATGTCAAAGCTAAAAAAAACTGTAATGGACACCTTAAATATTACGTACTTACAAACTAAATAAATAATAAATAATCGTCATGCATGACGATTAAATATTTAAATGTTCGAATGCTTTGATACACCACCAGCCTTAGTCTAACCTAATTCATTTTTTTCTTCATTTATTTATTAAATAAATAATAGGGGATCGACCAACTAGGGGATGTATTAGCAAAGGGGAAGATAAAAAGTACCCGGAACCGGCGTGCGTGCATGCAACGACTTATGAACGTTGATGAAGCGAAGGTGATCTGTCAGGATCGTGGCAAGTGGCAGTCCCTGGTCTCTGCCTACCCCTCTGGGATACAGGCTGGAGGCTATGTTATGTTATGTTATTTTTCCGTCTTTCCGTCGGAGTAATTTCCCTCAAAAAACACAACTTATCTGGTAATATCTGAAAAATACACAGTATACAAACATTTAATAGATAAATGGTATTTAAAAAACCTATTTAGGGGCTACAAAAATTAATGGCACAGACAGTTTGTAGCGCAGAAAACCGACCGCTAAATGGGGAGCAAAACTAAAAAAAATCTTGGATAAAAATATATAATATATGTTTTTGTATTTTGCCAACTTTTACGATAGCTGAATCTTTACATTTTGACGGGCTCTCGGACAATTGCCAGTCCTTGTTGAAGAGTAACAAGATAGTTAATTTAAAATATCACAGAATATGCAATTACCAAAACAATAATTTTATATAATCAAAAATTTTGGTAAGTCACTGTGCTCAAACATGATTTTTGTATTTATTTTTGCTCTATCGAAAAAACGCTCAACTGTATCATCATCATCAACTATTTGACGCCGACTGCCGGACATAGGCCTTCGTTATGGATTCCCAAGATTTCCTCGGTTTTGTGCATACTGTAAACAAGTGTTTATAATTGTAAACTTTTAGTCCGGATTTACTTACGGGTGTTGTTATATCGGAAAAGTCCGACCAGGTTCTCTGCTCACCATGATTAAGCTCTGCGAATCGGAGCGAAACCTGGTCGGTCTTTTCCGATATAACAACACCCGTAAGTAAATCCGGACTAAAAGTTTACAATGTGTTGTGCTTACGAAAGTTTTAGTTCAAAAAGTGTTTATAATGTCCGTATCACCACATCAAGGGTTGGCTGGAAGAGATTTCTAATGAAATAAGCTCGCTATGTACACTTTTGTTTCAATAATTTTGTGCTTTCTGTGTGATTTTTATGTGTGCAATAAAGTGTAATGTGAAGTAAAGAAAAGTAAGGTACCTACCTAATTGACAAAAAATCACGCATTTAAAGGTTGCAATGCATTCTACTGTACCATTTCACAGGTAAATTAAATTACTCATCAGTCGATTGAATTACTCCTTGGCACATTCCAACTAGCCTGCCCAGCGATTCCTATAGGCGCAGCTAAATTAGCGTCTAGAATATTCGGGCGTCCCTTCATTGCTGACCCGAAACTTTGGTCTAATATAGTTATTTCTTGCCCTCTGCTAATCAAACTTTGAAACGACTGTATTGAAATCTTAATTGACTTGTCGTAACGAGTTCGTATTTTATTGTTTAGATAAAACTTTATTTAATACAATAAGGTACTCACCCATATTTTGTGAATGAAATCGGAGCCACACAATATATACTTAAATTTTCTATCTCCTATGTATGAAGAGCGTAGTTCGGTCGCAAGGAGATTCAACTTCATCAAAGCTCTATTTGAGGTGATGCATAATACTTGCAGCGTACTCGTGCCTAGTAGATAGATTCTATATATTCAAAGTTATATCCTATGTCACATACAACCTACTCCCATTTGGAGATCTAATAAGTTTCCCGTTAAACCATCCATCAATGACACCCGCCAGCAAAGATCGCCCGGCACTGATAATATGAAGAGAAAAGTATCTATCAACATAAAAAATACGCCTTAGCGAAATTAATATGAAAGCTAAGTGTCAAAAGGAAAGTTAAGATCGATCGGATTTCGGAATAAGTTATTTCTGCAGATTCGATGAAGAAATGAACTAACAGTTCGTTCGTTTTAAGGTTCCGTACCAGTAAGGTGCCAAACGGGACCCTATTACTCTGTTTCCGATGTCTGTCAGTCCAGCATTAGGACTCTATCTTTAAAACGGTTATGGGTAACCACTTAATTCCCGGTATTTCGGTGAATTACGGGGAAGATGATATCAACCATTTGTATGCCCCTACTGCTGGGGCACGGGCACTCCACCACGGGGGCCAAGTTCGGGTTGGTGGTGGATTGTAAGACAGTGTCGGGTCTTGCTGCGAATTATCTAAAAAGTCTATTCCACCAACTTAGTCAGTAAATTGACATTTGCGATGTGACCAGTTTATGACAGAAAAATAATAGGGATGTACACAATCGACATAAAATATAGACTAAGCTTAATTTTTTTATTTTATAGATTTTTCCCTCAACTCTCGAAAGCTATGTAAGACATGATGAATACAAACTTTTTAGTGATATATATAATTTTATTTAATTATTTTTACTAGAAAATGTGTTGATTGCCAACTTTGATATCATATTTTTGGTTGTTCGCAACACCCATCTTTCACGTCAATTCCAGTTTGGCCTAAAATGTTGTGTGTCGGTTGTGTGTGCCTCAGTTCCGTTTGTACTACACAAGCGTGAATGTGTTCTTATGGTTTTTGGTGTTCTTTTTGGATTCTCACTTGGACATCGATTTGATAGCATTGCGAATTGGAATTTCATCTGGACTACCATTAGACTGAACTACGATTGACCTCGGCTTCTCATCTGGACTTTGCGTGGATTGCATTACTTACTGGCTTACGTCTCCTGGATATCTACTTGGAGTCAATTATGGATCTCAACCATCTACTTTAAAACATTAAAGCCTTTTCCCGAGGAAAACAAAGGAGGCGCCAATCACTTAAAAGATTGAAATGATATTGAAAACTTACAATATAATTATGTTTTTGGAAAAGAAAGCTCTGAATCACCGTATGATGCCGAGAAAAGAGGATTGTGTTTCAACGATTGCTGAGATATTGGGCATATTCAAACGATCTGTTTATCGTGTTATAAATAAAACTTATGTCGGTGAGTCCCCTATTAAGGCGCTGGCACGGTTAGCCAGAGGTCGCGGATTCGAGTCCCAGCATGGCTGGAATTTTAGCCTATAATTAGGTTTTTTAAGTTGTCCTTATCACGGGTTAATGCATTAAAAAGAATATAATTAAAATAAAACTGGTTATGTAAAATATGAGGTGGAAGAATTTGCCGCTCAGTATGGTGTCACCATTCTGCTACTGCCTCCCTACCATTGCGAATTGAACCCAATAGAATTGGTTTGGGCACCAGTCACCGGTCATGTCGGATGAAACAATAAAAGCTTTAAAATGAATGAAGTCAAAAAACTATTTGAAGATGGCTTAAATTTGGTGACATTTCAACGCTGGGCGGAGTGTATAGAGCACACGAAAAAAGTTTAAGATAAAATGACGAAATTAGATCATTTGATTGACGATGTCGTTGATACATAATTAATTCATGTAAGCGATTCAGATACTACATTAATATCGTCCGCTTCAAAATAAAAGTCTAGAACCTACAACCTCATATTTTATTCTCAATTCAATTTCATTTTCATATAATATAAAATCAATAATTTAAATGAAACTAAATTCTCATTTTTAGTTTGTTTTCTTGTAGATTTTAGTGTAACTCAATCATTGTATTTATATTATTAATATTGGGTTTTCAGGCTAGCTAATCATCAGGCTTTAAATTAGGATTAAGCAGAATAAAGAAAAAAAAAAGAGATTATGTCATAAGAATATTTTAAATTATTCAGGTTACATCCTGTTAAAATTATCTCATAAATAATACTTCCGTGATTTGTCATCAACGACAGTACTAAGAAAATAATTGATTATGTTGTTAAATCTATCGACTAAAGCACATCATTATTTTAGCTGGCAACTCTTTTTCACTAACACGATAATTCTATCTGTCAATTTACTGACTAAGTTGGTGGGCTGAACTTATAACAAATAGTAATGTAATACAAAAAATAAGGGGTGTTCCAAACAACAAACGTTTTTGTTTGTTCATTCTTTATCGTACAAACGGTTATACGGTACTTATCAAACTTGCTGTGATTGTGATACTTATTATATATTGTAACGACGAATAATAAAAAAACGGTCAAAAGAGAATCGGACTCACGGAATACCTATTCCAACATAATTTTTTTTATGAAGTTATGCGAAAATAGTCGGCAAAAGTGTTCAAACAAAAAAAAAGTAATATACGCGTCAAATTGATGACTTCCTCCTTTTTTGAAGTCAGTTAAAAAAGTGAGGTGGTACAGCACATTCGGTGCCCGAGTCTGACTCGTACTTGACCGTATTTGTTTTTTTATTACATCTAAAGAATCTATGACGAGGAGGTTAGTATGTCTGAATATTTCTCTTATATTTCTAGACTACATTATTTTAAGCTAAACATGAATAGAATACACTCTTGAAGAAAATATCCTATTCAATTTTGTCCCAATTGAATATTTCATTTAGGTAATCTGTTCTTTAAAACAAAAGATACTATAGATGTATTCTCGAAAATAAGGAATACTTGGTCAGTAGTATTGTAACTGAAAAACTTGCTTCATGGATCCGATTTAAAAAAGCTGATCCACTTTTTTCATGATGAAAAATATATCATTCTTTTCGTTGAAGAACATAAGAATTTGTATATTAAACTGCTTAAGGCAAACCGTTTTACAACAAAATAAAAGAAACCAGAAGAACAGTAGCGTCTCGTTTAAGTAATACCTTTATTAATATTAATAATAACGGTGCTACGTAGTACTAATTATCGCCACCAAATGATTATATATATATATATATATATATATATATATATATATATATATATATATATATATAAGATTTCTGATATAAATGTTTTGAAAAAAAAAAGTATTATAAAACAAGTCATGATTTTCATTCCATTGGTAGCGCTAGTTGGCACCGCAAAGCGCCTTAATCATGGTGAGTAGAGACAGTACTCGCGTCGTCGGTTGCTTATCTGAATATCTTTGAATCGGGATTATGTTAGTAATGTGTATCTAGTGCTTATGTAGGGTTTAGTTCAAAAACCGTCGATATCAACCCTCGTGCTGGGGCACGAGTCTTCCTGCATCGCAGGAAGGTTAGGCCATACATCACCACGGGGGCCAAGTCCGGTTTGGTGGAGGATTGAAAGACAATGGCGGGCCTTATTGTGAGAAGTTATCAGGCCCCCCATAAGTACTCTGACATGGCTTAGCGACTGCCATTACATGTCAACCGGCACCAACGGCTTAACGTGACTTGTGAAGCACGGTCACGGCCAAAAACGGACGACGGAACGACGGACGAAACGGAAAAACGGCCATGGCCGAAACTGTTCGCGTATACAAGTGAAATCTGTTTTCCTTTTGGCATCCCTTGTTTTGTTATTCCTCTATATCCGATGTGATACATGGTGCGGCGCCCTCCCCGGGGGTCTGTACAAAACGCGGCTTGTTCGCGCGTGAAATGAGATTACGCATTTCTTACACGATCCGCCAAAGGAAATGATACTTTTAAGTAATTGTTTCGCCTGTCCTTAACCAGCAATCCACTTTGAGATAAACGATAATGCACTCGTGCTATTCCACTGTACTCGAACGAGGAATCCGCCTTTGTTTACTACTTATTTGTTTTGATTCTTTTGATTTCTTGCTATAAAGTAAAAAAGAGCAATTTTAAAGCTTCGTAGAGCTTGAGTGAGTGTAATTGTGCGTGGTAAACTTTCAAGGTAATTGATATTGAAATAGTAATGATTATAAAATTAATGGAAGTTGAGAGAATAAGCCTTTGAAATTCACTAAAAAGTTTAAGTTAATTTATGTAAACAAACTTCCCGTCAAAATGAAAGTCCAGTCAATAACTTCCACGCAACAGAACCCTGGTCCCCTAGGATACCAAGCTTGGCTTTGCTTACCAGACGAGGACATCATAAACATGGATACATACCCAGATTGAAGCCATTTGTCGAAGATCATATGTAATTGTTGTGTTTTTTACAAATATTTTTTCATATCACGAGCTAAAGAAGAAATTGCTATTATCATTTCGGTCCAAACCAATTAGTTTCAACCCTGCCAAATCGACTAGTCATAGACGTCATTCACAGAGTGTCGCTTGTCACAAGCGACACTGGCGCTTAGCTTTTCTCGCGCCTTTTCTCTCATGATAACATTAATCTAATCGGGTCGTTTTTGCCTCCCCTCAATTATCTTTTTCTCTGTACCGACGCGAGGAACAAACGAAGTAGGTACGGTACACCCCAGGGAGAGACTAATTAATTTTTAACCATTTACAAGTCCTCTTTGAGCTGTCTACGTCGAACGCTTGGTTTTTCCGATAACTTTTTTCGCATGTTGATTTTGGCTTTCAGCCCGTTTTATTAATTTCGTTTGTTTTTTGTTTCAGGTATGTTGATGTTTTGAAGACAAACTCTTCGGACCAAACGTGGTGACGTAGGTTGAAATGGAATTTTAAGCCGTAATTCTTTTTTCAATGCTTGCTTTTTCTTCTTCTTCAGGCTATATTATGTAGTCCACTGCTGGACATAGCCCTCCCCTAATGAGTGCCATAGCGCCCTGTCTCCAGCCGCAGATGCTGGATGCGGCAAGCTGCCGGCATTTTTTCGCAGATCGTCATCCTACCTGGTCGGAGGGCGTCCTACACTACGTTTGCCGAGTCACGGTCTCCACTCAAGAACACGTTTACTCCAATGGCTGTCGGTTCTTCACGAGATATGGCCAGCCCACTGCCACTTCAGCTTGCTGATTCCAGCTTCAGAGCTATGTCGATAACTTTGGTTCTCTGTCGGATGCATTCGTTACGAATCCTACCTTTCAGATAACCTCCGAGCATAGCTCTCTCCATAGCTCGCTGAGCGACTTTGAACTGGTGGACCAGACCTTTCGCTAGCTTTTTAGTGAAGTTTTATAAGTTGGTGGTCTGCACTTTTCTCGGTTCGAATAGTCAGGCAATGCCTTAGTCTTTAGTCCAATGTTTATTGGAAATTTAACTCAGAAATGGAGTTACGCTGTAGCTAAGCCAGACTCGGTTACGAGTGGGACCGCCGCCCAAGTTTCGCTCCTCAACTTGCAAAGTTACTGTAATCTATCAGAGGGAGCGCTTTAACTTATTTCTCGAACCACTGTTCTATTGGTGGATCGACCTCAACTGATATACTTTTCAGATAAACATTTAGCTATGACTATTTTTCCATAATTCATAAGTTACATTGGCGTCAAAAAGATAATGCCAATGTTTTAGACTTCTATAAAACGTTGACTTTTTTTTGAAGCCTGTACTTTATCATTAAAGTTGTCTATATCCCAGTGCGAGGGTACTGAGTATAATAAATTTAAAGTTACTCTGTTTTACTTTTATTCTGGAATGAAGCGTGGGCGAATAAGTTATCTGATTCATATGTACTGAATAAATATTGTACAGTCAAAAGCACCTCAATCTCTACATTTTTGTTGCAAAATCACCCATAACTTAACCCAGATGAATATTTCACACGCACGTGAAGGTCTATGTGCTGTCAGCAGTATCTTTATAAAAAGAACTAAAATGGGCTGGAAATCTAATACTACTAAACAAACATTTCGTAATTCAGGGTCTGCGCTAGGTTATTATTTAATAGCTGAAATATTGCATTCTGAGCAGCAAACAATAGCTTTAGCAGATTAAATGCACAGAATTTGCCTTGCAAAGCCGCTGTTCCTGGATAAGGGTCATATTTCACTATAGGAGTTTGTTATAGGATGCTAATTTTTTCTCGCTTTGAATGCTTAAATCACTTTATTTCTATACCATAGATAAACTCACGCTTGTATTCCTAGGTGGTTGCCAGATATCAACGTCTGCCACTTGCCTGGATCTTGACAACAATCTTTTGCTGCACTGCACGCACGCCACATCTATTTTGAGAGTAAAATTAATTTCCAGCAATAATTAACAAAACTTTACTTACACACATAAACTCACGCCTGTAGCCCGCAGAGGTAGGACAAAACGTGAAAAATAAGAAATAGAGATAAAATGTAAACAAAACGGGCGTGCGTGCATGCAGCGACTTATGTCTGTTGATGGAACGAAAAAGGATGTGGCGTGATCGTAGCAAACTATAGTCTCCGACTATCCTTCGGAATACAGGCGTGAACTAAAACATACAAATTCAAACAAAGTTTCGAAAAGCTTTATTGGTGTTTTGTAAGTAAACATGGCAAGAAGATATATTTACAGAAAAGGTGCGAAATTGAATCCTTTAAGCAAACAACATCGTATAGCTTGTATCTTGTAGCAGTATCAAATCAGAAAATAGTTTTACAGTTTTTTTTATTGATGTGTAGGATTAGGAGCGCTTGTATATCTATGCTATGCTTCAGCTTCTGAAAGTACTATCGAAATGTTGGCGTAAATTGTAAATGAATTTGTAAGTGTAAATTGTGTAAGATTAAATATAAAAATTATTACCAAGAGCTTGCCAGTAAACATTTTAGCAGTTAGGCAATAAATAAATAAATCATTATCATCAGGGAAGAACCCGTGCCCCTCGGTGGGGACATAATGGGTTGATGATGAAAAAATAAATAATAATAAATAATATTAATTTGTAAAACAACTCGTATAATCCCATCATTTGAAAACATCAGATCTGCTAACACGGCTTAAATTTGTGGACATAGAATTTAGCATTCACGGTCCCGGAGGCCGGGAAATTTCAACGTCATAAACCGAAAACCACTAATCTACTGCCCAAGATAACTTCTGCTAAACTCAGCATTTTGATATTAGTTTCGAGGAATTAATTACTTATTTTGAGGTCACTTTTGTTATGCTGTTTTATTTTTAATAACGTTTTTATTTTAAAAACCTATTTAGAGGCTAGAAACGTTTTTATTCTGCAATAAAGTGTTAAGAAACAAACGTAATGACAGTACTTGGATTCAAATACTGAAAAACTGCAAAAAACTAAACTTTTTTATCCAAACATTATTGGTTCCTCTTACTTTGTTAACTTGTTAAATACACTACAGAGAGAGAAATGCGCTGGCTTTAACTGCGACTTTACTGCATATTGCCATATTATATTGTTGAGTAATTTTGACAATATAGAAGATTGATGCCCTAACTTCGAGTATTCTTTTGACTGACAGTTTGCATGCATGTACAAGGACAATATTTCGATGCTTGTACCATAGGTCTTATGGTAAAGATGTTAAGGTCGGCAACGGCCTGTCTCTTGATGACACCCGTTGAGATCCTTAAAAAAACAATGCGTATTGTTTGGTGCGGTTGACGAAATGTGAACTAAATTTGTTTGTTGTAATTTCAAAGATGTTTTGAATACGAACAATAGACAATAGACATATTAACCACAATCGGTTCTATTGCTTTCAAATCTTCCGTCAAAATACTGACATGACTTCTCTGTGCTTTTGTATTTTTTGCAGTTTTACGTTTTTGTTTGCTTTGATTACCCACTGCCAATAGAAGCGCTAACATCAAACCCAAAATATGGAACAAAGTTTATACAAAGTCGCGTTCACTAACATGTGAACCTGTTAGAACCTTGTCACATTAACCGCTTCTAGTCTGATGTATGAGAAATTGACTATTTTGACGTTGACAAGGTACTTAAGTGCATACATGTTAGTGCACGTGACCGTACTTCATATTGGAAGTTCTATTTGAAAAGAAGAACGATAAACTTATCACAACTCGAAATAATATAGTTTAGTAAGTTCAATTTGCGGGCTAACAGCCTTGGCTGATAAAAGGAGGAAGCTAAACTGAATTGTTTCAGGCGAAACTTCTCTTGAGCAGCACAATACGTCTCGAGAACTCCCAGGCTCCTCTCGAGCCAAGTTATGCAAATGGACTCTATGATAGATAGGTTTAATCCCTCACAATAGTTATAGCTCCGTCCGCAAACGCTCTGGGTTCCGGGAATTAACTTGTTTCCAACTATCCATTCAGGTAGCAATTGGAAATTGACAGACGGAAATATTTTGAAGTTGTTAATCATTTACGTAATCTTTGAAAGCACGTCAATATCGATAACAACCCTTTTGTATGTCCCCACTGCTGGGGCACGGGTCTCTTCCTGCATCGCAGGAGGGTAAGGATAAATGGTTAGTATAGATAATATTGTCGCAAGAGTTGTGTAGAGTTTGATAGTGACTAGTAAAGATCGGCTGGCAGCAACGAAGTTCCAATGCTGGTTCTGAACAATTGTCGCTTAGATTCAGTGCTCGTATTTATTTCCTAAGGGAAATGCGCCTCCCACTTCAGCGCCACTCGGTAATTCGAAACTCTCCAGCTATTAAGCACTGCAAAGTGAAAGATGATAATTCTGCTGCTGAGCTCCCTGCTAGAAGCAGTCCCTCACTGTGGTTTGTTGTGTATGGGGTAAAAGTTTTGATGGATAAATGTAGAGGAATGTATTTTGAAAGGTTGTCTTTAGTTCTGTAACGATTTGGTGTTTACTTTTAAGAAACAAGAACTCTGTAAATACCTAATAATAAATCATTCAAACATTAATCGAATAATTATGTGTATTCTTTACGAAAGTTTTAGTTCAAAAAAATAATCAAATAGTTATAAGCACACGGTAGCTGCAACGTTAGCGAAACGTGTCGGCAATTAGGCTAAGTTTACGCAATTACCTAGCGTAATTAATTAATTAGCAATTAGACCTTAGAAGCAATTAGAATTAGTTGAATGAATGTATGTATAACTATTCAAATAACTCTTATTTTAATTTGGCTATACCAAACTTATATGTCATCCATCATCATTACTCAGCCACAAGAAGTTCACTGCTTGACATAAGCCTCCTCCATGGATTTCCAAGAAAGATCGCTTGGAAGCGGCTTGCATCCAGCGTCTTCCTAGAAACTTATATATACTTACCAGTATTGAATAAACACGCCTGTTACTCGAAGGGGTAGGTAGAGTCTGCCACTTGCCACGATACTGACAGATCTTTTACGCTTCATCAACATTCATTAGTCGTTGCGTTACATCTCGGGTAAGTAATTATTATCTTGCTTTTGCTCGGGTAAGTACTTATAATACATTTGTCACTTCAATTGTTTGATTACTTCCAATTTCGGGAGTAATCAAACTTTGTTGTAGAGATTGATCTTGTCCTAGAATTCATGATAGAATTTGCGGTTACATGTTTTTTCTATATATAGGCACTTCAATTGTTTGATTACTTCTGATTTCGGAATACCAGCCAAGAACCCGGCGGGCTTATGGTCAGTGGGTGTACCAATAGCCCGGTGGTCAGACGATGTGGTCAGGTCGGCAGAGGGAATGCGAATGGCGAGAGACTACGAAAGATGGCGTGATGTGGAACAAGCCAGCCAGCAGTGGGCAGAGGTGATGATTGCGATTTCCACGACCGACTAGTCGATACTTAAATGAGATGCTGAATGAATATTAGCAATAAATGATGTCTATGTCTAAATAGCGAAACAGCTAGTGAACTTAAATTACAAGCGATCGTAAGTAACGCTAGTCACTCAGTAAGGCGTCGTATTGAACGAAATATATAACTAGCTAAGCCTTCGATGAAAAATAACCATATTTATTTGATTATATTCTTTTTAATGCACTAACCCTTGCTAAGGACAATTTTAAAAACCTATTTAGAGGCAAAAAATTGCACCTATGCCGGGATTCGAACCCGTGATCTCTGGCTATCCGTGCCAGCGCTCTTCCAACTGAGCTAATGGATGACTCACCGGCATCAGTGAAATTTCATTTCGAACCTCTTTACAATACTCTCTGTATTATGTACAGGCAGCGACACGCAGCATATTTATTTGATCAAATATGGTACATTTCAAATGTTACAATGTTACCGAATGCCACATGCTATTCTAGGCATCTAGGTAGATATTAAAAATTAGAATAATATATTCCTTTAACCAATCAAGCTCAAACAAGCACGTACCTGTGGATGAAAAATAAATAATTTAATTTTTAAAACAGTCAAAAGCAAAGCCAATGATATGTAAAATTATTCAAGTAGCCATTTCTACAACCTCCTTATGAACGGTTATAATGGCGTCCATTTCAGTGTTTCCGGAAGTTCATTATACACTTTCATTAGCATGTGGTACAGTAAAAATGACTTGTATAGATAAATAGTCTCCTCCATGTTGGGGATAAGTAGTAGAGAAACCCATGTCCTGGAATTCCACTGCCTAAAAGAAGTTACGGTCATATCTCATTTTGCATACATTTCCTCTGTTGTAATAGCTATAAAACCGTGTCCCAGGCACTACAGCGTCGGAGTAGTCCCTTCACCCATCTGGTGTGAGTGAAGATACCACTGGACGCTGTATAAATCATCTCATTAAGTAGATGCAAAAAGGCCAATATTATTATTATTAATAGCTACTTTATTTGAAGGCCACTTGCAATTTCCCGCGTTTCGATTCTAAAATGAGACGCTAAAGAAATAGCGAACCAATAAACGCAGGCAGCTAAAGTGGCTTTAAGCTGCAAGCGATCGTAAGTCAGTCAATATATCGGCGTTGGCCACTCAATAACGCGTCGTATTGAACGCAATAAATAACTGGGCTAAGCTTACACGCCGGGGCTTTTCCTCGGCAGACATCCGCATCCGCTTGGCGGGTGCCAGTGCTGAGATTTAAGATTAGATTAGATTGGAGAAGTTGCTTTTAAGGTTCCGTAGTCAACAAGGGACCCTTATTGTATGGCCATGTCCAGTCTGTCTGTCTGTTCGAGGCTTAGCACAGTGATGATGATGTACTAGGAAGCTGAAATTTGGCGCAACTATTACATCCCCGACATAACGGTAGAATAACATTTTTGAAGGTACCTCCCCCCCTTACAGCAAAATTAGACATGCGTTTTTACATGCGACCAACTCATAAAAGGAAAACTTCGTACAAAATTCGTTGAAAATTACTTTGCTGAAGTTTTTGGTTCTGTGATTTCTACCAAAACCTATAAGTCGTGGCCCACACGCACGTAGCCGGCTGTTTACGTTTTTGTAAGAATAATCTTTATTCTATTCTACTCTTTAAAGTAAAACTTTATTAAATTATTCCGGATTAAAAGTATGTGAATTATATCCTACTCCTCCCTATAGCAGTGGTAGCTCACTGGGTAGAACAATAGACTCGCAAGCAAGAGACCCGAATTCGATTCCCAGTGTTGGCATGTAGCGATGACTTTGTTTAGTTTCAAAGTTACGTACATTTGCGATATTTTAGTCGCAATACCAGATGCTAACGGTGAAAAAAACATCGTGAGGAAACCCGCGCGCATTGACTTTCCTGTCTTTCCTGTGGGCTAGGCCAACTAAGCTGTCAGGCTGGTATAGGTGCTGGATAAGCCTACACCATCTAAAATATTGTCCCCGGACACTGAAGCATCCGAGTGGTCCCTTCACCCATCTAGTGTAAGTGAGGATGCCACTGGACGCTGTTTCATATCATTGCGTAGATGCAAAGGCCAGTGTTATCTTACTCCTTATTGTAGGTGCAAAAAAATACGAATCGAAAACCTGAAAGAAAGACATTCATTGTAACGAATTATTTCCTTCAAAGGAAACATACAATTCATAGTAAGTTATTTAAAAAAAAAAAAACAAAAATCCAATCACAAAAAAGTTTATTAAACCTGTTATGAGTATTAACGTGGTATAATAATATAATGGTTAATAAACCGACGAGATTCACGACAAAGTTCAATGTTACAATCGTCAAGTAGGACATAAAAATGGCCATTAACATATCATTCAGACTCACTCGAGGATTTGAATGGGGGGAGTTCGTAAACGGTTATCATTTGGTAAGAGTTTATTATAGCTTTTTAAATTCATCGTATGCGAAAGAGTGAAAGAACATTTACACCTAGCATTCTTCTCACTCTTACATTATCATCATCACACTTCATCATCACGCTTCTGACTAATATTATAAAGGCGACAGTTTGTGGGTGTGTATGTTTGTTACTTCTTCTCGTCTAAACGGATGGAGCGATTTTAATAAAATTTGGTATCGAGTTATCTGACACCCTGGATTAAAACATATGCAACGTTTTACTGTGGGAAAATATCTTATTTCCATGGGAATATCGGTAAACCGCGGGTAACACCGCGGGGCACAACTAGTAAATATCATAATATGATAGTTAGTTCGAATGGTTCCTTTACTCTGATTTATACAGAGTCTAGTGGTAGTGAGAGTACCACTAGACTCTGTGTAAATCATCTCATTACGAAGATGCAAAGGTCAACATTAATGTGTTTTGTCTTTTCTTGTGTTTTCGGCAATAAATTTAATTTACTTTCACTTTATCAAGCTAAGACTACATTCTTTTACTTCCAATTTATCAAGCTCAGACTTTATTTGACAAATATGTGTTTACTTTATAATTCTTCGGGTCATTAATACCAATTGTTACCTCCGGAAAATTATTTTCCGTATTCCGTTGCGTAACACGAGGACGCAATCTACCACTCTGTTATTGGTAGAAAATCAATTTAGGTAGAATGGTAGGATTGGTCGGCGTAAAGTAAAAAGAGGTAAACTCTGATAGTATGAAAAATATTAATTAGAGAAAAAAATTCACGAAACTAACATTTTAGTGTTTCAGGATTCTCGAAAACAACATGTCACTTTAGCATATCTTACCATGTTATTTGTTGCTTCAACCTGAATGTACTCTGTCCATACATGTACGTGTAACTCACGTCGGGGTCACCAGTGAGGCAGGCGGATGAGTGTAATGGATGAAGAGTTACAGAATTCGCTAGCCAGGAAGATAGAAGGGGTAAGATGAACGAAAACAGATTTTCACGGTAAAATGCGTAGAGAAGAGAATATTTTATTTCAAGCGTATTGGATAAACTAACATGGAAAACTATCTGTCACGTCTGACATAAAACTTTTCATAAAGAGTTCCATCCTACTTGGACTTCCACATCCGCATAGATCATTGTTTACTACAAACTTGTAATTTTTCCGGCCGGCAAACATGACCATGCCAACAAAAATGTTCTTACCTCATTAAGAGGTAACTCCGTCAGACCAGTACGGACTGGAAATCGCCAACAAAATTCGCCGTTTAGAATCTTTGAAGACCAAGCGCGCAAGAACTGTTACCAGCCTACATTTCTTGAAGAGATGCCGAGACCACTATCTCTTACCTACGTGTGTCAAAATATCACCTAAAAAGGACATCGTGGGGAGCGCCAAGATTCTAAATAAGGCAAGTCAAAAACTGTTAGTCATACTCATTCGGCAACGACGTCATGAACAGGCAACCGTCAGCGATCAAATTCGAGATCTGTCTAATTGGCTTCAAACACAATTGCAAGCTTTCGATTTTGCTTACTGCATTGAAATTTTGGATAAAAGAGAGGGACACCAAATTACTAAGTGCAAAGAGAAGCAAATCAAAAAATATGAACGGCTTCAGTCGAAATCGAACGCAGCGGTACAAACCAATTTTCGGAACGCACCCGTAGCAGTTGTCAATTTATCAAAACAAGCCCTAGACGAACAAACCGAAAGGGTCCTTCAAAAAGGTCTAAATTTTGCTGTAGCACCGCGGGTTATCCCTTACGAAAATATTATTGGCAGTATTGATGAGTGTCTGTGGAAAAACAATGTGCTAAGTGAGGATTTGGAAGGAATACGCCAGGATATCTCATCCGTTTTGCGTCGATGTAAACCTCCAAAACCCAACCTTCAACGCGATGAATACATTGCACTTAAGACCTTGCATGATAACCCAGAACTAACGGTACTTCGAGCGGATAAGGGAAATGCCACCGTGGTTATGGATACATCAGATTACAACGCCAAAATTCAATCATTACTATCGGACGAAAGCACATACCAAAAGGTCAAACGAGATCCTACGACCCGTTTTCTTAAGAAAACCAAAGAACTTATTGAAAAACACTCCGAATGGCTTAGTCTGGATGTTACCAACCTTCTACCAGGGACAGCAAAACCTCCTAAACTGTATGGACTACCGAAAATTCACAAGACGGGGGCTCCACTGCGTCCTATTGTCAGCCAAATTGGTGCTCCTACCTAGAAACTAGCCCAACACCTGACGCAAGTCCTGTCACCGCTGAGGGGGAACACTGAAGCCCACGTCAAGGATTCCTACCACTTCACTAGTCAAATTGATGACCTACATTTGACTAGTGAAGAAACAATGGTGAGTTTCGATGTTAAATTCTAGTTTACTTGTCTTCCAATACAGGATTGCATTGAGATTGTTAAGAGAAGGCTCAATGAACATGATTTGCCTGTGGAATATGCAGAGCTGTTAGATCACTGCCTAACAACTGGCTACTTGGTATGGAATGGTGAGTTTTACATGCAGGTAGACGGGGTAGCCATGGGTTCCCCTGTTTCTCCCGTTGTAGCCGATATTTTCATGGAAGACTTCGAGGAGCGAGCCCTGCGAACTGCTCCCGTCCCACCAAGGTTCTATAAGCGATATGTCGATGACACTTTTGCTATATTACCTACTAGTGGAATAACGGCTTTCTTAGACCACCTTAACTCTATAAACAACAAGATCCAGTTTACAATGGAGTTAGAAGCAGATTGTTCTTTAGCTTTCTTAGATGTTTTAGTCATCAGGAATCCAAATGGAACCTTAGGACATACAGTTTATAGGAAAAAGACCCACACTGATAGGTACCTAAACGGTGAGTCTCACCATCACCCGTGTCAGTTGTCTACCGTTGGAAAATCTCTGTTACAGAGGGCACACCGAATCTGCGACAAGGACCATCTACCTGCGGAACTCCAGCATGTCAAACGAGTACTTCGTGCAAACAAGCTGCAAGTTCCGCGTGTCCGTCGCGGAGGACGTGTCAAACCGGACACAGTCGAGCGAGTTCCAGCCTACCTGCCTTTCGTGAGAGGAGTGACTGATAAAATTGGGAGTATTTTGAAACGCGCCTCAATCAGAACCATCTACCAGCCGCCAAGAAAGATACACCAATTCATGCGAAGTGTCAAGCACAGGATTCCCTTACAAGAGGCAGGAGTATACAAGCTTGACTGTGAATGTGGTTCCTCGTACATTGGTCAAACGAAGCGTACCATAGCTGAGCGGGTGAAGGAACATATCGCTGATGTGAAACATAAGCGCTCTGGTAGATCTGCAGTCAGCGAGCATACACTTAGCGGTACCAACCACTTTATACATTTCGATAAAGTTAAAGTTCTAGCCCGAGAAGACCGTTTCTTCCCTAGAATGATACGTGAGGCAATAGAGATCCGCCGGCATCCAAATTTTAATAGAGATCGTGGTTGGAACATACCGGTAGCATGGGAACCAGTGCTTAAGTGCATGAGACCCCCTTGCTAGAAGTGTGACTGTAGAATAAATAATAAAAAATCAATTTAATTTCAATTAATAATCGGTATCTTTAAGTTCATATAAAGTAATTAGTTTATAAATTTAATTTTAACTTCAATTACTAATAATCAATATTGTTGACTTTATATAAAAAATAATTGGTTTGTCTATTTTGGAACGTAACTTCATAATTAACTTTTGTAATTTTTGCCGAGGGTAGTAAACTAACCGTTAATGATTTCTAAAAGACACCTGTCACCTCAGTCATCCGGGACCACGGCACCTGAAAAAGTGCCGAAACGTTGGAAAATTGTAAAAATGTAATAAACGAGCATAAATCCGTATAAAAACAGTTTTAATAACGGCAATGATATCAAGAACGTGATTTTCATCGTTCTTCCTTTGTGTGTAGAGAGACCGAATGACATCAATTTATATCACAGGCCCCATTCTTCCCCTAACAAAGTCCCAAAAATCACCTGAAAACGTTTGATATTATGAAAGGCAAATAAATAGAGAGAGGAAAAGTTCACCGGGACTCGCGTTTCGGATGATAAATGTAAGGTAGCGGGCACAAAAACTGACACCTCGCATTGAGGCTCCATTGAGAGCTTTCTATTGTAAGCCCCTTCCTTCAGGGCTTTGCTTCGCCCACTTTGTAAATCTTTTGACAAGGAGTAAGCTGTGAGTAAACGGTGGTGGCACATCGTTAGAACATTTTCCTTGCATTCCAGAGGTCGTTAGTTCGATTCCGGCATGTATCAGTGACTTTCCTTACAATACTACTCTTCATCACCTTCTATCTACTTCTCGCTAACAGTGTGAAAGCATGAATACCTCATCTCAGAGCGTTTCTAAACGTTAGTGCTTGAAATTGCGAATCCGCGGTGGGCATGCGTAGTGATATGGTCAATAATCTTTCTCTAAAAGAAGCCCCTTCTGCCCTGCAGTGTATATTAAACGAGATAGGTAAAGAAGCTAGAGTAGCTTGTATTAGTAGTATTATAAGACTCCTTGCTTCATAGTTGTGAGGTTCCAGGTCATATGGGTACCGATTCTTCTATTCTAAGTTCATATTATATTTTCTTTTTTCTTTTAGCTAGTGACGCTGACTGTGAAGAAAAACGTCGTAAGAAAACCGAAGTTTCTTAACATTGCGTTCATAGATTTCTTATAGTACACACTACACTTCATTCGCCTTCGTGCTTCATCCATTCGGCATACATCTTTCATCCATTCGGATAAAAGACGACGAAAGAGCAAAGTGCACGAATTCGATTGTTGAAAATAAATTAAGAATATTCATTCTCCTTTGTTTAAATGTTCTTAATGATCAATGGAAAGCTTCCTTCAAGACAAAACACATACACTGTTTGCATTTACTCCTGTGGACACAATGTTGAGATAAAACGTGCTGGAGGTGTCGAGTGGTTCATTTACCGCTGCTGTTGACGACTTTGTTAGTAAGATGGATTAGGAGATTTTAGTAAGGTCTGTTGGTACTTGTAGGTACGTTTTAAAAGTAAGTTACTGGTATTGTCTACGACCTGGAATACCGTCCCAGACGTGGAAAAGATCCGTTCTCTCCGAGACGAAAGAGAAAGGAGTAAGTTAACTGGAGCTACTATGCCTAGCCATGAACAGAAATAAATGGAAAACCTTTACGTTGTTTGCCCCAGACTCCACGTAGGACTAAAGGGACCAAAGAAGAAGAAGATTGTCACTTAAGTTGTAAAACAATATTGGCCAAAGTCAGTGGTAAGGGACGGCCCAAGCGGGATACTTCGATCAAATAGAGGATTTATTAGTTAAGGACAAGATAAAAGGTGTCCGTGAAACTTTTGGACACTAATATGGTCATGGAAGATCCCAACTCAATATTGCATATCGAGGAACAAAATTATGTCGTAGAATTTGAAAATGTTCACACCAAAGGGTAGTTCGATATTGCAATTTGACTTACATATTTAGAACCGCTATCAGGAATCCGCTTTAGAATCATGTTGATTCATATTCAGTCAGTGAAACGATCGATTTGCTCTCGACTGTATAACAATTGTTCCATCGTACACAGTATGTATATTGTTTCAGTAATTCTAGCCCGCAATTGGAGCACTGATTGAATTCGCAAAGACTCGCTAGCAAACGTAGTAAATAACTGAAAACATCCGCCCTGGTGCACAGTTGTTAGCTGATTGAGGAACCGCAGAGACAAAATCGAAGCGGTATTATCACTCCACTGTAAGAATTAGTGTTATACTATAGCGATAACTTCATATTCATGTCCCATTACTAGGCAAAAGGCCTCCGACTTCACTTCAGAGTTTTCTGTCCTGGACCATCTACATAATTATGTACATACATACATACATACATAACCGTACGCCTGTATCCCAGAGGGGTATGCAGAGACCAATTGCCACTTGTCACGATCCTGACAGATCACATTCGCTTCATCAACGTTCATAAGTCGTTGCATGCACGCACGCCGGTTCCGGGTACTTTTTATCTTCCCCTTTGCTAATACATCCCCTATTTGGTCGATGTATGTCCGCCTGGGACGTCCCTTACCAGCCTTTCCACTTACATTCGCAATATATATTTGTTTCGTCAATCTTTCTTCCTTCATCCTATCCACATGTTCAAACCAACGCAACATTCCTTTCTCAATTCTAGTCACTACATCCTCTTTCAGTCCACAACTTTCTCTAATCAGACTATTGCGTATACTGACAAAGTAAAACTACACATAGGTCTCCAGGACCTCATTTCTACTGCATTAATTCTACTTCCCTGCTTCTTTTGCCACTCCCAAGTCGCCTACATATTATAACATATAAAAATCTCGTATCACTTAGCTCCGAAACTGCTTTACCGAATTTCATGATTTTCTGTGTATATTTGGCAGGTCTGCGAACATAGACGTGAACATGGGAAAACAACGTTCGTGGGATTAGCCAGTAATAAATAAAAAACAAACAAAACTAAAACATTTAATGTCATTGTTTACTAAGTTATGTACATTAGATCATAGTAATACCACTCGCTAACTGGCATTAAAGAAAACATCGTGAGGAAACCTGAGCATCTAAGGTATTCAAGTACATTAGCGATTGAGATTGCTAATCCGCGGTGGGCACGCGTGGTCTTCTGCTTAGCGTATCAATGGCAAGCCATCGTGGTAAAGGCATTTGCCAATCAGCGTAATTTTAATTTTTAATTTTTTATACTTTGTTGCACACGAAACAGCGTACCTACGGGTCTCGCCCATTGTTGTCCAGGGTGCTCCACACGTACGGTCTCAGTGAGTATGTAGTTCGGGGAGTCTCCTTTCATGCGTCACACGCATGGTAATTAACTCTCTTTCTCTGTCTGAGAGAAGGCCTGTGCCCTGCAGTGGCACACATATAGGCTAAATACAAAAAAACTAATAAAACCAAAACTAAGAAACGTAATTCGCAAGGCACGTTAAACCGGTGGAGCCGGCTGTCGTTTAACGGCAGTCGTTAAGCCATGTCAGAGTCCTTATGAACAGCTTGATAACTTCTGACTATGGCCATCCATTGTCTTACAATCCTCCACCAATCCGGACTTGCCCCCCTTGGTATGTATGGCCTAATCTTTGTGCGATGCAGGAAGGGACCCGCACCCCAGCAGCGGAAACATACAAAGTTTTAATATACAGCAAAAAAATGAAATTCAAAGTCCTCTTTGAGTTTCTTCAAATATTCCATTCTACGTAAAATTCAACCGCCCATCGACTGCAAAGACTGCAATTTGCGAATCTGCCAAGTCATTGGTTAGTTTTTGAAAGCCCTGACTCACGCCGGGAGCTAACCGGCTAGGCACGGAATATTCTGCGAGTATCCTCAGATTTTACGATCGTTTCAGTGCCAACAGCCGACAGTATTTACATACGTACCGCGGATGATGATCTCGCTACAATATTATGATCTTGAAATAGCGTTATTTGAATTTGCATGATGTCAGTGGAATCCAATCAGCTTTGGGACTTGAGATAGATGCGATGGAGCTAACCAGAAGCGGTAAGACAGACTAGTCATGTTTAAAGTAATTTTGTTTTTAGTTTCGGGACATTTTTATATTCTTTATCTGGTTGAAACAATATTCGTCTTCTATTACAATTTCGAGGTCCGCACGAGTGACCAGGGCCTCGATTCCGTTAGTGCATTATAGTAGGTACCACGACAGGTTCATGGTCGGGTCATGTGGGGTATTTTTCATACCATTTTTGACGCCTAGAAGGTTCGATGTATGAGCGCACGTAGACTTGAAGCAGCAACGATATTAAATCGCCATGTTCATGCAATTGTCTTTCTAGGTCGGCCCAGGTCAACTGATTATGATATGTGGAAGTTATTTCTTATTACTCATAAGACTCTTGTTTGCTCATCGTGATAGTTTCTCATAATTTTGTAAGACTATGATCAAGAGGTAGACCCCTATTAATATAGAGCTTTTACCTCTAATGTCGCTCTTGAGTGCCAAGTCGACTTGCAGTTTTGCTTTGAACAGCATCTTGAATTATTTATTACCGCCCTAGGACTGTAATAAAAATATTATAGACGTAGAGAACAAGTTATTGTACAACCACAAAAAGTAAAAAAAAGAGTATTGTAGTAATTACGATTGTTAGGGTCGCTATTCAGCAAATTGGTACAGTCAACAGAACATCAACCTTTACGTTTTAGTTGCAAAACAGCCCGTGTCGTAATTGAGCAAATTGCACTGAAGTAAAGATTGATGTTCTGTCGTTTGTGATACCGGAATACATACCAACGGTGATGTGCCTGCAATCATGAAACAATACCGCCGTTGATCCGTCCGAATTCGTCCGACTACCTTAATTGCACTGAATTACGTCTCGTAGTCTCTTAGTAATTAGTATCTCTGCTTAACACAGCGTTTTAGCGAAACTGATAAAACAGTGGTCTCTTGGGAGGTACTGGCCTCAGAGTGCTTAGTGCGAGTTTGACAGATCCAATCGAATAACTTTACTACCGCGTTAATCGAGCATCGAGTAGTGAGTACGAGTAAGTTAACCGTTCGAACTGGCTCTCGCACTCGCGTTTATTCGTGTTTTGGCTGGTAAACGTGTTCACTTCTCAACGTAAACCATTACAACTCGCACTCAGCAATTTTAATTTCCATACTTGTCGCTAGGTGGCGCTTCCTCGATGCCATAGTAATATGAGTTTACGTTAACGCGATCGAGTAGTTCAAAACTCGCACTAAGCACTCAGATCCCGGTATGTAGCTATATATGATGTGATTTTCTGAGTTACGTTAGTTTGTTGTTAATTACACCAGCTAAATATGAAGGTAAACTCACGATTAAAAGTAAAACTAATTCGTAAATAGACAATATACATAACACTTATTACACATATCTTAAACGATCACGAAGGTTAAGCAACATGACCAACGCTAGTGGCATTTTTCCGAGCTGTTCCGTGCTTTGCAATGCACCTTAAGCAGTTGGTGCCGGCTGCCGTTGACAGATGGCAGTCCTTGAACAAAGTCAGAGGCCTTAGGGCGGCTTGAAAACTTTTGTTAGTAAGACCAGCCACTAGTCTTGCATGCCTCCACCAATCAGGACTTGGCCCCCGTGGAGGAGAATGCCTTATACCTTCCTCAGGGAAAGGACCTTTGCCCCTCGGTGGGGATGTAATGCGTTGATGATGATGATGGTGACTTATTGCAAGTCACGATATAACTTTATTATCAACGTCAGCAATAGTTTGTTAGCTTCAACATGACTCCATTTATGGACTCCATTAACAAGAAACTCCACGGACCATAGTTTTAAAAACAGCTTAAAATAGCAATTATTAATTTTGACATAACCTTTACAATAAACAATTTGTACTTATATATATATTTTTTTTCATTATTGTTAAAGCTAGTATTTGATTAAGGATTTCATTAGAATTGTTAGCATCGTATAACAGGTTAGCCATATTTCCACCACCATAAAGGATGTCTTAGACAATCTTATATCTAGCATAGAAGTAAAGCTCTGTTTATATATCTGTACTTCTGGTTGTAGTTAGGTTGAGACAAGGTTCTGGTAGACTATTTGATCATACGCCTTTGATAGCGCTCTCATTAGTAGACTCGGCTTGTTAGCAAACTTGACGGCGTATTACAATATGGAGAGTCTACAGCGAAAACTTGGTACTGCAGTTATTTTATTTTCTTAAGCCTTTTCAATTCCACCGCCCAGTCACCTTTTTACGCTCGGTGACCGAGGGCTCAGTCAGACGGCCGTCATTTCTTGCTCGTAGAATGTTATCGAGAACCTCCAATCAGTAGTTGTAGGAATAATAATAAGGTCCCATTTCGCACTCTTCAGGCACGGAGCCCTAAAACAAATCTAATGTTTATTTCCAAATGCTGCTCTATACTTAAGCCAGTGTTAGTTCCTTTTGAGTTAGCCTTCTGTAGATAGTATTATGACGTGTGTTGTCTAACGCGCGTTGAAAACGCACAAGTATTAATAAATGTGAACTTGGGAAGTGCTTGAGGCGCTACGAAATTGCGACGGATTCTGGTTGTTTCGACTTAGAAACATACATATATATCCAGAAACAAGACGGATCTTACTTAACGATACGTATATACATGGTGACAATTTTAAAATAGCGAAAACTATTACTTTTAGCCTTTTTTTCTCTTTTATGTAAAGTGAAGAATAAATTATTTGTCACCTAATGGATGAAAGTCACATGCATGAAATCACTGTGATATATATAACAAAGGTTTTTTTTTTCTTTTTGTGATGCATGCAGGGCAATACGGCTTTTTTTTCTTAGCATATTGTGTGTTTAGTTTTAAGTAATGTAAGTTTTATTTCTGAACCGATAATAAATATATTTCATTTTCATTTTCAAAACCTTATCAGCTGTGATATACTGTCAAGGGGTATTTATGTCTTACCTACTATGAAAGAGATCAAATTATACAAATGGCCTCAGGCTTAGTGTATTTCCATGTTTATAATGTCCTTGCTTAGTTACTCTACCATAAGATAACCTTCATTTGGCCAGTTTAGTTTGTAAAACGCCTCGTATTTTTATGTGATTTCGCGTTTTCTCCAAAACTATAAATTCATATTAACAAAAATACACATTAAAGCCAAATTATTCACGACATTCTAGGATTAGTTGAAAGGTTCGATTTCAGTACTATAAGTACCATTTACTTTATTTCATAAATAAATCTTACCTATTGTTTTCTGCAATTTAAGCACAAAAGCGTACGAACACCGTTTAATATAACAGATTTAGGCCGGTATTACAGAACGATGCTCAAGCACAGATTGATCTCAGATCGCCCAATCATTACTTGAGCGCTGAATCGATGCTCAAGCACTCCCTTTATTTTCAAACAGTTCTTGAGTAGAGATCAGCCAATCACTGCTTAAGTAGAGATTAGAACTGCAATCAGATTGTCTATGATCAAAATTTGTTTTCTATGACAAGAAAAATACCAGTGTTGATTTTTATTCCGATTTACGCATGTTACAAAAACGTGACAATAAAACTTATTATGTCAAATATACAAAGGAAACTAAAATAATGTTTATGTATTCGTAAATAAAATGTTCAAAGTTTCTTTATTTAGTTATTAGTTTGTAATGAACCGTATATTTAAAGGAACAAAACGTTCACGCTTCTTGTTTATTTATTCGCTTTGAGTACAGAACGGAACGTAACAAATGTCGATAAAATAATTCTCTTGACGTCTGTCTATTTATTTATGTTTACTAAATACATAGTCGAGTCGGTGTGGTTTAATTTGAACATTAATCGCTGTTTTGAAACGAGATGTGAAAAAATGAGAACAAGGAACTTCACCATAGTGGAAAGAATCCTCCTTGTGGAACATAAAAAGTCAACTTCACTGCAGTGGAGAGGGTCCTCCACGTAGAAGACAAAAACTCAACTTCATCGCGGTGAAGAGGAACCTGATCATGGAACTTAAAACTTCAACTTCACCGCAGTGCAGAGGAACCTGCTCGTCGGACATAAAACTTCAACTTCACCGCAGCGGAGAGGAACCTGCTTGCTTAACATAAAACTTCAACTTCACCGCAGTGGAGAGGAACCTGCTTGTTGAACATAAAACTTCAACCTCACCGCAGTGGAGAGGAACCTGCTTGGTAAACATAAAACTTCAACTTCACCACAGTGAAGAGGAACCTGCTCGTTGAACATAAAACTTTAACTTCACCGCAGTGGAGAGGATCCTGCTCGTTAAACATAAAACTTCAACTTCACTGCAGTGGAGAGGAACCTGCTCGTTGAACATAAAACTTCAACTTCACCACAGTGAAGAGGAACCTGCTTGTTGAACATAAAACTTTAACTTCACCGCAATGAAGAGGAACCTGCTCGTTGAACATAAAACTTCAACTTCACCGCAGTGGAGAGGAACATGCTCGTTGAACATAAAACTTCACCTTCACCACAGTGAAGAGGATCCTCCTCGAGGAAGATAAAAAGTCAACTTCAACACAGCGGATTTATATGATAATAATAATTATGTTTCAATTATTTCCAATTTTATGAGCAATAAAAAAGCTGAGATTGTTTTACTGATTATTTTATTTATTCCTTTTGTGACTGTCATGTTGTCCTAGCCGCTAAGGCGCTTGGTTACCAAGACCGAGCTTGTGGGTTCGATTCCCACTGTGGGCCTATATATTTGTACAAGTGGCCACAGTCTCGGTGTACTTTCATGTTTGTGATGTCCTTGCCTGGTTATCATAGTAGGTACAGGATATGGGTCTTGCGTGAAACTTATTCAATGAAACCACCCCAGTATTAATGCAATTGTTTTTGCACATAAACACTTATTAGAATCCATGCAGTAGGGGTCTTGAGCGTCCCTTAAATGCCTAAGGGTGGAACGTTTTATAACTTTTATAATTAATAAATAAACTCTGGAACGACTTCAGGTGTGATTTTATTTGTAGATTTATAGAACTTTAAAACAGAAAACTGGATAAAAACGGAGAAGCAGGTAAAAAGTCAGATCTGGTCAAAGGGTAAAGTAGTAGTGTGAAAAATGAGGGAAATCGAAGAATGAGTGACATACATAATTTAAATATTTGAAAATGATAGATGGAAAAAGAAATAAAAATGGTGTAAAGAGGTTTGCACCGTTACACTACCCGGGGGCAACCGGTAAAAAAAAATATTTTTTAGATATATTTATTTAAAAAAAATATCTAAAAAAAATTTTTTTTTTATAAAAAATATAGTAAAGTTAACTTATATAATTTAAAATTTAAAGTCAAGGTCGAGAGTAAAGTCGATGAAGGTCGGGGATGTGGTATGGGTAAGTAAATATGGTTATTCTTAAATATTAAAATAAAATATAAAGGATGGGCGATGAAAAAAAATTTAGAGTGTGTGGAGTGATATTTACAATGAATATTTACATTAGGCAGTTCCACTTTTATTCATCACCTATCATTCATCTCTAGCATGCATCATCTGTCATTGTCTTCAACTACAGTAAAGGTGAAGACGTTCACTCATTATAGACAAAATCTATTTTTATTAATTAGATTTATCCAGAAACTGGCCTAAATTAGTAATAGGCTTATTTAGCCAGTTACCACCCGCTGGTATACGGTAGTGGTAAGGCTTATTTATTGAGTCACAATCCGCTCTATGAAAGTTATTTACATTTTAACAATATTTATAATATTGGGTACATAGTACCCGACGGGGTAGAATCCGTCGTAGAAGTGCTCTCAAGAGCTATGGTGGGGTAAACACCGTAATGCGTTAGGTAAGTAACGATAAGTAAATTAATTGACCTAGGCTTATTTAACGTGTTGTCGCCGCACCTGATTGAATGTTTGGATTGTTATTAAAAAAAAATTGGTTAGCAAATGTCCTGGAGGATAGTGGTGTAAGTGTATAGTTAATAAATAAATAGATAAATAGTATGACGCAAATGTGTCCGAAAAGGTAATGTGGTGATTATATTTACAGAAAATTAAAACTATAAAAAGGTGGCGTTGGTAGGTTTTGTACCAGTTGTCAGTTAAATATTTAAAAAGAGTACGGATACTATAAAAAAAGAGGTTAGGAAATATTTTAGTAATGAGGTAAGGATGGGGTGAGGGTGAAGTTTTATTTTATTGCCAAAGAGTTCCTTGTAGTTTAACCTGTGGAGGTTTTGTTTTGAATTTTGAAAAATATAATATTTAAAAGAATACGGATACTATAAAAAAAGAGGTTAGGAATTATTTTAGTAATGAGGTAAGGATGGGGTGAGGGTGAAGTTTTATTTTATTGCCAAAGAGTTCCTTGTAGGTTTAACCTGTGGAGGTTTTGTTTTGAATTTTGAAAACTGGCGCCCCACGTTGGGCGCCAGTGGAACGTTTTATAACTTTTATAATTAATAAATAAACTCTGGAACGACTTCAGGTGTGATTTTATTTGTAGATTTATAGAACTTTAAAACAGAAAACTGGATAAAAACGGAGAAGCAGGTAAAAAGTCAGATCTGGTCAAAGGGTAAAGTAGTAGTGTGAAAAATGAGGGAAATCGAAGAATGAGTGACATACATAATTTAAATATTTGAAAATGATAGATGGAAAAAGAAATAAAAATGGTGTAAAGAGGTTTGCACCGTTACAAGGGGCTGCTGCTATCATTAACTATTTCGTCATAGTAATCAAGGTTTTCGAATATATGAATTTTGCAATAAACATTCCAAATTGACAATTATAATAACTGGCCGATCGACTCTCAAGCGTGGTTCCGACCACACTTGAGTAAATACAGATTTGATCTTTACTTAAGTAGAGATTGCTACCCAAGTCATCATCATCATTTCAGCCTATTGCAGTCCACTGCTGGACATAAGCCTCCCCCAGGGTCTCCCGTTTTCGCCATCCAGTCACCACCAGCCACCTTTTTGAGGTCGTCGGTCCATCTGGCCGGAGGGCGTCCTACACTACGCTTGCCGAGTCGTGGTCTCCATTCGAGAACCCGTCTGCTCCAACGATCATCGGTTCTGCGACAGATGTGACCAGCCCACTGCCACTTCAGCCTGCTACACTTCTGAACTACGTCAGTGACTTTGGTTTTTTTGTCGGATGATTTCGTTCCGGACTTTAACGAGATTCCGAGCATACACCTTTCCATAGCTCGCTGAGTGACATGCAATCGGTGGGCTAGTTTCACTGTCAGGTTCCACGTCTCGGCTCCGTATGTCATGACCGGCAGGACGCATTGATTGAATACCTTGGTCTTCAGGCATTGTGGCAAGGGTGACTCGAAGATGTGACGCAACTTTCCAAACGCTGCCCAGCCAAGCTGCACTCTTCTGGTGATTTCACCCTCAAAGTTGTCTATACCCAGCTGGAACTTTTGTCCTAGGTAGACGTACTCTTGGACAACTTCAAGGGCTACACCTTCGACGAGAACGGGCTCAGGGACGATGTGCTCGTTGAACATGACCTTAGTCTTGTCCAAGTTCATCCCAAGCCCAACGCGTCTCAAGGCAGCATTAAGACCAGACAGCATTTTCTGTAGGTCTTGCAGCGATTCTGCCATTAAGACTATGTTGTCAGCAAAGCGGAGGTGTGTGAGATATTCACCATTAACATTGATGCCCATGCCATTCCACCACAGGGTCTTGAAAACATCCTCCAGAGCATTGGTGAAGAGTTTCGGGGAAATAACGTCACGACGTGGCGGAAGTGGCGACGATGTCCGTGCAAGTGCAGAACCACCAAACAAGACCCATCCAGTTGCTCAGAGGTGTAAGACAGACATCTCTAAGCAACTGGATGGGTCTTGTTTGGTGGTTCTGCACTTGCACGGATATCGTCGCCACTTGGTAGAGACTCCTCAGCACCTCCACGTACCGCCAGTCGACTTGGCATCGCTGCAAAGACTCCAGAACAGCCCAGGTTTCGATGGAGTCAAAGGCCTTCTCGTAGTCCACAAACGCCAGACACAGCGGTTGGTTATACTCTTCGGACTTCTGTATAACCTGCCGAACAGTATGGATGTGGTCTACGGTGCTATAGCCTTTACGAAACCCAGCCTGTTCCGGTGGCTGAAAGGCGTCAACTCTTGATGCCAGACGATTCGTGACGACTCTCGAGAACAGCTTATAGACGTGGCTCAGAAGCGTGATCGGCCTATAGTTTTTAAGGAGCGTTTTGTCTCCTTTCTTGAAAAACAATGCCACTACACCTCTGCTCCACGCCCTCGGGGTAGTACCATTGGTTATTACAGAGTTAAAGAGCCTCCTCAACTCCCCAAGAACAGGTTCACCCCCAGCCTTGAGGAGCTCAGAGGCTACTCCATCTTCACCGACAGCCTTCCCATTACAAAGCTGTTTGAGAGCCGCCTCGATTTCGTCGACATCTACGTCTGGGAAATCGTCAGTGAAGTGGCGGGTAAGTGGGGCTCTAGGGTCTCTCGCGTCAGGTGGAGGCTTCGGTGCGTGCGAGGCATACAGATGTCCGTAGAAGTCCTCAATTTCAGCGAGTATGCCCGGGACTGATGTGACGGTTTCACCATTCGAGGTAGCTAACTTTGTCAGATGACTCCTCCCCAGTGTCTTGGTGAAGACCTTCGACCCCCGATTTCGCTCGATCGCCTCATGCACGAGGCGAGTGTTCCAGCTGCGAAGGTCGCGTCTTACCAAGTTCCTGATTTTTTTGTTGAGTGACCGGGGATCTGACAAAGATTCCTCTGGTGTCTCACGTCTAAATCGCATCAGATCCAGGGTCTCGCTAGAAAGTTTGGACTTCCTATTTGATCGCCTTTTCCGAAAGTGCCTCATTCCCACTTCGCGTATCACCCCAATTATGCCGTCCAGATCCTCGTCAACATTTGCCGGGGTCTCCAGTGCGGCGAAACTATTTCGCAAGTCCAATTGGAACGCATAATGTCCAGCTTGGGGCACATTTGGACGAAGAACAGACCTCACCATGCGACTACGTTCGAGCTTAAAATTGATATTTAGGGTGCCTCGTACAAGCCGGTGATCGCTACCGGTATTAAACCTGCTGATCACTGAGACATCCCTAAATATGTGCTTCTTGTCGGCTATGATGAAGTCAATCTCGTTCTTCGTCACACCGTCGGGGCTCTTCCAGGTCCACTTCCGTTGGGGCTTTTTCTGATAAAAGGTGTTCATACAGAACAGCCCCAAGTATCGTTCTCGAATTATCTATTACTCAGTTGAGTCGCGCTTGATGAATCTCGACTCAAGTAACGTTCTAAAATTAAATCCATACTCAAAACTAGTCTTAAGTAGAGATTGGCGCTTGAGTACGCTTCTGTAATACTGGCCTTAGATTTTGTTTAGCACTTCTGGATTTAGTAATTCCGTAGCACATTATTTAAAAATCCAGAAGCGCTAAACAAAATCTAAAGCTATTATATCGAACGTCATTTCTAATTAAACGCCACCGCATAAACTCGATAGGTACACAGTTTCCAATTAAGAGAGTCTTGTCGCCATCGACCGAGCGATCGTTTTAAATGCATACTAAACAAGAATCCGTTTTTAACTTTATTATGTCTTAGGCGTCCATTTTTCCAGCACTAAGCAGCATGAAATTCGCTGCCAGTTCCTTAATTAGTGAGTAATTTCAACATTTAAAACAACTTCTTTGTTTTAGTATTTTTAAATCCTCGCGATACTCATATAGATTTATTCATGTAATAGGTTTTGATTACCTATTTATTAGGTTGCTTCGACATTAGCCCTTTGTATGTCGCCACTGCTGGGGCACGGGTCTCTTCTTGCATCGAAGGAAGGTTAGGCCATACTCCACCATGAGAGCCAAGTCCGTGTTGGTGGAGAATTGTAAGATAGTGGCGGGCCTTACTGTCAGAAGCTATCAAGCCGCCCATACCGTTGCATGACAGCCGGTACCAACGGCTTAACATGCCTTGCGAAGCACTTGGAAAAATTCCACTAGTGGCAGTCACGGGCTGGTCACCCATCCTGCACCTGACCGTGCCTGGTGTTGCTTAACTAAAGTGATTGGTTCCAATCACTAGGTTCGACTAGGCCACGAGCGCTTCGTGGCCTAGTCCAACTAGTCGCTAAATTAAAAGCTGTAACAGCTTTTAATTTACAATACATAATCGCGTTTAGCCACGCTAAATATATGACAGGACAGGCAAATATTTTTTTTAGTCCATGAAAATGTAGTTCGCAAATTAAATTAACCTTAAACTTCGTTATATAAAAGGACAATTTATTAAGAGCCAATAATGATAATTCATGAGTTGCGGCAACACTAAGAAACTGCAGCAAAAGTTTAGTTAGGTATTTATTTCCTGATGTTTAAACATACAAAGCTACTTACATTTAGTAGAAAGTTTCTGTGGTCTATAAAAAAGTATGGAAAAGAAAGTAGACTGTATAAAATATGTAGGTAAATAAAATGAACAAAATAAGAATATCAACTTTACTACAAAATAAGTGTTCTCTATCTATCTAACTATCTATCTGTACTATTCTAATATGAAAAGCACCGAAAAGTTTTCCGCACATTATAAGATTCTTTTTTGTGTTAAAACGTCCCCAAATGAATATACAGTTATGTTATATTTATAGATACTTTGGAAGGCTGTTAATGTTCAAGTGAAGTGTTTAGTGCTTCAAGCTAAACAGTAGGTGCCGCGATAATATCCAAAATGGCGGCCTAACGACTTTTTAATAGTACCTGCCACAGTACAAAGTGTCTGAAGACTCTCCACTGAAGACCGGCTTATAAAAGTTGTTGATGGAAGGTTTAAACAAAACTTAACTCACTAACATTATACAATCACATGACAAATATGTCTAATATTCCGTTTCTGGATTACCACAACACAGACTCTATAGTATAGCGTGGAATCCGATGTTATTTTCCTTATTGTAAAATCATTATCATTATTCAACTATGCAAGTGCAATTTTTTAGAATCAAAACTATTTTGTTAACTGCTTAAGATAGCATGCTTTTTTATTAATATTTTGTTTACTTAAGGGACATACACATACTTTTATAGTTTTTCTGTCTGTATACGGCGTAGAAAAGTCTTTCTCAATGTAGGCGTGAACATCTTCATTTATCTAGAACAGAAGGGTTTCTGTGGAGCAATAAAACTTACAAAACTGGGTGTTAAAGATGTCTGGGGGAAACCAACATTTTCAATGACCAAAAGCAGGTATCGCCACTCTTTTGACCAAGACCGCGGTAATTAACTATCCACCTGCAAAACCACGATACTAAGTGGTGATAGGCCTTGTTTCGAGACTCCACCAGTCAGCAGGTCACAGGCGAACAACTAACATCTCGGCTTCATTTACAGGTGAGAGAAAGGTCCAATGTGTCACGTGCAATATAAAAAGTCTCAATTTGACCCACCGATATAGCGTGTACCGTGTGTTATAGGACTATCCACTTCACAAACGGCGCCGGGCGGTCGACGTCTGGGTGAAACGATACAAAACAAAATAAACCTTAATACTTTTAGGTGAAAGACTATAATAGTAACGTATATTTGTGTCGCGCTTGTCGGCTGACCACGTGCGGCCGAGTGGCACGTCACGGGAACGGACTTTTTTTTGCAGTGTGTATTGAAATCTCTAACTTCATAATATTTAAGGATTATTTTGGATTGAAATCGTGCCGCATGCACGTCGCCTACCCGTTGTAGGTACTATCCTTTATAAACTAACTTAACTAGGATTCTAAAGTTAATAGAAATATGTCAAACTTAATAGAAATATGAGACAATTTAGATTGATATAATTATTTTCTTGGCATTCTATTAAAGTTGTTATATTGTATGGAATCAGGCGTTACTTTGCGGAAATCCATAATAGCATTAAAAAGTGAAAATTACTATGCTAAATTCCGCCAAAAAACCCACAAGCACCATGGGGTTATAATATAAAGTTGTTAAAGTTTTTGCGATTTCTATTAGATTTGTAGTCTATGGCGCTTGTATGTAGAGGCGATTAACAAAGCCCTGTGATCATATCGTAATATTTTAGTAAAGTCAACTTGTGATTGATCATTGAATGTTACGTACCGTTACATTAAATATTTATGGTTTTAGAACGTAATACGATATTATGTAAGAATACATTAAAAAATAAGTATAAAGTATTGCAATAAAATAATAAAATGTAATATGTATTTATACAATACTGCGAAGTGGACGCCTATATTATGTAGCGCCAACAGTAAAATTATTAAAATAAGTAGCTAATAAAAAATAGTCATAATAATGTAAATAGTACAAAATAGTTAAAATAATTTACTCATTCGGATTGTTCATTTAATAATATATTTATTCGTATTCTTGTACTTGTTGCATAATATTATGTATCAACCGTTATATTTTATATAATATATAATAAAAGATATCGAGAATATTATAAGACTTGCATGTTACCGTTTATTTAATTTAAATCTGTCTAGTATAAAACTGCAAATAACTAAAGGCAGAAAAAACTTAACGATAAAAGTAAAAAAAAATAAAAGTTTTCTTGTTGTTAAACTTGTACTGTGTTTATACAAAAAAATCCATAAATAAGCGCTGAGATGGCGCGTTCTCGAGCGTTTTCGTGGAGATTATAAAAAAATATAGCCACGGCAGGAATTATATTTTACTATGGCACTTTTTGCCCATAAAACATTTTAAAGCCGGCCAGAGTCTCGGCGTATTAAATTAAATGCCGACTACGAAGCTGTTTATCTCAATTTAATCCCCGAGAGTGTACGAGGCGGAGGCACAAAAATTGCCTATCAAAGTTGGGGCTTTAAATTACAGAATGAAAACGTAATGCAAGGAATTATTGGGATAATCCGTCGAGGAGCAAGTATTTCTTACGAGAATACGTTGCTGTGAATGTGTGTGACTGTTAATATATTTATAAAGAAAGACTCTAAAATTATACTTATTAATTACTAGCTGACCCATCGAACTTCGTGCCGCCTAACAGTCGATTCCTTATTATTTTTTAATTTTTCCTCCATAAAAACCACTCTCGTACTTCAAGGAATTTTCTACAAAAAGAGTTAGCGAAATGGGTTCAGCTGATCTCGAGATTTGCGCTTACCAACACATTCAGCGATTCATTTTTATATTATAGATTTGCAATTAATTCACAAGAACATAGCAAACTGACAGGGCATATCGAAGTAGTGTACATTTTGATAGATGTCTAGTATGAAAAGCATACAAAAAGAAAGCTGCCAATATAAATCTTCATTGAATATACAAACTCAAACTAACAGTTACCATCAACATCATCGTCATCATCATCAAGCCTTAACCTAGGTTATGTAATAAATCACTCTTATATTATATTTTTGAACTAAAACATTCGTAAGCACAACACATTGTAGACTTTTAGTCCGGATTTTACTTACGGGTGTTGTTATATCGGAAAAGTCCGACCAGGTTTCGCTCCGATTCGCAGAACTTAATCATGGTGAGCAGAGACGGAGCTCGCGTCGTCGGTTGCTCGTCTTATATTGTTTACTGGCACTACCCCTTCCACTGTCCGCATTATCGTGGGTTAGCTGGAAGAAAATACTATCTAGTATTAAGCTCGCCTTTGTACAAATTTGTTTTAGTGCAATAAAGAATTTTCATTCATTCATTATATCAGCGCCGAGGGGCACGAGTTTCTTGCCTAAGGAAGGTATGGGCCGTACACCACCACGGGGGCCGAGTTCAGATTGGTGGGCCTGCTAGACTAGACTAGTGGCTGGTCTTACTGTCAGAAGTTTTCAAGCCGCCCTGAGGCCTCTGAATCGGCTTATCGACTGCGATCTATCGACAGCAGCCGGCACCAACTGCTTAGCGTGGCTTGCGAAGCACGGAAACGCTCGGAAAAATGCCACTAGCATTAGACATAGACGGTTTACCCATCCATGAACGGAACCCACCATACGTTGCTTAACCTTCGTTATCGTTCAAGATAGTGTAATAAGTGTTACTATACTAATTTGTAAATAGACAATATATATTTACAAATTAGTTTTACTATTAATCTTGAGTTTTCCTTCACATTCACGGAAACGCTCGGAAAAATGCCACTGGTGTTATAGACGATCATATACAGTCACCCATCCATGCACTGAACAGGCCCTATGTTGCTTAAGCTTCGTGATTGTTTAAGATTACTCAGGCAGCCGGGGCTACGAGCGGTTCTCTTGTGTGAGCATAATCTCCTATTTATAAGTGGCAGACTCTGCCGCTGTGTTAAGCTCCATACAGGTATTTAGTGGTGAATGGATGAGTATTTTGTCTCGAGGAGATGTTAATTCCTCCATTCAATGCCTTTGTAAACAAGACATGTGGAATTTCACGCTGCTGTCTAATTGTTTATATTTCCTTTAGCTTCAGAGCTTGAACCTTTTGACTTACTTACAAACGCTTTTACGAATTTATAAACAGGAAGTACGTACCCACCCAAAGGTTTTTCGCATTTTTAGGACATGAAGGGTACCAAAAGGCACCAAATGGAGTATAAGCTCAGTGTATGTTTGTCAAACTGTCGTACTTCTAAAGTGTGGTAGGTAAGGTAGATATAACAAAAAAACGCACGTTTTCTTCATTATGGCGCATTGCTCAAAAATGTTAAGGCCTCTGTGGCGCACCGGTAGCGTATCCGCCTACCATGCAAGAAGTGCCGGGTTCAATCCCCGGCTGGGGACAAAAAAAAATACATTTTTGTGATGTCGTTGTTTCTGGTTTGTCGTCGTCGAAACAATGTATGCGCCTGTATGAAAATATTATGTTATTTTAATAATTATAAATAAAAACAAGGGGATCTTAACAAATTAAACATTACTTTGCATTTTAAGGGTTACGTACCTAAAAGATGTCAACGGGACCTTTTAATATTTATGCTCATATTATATTTTTGTTAAAAATCAGTGGAGAGGGTTGCTACTTGCCGCAAATACCTCTTGTGAGCTCTAATCCTTCTAGACTACTTTCCGTAATTCTGCACCTACTGTATTATTTCACAATAAAGTTTATTATGCATTCGTCATGTACAATAAATAATCAATAAACTACTGACAGTAAGGCCGGCCACTGTCTTACAATCCTCCACCGACCTGGACTTGGCCCACGTGGTGGAATGTGGCCTAACCTTCCTGCGATGCAGGGAGAGACCCGTGCATCAGCAGTGGGGACATACAAGGGTGGATATCGGAACTACTCCCCTCTTATACGTTGAGCGATATGTAAAGAACTAAAGATACTAAAATTAAATAGCCCTGGCAGTCGTTAAGCCATGTCAGAGGCCTCATGGGCGGCTTGATAACTTCTGACAGTAAGGCCCGCCACTGTTTTACAATCCTCCACCAACCCGGACTTTGCCCCCGTGGTGGAGTAAGGCCTAACCTTCCTGCGATGCAGGAAGAGACCCTTGCCCCAGCAGTGGGGACATACAAGGGTTGATAACGATTGATAACGAACTGTATCGTAGAGAGAGAGAGCAGTGGTAGCCCAGTGGGTAGAACAATAGACTCGGAAGCGGGAGACCCAGGTTCGATACCCAGTGCGGGCATGTACCGATGACTTTGTTTTCTAAGTTATGTGCATTTGGGATATTATAGCTTAGCAATACCACTCGCTAACCGTGAAGGAAATTATCATGACGGGAACGGGAACCTGTCTTAGGTGATTAAATACCTTAGCACTTGAAATCGATAATCCGCGGTGGACACGCGTGGTAATTAGCTCCATACTCTCTTTCTCTCTCTGAGAGAAGGGTGTGTCATGCAGTGGGACATTTTGTTTGGTAAAGAAGTAGCTATATTCTTTTTAATGCACTAACCCGTGCTAAGGACAATTTACGTAATACAGAGAGTATTGTAAAGAGTTTCGAAATTTCACTGATGCCGCGGTGAGTCGCCCATTAGCTCAGTTGGGAGAGCGCTGGCACGGTTAACCAGAGGTCGCGAGTTCGAGTCCTGAGCCACCGAGAGATGGGTGGAATTATTAGCCTCTTAATAGGTTTTTCAAAAAACTAGCTTAAAACAAGAATTATGTTGTTTCCATTCTGCCATCCTTAGTTGTTTGCTATGTTGACAAAGAGAGCCAAGAGTCGGGAACCCTGGTTGTAACCAACCAAATTTTACCTTAACATCGAAATCACAAAAATTCCAAATATTCTCTCCTATCAGCGGGCTGCGGACAAAATAAATACATCGAATCCTTTTTAAAGTCGGCGTGCGGCCCTTAACCACATACTTTACCCAAACGCACTTGTACCTTATCTATACTTCAGAGTACCCAAAAAAAGTCTTCCCTTGGCCTACCCTTTACCAAATATCCCGATAAGAAAAATGTCTGCAAGCCAGACGATCCAATCTGAAAGCCAGACGAACCATATACTGTATACAAAAGATATTAATGGTAAAATTTTGACTTGGTAACCTTAAAAACCTGTTTAGAGGCTAAAAATTCCACCCATGCTGGGATTCAAACCCGCGACCTCTGGCTAGCCGTGCCACCGCTCTTTCCAACTGAGCTAATGGGCGACTCACCGGCATCAGTGAAATTTCGAACCTCTTTACAATATTCTATGTACAGGCAGGCTTAGTAACCTTATTTCGGGAGAAAGCTATAATGTCTTCATCTTCTTCTTCTTTAGAAGCCATCTCCTAGCGTTGGTCCGCTACCATTGTGGCTATTATGTCCCGTGATGTTGAGACTCGGAAGAGTTCTATGTTTCTCGTGTTAACTCTGCAAATTTTTGGAGCCAACTTGTTTAGGTTTTAAAGAGCCGGTTTCTAAATTGAGATTTTCACTAAGTAAAGTTGAGAAGCGCTCGTGACCTAGGCGAACCGAGTGAGTGGAATCAATGACTTGGTTAAGCAACAACAGGCGCGGTCAGGTACGGCATGGGTGAGCGTCCCGTGACTACCGCTAGTGGCATTTTTCCGAGCGCTTCCGTGTTTCGCAAGGCACGTTAAGCCGTTGGTGCCGGCTGTCATATAATGGCAGTCGTTAAGCCATGTCAGAGGCCTTATGGGCGGCTTGATAATTTCTGACAGTAAGGCCCGCCACTGTCTTTCAATCCTCCACCAACCCGGACTGGGCCCCCGTGGTGGAGTATGGCCTAACCTTCCTGCGATGCAGGAAGAGACCCGTGCCCCAGCAGTGGCGACATACAAGGGTTGATAATGATGAAAGTTTTGTCACGCCCGTTTCTGGGAAATCCGCAGAGACAGCACTACAGTTAAGTATTTTCTCAGCGAAATTCTCAATTCAGAAACTGGCCCAAGTTTGGAGTTCTTTTGCAATTTTATTTCTTACAAACGATCTGGACCATAAAATACACCTACACGAGTAATAATGTTATCTATCTATCTAATAATACAACTTATTTAGCTTGTAACGTTCACAATTCTGCGCTACTTTAAATAAAATCATTTAGACATCCCAATATTGCCAAGATAGCCGTTCTCGTCTTTGCTTGCAATAAAATCATCGTGCAAACACTTAAGCGGAACATGTGCCCCCAGATTAGTTCACGCAAGCTGTGAGCCGGCAAATATCGTAGGGCTCGTAGTCAAAGACTTCATAGTTGCAGTAAAAGCACCTCTCTGCCTACATTTGGCTGCCTCGTTGACTGACTGTCTTATGTTGTGTTTGATGTCATTGCCTAGTTACCTCAGCGCAGGATATATTAGTTGGGACCAGGACCCGTGATTGCGTTGTGTGAGTATTATTATTATACGAAGAACTTGAAATCACTAAAAGGAGAAGTTTTCACGTGACATTTAGAGCTTATCCAGACACATGTGACTTACAAAATATGTCAGTTATTGCAAGCTTAAAAACTTTTGGTCTTTGACTGATTTGAGTAAATTATGTAACCGACTGAGACTGACAGATTTTACGTAATAAAATCTCAAAATACGAAATATAAAAAAATTAGAAAAACATGCACCGTACAATATCCACTAAAATATTCGTGAAGAACACAGAACAAGAAAGATAATTTTGCGTACAAAAGAGAGATTGCCACGCCGCTCCGCCAAAGATATCCTTTGGCCAATATACGCACCGAAGCGGCAGTCAAGCCCACGGTCCCTCAAAAAAAAATAGGCGTGACATTCTGAAACAATTGCACTGGTGGCTGTCGTAAGTCCAAAGGCCAGTGCGGTCGTACAGACAAGACAGAACCTTCACATTTTGGTTATAAAGTCACATGTAACGTAACTAAGGAGAGCCGATGCTTTTATCGGTCAACACGATTATTATTGCGTGAGATTTCTGTGATTTTTACGCGGCCCGACTCCTGTTACATCGTCATGTTTGCAGGTCATTAGGGATATAGAGGGGCGTTAGGGTTGGACCTCGCGTTTGGCAACAAGGAATAATCCCTTGTGTGCGCAAGCAGGGTACTAGCATCGTTAGCGTGGCTCGGATTTTAACTAAATAGTTTTCCGGCTTTATTTGATTTAATTTAGTGCAGCGCAGCGACCAGGCTTGATCCCAGATGGAACTAAGCCACAAGCCACAATTTAGCTATGAATTATCAGCAATATAATAATATTTGATTAGCCTCGACATTATTTTGTTCCGAACTTCGCTACAATTAAATGGTATATGTTAATTATACTTATTGAAACTTTAGAGTACATCAGAACTGTATGTTTTTCACAGTTATTATAAAATGATTACAATCCAAGGGAATAACTAAACATTACAAGTGTTTTTGTTATTATAGGTGCGGCATTTACTTCTTTTAAGGCCTGTTAAGCCTGGAAAAATAAAAACTGCCGTTTTTTTTTATTTGTCGTGATGTTTAAAAATTTTCTTACTAGCTGCCCTGAAGAACTTTGTACCAATCAATAGTCCATACTCGATGTTTTCGTCATAAAAGCCGTTACATACTAAATGTATGAGAAAATTAGTTTACTTATTTTTTTCATAAATTGTTCCTGATTTTATTCTGCTTTTAAACTAAATATTTCATAAGCAATACCTACACATTCTTAACTAAAACCGAAATAAAGAAACTTGGTCGGAGTCTTCCGACAAAAAAAAATCATTCCTAAATTATATTAATAATATTTATTCTGCTATTTAGTGGCGGAGAACAATCTAACAAATTATAATTACATTAATTACTGTTTTCGGTCCCGCCGTTCGTGTGTTATATAAGTATGATGTAACTACCCGACTCTATTTTATATGTACTAAGATAGATACATATAGGTAAAACGCAGCAAGCTGAAGACAGGGCGCTGTGGCACTCATAGGGGAGGGGGTTCGGGGGGGGGGGGGGGGTGCTATGTCCAGCAGTGGACTAATATAGCCTGAAGAAGAAGATACATAACTATAGACTACTGTTATTCCTTATGTTATGTTTTATGTTATATTTATAATTCTGCAAATTCACTAGATTTAAATAGGTTAGGACTACGACAGGACGTGTTATAATGAATAATGCTTATGCGCCCAGAGATAAGGGTGAGAAGGGAAACTGTCCCACTTTAAAGGCACCGGCTCGTTCCAAAGAAAACAATAGAATGTTAAGGGACTTCGCAGCAATAGATAAGCCGATGCGGTAATAGAATTCTTACATAGCCCGTCGACTCTCCAGCGGGTATCGGGGTAGCTTTATTTAATTTATAGCCTGCTCAATCTATTTATTACCCTTTCATTTGCTCGAGAGAAGCCGAGCACTTACTATAAGATTTAGAACGAGGGCTATTGTTTAGATGTCAACATACATAAAAAAAAAATCACCTCCATTTACTAGCATAATGTGTAAATGCGAATTGTCAATTTTTGACACTATGATTCTCAGGGCTAGTTTCTGAATTGAGAATCTCGCTAAGTAAACACTTAACTGGAGTGCTGTCTTTTCAAATATCTCAGCATAGAGCATGACAAGACGTTAGTTAAATATTTACTTAGTGAAGTTCTCAATTCAGAAATTGACTCTGAGTCAATCAAACAATCGGTCGGTCAAATAAAATCAATTATATTTACTAGAACATAGATTAAAAGTGATTGCCTACACACCAGGTACAAATAACTATCCACCTGAAATCAAATATGAAGTTCCCAAAAATGTCGACCTCTGTGGCGTAGCGGTAGCGCATCTGCCTACCATGCAAGAGGTTTCGGGTTCGAATCCCGGCTGGGGACAAAAAAAGGCCAGGTCTTGGATGTTTACATGTTTGTGACGTCGTTCTTTCTGGTTTCTACGACACAGGGTATTCTATTGTGGGGTCAGAAGCAATTTATGTGCATGGATGTAAATGTAATGTTATGTTATGTTAGCTGTGTAATAATTGCACGCAGCTGAAATTCTTATTTTAAAAGTTATTTGTATAGATGAATACAATAACCCACTCACGTTTCACCGTAACACGCACGCTATATAGGGAACTATTGTGCAAAATTATATGCTTCTACATCCACTGGTTTAGGCGGTGCATCGACTGACAGCAGAGTTAGAATTTTATGGGGGTAGGTAGAATATAAAGGTCTAGAAAGAAGACAAGACAGTCTTTTCATAAAACCCAACCCCACTAGAAAAAAAAGAGATTCTACGAGCTCCATGTGTGAGCGGCTCGCTTTACGAGGCCGACGCATTTATGTACATTTCAAAATCTAATTAATATTTTACGGCACGTCCGTAAAGGGCTTTTATTGCTCCAAGAAATAGGCCGTAAGTAGGTAAGCCACTAGCTGGTCACACGGAGATACGATAGGAGTGAACACAAGCGGAACGCTGTTGTAATTACCTCGTAACATTGATAAGACCGTCATAGCAGTCTTGATAGGTCTTATAAAACTAGCCAACCTGGCAGCATTTAGTCAGTGCTTACCGCCGAGATAACACGTACGGAATTCTCTTCAGTTGCAGCTTGGTTGGCTTCGAACGTATTGATTTGTCTTTCCTGTGGGTTAGGACGACTAAGATGTCAGGATGGTTTAGGTGCTGGGCAAGCGTACTACATCGTAAACGATTTGCCAGGCACTGCAGCATCCGAGTGGTCCTTTCACCCATTTGAATGAAGGTGCCACAGGACGCTGTATAAATAAAGATGTAAAGGCTTCGGTAGACGCATAAAAAAACTGACTCTACGTTTGTTTTGAGGTCATCACTTTTTTCGTATTCGCCCAATTTCACAGAATTTTAAGGTTTCGGGACTAGTCCCGTTTTAAGGCCAACTTGCTTAATTATGTATAGTCCGTTTGCTTTTAGAATATACCTCAGGCTCATAGAGTACACACGAGTGTAATACTACTTCTTGCCCTATATAAAACTTTTCTTCCCTATTTTGAAAAGTTATGTAAAAGTAAGTGCCATATTAGGTCCGATATTTCTATTACACGAATATATCCGATTCTATAAGATAGTAGCTGAGGTATCAAGACAAGCGTGCCAAGACAAACGTGTAACCGCTAGACCAACAAAGCAGTTGATATGGTATTAAAAAGTTAAAATTACTTTAGTAAATTCCGCCAAAAATCCCACAAGCACCATGCAGTTAGTTAATGCACCACCCTCCCTTCCACTTTTTCAAGCAGAAGCAAGACACGAACGCACCACCACCGACACCTTGTGTGAGAAAACACGCGACGGGTTTCGCGTCTAATACGAGGCATCCTCAGGCTCCCAAATGCAAGTGGTACTTGCATGGTGCTTGTGGGATTTTTGGCGGAAGTTAACAAAGTAATTTTAACTTTTTAATGCTATTATGGATTTTCGTAAAGTAACGCCTGATTCTATACAACAGTCTATATGGTATTATCACACAGGAAAGACAAGTCAATGCGGAGCGTGCAGGGCCAATCAATTCACGGGTTTCCTCACGATGTTTTCTTTCACAGTAAACATGTGATGACGGTAAAGTCGACCGACTAAGCTGTCAGGATGTTATATACCTGTGCTGGGCACGCCTACTACATCTAAAAAAAATGTCCCAGGCACGCAACGTCCGAGTGGTCCCTTCACTCATCTAGTGTGAGTGAAAGTACCACACCGTATTACGTAGATGTTATTACATAAACTGTAAACGAAGATTATATTAGCTATATAACTATACTAGCTTTTGATCGTGACTCCGTACGCGTGGACTTTAGTTATTCAGCATGCTTCAATAAAAGGTGCACACGATTTTTGTTCTGATCAATTATCTGACTCTGCGACAAATCATAGAAGAAAAATATAATTATTTAACTATAAAAAATGAACTGTGTCGATTAGAAATTCTTTAAAAATGGACGAAATTTCTCAAGCGCCGCCCCTACTGCAAATCCGGAAACTGAGGGTATGACAAAAATGCTACTTAACTTTACTTTTCATAATAACTTAATACCTACAGTTTCGTTCCTTCCGCGTAGGCGAACAACAATTCTGTCAATGTCAGAAATGGTCCGATTGGTGCGGATATTACGTTCTACTTTTGACTAAAGAAAGGTGCGCAAGTTTTCAGCCGCGGCCCATTTTCCAGTTCTCTGAAGTCGTTTAATGCCGCGTTTAAACGGCGCGCAAACGCGCGAGCCGAGCCTGGCTCCGCTCGTGATTCAGCGCGCCACGTGCTGTTTAAACAACTACGGTCGGCGCGGCTCGGCAAAGTTCGCGTGATCCATCGCTTGTCGTTTTTTCGACACGGATCAAAGGCGCGCGCACCATCTTCGGCGGTTTGTGTTAATACGCGCCATCTAAATACAGAGCGCGCGACGAAGACCGTGGTTCAACAGGGCGATGTAGCCGCATTTCTACCGGAACGGCTCGGCTCGCGTAGGATCGTGCTACCCCGCGTCGTTTAAACGAGCAAGCTTGCGTCTGTATTTAGCCGACCCGCATCTCCACAGACGGCTTGGCTCGCGTAGGATCGTGCTACCCCGCGTCGTTTAAACGCACCTTAAGACCTTCTCGTGAAAGAGAGCCGGATGGTCTTGTGCAGAGCGCGTCTGGTTTCATTTGCGATGAGCGGCTGCACCACCTCTCACTTTTGTCAGCCATTTTCACGCGAAAAATCTAGTGCATAGATAGTTATATATTAAACGGGTCTAATAGCGATTATTTATACTATTTTTATTTTTAATGCACTAACCCGTGCTAAGGACAAATTTAAAAACCTATTTAGAGGCTAAAAATTTCATCCAAGCCGGGATTCGAACCCGCAACCTCTGGCTTACACTATTCTTTGTATTACGTACAGGCAGCGACATCTGGCTTAATACAGAGAATAGTGTAAAGAGGTTCGAAATTTCACTGATGCCGGTGAGTCGCCCATTGGCTCAATTGGAAGGGCGCTGGCACGTATAGCCAGAGGTAGCGATTATTTATTTGTTAAAACGTCTTTACCTTATTTCCCGACGTCTCGGCAGCGTTACAGTTGCCGTGGTCTCGGGTAGACTGAACTTTACCTAATAAACAATCGCGATTAGACCCGTTTCATATATAACTATGTATGCGTATGGCGAATCATTAAGAAATACTAGTGGTATAGAGTGCACCAGCCCTAGTACCATGACGCTAGTCGCGCGTTTTAAATGTCAAAGTCGCGACTTTTCAAGTAGTTGTACAGTCATGAGCACTAACATGTAGGCACTTCAGTATCTTGTCAAAGTCAAAATAGTCAATTTCTCATACATCCTAAAGTGACAAGGTTCGAAGGTGTTTACATGGTAGTGCAGGCGACTGTATATTGGTAGGTGTAGTCGTGTCAATTTGGGTTTCCGCAACTCGACTGCTAATAGCCGATTTTGCGGGAAGTAGTAGTACATTCATGGTCAAAGTCTGACATATTATCACCACAAAATGCGTAACTCGTGCCATTGATTTACCCATTCAAGTAGCACGACAACGCGCGCGGTTTAACGTCAGAAGTCGAGACTTTCTAGTACATTAATCGGGGTTCGAACCCCGGCTGGGGATAAACAAAAACCCCAGGTCTTGGATGTTTACATGTTTGTGATGTCGTTGTCTCTGGTTCCCACACACAGTATCCTAGTATAGGGCCAGAAGCAATGTATGTGCCTGTATGTAAATTTTATGTTAAATGTCAAGTTCTAAGTTTTTAGCGACATAAAACGAGTGGCTCGCGCCATCGTTCTACCCCTGCTGGCCAGGTTATAACCGGCCCCGCACTCCCTATTCAAAGTCATTATTATTATATTTATTCAATCAATCAGCTCATACTCGTTCACTGCTGCACATAGGCCTTATATAAGGCATTCCGGTTGTTTCTGTCTCCGGTTAACCTCAATCTTTTGTTGTTCTTCTTCAGGTTATATTGTATAGTCTACTGCTTGTGCTATAGACATAGACATCATTTATTGGTAATATTCATTACAATTCAAGATTGAACTCCGTGATAACAATCGAATTTAGTAATAAAAATCAAATATACAAATGTCAAAAAGAAACAAAAAAAAGTATAAGAATAAATAAGAATCAAATCATAAGAATGCAATCTTAAAAACCTATTTAGAGGCTAAAAATTCCACCCATGCCGGAATTCGAACCCGCGACCTCTGGCTATCCGTGCCAGCGCTCTATCCAACTGAGCTAATGGGCGACTCACCGGCATCAGTGAAATTTCGAACCTCTATACACTATTCTCTGTATTACGTACAGGCAGCGACATCTGGCTGAAGTCGATTGCATCACTTACAGCCCCGACTACCTACTTTGCAGTTAGGTTTTTACATCGGAATGATATCGCTGTACCCACATGATTATACTACTTTTATTTTTAATGCACTAACCTGGGTTCGTTCCCGGCATGGGTGGAATATTTAGCCTGTAAATAGGTTTTTAAAATTGTCCTTAGCACGGGTTAGTGCATTAAAAATAAAAATAGTATCACCTTCGCTTCGTCAACATTCATAAGTGGTTGCATGCACGCACGCCTGTTCCGGGTACTTTTTATCTTCCCCTAATACATCCCCTATTTGGTCGATGTATGTCCGCCTGGGACGTCCATCGTCCAGCATCCCTAGAAAACTTGCCAATTTTTTTCTGTAAATGAATTCACACAATATTGTTTCGTGTTAATGCAGTTTAGGGAAGGAACTTGGTATAGTTTCTGCGTTTCATATTTTGTCCAGACGAAAAGTTTGCCCGTTTTCTTGCATGCATGCTTTGTTCGGGTAAGTAACGATCTTGGAATGAACAACCCGTGTTTTTCTTAAGAATTAACGTAGTTTTGGCTTTGATGTAAACGCATTGTCTCAGGAGAAACTGGAAACTGTGTTTTGCATCAGTGGTCTCCGACAAACAATACCTTCGTAAGGTATTAATTTTTTTTTTGTTTTGGCTCTATCTGTCTATGCATTCAACAGTGGGTCATACTATAGACATGTTTCAAGAACACTAGATGCCTTTAGTACCGGTCCGACCTAGTTAATCATCTAGATAACACGTAACATGTACATTACAATGAAAAACACAATTTTGTAAAGATTATTGTATAATTTTAGTTTACATAAGTTATCTTATCCCATAACATACTATTTATGTTCTCTACAGTTGATAGCAGCTCTACCCGTTATGCATTATTGTTTCAAAGTCACTCCTAATAATCGAATTGAGCAGATTATTAGGCAAACTATACTACATGTTAAACACTCTGCAACAAAATACACATACTCACGTCTACCTCCCTCTACCTATACTGCAATAAAATCAAACAAATAAAAAAAATGCAACGCTTTCACCACTATGATACTAGCGCCAGTTCATTTACACTAAAAAACTCATATGACCTACCGTTAACAGCTGTCATTTGGCCAAAGTTCACAGAAAAAATAACAACTAACGCCTGTCAACAGTACGTCAACCGATTGTCATTATATTCTTTTTAATGCACTGATATTACGTACAGGCAACGTAATAACTGTATTATGTTGCCTGTACGTAATACAGAGAATATTGTAAAGAGGTTCGAAATTTCACTGATGCCGGTGAGTCGCCTATTAGCTCAGCTGGAAGAGCGCTGGCACGGATAGCCAGAAGTCGCGGGTTATAATCCCGGCATGAGTGGAATTCTTAGCCTCTAAATAGGTTTTTAAAACCGATTGTTAGTGTACGAAAAACGTGCGGTAAAAATGGTGTATCCACGTATAACTTACAATTTGTATTTTCACTAGAATAGCCATATCTAAACCCCTGTAATTTTGAGTCTGCAAAGTAGTCCCAACATTTTTCTCCCTCAATCTCGTTACGTAAGGTCGGTCATTGTCGTCTCTAATGGCAGGTTCCAAATTAAACTGTACAAACTGGCACGGGCCAAGAAACCTCCGGAAGGTTGGCCGCTTGTTCTAACATGATAAAGTCCCCCGTAGAATTAATTAAATTAAAACTAATTAAACACTAAGATTATGCTGGGCAAGATGAAATGTTTTCTCTGGAGACTCGCCTAGGGTTTGGGTAATTAAAGGTAAATGTATTAAACTGCTTCATTAGAAGCGGAAAGGGTGAATAAAACGTGTTGTTTCAAGCCGGAGATTTTAGAATTATATTAACAATTTATGTTTCTTTGTTTCAGGTAAGCAGAAATATTTAGGTCTATGGTTTCTCTGCCTGGTAAAGTATGCTGATCCCCGTTTTGCAACTTTATAGGTCTTTTCATTACTACTGTAAAGAAAATAAAGGGCATCATAAAACTCAGACCACGATAGTAGTAAATAATATTATACAGCCAGTAAATGTCCCAACTCACCAAATCGGATGACTATCAAAACCCCTTTCCATACGAATGCCGTTATCACAATCCATCGTAGTGCTGATGTAATCTACTCACGCAATCTGTCACATAAAAATGTCGATCCTTCAGGAAACCCGCAAAATTTACGACAGGTGCAAATAAAGGCATACCGAAGATATCTGAATAAATGTAGGGCCTCTACTCGGAACCTGGTGCTGGCCAAGCCAGTAAAGACATCACATACGTCCTTCTTAGAACGCCCTATCGAAATTCTTCTAGATATCGATCGATACGAATAACGAATTAATAAAAAATCTAAAGTAGGCCCCTGCATTCCTTTTTTTTTTAAACTAAACCGACGAGGGGCGGCTAAGCGACTTTATAATAACATACTTTATGGATCGATAAAGACCTTATTTCAAAGTATGAAAGCACCCTTTTCTCAATAGAACATTCTTGCAAGATACCTGCAACGTTTATTCAAATGTGAACCCTATTCTTTTGAATGCAGTGTTGGTTTTGTTAATACTGGATTCGGATCTGATTTACGATCACTTAGGTTGCTGTCGCGCGCTATTCAGGGTGTGTACAAAATGGAACAACTTACCTACGTCTAACTGGCGATAGCCGTTAGTACCGTTTGACGGGCCCCAATAGATCCATTTCCTTTTCAACATAATCTGAGCCAAACTGTTGCGGTCTTTAGTGGACGATTTGGATCCGCTTTAAATGGGCAAATTCGTCTAACAGTCATTGTTTCCCAAAAGATACCAATAACGAGAAAGAATGGCACTGGATTGCCAAAACACCGTGCGCGGATTTTTCTTACCAAACAGAACATCGTAGGATATTTGAGCGGCTTATTATTCAAACAAGCATGAAAAACTTCCTTTCGCTCTTCACTATCGCGCCAATTCAGCGGTTGATGAATTCAGAATTCAGTGCGAAGTGGAACACGCGGGTCGAGTACGCTTCGGTGAGAATTTCATTGAAGCTGCGGCAGCAGCGGGCCTGGACGAACGCCTCGGAGGTAAATCTAGAAAAATTGCTGAGCCTCCTGTCTGCAACGTTTTCCCTACGTCAAAGTGCTATCCAATTCCAATTTAAATAAAATCGCTTAGAACTCTTAAAGCACCGCGTGTAGCAAATGGCAAAAGTATCTTCCAGATTTACGGAATCAAGAATCTATCAGAATTTTTAAGCAGCCTGCGCTATACAAATAGAATATTTTAGTCACAGCGCCTACAATGCAAATAATATCACAAAATGAGGCGTGGCTTAATATCAAAATGCTCTAAATATAAGGAAGGTATGTCGATAGGTAGATATTGAATCTCTTCTCGTTTTATGCAAAATGCGACGTGAACGCTGCAATATTGAACTAAAGCTACTTTCCGAAGGAAATGTGCGGATGGAAAATGTAGTAGCAGACGTCGCTTTCGGGATGCTGACAATATAAATCGTGACTGCTAAATATTCTTCTATTTTGGAACTAAAATTTTCGTAAGCAATGGAAGTTTAATTATTGATTTGCCCATGATTACCAGCAAATCCGGAGATCAATTAAAATGCTTCTGGTTGCTAGTCTATAAAACGAAATTGAACCCTTTCTTCCTCCTTGTATAACAAGCCAAAGCAAGGAAACAATTGGTCATCAAGTTTTTAATTTAAACTTGTAACGCGGTATCCAACTGACAAACGGATTCTCGGGCAGTACGGCGCTACAGGTAGCGCATTCCAGGCCGCTTGTTTACAACCTTTTTAGATAGCAACTGAAGACAAGGGTCGCCCGAGTAATTAGGGGGACGTGCAACACTTCTCACATTATAGAGAATGTTACCCCAATACGTGCATTTTGTTGCGGGGGCGGGGGGTGGCCGACTGCCTGCGGGTGTTTTTTGTTCTATGAGCATTTGGTCGGGTCGCGTCGTCGCCGGCAGTCTGCTCCGGCGATCCCTCAGGGGTGCCCGCATCGCGCGATCTTTCGTTTGCAGGCACAAAGTCCTCGCGGCCTCACGTTTAGTTCGAGTTTTCAATAGTGACTGTTTTGCGAATTATGTTGTGTAAGGTTGGTTTGGCTTGAAAGGGAAACCTTTGGATCACTCGTCGTCTGTGGCTTGATTTTTCCTGGCGCAAAAGAAGGGAGAACTGATAAAAAAACTTTTTAAATAAGTAAATCAACTTTCTCTGAGTTATTATCAAATCTCGACTTTCTCTTACGAGGGAAAGAATGTGATTTAAAAACTTTTACTTATTATAATCTCATGGGAGGTTAGATAAATTTATGCACGTGTAACACTAAAAGGAATGTGGCACATAACTCCGATCCTTTAAAATCGTGGAGACACATATGGTTTCAAGGTTCTTGTTTGTCCATTTGTAAGCACTTGAGAGCGCTTTTGAGATTTTTATGTTCCAGTTCCAACACATAATAGATCTTTGACATCTGTATCGGTTTCTTGAGTGTTAACTTTTATAACCTTTTATTGATGATCAAAAATTAGCTTTGGCTTCATATCGTATTTAGAAAATATATGGAAACTAATTGGCATAGCCATAGAATGTATAAATATTACATCGCGTACTGTGTCCGAGACTTCATCTGCAGATTCGTCTACAAAATTTAATCGATTTCCATACAGATATTTTTGAGGAATAAACATTCAAGCGCTCAAATAAAAAATCTTTAATTCTTTTATATACGAAGCACGTGCGGTGTACGAAGTACTTAACAAAGGTAGTATATTCTGGTACTTCTCTAACCAATTTCGGTGGTTACAATAATTAATATTCTAGTCTTTCTTCTTGCGGTCTGCTCTAGCATCCGTATTTTGGTCACTTGTGTAAGACTCCAGATTAAGGGTCTTCTAGGTTATCATAGATCTAGATCGTTGGCGTAAATACCGATTAGAATTGACTAAGTATTGAAAGTGTAGGTGAATTGTGGCTTATAGTCTTTTACTTTTAGACGACCTCTGTGGCGTAGAAATAGTGCATATGCCTACTATGCGAGTAGTCCCGCGTTCAAACCCCGGCTGGGAACAAAAAAAAACCCAAAAAAATATATGTCTTGGATGTTTAGATATTTGTGATGTCGCTGTTTCTGGTTCCACGACACAGGGTATCCTAGTGTGGGGCCAGAATCAATGTATGTGCTTGTATGTAAACGTTATGTAATGTTACTTTTCCAAATCATCAGGGTTTCATTTGGTTTTATTTTGCCCTCATTATCACGAATAAAAACGGATCCTTTATATTAAATTTAACGTTTAAATATTCGGTTTCATTTGAAAAATTTCCAGTACTCGCTACGAAAGCGAATATTATGGCTGAAGGTTTCGGTCCAAAACATGCATTGCAATACATAAAATACGACCAAGGGATAACACCTGCGACTCTGGAATTTCACACAGATAAATGTTATGATGTTACTACACCCAAAGCTATTAAAGATGCCACAGGAAAAAAAAATATTTGATATGAGTTAAGTTCGGTTTTGCAAGTAAGCTCTTACAAATCATAATAGTTTTCATACGCTGGGCATTGGCCCTCTTTCCAAAAGAGAGAAAACGAGTCGACATAATCAACAGGTATGCCTACCGCACCAGAGCATGTGTGACACTTGCCGACCGCAACGAAAAGCATCGTGAAGAAACCTGCGCATCAATTTAGCGATTTTACTTAAATTATTAGCTCCCACATAGCTCCCAGTGGACACTGGCCCTAGCGGTTCAGTTACCTGCGGACCATACAAAAGGATGCAGTACAGTGAATTATTGACATCGTAAACAACGTCATCTATTCACGTATCCATACCCATGGCATCCGGCCATTCATGCCTTTTAGGGATAAGATTAAAAAAGAACTAGATATTGTCTCCTTTCAAAAATTGAAAATCGCATACATTCGTTACTACAAAATATGTTGGACAAGTACTGCAAGTTGCTTGATTAGACAATCTGAGCAGATTTGACAATCTCTATTTATCACCTGTCAATGTCGACAGCAGTTCAATCTTTAATTTTTTGGTGCATACATTACCCCACGCCTGTATCCCAGAGGGGTAGTCAGAGACCAGGGACTGCCACTTGCCACGATCCTGACAGATTACCTTCGCTTCATCAACGTTCATAAGTCGTTGCATGCACGCACGTCGGTTCCGCGTACTTTCCGGGTGCAAATTCACCCGTTATAAAATCTATATATTTCTCTATAATTCTGTCACAGTCACGTCTTGACACAAAATGGGAATTTTTTTTTGTTCTATTTTTTATTTCTTTGTGAAGACTTGTTAATAGATATGACATGACAGTTAGGTCAAATCTCGAATTTAGCAGTTGTGTAAACTGACTTTTCTACTTTCTTGTTTTGTAACAGAGCGTAGCTTGCGTATTACCATTAGTAATCTGTGGTATTACCTACATTGCTCCAATTTCAAATTAATCAATAAACCCCCCTGCGGCAATAGGTACATGTTACAACTATAAACACGACGTACGCTGGAAATGAGCTCACATAGGTACAAAATATTAGCTCCAAACACGCAAATAGCGAGCGCTGGGAAATAGGTACTAACATTTGCTGCTAGAATTCTCTAATTCTAGAAATGGGTAAAAATTGTGTTAATGTACCATTTTAAATTATAGAAAAGCACTGTTAAATCAATTAAACGTAAGTTTTGTTATTTTTTCTTTTCGCTTTAAAAACTTACAGTCTGTGGTCTGTCAAGTGACAGCTGTCAAAACTACTTCAAATAAAACCTTCAAGTCAAGCGCATGAGTTTAAATTTTCTCCTGTTTTTAAATGCACCAACAAAGTCTAATTCCGTTTTTGTTTAGCCTTATTTTAGTTTTGTAAACCTGTAATAAATTGAAATGATTTAGCCTTCTAAACTCCGATTTTTAATTCCGTAGAATTCTGACATTTCATAAGTATTGCTACTAAGTTTCTACTTCCACACAAGTTCACACAACACACACAACACAATGTTGTGTGAACTTGTCTGGAAGATATTATTATTATTATTAAAAAAGCTCATTCGAGTCAAGTCTATTAGAAAAAGGGAAATATTTGACCCATTTCAGGGCCATAAGAAATAAAATAACAAATATGGTTCTATGGTTTACCTACAAAAGTCAAGAAATGATAGCTGTCAGAATTATACGGAATAAAAAATCTAAGAATAGAGAACTTAAAACTGTTCAACTAAGAATTTAACTTTTTTGGGGTTAAAATCACAAAGACGAAGACTGGATACCTAATTATTTATTTTTTAGTTATAATGAATAAATAAATAGTTTATTGACAACCAAAAATACAGTGTTCGAAACCTTCGAAACTTATTGTGTAGACACATGACATGAAATAAGTCTACGGAGTGAAGCATGCTTCTAAACTAGGAAAAAATAACTGTGTATCAGGGGACATGCCACTCACAACTACTAATGCCAATACAATGTTAAAATCGTGTAGCTTGATAGATAACAATCAACTAATTTATAATAGAAACACTAATTTAGTTGATTTACGAAATTATCAATTAAATATGCAGCGATAGCAAAGGGCAGTTTAGTTCATTCCACCATTTACGCTTGTACAAACTTTTCCAAGCTTTATCTGTCACGACTCCTTTCCAGTATATTTCTGAATTCATTATAATGACATCTTACCGTAGTGTATTTATACACCCTCTCCGACAGCTTTTCGTCACTTTATCGACAACATTACATCTGCTTATAGTCTACCTACAGATGACGCAAGAAAGAATTTTCTCGCAACGCGTGGAAATGGAACCTATCCATTGAATTTACATAAAGGGTTGGATGGCTTCTACGTATAATCAGCATTCCGCTTATTCAGTACCCGTACCTAGACCCTAGGTGATAAGAGCTAAGTAGAATAACCTACACTGTCGCTAGATATCTCAATACTACAAACCTCCACGAGCGCTATACGAGTAGGTACATAAGCTACATTTGATAGTCAAGAACGGTAGGTGCTACAATAATAATGCTCTACCTTTTGAAGAATTTAATCATTCAAAGTAAAAGAGAGTAGCTTGCTACTTTGCTGATTTCGAATAATATGAGCTAGATTATTAATTTTTATTATTTATTTATTAATTAATTTCGAGTAATATAAGCGGCTTACATTTTACATTGTAAACAGAATGTAAATTCTTTACGTTGAAATAAATTGATTTGATTACTATATCAACCCTTGTATGTCGCCACTGCTGGGGCACAGGTCTCTTCCTGCATCGCAGGAAGGTTAGGCCATACTGCACCACGGGGGCCAGTCCGGGTTGGTGGAGGATTCTCTGAGAGAAGGCATGCGCCATGAAAGAGACGTCTTTAGGCTGCATAAAAAAATGTCAATGACGCCAGCCAGCCTATTATAAACCACTGGTACAGATCTTTATCATTTTCTTCCAGTGCTTATTTTCTTATTCTAGCGGTGCCTGCTTTTTTTCCCCTTCTTGTGATTGTATACTCATAGCTTACTAACATTCTGTTTTACCAACCTAAAAACCTGTTTAAATACATTTTGTCCAAGTAGAGCCACAAACGAAGATACTATGATTCTTCTTTATTGTGCACGGAACATACTATTTTTATTTTTAATGCACTAACCCGTGCTAAGGACAAATTTAAAAACCTATTTAGAGGCTAAAAATTTCACACATGCCGGGATTCGAACCCGCAACCTCTGGCATGGATAGCCAGAGGTTGCGGGTTCGATCCCGGCATGGGTGAAATTTTTAGCCTCTAAATAGGTTTTTAAATTGTGCACGGAATTAATTTTCCTGTGAAACACAATTTGGTTTCAACAATTATTTATTTCTCTCAAAATAACCGACCAACAAAATAACTCACGTTTTAGATGAAAACTTTCTCTGGAAAGCCTGCCGTTAATCATAATAAAAAGTAATCATTATAATGGCCTGTGTAAATACTAATTTATTCCAGACTAAGGCGCTGAAACAAATGCTTCTTGTAAAGGGGCATTAATCTACCAGCCTGTGGCAAGTCCAACAGGTAGAGAGTATTTACCAAGCTGTCTCGCGAGTTAAGGAAAACCCCAAAAAAACTTGTTAATGAAAGAAAAAACCGACTGCTAAAAACTATTACAAAGGCCTCTCAGTAGAAGTTTGGTTATTGTTAAAATTAAACGTGCAATGGAGTTTTTCGAGTTTCTTCCTCTTTATAGTGAGATGAAATAGTATTTTTTTTTGTCCTGGTCTCTACCTACACCTCTGAGACACAGACGTGAGTTTATGTATGTATTTATTTTTGTTAATGTTTTATTTTTGGAGAATTTGTAATTTCTTATCAACAATATAACGGGTGAAATTCGCAATTTTTTACTTTATGTTACGGAACATGGTCAGTAACAGCTATGGTCCTTTTTTTTTCTTTTGACGCCTTACGTCAAAACCGGTCATTTCGCTTGGATCTAAAAGATCAGTAGTTTATACAGGGATTGGCCTCAGTGACAAAAGATGGGTGAAGAGCTCACTTGAACGTTGCAGTGGACATGGTTTTTTAAATGGTCTATCTTGCCTGTGCCACGGGAAAGACCAGTGAATAAGTAAACAACATACAAACGTGCATAAAGTTTTCTTCTCACTCCTTTGCGCTCGCGGTCGAGCAAAAACTTCCCAAACACGATTTATATGTAGGTCAAGACCGGGCGTAAGCTGCCACTCTATGTCTTCACTTACCTTTAGGGCACTAAAAGGAGGAGGAACAAAAAAGTGTTAGCCGCGTCACCAATACGGAATTGTATAGTACCAGCTTTCCTATCTTATTACGTATTTTATCAGATTTATTCAAATAGGCATGAGGACATTGTATCTTCAACTGGTCATAAAAATGTAAATATAAGAAAGAGTATGGGCTGTGATTCGACTCTGATTTTCGAATTGGGACAGTGATTTGTGTGTAGGGATTAGTAGTTAAAGGTAACACGCCTACACTTGTGTCAGAACGTCGGCACCGACTCAATGTAATATATCCACGCAGCAGTGTACAGTCTATTTACCCTTACTTGTCCATTTTAGTAAACAAGATTCTACCGGTAGAGTAGACTTTATTTGAAAACTGGCATACTCCCGTAAATGAAGTAACCTGAGACCCTATTTGATAACACGCTGCCAATTTAAGAACGATATTCATGAACTTGCGAGAAAATATCTAATTTCGGCATGAAATGTCAATTTTGAGGTAAGAATTGTTTACTAAATTGGACAAGTAAGAATAATTAGACTGCACAATAGCCATTTTATGGCTTTTATCTGTCATAGATGATCCGAGGTCCTACAATTTAACATTTTTACACGCGGATTGCTTAAACACTCTTTGTTCCTCGAATAGTTCAATGTGCCTTATCACTTCTTATTACGTATATTTTGATAATCGCACTTATACTTTATAGACTTAAAGGTATTTTCGCGTGGCGTGGAGGTCCTCCGCGTCGGAGCCTCGTGACTAAGACCGCCGCTGAAGGCTTCCGCAAAGTTTACTTTTGCCTCGGGATAATAAACTGCGGCTGGCATACGTTTGTCTTTTCACAGAAACTTTGTATTATGTCGTAATTGCTAAGACAGCTACGTCCAAAGGGGATGGTTAGAAGATTACGTTTATGTCCGCAACCTTTTTTAGTTGACTGCTTTGTTACACGTCACATTTCACTGGGTTGTTCTTAGTTGGCAAAAGCAAAATAAAAAGTAGAATGGAATTGTAATTTAATATTCGGCCGAGAACAGGACGACGGTCAGTGGGCAGACCAATGATCCAACGACATTATTGAGTCGGCGGAAGGACCGGGGATGCGGATGGCACAGGACCGTGAGAGATGGCATCTGGAGGAAAAGGCCTATACCCAACAGTGAGCAGCAGTGGGCAAGAATGCAGCGGCTTTGACATTCAGCAAACAGAATGTAAATTCTTTACGTTGAAATAAATTGAATTTAATTTAATTCAAAAAATATTGAGTTGCGCTTGAAATTGTTAACTCGCGGTGGGCAGTCGTGGTGATTAAGCCCACACCTTTCTACCTACATTAGTACGGTCAACAGTACATATACCTTTACAATCCCATTTTAAATGTAAATGACGGTCACCTTGTCCATACTATCCATCTTATTCTCTACTATACTGAAAAAATATGTAAATTCAACAAAGGCTCTGTTACGAAAGAATTTAATTAAAATTCTTTACTTCAGCTATAGGCAAGTTTCCTCTAACAATCAAGAGGCATAGTCTAACTTTTCGAAAGTAATTTTGAGTCGTAAAGATGACACGAAGCATCTTGCTCCCCGGTTTATCCCAGTTAACTTTTCCTTTTCAGTACAAACTTCACTTTATGACTGGTGTAAGAAAGTACGTTGTCGTTAGATGTCTGAGTATTGTTGTGAAATAAATACTTTTGTATTTTTCTTTTCTTTTTAAGCAATCCGATGTATGTATGAAGTAGTCTCTAGGCTATCCAGCTTAACAGAAAGTGATAAGCATTCTGATAGATAAATAGAGAACATTTTTATAGCAGGGACACAAAAAAGAAAATTACATAGGTAGTTAGTTACACGGACCTCGAGACAAACCAGTTAGTAAGTCCAAATCCACTTAATCTGTGCATAATAAAGAATGTAAACCTAAATAAATAATAATGACATACGGCCGCCTTATCACTAAAAGTGATTTTACTGATAATCAACGATGTAGGGCTATTATTTGTAAAATAGTTTGACGGACAAGAGGTTTTTCTTCTGTATGGCAACCCCAATTTATCGATCTATTATTGTTTGATAATAGCACAGAAGCGTTCCTAATTGTGGAGGCGTTTTTTTTTGTAATTTTTAACGCTAACCAGGCTGTTGTAGGCTTTGTGGAGGAACTGTTACTTAAATATTCTCTTAGTGAAACACTTCATTCATCGATATCAACCTTTGTATGTCCCCTCTGTTGGGGGCCGGTGCACTTCCTGCATCGCAGGAAGGTTAGGCCATATTCCATCATGGGCGCCTTACCCGGGTGGTGAAGGATTGTAAGATAGTGGCGGGTTTTACAGTCAGAATATATTAAGCCGCCGATAAGATCACTGACATGGCTTAACGACTGCCGCTACACGACTGCCAACACCAAGGGCTTAGAGTGCCTTGCGAAGCACGGAAGCATTCGGATAAAATGCCACTATCGGGGCGGTCACCCATCCTACACCAGACCGCGCCTGTTGTTGCTTAACTCAAGTGATTTATTCTAATCACTCGGCTCGACTGGGCCACGAGCGCTTCAGTCATAAAAATTGTTTTGTTGTTGAGTAAAAATCCAGATTCTGTACCTGTACTATCTTAGTAGTCGGATAAGTTATCACTTGCCAAGCCTTTAGGGTGCTACTTAACTGATTGTTAACAGCCTACACGGCCAAACCGTCGATAGCGATCAAAGGGCCATTCAAACACTTGCCGATCGGTATTGAAAGCAAAGTTATGCCGTGACCTTTACCCTAAATCGCTTAGCCGTAGTTAGGATATTACTATTTGGGGCTATCTAGCTTTCATTTGTTGGGTAAAACGTAAAATTGTCTTAATTCCCGACGGCAATGTTGCAGTAGCCGTGGTCACGGGGTAGATTGTAGTCGCGAGTACAGTGAATTATTGTGGTGAGGAGGTCAAATTTCAAGTCACTTGTACTTTTACCTAATAAATAATCGCAATTAGACCTATTTAATATGTAACTGTGTATGATCATCGCGAGTCAAATTAAAAAATTATTCAGAGAAAATTAACAGAGAATTTAAGTACGGAGAAAAGTGAAAGTGATAAAAAGGAACAAAACATATGGAACACAACATATTTTAACAAAGAATAAATGAGATTTGCTAGTATCTATAATGTCTGAATGTATTTCTAAGCGCAAATCTCGAGAGCAGCTGAGCCGATTTCGCTAATTCCGTCTTTAGAATATTTCTTCAAGTACGGGGATGGTTCTTACGAAAAGAAAAATAAAAGTTACAGCATCAACTGTTAGGTGGTACGAATTTCGCTGTGTCTGCTAGTTATTAATAGTTACAACAGTAGCCTGATGAATTTGAGTCTTAACATATTGGCATACATCCATTGCTACATATATCTACGTACTTTACATAAACTCACGCCTGAATCCCGGAGGTGTAGGCTCATCATCATCGTCAACCCATTATTTCCCCACCGAGGGGCACTGGCCTCTTTCCTAAGGAAGGTATAGGCCATACTCCAAGTCCGGACTGCTGGAGGCTTGCAAGCCTAGTGGCTGGTCTTACTGTCAGAAGTTTTCAAGCGGCTCTAATGCCTCTACCTTGGTTTAACGAATGCCATCTATAGATGGCAGCCGGCACAAACTGCTTAGCGTGCCTTGCGAAGCACGGAACCGCATCGGAAAAATGCCACTGGCGTTAGTCATAGATGGGATAGTCCATGCAATGAATGCGCCCTATGTTGCTTAACCTTCGTTATCGTTTAAGATCATCCAGGCAGCCGGGGTTACGAGCGGTAGGCTCATGCTTGACAAAAAAACTTTGCCAAGAGGTAACTCACGAATAACGTAGAGTGTGATTAATCGATTCCAGCGGTAGTACTTTGAAAAGAAGTTACGGAGATGACTAACGGATCGTTCTACATCACATTACATAAACGCACGCCTGTATTTTGGAGTTGTAGGCAGACACAATAGTTTGGCATTTGCGATATAGTCTAATCTTGATACCATAAGTTCTCTTAATTTTTCTTCACCTTTATCAACCCAAGCTGAATGAAAATATTCATTAGTATTAAGCTCGCCTTTGTACAAATATGCCTATTATGCTATAAAGATTTTTATAATCTAATCTAATCTCTCAAGTGCTCTCTCTGGTTGTATATTGTACAAGTTTTGTCTTAATTTGATCAGTGAAAATCTGGAGTTTTCGCAAATTTCCCATTATCTCAAGCCGATATCTTCCGTCTGAATTGTTACCCGGTACCCGATTAACGGTTTAGGCTTGCCCAAATTGATTTACAACAGTTTAAAACTAAGCCCTTTCCTATTAGATTATCGGGGTTAATGGCACGCGCATTATATCTTCGGGTACGTTCGACTCCCTGGATGATCGATTTGAATTATTTATTGACTACCCTTCGCTTAATCGGTAGCTGATTGAAATTTCATGTTAATTTTTTAAATTCCGTTTAACAACGTGTCTGAATCGTTCCCAATCTAATCAATTAAACTGACTTTATTCCTTCTTAGAACTGCATCTGCTACCCCTATCTCCAATCTCTCAATCAGTGTCACGTTGGTATATAAAGTCCATTTTCGAAAATCAGTCGCTACATCAGCAGTGCTAACTTGCCAATAAATGAATTACGGTTCGTGTCACAGAACACGGGGAGCGCTGCGGCCGTGTTAATTGAATCTCACTCCTAGGGCTTAGCTACACAGAGAAATATTGTCGCACATAGAGATGGGAATAATTTCGGGTTGACAAGACAACAAGTGAAGTTCTTAGGACTTGTTGCTGACTGGAAAAAAGATCTTGGCAATTTTATCATTCGAATTCTGACTGCAGTGATAGGTCAATGTTGGAACAGCTAGCACCAGTGTAAAGCTATGTTGCGACCTTTGTCACGCAGGCTTTGAAGAACGGGTTTATTTAGATATACATTTGATTTTTTTTTCTCACAGAGGTAAGCTCGCTTTTGTAGAGGCTCATGTTGTTTCTAATGTTAAAGAAATTATTTCCACATAAAGAATTTGCATTCTGTTTGCTGAATGTCAATGTACAGTTGATGTAAAATGATGACGACACTGGTATGGTTAGCCAGAGGTTGCGGGTTTGAGTCCCGGCATAGGCCGAGTTTTTAGCTTCTAAATAGATTTTTAAAATTGTCCTCAGAACGAGTTAGTCCAACGAAAAGAATATAATTGATGTAAAATGTTAGCTGCTGCCTTAAGGCTTTAGTGTAATGGAGAAAAAAGCAGCGGGAAAAATATTCACGCTTTCGTCAAATAATCTTAAACTATCAGTTGGTAGGTATATGAAATGAAATAGAGCAAGATTCACATTTATCAACTCTCCTATACGAGAGTATAGAATAGATCTTTTATATGAACGTACGAGTCTACTCTCCTATCGCCTTGTGTAACGGTCCTTTATTGTGGTGGATACGATATGTCTTCCATATTTGATGTGCGTATGTCATCGTCGGTTGTGCGTGAGATGTCGCGCTGGGGGTTTCCCGGATGTGATTCTAAAGAGAGTTCGCTTCCGCTGGTTGAGTAGGTCTCCTTATCTACCTGAAAGGTAGCTTTTGTATTTTTTGCTTCCTCGTTGGTTTCTCGCCTACTGACATAGAGGTCATGGCTTCGATTTTCGCGGGGCCCCTGGTCCTATATGGTTGTTTGGAATGGCATCAGCTTTCGTGACTTTAAATAATACAGAAAACGCACCACTCCACAGGTACACACAACTACTTTTGCATTTAGGATGCTGATAACAATGGATAAAAAAACCGTTTTAGTCGAGACAAAGTAGACAATATTAATTCCTAATAAGCTGGATTTTTTTTCGTCTATTTTGACGGGACTATTCTTTTCTATATTATTCTACATTTTCGTTTGTCGCCGTCGGTTTGTATGATTTATAAAACAAAATTTATCATTGGCATGCTTGTTGGGAATGGTCAATTTATTAATACTGAAAAAACAGATTTCGGCTTATTCTGCAGTGACTGAGACATGGTTTCAAATTGAGTAGCCTTGTTCAACACATATCCTATTCTGACAGTTTAGTCGGCCTAGCCCACAGGAAAGACAATTTGCGGAGCCTGCAGGTTTCCTCACGATGTAAAATGTTTTAATGTAATATAAAAGTGTCGACTGCATAATAGGCAAATGAAAATACTACTTATGTTTAGAGGTAATTGCGATATCCTACCGACTGTTCGATAGCGAACGGACAAAATATGGATTAAGACTTCCATTATCTTATCGGGTAAAATGTAAGATCCACAAGGAAGGACATTATATGACACGTCATAAAGGAAATTAATTACGTAGGATGATTCAGATGTTTGTCAGGATCGTGACCAGTGGCAAATCCCTCTCTGGATTCCGGGATCGATATCAACCCTCGTATGTCCCCACTGCTGGGGCACGGGTCCCTTCCTGCATTGCAGGAAGGTTAGACCATACTCCACCGCGGAGGCCAAATCCGGGAGGGCGAAGGATTGTAAGACAGTGGCGGGCCTTACTGTCAGAAGTTATCAAGCCGCCCAAATAGCCTCTGATATGGCTTAACGGGTACCAACTGCTTAACGTGCCCTGCGAAGCAAGGAAGCTCGGAAAAAATGTCACTAGCGATAGTCACGGGATGGTCACCCATCCAGTATCTGATCGCGCCTGTGGTTGCTTAGCTCAAGTGATTAATCCCAATCACTCGATTCCACTCCACCCAGAGCACTTCTTTAGTTTTCATTTTCACTTATACTCTATGACACAGGTCACAGAAGTGCCTAGTCTCTATTTTGTAGCAAAGGTTGTTGTTGCAAAATTTGAGAGAATATCAAAATAGCACTCAGTTTTATGAAGATGAAATACGGACAACTTTGTTGTGCTTTTATCGCAGCTTAACCGAGTTTTCTAAACAAGTTATTGCTTTGTATGTAAACTAAAACCAGTAAGCAACTTTTTCTCTCGTTAATTTTTCAAAGAATACCATCCCACAACAGTGAACACGTTGTTTTCATCGATTTTTTTCTTTTGTTTTCAGAGAAACCACGTAGGAATAAAGTGGTTGTGTTTCACCTATACTCAATGTTGTTTTATTCGTAAACTGCCACTGTGGTTGTAGGCTTCGTATTATAATTTATAGGTGTATTTGCTATGAAAAAATACTACGAATTTTTATTCCTCTGAATTTTTTTTATTTCGACTGTTGACTTAGCATGCCCGGTAGGTAATACTGACAAAGTTGATCCTAATGAGAAAACCGTAAAAGGGCGCTCGTTTTAAAAAAAAACCGTATACTATAATAGGGCTCTGGGCACTTTAGTTTAAACATGAGGTCCCGCCCGGGACGTGTTACCTCAGGAAGTTGAGAGCTCGTAAACAGTGTATTTATTTTTATTTTATATTATCTATTAGGGTAAACAAACAATTGTACAATAAGTGGTAACAGCATCTTAAGTAACATTAAAGTATTAAGTTATTGTACAACCAGCATCGCTTACCACGAATTAGCGAAAAAGAAAGGAGATTTATTCAACATCAAAATGTAGTGTATAACTTTCAATAAATAATAAAACTGGAACGACTTCAGCTTTGTGCATTATTTATAGTATGTTTTATTTATTTTATTTATAATTAAAACGATAATCTTGATAAAACAGAATAAGCAGGTAAAGATAGTCAGGTCTAGTCAAGATCTAAGTAGTAATGCGAAAAATAAGGGAAATGTCAAAAATGGGAGTCGTAAAGTAAAATTTAAAAAAAATTGGCTAAAGAGGTTTGCACCGTTACAAAGACAATACATTTTCTGTTCTTGGCAATTTTTTATTTCGTGAAATTTTTATAGAATGAAACTTTTACACTTCAATATTAAAAACACAATCGGCGGCGTGCGGCGGACTAAATCATAATTAAATAAATAACGGTTCGGAGATTCCGGCTGCAGTGTAACTGGCATCTGTGTACAAAATTTGAAAAATTCGCAGCTTATAAACACTAGCATTTGCGTAGCTTCGTTTTTGCTATACATAATTCATATTCTTATGAAATTGGATTCGCGATGGGGGACGTTTAGCGGTGCACGATTTTGTTATTTCACTTATCGGAGATGAATAAATTTCGCTTGCTTAGCTGCGTTGCTTAAAGATACGATCTTTTCCTGCCAATTTGCGCTCACCGTGTCATTTTATAACACAATTTAATTTTCTTTGTTATTCATTACAAAAACAGCCGACAGTTCTGAAGCCTGTTCTGACATTAAATAGGCAGAGCCTAAAAAATAAAATACTCGTAAACCTTATTATATCCACTGACTTAATAACTGATTGAAACATAGCTTCTGAAATACTATTAGATATATTTTATCACTAGAATAACACAGCAAGTACAGCTTAATCAAAATATAATATACCTTCTACTAAGACACAATCATACTGCGACGTAGACAAAAGTCCAAGGGCCTTCTATTGACGGAAATAAGTATCAATTCTGGATGACCTGCAAAAACTACAACAGTTATAATTTTCTATCCAAGTGTTTAATTCTATAATTTTCCAAGTCCAAAAAAAACATCTATTTAATTTTACCCAAGATCTTAGGTAAACCTACTAATATAACCAATGGGTAAGTTTATGAAGATGTTTGGATTTTTTTTAATAAATCATGCAATAACGGCTGAACGGAATTATGAGAAACTTGCGGTACAGATAGACACAGATTTATATCAAAACATACAATAACTAATATCCCGATAATGCGTCCACTAATCCCGCACGGACGAAGTCTTGAGCACCAGCTAGCACAAAATAAAAAAAAAAGTATTTTATATTCCGTCGTTGTAAAAGAGAATTTCATCGGCTATTGTGTGATAAATTCCGTCTTAATTTTCCGCTAGGACTGGCCAGTTGAATAATAATGACGTTTTAAGCAGCTATTCTTTCGGTCGGAGTTTTCTTTTTAGCCATTGAGAGCATTTTGGAGCAGCAAAGGCGAATTTATGAATTAAAACGAAGTTTTACAGACCTCGCATCAGTCAATGGCTGGCTGCATACATAACAAGGTTTTTTCATGTAATATTACTGGCAACCTTAGTTTGGATACCTGTCAGTATTTTACATGACATTTATAAGAGTAATATAAATTATACAACTAAGAGAATTTGCCAACAAACTTTTATGCAGTTTGGATCAAATTCAAGTTAGGTATATTTTGCTGTGTTTATTTGAATAAAATCGTGAATTAATTAATTAAACCTAATAAAAAAAGTAACCAAAAGACATTCGAAACTATTTCGACCAACAAAGCTGAAATATTTGAACCAAATACTTGGGCTACCGGCCTTCGAAATAGAGTCGGACGAGCGGACAGTGATAGTAACAAGGTTTTTTTTTGGTTGTAAGGTTGTAAACCCTAAGTAAGGGCTAAACAAAAAATTGGCTTATATGTTATTACTATCTATATGTTATTATTATTATCAGTGTCCAAATGTGTCTAAGTGTGGTCTTAGTTTAATCACGACACCTAACGTGCGTAATGTATTTTTTCTCGTTATCAAAGGACTTTCCACGTATTTCTACATTGTGATGATGACATAGTATAGATAAAGGTTAGTTGCCGCATGACTCGTGACTTCCAACGCCTCTTCCGTCAGACACATTATGTCACCCAACCTTAATGTTGAAACACCCTATAGAAAGACGTTAACAATTTTCCCGCCTCTCGGAAAAATATGGCGGCTTTTGAGAATATCTACAAAGTGCCTATAGACTCAAAGTGCTATGTATAAAACAGGGTTCCTTGAAACACTTCGAAATGCGGTTAAAATCGTTTTTTCTTGCGGTGTTATTTTACATTTCGTCACCCTCTTCCAAGGGAAAAATATATACACCTCCCTATTAATTCAGGGTTATAAATAAACAACTATCTTACTGAGCATTTCAGAGATTTGGTAATACAAATCGTGGGTTACGGATCCACCTATATAGGTCTGCATTGATTAACGTCCTTTTAGGTCCGACGAATTTGCAATTCCTTTTTGTAGAATTCCATAATTCAGAGGGTCTTGATATCTTCCGTTATATTGGGATAGGGATATTGTTGTATGTTACAGCTTATTTAAAAAATCAAAGTCATATTAATTATATTCGAACAAAAATATTTTTGTTCATTTAGTGCAGATTGGAGATTTTTGTCCATTTTAACACATTAAGTTGCAATTTCTGTGTACTTTGAATAAAGACTTGGATTTGGATTTTCGAATCGTAATTAGACTGCCGTCGAGATATCGGTAATAAATATAAAACTTTTGTACGTAGTCCATTTTTCATTGAAAAACATTTTGTTTCTTTTTTCGTGTTAGGCTGTTAAACATTGCTAGACTGAATACATATTTTTTTATTTCGTATTTTCGTGCACCTCCTCTGCTCCACTAGCGTCTCCAAAAATGAATTGCGCCCTAAGACGTTGATTAATAATGTAGTTAGCGAAATTCTTGTTTTCTTTTACTTCAAACAGACGTAAAAGGAAAATATGCCATGAAAGAAACTGGCTTTTGATCGACTGAGAATTCCATATTTGTCAATTTCAATGATTATATATTATAAAAAGTGACACGCGTGCGACAAATTTGGTAGTTAAATTTAAATTGGAAGATAAACATATCGTGACTTGTTTTGCAAAGGGTCAAGTTGTAAATGTATGTGTATACACAGTATGTAAACCAGATTCTTTACTAATATTAAAATTTGCAGTAAATTAAACCATTGAAATACGAGCTAAACCGCTTGCAATGCTTTCTCGTGATCTTCAAGCTAGCTTAGACTGGCTGGTTAGCTATAATGTAGCTCTCTCAAGCCTCAATCAGAGAGGATTGTACTACTGTGTTCATTGACCATAGTAATCATAAAGCTATATTGTTTTGCTATCAAATAATAAACTACATATTTTTCCTGAAACAAGGGTGAGACAACATCAACAATACTTAACTATGGCTACCAAACCATTAACGATCCTAAGGTTTCTTTTTTGACGCAATATTTTCGACAGATATATAGGAGCATATCAAAAACACCAAGAGAATGTAAGTGATATTAGTTCGTAAATGTCAAAGTTAAAATGTTAGTTTGTGTATGTCAACCTACGGAGACAGCCCTGCTACTGAACGGAGGACCCCCGGTCGCGATGGGCCCACTCAGATCCAACAGCCGGAAACACCTTCACACACCGGAAGCTACTAAGAACCTGCTACATTCCACTCGCAGCTTCAGCGTCGACGAAACAAAAGACAGTTCCCCTTCGCTCACGTCCTCACCCTCCCTACGCACATCGGGGAGTTTGCTCAACTTGAGAAAAATCGAACGGAAAGCGAAGTCAACAAAGATACTCGTCAATCCCGTGTGTTCAGATAGCCTCGGCTCGAGCGAGGACAGCCATTGCCCCAAGAAAGATAACTACAAATGGAAAGGTAAAAAGAAACGCTTGAAAGCCGACGACCAGAAAAAACACAAAAATGACGATCCGAAACCAGAGTGTGATAAAAACGGCGAGATTTGTCGTAACGAAGCGAAGGAGGAGAAAAAATCAATATCGTGTTTCAAAATTAAAAGCTGCGAGGATAAATCACGTTCTGACGAGGATCACAAATCTGGGAAAGAGAATTGCAAAAACGAAAATTCGAGTAATTGGAGGCATTGTCTTGAGCCTGATATCGTAATTGACTCCAAAAAGAACAGTAAAGAGATTTTAGAGAATAAAGCTACTCTCGCCAAGGATTGTAAATTGAGAACTGACCAATTGTGTACGGAAAAGACTGATAGTATTAGAAAAAGCAGACGAAATGCCGAGGTAAGCGTTTTATTCATTTTATTCACTAGAAATGTTTAAGATTTAGTTTTGACTCTCACGGTAGTTTTCAAGTTGCATTTGACTCTTCATTGCACTAACAGGTCGTGGTTTGGTCGCCGGTAAACATAGGGGTGCCGGCGACTAAACCACGACCAATTACGACCCACACTTTAGCAATATGAAACCAATATCGGGTTCTAACATAAGCGTATCTTTATACGTTTTCAAATATATAGAGTTGCCAGTCCTGACTCTGGATGGTCTTGTTATACTTAAAAAGCTTTATCATCCCATTAACAAAAACCTTAATTCCAATATTAAGTCTTTGTTAGCAGTTTTGTGTTTGCGAAAAATTCTACACACAAAACTCGGCTGATGAAAACATTCTCCTTGTGGAAACAATTTTTTTTTATTATTGATTTGATAAGGCCTTCCAAATATAATTTGACGTAAATTTCACGTAACGGTTAGTAAACCTTTTTGCCGATGGAAGAAGACTTTACTACGGTCACAAATGACTTAGGGTTACTAAGGTCCATAATGTCCTACGGAATTAAATTGAAACGGTTTAGCCGCTAATAAAGTTTGATTGCATTGCAAATATTCACTCCAAATATTCAAGAGTCACAGTACTGCATTTACTCAACGCAATAGCACTTAAAGCGATCTGTAATAAATAGAACAATACATTCCAAACGGCTCGAACACAAATATAAAATCGATATTATCAAATGGTCGCCCTATATTAGGACCGATGTAGGAATCAATCTGTATGATAATGAGATCCAGCTGAGGAATCTTCTAGAATTGTATTCAGCCAGCGTCTTGCAGATCCATCCTTCATTATGGCCTCAGCTTTTGAATGGGAGTGCCTTCCCACTGCTACTTATCTATGACTATGTCATATTTCCACTCTAAATTGTATTTCCGGTACCTACTTGAAATAGTTTTGTCTACGCACAAGCCTCAAATCATCGGATATTGAACAGAACATTATTTTTCAATATCCTGACTTGTTTGTGTATAACCCATTTGATCGTCAAATTTCATACTAATGTGACAGTGAAACCGCTCAGGATTTGGTGTACGTAATATAGGGGTAGGCAATACACATCCCAGAGATTACGAGATATTTAATTAGGGGCCGCATAAAGCTAACTGCGAGCTGTTTCAATCAAGTGAGTCACTTTCTTTTATTTCATAATGTTAATATTAGCAAACGAGCCACGGATGTTGTATTTCTGGCATGGTTGATTCAGAAAAAAATATTAATTGAATAATCCAGAATTTGCGTAAAGTATCAATGGAAGCGATAAATCTGAAATGCTAAATTAATTGCTTTTTAACTCAAAATATCGAAGAAGTAGCTTTGCACTTGTATTTTAATATACATGGAGTGAACCTTTACATGATAATCTTTACTGAAGCTTTATAGCAGTGTGCTAACTTAGGCCCACTTGCGTCAGCCCGGGTTAGCTCATTTAACTCGAGTTAACCGGTTAAATCGATAATTTTGCATGCGAAATGTTTGATTTAACCGGTTAAGTAGATTTAAGTGAGCTAACTCGGGCTGACGAAAGTGGGCCTTAAACATATTAAACCTGCATCAAAGAAATTAAAAAAACGTGTCACGTGACCTGTCAGAGCGGCAATAAAATGAAATCAACGCATTCATACAATTGTCATGGTATATACACTAACATGATAGGCCCCGTGCAATAGTAGTAGATACCATTCGTACAGTAAGTGTACCGCACTTAACTGCATTATGTCACTGCACTGTTTGAGGTGCCTAAGTGTGTGTCCTAGTGTAAAAAAATAATATAAAAGTGATAATAATAGTGTGTGTTATTTACCTATGTAGCTCTATCTAAAACCGTTGCGTTGTTGTTTGCATATTTCCATATCAGATTCTTATTACATCGTGTATTGCGCCTCCTATTTACAGAAAGATTACCTATCTGTGGGAAATGCTGAGTAATTGAGTAATAAGACCACACCACTGAAGTCCGAATGAACTTTTCTGTTAGTTTAGTTAGTAGACATTCACACTATTCACTACACCTAGCACTCCACACCACACATCATACACTACACAACTCACTCAATGCGCATATCTCAATTCACGTAAATCACACTCCACGCATCACACTCCATACATCACACGCCATGCATCATACACCACACCACGACTCAACCCATATGCTACAAGTTACACATAACACTATAACACACTTTTATCTTTCTTTACATTAACGTTAATATTTAATTATTCAGTTCACAAGTTTATTTTGTTTAACCTAATTATTTTTGTATAAATCTCGTGCGCCATCTTAAACCACAAGTTAATTCTAATGGCCGCCACTATACAGGCTACGTGCTTAGTAAGAAGTTGTTAAAACGTAGAACTGTGTACCTATTTTATTAATAAAAACTAATCTTATTCTTATTGTGACGCTGACTGTACGTCGAATCATATCCATTTACATTCATTCATCGCCAATAAAGCTAAGCCTCTATCAAGGGCGATGTGAACAAATCCACGCACCCATCACGGAGCCCGACAAATTGTTTCGCTTAAAACACAATTACTCAGAGTACATGCTTAAGCCTGCGATTTATATTCACAGCGAATGGCGATAAAACTCGTAAGAAAACGCCTAATCAAAGTCAAGAGTCGCGTTACACTTAGGTATTATGGAAATCGTAGTAGGTACAGTCTGTAACACATCGACATTGAAGCCGTACACGCAAGTTATGGGTGACTTTGGAACTGAAATATAAAGGTTACTTTGTTGTCGACTATACTTACACAATATAACTGATCCGCTTTGGAATTTTGAAGCGCTCGCGCAGGTTATTGGAATCAATCACATTAGTTAAGTAACAACAGGCGCGGTCAGGTGCCGGATGGGTAACCGTCTCATGACTACCACTAGTGGCATTTTTCCGAGCGCTTTCGTGCTTGACAAGGCACATTAAGCCGTAGGTGCCGGCTGTCATGTAATGACAGTCGTTAAGCCATGTCAGAGGCCATGATAACTTCTGACAGTAGGGCCTGCCGCTGTCTGACAATCAACCACCAATTCGAACTTGGTCCCCGTGGTGTAGTATGCAATGCAGGAAGAGCCCTACCAGTGGGGACATGCCTTAGCAGTGGGGATATACAAGGGTTGATATCGATTCCACTAAAACGTCTACGTAACTACAGCTACTTAAAAAAAATTGCGTTGTACGTCTACGTAACTATAGTTACTTCGCGGACTGCTATCAGTAAAATCGATTTTAACGAATGAAACCTTTCAAATAACTTCTCAAATCGGCTGTTACAATAATCTGTGTTAAATTATTCGTTCAATTGATGCTTGATTTCATTGACAAGTCTTCGAATAAAAAAAAGCTTCGGTTTCAAATCAAAATCAGTTCCTATCGATTACGTGAGGTGACTTCAATCTGCTTTTAAAATGTAAGTATTCATTATTTTTCAATGTATCATATATCAAAATAATCGTAAAGATTTGCACTTTATGATAGGATACAAAAAAATTTAATTGTGTTCCATACAACGACAGATCGACATTTTAAATTACCGCCGCGACACGCCATGGTTCCACAATTGATTTCATGTATTCTATTGAATTTATCACTATAAAATATTACTTGGAGCCGTCATTTTTACTTTATCTGATAGTGCATTTCATAAGCTATTCGGAAGTATTTTTTATTTTGTGGTAGCTGTAGCAGTTCTATAGTTATTACAGTTTTTCTAACAATGGAACCGGCCGCTCGGCGCGCAAAAATGTAATTCGCGCGCGCGGACGTTTAAGGCTTACGTGGCCGCGCGACACGGACGTTTGAGGGGACATGCCTTAGCAGTGAGGATATACAAGGGTTGATATTGATATAGCAAACAGAACTGATTCCAGAATTTCAGTTTAATTTTGATTTGTTTTCGAGTGCTCTATCGAAATTCCGAGATTTTGACATGTTGAGATTCATTCCCACAAAGTGATTGTATTTTTATGGAATCGTATCGATCAAGTCGTAGATAAGTATATCTGCCAATAACGCTGGAGTTAATGGCAGTTACATAGAGAGGACAATAGAGAATTGCAAAAAAAACTATTTTAGTATAATCGGGTTTTATATCATGTGCTCTAATGTACAATAAAAGTATTCTTATTAATCGAAGAGGCCATGTTAAAAGGTAAAGGTAAACCAAGTCCTTTTTACTATGCGAATAATACTTTTCATAATGTGTAATGTATGGAGCGTTTATCAATATTCCAGTTAATTCGCTAAATAATGTTTTTATGCTTTCTAGAAAATATTTAGAATTCCATGAAAAGTGCAATATGTATTTTCTTATTAAAATAATTTTTCGCATCTTTTGAGGCCCCAATAAGACCGATTTTTTAGTTTCAAAAAACTCGACTCTTTTTATTTGTTCCGTGGTATAAAAGCAACCCCACATCAATCTATGTTTCAAGCAAGTTCTCCATTATTGTGTGTGAAAAATTAAAACTTGAGAATTCTTCGAAAATTCTTTTTGAAAATTCCCATATTATGCATAAAAGTAACAAAAATATTTAAGCAATCTAAAGCCATCAACACAATAATAAAGAGTAAAATACTATTTTAAAAAACCTATTACGAGGCTAAAAATTCCACCCATGCCAGGACTCGGACCCGCGACCTCTGGCTAACCGTGCCAGCGCTCTCCAAACTAAGCTAATGGGCGACTTACCGGCATCAGTGAAATTTCGAACCCCTTTACAATACTCTCTGTACTACGTAATGACAATGACGATAAATTAGTTGAAATACTATTTTAACTAATTTATCGTCATTGTCACGTTATTTATAGTAGTACGTGTATATTTACATACATAAATTGGAGCTCCGTCCTTTCTCGCCTGTCAATTGACTGTCAAAATAAATCTGTGTAATCCCATTTCTACTCAGACGCGATTAATGTAAATTGTATCATATTTTTATGTTCGCTAATGGCATGTTCCCGCAATGTTAACACGCTCGCTGCCTTTGGGTGCGTATTTGTGCCCTTACTAAATATGACACAAAAAGGTCTCTTTTGTATTCATTATCTACGCGGCGGAGTCTAAAGGAGGGTTTGTTGGCTCGTAAGTAGGTAAATAACTATCTAATACCTCAACCAATTGTAGATTTTGACAATTAAGATTCTGGCATTGTATGGAATCAGGCGTTACTTTGCGGAAATCCATAATTTAATAGCATTAAAAAGTGAAAATTTAAAGCTAAATTCCGCCAAAAATCCCACAAGCACCGTGCGGTTAGTTCATGCACCGCCCTCCCTCCCTCTTTTTCAAGCAGAGGCAAGACACAAACACACGACCACCGGTTACAATACTTGTGTGAGAAAATACGCGACGCGTTTCCCCTCTAATAATATAATAAGATTCTCAATCTATCCGTCATTATTGAACAAGTATCGTAGTCTATCTGAAATCTCCACGTATAATAATATTACTAAATTTGCGTTCAGTTTGCAAGTGTTTCATTTCATTAAGTGTTTTGTTTAAGCTGTAACTTTTCCTTTAGAATAATATAAAAATAAATAAACAAAATAAGAACACAAACAGTCATGCATAAAAATAACACAGTAGTTTCTGCTATAAGCAGTTTAATTTCATTATTAATCCACAATATTGTGTAGTGCTTACGTAAGATTTAGTTCAAAAAATGTTTTATTCCAGCTCTTTCATTTCAATACATACCTAACAAAACTTCTGTACAATTACAGTTTACAAATGACTATTTATTTAAGTAAAAGTGCTCTGAACCCTCTGTTGGACATAGGCCTCTTCTCTTTCAAGCCCACCCATCCAGTCCTTTGCGAGTCTCGTCCAATGTTTTCAAGTTGCTTTCATAATGGCGTCGGTCTACCAGGCGTACGCTACCTGTATTGTATACAATATTAGTACAATTACGATTAAATGTGTCTGGAATAACATTAACAATATTACAGTATTATTGAGGTAGTGAATACAATATTGAAACATTTTTTCTCCAGCTAGTTATTCTTTATTTTTATTTTATTTACACAGTGAAGTGCACCTCACAAGCGATAGGGTAGAAATCCCGCATTTGGTATGACATTGATTTTATAAATGAAGAACATTTCTTCAGCTATAGTTAAACTAACTAACTATAGTGGTAACTATAACTATAGTTATAGTTACCACTATAGCAGAAAGGACAATAAAGTAAATCATGATACAACCCGCGGCATATTACATTAACATAACATTTACATACAGGCACATACATTAAGTCTGTGATAAAAGTAAATCATCAATATACGAGGCTTATCAACATTTCTTTTCACACCAGAAACAATTTTCATCCTTGAAAACGGTCTAGTCGTGGTTATGCCTGTTATCCTGGACCATACCTGGTGCAAAGAATTTTCTTGGTTGGGTGAGACCTCCTGCAATGAGCGCCATAGCGCGCTGTCTTCAGCTTTCCCCATCCAGCATCCAGCATCCCCATCCAGCATCTGCCTGCAGTTTATTTATGAATTAGAATTTTGTAATCCATGAGAGTTTTGTAACACCATTTTTGCTCTTATACAACTTTACAACGAAAACTTATTATTAACTGGTATTTTTGTTATTTTCAGGTAAGTTCACAACCTCAAATTGAGAAGGCGAAATACTCAACTTCGGTGAGTTTTAAACTTTGACAATAAGTCTGAAGTTTCCTTCATTGTGCCTGCTAGTAGTATATAATATAAATAGTTTTATAAATTATTATCAAGAGCTGTACCATTGTATTAAAAAAAATCAAAATAATCATATGAAGATCGTTAATGCATCTCTTAGTGATGCCATAGCTAGATTTAGTTATATTTCAACAACTTGCGAATTTTCATTATAAAAAAGAAAAATGTTGCTGTAATTCAATTTATTTCAAATATAAAAATATATTAAAAACCTATTTAGAGGCTAAAAATTCCACCCATGCCGGGATTCGAACCCGAAACCTCTGGCTATCCGTGCCAGCGCTCTTCCAATTGAGCTAATGGGCGACTCACCGGCTTCAGTGAAATTTCGAACCTCTTTACACCATTCTCTGTTATTAAATCTGTTATTAAAAAGCCTCTAAATAGGTTTTTTAAAATTGTCCTTAGCACGGGTTAGTGCATTAAAAAAAAATAGTATAAAAATATATATCAAGTTATTAGTAGTCTTCCTCTAGTACTAGTACTTGTTCTTATTCTAGTATTTACGGCATTAATATCTTCAAATAACGTACATGTATAAAAAACTACTACTAAATTGAGTAATTGAATTAGATAAAGATAATTGCTAAATTTTGTATTTTGTGCAATAAAGTCTAACAAACCTCGTGGCAACAATCTGAGTGAAGTGAAGAATGCAAACCCCGTTTTATCGCAAAAAATTGCCTTTATAACATTAGCCACAAACCTCTCGGCCTTGGGTAAAAATTACATACCAAATTGTGTGTTTTCAAAAGAAAATATTATTTTTGGCGAAGATCCTAATTTTTTCCCATGATGTAAGGAACGCGTACATGAATTGGGCGGCCTACCTAAGTAGCCCCACACTCTAGCCCCAGCTCCTCTCCTAAATCCTGGCCTCATCGTGGAACTATTAAGTAGGTACTGAAGTGTCTTTTATGCTTTACTCCATCACACGTAAAACTATTCAATTAATCACAAAAGTTTCAATTTACTCCTTCAAAAGCTTGCATAAAGGCCAAACTTTAGTCAAGCACTGCAAATGTTCACAAAAGTTATTCAACTTTATTCCGTTACATTAAAGCCACAGTACAATAAAGAAGGATTTTCCTTTATACGTGCTCTCATAAACGCTCACTCAAGAAGATTAACCTAGCAATAAGCTATGTATTTTTTCCCTTGTTACACAAATTATACGGAGACATATATAAACTGAAAAGTAGTTATACTGAAAAGTACTCGAGCCAAAAACTCCTCATTTTGTACACCAAAATAAACTATACATATTGTTCAAAACGCATTCTAGGAAATTATAAAAAATAATATTCTCACTTATTGATTAACTTTTTGAAAAAAAAAATATATTATGAAAATGTAACTTTCGGGGTTCATATGGTATGGAAACATCTTTTAGGATACCAATATTTATTTACATTGCGCGTTGAATAAACAAATTTGTTTTGTAAAACAAAGCTTCACTTTTTTTACAGTTTAGGTACCGAACATTTATTCCTAAAGAAACTGACGAAATTTTACGATAACTGCTATATATTTCAGAAACCCGCCTTTTTCAAGTCGATGCTTGCCCCTTTGATGCTCAGCGTGTATTTCCTATTTTGATAGTTTGTGATGTCCTTACTTTGTTATCATAAAACAGGGTATCTTAGTTTGGGACCGGAGCAAGTGATTGGGTTGTGGAAGTTATTATTACGTAATTTCGGTAACACCAGCCACCAATTAAACATGTAAAGAAAAGCACAGCAAACCAATCGACACGATAAGTTACTAATTTAGTTTAGTTTAATGAAAGCTCTAATAGGTTCGCTGTCCTAGGTATAAGTTTATTCTACGTTCATAATACACTCCACCTTAAGGGTATCTTATAAATAGTTGCCTTGGCCCTTTCATCGGTATATTCCTTTAAAAAACAGAATGCCTTTGTGAATGCTACTAGTATTTTTAATTAACGAAAAGGAACAGGTGCTCTAATCAGCTTGTGTATTTTTTTTATTTTTTTCCACTTTTAGAATACATACCTAAACTTTTATAAATATTTGGCCAGGCCCTGTCATCAGTGAAATCCTTTAAAAAACTTGCAGCCTTTGGAGTGGAGTGCCTATGTGATTGCTATTCATAATTTTTAATTAACGATAAGGGGGAGGTTCTATAATCGACCAGTTTAATTTTAATTTTGTTTGTCGAGTTTCACTTAAGCTTCATCTACGCTGTGTAAGAGGACATGCACCTTTTTTAAGAACTTTATAGTGAAGCTCTTATAAAACTTTTAAGCCGACATCCTTCTGTATTGCATATTTTATGCACGTATGAGTACATTGCCGACGGGACAACGAAGTTACTTTGCGGTCGTTTCACGCTTGCAGGTAACAAGTTTTAAAACCGTAAAATGGCAGTGAAAACCGTTTACACCTCCATTGTCGCGGTTGGTAACATCATCGACGGCCGGCACGTCTAGGTGTTTTGGTGAAACTGTAACTTCTGCGTGCATTGGGAAGCAACTTCCACCAAAAACGATTCTAGTTACGCTGATGAAGATTAATTTTACCTATGTATAGTGACTTCTTTAAATTATTATTATTTGGTCGTGCGAAATACATCTTCTCTATAGTATAAAGTTGAATCGCCGAATGTATTGTTAAGCGCAAATCTCGAGAGCAGCTGAACCAATTTCGCTAATTATTTTTTTAGAATATTCCAAGGATGGTTCTTACGGAGGGAAAAATAAAAAAAATAAAGAATCGACTGAAGAATCGGCGGTACAAAGTTTGCTGGGTCAGCTAGTTATTCATAAAATTAAAACTTAAAATTTTACCATGCAAAAATAATTATAATTTATTTAATGTACAACCTATTACACCTTTTTTATTTTTAAAATGTCTATAAAGGAAGCTACAGAACTACTAGTACTACAGAACAAACAAATTTTATGTACTACTGTGTTAGTTACAGATTTAGCTAGACGTAACAGCTGTCAATTCTGAGGTCACCTTACGGACAAACTCATTGGATATAATGAGCTTTGGTAAACTTCAAAAGCGTCCCTTGCTGGTATCAAGTTATAAGATACAAGCTCGATTGTATCTCACTCAACTTGTTACTCAAGAACACAATACGTTTCAAACAAGGTTTATAGAGCAATTTGATAGAAGTTTAGTACCAACTGTTGTAATTTCTCTCTCTTCTTCTTCAGGCTATATTAGTCCACTGCTGGACATAGCCCTCCCCTAATGAGCGCCATAGCGCAAGGTTGAGCCATCATTGGGGGGTGATGCCCATAATCCCCACGCTGGGCATGCGGGTTGTAATTTAATGGTCCGTTATAGCAATTTATCGGGGATTTTCTTTAGAATAGTTAGAAAAATTAGTGGTATCATATTAGGAACTTACGACTTAGGTACTTGTTCGGCCAGATTCATAGATTTTTTTTCCCTTTTTGCATATCTAATGTGCATATCTCCCTGCCAGTGTCAATTTCAGTCGTGTTTGCGTGTTTCAGTCAAACTACTCATACAATGAAATCTATATTATTATTATTGCTGTATTAAATGTACTCCCCACTTAGTAACACTTTTTTACACGCCTACCTTAAACGTTGCCTCTCTTGTATCTCCTGCGAGTTGACTGGTGGAAAATACTATTAACATTAAATCCTCCTTTTGTACATTATTGTTTGTGCAGTAGAGAATAAATAATATTAACAGTTTATTTTTATCATTCCGTGCCCTAAATAGGTGATATTTCAAGACCTCTGCTCGTACAGAACTTTCGCGCGTAAGTATTCCACAATCCATTCTTCACTTTTCCTTTGCTACATATCATCAGCTGATTCCATCCAGAAGCCACCATCACTAACCAAGCCAGTGTCTAAGCAACGCCTAGGTAACTAAAGTTCGCGACAGTAAAAGCATTTGTCGCCCATAGAATTCCAGTACCTAACCATTGAAACGCGTTGTGTGAAAGGGAGCGAGCAGAGAACTCTTTTTAATGTTTATCTATCTGACGTCCACCCTATTTACATGAAAGAGCGGCTAAAACGCTAGTCATTTTTGATAAAAATAAATGGGAAAAGAGTATTTCAACCAAGCACCCTCTCGTACTAGCGATTTGCGTGACAGTCTTTTTTATTTTAGGGATCTGTACTCAAGGAGTGCCAGTGGAAACATGTTAATATGCTTACAATGTTCTTTCCGTTTGACCATGAAGGGGTTTTTTTTTCTTTAAAGCGGTTCTTACGTTGACCATGTTGATTTTTATTGATCGTAATAAAATGAGTATAATTTGTTCCAATTACAAAAGACACTCATTTTATTACAATAAGGGCTTTGGTTGAGAAAATTTTATTCCAGATTTAATAATTTTGAAAACAATTTCTTTATTTATAAAAATGACGTAAGGGAAAATAAAAATATATTTGCTATGTTTGTAATTTAATTATGCATTAAGTCCTCAGACCACATTTCTGAAAAGTTTATTCATTTGAATACAATAATGAAATTGCAAATGTTACATGTGCGAGCGAGACGGCATGCTCTACGTAACAACAGCTTTGACGGTAATAAGACGAAAAAGGAAAGTTATAAAAATCGTTACGAGATTCGATTATCAAACTAGGTTAGTAGCTTTTATAGTATATAAACAAATAATATAAACCGGCCGGTAGGACTCCGTAGAAAAACGGGTTTTTATCTGCTTTACAGGAGAACAACTTAATGAAAGTAATTTTCAATCGAGTTTGTACAACGATTTCCTTTGATAAGTTGGTCACCTATTACGCGTTAACTTGTAAAGCCTACTAGCCGGGATAGTTTTCCTTTTAAGTTCATTACATATGTTACTGTCCATATAATGAACTTAAAAGATACTCCACACTAGGCGTCTTAGGTAGTAGGCGAAAAAAAATTGTTCCGCTAATTTTGTCGTAGAGCAGGTGCCGTGAAAACTTTTTTGTTAAATATTTTTCTACTAGTTTGTCGGCGTGATTAATATGTACATCTAAATTCAGCTTTCTAATACTGTCGTCTCTGTGCTAAGCCCCAGACAGACATACAGACAGACATAACAAAACTATTAACAGCCTTACTAATAAACTTGGTGTAAGTATTGTATAACTATGCAGTGTTTTGTCTCTTTTCTTCCAACTGAAAATTACATTCAAATGACGTGAACAAAATACTATGTAACTATACCAGGCTTATACGGTGTTTATTAGTAAGAGCCTAAGACTTCCTTGTAGACCACGGAACCCTTAACTGGACGAAGCACTTCACTGGAGTCCGACGAAAGAAACCATTTTTCGTAAAGTAATATTTATATTTTAAATGGTATATAACAGTTGCCACTTATTCGCGACTAACTTATGTCACTTTACGAGTATTTTTCTAACAAGAAGAAAACAGAACATGACCCCAAAAACGACCGTTTTTGGAAGGGTAAGAAAAGGGACCAGTGATGTGAAGAGTCGGAAAACTGTGTCATGAGAAGTCCGAGCTCCGGCCCCGTTTACACTAGTTGGCCCCCGCTTCCAGTGTTGCCTGATACTTGCATTACAAACTCTGACAGCCTGGATCAAATTCCACTTCCGCTGCTGCCGCAGTGTAAGTAATGTAAGCGAGGCAACGTGGCCTTGTGTACAGTGTGCATGTTTCGTGCCATCCGTCAGACGGGGTTATTCAAAGAAGAATGTTCTGTGTTTGTTTTCATTTCTGTGTTTGTGAGCATCGTGACTTCAAAGGTCAGCGCCGCATTTTCATTTCAATATAGGCACAGCGTCGCCTACATCGTGAAGTAAACTTTGCACCTTTTTTGATAGCAAAAGTGGAAAGAATATTAATACAAAAGAGATATACAAGTATACACTTGATTGAACCTAGTTGGTCTAGCGGTTATACACGTTTCATTGCCAAAACGAAGGTTGCGGGTCCGATTTCCCTTGGAGGTTGTACTTATTTCTACAAACATGTGGATGTATTTCTGATAGTGATGTTCTTGCCCGGTTGCCATAGCACAGGATGTCCCAGTTGAGGACCAGCGCCTGGATTATGCAACTTTCCATGTATATATTTACATTCAAATTACTAAGATTAGTCGGAAATAATTAAAAAAAATGTGAAACATCAAATATCTCGAAAACCTATTTTTTTATTTTCTCATAGGGGATAGTCCGATCCTTCACCAGGTTCTGCTTGGACCACTCATAACGGGACACCCTGTATGTTTTTGCCAAAACGAAATATCTTCTGGATTTTGTCTTACAATTATGTAGCTCAGTATCATTGCCACGTATCAGATATCCACTGGAATGCGATATCCACTTTGCGATATACATATTACGGCTCTCACGGAAGAGCTAAGTTTTCGCACACAGAGGTAATGAAAAGTTACGTAATTAAGGCGCAAGGCTAGTCATTAGATTAGAAAATTATTCATTGCACAATAAGCATATTTGTACAAAGGCGAGCTTAATACTAATGAGTATTTCCTTATCAGCACGAGTGCATGGGGTGGAAGTGATTATTAAAGAAAATCTGATTAGAACATTTTGACAACGATTTTTTGCATCTAACACTTTGGTATTCGGAATCATTTACTCACTAACTCAAAAAGTTATTACTTTTTAGTATTAAGTTATACTGTCTGTATCAAATTTAGCAATTTGACTTGCTGATTTGGAAAGAAAGTAAGACAATAGCACCAATTAAATAATTACTTTCAATAGACTGCTTCTGTAGGAAACCCCTGAAATGAAAGCGACTCTTTAACAAGAAAATAATTTTGCAGTAGTAAAGTAACTGACAATAACAGAAAGGATTTGCCATTTCTAAAACATTCAGTACAAAATATTCTGTAGGCACCAATTAAAAGTTTAAACACTCCACCAGACCGATTGATTTTTATTCTTGAGTTAAAATTTATACTTCTCGGAATCGGCTACCAAAATTTTCAAGGAGTTGTTCTGTAAGTCCGCAACTTATTTTCTGATGATGACGTCTACTTATATTTTTACTCCTCTTTACCAGAATGACACTGAAAGAAAAGAGAAACAAAATTAAGTTGTGGATAAAAGAGGAATTCACCGAAATTGGGGATTAGAACACAAGACAATATTTGTGCACAAGTTTGACACACGGTACTTACATCATATGTTTCTCAATACACTTTTGGTAATCGATGTGCTTTTAAAGGTAGAGTTGGCTGCGTTTCGAAAACAAAAGGTTACCACTTTTACCCAAACAGCTTTGTGATAACATTTATATACAAAGATACTTCATACAACCTACACGTCAGTAACTTAGGTGGTAATTTATAATGGAGATACAAAGGGCTTTAAGGCGGCTTGAAAACTTCTGACAGTAAGACCAGCCACTAGTCTTGCAAACCTCCACCAACCTGGACTTGGCCCCCGCGGTGGAGTATGGCCTGTATCTTCCTCAGGGAAGAGACCCGTGCCCCTCGATGGGAACATAATGGGTTGATGATGACGTTGATGCAAAGGGATGATAGCTAATTTTCGTTTTTAAACGGTAGTGGTGTCGCTCTCCGTCGTAAATCATAGTACAGGGTGACCTAGTTTGATTTTCAACATGTCATATATTAATAAACAAACATTTTAGTCACACATCACCTACGTGTAAAAAATAATGTTATGTAAGATGTTCGTATAAATAATAAATTTCTTTATTCTCTCCGCACTCGATAATATCTAGTTTTTCTCAATCGCAAACACAAATAGCGGGTAGCCTTTTTTGCTCTGCGCTTTCTCGTTTTTGGTCTCGGCATTTTATTTTGCAATCGTTGCTACAAATTCGTTCATATCATCATCATCAGCCATTTGACGCCCACTGCAGGAAATAGGCCTACCTCATGGTTTTCCTGGTTTCCCGGTCTTGTGCCGCCCTCATCCAGCTACTCCCCGCCTCCGTAACCAGGTCATCAGACCACCTGTTGGGGGCCAATCCATGCGATTTGTCCGTATGGCAAATATATTTGAAGTTACACTATTTTTATTTTTAATGCACTAACCCGTGCTAAGGAACAAATTTAAAAACCTATTTAGAGGCTAAAAATTTCACCCATGCCGGGATTCGAACCCGCAACCTCTGGCTATCCGTACCAGCGCTCTACCAATTGAGCCAATGGGCGACTCACGGCATCAGTGAAATTTCGAACCTCTTTACAATATTCTCTGTATTACGTACAGGCAGCGACATCTGACTTAAGCAAATTGCATTACTTACAGCCCCGACCACCTACTACGGATACGCTGGTACAGATAGCCAGAGGTTGCGGGTTCGAATCCCGGCATGGGTGAAATTTTTAGCCTCTAAATAGGTTTTTAAATTTGTTCCTTAGCACGGGTTAGTGCATTAAAAATAAAAATAGTGTAATCATGTGGGTACAGTGATATCGTTCCGATGTTAAACCTAACTGCAAAGTAGGTGGTCGGGGCTGTAAGTAATGCAATTTGCTTAAGTCAGATGTCGCTGCCTGTACGTAATACAGAGAATATTGTAAAGAGGTTCGAAATTTCACTGATGCCGTGAGTCGCCCATTGGCTCAATTGGTAGAGCGCTGGTACGGATAGCCAGAGGTTGCGGGTTCGAATCCCGGCATGGGTGAAATTTTTAGCCTCTAAATAGGTTTTTAAATATTTGAAGTTGTCTTGGAAATATAAATTTGATGTCTCAAAAAGGCAAGTAGTTTGATAGTTTGGTAACGACTAGTGAGCAACGCGCGACCGTCTTGTTTACTTTTTCATAAAAAAAATCAGAGCTATCTTTCAGGGAGTATAATTTCAATGGTTATTGATATTATTCTTTGAAGCGCATGTTTTTGTACTGTCGTCATTTTGATCTTTTGGTTGTATATAACATTTACATTCAACCACAAAGCACATACATTGCTTCTGGCCCCACACTAGGTTAACCTGTGTCGTGAGAACCGGAAACAACGACATCACAAATATGTACCTAAACATCCAAGACCTGTACGCTTAGCGTGGTCCGCTCGAGAAACGCCCTTTTCTATGAAAAATGTCAGTTTCTCTATCGAGTTCGAGATGTGCCCGAGATGTCTCGTGGAGCATGCATGGTGATGCTGCCGAGATAATTTTGGTCGAGATAGACACTAATTTTGACATATGCGACCGACACATGTCTGGTACCCACGGAGGTGAAGACAAGGCCTCGAGAGCATATATTTGATAGAAAAATTACAAATTCTTTAAATGTTTTTTTTTTTGTTCTTGCTGTAATAGATATATATTGTATTGATAATGGATTGTTGACTTGAATAAATAAGACTTGGGTCATCAATAGTCATCATGCCTAGAGGGTGGCGCAATCATTTGCTCTTCAATTATTTTCTATGGCACCCCTTAATATGTTTTTCACGAAAGTAAAAATTTGAAATTACGCGCTGTAACGAAAATGGTGTGAACGCGTTTTGTTACTATTATTGTATCGCGGGCACACTAAAAAAATGAATGGTTCCGATTAGATGCTTGCGTCGGAACGAAACGCGGTTCTTAACTGTCTAGTGATGTTCGGCTATCGGTAAAAACAGATAGGCAAAAAAAAACAACACTCTTATTTAGTATGGCAATAATAACTTTTTGATAGACAAGACCGCACTATCTCGGGCTATCTCGAGCGATCTCGAGTCTCGGTTGCCATGTTGGGACTTTAGACTTGGCAAGTCTCTCACTCGACATCGAGAGAGAGTCAAAACGTCCATGCTAACCATACTGGGCTTTTTTTTTGTCCCCTGCCGGGATTCGGACCCGTGACTTCTTCCATGGTAGGCAGACGCGCTACCGCTACGCCACAGAGGTCGTCAATATATGAAAGTTTAATTTTTGTATCTGCTACAATTCAGCAGTACAAATACAACGAAAGTAACGATAGTTTTCGTCACATGAATTCACCCACCTGGACAAAATGTAAGACAAAGGAAATCAACAAACTATTACTAATGCATTTCATGGACCTACGAGTATAACAGGTAATTCAATTTAGCTAAATTTACATCAAAAAATCTCTTTGTGTGTCTATCTCTTTGTGTATACTTACCTTATCTTAACCCGCAAGCTGCATCAGCTCTATAATGCCTCTCTATTATTGGAACCCACTACTTAATCTGGTAGGGCAGAGTCTTTGCATTTAGCTGAGATATTATCGGCTTAAGCTCTTAATGGATTCTGCTCCGGCGCAGTTTTATAAAAGAAAAAACTATGTTATGTTGTTTTTAGCACAATGTATTTGCGGGACATTTAACGAGACCACACACTCGTAATAATAATGTATTAGTAAAATACAACATCATGATTTTAAAGTCGTTAACTATAGTAATAGTAATGAATTCCACACAAAACAATCACTTATCCTAGTCCCAAACTAGAATACTCTGTACTATGGTAACCAAGTAAGGACATCTTCTTTTTCTTCAGGCTATATTATGTAGTCCACTGCTGGACACAGCCCTCCTAGTAAGGACATCACAAGCATGGAAATGCACCCAGATTGAAGCGATTTGTACAATTGTACGGCGGCCCCCAGTGGGCGAATCAAACTCACAAACTTCAGCATGGTATTCAGACGTCATACCGCTAGATCAACGAGACAGTCGCTATATATTTTGAGGGAATGTTATTTACATTACAATGAACACTATGGTTAAACATTTAAATTAATTTAATTAATAATTAACTAATTAAACACTTTCGCTATTTGGATTGAAACAATGAATTCAAACCGGAAGTATGTTGAAAAATATACCGTCTGATACACGTAAATTACTGGAAGAATAATCGCGCCGTGACGTCATGGAAACGCGCTTTTTTGTACTAGTATTTTAGTCTCTTAAGTATTTTAGTGAAGTTGTAGTAGCAATACCACTCGCTAACGGTGGTGTAAACCATCGTGAGGAAACCTGAGTGTCAGTCTACCCGAGATGACGGCAACTGTAACGCTGCCAAAACGTCGGGAAATAAGGTAATTACGTATTACCTAATAAATAATCGCGATTTGACCCGTTTAATATATAACTATGTCTGGGTGTATGAGGTATTCTAATACGCCAGCGCTTGGAATTGCCAATCAGCGGTGGGCACGCGTTGTAACTAAGCCCATAGTCTCTCCCTGAGAGAAGGCCTTGCAGTGGGACGTTTATAGGCTACATAAACTTCATAAGTAGTAAATTATATATTGCGCCAGTCTATCTAAAGGTTATCTGGAAGAGATCACTTTTAGTGGTGAGGCCGCCGTCTGTACTCTTAGGTTAAGAAATATCTATGTAAGTTCCTTTTTTGTGTACCATAAAGTGTTCTCTATCTATCTAAATTATTATAGATTTTAGATTGTAATCATGCTGTCCACACCTTATAACGTTGATCAACCTTTATCTGGCTTACACTCTTTTCAATTCTATCGGTAAAAACAGCAATATAAGCACACATATTGAACAAACAATGCTCTTTATTGGTTCGATACTTGTACTTACTGAATTGAAGATCAAAGATGAGGGTAGCGGTGCGGTCCACTAATATTTTTATATCAGACGCTTATACGAACCATAAAGCTAAACTAGTTTCAAAGACTGAACTTCGTACGGGTGAATGAAACGAAAAAATAATAAATAAATATTCATGGACATATTACACAGATCTCGTTAGCCCTATAAAGTACAACTAAATGACTTGTGTTATAGGTGCTAACTCGACTATATATATTTAATACAATAAATACATAGGTAACATCCAAGACCCGAGACAAACTAGAAAAATTCGTTTCTTAGTTTGACCCGGCCGGGGATCGAACCCGAGACCTTCAGTTTTACAGTCAGCGTGCCAAACTGCTGCGCCACCGAGGCCGTCCAATCGTACTGCAAGAGCGCACGTTTCAATACATTCTCATCGATCTATGTATCACATCAGCCCATAAGCAGAGCCCGTTGTTGGCCGTCGGCCTATTCTCCTTCACGCCAACCCTAGTGATAAATGTTGGCATACGGATCATACAACTAAAATGGAGTTGGGCGGGGCATTTGGTTTGTCGGGAAGACGGCCGGTGGACTAAGCTAGCCACTGAGTGGCGGCTGGGAAACAATAGACGAGAGTTGTCTTGATAGAGAAGAAACCTATGCCCAACAATGGGCTCCATTTGTGGGCTGGTTAGATAGAGAGACGCTTATGGATAAGGGTAGTAATGTTTTTGTTCAGGATTATGTTTCACTCGTCTAAAGTAGAGTAAGCGAGGTCACATGAAACGGCAAATTCTAAGTTATATTCTGAATATAAATATAGTACGTGCAGTCAACATACCATACATACCAATACCAAATGATAGAAACCATTTTACTATTATATATTTCAGGGATTTTTTTGATTTTATTAATTTCAGGGTCTGGATCTTGTCAAGACCTTGAGAAAACTCTTTCGCTTCGAAAACTCGTGTAAAATGCATCACGGAGTATATGTAAGCTCTCTTATTAGATGAGATTAGATTACAAAATTCTTTATTGCACATTATGCATATAACACACGCACAAAGGTGAGCTTAATACTAATGTGTATTGTCTTTCTACTATCCTTGGATTATGTGTGATGCGGGTATAGCCCGGAAAGAGTTATTGTAAAAAATTACATAGACTAGAGACATAGAGAATATCAATGCAAATAACAGTACTCTATATTTAGATAGTGTTATAAATAACACTGTAGTTAATATCCAACGGATGGCGAATAGGCAATCTCATTACGCCACTCAGATACCGGGAACTCATTTAAATTTCAATTACTGCATCGTTACGGACCCTTTTCGCCTTTTATTTCAGAGCTTATTATAAAATTTTACATTCTACGTGATTGGCACTTTATTTAACCGGTTCATTTAAATAACATAAGCGTCCCACTGCTTTGATGGCCTCCGCTGCTAGAGACAGACTTTCTCTAAGAGAGAGAGAGAGAGTACGAGCTTAATCGAGCCTGCCAACCACGTATTCTTCTTCTTCAGGCTATATGTTAGTCCACTGTTGGACATAGCCCTCTCCTAATGAGCGCCATAGCGCCTTGTCTTCAGCTTGCCGCATCCAGCATCTGCCGGCAGTTTTTCGCAGATCGTCATCCCACCTAGTCGGAGGGCGTCCTACACTACATTTGCCGAGTCGCGGTCTCCACTCACGGATTATTGATTTCAAACACTAATGTTTTCGAACACCTCAGACACTCAGGTTTTTCCATGATGTTTTCCTTCACATTTATCGTTAGAAATTTTGCTACAACAGTTTCCTACGGTTTCGGTGAACCTAGCATCTCTCAAATATACGGCTAGGGTTTTATAGATAGGTACACTGCCATCGCATTCGGTTACTATAATTGTTTAAAAATCCACAAGTTATGTTTATTGAAATATATTTTTTGCTAATATTTTGTCCCTAGCGCGTTATTCGTTTGTGTGAAATTCGAACAAAGGAACGCGAAATTATTACGTCATGTGCTATTGACGGACATTTTCACATGTCATGTCATGTTGCGGAAAGTAGGATTATATGACAACTAACAATGACATTCACCCAGACAAATCACCCAGTGAAGCCTGGTCAGCCAGGGTGATTAGACCACACCCCACAAACCACAAGGCTTGTGGGAGGCCAAGCAAGTCCCAGAGAGGAGTGTATGTGGTAATGATTATAATATAAAAAAGGCTCATATTAATTAACAATGACATGAATGACTAACAGCCAACTAAATCTCTAGTCTTTTATTAATCGGAGGCGGATATTATAAGGAAACAAGTAAGGATTTTGCAAACAGTAGCTACAATCGATCCTTAAAATATGCAAAGCCTGATAAAATACACCTAGACACGTATTTTCGTAATGACGCCTAGCCAAACAAGCACTCGGCTGCGTTTGTTTAACATTTGAAGTGAAAATACTATTTAAAAATAGACGGATCATGACGCATGAGTATGTCAAACTACGTTATGATTATTTGGGTGTGTGAAGTTCACCTACATATTACACCGAATAATAATCAGATTATAGTTTATGACTTGTGCAGCATTCAGTGGCGCCTTCACTAACGCCAGATGGGTGAAGAGACCACTAGGACTTGCCTTGGACTGTTTTATAGATAAAGTAAGCTTGCTCAGCAACTATACCACCTTATGACAACTAAAGTGAATACGTATACGGAAGCGCTCGAGGCCTAGGCGAACCGAGTGATTGGAATCAATCACTTGAGTTAATCAACAACAGGCGCGGTCAGGTGCAGGATGGGTGACCGTCTAGTGACTACCGCAAGTGGCATTTTTCCGAGCGCTTCCATGCTTCACAAGGCACGCTAAGCCGTTGGTGCCGGCTGTCATGTAATGGCAGTCGCTAAGCCAAGTCAGAGGCCTAATGGGCGGCTTGATAACTTCTGACAGTGAGGCCCGCCACTGTCTTACAATCCTTCACCAACCCGGACTTGGCCACCGCGGTGGAGTATGGCCTAACCTTCCTGCGATGCAGGAAGAGACCCGACCCGTGCCCCAGCAGTAGGGACATACAAGGGTTGATAACGATACGGAACCAACCAAGCTGCGGGCTTTCTAACAATGTTTTCCTTTATAGTTAGCGTGTGGTAGAGCTACTACAAGTTCGATATATAATGCACGTACTTTATGCAGGGCTTCAAACTAGTATTGTTAGCAGAGTGTGGACTCTATTAGCTCTTCAAACAATAACAAACAGAGGCCAATACGCTCCCGTTCGCTATTGTCGATAAATTTCACCTCACCTGCGACCGTAAAATAAATACGAACGAAAGAACTGCGCCTGCACAGAGACAATAAAGTGATTTGAGTATTGAATACTGAAACAGCTATTACTATTTTAGTAATAAAATTCAACAAACAGCTGGGTTGAAGTAGAGTCTGGCCCATTTGTAGTAAAAAAATCATGAATTTCAGGAACTACAATTGGGGTTTACTATGACAATTCAATATACCGGCGATTAACCAATATATTAAGAAGTGGGTAAGTAGGCAGCTACGCAATGTACATCGAATTGTCATCATAAATTATGTTGTAGGCTTATAGAACGCTGCACACACACACGCAGCATGACGTTTTGTGAAGTCAGAATTTGACAAATAATATACTGCAAAGTCGTGACTTTTGATACTTATATAAGCGCGTGAAAACCGGGCGTTTTACAATAAAGCGATTTGAGTATTGAATATTGAAATAGCAGAATTGCTATTTTAGTAACAAAATTCAACAAACTGCTGGGTTAAGTAGAGATTATTTCATGATCGTAGAATTACAATTGAGGTTTACTATGACAATTCAATGTACTTTGGATAGGTGATTAACCAACGTATTAAAAAATAGGTATTTAGACAACTACGCAATATACATCGAATTGTCATGATTAATTATATTACAGTTTTATACAACGCGGCTCTGCACATACAGCATGAGGTTTTGTGAAGTCAGAATTTGACAATTAATATGCTGCAAAGTTGTGACTTTTGATATATTAGCGCGTTAAAACTCTTACTTGGGTCGTCATGCTACGAATATTTTTATCAAAGATATTTTATGTAGCCTATAAACGTCCTATTGCAGGAAACAGGCCTTCTCTCAAAGAAAGAGTATGGGCTTAATTACCAACATTATAAATCTTTACATTTTTGGACGGTGACTGTACCTTAATAACGTATTAAAAGCATTCATGTAATCATTTGATGGGTAAGTACCTAATAGGTTTTCGCAAGTGAAAAAGGTAATGAAATAATGTTGGCAGTCTGTTGTGACGGTTGACTAATCTTTCCTACTAAGTCGTAGCTGTAAATTAGTTATATGAAAAGAAATAATAGGGCGCGAGAGTGGGTGAAATAATCCCCGTATGCCTCGCCGCTGCAGCATTTTGCCCTTGTTATGCAATTCACATGCATGTAATAATAATAATAATATTTATTATCGAGAAGAATAATACACAGAGACAATAAAAATTAGGTATTGTTAATTAATGTAGGTATTTTGTTTTCTGAATTTCGTACACAATTACTTAAGTTAGCAGGTAAATAGACAGATAGAGATCACTTTATTGCATAACCAGAAAAAAGAATACAACCAGGATTTCTTAAATCTAATGTTGTACTCTAATGTAATGTTATACAATTGGCGGTATTATCGCTAAGAGCGATAAACTAAGATCTAAGATCTCTTCCAGATATATCGGTATTCAAACCTACGACCTCTCGAATATGACGCCAGCGTTCTATCGTTGTACTACCACTGCAGACTCATATATACACATATTTATATGAAATTCGCCAAGACCCCTCTCAATATTGATGAAATTAATCAAATTTTGACCTTCTGGGGTTGAGCTATACTGTTTCAGCGTTTGTTTTGCCAGCCGGCCTGTGCTCGCTAACGTTATGTACTCCAGAACAACAAATCGTTTGTTCTTACATCGCTACATGCTCCCAGTATTTTCATAACACGCAAACTCTATAACACACTCGCTTTCGCCAAAACACGGCGATTTTTAAACCAAAAAACATAGTAATACATCACCCAAAATTAACAGCAACCACGCTCGGATATCGCACAAAACATGGAACAATAAAACAGAATACGTGTACCTACGTTTTTTATTAAACTCATGAAAGGCTTTTGACTACCGCACGTATTTTAGGGTACCTTGCCTTAAATGTGCCGATGGTACTCTGATTCCCAATTGATAACTTTAACTAAAATCCGACTCAGTCGGTATAAGTTTGCGATGGTAACGTAAGAACTGAAATATTTTTAATTATTCGTTCGTTATCAACCCTTGTATGTCCCCACTACTGGGGTACGGGTCTCTTCCTGCATCGCAGGAAGGTTAGGCCATACTCCACCACGGGGGCCAAGTCCGGGTTGGTGGAGGATTGTAAGACAGTGGCGGGCCTTACTGTCAGAAGTTATCAAGCCGCCCATAAGGCCTCTGACATGGCTTAACGACTGCCATTATGTGACAGCCGGCACCAACGGCTTAACGTGCCTTGCGAAGCACGGAAGCACTCGGAAATCCCACTAGCGGTAGTCACGGGACGCTCACCCATCCTGTACCTGACCGCGCCTGTTGTTGCTTAACCAAGTGATTGATTCCAATCACTCGGTTCGCCTAGGCCACGAGCGCAATTATTGGTTAATTTGACTAAAGTAAGTCAAGGAATTAAAATTCTTTGTCACGTTGAATCACGTTCTGCACCCCAGTGAGTCCCGAAATATGTTCAGCGAAAGTTATATATTAAACGGGTCAAATCGCGATTATTCTAGTTAACTATTTACTTAACGGAATTCTCAATTCAGAAATCGACCCTTAGCATACGCTGTTTCTTTGTCCAGCCAGTCGTCATCATTTCGTTAATCTATTAAAAAAAATCACAGATCAGACAGAGTATTATTGCAGTAACGCTTAACTTGAAAACCGTTCCTTCACTATTATTAATAACTAAAACACTTCCTATAAAAAAGTGTTGTTTAGTTTTGTTTACGAAAAAATGATTACACTAAAAGACTCTTAAGACGGAGTTCGAGCTGGTTTATATGAGGATTTCCTGTTATAAATCATAAAAAAACTCACTTTTTGTGAGTAAGTTAATATGGTTGAGTGATGGTAGAGAACCCTCGGTGAACGAGTCCAACTCGCACTTGTCTAGTTTATTTTTAACAATTATAACCATTTCCATGCACATGAATTGCAAATTGCTCAATGCAATGTGGCAACGCAGGACATGATGCTTCGGGCGCCATTAATTTCCAGATTCACCCAGTGGTGTAACTATCATCACTGATAGAAAAAAAATCTTCTTTTTTGATCGAATTTGATATGTATAGCATGTTTATGAATCATTAAGAAATAATGATTCATAAACATGCTATATATTAAACGGGTCCAATCGTGATTATTTTTTAGACAAAACGTAAATACCTTAATTGTCAACGTGCAAAAGATATTTGTACAATATCTAAATCACTTTGACATTCAGAGATTGTACAAACAATGTGATTTTTGGGACCCACGACGTAGAACTTGTGACTAAATAGCATTTATGCCAAAAACCGCCGTTTTTGCGCTTAATACTAAGGGTTCTAGTTATTGGCAGTCCTAGATTTTTTTGCTTTAGGTACACGGTCATGGGTCCCCAAAATCACTATTAACATGACTGAGACATTGTGCAAACACTTTTCACAAATTGGGTTTGTAAAAAACGATATGATATTTTTTGGCGTGGCGCTAGAGTTACTTTGCAGAGCCTCTTAAGTGCAGAAACGCCTCGGACAGGGAATGTCCGTCAACCGCAGGCTTAGAGCAATTTTTCTCGATACTTGACTTTTCACACTGCACTTTAGTTCTATTCGCACAGCGTGGATTTTTGTGTAGAAAAATATATCGCGGCCAATATTCTTTCAAAGGCATTTATTCTCACAAAGCGAGCCATAGTTTGAGCGGTCAATCACGCGTACTTATAGACGAGCCATTGTGTAGAGCCAAAGACTGAACTTCGTTCTGGTGCGGGTGAATGAATTGAAAAAATCGTACTGCAAGTGCGCAGGTTTCAGTACATTCTGATCTATCTATCTCATCAGACCATAAACAGAGGCCGCTGTTGGGCGTCGGTCTCTACTCCTTCAGGCCAACCCAAGTGGACAATGCACACAAATCATACATTTAAAATGGAGATGAGCGGGGCATTTTTAAAATGGAGATGAGCGGGCAGTTAGGCGAGAAGACTGTCGATGGACTAAGGTAACCACCGAGTGGTGGCCACGAACGGATTGACAGTAGGCAGACCAGATGCCGAGGTGACAATATTATCAAAAGTGGCTGAGAAACGTTGAACAAGACTAGCCAAGAGACATTCTCATACAATTTACTAAAGCTGGAATTTAACCGCATGCGTGTCAGTCCAATCGCTTCTCAGCGTGCCAAAGCCCAGTTTGTTATCGGCAAAGCGCAGACACACATGCGATGTTGATGTTTGAGCTTGTCCAATCTTATAACCTCACTTGTTCCAAGTTAGATAAGAGCCTACACTCTACAACGTAAAAGCAGTGTATCACGTGTGTCTTGCTACAAATACCAAGGGGGCATAATAACGTAAGACAGAAGAACACTGCCTAAGAACAAAGAATCGTGAAGAGGGGCGTAAGTGGTGCTAGGTCGGGCACCCATTGTGCCGACGACACATACAAACACTTATGTAGCTAGACCTGCCTCCTATTTATAGAACAAGTTGAAAAAACTTCGTTTCTTTCAAAGGTTCTCATGCTTGAAAAAAGGCTTTGCCTAAAGGTAACTCTTGCCTCAGCGTAGAGTGTGATTAATGGTTTCCAGCGGCACTGCTTTGAATAAAAGTTAAAGGGCCGGTGTTTAAATTGAGGATTTCACCAAATAAATACTTAATAATTTTTTGGCATGCTCTTTGCCGAGAAATTCGAAAAGAATTTATTTTTATTTATTTATTCACAATTTACACGTCACTTTAGTAAGTAGAATTAGTAACGGTTCGTTTTACATTATATTACCGCACGCCTGTATTCTGGTAGGGTGGGCAAAGACCAGCGCTTGCCACCACCGGCTCAAATTCGTTTTAATGTAATCAGTCTCTTAGGCGTAATGCGAACCTTTCTTTTGGTTTTGTCTAAAGGAAATATTCTTAAACAGCTATATATTACTAGCCCATTGATTGGCGGGAAACCGACAGTGTTAGCGTCAAAGGGATGACGCCTAGGCCCAGCAGAGCACTGTTTTCATGACCTGGATATAAACAGATAGATAGTGAAATAACATAACATGTACATACAGGCACATAAATTGCTTCTGGCCCCACACTAGGATACCCTGTGTCGTGGGAACCAGAATCAACGACATCACAAATATGTAAACATCCAAGACCTGGGGTGTTTTTTGTCCCCAGCCGGGGTTCGACCGCGGGACCTCTTGCATGGTAGACCGAACCGCTACCGCTGCCTATAGGCGCAGCGGTGGCGCTCTCAAGCATACACTGCCTCCTTGACTGCCTCGTTTCTCAAGACACTAGATTAGCGATATGACTAGCGGCGTGTGATGGTAATTGTTTCAAAGGTCCTGGATTCCAACTCGTGTCCGCCATACATTTGTACATATGGCCTCAGCCTTGGTGTATTTCACATGGCATCCTAGTTTGGGACCAGAGCAATTGATTGTGTTGTATTGAAATAGTGAAAGTACTCGTCAACAAACAGTGTAGTGTGACCATAAAGAGCGTTTCACAGACACGCTTATAACAAAGTAGAACTAATGCCCGACTATAAGTTTCAATAAGTTTGAGTAAAACAAATTGCGGCTAAACAGCCCATAACTCGGCTCAGAATAAGCAAAGCAATTCGCAGTAAATAAAATTCCGCAGCCGCAGGCGTTTGCTTCACAGCTAGAGTCGCAAAACATTCAGGTGACCTATAAATACACGCTACGCATAAATACACAAAAGCAAGATGTGGTCAAGAGGATTAAATAAAAACTTCTTATGACAAGCATAAATTCCACTCAACGCAAAAGACGGCCTCTATGGCGCAGCAGTAGCGCATCTGCCTACCATGCAAGAGGTCCCGCGTTCGAACCCCGGCTGGGGACAAAAAAACAACCCCAGGTCTTGGATGTTTACATGTTTGTTACGTCGTTGTTTCTCGTTCCCACGACACAGGGTATCCTAGTGTGGGGCCAGAAGCAATGTTTGTGCCTGTATGTAAATTTTATGTTATAGTCTGTGCTGTGGCTACGGCAAATATTTTCGAAAAATTGCAAGTGGTTTATTTATGAAATAGACGACGAAGAATAAATTTTTAGGTTTTGCGATATTTTAATATTTACTTACTTATGTCGCTTAAGCTGCGTTTGAATTCAGCAAAAGCTCAAAGGCAATCAAGATATCTAATTGTATCAACAAGAAGTTTGGCTGATGTCAAAATGATGTTAATACGTAACGTACAAAGTGCAAATAGTACAAACTAAAACGAGGTTTCAGAAGTAAGAGATTCCTACTTCTGAAATCCAAAATCAAAGCGGCACTGTGCTCCTCTAATTCACACAAGCAAAAGTTTCAAAACTATAACCCGACTTCTGATAAAAGCCCGTTCTACAATATTTGGTTTCCACAGTTCGTATCTCACAGATCTCTTACAGGGGACTTAGTAATATTTTCAAAACGCACCATTTTCTTCTCTTTCATTTGACATGGCCCTAAAAACGAAGCAAAAAGTCAGAAACTCCCACTTTTTGGATGTAACATCCGTCATATTGATTGTCTTCGTATAAATGTATGATATTTTTTTATAACCCGGACCATAATAACGAATTTATTGACGCCTCATTCATCAAAACGGATGAGTAATGTAGGCGTTACTTTACAAAATCCGCAAATACAAACACACACACACAAACAGAATGCTAAAAGCATAGCTGTTTTGACTTTGCAGTAGTCGGGTAAAAAGCTGAGAGACAGATAGCATTTCACAGTGTCGAGAGTCAAAGGTCCACTTCCCCACGCTAGTTACAACTTCAGGGGGCCTACTTTGTAAACATATTTATGAACGCAATGTTACACCAAAGCCTGCTAATTATATCATTGGGTTACCCTTAGGTTTCTATGAATTTTATTGATTTAATTGTAAAGTGAAAGAGTTCGCGAGTAGAGGCCGAGCGGCAAGGCAGCGCAGGGAAAGTTATTGCCAGAACAAATGGGCTGGAAACATACTTGAGGGGACTGCGGGCGCTGTATATTGGTGCTTAACTTCTATATTGTATCTTGTAAGTCTTCTTGAGCTGCCGCACCTACGCTTCTCAATATTTAAAGACTGACAGCGGATTTTGATAAGTGACCTCACACAATTTACTACCTTGTTGGTCTAGCGGTCACGCCTGTTTACTATACCGAAGGTCGTGGATTCGATTCCCACTGGGAGTTGCCGTAAATCTGTACAAATGCCCTCAATCTGGGTGTATATCTATGTTTGGGATGTTTTTGCGTAGTTGCTACAGCACAGGGTATCTAAGTTTGGGACGAGGACAAGTGATTGTGTTGAGTGGAAGCAGTTTTTTTTTCTTCTTAAAAATTAAATTTTTACCGGCCTGTAAAATCTCGGTGTTACGTTGCTATGATAGATATATTTTTCGTACATATGTATGCTTGTATGATGTTTGATGACAAAGGAGATGTGAAATAAAATCTCTTAACGACGTCACGAAATAATGGATGACTTATTATTAGCAAAAGAAACTAGGTACAAAGCATCAAGTAAAAACTTACAATACAACAAATAATCTTGTTTTATATTAAGTGTTCTCTAGTCAAACAATAATATTGTTTGATGATACGTTTCTTATACATAACTCTATATTTTATGCTGCTGCTGTGTGGTGTCGGCCTAGAGAATAGCACCAACCCAATTCTTCCCGCGGGTGTCGTAAAAGTCTTACTCGCCAAAGGACACAAACCAGGGGGTGGGCAGCAGCGCCCTTTGCAGTACAATTCCACCGAACTGCGATCCCCAACCCGCATGCCCAGCGTGGGGATTATGGGCATTACCCCCTATGATAGCACGTGGCGCTCTTTAGGGGAGGGCTATGTCCAAAAGTGGACTAGTATAGCCTGACGACGACATAACTCTATGTAAAAAGAATACATACAAATAATAAAAAGTGATGGTGCAGTTTACCTTTAACAGGTACGAACTAATTTATTCAAACAAACCATTCCCATGTATACATCCATCCCTTTGTATGGATAGATATGCATACAAAAACAACAGAAGATAATGACCTAAAGTTAATTACCCAAATGTATTTTCATCCGTGAAAATTATGTTTTCCTATTTTCATTCGCCCTCGTTTTCGGTCCCTTTATGATATTTGAATTTGACCTTTCAAAAGGTCAGAGGGGAGGGAAGTACCGTAGTTTGAGAGGCGTTGGGTCTATACCGTAAGTGCCTGTAAGTGGTCAAAGATAATAGCATCCGTAAGGACTTCGATGAAGGAGTAAAAGTAGTCCCAGAAAAAGCGTTTGGACGTATGTTACACCAATGTAATATGTACGCGATTGTTTAAGCAGTGAGTATGAATGGGCTGCTTGCTTGTTTACATAAACGAAAGTACTTACCTTAAAACTAGTAGAACACTACAAATATAGGTTACATCAGTGTATGTCCCCACTGCTGGGGTAAATCTTAATATATTGATGAAGAATCTAGTAGAACCTTATTCAGTGCCCAATAAAAGATGTTACTGTTAGAGGCATTAAACAATCTGAAAATTCGCACAATAAACAATAAAAAACCATACTAACCAAAAATACCGCCCCGGGACACACCCGACCCAAAAGTTCCCATGACGCTACCAGCATTACCTCGTTGCACCGCCATCATACCATTTGCATCAGGTATGCCCCGGAACGAACGGGAAACATCATTTGAAATCAATTCAAAGGTAGCTTACCTTACATTTTATATTTAAATTCAACAAAAGAAATGTCAATTCTGATGTCTCTTACGGTTGGATTATAGGTGTTTTATATTTATAAAATCTATATGTCACTACACCAATCTGTTGTAGATAGAATATAATGTAAATAGATGCTGTATAAACTAGGGAAAATGAACACCTGAGTTTAGTCACTAAAACTTTCATAAGCACTATACAACATATTATTAGGTTAATTTCGAATTGACTTACTTGTATTTTGTCGGAAAAATCCAACCAGAGGTCCGATTCATAATTATTAAACTAATAAGTTTAGTCATATAACAGTGAGGCTTATTTAAACCGCTTTGTTAAATTCGGCTTCATCACCATTCTCTACTGGGCTGCCTTTTCGCCCAAATGCTATCTTTCACGATTTCTTGCCAAAATTCGGATTAGGAAGCATTTAATAAAACAATTCAAAGCAAATTCAATTTAAACGGCTTCGTTTCAAGAAATGGTGCAAATCAGTCTGAACGTTCTATAGCTAGTGTGAGAGTTTTCATTAGAATTGTGGGTTGGGCCAAACACAACCCGGTCAAGGCAAAGCTGTATGGAACATAATGCGGGGCCCACGTAATAGCGTGCGATAAGCCAGCCATTCATATTTTATTACTCCTTTTTTCATACTGGCCGCTAGGCTTCGTGGACTATTATTTACGAAGACCATAAAGTGCAAAAAGAAAATGTACTTAGGAAAGTATGTAAAGCAAAAATTATTGTTGACTAGCGGTGCTCGCGCCAGCCTTATTTAATCGTATTATTTTTTTAGTAAAACCAACAGGCTACACATTAACCGATACACTAGTAGTACAAGTCATTTCTGATATATACATCCCAGTTACCTCTAACTGGGCAGAATCTCCGCAAAATTTCTGGATGCCTCCATCCAGAAATTTTGCGGAGATTCTGCCTTTGAGTAGAATTAAATGAAAAAGTATAAAATTTTATTTAATTTTTTTAATGACCGGGAAATTTATAGCCAAATCAGTAACAAGAAAACTTACCACGGAATTTTGATATCAACCGTATGTTCCTACTGCTGTATGGGCACGCGTCTCTTGCTGCATCGCAGGAAGTTTAGGCCACACTCCACCACGGGGGCCAGGTCCGGGTTGGTGAAGGATTGTTAGACAGTGGCGAGCCTTACTGTGAGAAGTTATCAAGCCCATGAGGTCTCTGACATAGCTTAACGACTGCCATTACATGACAGCCGGCACCAACGGCTTAGCTGCTGAATTACTTATAAGTATTGGTATAACTTTGTGTGAGAACTAACCAAAACCAATCATCCATTGTGGATGATAGCACATCGTTAGAACCCGTGTCTCACATACGCATGGTCGTGGGTTCGAATGCTGACATGTAGCTATCCGATGACTTTGTTTCAAAGTAGCAATATCAATCGCTCACGGTGAGGTACAATATAGTGAGGAAACGTGAGTGTCCGAGGTGTATATGCCTCTTTTTTGTTGATATCAGCAAAGAGAGACTAAAAATCAATAAGAGGAGCTTGGCAAAGAAGATTAAAAATCCGCAGTGGAACTGAACTAACAGTTTTTACTCAAAATTCAGATCATTTACTACAATCACTTTACTATCTAATGATGAAATTATGTCAAATTATTATTTTTACTCATATCAGTATAAAACAATAACGTGTATAGAGTAGTATTAATAAAATCTTACTCTTTAGTTTCTACCATTTTTAGCCGCTCTATAAAAGCTAATAAACAAAATCGTAGACTAAACTGAAACAAAGACGAACAAAACTAAGATATCTAAACTTTTCCCATTCAATATTTCATAGACCTCTTCTTAATTTCTTTACCGGCGCTTCACTCACGAATCTTGAAAAAGAAAAGGCAAGTTTTAATGCCCTCCATGAATAAGAAGGTAGCTCAACCCTACTTGTGCCCTCAAAGGCCATACGTATCAAGGCGATCCGGGTGCGCCACGCCAAGTTCTTGGCTGTCAGCACTGCGAATATATTTTACACGAATCCATTCGGGCCCTTTTCGATACGCTCTATCTTCATAGCTAGATTATGTCATAGGACCAAAAAAATCGAGAGACATTAAGCTTACCGAAAAGTAACATTATTCATGTATCCAGCTAGTTCATTTTGCTAGATGTAGGGGGATTCGCCGTCTCTGCCTAAAATTTAAATTTTTAGACCACCTTTACATTTTGCAAATTAACTAATGTTAGTTTTTGGTAAACCGAATTTCTCTTAAATTTTGTTGGATAGATCATCACAGGTGTAGTGAAAGGTAATTAAAAATATACTAGGTCACAAAGGGCCAACGTTTAAGGGAAACTACTCCATTTGTTGTAGAAAAAAAGGTTTTAGGAGGCCCGTAATCATTAAGGAAGTTGTGTTTATCTGCATTTACAGATTTGCAAAAAAACTTTGTATTAACGGAACTAGCAGTCCTTGGGTAAACGAAAAGTTGTATGACTATTAATTTTACGCAAAAATCAGTTTAAAGTACTCTAAAAACTGGCCAAGTAATGTTTACTTTGTAAATTTACAGACCCAGCCAATTTTTACAAAGTAAAAGTTACGCTATTTTTTTTAATATTCATTGTTGATCAAAACACTGTAAATTCTACGAATACGAAGAATCTTATTAAGTTCGTATTTATCACGTATTGTTTGAAACGAGAGATTGGCCAGTTTTTGTACATTTAGCTTTTGTTGGGATCGATATATCCATTGTGGCCTAACCGGCTCCGACATTGATCGACCGGCACGCTGCCCATTTTTGTCGTAGAGAAGTGTAGAAGAAACTTCATAAGCTTGCGAAGAAGTAGTAATTGACTTATTATTATTTGTACGTGTTTCTTTTTCTTCGCTGTGACTGTAGCCGTGACTTTAAGTAATTAAAACACTAAACGTAAAACCTACTTCTGCGGTAAATGTCAGACTGTATGCTCAAAAGTTTGCGTGTTTATTGTTCAATCACGCACAAAACAAATGAAGGAATTTGAACACATAGATAGTTTATATATTGGATTACCATCTAGCACACTGTTTATTCTATTCAATCGAGGCCTGTCCCATTCTGGACTTTATTTTTAAGTTAGGTAAATATGATTACCCTGGACACTATCCCCGAAGTCCACGTCCATTATTTGCAAGCGTTTGATCACTGTTTGCTGAGTGTGGCTGTAATTTGTATAAAAAAAAACGTAATATGACACGGACCATTTTTACGTACCAAACGATGTAATATTTACGTGGATACAAAATATATTCAGAAAAAAACATCCTTAAATTATTGCTCTTTTTTAGAGTTACATGGTGGCCAGTGACAAACTATAGAGGTTTATAGTTTCGCCATGTCCTTCAGTCAGTCTATCCGCGGCCTATCTTAGAGAAGAAAGCTGAAATTCATCATAGGTACAGTCTGTTAGCTTTTAGATTACACTTCGGGCTGTACAGTATGCTTCCGTTTTCGCCGAAAGCACACGAGTGTAACACTACTACTGTAATAGTATTAGTGTAATACACTCATATTACTTTCGATTTCTAAATTAAGTGCCATATTAGTTCCGATATTTCTATTACATGAATATATCCGATTCTATCCGATAGTAGCCGAGGTTTATTCTAAAAGCTCACAGACTGTATATATACTTTAATTACGCTGACAAAAGAGCAAAATAATAATAACTTAGTTACAAGAAAAACTATAATGGCTAAGTAGGCTTTATAAACCTATTTATAGGCTAAAAATTCCACCCATGCCGAGATTCAAACCCGCGACCTCTGGCTATCCATGCCAGCGCTTCTTATCCAACTGAGCAATTCCAACTGAGCTAATGGGTGACTCACCGGCATCAGTGAAATTTCGAACCTCTTTACAATATTCTCTGTATTACGTGCAGTAATTAAGTACGTAAGTAGACTTTACAAGGTAACGAGTAATAATTTGCCAGCTTATAAAAAAAATCGTAGATATTTTATTAAAAATTATTTCGATGTAGTTGTTAGCTGTGTAAAGCAATCAAAAAACCCCTTCTTCTACAAAACCCTACACTGCGCATGGTGCAACACGTACTTGGCCGGTTCTCTTACTTTTTAGACAAATTTCTTTTAGTCAAACATCTTTTAACAAAGCTCTATTTTAATTATAATTTATAGCATAGGAGAAATAAATTGCCAGCAAGTAACACTGAATAACTGGAACAGAAGTCGAGCTGGTCCAGATTTCCGTTTTGTTATTTTTGTGCGTCCAAAGAGAGTTACTGCTAAAGGTTACTACTAAAAAAAACTATAGTTATCTGTACTGTTATTTATAACGGTATAGATACCAAGAGTAATTTTAAAATTAATATTTCGAGACGACCAAGACCTAAATGTAAAAAAAACTGACCCAACTTCGAGTCTCAAAAAAATACTTGAATGTAACTTACCATGTTCCTAATCTTTAGTGAATTAGAAAAGTTTTTAAGGTATTTTGAATAGTTTCTTGTTCTTATTCCTAACCTTTGAAATAACAATAGAAAACCATTGTCACTTTTAGGGCAGGACTGCGGAGGTTAAAATGAAAACTTGTAAATGTAAAGGATACTGGCACTGTTAGCCAGAGGTCGCGGGTTCGAGTCCCGACATGGGTGGAATTTATAACCTCTACATAGGTTTAAAAAAAAGTAAAGTATACATTTAAAACCTGTAACTTTTTTTCTACGCTTTTCGAAGGATTGCTAATTTCGTGACGAGAAAAATTTTGCATGCGCAACATTAGTAAATGCATATAAATATTCATTTATAGATATTGTCTGAGAAAATCCTTTACCAACTAGGACGGATCTCCTACCAATCGTTTCCGATTTCTACAACGAACGAGGTAGTTTTCGTTATACGCCGACTTCAATTTGTTTACTATTTACAATTGCTTAGTATCGATTTTAATTAGAGGCTAGAAAGAAGGTAGAAAAGTACTCGCTTTCTTAAGTTTTAGCACAAAATCTTTACTGTATAACAAGTTGTGTTTACTCATAAGGTTGGAGTGACTTTCTGTGGTTATAATTATGCACCGCGCACGTTGGGGCATTTAATAATTAAAGTCAAAGTGATTACAACATTCCGCGTCCGTACATGTGGCGTATTAACCAAGACTTGTTTGTAATTAGGAAAAGTTTTAATATAGAGTGCCTTCGGCAGCCAGAGGAGACTACACAGAAGATACGTTGCAGACCGACTGTTTCTAGATAGACTGTGATAGAGAACACACATCGTACATTGAAAAAGAAATTGTACTTCTTAATTCGATATTTCTTCTTTGTGTTCTTGAGTGTAGACCGCGACTCGGGAAACGTAGTGTAAGACGCCCTCCGCCCAGATGGGATGACGGTCTGCGAAAAACTGCCGGCAGATGCTGGATGCGGCAAGCTGAAGGCAGGGCACTATGGCGCTCATTAGGGGAGGGCTATGTCCAGCAGTGGACTACATAATATAGCCTGAAGAAGATGAAGATTCAATATTTCTTTACCTAAAAGTAGAGACTATCAGCCTTATCACCGAATGTCATCTCATCCAGACAACCTTTAGATGAACTGGAATGGACAGAAAAATTACAATGTCAAAGATATTGAATAATTGCTTCTAGCAAATAGCCAAAGAACGCAATGTTGTAATTATTATTAAAATTCTTTATTGCCTAAAATTTTTGTACATATGTGAGCTTAATGCTACTTAGCATTATCTACCAGCTAACCTAAGTTTTTTTCCATAAGGCACCTCTCTTGAATGCTTTAGTGGTTAAGTTGGTAATGGCTATAAAAATTTATAATAAACTCCCAAATCACCTGAAAGAATTAAATAACGACTACAGTTTCAATAAAGATTTAAAGAAAATACTAATTTCAAAATGTTATTATACGATAGAAGAATATTTAAAAGATAGTATAGATGAAATGAGATAAATAATTGTATAAATGTAACTTTATAAATATAATCAATTAAAATTGTATGATAATTAATCAAATTAAATTTAAATTAATGTAATACATTTATATAGCACTTTAAAATGTTGCGTGCCCTACAGGGTCCACAAAGATCTTATCAAATAACTGTTAAGTTATAATGTAACAACCTTGAAACTTGTGGAATGCAATAAAGTATTGAGTATTGAGTTTGGTTATGTTCTGCTTTCGAAATCCCGATGTTCCTGAAAAAAAATCCTAATAATCAAACGGGTCTACTCGCGATTACTAATTAGGTAAAAGTCATTACGTTAATATCCGATATTTTGGAGACGTTTGCGGCCGCTGCAACGCGATTAGACCCGTTCAATATGTAACTATTCTTAAGCTATTCCTTTCACTCATCAACACTTGATAGCTAAACAATCCTCGCCTTCTACCTCAATTTGTGAGAGCGGAGTTTTTGCTTACTTCGTTGGCGCTAGGAAATTAATTGATAAAGTTCGGCGAACCTCCCTTCCCGCGACACGTCCTGTCTGACATAAATATTCATTCCCTCCCCTTATGTCGCGTTTATATGTCTACCGAGAACAGCCAATAAGCCCGTGTGAAATTCTGTCTGCATCCCACCAATGCGAAATACGTTGCGCTTTGTTCTAATTTCTGGGGGGCGAGTCTCTTATCGATTTTCCCATGGGAATAAGATATTTTTCCGCAGTAAAACGTAAACCAGGGTGTCAGATAACTTCATACCAAATTTTATCAAAATCGTTTTATCCGTTTAGACGTGAAGAAGTAACAAACATACACACTCACAAACTTTCGCCTTTATAGTGTTGGTGTGATGTGATTTGATTTAATAGAGTCATATTAGTTCGGTAATTGTTATTTCATGACGCTATTGGTAGTATATTAGCCAATCACATTCCAATGGTACCCGTACAAAATATCTCGGCGCCTTACGCGATTATAATCTAATCTAAAACCCCATTGAAAACCTGTCCATAAGCATTTTATCCATTTACAGTGTGAGTGAAACGTTGAGCTGCACCGAAAAGCTCCGAATAAGCCTCACAAATTTTCCTCAAAGCCATTTTAAAACGCGTGAGTGAACACTGACCAGTGTTAAATAAGTAAACGGACCTACATACTACAACTGATCAACTCAAGAGATCACACACACACAAACACACGCCTGTATCCCGCCAAGGTAGACAGAGACCTGAGTCTGCCACCTTCTATGATCCTGATAGATCTCTTTCGTTTCTTCATTATTCATTAGTACTTGCATGCAAGCACGCTGGTATCCCATACTTTTTATCATAATAGTAAAAAAAATCTCATAACACATTTTAAACTTTCGCGGCTTGAACACATTATTAGAATATTTTCGGGGCTTAATCGCGTAGTAATTTATTGCTATTTTACCTCGACGTTTCGACGACGTTACAGTCATCGTGGTCACGAGAAGACTGATGGCTGGGCCCGTTCGCATCTTCGGCTAATAAGGTTTCAGACTACCCTCAATCGATATCAACCCATGTATGTCCCCACTGCTGGGGCACGGATCTCTTCCTGCATCGGAGGAAGGTTAGGCCATATTCCACCACGGGGGCCAAGTCCGGGTTGGTGGAGGATTGTAAGACAGTGGCGGGCCTTAATGTCAGAAGTTATCAAGCCGCCCATAAGGCCTCTGACATGGCCCTCAGTCAGCCATCACAAAACACTATTAGGGTTGCGACACACTATACTGACAATGTCGGACGATAAGCCATGCGACTTTTTTCGTCTCGAAAACTTCTTGATGACCGGATCCTACGTTTGCAACAGTTTGAAACCACATTCCCGATTGAAACACAAAAATTTACATAACATAACACAACACAACCACTTGTCTGAGTCTCAAACTAGGATTCCCTGTATCCTATGTTAAGCAGGCAAGGACATCACAAACATGCAATGAAACATATTAGTCAAATACATCTGGGCTGAGGCCATTTGTACAAATGTACGGCGGCCCATAGTGAGAATCGAACGCAATATCTCCGGCATTGTGAAATAGTAATCAGACGCTAGACCAATCAGGTACTCAAATAATAAAATTAATGGGACTCTATCATGAATATAAGTAAAAATACGTCTCAGAGAATGTAGCAGTATATTTAATTTCTTCGGTCTGGGTGTATTTTTTTTTCGTTTTTAATACTATTAAACTCAAGAAATTGGTATAATTCCCTGATATAAAAACTTGAACAAAAATCCGCGCATTTGGGATGAGATCGTGTTCGAGATAGGCACGTAAATCGACCATTATTTTTATATTTGTTAATTACACCAAACTGAATTCTCTAAAAATCTAAGACCCCGCGTCCCCCGCCATTAGATACAAAATATGTGCACGCAAAGTCAAAGTCAGTTCAATTTATTTGTAGGGCACCACAACAAGAGTTGATGTTTCTACTACAACTTCACACCTGTACGTAACTTAGAAAACAAAGTCCTTGGTACCGGGATTCGAACCCACGACCTCTCAAATGTGAGGCTGGCGTTCTGAAGCTGTGGTACCACCGCATCCTGCTGCAGTGTATAAAATCTTTATAATTGTATATCATCAGCAGGATTGCCGAGGCGAAATACTGCTGTCGTTTATTTCAACATTTTGTCGAAAGAGTGACCAGTGAGCTAGCAAGTGAAGCCTGAATCGTTAAAATCACAAACATGGAACATTTTACTCGAAATTTGCAGCAGTGCACGCCAACTCTCTATATTCACAACTTTATGTAGACACATAAATGTAAGCACTGAAATTGCTTACATTTATGTGTCGAAATTTTATTTAACTAATATTTAACGGCTGAATTTTCTGTTTGGCTGTGATTTGGTTTAAGACCGACTTCTATCACGATCTTAACAAATATTTTGCCTCATGTCGTATGTAGTTTCTTTCAAATTTAGAATTATCTTTCAAAGTTCTTCAGATTTCATTAAATAAAAAGACCCGTCTTTAACTGATTTATTGATTTCATTTCGGATACACTTTCTTCATAACTGATACAATGTACAAATAAAATGGCTGTATTGGAAGCTCTGCATAAGTCAGACGTCTAAGTCTGACATTCAGAGACGAAAACTGAAGATAAGACCGGTCTCAGAAATGTCAAAATGTACGTGATTTGGACATTTGTAAGACCAGTCTATGCTTAGTTTTCGTCTCTGAATGTCAGCCTCAGCGTCCTTAACAGGTCATCAACGTAGTTTTAACTCGTGTGGAGCATTTTTTATGAAGGATAATAGTAGAAGTAACTAGTTTTTCTAATAGTAGAAGTAGTACTTTTTAAGAATACAAAAGCACTAATAAATCGCGTTCAGACTCAGACAGATTCAGACAATTTTTGTTTACTATATTCAAACAAAACATATCCTCAGAACCTCTAGGCGAGTTGGGTCAAGTGAATAAAGTACTAGGGTAGTGTTCCATTAATCTTATTCCTATGAAACACCAGGGGGTGTTTCTCAACAAATACATTCATGGACTCAATGAGCTTTACCACTCGTTATTCATTCGTTACTTTGCTCGTGAAGCCGCATTTAGATCCAAACTTCTTTTCCTTCCCTCCACGAGTACCAATATGACAAATACTGATGAATAAAGCAAGATAAGACTATTATTTAAATAATCTACAATGAAAACAGCTCCAACGGGTGGTCTTATTGCTGATAGCAATATCTGACGAATGAATAACGAGTGGTAAAGCTCATTGAGTCCATGAATGTGGACTCAATGAGCTTTACCACTCGTTATTCATTCGTTACTTTGCTCGTGAAGCCGCATTTAGATCCAAACTTCTTTTCCTTCCCTCCACGAGTACCAATATGACAAATACTGATGAATAAAGCAAGATAAGACTATTATTTCAATAATCTACAATGAAAACAGCTCCATCGGGTGGTCTTATTGCTGATAGCAATATCTGCAGACAACCCTATGATGGAAAAGTTGCCGAAGAATAAATAGGGAAGAGTAGGGTTTATAATAAGACAGTAGCCGGAATAAGTCCTGCTTTTACGAAATACTTGAATTTTCAATATTTTGATCATTTAAAAAATCTAATCAAACTCGAAGTACTATCCCCATTTAATTGTCTTTGACTCTAGCTAAGAACTGCCTCCGAGACAATTGCGAGTAAGGTGTTCACACAAATTCATAACAACCTTCCCTCACTCGCTCGGGCACTCGGGCACGGTCTCAACTCGGCATTAGGTACTTTCTTGTAAGGGCGCGCTCACACGGCGCGGCATGTTTTATTCATAGGCCGCGCTCGTACAGGACTCTTTACTTTCGTTCCTCATTACAGCTCCGAGGAGGCTCTAACCACAGCGCCAATGGCGGCTGTTACTCGACGCCCCTTGTTGGGAAATCGCGCGTTCACACATCTGCTCCGATGTGTCATTCTGCCGCGTAAACAACCTTACATTTGAACCCAGATAGTTTTCTTTCTACTTAGTCTCCCCGAGTGAGCCCGTGCGTCTTGCGCACCCTGGTCAACAGTCAACGAGTCCCTTACGCTGATTGCCAAATCCTTTCACCCCGATGGCTCGCCATCGACACGCTAAAAAGAACATTAGGAAATCGTTACACTTTAGGCAAGACGCGAATGTTTGTCTAGACAAACGTTGTTCGTAGGAACAGATATAATAAAAACTGTATTTGCACGGATATTTACACGTTTTTTTTTTTAATTTTCACGTTTAATTTTACATTTTTAAATTTTCCGACGTTTTGGCACTTTGAAAATCCGTGCAAATACAGTTTTTATGATGTCTAGTGCTCGTGTTAACCTTAGCAAATACTAGGAACAGATTTGAGAGCTTTTTCTAATTTAAGAGTTACTTACGAAGCTTTGCGAAGACGTTCTTGAACTACGAAGGTTGCAAAATTATAAATTGTTACTTGAGCTTTAGAAATCAATTTGGAATCTGCCTCCTACCGCCAGCCATTCGCCGAGTAAGTCTATATACAACATGCCTTCGCGATACGCGACGTAGTTGGTAATTACTCGTAATTTGTCAGCCAGCCGCGCCTTTGACGAACCTAGTACGCTAGGTACATCAAAGGTGTCTAGACAAAATATAGTTTTAGCGTGGTTCGCGAAATAAAAAAAAAGTTTAAAAACCTATTTATTTTATTTTTAATGCACTGTACACAATGCCTAAAATATCTCACCCAGAGGTATTTCAGGTAGAGCGCTGGCACGGATAGCCAGAGGTTGCGGGTTCGAATCCCGGCATGGGTGAAATTTTTAGCCTTTAAATAGGTTTTTAAATTTGTCCTAAGCACGGGTTATTGCATTAAAAATAAAAATAGTATAAAAAAAAAGTTGCCAAATCTTTAGGAAAAAAACATCAAATGTAGGTTTGCCGTTTCCTAAATTAATCATAATGGTGACGACAATGGAAATTAAAAGTTTTTCCCCCTTTTCATACACTTTCCTTGCCCACTTGATATGGTTTCAAACTTTTTTTGAAGCCACAAAGAGAGAGCTACTTTGAGCCACTACTTTTTCCTGGAGGGTGAAGAAATTTTACGCCGTACTTGGAGCAAACTAGAAGTTTAAATTTAGTCCTTTAGAAATTAAGTAAAGTAAAAAACAAACGAACTTCTAGTCGAACTTTTTAGTCGTTGCTTACACAAGCAGAGCAAAGAAAAGGTTTTTCAAAGGTTCTTTCCTTGGTCTAAATGCTTCAAGTTACGAGTCATAAAGTTTAGAATGAGTCGTAAACTATAGCGCTCTGAGGCATCTTAAATGGCTAAAGTTCTTTATAAGCTATACAATCCTATTTGTTCCTCACGCTTTACTTAGTTTATTTTTCTATCCATAAGTACTAGGACGTGTTTTTTAAGCATTTTCTTACAGGGTTTTGGAAAATAGAAAACAATTTAATTAGTCTACAGAACTATAATTAACTTGACTTGGCGGAATTTAGCAAATACAACAACGCCTGATTCCATACAATAAATTATTATTATTAGCTATATTCATAGTATCTTTGGATGCATCTTTGTATAGTCCGACTTAAAATAAGTGTGTATTCGTAAGAAATATGGTTTTTAAAACAATCTGATCAGTTTTAGCTGGATCTTGAATAAAGATTTTTTATGTTACCTATAAACGTCCTACGACCACAGGCCTACTCTCCGATAAAAAAATCAAAATCCGCAAGATTGATTAAAATTTTTAACATATTATTTAGGTAATTCACACCATACAACCCTGTCATTGAAATACTTTATGTCTAAGCTTTACACATAACCAAGCTACAAGAAAGACAGATGACTAACAGCTTAAGTAATCTGAAGATTCAATAAAGCAAAGTACATAAGGTACCTCGATGAAAGTAAACCTGAAGAAAGCATTCCAATGCCATTCATCTAAATGTAATCGCTTATCATGCCCATCACATTTGCATATTAGTAGACTCTTTCCAACGAAAAAAATATTTTATCTCCCAGAGAGTACAGTCACATAAAAAATCCTAATTTTCCTTACCCTAAGCACAGAGAGAAAAACCCTAAGTAAAAAAATTACATAATGTTACCTACTTTTTTAACTGATAGTACTCTAGGAACCGAGGGCCGGCCGAATGGCTATCAACAAGTGTCAAAGATATACATAAATCGTGACCGCAGCCCCAAAGGGCCGAAGGCTGTAAATCTCCGCCAAATGTGCCAAGGGAAAAGAGTACCCGGACAGACTTTGGAGTTCCGTCGACAACCCTTGTTTTGGGACTTCCTACGCCTCTTTTGCTGATAAAGAGATAGATAGAGATAGAGAACACTTTATTGTACATAAAAATAAAAAACATATGTATGATGTTTATGTTCCCTTGCTAGGCAGTAGTATAATAGTTTCCACCATTTCAATTGAGCCTCATAATTTTGAAAAAAAATCCGAAATGAAAGAAAAGTTTATACTACTGCCCGTTAAAGAGTTACTTAGTGTGACAGGAAATTCTTTAGTGTTTGTGTATCTTTAAAAAAATATTAATGACTATCTTAAAAACCTATTTAGAGGCCAAAAACTCCACCCATGCCGGGGCTCGAACCCTCTGGCTACCTCTGGCTAACCGTGCCAGAGGTCGCGGGTTCGATTCCCGGCATGGGTGGAGTTTTTGGCCTCTAAATAGGTTTTTAAAATGGTCCTTAGCACGGGTTAATGCATTAAAAAGAATATAATTACTGACTATCGCCAGTAAAAGTAATACAATATGTTTTTTGTTAACTGCTAGTTTTTTGGCTTCAGCACAAAAACAACTGATCATGTCAGTTAGTAAAGAAGAAGAAATTTCCCGTTTAGTCATTTAGTGAACACAGTCGTTTAAGGCCAAAACAATTTGGAATTTTCATTTCCCGCGTCTGTACCACTGAACTTGTTGACGAAGAGTCTACAATTTTAAAGATCAAAATTATCCGATCCCGTGATTGAAAAGAGTACACTAATGTAATGCATGGACGAACGAACGAAATTTGTACATTGCACTAAAAACAAATGTGTACAAAGGCGAGCTTAATACTAGTATTTTCTAATGTAAATAACATCTTGATAGTTCTTTTTATTACGTAACACGTAATAAAAAGACCTATCAAGATGACATGCAGTTTATCTTATGGGAAGATAATTTTTATAGTATTTGCTAAGGTTAACGAGCACTAGACATAATAAAAACTGTTTTTACACGGATTTTACTCCTTTATTTTACATTCTTACAATTTACCGACGTTTCAGCACTTTTTCAAGCGCCATGGTCTCGGAAGACTGAGGTGACAGGCGTCTTTTTGAAAGCATTAACCGTTAGTTTACTACCCTCGGCAAAAATTACAAAAGTTAGTCAAATACCTCAGCGCGCCTCCGTGGTAGGCTCACGTGGTAATTAAGCCCATAATTTCGGTGCCCTGCAGTGGGACGTTTATAGGCTACATAAAAGACAGTAGTGGCTCAGAACTTCGCGACGCTTCTGCATTATCACTTGCATGAATTAGGTCCTCAAGAGCGCAGTCGTTTCAGGGCACGCAGGGCACAATGAAAGATAGTCCATCTGAATCCCGACCGCACAAACGGTTTAAATTCGGTGATCATTAGTAAAATCATGATTGTATAAATCATTGTTGTATCCTTTTTTCTGGTTGTGCAATAAAGTGTTCTCTATCTATATATCTATCTAAAACATAAGCTGCATGATTCTGCACTTCCGCTTCCGGGTCCTAACTTATAGAGTGCACATTATCGTTATAGCATTTTCCTTTTCACGTAAAATAAACATTGATTCCACTGGAGGTCGAGTCTTGTACTCAGAGATCGTCGAAGCGGGCGATAACCGGATTAGTAATGTGATTGAAGAAGGAAATACATCTGACGAATTGCATCTTTACGTGCATCCCTTGTCAAAGAACAGTGAGGTAGCAATTCAATATAACTTGCGCAGAACCACGGAAATAACCCAACAGAATTAAATATTCAATTAGGTTACTGTTAAGATGCACATTCCCTTCCCACATGTTGGCTACAATTTGTCATTCACAACAAGTTTTGTTCCACGCTGCTTTTAAATTTTCTTGTCAATTTAAAAAAAAAACATTATTTTTGTTGCCGTTTCACACTTTATTTTAATCTCCGTATTCTTAGTATTTGTATTTTTTTCTTTCAGATTTTCTCTTTCAATTTCAAGGGTAACAAAATTATGCTTAAGTTGTCTTTAATTTTATTTTCTGGTCTTAACTAGACTAGATATATAAAAATTATACTTCGTTTATTAACTACGTATACCTAATTTATTACATACATATAACATGAGGATAAGACATAAAAAATAAGAGGTTTAGCAGACCTCTGCAAGATTTTTTTCCAGTAAACCTTAGAGAGTCTGAGAAGCAGTAAAAAACGTAAGTAATACTGAATTTGCAAGCAAAAAAGTAGCTAAAAGAAAAATAGCATTGTAAATCAACTTAAGCGAAATCAAGACTTGAAAAAGATAATAACTTCCACACAGCAAAATCACCTGGTCCCAAACTTGGATACCCTGAGCTATGGTAAATGCGGCAAGGACATTCCAAATATAGAAATACACCCAGACTGAGGCTATTTGTACAAATAAAGTACGGCGGCCTCCAGTGGGAATCGAGCCCACGACCTCTGTTTGTTATGTCAAGCGTGCTAACCGCTAGACCGAGGCAGTCTTCAGTAGGTTGAAAAATATTTGTCCTTCAGCAAATTATACGAGTATGCGTCCATATTCTGAATCCTTCGTCTTTTCTCAAACAATCAAACTGTTCCAAAATCATTATATTATTTTTAATGCACTAACCCGTGCTAAGGACAATTTAAAAAAAAACCTACGTACGTAATACAGAGAATGTTGTAAAGAGTTTCGAAATTTCACTGATGCCGGTGAGTCGCCCAGTAGCTCAGTTGGAAAGAGCGCTGGCACGGATAGCCAGAGGTCGCGGGTTCGAATCTCGGCATGGGTGGAATTTTTAGCCTCTAAATAGGTTTTTTAAAATTGTTCCAAAATCATCAATCCAAGATCATCAAAACATCATAGTTTTATGAACGCCATACGATCCCAAATTTACTCGTGCGTATAACGTCAAACTCTCGGAGCATTATATTAAAGAGAACAGAACATCAAACAAATGTGATTTTCAAATGTGCGTCCAGTCAAGCGAACCTCCCAGGTGTATGAGGAAAACGAATATTTATTGATGCTTACAGCGACATTTTTCTTAATTCCCGCACCAAATTACTGTGCAAGAGATTTCACTCGCCCGAGGGGATCGAAATATAGGTATTTTGTTGACGAGAGACTATAACACGGGCAGTGGAGATGGTTATGATTTAAGCTGTGTTCACATACTGGAAGATCTATTCTTCTATTAGATTTAATAATAAAAGGTCATCATCAGCATCCTCCCTAAGCCAAGTCAAAAGCCTTGGAGCGGCTTGAAAACTTCTGACAGTAAGACCAGCCACTAGTGTTGCAAGCCTCCACCAATCCAATTTGTTAGGTAGTTTACGTGACGTAGTTTTAAAGTGAGAGTAAGTCTGCCAACAAACTATCATTTATACTATTTTTATTTTTAATGAACTAACCCGTGCTAAGGACAAATTTAAAAACCTATTTAGAGGCTAAAAATTTCACCCATGCCGGGATTCGAACCCGCAACCTCTGGCTATCCGTGCCAGAGGTTGCGGGTTCGAATCCCGGCATGGGTGAAATTTTTAGCCTCTAAATAGGTTTTTAAACTATCATTTAGTTTGGCGGAAACGATTGTTGTAAAATTGCATGTACCTTTTTATAGAATAAACATATTTTTTTTTTATCCGGACTTGGCCTCCAAGTCTGGTGGGGTATGGCATATACCTTCCTTAGGGAAGAGAAACGTGTTGTTTTGTGTTTATTTTCAATGCTGTAGATAATTAATTGATAAAGTTCAATACCGAAAAAGATATAATTTGCAAGTAGGTAAAATTGTCGGAATATTTTTTTTTATATTTGTTATAAATAGTTATCTATTAAAAGGGTCTAATCGCGATTATCTATTTGGTAAAACGCTGCCGAAACGTCGGGTTTTCAGGTAATTACGTTTTACCTAATAAATTATCGCGATTAGACTATTACGACGATGAATATATAACTATGTATGAGTATCGCGAATCATTAAGAAATACTATTTGAGAAAAATACTCGGAATAATGCAAGTAGATCTGTGAATTAAACCCAAACGTTGCAGACACACTTTTGTTCCCATTAAATTACTCGATATATAAGACACGCGACTGAGAAAAGAATTAAAGTCGCCACATTTCCTGCTCAAAAGCAACCCCTTTATAAAAGTCCGTACAGGCAGCTCGACCTATAGAAGTTGTAAAGTCACCCGTAAATTAACTAAATAAAATTCTCGCATTGGAAGACCAATGTGCTGTCGACTGTACAGTGTACACTTACTCGTAATTTTGTCCGCGAGAATAACCTGCAAAGGCAGTCTTCTGGCCGTGTGTATTAAGTAAAATTATCACAACTTAATGCTACAAAAGTTCCGAGTTCAAAGCCCATTATGTTGTTTCCTTTTCAATTTAAAATTGGAACTCCTTCGCTAGTTATATTAAAACGGGTTCAATCGCGATTATTGATTAGGTTAAATTTTAATTAATAAGCAATCGCGATTAGACCCATTATAATAAACAATTAATAGCTGACTCCGCAGACTTTGTTTTGTCATATTAATTAATTAGCCTATTACGACTACCTATTCACAGATCAAAACAATATACCAGACTGAGTCATAAAAATTGGTGAAGACGTTTCGGAGTTTGATAAAAAAACACTGTGACGCGTGATTTTTATATATTAGAGCATCGCCAGTCATTAAAGATACCACTCCTTCGCCAGGTTTCTGAATTAAGTATTTCTTGAAGTGAAATTCTAAAGTACGTATCTGTTTGTCTACATTTTTATGAGAAATATAATTTTGAGCATCAATTTAACTATAATATATTTTACAGTATGTGAACAATTCATCAAAAGGTTAGTCGGGTAGAGTTACTGCACTTTGAAAAGCCAGCTGTACTCCATTGAAAGTTGCACAGTATTTTTGCGGCAACAAGCGACGGGATCACGGCAAAGTCGTCCACTGTATGCTATAAGCAGTGCAATAAATCGAGTGAATAGCAGCTGGGCTCAGCCTGTTTCCGCTATCTTGCCGAGACACTCATATTCCCGCAATCCACTAACTAATCCGACCTACAGAGTGGATTTCGACCATAAATAGGTCTCGACTTCCGCCAGCCGCACGACTTTTTACCAGCAATGAGGACTTTTGACACTTTCTGTTCATTGTGTTTGGAGATTTTTGACAGTTTGTTGTGGAAACTTAAACTATCTACAGGTGACTTTGAATTCGTTCACCGTTTTAAAGGGGGCATGCAAACCACGATTTAAATACATATAAAAAAAGTTTGAAGAAAATTACGCGTCAATCATTGTTATTTTTCTTTCCAAAGATTATTTCACAACACTACAATTTATCTAGGGATAACGCTTCCAATGTCAGTGTAAGATTTTTTTGGAGTTCACTAAATAGCGCTTACCTACCCCAGAATAAATAGACGGATAGTGCAGGCAGATAGCTTCGCGCAAGCCCTAAAGCTAGAGGCCACACAGAACGGGGGAGAACGTGGGACGTGGCCTGGAAAGACGCGACACGTTGTTTTTTTTGGTTGTTTGTTTATTTGTTAGACTTTATCGCAAAATAATACCATAAAAGCAACTTAAATAACATAGGTACAGTGTCTTACAAATTGCGTATAAAGGCGGACTTATTTCAGCAGAAATTTCGTCCAGCCAACTCAAATACTTTTCGAAGATTAAAAAAGAGAGTCTCTTTTGTCTTAATGCCACCTTTGGGATGGCTCAGCAAAATATTAACTTCCCGCACTCAATTCGGTGGAACGCAGAACCACCACCACAGGCTAATTGGCGACTCAATGCTACTAAGCTTCACGCTTACAACTGAGCTTCACAGCTTAGCCCACCGTCGCCAGGTTGACTTTCTGTCGGTCTTCTACAAGATTTACTTTGGAGAGTGTGCTTGTGAACTCCAGTAGCTCATACCGCCATCCCCATTCTAATATCGAAACACCAGACGTACTGCGGATTATCATCCGCACTTGATTGACACTCCAAGCCTTCGCACTAAGCGCTTTTCGTCATCCTTCATAATGCGCACAGCCAAAGTGTGGAGCACCGTGCTGTCGTCCGTTGTTCCGAAAACATACAACCTGAACCTCTTTAAGATGCGTGTGAACGGGCTTCTACTGGGCAAACTCGGTCTATTATAGACCTCATCTTTATCCTCGGGCTAGATAGAGGTCATGAGTAAGTCATTTACTTATAAAAAAAAATGTGCTGTGTCTTTGTGTAGGCTCCGTCCCGTCCCTTTAGGACTTTACTTTAATTTAAATGAAACGTGAAAATACTGTTGGAGTAGCTAACAAATAATAATAATGATACTTTATAGTACAATCTTAATTTTATATTTAAAAAGACAGAATACACATAATCATAAAATAAAAAAAAGTACACGGTGAGCTTATTTCATAACAAATCTCTTCAGTACATTTTGTATTAACGAACGCGCCCTTTTCGTGCCCACGCCCCACGTCCCTTCTGTGTGACCGCTTGGTAAGACTTCAAAGCGGTAAGACTTCAAGGCGGATCCAGTGAAATTAATTAAAGCATGACTAAGAAAAGAGCAAATAAAAACCTTTCACCTGCGAACATAACTTGTTCTAAATGTGAAAATTATTGACTTGAAGCAAACTCACTTCTATTAATTTTCAATCAAAAAGTTAAGAACGGTTAAATTTTAAAGACGACGCTTCACCGATTAAGGCGCTGTATGGTGCTAACTAGCGCCACCAATGAAAAAAAACTGTAGTTTGCACCCCGAAGTGTCTTAAGCAGAGTAAAGATTAAATAATGTAATGATCAACAGCATATTTAATAATGTCATGTGTTTTACCATTTACAGATTTTGAAAATGATCAATGTACTAGCAAAGTAGCGACTGTAGTTAGTAATAATTAATCCGTGACTACACCTCGACACAGAAATTAACTTGAAACATAAAAAAAGTTCTACAATACCATGCGCCTCCGAAGGAAATTGTTTAACTTCGCCCTTTGTCGATGCTTTAACAGATTACCTTAAGTGCTGTTAAGGACCCACGAGTTTGGTTTTATCTTACCTTTACTTTGCCCACTTCCGATTTCCAATAAGACAATAGCACACAGTCTGTATCAACAAAGAGTGAAAAAATGCTCCTCGAAGATTCGTCTGCCGTCTGAATGAAATGTAAATGAATTTTTTATTACCAAGACCAATGTTTGATGAACATTTGCATTACCAAAGCGTTATGGTATGCCGTGATTTTTTTTCAATTTTCTTAAAATATCTATGGTATTTTTTGGCCCCAGAAACATTTTGGGTTCTAAAATTAATAAGTCGTGAAATAAGAATGTTTTCGTCATGATAAGTACTACTATAACACTTCCATTTTCTTTTATCTTTAGTTTTTTTAGACACGTCAGTAAATGTAAATTAAATCCTGTAAATTACTCGTATATACACTTACACGGTGCACCGTGGCGTGGCGGCCCCTAGTGGGATGGAACCGACGAACTCCCGCATGATAATCAGACGTGACACCGCTAGACCAACGCAGCAGACAGCGCAATACTTAACTGTCACTTTAACACGTAGAGCTATCTTGTTTTATATAGTTAAATTAAAACAGACGACGCTAGTCGAGCCGCAGTAAGGTAGAATCATTTATGGCGGTAACGTGTAGTGGGACTGATCTACGAGTGTGAATTACCTCCACACTTCGCATACCGTGTTTTCGCGCGCTTATTCCTCAAGCGAATCGCTCGAAGCCCCGGCTGCCTGAGTTATCTTACACGATCACGATGGTTAAGCTGCACAGGGCGCGTTCAGTGCATGAATGGGTGACCGTCTATGACTAACGCTAGTGGCATATTTCAGAGCGGTTCCGTGCTTTGCTAGGCACATTAAGCAGTTGGTGCCGGCTGCCGTGTCGATAGATGGCAATCGCTAAGCCAAGTTAGAGGCCTTAGGGTGACTTGAAAACTTCTGACAGTAAGACCAGCCTCTAGTCTTGCAAGCCACCGGGCTTAGCCCCCGTGGTGGAGTATGGCCTATACCTTCCTCAGGGAAGAGACCCGTGCCCCTCAGTGGGGACATAATGAGTTGCTCATGATGACTCGTCAACTAATCTAACATTCTCTCTTCCACAGCTGGGGGAAGGGGTGGAGCTGACGCTGGGCGAACTGCGCGCGATGGCGCTCCGGCAGCAGCAGCAGATTGACACGCAGCACCAGCTGCTCTGCGCCAAGGAGCAGCGGCTGCGGTACCTGAAGCAGCAAGAAGCGAGGCAACATCAGGTAACCTCGCTGATGTTGCGGGAGCTGAGTTTCTAAGTTTATTTACTAACCCCCTTATTCATAATAGTCTGCTGACTTAAAGCATTGCTAATTCTCACTCTGTCTTCTTCTATTGACTTAAGTCAGAATGAAAAATAACACTCTTTAGCAGCTGTTTTTTTTAAGTTAGCGGGCCATTATGAATAAGGGGGTTAGTTATTACCTAGGCGACCGAGACTAAGCTTGTGAAGTTGTACAGTCTGTTAGTTTGTATAATATATCTCGGTTACTATCGGATAGAATCGGATATATTCGTGGAATAGAAATATCTGAACTAATATGATACTTAATTTTACATAACTTTTCAAAATAGTTAAGTAAAGTTTTATACAGAGCAGGAAGTAGTATTACACTCGTATGCTTTCCTGACTATACCCGAGGTATATTCTAAAAGCTAACAGACTGTAAAACGTTAAACAGGGACGACTTCAACTCTATGTTTTATTTATAGTGATAAACAGAAAAAAAACTTGAAAAAATAGAATAAGCAGGTAAAGGACGATTTGTGTAGTCCGGTTTAGTTGAAATGTAAGTAGTAATGCAAAAAATCAAGGAAATCTCAAAAATGGGTGTCGTAATTTTAGTTCTGATAGACAGAATTAAAGAAATTTAAAAAACAAAATGGTGTAAAGAGGTTCGTGCAGTTTAAGTTTAACCCGGCGTCATTGACGCTGGGTCATAATGACCCGAGGCGTTTTTAAACGACTATATTTCTTTTTCGCGTCCATTTTGTGGTTCGAGCGTTCCTATAGCTGGAGATACATCCCCCCTCTACACGCTTCGCTGACCCGCTCAGTGCGACGCTGCTTGCGCAGCGAGATACACGTGCGTCAAGTTAAAACGGGTAAATATGACCCAGCGTCATCGGTGGTGCGGTGATTTTGTGACTTACTTTTGTTCGCTTATTTAGTGTATATTTGAAATTTATGTTGTTCTTTTTTAGGGTTTTGATGAAAATGTCTGTGACTAACAACCCAGCAAGAATTTCAGCGTTGCTAGAGGAGTCAGATTCCGATAGTGAAGAATCCCAGGCTGCTTCAGACATTGATATTGAGGACCACTTATCAGAACGTTCTTATGGCAGCGAAAGTGTACAAGACGCAAGTGAAGTGGACTCAGATTTATCGGATAATCTCGACCTTGCATCCGTACGACGGCAAGTACAGCAAAATTTTTTCAAAGGTAAAACTCAAAACGATGGCCACTAACGATCTTTTATCAAATGCTGAATATATCGAGGATAAATGCTAACATAATACATCGTGCTAATAACAACGATACACGAACAAAAAGGCGGAATTTCATAAAAAAACTGGGACTCAATTTGGTACACGAGCATTTACAAATCCGCAAGACACGTGTACATTTACCTCGTCAGCTGCACAAAAGAATTGCAGATTTCGTTGGCGAATCTACTGAAGAACCTCCCCAAAAAGTTCCAGGAACTCGCAGGAGATGCCAAGTATGCCCATCTAAAAAAGATAGGAAAACTACTCATACTTTTCACGGATGCCGCATTTACATTTGCCCAGATCATCTGATTTCATACTGCAATAATTGCAGCAGTTCCATGGCTACGATTGATGAAGAAGAAGACTGATTTCATTGTATCTGTATGATAAATACTCGATTTGATCTCTTAATTACTAGATAAGATTGTTGATTCCTATTATTAATAAGAAATCTTTACCAAAAACTTAATTAAAAGAAATGTTGTGTTTTTAGATGATTTTGCATGTGTTGTTATTTAATTAATAAAAAATTGATTTATGCAATGTATAAGTTTTATTCCTGTGTTACTAGCTTATTAATGAACCCTTTTTACATAGACAATAATTAAAAATAAGATAACTTGCTTAATTTCCTGAAAAATGGTTTATGAAATTTGGGTCATATCGACCCGGGGTCATTGTTTCTGAAATTATTTCCACGTCATTGGCGCCGGGTTAAGTACAGTACAAGCTCAAGTAATAGAAATAATATTTTAAAGAAATCAAACACTGCATATAATATTGCTTAGATGGGAGTGTGTTACATAAGTCTATACAAATTTTCGACTATGAAAAACCAAGAGACAGAAAGGAAATTCCTGAAGCAAAGGGATCAAAACGTAATTTTAATGTTAAGTACACTTTGTTGCAACCGGCTTAGCTCATAATTTATTACAGAAAGCCCTCTAAATTGTTAAGAGGATTGCGGTCCTCATTAACTTAATCTCAGCGCCGACACTGCTAGGCGAATCATGTATTACGCGCAAAATATTTAGGCATGAAGACCCACATTACATAAATCAGAAGTCAATGGTATGTAACAGTATTAAAGTAATGGGTCTTTCTATTGTCAACTGAAAAGTTGACAATAGTAAGACCCATCGCAGGTGTAAATATCTATTTAGGCACTTATTTATCATGTAGCAGATATTTATTTAGTAAAGAGATAAAGCGCTCGTGGCATAGTCGACCCGAGTGATTGCAATCAATCACTTTTGTTAAGCAACAGTAGTCGCGGTCAGATGCAGGATGGGTGACCGCCCCGTGACTACCGCTAGTGGGATTTCCGAGCGCTTCCGTGCTTCGCAAGGCACGTTAAGCCGTTGACGCCGGCTGTCATGTAATGGCACTTGTTCAGCCATTTTAGAGGCCTTATAGGCCTTGTTATCTTCTGACAGTAAGGCCCGCCACTGTCTTACAATCCTCCACCAACCCGGCCTTGGCCCCCGTAGAGTATGCCCTAACCTTCCTGCGATTCAGAAAGAGACCCGTGTCCTAGCAGTTGGGATATACAAGGGTTGATATCTAAGAAGATATTTGCATGGTTACAATACTTGTGGTGTCTGCACTAGACTTTTTCATTAATATAATCTGATGCCCGTGAGTCGCCCATTAGCTCAGTTGGAAAGAGCGCTGGCACGGATAGCCAGAGGTCGCGGGTCCAAATCCCGGCATGGGTGGAATTTTTAGCCTCTAAAATTGGTTTTTAATATAATATGTTAACTATATCTGTTAATTTTTGTATGACTCAATTATTTATTTAGAACTCTCGTTTATACATATTTTGCGGTGAGGGCCGCCCGGTTGTGGAATGATCTGCTGGTTTGAATAAGGCACTCGTCTTCCCCAGCTGTGCTAAAAGCATAGTTCATGATCTTGATTTATTAGTGTAACCATTAAAATACTTGTCCTCCTGTATATAGGCGTTATTACTTTCCTTGTCTTGCGTAGAATTTTATTATAAGATATATTATGTTTGTAAGTGTATATAAGTAAAAGTATGTAAGTGTATTATTATTAAGTATAAGTATTTATCAATATACAAATTTGCACTGGCTACCCTTCTTTCCAATTTCCTTCAGCAATTTTGCATCGTAAGGTTGTCTGGAAGAAATTGCGTACTATGTGCATTTGTAATTATTTTGTATTTGTTGTTTTTCCAGTGTACAATAAAGAATATTCTTATCTTATCTCGTTGGTCTGGCGGTGTCACGTCTAATTACCATGCTGGGGGTCGTGGATTCTATTCCCAATGGGGGCCGCCGTACATTTGGACTAATGGCCTCAGTCTGGGTGCATTCCCATGTTGGTCATGTCTTAGCGTGGTTACTATAGTAGTATTGTGTCGGTTATGTACGAAGTACAATTAAGATACGTTACCATGCAATGAATGAAAGGAAACGTTTCCCAGTGATAATCGGACATTCAAAATAAGCTATTTAATAAAGAAAAATTATTTGGAAAATGGCGCCAAGCGTAAAAAAATATAAGCAGAGATTTTTTTCTTCACCCATTCTAGTAGGCAAAGGGAACTATACCCATACAGCCAAGTCTTCAGTAGAATTTTTTTCTTGATATGAAATGAAAATGAAATGTAATGAGATGAAATGAAATGAAACCTAACTTAACTCATTCAATCAAATCATTAAATCTGATATTGAAACAAATTAGTAGGTCATAAAAACTTCTATGAATTTTTTTAGTAAAAATTTCATGGTTGGTTTTTCTTTTTAATAGACATTATTTTGACACTTGGGAAAGAAAACGCACGAGTGCGGGAAAGGTAAAAAAAAGCACGAGTGTGTGCGCCACTTTTTGAGCAACTGTATTAAAAATATTGTTTTTACTTGTTTCGTTTTTTGTTTCATTCATTGTATCAATTCTGCTGGTTCGCGCGCTAATCCAAGTAGGTACTTTTGTAAAATTAATACTGTGTTGTTTTCTTGATGTTAGTTTCTCTAACGAATATAACATAATATTTTCACTGTGTTATTATAGTGAATTATTGGTGAAGGAGATTTTTCTGTTTCGTGCGCTTTGGGACGCTTATTTCTGTGGTAGTAATCTTGTTCTGCGAGCTACTTTTGTTCTTTGTAAATAACAAAAGTAGCTTACGAAAATCTAGATGGTAATAATTATTTCATTGTACATAGGAAAAAAAACTACTCGAACTAAAAATATTTTTTGATTGATTTTTATCATCTAAGTACTTGTAATATAATGGTGGCACGGCAACATTAAAAATATTAATCATAAATTAATGGTCCTGTAAAAATAAAGATATTAAAAAAAAACCATATTTTATAGCTGAAAGGTCAAAACGTGAACGTTGAGATGGTTACTATGAGGTCCTAATAGTACTAATATACCGTACTAGTACATTGTCTCAAATGTAACAGTACGGAGCGATCTTTAAGATGTCCGAGCAGGGCCAATACTATACTATAGCACTGGGTACCAGGGTACCAGAACAAGTGATTGATGTGTGGAAATTGTTATTATTATTCACAAAAATATTTAAATATCACAGTAAATCGAAATAACAAAATCTGCTTTTCTTTCCGTAGAAAAATTTTTTACTTTACAATAATCAGAATGTGGAGTATTTTTTTTTCTCAAAGAAAAATATTAAGTTATTTTTCTTTATTGGTACGTTTATCCTTTTTAATTCAACAATATTTTTCTTCACGTTAAAATACTGTAGCTACCGTCAACCAATTCTCGCGTTTCCTGAATTTTCGCGCCCAAATATTTGTATTCGCAGTTTTGTTTATTCCCAAAACCTCCTGGTTCGCTATTAAAATATTTTCCTCTTGCGCTATTAAAAGATCTTACCCACGACTTATAATTAACTTTACACAAATTCTTATGATAATCGGTCTTCATTCAAAGATTGCTGTGATAACAAATATCAAATAAACATAACGGTTTGTGTAAACAGATAACGTTATAGACGTTGGAATTAAGACTTTATTAATGACCTAGTTTGTCCGCGAATAAATTTGTTTGCGGTCATTTTCAGAGTACCTCTAAAGGAAAAAAATGGGACCCTTATAGACAAAGAATATTTTTAACATGTTCTTTAGAAACTCTACATGAGGTTCAAACAGAGATGGCATCATTTGTGTAATGTAACAAACAACTTGAGGTACATCATCAACAAAGTTTCACGCACAAGTAATTATTTCCCTTAAGGTTGTTTTTAAGTGTATTTTTACGCACACTAATCTCTTCTTAAAACAATAATACCATATATACTACGCAGTAATTACAAACCAGGGTAAATTTTTATTACATAAATCGGTATGAAAAAGGTCACCTCACTATTTCATAATAATAAAACACGGGCGTAGTAAAAACGTGAAATAGGGAATTTCCAGCGCTGCAAATGTCACGCCCGGAAAGAGCTTCGTGATGTGAGAAAAAAACTACCCAGCTTTCATTAAATCTCTTGAAGCGTAAGTTACTTCCAACTTACGCTACGAGCTACGGTAAATTTTCGTAGCAATTCGTAGCATCGTTTGTCGTAGCAAACACCTAGCGGATTCGTAGCGCTCAACGATTGCACGGTTTGTGGGAGAAAGGGAGAAACGCAGCGTTTGTTTGTGGTAATCTTATTTTTGGTGACCTGCAAATATAGCGCTCATGGCCTAGCGGAACCGAGTGATTGGAATTAATCACTTGAGTAAAGCAACAACAGGCGCGCTCAGGTGCTGGATGGGTGACCATTCTGTGACAACCACTAGTGGCATTTTTTCCAAGCGCTTCCGCGCTTTGCAAGGCACGCTAATCCGTTGGTGCCGAGGCGTTCTGGGCGGCTTGATAACCTCTAACAGTAAGGCCTGCCACTGCCTTACAATCTTCCACCAACCCGGACTTGGCCCCCGTGGTGGAGTGTGGCATAACCTTCCTGCGATGCAGGAAGAAACCCGTGCCCCAGCAGTGGGGACATACAAAGGTTTGATATTAAATATGGCCCGTTATCTCCGAAATAAATATGTGGTACCGTGTATTATAAGAACAGAGGTTTGTACGCTAGCACACAAAGAGAGGAAATTATATTTGACTTGTTCTTGTTACATTCATTCCTTGTACTCATAACGCTAGCAGTTTTATTTATTGTTCAACTCGGTCCAGCACGTGGAATAAAACATATTACTTGTATCTCGGAAATAAGAGTGCTTGTCACTCTTGGAGTGTAATTACGAATATCCATTTATTTTTTTCTGCACATTTTTTTTACAATGACAAAACCTCACACTCGTTTAAACTGTAACAAAGGAGACGGGTATTTCTGGGCCCGATTGTAAATAGTTGAGATATGGTTTAAAAAAAGCGTTATATTTTTATATTTTAAAATATAAAAAATGAGGTCAATTCACAATCTGGAAGACGAGAAATCTTAAGAATAAGTTTATGTCCCTAATAAAATAGGTTACCGATTACTTTTATCAATTAGTCTGCATGTATTAAATAAAAAACACCTGCACCAGATGATTGATTCAATCAAATTAAATAAATACCTTATAATATACATAATATCAACAGTTTAAAAAATCAAAATATTAACTTGTTGAAAATAAATCTTTAAATTGATTCTCGTTTACAGATCGATTTATTACCAGTATTTGTCAACTGTATTTTTAATCCGTGTCTGTGCTAACAGTGACAGGCGTGACAGCTCCCTGACTCAATCTATGATCACTCGTCTTCTCGTATCGTTTAGTGCGTTTTGAATGTGTTTCCTGTGGTTTATGTTATTATAATTCTGCGACCAGTGCTTTCTTTCTACTGACTTACGATCTTGCTTAACTTGTACGAACACAGATAAGTTTAGTATAAGTTTCATTGTCAGCTTGTTGCATAGCCTCACTTTTACTAAATCTCTTATAACTCTGCTCTCAGATTGCCAAAATCCGCAGAATTTTCCGAGATGAATTGCTAATATATAAGCTCTAAATTGACATTTCTTTCACCTTTTTACACCCAGGCCCAAGAATGTATGAAAGTGTATCCGTTTCCTTTACATGTCGCATAAAAAAGTAACTATATAACTTAACAAGGTTTGACATTTTAATGCGTTTTTCATCCTCCATTTAATTGAACATAAATCTAGTACGCGTCCAAAAATGCTAAGTAAAAAGTAAGCACAGCTAGCTCTTCTTGGACTTAGTTTAGTTAAAACAATGTCTGTGTTACTTTCGCGAGCAGTATATTGTTGTTCGCTCGCGGAACGGGGATATTGCAATAAATATCTCCATAAGAATTTGTTGTTTACAACACAAACTCGTTGCGATTTTTGACAGGGCCGGTCTGTTGTTTACGAGGCGCCTAAACTCGTTTTAATTTAAGCTAAAATAATGGAGACGGTCTTTGTTCTGCGCGCAACAAAAAGGTGACGGACGAAAATCTGGTTTGAAATTAAAATGCGCGAGATTGCGTAATTTTTACTTCACAAGACTCGATCTGGACAAGTTGTATAATAATTGAGCAACATGAAAACAACTTACAGGGACTGTAAACAGAGGTAAATTGCTTTATCCACCTCGGGATAAACGAAATTTTTGCGTTACTTTCTTCACCTTTATATGCCGTTTCCTTTAGCTGCAGATCTTGCTTATTATACTTACATTGTACGTACTTAACTAGCAATAACTAAACAAAATAACATATACCTTACTATCTATTAATCCATTATGCTTGTAAGATTACAGTCTTCAGCATAGGTAACACGGCACCGTTTTGTAGCGTCCAAACGTCAGAATTGTCCATTAGTGTACAAAAAAGTCGAGACTTTGATATTTAAGACGCGCGACTCAAATTGTCATACCACGTATGCAATTAATATTTATGAAAGAACAGTTTTGTAGGCCAAAAAACAAAAGCAAAGTATCGCAAATAATTTTTGTTCCTTTATTTTCCACGATGCGATACTAAACAATCCGATAACGTAGGTAAAAGCTAAAAATACAACTCTGAGATTATCTTCCAGATACTTAAAAAGAAATTATAAAGCAGATAACGGGAAGAAAGGAAAAACAAAAAGTATACTTATCCACAGATGGGCACATACAGAGGCACGATACGGGACAATCACCTGATCCCAAACTAGGATTCTCTGTGTTATGGTAACCTAGAAAGGACATCGTTAACATTGAAAAACACCTAAATCGAGGCTATTTGCACAAATATTCGGTGGCTCTCAATGGAAATCGGACCTGCAACCCCCGGCATGGTAATCAGACTTGACACCACTAGACCAACGAGTCGAGGAGAAAAGTAAAGTTAAAAAGAATTTGTTTAAAAACCACACAAGAGTTTAAAAAAAATTGTTTTCACATGGTGCAAAACTATTTCTATGGTCACATTATGGTTATTGAAACAGCGAAAATTATATCGGTTTTCATGGTATACTAGAAACGACAAATTAGACATTTCCAAGTACAAAATTAATTAGGCATTCGGCGTAGTTATTATCGTAACAAACTTAAACTAAGATTTTTTTTAAGCTCTGGAAATGCTTAAGACTCAGTTCTTAAGACTTAAGTTCTGACTGCATAATTTAAAAAAAAACGAGAGATGCTTACGTATTTACTTATTAAAACTAACTTAAAATACTGCTGCAGCTTAAGTAGTCTTTGATAAACGGAAAGAAGAATTTTTTTAGTTATTGTTTTTTTACCAAAGATTGTTGTTTTGCAGGTTTTTGTTTAGCTAAAATCTTTGCCCAGACCTTCTAACAATCTCCCCTTATTGGCTCTTCCTCCATCAGGCAAATAAATCTAAGAGGACCAAAATTGCCGCAGTAGGCTGAGTTCCTAATGTGATATTTATCGCCAGCCTAATGGAAATAAACTCCTGAAAACCGCAATAATGCCGCAACAATTGTATAAAAAAACCGCACAGCCACAGGGCCAAGCACTAATGAGTTTTAAATCCTGTCCGTGAAAGCGAAAGATTTTCTGTAAATAACTTGGACAATAAAATATTAATTGCCCCCAAATTAACTAGAATCGCTCGTAGTCCCGGCTGCCTAAGTGATCTTAATCGATCACAAAGGTTAAACAACACAGGGCGCGTTCAGGGCATGGATGGGTAGACCGTCAATGGCTAACGCTAGTGGCATTTTTCCGAGCGGTTCCGTGCTTCGCAAGGCACGCTAAGCAGTTGGTACCCTCTACCGTCGATAGATGGCAGTCGTTAAGCCAAGTCAGAGGCCTTGGACAGTAAAACCAGCCACTAGTCTTGCAAGCCTCCACCAATCTGGACTTGGCCCCCGTGGTGGAGTATGGCCTATACCTTCCTCAGGAAAGAAACCCGTGCCACTCGGTAGGGACATAATGGGTCGATGATAATGATGATGATGAAATTAACTAGGCCACAAAAAAAAACTGTTTATACGACTCTGGTTTGTTTTACTTTAGACCATATGCCATTTATATAGAGTTTTGATTATAGATGTAAGAGATGTGTTCTTATCTAGCTTTAGTGTGTGCGATTAGTCACGCAGTTAAGTAGGTTTGCTGAAGATAAATCCATACGCTTAACGTATTCGCACTGATTGAATTGCCAGGTCAGATATTTTTTATTTTATTAGGCATACCAACAGCATATAATAGAACATAGTACGAAAGGGTAAGAAGAAAACAAATTATGATAACAGATGTTACAAAGATGATAAATAAACTAAACTAAATAATGATTCTACTATACCTGCGTAGATGACCAAATTTTGGATGTGCGGCAAGTTGATCGACCAATCAGATAGTTTCATTTTATGGCATTCCGCGCGCCTTTGTTGCTATTGGTTGATTCAACGTCATCGATGCAGGTGACTATTAATTTGGCAATATTAGCGTGAGCGAAATAGGTAGCGCTACTGCGGCAATCAATTCTGCACCTTAACCGTATCGGTTAAAGATCATGTTGAATGTACTTATAGCTTCGGGTACTTTCGTTACACTTCTTCCTAGTCTGCGCGAATGTAGATTCCCGAAGGGACTTTTATGATGTGTAGTACTGTAATGTCCTGACTAAAGCTAGCATTCAGTCCTTCCCTTACAGTGCAATAACCACTGTTTTAACTGTTACAATATTATAACGTGTACAATGAAGTGCTTTCATTCATTCCAATCATTTTAAGTTTTAAGAATTTAATTACTATAAAATTGATAATAGAAGTGTTTACTGTGTGTGTGTTTTTTGAGGGAAATTATATTTGTGGGTGTGTGGGAAAGCTGCGATTTACACGCAAATATACATATTTGCACATATTTGTAAAACATATTTGCACATATTTGTAAATTTAGAAATCTGTGCCGGTGACGATTACTTGTGTTTTACAGCTTCTATCGAAAATATCAAATGTATCCTTCTCCTTCAGGTTGCGGTAGAAGGAGAGAGATTAAGGAGGCTACGGGAGAGAGTGGAGGCGCAGGAGTTGAAGCTCCGGAGGTTACGAGCACTCAGGGGCCAACTCGACAGGAATAAGCAGGCGAATATCGCACTAAGTAAGTACTGACAAAATTTTAATTTGGCTCGCAGAAGCAGATGCGAACCGATAAAAAAGTTTAGTGTTAGTAAAGCGTTGTCATTTATATTCAAAAAGTGGCGTTTCTGAATGCAAGAAATAATATATTTTCAGTCTTTGCTAAGTCAATAACTGAAATGAGACCTTTCGTTTGTAAATCTTTGATAAAACGAAGATCATAAACTCATGCATGTAAAAGTTTATTCCAGTTAGATATCCTATTTGCGAGTTCGTAAATAGCATTGTCTTGTACATCTTGTTCCGAGGTAACAAGCAAGGATACAGTTTTAGCCTCAGGGAGCTCAGACTCTAATATGTCAGGTGTGAAATGCGAGGTTGGCCATTCCTTAATAGGAAGAGATATCCAAGAAGGTCCATTGAAATAAAATTCATCTAATCTATCTAAATTTCAATTTCAATTTAAATTAGGGTTGTCTGGAAGAAATTACTTTTCGTAATAAGACCGCCAATTGTACCTTAATCTGTATCTCCTTATTTTCCAAATTGTAATTCCTGGTGTGCAATAAAGTATATTCATTTTATTTCATTTCAATTTCTCACAATTTGAAAAAGAAACATTTATCTAGGAAGTTGAAAAACAAAGCTGTTTATTGTTATCGGAGTTATAAGATTTGATTTATATGGATACGACAGCAAACTATTTAATTCTGTCTGTAATTTAATAATTGTACAATGTCCCTATTTGCCTCGTTTGTATTATAAGTGCGTTGATACATATAATACATTAGTATTTGTTTCGAAACAACAGCTGATAAGAGCTAAAGATCGACCCTTGTCTTGTGAACTAAATCATTTTGTTTTACAAGTCTGAAACCATTTTGATGAATTATTACGACTTTCTCCCAAGATGGGATGGAATAATCTTAAAAATCTCCAGGATGTTACGTGATAGTCATTTAATTTTCCAGTTCCTTGAGTTTGGGTTACACTTTTTCTCTTTTTTACTAAGCGTCCCGCACACAAGCTGTGGCGGGTGCGGCCGGGCCTGAACAAATCGCAGTTATTTTATCAGCTGCCACCGGGATCGCGCTGGTGTGTGGCGGGCTTAAGCCGTTTTATTTTTGTTTGCACAAATGTTTTGGATAGGGTAACCCGGAGTGTCAAGTCAAACGAAGCAGTGGAGTTGGAATTGAGAATTAAAAGAAGGGTTCTGTCAACGGCATGCGTTGGCCAATCGGGTTAGGGTCTGACTGAAAAGTTATATATATTTCTACTCTGGGTGGATCAGTAACTAAGACAGGCAGGCGTGACGGTGCATTTTCGTTCATTTTAAAAAAATATGAGCTCAAATGGTGTCTAGAAAGGTTTCCACTTCATGAACCGTTCCTATTTTCAGTTTTTTTTGCTATAGATAGAGACAGAACCCGGAACCGAGGTTCGCGCATGCAACGATTTATGAACGTTGATGAAGCGAAGGTGATCTGTCAGGATCGTGGCTAGTGGCAGTCCCTGGTCTCTGCCTACCCCTCTGGGATACAGGCGTGATGTTATGTATGTATGTAGATAGAGATAGAGAACAATTTATTGTACAGCAAAAGAAAAATATTTATACATATTTCTAAATATTTATATATATTTGCACATATTTTTTAAAAGGTACAGAGTAAAAGGTGGCTTTATCACTATAATTGAAATTGAAAAGCTCGGAGGATAGCAAGATTTTTTTTAAATTGTAAATACTGTTGCGCTAGTAATTTAATTACATTCTGTCGCCCTTTAAAAAGACATAGGGCCTGCAATGTATCTAAATATATTATTTATTTACTTCTATTCTGACAATAGACAATCATCGTTTTACAAATAGGTACACACAACGGAAAAAGACGAAGGAGGAAGGAGGAAAAAGGAAGGTAATTCGGGGTGCTAACCATCACCATCAAAGGAATAAAATCATAACATGTTTTATAAACTTTATAGTATTTTCTAAGGTTAACACGAGCAGTAGACATAATTAAAACTGTTTTTATACGGATTTATGCTCGTTTATTACATTTTTACAATTTTCCAACGTTTCGGCACTTTTTCTTTAGGTGTCTTTTATAAACTTTGTTAACCCGAAGCGCCTTTAATGAAAACTACCAATAATGACATTGACTTACTTTATGGTTAGCTGTTTATGGTAACTAGTACTTATATATACAATTCAAGTCTTGTTTATGATTCATACATTGAGTAACAAGACTGTGATCTCGAGGTACTACTCGATATTCCTCTTTGAGAACCAATGTTGTTGCCTCTGCATGCTTTTCCATTAATTTTAGTTACCAAAAATGTCTACTTAGGCCGCCTTTACACATCGTCTTGAACATGTTTTATCGTAGATTAAGCCGAAATTTGTACAACCAGTATATATAAACATTACTTATTTTTTTATGTATTTACGTGAATATTGTATTGAAGCGCTCGTGGCCTAGGCGAACCGAGTGATTGGAATCAATCACTTGGTTAAGAATCAACTGGCACGGTCAGGTGCGGGATGGGTGAGCGTCTCGTGACTACCGCTAGTGGCATTTTTCCGAGCGCTTCCGTGCTTCGCAAGGCACGTTAAGCCGTTGGTGCCGGCTGTCATATAATGACAGTCGTTAAGCCATGTCAGAGGCCTTATGGGCGGCTTGATAACTTCTGACAGTAAGGCCCGCCACTGTCTTACAATCCTCCACCAACCCGGACTTGGCCCCCGTGGTGGAGTATGGCTTAACCTTCCTGCGATGTAGGAAAAGACCCGTGCCCCAGCAGTGGGGACATACAAGGTTTGATAACGTGAATATTGTAACACGACAGTAAAATCTTAGCCTCATTGTCCCTAACGCGGCATAATAAATAGCCGGAGTACGGCAAGCAACAATGAAATATCGTAACAAGGAGGTAATAAGGCAGTCTAATCCCCGTTTAAAACTAAAACGAGTGGATAAGCGGCTGTCGAGGCTAAGCCCACGATAATCGCCTCTATTAGCGCTAGCGTTCGCCGTAATCTACTAAACACGGCTTATAGCTAGATGAATGAAGTCACAAAGAATATACAAATATACTTAATCGAAAATTTGGCAACTATTGAGTAAAAACCTATTTAGAGGCTAAAAATTTCACCCATGCCGGTATTCTAACCCGCAACCTCTGGCTATCCGTGCCAGCGCTCTACCAATTGAGCCAATGGGCGACTCACCGGCATCAGTGAAATTTTGAACCTCTTTACACTATTCTCTGTATTACGTACAGGCAGCGACATCTGGCTTAAGCAAATTGCGTCACTTACAGCCCCGACTACCTACTTTGCAGTTAGGTTTTACATCGGAATGATATCAGTGTATTTTCATTTTTAATGCACTAACCCGTGCTAAGGACAAATTTAAAAACCTATTTAGAGGCCAAACATTTCACCCATTCCGGGATTCGAACCCGCAACCTCTGGCTATCCGTGCCAGCGCTCTAACAATTGAGCCAATGGGCGAAAAAAAAATTTTTGCCTCTAAATAGGTTTTTAAATTTGAGTCGCCCATTGGCTCAATTGGTAGAGCGCTGGCACGGATAGCCAGAGGTTGCGGGTTCGAATCCCGGCATGGGTGAAATTTTTAGCCTCTAAATAGGTTTTTAAATTTGTTCTTAGCACGGGCTAGTGCATTAAAAATGAAAATAGTATAACTATGAGTAAGCTTCGTTGCACACAAATGAGCAGACTTTATTTCCGTAAAGACATGCGAATCTGCTTACCTTGTCGGCTTTGTTAATGTACAATAATAGGTTATTAAGCTATGTTTCTTACTTACAGCTAAAAACCTTTAGAAAATATGCTCCTCTACCACTAACTATGCCTGAAGGAGATACTTTACTCTATATTTAAGTTTGAATAAACAAACGGGCGGGCGTTCTCGGCGGAAAATTGAATAAACGTCCACTTGAAGGCAACTAGCAGTAACGCGAGAAATAATGCTGTAAATTTCGTTCGCCGCTGTTCCGAGAGTATAAGGTTGTATTTGTATCGGGCTTCAAAATGTTCTGCATTTTTGCAGTACACCCGTCTGCTTATAAAAGTATTTTTTTTTAAATCGTGAAGTTTAAATCGTAAACGCAGGAAGGTTAGGCCATACTCTGGACTTGGCCCCCGTGGTGGAGTATGGCCTAACCTTCCTGCGATGTAGATAGAGACCCTTGCCCCAGCAGTGGGGACATATAAGGGTTGATAACGATCAATTAGCATAAGCTAGGTTTTCCGCTTGTTTAAGGAACGTCTGTGTTGAAACTTTTGTGCTGTGTTTCCCCTTGCGAAGCGAAGTCTGAATTTCACCAATGCAAAACTTTCGCCAAGTCTGACAGCAGAAAAAAGTCTTGAAATATCTTTGTCTTCGGGACATCTAATTAGCATCTCAGTAATCGGTCGATATTCTGGACTCTACAGAGAGGTGAAGAATGAGGATAGTGAAAGAGAAGGAAGCAGTCAACCCTGTTGACGACATCATCAGGGTCAACCCAGTAACCCTGATGATGTCGATAGGGCATCTAAACGATCCAAATAAACGCAGATCCAGCTAAGCCGATAAACGGTTCAGGATGTAACAATATTCCCTACACGCATACATACGAAAATGATGGGTTGTACTTGTCAATGCCAATGACATGATCACTATGGTATTGAGCATTGCCATGACAGAGATCAAGGGTTGAAGTCTCAAATACGAGGAAATTTTGCTATAGGTGTAAGTAGAGGCAAACATTTTTATTTTACTTGTGTTATCATAAAAAGACAATTGTCTCTCCTTACATTTTAGTGCCGCAGGACACCAAAATTCGGGAAATCTGCTTCATGTCGTATAAAATTATAATTTTAATTTAATTTTTATTATTAGCATTTTACGGTTAGCGTAAAAAGAAAGCAAAAGCTGTAATACAGACAGACAGCGAATGTATGCTTAGTAATAAGGCGTTATTACCATGCATCGTAACAGTGTTTCGTAGAATATTCAGTGGGTAGATGTAGATGATTTAATTACAAACTCGCTCAGGGAGTAACTAAAAACGAAATAGGTACAGTTGCTTAGAGGATTTCAACATTGATCACTCGTCAGACCTTTGAAGCCGTGGGAAGTATCTCCTTCTAACAGCTGGATTTAAAACAATGTCCATTAAACATTCAGACATTTTGTACTTTACGATTTAAAAAAATAAAATTATTAATAAATTGAACTTCTAATTAAATAAATTAATAATCTTGGATATATTACACAGATCTCGTTAGCCCTATACTAAGTACAACTAAATTACTTGTGTTATAGGTGCTAACTCGACGATAGATTTAATACAATAAAACATCCAAGACTCGAGACAAACTAGAAAAGTTCCTTTCCTAGTTTGACCCGGCCGGGGATCGAACCCGAGACCTTCGGTTTTACAGTCAGCGTGCCAAGCCGCTGCGCCACCGAGGCCGTCACTCTACGTCAATTACTTTCATCTCTTGTAGAACTAATGTTATATCATACATAACTGACTAGGCACTGCCGACGAGGGGCAGCTTCTTGTCACGATCCTGACAGATCATCTTCGCTTCATCAACATTATACGATTTTTCAAACAACCTATTTAGAGGCTAAAAAATTCACCCATGCCGGGATTTAAACCCGCGACCTCTGTCTATCCGCGCCAGCGCTCTTTCCAACTGAGCTAATGGGCGACTCACCGGCATCAGTAAAATTTCGAACCTCTTTACAATAATGTATTACGGGCAGCGACATCTGGCTGCATTAATTTGCATCATTTCTAAATAGACTCTAAACAGCCTCTAAATAGGTTTTTTAAAAAATAATCCTTAGCCCCGTGTTAAGGACTAGCTAGTGCATTACAAATAATGTAATATTTAAAGGATTGTTCTTCTTGGCGCCTCACCAACTAGCGAAGGTTAGCAGTCAGCTCTGCATATTTCTCTTTGTCTCTCCCAAGGCGGAAGAGCTCGGCAAACTTGCGCTTCCGGTCAACTCCCGTAAGTTTCTCAACCACGGTTTTCTTCTCCGGCCTACGTGTATTGTATGATACAATCTGGCAGAGTTACGGGTTTCCTTGTGCAGATTTGCACCAAGTATCAAGCCTGGTGGGTCCTACTCTTTCAAAGTACCATTAGTAGGAATATAGGATTCATAAGTACTACACGGTGGAAACTGAAGCTATATTGAAAACTAGTAAAGTGCGGTTATAGAAGGAAACTTGTGAAAGAGAACGCCGTAGTGACAGCAGACTCTGTAATATATTTATTTAGAGATCTATGGTAAACCAACAGCTATTACAATAAGAATCGTATATAGGGAAACATAAAGTAAATTACAGGTTCACACTTATAGCACACAATTTAGAACAGATTTTAAACACTAAAACGAGTTGCTCGCTTCACAAGCACTAAATTAAACAGTTATAGTGGAAGTAAAGATAATATCCCCAATAAAGTACATTAAGTACGTCTTAAAATATTCTTTACTTGTTTTCTGTAGTAAAACTGTCCTTGTTCATTAGCGGAATTTTCTAAACATGTAATTATTAAATAAAATAATTAAATATTTAAATAAGAAAATTATACACACTATGATGAATACCGATAATATAAGTTTGCCCAGTTTATTACGAAAATAATTTTATGCAAGATACTAAAGTAAAAATTGAGATTTTTGCTATTTATCTACAAAAATAGGTAATACTTTTTTTTATGTCAAAATAAATTTTATAGAGCTATAGGTATTATTCCCTATATTTCATAAGTTCTGCGTACAGAAAACCATGTAACGACAGACTCGACAGCTGTCGCTGCACGTAAATTGATCGTGGATGAACATGAACACTAGCTAATTACACGATCGGCTAATTAACCCATGTGTTCGGGCTAGCACTGTACAGTACACCTTTAGGTTGCTGTGTTGCTGACTCCGCAGTGCGCACAGTCGATCTCACGGGTCTTCTATACCTGAGCCAGAAAATAGGCTTGGCCTCTCAATAATAACGTACGTCTGTGAACATGTAACTGTGTATCGTCTCTTACAGACACCACAAAGGCTTGAACATCATCACGATGCACGACTCAGAGACGAGCAACCGATGGCAAGAAATTCTTCTCTACCAAGGAAGGACAGTGGCCGTTTTTGAGTGTTTGAATTTTGTGAGAAGAAATACTTTTATGGTTTTTCGATTCGTATTCCCTACTCCATATTATGGGATACTCAGTTTTCCAAGGAATGAGCCTCAATGCAAAGTTTGTGTCTCTACTCACCAGTATTTGTTAAGTTAAGTTAAGCTTTGCTACTCAAACCGAAACCTGATTGGACTCTTCCGATAAAAAAATAAGTATATTATGCAAAAAAATCACTATTTTCTTCATGCACCACTGGCCTACAATATCTTTAGTGTGTCAGAATAAAAGCTGCACAAGCACACGCTCTTCTCTTCCGATAAAAAATTAAGTAACTGAATCCGGAATTGAGCAAAAAAATCATGTATTTTCTTTATACACCACTGACCTACAATATCTGCTGTGTGTCAGAATAAAAGCTGCACAGCACACGCTCTCCTCAGCTCGCAGATAATGGTCCTTCGAGCCTCCGGACACATACAAGCGCAGTCCTAAACAAGAGAAAATAAAACAATGGGAAAACTACTGACTCCCCCACTCCCAGTTTGGTTCATTCATAGTTATTTATTAGGTAAAACGTAATTACCTTATTTGCCGACGTTTCGGCAGGCGTTACAGTTGCCGTGGTCTCGGGTAGACTGAAGGGGCGAGTACAGTCAATTATTGTGGGTAGTCACTTTTAGTTTTTCGCAGCTGGCCGACGCACAAAGTCGGGAAATAAGGTATAGTCTGTTAACTTTTAGAATATATCTCGGCAACTATCGGATGTAATCGGATATATTCGTGTAATAGAAATAGCGGAATTAATATGACACTTAATTTTTCTTAACTTTTCAAAATAGCGAAGAAAAGTTTTATAAAGAGCAGGAAGTCGCATTACACTCGTGTGTTTTCCTCGAAAACCGAAGCCGACTCTAGAGCCCGAGGTATATTCTAAAAGCTAACAGACTGTAATTACTTTTTACCTAATGAATAATCGCGATTAGACCCATATATGACTATGTATGGGTACATTATCGCGAATCATTAATAAATGGTATTCATTTATTCATTTTATTCTTGTAACACACATTTAGCGCAATGGTCTAACAGACATAATTGTCTATACCACATTTTGTGCTTCAACGCAATTGTTTGCGGCCGGTTAAAATCAATATGGCTAGTTTATTATGCAGGAGCGGCTGCCGATCGTTGTCAATCAGTAGGCTGGTGGCTGAGGAAATAGCTATATAGATTACGCAACAAACCTTAGTACTATAATTACCTAGATGTACACAAAACTCTCGAAACATTATCCCCTCTGAGAGGCCTGGATTCAGAAATTCAAGAAATTCAGAGACTAAATAGGACAGTCTTTCTGAAATAATACTGTCTAAAAAGATGTCTCGTACGATAGCGTCGGAGTAGATGTCTCGTAAGATAGCGTTTAAAACAAAATCTTAACGACTGCCATTGCATGACAGCCGGCACCAGCGGCTTAAGGTGCCTTGGGAAGCACGGAAGCCCTCGGAATCATGCCACTAGCGGTAGTCACGGGCCGGTCACCTATCCTGCACCTGACCTCGCCTGTCGTTGCTTAACTCAAGTGATTAATTCCAATCACTCGGTTCGCCTAGGCCACGAGCGCTTCAGTAAGTTATCATGTGATTAGTTTAAAATATCCTTTAAATAGCTGTTCAATTTCTTTTATACCTCTATTTACTGTTAGGTAAATCGATCACTCATACTGAAGCCAGGCGAGGCCTCATAAATAACTCACAATTTTCTCTGTAATTTCTGCGTTGTACGGATACCGATAATTGCGGTCGGGAGTCAATTCCATGTTCATTGGTGGTAAACCAACTGGCATTGTTTACAGACGTTGCTTAAACGATAAAGGGGAGTCGCCACAGCAACCTTTATACACACTCATGAGCAATTCCCAATAGTAACCGATGAACTGATAGCTAAATGTAATCTACCCTGCCATGTTTAGAAAACTTAAACCTACATAGGAACTATGTTAAGTTAAGTTGCTTGAGATTCAAAGGGCCGATTTCTGATTTCAGAGTTTCGCTAAGTAAATACTTAACTGTAGTGCTGTCTCTTCGAATTCCTCAGCAAAGAGCGTGACAAAACGTCACTTAAGTATTTACTTAGCGAAATTTTCAATTCAGAAATCGGCCCATAGAATGATGGAACGTGCATGCCTTGGTAGAAATCTTAAATGTGTATTTCTTCTTCTTCAGGCTATATAAGTCCACTACTGGACATAGCGCTCCCCTAATGAGCGTCATAGCGCAAGGTTGTGCCATCATTGGGGGATAATGCCCATAATCCCTACGCTGGGCATGCGGGTTGGGGATCGCAGTTAGTGGAATTGTACTGTAGGAGGCGCTGCTGCCCACCCTACGGTTTGTGTCCCTTAGTCGCCTTTTACGACACCCGCCGGAGGAATTTGGGTTGGTGCTACTATCTAGGCCGACACCACACAGCAGTATTTCTTATTAGTGTATTTCTTAATGATTCTCTATACTCACACATAGTTATATATTAACCTAATAAATAATGACGACCTCTGTGGCGTAGCGGTAGCGCGTCTGCCTACCATGCAAGAGGTCCCGGGTTCGAATCCCGGCTGGAAACAAAAAAAAAAGTCCAGGTCTTGGATGTTTACATGTTTGTGATGTCGTTGTTTCTGGTTCCCACGACACAGGGTATCCTAGTGTGGGGCCAGAAGCAATGTATGTGCCAGTAGGTAAAATAAAAAATTAACAAAAATCGCGATTAGACCCGTTTAATACATAGTCATAAATTTGTTTCGACATTATTTTGAGAATTTGATAAAATGTTGACATTCTGTTTGTTGATTGTTCTTTTAAATCGGTGCCTCAGTTCTGAGCCTAGTGACCATATACAATAGTACTCCACCCGTGACGCTCATAGGCGCTATAGGAAGCATGCTGAATGGATCCCCCTGCTGCCTTATTTATGGCAGCGGACCAGCGAATTGGTTTGTTGAATCATAATGTACCATGTTATCCGCTGTCCTTGCATCAAGTTGTGGTGGAGAAATAGAACTTTACTACGCTCTGAGTATCTTTTCTTAAATCATTATTAAACATAAGTATCTATCTAACTCTTGTTGTACATACAACTTAATACTTTGCATTTACGTGTCCAGTGGCACTCACACTAGATGGGTGAAGGGACCACCCGGATGCTTTAGTGCCTGGGACATGATTTTAGTTGGTGTAGGCTTGCCCAGCAACTACACCATCCCGACAGCTTAGTCGGCGTAGCCCACAGGAAAGACTATTCCTTACGTGCGGAGCCAACACAACTGCGGGTTTCCTTACGATGTTTTCCTTCACCGTTAGCATGTGGTATTGAGACTACAAATTGACGTATGTACGTAACTTTGAAATTAAACAGTCACTGCTACATGCGCGCACTGGAGATCAAACCTGGGTCTCTCGCTTGCGACTCCATTGTTCTACCCATTAAGCTACCACCGCTATACTTAGTTACTGTAATTTCTCAGTCATTAAGCTCACTAGGGGATCACTAGCCATGCAAATAAACTGCAGCCACGTTTTTTTTCGCTGCCCACACATTCTGATCTATTTACAAGAGTCGAACATCGAATTGGGTCCAACCCCTACACGGCATGAATCAGCTGAAATATACCCCTCACACGGAGACGCGAGCAGCCGTGCCTTGGTACGTGCTGATACCGAAATGCCTTAGCTCGTAAGTCATTTATTACGGAAAGAGAATTGTTTGGTTGCTAAAACGCCAGCTGACCCTGATTTATTATTGAGCTTTAAAACAACGGCAGCTGACAAAATTAATTTAGACTACAAGGGTATACTTATATCAAAGTTGAAATGAAAGGGAGCTATTCGAAGAAATTTGTTTAGTCGTACAAAAGTTTGTGTAGAGTACGTTATTAAGTAATTTGATAGTTTGATTTTGAGTTTTAATATCTCGTCGGGGCGTTCCCAAAAACAAAACGTATTTATGTATGAGATGATTTCTGGGTTTTCAAGTCCTTGAATAATTAATTTCTAATAATGTGATGCCAGCGGTACAGAGGTCAAAAACAACATAACTATGGAGCCAAAGTGACAAACTTTAGATTAGACGTCCCACGCGCAGTGTTAAATTTTTAAACGCAATTCACGCCGGCCGTAAATGGCACCTGAGGCTTGTCCTCCTAAGGACTTAACGTTTAAAAGCCTGTATAAGTGTGGAAAGTAAATTTCTTAATTAACCTATTACAGCTGACCCCTTTTGCGGATATAATTATGTCTAGATGCACTAATATTGTGGAGTGTCGGTTCGCGAGCGCTATCGATTCGGTTTTCTCCAAACCTATACTACCATCTGCGACCAGTTAGCTTAATCTAAGCAAATAAGCAAGTAAGAAAAATAAATATCTTTAAAATGTACAGGATATATAAGATCTGCCTGCGAAACTCACTGAGCCGCGGCCTCCTTAGTCAACGTAAGGCGTAAAAGCCCTTACGCCTTACGCTAACCTTTTATGAGTGTGTGTACCAATTTTAATACATAAATTATATATATATATATACAGAACACTCGATGTTGATATTTGCATTGTCTTGTCAAAGAGCATTTAGAAGAAGGTACCTGTCTAATTATGTTGTTTTTATACGTAGTAAATAGATATATATATATATATATATATATATATATATATATATATATATATATATCTATTTACTACGTATAAAAACAACATAATTAGACAGGTACCTTCTTCTAAATGCTCTTTGACAAGACAATGCAAACATCAACATCGAGTGTTCTGTCCATCTTTACATATCAGTTACAAAGTCACACGTAAATATAAGAAGAGTGCACAATTGTAAAGGTCTTGTGCTGTTAACTGCATAACACGATAAGTTGAAGAAAGTAATTGCAAACCTATTTGCCTCTCACCAGGTCAACACATGCAGTAGTATTGTGTAAGCGAGATGCAAATAGTAGTTCAGTTCCTTTAATTATAAATTTGTAGAGATATGCACAATATTAACATGTCCAAGGGATGTCTGGAAACACGCCAGGGATGATTACCTCCAGTAATCCCGAGATGGTGTGGTATTAAATTATCATGATTTGATTAGTGAACAAGCCGTAATTGGTAACAGCCCTGCAATGCAGTGGCTTGTTTGCTGCCGATCACCTAACCAGGAATCTCGATTGATCTCGCCACAAATTAGTACGATACGGGAAGGCTACTCACAGTACTGGAACACTTTGCCAGTGAAAAACGGTCTCGGTATGGCGATGAACCATGACGATCGCATGGAGTCGTCTCGTCTTTCTTTAGTTCGAAACGATGCACTAAAGACGATGACTCGCGGCTTTCTCTGTAGCTTCATATTTTGACAACACATATACGTTTAATTTGCTTCTGTAAGTACAATGAACGGGAGCGAGGTGAACGGATATCCTGGGCCGCGTGTAGGCGTTCATTCGATTGTTAAAGATACTGAAAAAAAGTTTTTATTTATACGGGAGACCAATGACTAAAACAACACTAAAAAAACGTTTATTCGAAGTAACACAGAAAATACGACTTAATGAAAGTTAGAAGTTAAACTAGGTGTCCATTTCAAAATCTAAATGGACAACAAATATCCAAAGAAAAAATGGACAATAACACTCCAATTTCCCGCTAATATTATCTAGTAACAGTGTTAATTTTATTAAAAATTAGAAAAGGAAATCAATGTAAATTAATTATTTATTTAATTCTTTATTGTACTAATTACATGAGTCAATGTACAAGGGCGTACTTAATGCAAGGAGCATTCTCTTCCAGCAAACCTTTGGTGTTGAAATTGCGCGCAGTTAGCTTTTCATCGAACTTTAATAACCTTGTCAACGCCGCTTCGGAACTAGCGGGGATGTCAATATTGTTCGGATCACTGTGTACTCAAACGGCAGTTCTGCTCTGGGTTGAACAACCGTTTCACCACTTGAAACAAGCTCGGTTTGCTTATAAACCTAACCAAGCGGTTGTTGTTAGACGTCTACGTTTTCAACTATCACTGGTGGTTACAGACCAAAGCAAATGAAAGATAGGTTAGTGGGCCGATCAAGGCGGTGAAGACGATCATGCTCAATACTGATTCTCCCCACTGAACCGTTTGTTTACATTTTCTGCATCCACTGTAATAAAATTCTAATCAAATTTGCCGCTGACCAACGGTTAGATCAAATAGTGAAACCTGCACTTATACCACTTATTCGGAAACTTTTTTGTGGTGACTTTCGTGCTCTGACATTAGTAAGGGCTTCATGGTATTTAAGAAAGTTTCCTGTATGAGTTGATTAGATTGATGGTGCTAAGTTTGCAATAATAAAACAAGAAAAGTGCAAAAGATGCTTTAATTTATCGTCCTGTGTAAATCGAAAACTTTCTTTTCTAAATTAGCCTTTGAGAAAACCAAATTATTTCGCTGCGCTTACGTAGAACTGCTATGCGAGTTACACTACATGAAATATATAATATGTATACATAATATACTCTAGTCCAAAATGCAGTTGCCTAAGTGAATCTAGTTAGTTGCCTAAACACTGGCCCGCCCGAGTCTAATGCAATTCTCGGAGGAATTTGATGCCAAAGCGTTGGTTCGATCGACGTTTTCATTAACAACAAGACCTCTACATCGCTCTAGTCGGTTTCAACTTCGATTTATGAATTCAGCAAGTGATCCTCTACTACCGAACTGAGAGACGTCAAAAATCGCTAAAAATGCCTTGCAGAAATACGAAAATAACAGGCTATACATGTACCTCGTGGCCTAGTGAAACCGAGTTATGGAAATCAATCACTTGAGTTTAGCAACAACAGCCGGCGCGGTCGGGTGCAGGTTGGGTGACCGTCCCGTGGCTACCGCTAGTGGCATTTTTCCGAGCGTTTCCGTGCTCCACATTAAGGCGTTGTGAAGCATGACAGACACGTTAAGCCGTTGGTGCCGGCTGTCATGTAATGACAGTCTTTAAGCCATGTAAGAGGTCATGTTAATTTCTGACAGTAAGGCCCGCCCTGTTTTACAATCCTCCACCAACCTGGACTTGGCCCCCGTGGTGGAGTATGGCCTAACCTTCCCGCGATGCAGGAAGAGACCCGTGCCCCAGCAGTGGGGACATACAAGGGTTGACATCGAACAAGTGCCTACACCAAGTAAACCTACGTAGTCGTGATTATAAACAAGAATTCACAATACAAACAAGCAATAGCTTTGTTTCCGACTTGCCGAAGCAAATATTGATCTTCGCGCAAATTGCTCAGTGTTTATTAGTACTGTACTTCGTTTAATGGACCGCCTCTTTGGTACCTAAGTTGCTTCAGTTCAAGATATTCTATAGGAAAAAGTACTGTTTAGTCTTGACTTGTGTTGTATTCTAAATTTTTTTAAACCTTTGAAAACTAGATAAGATAGGTTTATTAACAACATCATTTACAAATTTTTACTTAATTATATTACAAAGTTAGGCTTATTTTAAAAACAAGGCGTTGGTCCTCACACTAAGCATAATCTGTGTCGTTAGGGGCCAATTAATTCGATTCCTAATTTAGCATAATTCCAAACGTTGACAATTAAACATAACTAAAATCCTCATGTTATTCAAAAAAGATAAAAGCTAGATAAAGTTATTATACAATAGGTATTTATCTTATCTTGTATGTAGTTTCAAACCTTTAAAAGTTCATAAATTTGGTTGATCAGCTGTCGACTGGGCAACGATTGTTTCGTGGATTGATAAGCAGTATCATTATTATAATACCCGACAAATAACTTGAACAAAAGAAAATTTATGGTGTGATTTATTTCTTTGTCTTACTCTGGTACGGATAATAAATGTACCTCATTTTCAAGTATGTCTCATTGCCGAAGTCGTTTTTATGCAGAAAAAGTAGGAAAGCTTATGTTTTTCGCACACTTCATTTTTACTGGTTACCCATCCAAAAGAACGCCATCACTTTTCGAAAATACTAAAACTGTTCTTTTAAATTTAGATTCAACAAGTCGATTCTACTAAAACACTCTTATAACAAAGTCAAAGCATATAAGAAGATTTCCTGTTATAAACCGGCTTTAACTCCGCTCTAGAAATTGTTTAGGGTATGGACATTTTAGATATAAAACCTTTTATATTCTTGTGTTATCTTTACGCCGTTACGTCTTGTAAACGTGATTCGTATTCGCGCCCAATAGAAAAGCAGAAACCTTTATTTTCTCATCAAATCGCGAACCACATAAATGGAGATAAATAGCCTAAAGCCGTGTTCCCACAATCTTGGTATACTCGGACAGAGTGACATTTTTTGCTACTCTGAAGCTACTTGTATAAAGTAGACCGACCATCTTAGTAAAACAAAAGTCACTAAGAGGAAAACACTCATGTGTTTTTCACTCGGACCGCGCTCTACTCGTTTTTAGAGAAGCGGCCCAAATGTAAATAAACTGGCCTTTTTCACTTACCTAACTTTAACTAGTAAGATGAAATCGCAAAAAACAAAATGGCACCATAGTAGAAACTCCTGCGTTTTGTAAAGAAACAGTGAAAAAGCTGGGAAATATTGATGTTAGTGGAGTTTTATGAAGCTTTTATAGTTTTATTGTCGAAGGTTAAAGAATAAACTATATTCTTTAAGCAACCCACTCGATCCAAAGGTTGTCTGGAGGATATCGCTCTTAGCGATAAGACCGCCAATTGTATAACATTACTTAGATTTAAGATCGCATGGTTGTATCGAAACATATTTCGTTCCGCTTTTATTCGTCGTAGCTATTTTCATCGTAAATTTTTGACTATATTTGGCACGAGGAGCGACAAAAAGCCTATAAGTAAAGTAAAATCTGGATTCACTAAGATGACTCTACAGCACCAGTTGAGTAGTGTACAGTTTTTAGTTAGTAAGATGAGATGACACTCTGTCCGAGCCCACTAAGAACGTGGAGACGCAGCTTTACCCGGGCAGAAATAGCGTCATTCCAAAAACGCGGGCTTATCATTGAGACGACATCCAACGCAAGTCCAATGCCATTGATCGAAATAGATTGCTCTTGATCCAATAGCAGTGTGACCTATTTGGTTTGGATAGTACGCCCAGGTGCAATACCTAACCGTCTCGTTCACTTGGCGGTTTGGTCGCCTAATACATGACGACATTATGCGACAGTTACTCCGTTATTCATTATTATCTGACCCACAAACGTTCCTTTGACATGGCAATTAACCTACGTACTATTATCAGACCTAGCAAACATACACAAAAAACATAAAATAAGGCCGCCATTTGTACTATATTTTTATATAAGTTCTGTTACTGTAATTTCTGCGTACAATAAAGAATATTCTATCTATCTATAAAAAATTACTGCAGCCATTTCAGAGGAGATCGATAGCAAATACTGTAACACGAGATTTTTATATCGTTATCAACCCTTGTATGTCCCTACTGCTGGGGTACGGGTCTCTTTCTGCATCGAAGGAAGGCTAGGCCATACTCCACCACGGGGGCCAAGTCCGGGTTGGTGGAGGCCAAGTCCGGGTTGATGGATTTTTATATATTAGATTAGTATTACTTATTATAAATAGATAGAGAACACTTTATTGTACATAAAAAAGAAAATCACACAGATATTTCTTAACGTCAGAGAACAGACGGCAGCCTTATCACTGAAAGCGATTTCTTTCAGACAACCTTTGGATGGACTGAACTAATACTTTGGACAACAGAAGTATATATACAAACAGAAAATGATAATTATGTTCGTGAGTTTTCTGGCAAGTAAGTTACTTATGATTCAAATTTGCAATTAGCCCTGTAGGTCCTGAAGGGCTTATATTGAGGACCATTATTCGTCTTAAGATCCATTTTGTACCACACTTAAACTTGAACTAGTAACACACCATAGATCATTTTTTTTGTAGAGATCTATCTGAATGCTTTTTCAACACATATTACAGTTACAACATTGTTAAATTTTTGAAGCATTCATTACTACAACGGAATATACGTTTTCAGCTAAAACCACAGCAAAGTTAATTGAGACCAATCGAATGAAAGCTAAATAAAATCAAATCAAAACTGCATGCAGCGGAAAATACAATTTGTTGATTGAATAGAACTCGATAAAAAGACCGTTGTTTGTATTATTCCAGTCGAGATTCGTGAATTTGCAGCGATTGCAAGCAATAATACTAGTGAGCCGTTAGGTGTAAGTAAATTCAGTAGAGAGTGGTATAGATAACACTCTGTCGTGTGCCAATTTACTATCATTATCATTTACTCTGACAATGCAATTCTTAATTGATGATTTTTTTATGTAGCCTCCATAATACGGGTGTCCCATTACGGGGCACAGGCCTCCCCCTTTTAGACCAAGATTTTTACTCCGGCAAGAATTTGCCGAGATCATGCCGCCATCATCTTCTCGGCCACCCATTTGATAATAACAATCGGGGGGCACGGCAGTGACCCCGCCAAGTCGAGCGCGAAGCAAACACTGCCGTATTATATTTACTGGAACCATTTCGCCGCATTTTCAGGCCCCTATTTGAGAACCTCTGGAGAAGACCAGAACGCTGAAATTTTTGTCATCCAGTAAGCTATAGTCACATACTTAAAATCCAAAATTTCAAGTCTGTAGGTCATTTAGGTAGTTCCGAAGTCAAGCGAAAGCAAAGTTTCGCATTTACGACACTCACTCACTGATGCTCATCAAAATAGAACTAGTACTTCCCATAAACTCAGAGAGCTGAAATTTGACACAGAGTTAGGGTTTAATCGCCACATAAAGGGAAAACTATAAAAACTAGGATCTGGATTACATGGTGACCCTGATTAGAAAACACACACCTAAGTAATTTTGAGTCTAAGCATCGTTGTTCTTTTCATTCTTCCTTCCTGGCGCTGGATCTAAACTATATTGATATTTTGGTTTCCATAATAGCTACGGGTGCGGAGAGTTAAAAATATGAAGGTAGCAAATGGGCAGTAATTGCTGCCCGATGAGATATTCAGTGATTCCACGAAAGTTTGGTAATACGGCTAGGTGACCGGGCAACCTGACGTCAGGATGTACGGTCACCCTGAAATGTTGTTTTTCTTCTAAAATATGATGGAAGAAATTCTCTACTTTGAGGAAGCAAATAGAAGCAATAGGGCAGTAAATATTCATCACAATTTACTACGATAATACGCGTAGTGACGGGTCATTCTGACGCTAACCACGTTTCTACAAAAAGAAGTGAAATCCCACCAAAAACATTCTGTAAAAACTAGCCAAGTCTCGATGGAGCTGCTCGTTTATCTCTAAAAAGTAATGAAATCCAGACAAAGTCGTGCCAAGCCTAAGGTTCCTTACTGCGATTACTTTATTATTACAGTTAATGTTGTGTGACTTGGCCGTTGGAGGCTACACAAGGGTACAAAACCAGGTGTAGAGCACCTGACTGGACGCTCCGGAGCCGACGTAGAGACGGACTCCTATCAACGATTAGAAGTCCATCTGAAGTGCAGCCTACGATTGACTGGTTATTCGTATCAAACGTTTTCCAAGTGGCAATTTTCCATCGTCAATGGGTAGCGGTTCTGGCGACAGATTGGTGCAATGGTGTTATGGAGCACATCACATGATAAAGTGGCCACAATGATAGCCGACCTCCGACAGGAGATGGCATCACAAGAAGATATCTAATAAGAACAGTGTTTTTTGCCCAAGTTGACACGTAAGTCTGATGACGACGTTGCTTTATAGGATGGCCAAATCCTTAAAAAAAATCTCTATTTTATTCTGTCTGCCATGTATAACTGGCAGACTTATCCTCCAGCTAGTTAGTTAGACCTGAGATTTCCGCACTTAGCGTCATAGTTGGGCCATTGTACGTAGCAAACGCTGAGGTACGTTAACACTTGAGACACTAGGGATTCCTTACGATGTTTTCCTTCAGTGGTATTGCTGCTATAATTTCATAAATCTACATCCTTTAGAAAGTCATTGGTACATGCCGGGGCTCGAACCCACGCCCTACAAATACAAATACAGAAATACAAAATGTTTATTTTAATCACAAAAACACTGCAATATCTTTATGTTACATTGAGTATACAAGCAGAAGGTACATTACAAAGGTGTTACAGTTTTTATGGCAGAGTTTACTACGAATCTAATTTACTGTGGTCTCCACACTAGGTTAAGTGTTACATACCTGTATCGTGATGACCTCCCGAATGAAAAGCCGGCGTCCTACACCACCGCTCCCCTACCACCGCTTTTAAGGCTTATCCTCTGTCTGAGGTACGCACGAAACTGTTTTTACATCCAAGGATCATAGAATGCTGCAATAAAACGGACTTCGTGTATCGAAATTACATTCTAGCCGAAATGGTATTCGATACAATCTACATAGTTCATTCGAGTCGGTACGAGCCCTATATATTGACCATTGAATTTTATGTCCGCATTTAAGGAAATCAATCACTTGGGCCTTTTTGGGAGCTGGATCGTATCTCGGGTCTCGATGAGTATCGATTTGGGTGAGATAAAATGCTTACGAGCTCCGCTGAAGATTTCATTGTCTAATGGAAAAGGATTGTATGGGTATTTCATTAAAATCCAACAAAACTGCCGCTTTTACAAGCCTATACTTACAAGAAAAGTCTAATTGTGTTTTCAGAGTTCAAGGCCTATTTTTGCCCACCAAATCCTGAGCGATTCCACTCTTCTAACCGTCAAATGCTGTACTAATTTGACGGATTGGAATCGTTAAGTTTCGTCAGTTTCATCTTATTACGCACTAAAAATCACTCACAACTTTTTGCACCACGAAAACGAAACGGAAACAGTTCAACTCTGTTTAAAGGATGACAACGGCTTAACAAACGATTCACTTATAAAATTTAAGTTCCTATTAAGAGGCCACGTTAAGGAAAAATATAAAAGTTAATCATTTGTCATAATATAGTAAGTGAAATTGATATGAGATGTTGCATGTCTATGTTTATTGTTACTTAGGTAATAGTCTTCTTTTTTTCTCATTTTAAGTGAATGAAAAGGTGGATTCTATTGACGTTTTGTTCTATACTCACATGAGCTTCTAATTCATTTAGAAACTGTCTTTTACCCTAGTTCACTGACTATAAATAAGAGACGTAACATTGTTAGCAGTTAGAAATAGAGTTTACCCAGATACCTAAGTTTTTACATTTCCAGTAGTATTCTTGGAAGGTTCGATCGATCGTGCCAGCTGTTAGGTGACACGATACGTTCAGAAATGAATAAAAGCACGCAGTAGGTCTTTGTAAGGTTATGGTTATGAAATGAAAACTGAAAATAGTTTTATTTCACAAGAAAAGGTACATAAAAACATAAACGTTTTAGAACTACTCTGCCGCCCGACAGCGATCTGGCTCAAAATTTTTATTTAAATTAGAAAATAGGTTTTAGGATTAGGTTTAGTTTCGTTTTTATATTAATAGTCTAAGTAGTGAAATATCTGTTTTTGTTACTGTAATTTCTGTTTCATAGTGAATATAGTAATAATTATTTTATGTATGCCGTTAAAAATTAAGCGTAAATTTTTGCTCAAACTGCGCAATGTTTTACGCGGCACTGGTGGCATCTGGCGACAGAAATTAAGTGGATCTGAGTAGTGGCTACTTTGTTCTACTCAACGATCTACATGAATTGCACACAATAAGTAGTTACAGTCCAGTCAGTCAGTTAGTAGTGTCAGTCCTCCACCGACCCGGACTTGGCCCCCGTGGTGGAGTATGGCCTAACCTTCCTGCCTCGCAGGATCCCGTGCCCCAGCAGTGGGGACATACAGGGTTGATAACGAAGTAGTTACAGAGTTACAACCCTCGCCGAAGCGACATGTTTCCGTTGCATGCGGTTTTAGCGAGTGCCATGGTATGGAAAAACACGAGTGTAGGGAATAACTGAAATAATTTTTACGTCAAAATGTTTTTAAGATCACAAATTTTTGGACCTGTATTGTATAAAAAACAATGACTTCGACTTCGACTGCCTTGTTGGTCTAGCCGTTAAGGCACTTGGGTACCAAAACAGAGGTCGTGGGTTCGATTCCCAACAAGGTCCGCCGTACATTTGTACAAATGGCCTCAGACTGGAAGTAGTTTCATGTTTGTGACGTCCTTGCCTGGTTTCTATAGTACCCGGGTACCGGAGTTTGGGACCAGGTCAAGTAATATAAAATAACAAAAACAAACAATGATTGACGGCCTCAGTGGCGCAGCGGTTTGGCACGCTGACTGTACAACCGTAGGTCTCGGGTTCGATCCCCGGCCGGGTCAAACTAGGAAACGAACTTTTCTAGTTTGTCTCGGGTCTTGGATGTTATCTATGTATTTATTGTATTAAATCTATCGTCGAGTTAGCACCTGTAACACAAGTCATTTAGTTAATTGTATTTAGTATAGGGCTAACGTGATCTGTGGAATATGTCCATAATTATTTATTATTATTTTTATTCCAACCGCAAAATTAACTCTGTAATAGTTCTGTAAGTTCTATTCTGTAGTTCTATTCGCTGGCCGGTTTCGTCACTGCTTAGGTGGGTGTAAGTGGGCCTACAAAACGGCCTTTCTGGATCTATAGTGTGTGTAGCTCACTTTCTAAAATAGAAAAGTCGATATTTCATTACTTATGTACTTTACTTCGCAAGCGCCTCTTTCGATTGTGTTTTCGCACTATAAATTTTGCTCCAATATAAAGTATATATATATATATATATATATATATATATATATATATATATATTCATTTTATATATTATTCCTACTTATTTATTTATGATAACTCATGCAAGATATCTGATATCTCTCGCTGAACCGGCTCTGCATAATATATGCATTCCCTTGACGCGTCGACTCGGGGTTAAAGTCATACATACATAGCCTCACGCCTGTATCCCAGAGCGGTAGGCAGAGACCAGGGACAGCCACTTACCACGATCCTGACAGATCACCATCGCTTCATCAACGTTCACAACTCATTGCATGCACGCACATCGGTTCCGGGTACCTATTTTTTATGTTCCCTTTGCTAATACATCCCCTATTTGCTCGACGTATGACGTCCCTTACCGGCCCTTCCGCTCACATTCGCAATATATATATGTTTCATCAATCTTTCTTCCAGGTCAGAAGTCAGTGTAACAAATTACGTGAACGTCATCTAACACCAAGCCCCGCTAAAGCGCTAACACACCCAGCAGTGAGGAAAACAAGGGAATTTTTCATGCTAATCGTTTCCACTCCCGAGAGTGGAGATTTCCATCTGTTTCGGGGTCCAAAACATCAGTCTGTGTCGTGAAGGACCTTTTTGCGGGCCATGCTCATTAGCTTTGGCCTACAAACGTAGGTCTACAACTATGAGACTATGCAACTATGCAAGAATAGGCCTTAACACGTCATCATAAAGGTGCTGATTGAATGAGGGTAAGGTCAGAACAAATGCGGATATTAGTGAGGTTGCTCGACGCGTTTGTCACGGTTAATCTAATCGTGCGTTTTGCTTTACCCTTTTAATTTGGTTAATGTGTTTGTTGTTAGAGACTGGTGTCGAAGGTACCAGGTACCTAGATATAAAACAACGTAGTCATCTGTCTGAAAGGCAAAAAAAAGATGAAATGTCTAAGTCTTAAGTACAAAACAGCCGGAATTGATCTTTTTATGTCAGTATGTGTGTGTAATTGTTTGTGTCTATACATGTATTTGTATACATGCATATATGTGTGTTTATGTATATATTAAATTGGCGCGGAAGGGTTAATTGCGGCTAAAACTAAAAATTAGGTTAGTGGGCAAAATTTTATTGAAATCATTCAAGTTAATAAATTATTCCCTTTTTCTATACAAGGCGATTACTAATAAATGGAAAAAAAAACTTATAAAACCAAAAATTGTAAGATTAAAAATTGTATATTTATTATTCTATTATGATAATTATAATAATTCCAAATTTGATTCTGATTACTACTAAAAACCTGTTATTGGCTTTGAATCTAAATCATCAATTTTGTAATTAAGCCTCCCATATAAGCTGCTGGTTTTCCAATAAACCACAATAAGATAGCAATAAGCCTTATTCTTCATAGTTACCGTGACTTTTAGAGTTAGAAAACTTCTAGCAAGTACCTAAAGAATAATTCGCTTCAAAATAGATAAAGGCAGCACTCTTCCTTCCACGCAGCCCAGCTTTAAATAAGTTCTGAAGTACGTATCTCGAACACATTGAGGAAAACATATTGTCTGCTCTTTATTGTTAAACCAACAGAGAACGGACTCTATTCAAGAGATAAGAAGGTCAGAGGAACACCGATAAACTTTTTACACACCTCATTTCTCGGAAATAGCGCGCAAAGTGTTATCAATCACAGCGAAAAAGGGTGTGCCGTCGTGTGTACACTTTTCCCGACCAACCCACTTTTACCCTAATACAAACGCTTTAGATTGAAAATTAGGAAATATAAGAAACGTTTACGGAAAAACACTTTGATCGGGCATAATGAGATCTTTTGCGAGCGAATGGAAGAATAAACCTTTCAGGTAACAAAGTTTTCATCATTTTTCGGCACAATTTCGTTCGCAAAAATTTTGTTAATGTATGTATGGTATAAGGGGATCGTCATAAACTGGTAAGGAATTTGCTACGGGACTGCCTCAAATAATATCTATCGCCGCCATGTGATTCGAGATGAGCCATTTTCGGGGAACTATTTCGTTTACTATGACAGTTCGATTCACATTGCAAAGCCGATAAGAACACAAATTGTAAGTACTGTAGCGCACTACTTATTAAAATGCTGAAATAGCGATGATACTTTCTTTTTATTATTTTTTTTATCACCAAAACCTAGCCTAGCTGAGAGTCTCAACACGACTGACACCTACGTAAACAAAACGTAACGATATTCTTCAAATAAATTAAACTCTGCCTGGACGTCTACGCCAGCCAGCTACTATAAAGAAGTATCGCAGACCGCAGACCATTCGCCAGTCTCCATCTGTAGACGCGTTTAAGAATAAGGTTCACGATCACTAATTTGGGCTTCAATAGAGTTATCCAGTATCTATGTAGTATTATATTATTCTAGTATTGTATGTAAGTAATATTGATTATTAGTATGTAGGTATGTAGATTGCAGTAAATATGTATTTGAGTATCATTTTATATATATTTTGTGCTATTTTATATACGTATGTGTATTTAAATTATATTTGTAATATTTAGTTAACCTAGGTTATGTAATAAAAGTAATAAATCACTCTTATTATTATATTGTTTACTGGCACTACCCCTTCCACTGTTCGCATTATCGTGGGTTAGCTGGGAGAAAATACTATCTAGTATTAAGCTCGCCTTTGTAAAAAATTGTTTTAGTGCAATAAAGAATTTTCATTCATTCATTCATAAAGAAATATCGTTACAATACTCAATGTACATCGAATTGTCGTAATCTCTCTTACTTAATCCTTGTATTATAAAGGTAAAAGTTTGTACTCAATCACGCAATTACAGCTGACCGGAGTTACATGAAACTTAGCATATAGATGGACAAAAATCTGAATTTAAACATAGGATAGGTACTTGATATTCCGGTAATGCGTTCCCGTGGGATTTTGTTGTTACCGTAACCTCTTTTCAAGCCAAATTCTATGCTGGCGAACTCTAGGATATTTATTGCGTTGCTATGGTAACGAGAATCGTGCAAACGCATTACTGTGACGGTGCGAAGTTTTAAAGGCTAAATTTAATAGGTATTTAATAAAAAAAACTGGCTGTTACCCGCGGTTTATCAATTTTCCCATGGGAATAAGATATTTTCCCGCAGTAAAACGTTTTCTATGTGTTAATCCAGGATGTCAGCTAACTTCGTATTAAATTTATTAAAATTGCTCCAGCCGTTAGACGTGAAGAAGTAGCAAACATACACACTCACAAACTTTCGCCTTTATGCTTATTACAGTATAACTAGGTTTTCTTAAAAAAAAAATGATATAATAATTATGTTGTGATTTAAAAGCCCTTAATCAGGTCAGGTTGTCTTTAGATTTAGATACTAAGATAAGCTTAAGTTTTAGCAGAGAACCTACTTAAAATTCAATGACTTTAGTAATAAGCTTCCAGGAATCCCCTTTAAATTAGCATTAAGCGTAGCGGAAACCTTCTTGGTACTTTCATATTCATTTTAGTATAACCAAGTTTCAATCTAATATACAAACAAGGGATGTTTGTATATTAGATTGAAACTTGGTTTCAATCTAATATACAAACTAATATAAATTTATTAAAATTGCTCCAGCCGTTAGACGTGAAGAAGTAGCAAACATACACACTCACAAACTTTCGCCTTTGTGCTTATTACAGTATAACTAGGTTTTCTTAAAAAAAATATGATATAATAATTATGTTGTGATTTAAAAGCCCTTAATCAGGTCAGGTTGTCTTTAGATTTAGATACTAAGATAAGCTTAAGTTTTAGCAGAGAACCTACTTAAAATTCAATGACTTTAGTAATAAGCTTCCAGGAATCCGCTTTAAATTAGCATTAAGCGTAGCGGAAACCTTCTTGGTACTTTCATATTCATTTTAGTATAACCAAGTTTCAATCTAATATACAAACATCCCTTGTCACGCTGTTTGTTATCGAACTCCTATTATAATAAACAAAAAACTATTAAAATACTATTTAGTATTAAGCCCTCCAATTTTACAATCTTTACAGGAACAATAAAGAATTTAATAATAATAATTGTAGCCGACCGGCCAATCAATCTTTTTTAAGTATTTTCCTTATTGATAGCGTTTTATATCATTATGTCTACTTTTTAAAAATGTTTAAAAACAATCTACTCTTGAAAAACAAGAAAAAGACAGATTAAAAGAATTCTGCAAGTTATTCGCGTTTTCATCAATTTTACGTGCATTCGTTTCAATAATTAAACGCCTTCACCAATTTTTATGAAATTTTGTGTACATTTGGTAGGTCTAAGAGTAGGTTGTAGGCTAATTTATATGGCAAAACAACGCAGGCGGGGTCAGCTAGTCATTGTATAAGTAACAAAAAAGGAATTTCTACTCTTAAAGATCCTATCCAACACTAATTTGCGGTAACAGTGCGTTGCCTACTAAAACCAGTGTTATTACTTATCTCTCAACCTACGTTCAGACGACAGCAGGTCAATCTTTCATCGTCATAATCAGCCGGCTTCAGTCCTCTGCTCTACGTAGGCCTTTCCCAAGACGCCACTAAGCCCGATCTTCGGCTCTCCTCTTCCAGTCACTGCCCATAGCGAATTTCTTGGCTACACCTGGTCACAGGGCGTCCTACGCTGCGTTTTCCGATTCGCGGCCTCCATTCAAGACCCAGTCTACCCCAACGGTTATCGGTGCTGCGGCAGATATGACCCACCCACTGCCCCTTCAGTTTGCTAATCCGTTAAGCTGTCGATCTATGTCGCTCTTGTCGATCACTTCAGTTCTCTGGCGAATAACTTCGTTCTGGAGTCGATGTCACAGAGAAACGCCAAGCATAGCTCTCTCCATAGCTCGCTGAGCGATCTTAAATTGGCAGACTATTGAGTGGATACTCGATTTAAAATGTTATAAAACGTTCCTTAACGTAACTGATTCGAGTGCATGTATGTGTTTTCGACTGTACCTAAGTAATGATCGCAAGATCAAAGGTCACATTTAAATCAATTTACCCCGGGCTCGGTCGTAGATCGCGATACATCCACTTTGGGCCAAAAGCTCTATTATTCGACGCCTTCAGGCCGTCCCTTCCCCAATCGCCATTTCGTATTCGTATATTCCTCTAGTTTTTCCCTCTCCCTATAGTGTTTGAACGGAATTTCATTTGGTATTTGAAAGGCCGACGTATGGTGATAGCGCGGCGGTCGTGGGAAATTGTTTCCCTCTGGACCGTTTTTGGATGTGGTCCGTTTATTATTTTACCTATGATAAAATATTTATCACTAGCCTTCCCGGCGAACTTCGTACCGTACAAAATCCGTTTTTACGATTCTTGTTACCATGGCAACGGGTTAAATAAATATCTTAGATTTTGGCTTGAAAACGGTTACGGTAACAGTAAAATATTATGCCACGAGAATGCATTACCGGTATATCAAACATACTAATATGTCTCAATTCAAATCGTTGTATATCTGTACGCTAAGTTTCATGTTAATCAGTTTAACCGTGATTAAATAACAAACATCCAAACATGTTCACAAACTTTCAAATTAATTATAATATTAAAATATATAGTAGGATTGCTTACAACTTCGTTTGCATGCTTACTTATTACCTCTTATGTTCTGGCGGAATAGGTTTTAAGACCTATAGTTTTCAAATGAGAGTAGGTAAGGTTGCTCAACAGTGGTCGGTCCCTACATGAATTGAAAAACTGCGTAGCTTATACTCTTAAACAAATTTTGACTTCAAAGGACTTTTTTGATGGAAAATAAATGAAAAGGGTAGACAAAAATATTCAGTACTTGATACGTAAATTTATACAAAGCACGGATAGCCAGAGGTCACTGGTTCGAATCCCGGCATGGTTGGAATTTTTAGCCTCTAAATAGGTTTTTTAAAGCTGAAATAAAAAGTAACGTTAACTCGCAAACAGAAATCAATCATAATTTATTTCAACGTAAAGAATTTACTGTTAGCTTTGGGCCGTATTTGTAGTGGAGAAAAGGGGACAAAAACTCGACTATAACCAACTTTTCCCAAATCATCATAACAAAACATTTACATACAGACACATACATTGCTTCTGGCCACTAAGTCACACTAAGATACCCTGTGTTGTGGGAACCAGAAACAGCGACATCACAAACATGTAAACATCCAAGAGCTGGGGATTTTTTGTCCCCAGCCGGCGTTCGAGCCCGGGACCTCTTGCATGGTAGGTAGATACACTGCCGCTGCGCCACAGATTTAAAATCGTTTTAAACATAATACAGTAGACACGCGTGGTAATTAAGCCAAAAAATTTAGGTCGGTATACTACCATGCTCCTTGGAGTCTGTTGGCTTGTAGAATATAAGTACCTCGGGTTTTAGAGTAGGCCTCGGTTTTCGCCGAAAGCACACACGTGTAATACTACTTCCTGCTCTGTATGAAACTTTTCTTCACTATTTTGAAAAGTTAAGTTTAATTGAATGTTATGTCAGTTCCGAAATTTCTATTATACGAATATATCCGATTTTATCCAATGTACATTCTAAAAGCTAACAGACTATACTTACGTTTAACGAATTTTGTATCCAAAATCAAACTCGTTTCCCAGGAAAGGCTATACAGCCGTTAGGTTTCCATGTAATCAGCGAGGCGGTCTCATTATTACTGAAAGTTTTAAATAAATGTTGTTTCAAACTAGTAATTTCACCATTCAAATCAATGTATTGATGAACCACTAACTATCAATTGATTGAATAATTAACTCTTCCCAAATCATCTAGAATTCAAACTAAAATTCTAACTAGAATAACTAGAATTCACATTAGATTAGGATTCGAAGAACTTTTGAACAACTAACGAAATTGAAATTGTGAAGACTTAGAGTTATGAAAATAGTTGATGCTAACCTTTTAATGTCGTGATTCAGGAAATGCCCGGTTTAGACATAACCCTGGATATTTAGTGGATATTAACATATTATAGTGGAAGTAGTAAAAAATTCTCTTAGAATGTCTGTACCAAGATGGGTATTGGGCATAGTCGACCAATAGCAAATTTCGAAGGAAGAAATTCGTCCCCTACGTAGAAGTAATAAAGGCCGAGATGACAAATAACCATTTCAAAAAGTGGAAAGTCTAAGTAAGAAAGTGGAAACGACTAACGCCACTAAGTCTTAATTTAAAAAACACTGCTCAATTGTCATTTAAATACCGCAGCGTAAGGGGATATACTAAACTGGCTTCGAGTGGTATTTTAGTGAATCGCTTTTTTATAAATAAAGCTGCCAGGAAACGTAGAAAATAAAATATGTAAAATTTATATAGCGTCTACAAAATTCAAAATCTACGTACCTATTGGATACATGATAGAAAAAGTTTAATTCTCTCCGTACTATAATATGACATAGTATTACAGCCGTAGTAGTATTGACAGTGGATGAAAATAGTCACAGATTGATTGGTAAAGACTCCCCTTCCATGGACTGTATAGATAGATAGAGAGAATTTCGTTAGTCGTCCTAAAGCATGTGATAGAAAGGACGTAATACAAAATGTACTGAAGCAATGCGGCACAGCTCAAATAGATAAGATAGCGTGAAGGTAAAGATGCAAACTTTATTCAACGCGTAGGGTTTTTTTCGCGCCCTAATTTTCACGTCCTACCTATGTGTTCAACGCCTTACACAAATTGACTCTAGGGGTTTGTATCAGCGTTTTGCCTAAAAAGCCGTGCAACGATGGACAGTGGATTTAAATAATTATTGATCAGTGCAACTTTATGACTTCTTCTTCTTTTTTGGTCCTTTTATTCATCTGTGGAGTCTGGGGCTGTCACAAGAGCTTTCTAATTTCCTTCGTTCATCGCTTGGTAGGGTAGCTCTGGCCAAGTTCCTGCGTTCTCTTTCATCTTAGAGAGAACGGATGTCTTCGACGTTTGGGGCGGTCTTCTGGGTCGTCCTGAACCTCCGGCGGGTTGCCATTCCTTAGAAACTTAAATTTACGATATTTTTATGTGACTAATACAAACGAATGTTTTTGGGATGTTTTCTCTAATTGCGCTATAAGATTTACAGAATACCTCCGTCACTGAAAAAGGAACACTGAATTGCCCCGCAAATTGAACCCGAACTCATGCCTCAATAAAGCAAATAATTATCACATGGACTTTTCGATTCGCGTCTGAATCATAATTGGCAGGAAAATTAATTAATGTCAAAGTTTTTTGGGTTTCGTACGCAATGCATGTCAACGGGACCGTATTAAGGCCAACGTTGGCTTTATGTCCATCTGTTTCTCCTGTAAAGGGCTTTATCTCTTGAATCGTAATCTGTTGAAATGACCTCAGCGGTCGGTTTTTATAGAACTAGAATTATTCAGGGTTTACTATCACAGTTCCATGTGCATTGCAAAGTCGACTTACTCTTATACTAACAAGTAGACCTGCTACGCTATCAACCCTTGTATGCCCCCACTGCTGGGGTACGGGTCTCTTGCTGCATCACAGAAATGATAAGCCATACTCCACCACGGGTGCCAAGTCCGGGTTGGTGGAGGATTGTAAGACAGTGGCGGGCCTTACTGACAGAAGTTATCAAGCCGCCCATAAGGCATCTTACATGGCTAACCACTGCCAATAAATGACAGACGGCACCAAAGGCTTAGCGTGTGTTGCGAAGCACGGAAACGCTTTGAAAAAAAGCTGGTGCTTATAATCATTCTATTAAAAAACTATGTAACTATTAGACACTAGGGTGAGGTTTCGCTCTTATACGCAGAGCTTGATCGTGGTGATTAGAGATAGACCTCACGTCATTCGGTTGTTCGTCTCTGATACAGTTATTCAACGGTCGCAGTCCGCAGCCGGAAAGAAGTGCGCCCCATGCTGAGAAAGCCCGCTTTATTGTCTCGTGTAATTGAAAGATCGGAGGTACTTCCCCTCGGAGCCTTTTAAATGGGACTCAGCTGGCTGCCGGGACTGCGAAATAACATCTTTATTGCTCTTCGTGTTGCATTTACAGATTTCAACTTTACTACCCACATTTCAAAGAGCTCTCGTAATGCTACTCAAGAGTCTTTGCGTTTTACGGGCGTTACATTGTTTCTTTGATTAAGGCTGATTATTAACGACTGCATTACATGACAGCCGGCACCAACGGCTTAACATGCCTTGCGAAGCACGGAAGCGCTTGGAAAAAATGCCACTAGCGGTAGTCACGGGATGGTCACCCATCCTGCACCTGACCGCGCCTGTTATTGCTTAACTCAAGTGATTGATTCCAATCATTCGGATCGACTAGGCCACGAGCGAATCAGTTAACCTAACAAACAATTTTTATTGGACCTGTTAAATAAATAAGTAACAACCTATGTCATGTAGTAATATCGAGAACTTATACAAAAACTTATATTCCTCTAGCACATACCTTCGAAGTCTTTTTAGTTCGTTTGCCTCTATATCGCTAGTGTAGTTACTATGGAGGTTAGAACTATAATTTTACTAATCTGTATTAAAAAAATTAACAACACTGTCTGCATTTTATTTTATTTTACCACGAGAAGCTCACAGCGCAAATACAGTCTAAGAGAACAATTAATAAGACTTACCTACGAGTAACATTGGCAAATTACGGGTCTCTACCTACGGTTCATTGGCAAAACTCACACTCGTAAGTATAAGTTTTTAAGACCTATTAAGTTAACTTAATAAACCATCATTATCAGAACCTTTTAAATTGGTAAAGGTTGGTACAAGTATCGGAGCGTACATTGGTACGATAACAATTTAAAAACAACAGGTAGATTAATTACCTACAAATTAAATTGCTATAACATTAAATTGCAAATTAAAAAAACACCTAGGCTGTATTATGGCCCGGCTATTAACCAGAGGGCGGGAATTATTTCCTCTTACTGAGAGTAATGAGAAAAGAAAATGAAATTTTCGCGACGCCTCATATTTTATCTTTAGACAGACGGGTGAGAGACGTTAATTAGTGCGGTCTATCTACTAACCTTTGCTTAAAGCTGTGCCAAAGGTTAGAAAAACATATTTTTTATTGTAGAAGTCTAGAACGAATGTATTTTAAATGTAGAATACACACTAGAATACTACATTTAAACACATATTTTTTTCTAAGTACTAATAAAGTGTATCTAATAATCTAACTGTTACAACTTTGAGCGTTTGTTAGCTGCATGTCCCAATTACTCAATACTCAATAATTTATTGTATTCCACAAGTATATACAGATAACATAACTAAAAATATGGATCTTTGTGGACCCTATAGGGCACGCAATATTATAAATTATAGATGGCCTTTATAAATTAGGCCTATGACATTTTAATTCTAATTATACTGTATTATTATCAAACACTATTATATAAACACAAATTTTTATATCGCACATGCTTCATAATAATTCTGATGTAGTCCCCAAGTTCTCCGTTATATATTTCAACTAAAAGCGGTTAACATGGGGTAAGACGTAAAAATTCTTGGGTGACGCAATATTCAGTTCAGTAATAATTTCAGTAACCATATAAGTAAAAAATATAGTCCTTTTGCACCACCACAAACATTCCTACTTAAACACCAAGGTAATAATGAAATTTTTACCTTGTCCACAGCGAGCGACCTCGAGTCCATCCGCGCGCTCTTCAATGAGAAGGAAAAGGAGCTCTCGGTGGCTGTGGCCAAAGTGGAGGAGCTGACGAGACAGCTAGAGGAACTGAGGCGAGGACGGGTGCAGCCTGCGCCTCCGCCGGCTCATGAACTCGACAAGCTACGGAGGGAACTGATGGTAAGTTCTACAACATTTTAGCAGCTGTGGCCAAAGTGAAAGAGCTTTTGAGATAGCTGGAAGAGTTGAGGAACATATGGGTGCCCCCCGCGCCTCGACTGGCTGTCGAACTCGAAAAGCTGCGGCGGGAACTGATGGTAAGTTCTACAACATAGTAGCAGCTGTGGCCTAAGTGGAGGAGCTATTGAGATAGCTTGAGGAACTGACGAAAATACGGGTGCCTCCCGCGCCTTGACTGGCTGTCAAACTCTGGAACTGATGGAAAGTTCTACAACATTGTAGAAGCTGTGGCCAAAGTGGTAGAGCTAGAGATACTTAAAGAAACTGAATAGAAGAGCGGATTGCACACCCGCACCGCCACCGGGTCACGAACTCGATGAGCTGTTTAGGAATGGTAGGTTCTGAAACATTCTATTTGCTATGGCTATGGTGAAATAGGTGAGGTGATATCCAAAAGAACCAATAAAAACACTGGTACAGCCCGCCTCGCTACGACACCACAAGTTCTAAAAGCTGCGGAATAAGCTAAAGTTAAATTAAAAATGGATTTACTTGCCTTTCCTGTGGGCTAGGTCGACTAAGTGGTCAGGATAATATAGGTGAAGAGCCAGCCTACTCCATTCGATATCAACCCTTTATATCTCCCCACTGTTGGGTCACGGGTCTCTTCCTGTATCGCAAGAAGGCTAGGCCATACTCCACCACGGGTTGGCGGGGCCAAGTCCGGATTGGTGGAGGATTGTAAGACAGTGGTGGGCCTTACTGTCCGAAGTTATCAAGCCGCCCATAAGGCCTCTGACATGGCTTAACGACTGCCATTACATGACAGGCGGCACCAACGGCTTAACTTGCCTCGCAAAATACGGAAGCGCTCGAAAAAAATGCCACTAGCGGTAGTCACGAGATGGTCACCCATCCAGTACCTGACCGCGCCTGTTGTTGCTTAACCCAAGTGATTGATTTCAATCACTCGGTTAGGCCACGCTCCATCGCACCGAGCGTCCGAATGGTCCTTCTACTCATCTCGTGTGACTGTAGGTGGTTCTGGACGCTGTATAAAATTATAAATCATCTCATTACGTAGATGCAAAGGCCAAAGTTTTGGCGTTGGTAGCATATGGGTAGAACTCCTGCCTCATATTCGACAGGTACTGCTCCAGGTTTTATTCCGGCTCTTAACAATGATTTTGTCTCTCAAGTGTACCTATACATTTGTGAACTAGAAGACGCAATACCGTTGGTTAAAGGGGCCAACTGTAAAGAACACTCCATATGCATACCTGAGTGTCTGAGGTCAGCGATACACGAGGATAAGTACAAGTATTTTATTTTGTTAAAATATTGTCCATATTTTTGATTTGCAAGTTGTCAGCTCAAATTGATAGATTATCCCAATGATGATGGATCTGATGGATGAGCTAATTTTCGTCCCGTTAATATTTGCCCAATGAATGAATGTCCCAATATGTTAATATGAAACTGTTTCTGAATAATTATAGAGATGTTTTAAAAGCGGATATCAACGCCGTTTAAAATTGAGCATAGGGAAACTTTTCGCATATCAATGTCGAACTTCCCTCGCGCTCAATGGGCGAACGTTAAAATAGTCAAAACTTTCCCGTTTCCATATAATAAATGATAGTGAGAGTTCACACTTTATTTGGTGGGCTATTCTCGAATGGATATTACTGGATTATGCGGGTCCCTCGTCAAACTGATTCGAGTAGGTCCTCGCGATCCCTTGTCAGCGGACGTCTGAAAGATGCCCCTTACGAGATAAATGTGAATTTTTATCCTGATTATTATTTCGATAAACCCCACATCTTTCATCCCTGCCTTAGCTTGATCGCCAATAGGTCCTCAATAAACCTATTGTAAAGCACCACAGGCCGTAAAGTACCTTCAATGTAACATAAAACAGAGACACTATAGATAACAATACGTTTGGAACAACACTGGCACGCTTTATTTACAGATTACAGAACTAATAGGTAGCTTGCCAACTAGGTTGCGGGCATTGGAACGGAGCACACGAGATTTTTGGACCTAGCAACTGGGGATGCGAAGTATGCAAATAAAGCCTCTCGTGCACAGGCCTGTTTAAACACCTTTTATGCTAACCCAGCCGGGGTATTCGACGAAAAAGCGGTTAAAGTAATAATAAAGGCGAAAGCTAATTTAGTGAAGGGGAAAAACCTCGGGGGAGACAGTCTCAGAAATTACGTCAAAGAACATTTAATAACCAGCTTTCTGCAAGGGAAATGATGTACGCCAATGATTAGACTTGACCTAGTTCTAGCTAGACCTCGGACAACGAATCCACGAGTGAAATTGACGAATCATAACCATTAAAATATCAGTGTCTTAAGATGCATCACTCGAAATAAATTCTTGTGCGTGCATCTGCCAAACGTTACGATTCAACCCGCGCGCGCCGACAAATCAGTTTCAGGTGCGATAGTCAGGCGGCCTCTTGCTCCATTAGCCGAAATAATTTAATAGCCACCTAAGTGCTTACTCTGTGACCTTCGTAGGTCGCAAGCAAACTATGTACAAAACGGGCAACATTATAATAGTTTGAAGTTCAGAAACAAAGTTGGCGGCTGTTTGTGAAAAGTGACCGCGTGTCAGAGCGGTGACTTGTGAAACCGAAAACATCTGCGTTTGACGGTGGGTGGTGGGTGCTGTTGAGGTCGTGGGCAAGGTTAGTAAACAATCTTCGTGGTTTATATGTATAAGGAGTTACTTAAATATCATTAATTCTCGCCGCCGCGAACTCAGAAACCTCGATTAAAAGTTAATCTCCGTTAAGTATGCAGTTGTCCTTATCTGTTTCATTGATAATAAGTGAAAAATAATGAAAGTAAAATAATATTTAATATTTAAATAGTGAAAGAAAGATAATATTTAAATAAACATTAAATTTAATCGACATCTCTGAGTGCGGCAGTTAGTCGCTCGTTTAAAACGTTATTGGCTCTATTTCTCTACCAAATTTACATTTGTTAACAAACCGTTGATCAGAATCACAGTTAAAATCAAACGTACATTACACGATTCATAAACAGATAGGTAGACATACCTATCTGTTGATGGATAGTGTAATGTCTACCTACCTGTTGAAATACTCATCCCTATTATCATTCTAGTCTTTGTTCGTACTTCAAAGTAATTAGGTTTTTATTGTCCATCGAAAATGTACCCGAGACGCACTATACTATTATTACTAGTCTAGCACTAGCACTAGTCTATTATTAGACAAATAAGTTATCCGAAAAGTAGTCAAAGTCAAACACTTCAAAGTCAAAGCAGATCTATGATGGCATTCATCCGGCTGTCAAAAGATAAGTCCTTAGAGAGGAAGTAATCTTCCTCAAATTTCTAACCAGATTCAGCATGTAAACTACTTACTTCACAAGTGGCATGAACGTACATAAGGGTGTGTCTACACTACATCTCTACATTATGATACGGGAACCGCACATCTGTTTAACATAAGTAGAATACTCGCGAAGTTCGTCACCACATTTCACGCATGACTCCCAGAGGGATAGTGGGCATATTACAAACTTGGAGATACACAGGCGATAACTTAAATAACGAAGCGCTCGTGGCCTAGTCGAACCGAGTGATTGGAATCAATCACTTGAGTTAAGCAACAACAGGCGCGGTCCGGCGCAGGATGGGTGACCGTCCTGTGACTACCGCTAGTGGCATTTTTCCGAGTGCTTCCGTTTTTCGCAAGGCACGTTAAGCCGTTGGTGCGGGCTGACATGTGATGGCAGACTGAGTATGGCCTACACCTTCCTCAGGGAAGAGACCCGTGCCCCTCGGTGGGGACATAGTGGGGTCATGATGATGAACGTAAATAGGTATTTCATTGATTGGTAGGCTCTTTTTACATGTGTCTCGTCTATTTTGAGAGAGAAGCTATATTTACCTTGCTGGATCCATGTAACACGTAAGTCGGTTTGTGAATTTCACATTGCAGTACACGGATCGCTCAATATGAAAGAAAAATACATTAAAAACCTAATGGCTTGTCAACGCTTGTTAAGTACTGACGATTCTTGCATACTGAATGTTCAGATCATAAGTAAATGTTAACGCAGTTTTAACTTAATTTGAAATAGTCAGGCGTTCACAGGAAATTTAGTAGGTATTTAGTTAATTCGTGAAGCGGGGGTAATGTTATATAACAAAATTGACTCTTTTCAATTTTACTTGTTCAGCTGATTCCTCATGTAATCGTTAACTAGCGACTTGCTCACGCTTACGCGAAGCGGGGCTAATGTTAATTTGACAAAAATATCGTTTTTGTCAAATTAACATTACCCCTTTTAAAGTTCATTTATTCACTTTTGTAATCGTTAACTTTCTACTTGCCCCTAAAGAGTTATTTTAGTGACTATTTACACTTAACTTAAAATATTAAGTATTATACACTAGTGAACTAGCCACATAAATTAAAATTAAGCGGCTCTTATGATAGTCATTGTGAGCTAGTATGGTACCCCTATCTCTCTCGCTTTGTCGCACGTAAAGCTATATGTATCACGCATTCGCATTGTCATAGCCAAGTTTGTAATAGGCCCACAGATATGTTTGTGCGCCCACGGATTAATTTTCGTCGGCATCCCAGACATTTCATTCTACGCGCCTAAAATACGGCGTGAATCTGATGTACAATGTACATTCACGGAATTTCAACTTGATGAATGTATTCACCTTCTTAGATTAGGTGACTTTAGGGTACTAACACTGTAGAGTAATAGAACTAATGACCATTACCTACGTATTCTCTTGTTAATTCAATTAACTTAGCTGTGTGTCTCAGGTACTAATCATTAATAATAATTATTTTTTCCACGAAAACCTTTATATTCTTCGGTCTTTTGATTTGATTTGATAAATATACAAGTGTACAATGAATACCTACTTAGATGTATTCATTTATCTAGGTACGTAGGATGCGTCGGCAAAGTTGTGTTTGTCCCGTGTGTCTGCGTGCTTCTGTATCAGTTTCCTTAGTATACTTTCGTCGCTTGTGTAAATAAACCCTCGAAATATTGTACAAGAGGTATCGGCAAATTCTTTTCTTTTATGCTCCTCTATTATATTTTCCTTTATTATTCTTACTATTTAGACACTATTTTTCCTCTCCGTAAATCTTATCAAGAAAATAAAGGTGTGTGCTTACGAGCTTACGATGAAAACACAACAAAAAATAATATTTATTTTCTACACAGTGACAGAGTATAAAAATACTCTAGGTATTAACAAGAATTCACAATAGCTATTCACATTTTAATTCATAAAATGTAATAATTTCCTTAACTAATACGTACGCTTTGTACAGTTGTAAATGTTCTAGAGATTTAAGGGAGCCACATCAAATCTTATCAAGGAAAAGGAGGGGCTGGGACTAAATTTATAAAACAAATTTGGTAGGTATCGCAACAACTGTACAGTGTAGGTATCCGTTCTTACATGGCATAACGAGTAAATAAAATGTGACATTTCATAGTGTTGAATGAATGACGGATTTCATTACTGAGTGAATGGAATGAATGAAGTTTAAGTCTGAATGAATGACGGATTTCATTATTGAATGAACGGAATGAATGAAGTTTAAGTCATAAAATAATTTAAATAATTATGTAATATTAGTATCGCAATCTATCTGCTACACTGAACTCGACCCATACATACCTACAAACGGGGACAAAAAAATTAAGAAAATTCCGCTAATTTAATGTTGGCGGTAATGCTATCTCCTCAATAAAAAGTTCTTAAGATCATTATGGGGAAAAGTAGAATCGAAAAACGTGTAGAACATTAAAGATATTGGACCATTTAAAATATTTAAAATGGGGGTTTGTGCTGCGAAAGATATCATTTTTTGTTTTTTTTTTATACTGATTTGGAGATATTTAGAAAATCTCATCTGGCAACTGTGGCTACAGCAACGTGAAAAAAACTGTTTGCTCGCTGGCTCGGCTGATCCACTGGCAGTTTTGTATACCGCATTAAAACTGACAGAATTTCAAGCATGCTCGACATACCCACAGAGTAAAATTTGAAAACAAAATCGCCGGATTTTGGGGTGATGTAGTTGCGGTCTATACCAATTGGCTCGCAGAAAATAAACAACTGCGGTAAAGAAAACTGGTGGCTCGCTAATGGAACACCCGCTTAACATGCAAGGTTTTTGTAAAAAAATCAATCAAACTTCAATTCTTTATTCAATACCCACCGCAATACCTACTCTATTTTGTTATTTTTATTATTCCGGTGCTATGTGCACTTCTTAAATAACATAACAGCGCAATTTCGTTCATTCATTCACCTGATACAACCGCATCCTAACACTAAAAAAAATTACAAACTAATCTGTGTAGTTTTGCTAACCTGTGATCAGAAAATCAGTGTATTCTGTATTTGGAATTTCGGCAAAAAATCATAGTTTAAATCACAAATTCAGCCAGTTTTCGGTAAAATATGATGCCCCTGTGTCTTAACTAGTGTCTACAACTAAATGTGGTAACCTACATCGAGTGATGCTTCCGGAATTCGTGTTTTGTGGTCGAGTGAGGTTTTTTTATTTGTTATGCCATTTAAGAACGGATACACTGTACGAGTACCAGTGCACTTCACCCAGGGTACAGTGGATAGAACCTTTACATTTTTGTTTCAAATTCATCCGTATTGTAACTGAGTAAAACGTATGTAAATCATCATCATCAGCCATTGGACTTCCACCGCAGGACATAGGCCTCCTCCATCGTTTTCCAAGAGTCACGGTCTTGAGCCGTCCGCATCCAGCGACTCCCCGTATCACACTTATTATAGAGGCGAAAGTTTGTGAGTGTGAGTTGTTACTTTTTCACCTCTAAACGGCTGGAGCGATTTTAATAAAATTATGTATGGAGTCAGCGGTCACCCTGGATTAACACATAGGCTACGTTTTACCGCGGGAAAATATATTTTTCCCATGGGAAAATCGATAAACTGCGGGTAACACCTCGGGGCACAGCAAGTGTATGTAAAAGTTGAAGTAGGTACGTTCTATCGACTGTATATTTTTTAAAGTAAGACAGGTAAAACTGGACCCCAGTCACTGGTAAAGGAAGACGGGATCTGAGATCAGACGCCTTGGCAACCAAAATCAAAGGTTAATTTTTTAAACAGAGAATTGTTAGAAAAAAACGACCTCAGTAACCTATCCCGGCAAAAGATGTGGTTCAAAAATCTTCAGTTTATTTTGCAAGATAATTCAGTTTCGTTAATTAAGTAGCCCAGCTTGTCTAAATAGAGAAAAGGGGAATTTCTTAGTTCCAAGGTAGCTCAACTACTTATACCTACCTATCGTGTACCTAACCATTTTCAGCCAGAAAATCCGGAGAATTTCCCCCGAGTTCGCTGAATAATAGAGACAGACATTATGTTTCTTATTTACTGTATTGTACATTTGTGCCTACGGGAGAGCGTGATATTATCGTGGATCTCGTGATTTTGATCGTAACCGGTGTGCTATAGTAATTCCACAACAGTCTTGGGAATAGGCAGAGAATTTATCGGTTCCCAGAGCATTTTTGGGGGCAGCACAAGCCGAAGGTGCGTTAATTCAGTGAGTAGGTATTTACTAGTGATTTACAACATAGATAAGTATATTTTACTGGCGTATAGATGGCCGACTCGCGATATCGATACAGTGCTGCCATCTAGTTTCTAACCTCATAACTACTATCGTGGTACATGGTAGTGCGTATACATACCTATATATTATATGGGTATACTATTTAGTAACGTTTATTTTATATAGGTTTTAAAGTTTTTTTCAATGAAAAAGGAATTAATGGATTGAATGATATAAAAAATCAAAAACTCCAAAAATTTAAGCCCTACGTATCCTTTTTCACTGAAACAAACTTTTGTTTAGGAAAAGAAGTACTTGCTATTGAGAAATAAAACTGTATAATAGCATCGATAAAATATTACTAAAGTATAGATGGTTACCCACGTACATTGAATCCATACCTTATTTTAAATCACAAAATTTAACTTAAACCTAGATGGCGCTACTACGAAGTGATTGTTATAAGTTTCCATAAAAATTCCGTCATAAAAATGTGTCGCTGCAGTCGCTAGAGTTCCATTTAGGTTTCCGATGATTAATTTGCAAACTACACAACAGATGGCGCTTATTACATGTTTTATTGACCTATAGGTCAAGTGATCGACATAAAATAATAGAATAGGTGCAGTCGATACACTACACTACAGACACCGTCGAATACCCCACGGCAGCTCTTATCGCGCGCGGCATAAGTGCGTGTACCGAACAAAAAGGGGTAGCGCGTCGCGTTGTTCACCGTACTACCTAAAATACAATATCTCATTTCTATACGTACGTGTCGATACTAAATTATAATATTCTGCTGATGAAAAAAACCTATTTAGAGGCAAAAAATTCCACCCATGCCGGGATTCGAACCTGCAACCTCTAGCTATCCGTGCCAACGCTCTTTCCAACTGAGCTAATGGGTTAGCACGGGTTAGTGGATTTAAAATAATATAATACTGCTGATGAGTTTTTTATTATTATTTATGAGTTTACGACTGACGATGACGCGTGACGGTGCGTTTCGAATCACTCACGCCAACAGCGCTGTGAGCGCGATAAATTGTGTCTACTAAATACAAACAAATACAGCTATTTTTGCAGATTTACGTCATTTGACAAATAAACAATGTCTTATAACTACAAAACAATAATTTAATACTTACTCTTACCAAGGATAACCTGTAATTTTTAAGCATTCGCATAAATATTGCATGAAATAAAACAAAGAATAACATTAATCGAAATTGCGCCATCTAGTGAATTTGTGTGGTACTACTATCATTACCACTTCCGTAGTTACAGACCTTTCTGTGTCCGTAATTGTTGTGTGAATTTTTGATGGTTCGAATTGTTTCACGATATAGATAAATTAATACCAGCAGCGACATCTAGTAAGTCAGGAAAAAATTAACATTTCAGGTACACTTTGATGTATGGACAATAACCATCTATACTTTAGTAATATTTTATCGATGATAATAGTTTAACAAAAATAAACATTGTATTTTAATACCAGTCTCCCTGACTCGCTTCTTTGTTTTATTTTTTAGGTAGGTTCTCACAAAAAGTACCACTAAAGAATCACTATAGTCACTGTCTCAAAACACCAAAACACTTTTGTCGAGTAATTTCTCACATCAAGCCACATTTTAAGAGTCACTTTCTCAAACTTAGGAATCAATGCGAAGCTGGAAATCCACAAATATTAGGTATAAGAAAATTAAGCATCAAAAACTTTTTCACGAAACGAAACCCGTTGAGGAAAAGTTGTTGTGTCATAAAAAAAAATGTTTTGCTAGTTTTGACATGTAATAAGCCACCTTCTTGGGAAATTAGATTGTATAAATAATATCAAAATAACATAATTCTAAATAATAAACTCTAAATTGTGGTATGTTTATAAGACATTATTTTATTAGAAATGAGCTTGTTTTTGTGAAGTCTTAGTTTATACTTTGATTGTTTATTTGAAGAAGGTTTAAAAATTGGTGAGAAATTGGTGAATTGGTGAAAATTTTGCCATAACTTGCAATAAGTTAGTTTCACGGGCAACACTGAATAAACATAGCGGAGACATAGCTCATAATAGTTCCGGTGTTGAGGGATAGGTGGCGCTATCGACTGAAACTCCTATTTGTATGGAAGACAACATAGCATGATTTACAAGGTGCAATTTATTGAGCAGAGACCCGCAGGGATTTCGTTCTGAGGTCACGGCAGCATTTTTGTAGCTATCTGTACCTCCATACTTTTTTCCAAAATCAGTGATTGCAATTTGTATTTGTAAACAATCCCAAAATTAGATGAGTTTACTTTTGTATGAGACGAATTAGTTCACTAGGAATTAGAATTAGGTACCTAGAACTAATGACCATTACCTACGTATTCTCTTGACAATTCATTTAACTTAGCTGTATGTCTCAGGTACCTACCTATTATTCATGATTTATTTTTCCACGAAAACCTTTATATTCAGGTGTTATTGTTAGATGTAAGTATGCACCTACCCACTTCAATTACCATCTTTCCTTCAACACTTATTTTCCTGGCAGATTTTTCTCTCAACTCCGCTCGCAGTAGGTATAATTTCGCTGCATTTATAATGGAGTCCGCAACTCCAGTGAAACCATTAACTAGTTGCAGAGTTATTATTCAATTAGCTAAAACCTAAAACTATGCTGAGCTATGCTGAACGCTGTTACATTATATGCCACCTGCAATATGCATTATGCCAATTATAATCCTGCACGTTAAAGTGCGAGTATTTAGTGTGTAGTGCAATTACATTTGCTGAACCGATTTAATTTTAATTACCCTTCGGCCACTTTCGAAACCAAAGTTTCGAAACCAGTTTCGGAAACAGAATTATTTTTCTCTTTAGGAAACCTGGTTTTAACATGTGTTAAGGTGCTTACTATTAGGTAAATAGTCCTTCAAATAGACCAAGATCTACAATATCACATCTATTTCTATTAAAGTTGGAAATCTTTATGTATCAAACACTTGTTTTGGCAAAAAAGCATTTGCCATCTTCGCAAGACCAAAATTCAGTTTTTAATTCAGTTTAATTTGCAAACAGTTTAAACTGCTTAAAAGACTGGCATGCCGTTGGCATGCCGCTTTTTTCAATGAAATAATAAAGAAAATAAAATAAAGTTAATTTTGTATGAAGGTCATTGGTATTAAGCTAACGTACCCTAACTTTTTTTAAAAAAAAGTTCATCAGCGCTCTTTTTTTGAAGATACCTACGTTGCACTGAACAGTCAACCCGTTTAGAAATATTTTGCAATCACGAAACTCCATTGAGATAATACAGAGATCAGTGACTTCTCACTCGGGAGGTCGTGGGTTCGAATTCCGGCATGTAACAATGAAATTGTCTCCTGAGTTACCTACATATGCACATTTGTGAATTTATAATAGCAAAAGATACCACTCGCCAACCGTGAAGGAAAACATCGTGAGGAAACCCGAGATGCCGAAATGGTAACATAAGTATCTCAGCGCTTGCTAGATACAATGGCCCAACTATAAGTGCGGAATGTCAGGTGTAGGTAACTACACCATCGATGCTTCGCCATTACAATGACGTCACAATAACCCCGGCACTCCCCACTTCCAGTACCGCAACAAGCTGAACGAGCAGCAGAACGGGCGGCTGTCGGCGCAGCGGGCGGCGTTGGGGGCGCGGCAGGACGAGATGCGCAGCATAGACCGCCGCGTCTCCGAGCTGCAGGCGCGCCTGCTGCGGAAGCGGGCCCTCAATCGGCAGCTAGCCGCCGCGCATCGGCACCAGCCGCAGCAGAGGTCGGTTCCAGCAATACGCCCTAAAGGCCGAACCGCACTTTCCACTAACTCTACCATCTTAACCGCTCATAAACTCACTTTGGGTAGGTTGGTACTAAATATTTTATTTCATTAAATTTTTGTTCAATAGACAACTTGTGTCTAGAAATAGCTCTTTACTAGAACTTTCAAGTTTTTTACTTTGCTCTTGGTATCTAATTTATTCATCTTAACTAGGTATACATACTTTAATTCATAATTACTTAATCATTTTTAGGTACAAGTAGTAGGTGGCTATTATAGCTTATAGCATACGTGAGCGGATTATTATAAAATACTTTATTTTCCAAAAAAAGTTTTCGTACAGAGATGCTGAATTTGCGATTTTAGACCTATATGAAAGGCACAGAGTTGAATTCAGTTCAGATGTACCTAGGTGTCAGTGTCTCTTCCTCATTTTTAGAGGAATTTAATGGGAAGGAGAGTTAGGTATAAGTTTTGTTGAAACGAAATGTATGAGGGCGAGAGAGAGAGAGAGAAGTCCCCTGCATCCTCTTCCTCATCTCTCTCCTCTTCTCTCGCCTCTTCCTAATAACAAGTTCCTCAACATCCCTAGTTCTGACTTTAACGTAGGTACGTAGATAACTTTTCTCTAAATATTCGCCTGTTTAGGTACGCTACGCTACGTGCTACGCTAAGTACGACAAAACCGGTACGGTTTTTATCCTATTTACTAGTATCATAAATATGAAAGTTTGTGAAGATGCTTGGATGTTTGCGACTCATTCACGCAATAATGGCTGAACAAATTTACATAAAATTTACTTGGCGTACAAATAGACAAAGATCTGAGTTGAGACATAGGTTAACGTTTGCGGGGTCAGCTAGTAAATTATATTCTGTTTACCTTGTGATAGTAAACGCTACCTATTTTATTCCTTCAAAAATTCCTAAAGTTACCTAGATAATGTGATATTTTAGCCAAACAATTGTTATTTAGGACTAAAGCCGCGGTGGCATATTGCTCTGCCACCGGCAGCAATAATTAAGAAAGCACAAGATTTACGAGGCAAGGAAAATTTCACCCGTGGATAATTTTATGACTAACTATGTAGCCACTGCTGAGCTTATCCCGAAGGCATTTTGTTGACACAAAGCTCTTAAAATAAAATTGTCTAAATACAAAATGTAATCATACATAATGTAGAATTGTAGAACATATTGTAGAATTACATTTTATTTCTCCACCGTATCTGTAGTGTACCGATGACTTTTTTAAATGTGCTACCAACACAAAATAGTAAAATGTATGTTTTCAATTCCAGAACCAACAACGCCACGCCGATGCAGCAGTTGCCGAATTATCTGACAGGAGGCAGTAATGGCGTAAGCAATCAACCAAAGAATCAGCAGCCACGAGGGAACGTAGCTGCCGTCGAGCCTTACAACCATGTGCCCCATGCTCAAAGCCTCAGCCATAATCAGAATTTCCAAGTGAGATTTCTTGCATTGCATTGAGAACAGACTGAATGATTGAATGAATGAAACTTTCCTGTGGCAAAAGTGAAAAACAAAAACAAATAACCACAGAATAACCACTATTGTCAGTGTCAAAAAAAGTTTAATGGCGGGAGAGTACGAGTTTGGTTTCTGTGTTTGTTCGTTTTTAATCGGTAATTTGTGTTATTGTGGAATTATAATTTTATCTAGAAGCAGTATTTGACGCAATACTTTTTCAATTACAGGCTTTGAAACAGAACGTCATACAAAATAACGTGCCATTGAAACAGCTTACACAACCTGACAACATACAAAGCCACCTAACGCAACAAGAAGCGCATTATTTGCAGCAAAAACAAATGGTTAACCCGCTATACAATGGTGGTTATCCGCACATACCTACAGGCGTACAAGATAGTCAGTTCCAAGGGCAGTATCCAAGCAAACACAGTGATATCAACACATTTAGTCATGTTCAACAAGGTATAAGCAATCAGTACGACCAGAAAACTATGTTTGACCACATAAACAAGCACCCAGATTACCCTAAGCAACCCCAATACAGTCCGAATAGCACAAGCAGTTCAAACAGCAACCAAACAGGCAAAGAGCTCAAGATAAATGAACAAGAGTTCCTGCCAGAATTTGCTGCCAGTAAATCGGACCCCAAATACCAGACGCTGCCATATAACACTAAGTTCCCGCAAAATGCTAAGCTAAAACCTGAGTCTAACAAGGGCACCAATGAAACGCAAGAAAGCAAGAATCAAAATCAGAATGGTGCAAATATCAATGTAAACCATATGACAGTACATTCAACACCTTTATCCATTATCAACAAAAGCCTAGCAACACCTCTAAGTCAAACTGAAGCAGCATATCAACAGGAATCCAGTACATATCAGTTGCAGAAATCTGACTCCTCTAGTAGATGCAATCAAGAGGGGAAAGAGAATCATTCATATCCCAATAATAGGCTAAGTCAGAATAATAGTAATGAAACTTCCAAAACCGGAGGAAAGAATCTACAGGGTAATGCAATGAAAGGAAGCTCACCGAGTCTCGGGTCCAACACTACAACAAGCAGCAGCTCCATAGGATTTGGAGTGAGTTTATATTTTGCTTCCACTATGTTTTGTGTTTGTATATCACTGCATGAAAGACAAAACTGTTCTAAAGTTTGTAGCTTGCACCTAACACATTGCTATGTCACCTCATCTCATTACACTTGTAAATATCGTCATCATTCATGTTCATTTCCAGAAGCCCGTATCGAGTGTGGCACCCACGTCTGTTCAGGTTTCGAGCGGGCGCCCGTCGCCCATCTATCAGACTTCCTCCACAAAGATCCATCCCGTCCAACCACAGACCGTTCAGACCCAAAGCATCATTGTACAGCCATCCAATCATGTCACCCCCGTTAACCCCCTGGTTGTGTCCCAACCCCAGATGGTTAGGAACACGGCGTCCGGTCTCTCCGGAACCTTCAGCACCCAGAACTCTTCGTCTCAGAGCATTCTGCTGTCGCCGCCTCAGAGTGCTTCCACACCATTGTCGACGCCCGACGTCAGTGGGGCGGACAAGTCGCCTAAACCTGCCCTACCTCCTAAGCCAACTATCAAGGTAAGTTTGTTTAGTACCCACCACATTTAATTATGGCTTTGTGTTTTGCAACTGTCACCATATGGATCTAGTGGTAGGATTTTATTTTATTAGGACTACTCCGAAGCCTCCTCTATTTGCAAGTAAGACATCAAGTATTTGCCTGATATTTGTGTCTTTAATGGTTAAAATGTTTACAGAAGTAATGGTACATATTTTGTTAAAGAGTGTACAAAAATAGCAGTCTGTGTTTTGCTGTTTGTACCAAAAATAACAAACCAAATCTACCCTAACAAAAACCACTTACAACACCAGCTGAACCAAACAAGAGCTAGTTGTTTCATACGTTCCGTTTTCCCATTCCAGACACCACCGCGTCAGTCGGCGAACAACGATCCCAACTTTGCTCAGGCGAAAGACCATGACACGGCTCTACCCACCATCCCTATACCTGACTCCTCGAGCGACGAAGCGTCACAACAAAAGGAGACCAACGGAAACAATAGCAACGATATGATCATCAAAGCAAGGCCGCTAACTATACGGAAACCCCCACTGAGCGAGCAGCCCAAGCTACGGAATTTGAACAGTGCTAAGAATGGCATCAGTGTCAGTATAAACAGAAGAATAGAGATGCCTCCAGCTTTCTTGTTCCCTGAAATGGATCACCTATCACGGGAAGCGCCGAGTGAAATGCAACAAAACGGCCTAAAACAAAAGGAACCCAAGCAAAAGGACGAAGTGGACAAGGCCTTGCTGAATAATAACATATCGATTGAAAGACAGGAGGATAGTAAAGATAATGTTACAGACATTGTGGAGCAGATCAACTCTGTGGAGTTGAATGGGGAGGAGCGTCAAGGGAGTGAAAACATTGTGAGGCGATCTGCAAAGGTATTGTTACTAAAATATATAGTAACACTCTTATTTAAAATACATGATACCTCTAAAAAACTCCTCAGAGGCTGTTTAAATAATCTGGGAGATTTCCCTTCATCACAGTCATTTTGAATGAACTGAGGAGGGTTTAAGAAATCATGCTTTTATAAGCAAGACCAAAGACTTTGCCACAGTAATATGCAATTAAAGGAATGATTTAGACTCTAATTTTAGAATTTTAATTCATCAACTTTTTAGATTGTTTATAAAGAATACTGTTCAGTATTGGTTCCAGAAAGGAATTCCTCCCTTTTGTGTTGTGATCGTACATTTTGGAAATTGTAAAAGCCTCTTGAGGCTTTTACAATTTCCAAAATGTCAATTCCAAAATCTCAATTCAAATCAATTCTAATTCAAATTTAATTCTGTTTGCTGAATGTCAATGTTCAATGTAAAATGTAAGCCACGTCCTTCGGGCTTCACTGTTGTGAGCAAAAAGGCAATGGGAAAAAAACTACACTCTGACCATCTTTTCTCAGTCATCTTAAGGCGTTTCGGGGCGCTAACTAGCGCCACCAATGGATAAAAATGTTTTATAATATGTTTTTATCTAAAAATGAACATGACAAAATAATGTTAACAACTGGTACTTAACTATTTTTAGAACATGAGAAATCTTAACAACTGTGATAACTATTTTTAGACCTTACATTCTAAGAACCTATGATCAATAAATTGAACTTTATTCGATTTGCGATAAAAAAGGCCGTTTTTGGCGGAAAGTGATTAAAGTCTTTGGTTGTTTAGTCTAGGTTCTCAACTGTAGGTTCTAATAATATTTGTCAGAGTTGTTAAAATTTCTCATGTTCACTTTTAAATGAAAACGTATTATATAACACAAGTTATGATTTTTTCCCATTGGCGGCGCTAGTTAGCACCCTCAAGCACTTTAATCAAGCTTCTTGTCTCGAAGGTAAAAACTTGTCTACCACTATGTGGTTGTTTCACTCATGACAATCTCTGCCTTTTTACATTTTCTGTGAACAATGGTATCTGGAATCAATGACTTGGTTAAGCAACAACAGGCGCGGTCAGGTACAGGATGGGTGAGCGTCCCGTGACTACCGCTAGTGGCATTTTTCCGAGCGTCTCCGTGCTTCGAAAGGCACGTTAAGCCGTTGGTGCCGGCTGTCATATAATGGCAGTCGTTAAGCCATGTCAGAGGCCTTATGAGCGGCTTGATAACTTCTGACAGTAATGCCCGCCACTGTCTTACAATCCTCCACCGACCGGGACTTGGCCCCCGTGGTGGAGTAAGGCCTAACGATGCAGGAAGAGACGTGCCCCAGCAGTGGGGACATACAAGGGTTAGTAACGAATAGTACTTAAATACAATTTTGAACTGTTCCAGGGTGCACTGAAAGGTAGCGGCAAGGCGCCTCTAGCGCGACGCGTGAGCTTCGACCCCTTAGCTTTACTGCTGGACGCCAGTTTGGAGGGTGAATTGGAACTTGTCAAGAAAACTGCTACACAGGTAACCTTGTTTACTGTTCTGATTGTCTAACATACAACGTGCAATAAAGTGTTCTCTATCTATCTATCTATCTATCTAAAGAAAGGGACTGGACAAGTATTTGATTCTCACTATTACAATAAAATCGGCTATATTGACTGAAAGAGAGGCAAATACTTATTCATCAATACATAGATTATCATAACAATCATTATAGTTTACCAAATAAATAATCACTTAGACTCATTTAATGTATAACTAGTTTTCCAGCCTCTCTTACTATACTACCTAAAAGTTCTACACAATAGATTTTTTAAACAATGTAGTATTTCTTTTCCATACTGAAAATTGAGCAAGTTCCTGTAATGTAACTCCATGTAGCCATTTTTACGTGTTTGATTAACAAACATCCAAGTATCTTCACATACTTTGACATTAATAATAGTACAAGATACGCTTCTTGACTTATCGGCAAACGATACATACTATGGTGTTAACACTTCCATCCTCAGTGCAGGTGTTAGGTCACTCAGGGCCAATTGCAGGTGGATCAAGAGGTTACTTCTGCAAGAATAGTTTATAGATTGATAACATCTTCTGTGCACCCTCATCTGAACCTATTATCCTTGCTTCGCCCGATGCGGGTTCGCAGCGGGTTTAGGGATTTCCAGGTATGGGGTGGCTCTGGCTGTAATAAAAAACCTATCAGATAGGAGAGCGTTAGTGCAACAAAAATAATATAATCATCTGAAACTTTCAGAAGACGGCACAAGATGCGCCTTATCTGATTGATTACTGGGCTCCGTTTAATAATGCTAAGCCACTGCATACTTCTTTATCATACTTCTCTATATTTCAGGTACAAAATGCAAGCGCGGCAAACGACGAAGGGATCACAGCGCTTCACAACGCCATCTGCGCTGGTCACTTTGAAATTGTCAAGTAAGGCTCGTGTTTTTTATTTTGCTACAAACCAAACCACTCTGCCTGGCATCATGTTCCTTATGTCATCACTAGATGGCGCTAAATCTCCATCAAAAAGTAGGCCCTCGAGGGACGTGAAGGGACGTGAGACGAGGGCGAGGAAAAGATGCGCGCGTCACTAAACCAGTCTTTAGTGCTTTCATACAAAATGTACTGAAAGAACGGGATGAAGCTCACACAGCAGAGACGGGGCGTCGCGTCTTTTCCACGCCCTCGCCCTACTCCCTCCTGGGTGGCCTGGAGCGAAGGATATTTTGTCAATGGTCAGTGAGCATTCGCGAATTTGCCGTGGAAACTAAAATAAAACTCCTCTTTTTATAATGAGATGATAACACTAGTGTTAATGGTACGAACTCCACTGATATTGCAATATTTGGATAGATTGCTCACATTATAGAATTGCCACAGAATATGCGGATTTTTGTTCATCTTAACTGTCTGGCATTGTAGTTCTATTTGGTGACTACTCTAACCAAGCTTTTTGGTTCCAGATTCCTGGTGGAGCTCGGATGCGATGTGAACGCTCAAGACTCCGACGGATGGACGCCGCTACACTGCGCCGCGTCCTGCAATAACCTTCCTATGGTCCGATTCCTTGTTGATAATGGTAAGAATGAAACTAAGTGCAATCTCTCTCCCAAGAGTACAGGAAACTCCTATATGAGCATGTTCTTTCAAATAGAGTATTTTCACTATTGGACCTATCTTTTAATAACAGCCACAGTGAGATACTCTACTGATTTCAGGATTTACGAACTATGAGATCTAGCCGACCTGTGGGTTCATAGAGCTTCACTTTACTTATAAAAGAATGATGGAGGAACGAATGATTTGTTGAAAAATTGTCGCTAGCCTTACGGATATGTTTTTGTTTTTTTTTTATAAAATACAATTCGTAAGAGTAGCTATAAATTATCGAAAACTCATTCCATCCTCTCCTCGTTTCTTCTCTTAAAAGAGAACACTCATGAAGTATTTCACGTCGGCAGCACTTGACTGCAGTCTCTTCCGGGCCGATTTTTATAAAACTACAATTCGTAGTGTCACGAAGTTTTCCTTCACTGTTAGCGAGTGGTATTGCTACTTTAAAAAACCTATTTAGAGGCTAAAAATTCCACCCATGCCGGGACTCGAACCCGCGACCTCTGGCTATCCGTGCCAGCGCTCTTTCCAACTGAGCTAATGGGCGACTCACCAGCATCAGTGAAATTTCGAACCCCTACAATATTCTCTGTATTACGTACAGGCAGCGACATCTGGCTGAAGCAATTTGCATCGCCTGCAGCCCCGAGTTAAAAATAATATAATCGTGTGGGTATAGCAATATCATTCCGATGTAAAACCTAACTGCAAAGTAGGTAGGCTGCAGGCGATGCAAATTGCTTCAGCCAGATGTCGCTGCCTGTACGTCATTGTCAAAGTCATTGGTACCTACATGCCGACATTTCAAACCCACGACCTCCCGGATGAGGAGATATACCGCTCCGCTATGACCTTATTTTTCCACGGCCACCTGTCGTTATATTGCACAGCAATCTGTTGACCTTAGAATCGATGCCACCACTGCTTTGAAAACATGTAAAAAGTAATCAAATTGTTCGGTTTCCAGGTGCGTGCATATTCGCGACGACGCTCTCGGACCACGAGACCGCGGCGGAGAAATGCGAGGAGGACGAAGAGGGATTCGACGGCTGTTCCGAGTACCTATACAGTAAGTTCTACCTATTCTGCATTCTGTCTATGTGCGTTTAGTGATGATTGTCACTAGTGGTACTTGAATGATTGATAGATTTTAATTACCTCTACATAACATGTTGAGTTATCCTCGTCATAAACCATGAGATCCTAGTATATTGATAATCAGGTACGGACATCATAAACATGGAAATACAACCAGACTGTCCATAATAACCACTTCAAAAGTATACCATAAGTTTTACAATCCCTAAAAAAATTAGATTGTGCAAGCGATTCAGTATTAGAGATGCAACAGCAGCCTTAAGTTAGTTTCCAATAAACATTCAATTCAATTAACGTAATCTGCTCGAGGAGCCCAGTGTCACGGTAAGCTTTATCCCCTAATCGGCTAGCGCCATCTGGATTTATTTCATCGCGTAAAGCGAGATGCCGCTAGCTTATAGTGGAATGAAGCATATCTTGACCTTGTGCCTGACCTGTAAGTTCCATTTACCCTCACCAGGCGTACAAGAGAAGCTCGGCATCATGAACGGCGGCACCGTCTACGCCGTGTTCGCATACACAGCCGCTCGCGCCGACGAGCTCAGCTTCGAAACGGGCGCGCGGCTCCAGGTGCTGCGGAAAGGGGATGACAGCGAGCGGGAGTGGTGGTGGTGCCGCCGGGACGAGCGAGAAGGCTACGTGCCTAGAAACCTGCTCGGGGTAAGCTCATTTTCCTCACAGCTGTCTTTACGGCACAGCTGTGGCTAGGTAGCGCTGTTCAATCTAGCTGTAACAGCGCCATCTAGCCAGATTTTGGAGTGAGACGGTCACAGGAATCTGGAGGCTCAACATTAGCAGGCAGGAACGGCTGATTTTCCAGTCTATTGTAGTAGTCTCTCAAGGCTATCCTTCTTCGGCGCAGGTGTACAAGGCCATCTAGCTCTAGTAAGAGGATACTAGACTTAGCTAAGCATTGCTGTCCACCGTAAAATATTGTAAGTGAGCCCGAACGGCCTCTCTGAAGAACGCTCTGCTGTGAGACGAGCGTATGGCTGCTGTTGTACCGGCGGCGCCACCACCACTCCCGCTCGCTATCATGCCGCTCGCTCGCTCGCGTACGAGCGAGAAGGCTACGTGCCTAGAAATCTCCTCGGGGTAAGCTCACTTTCCTTTGAGCTGTCTCCACAGTACGGCTCTAGCTAGGTGGCGCTGTTCAAACTAGGTGAAACAGCGCCATCTAGCCAGATTTTGGAGTAGCGCGGACACAGGAATCTGGAGTAAGTACATTAGGTTTAAGTAATACTAAGATAAAGAGTGCGCTGCAGGGCAATATGTCTTTAAAATGGCTGTAAATTTAGCTTGAAAGCCAGGCTGGTCGTTTGTCCAGTCCACTGCAGTATAAAACTGCTCTCAAGGTTTTCCTCTCTGTCAGCGCCATCTAGCGAGATTTTTAATTAACTCAGACACAGAGACCTGTGGTTTTTAGGATTAGGATACCGCAGCTGCGTATTAATGGCTGGTTATCTCCAGCTCGTACCGCTCCTAGCCCCTTAAACTAACAAGAAGGTTACGCAACATGGGGCGCGTTCAGTGCATACATGGGTGACCGTGTATGACTAGCGGTAGTGGCATTTTCCCGGGCGGTTCCGTACTTCGCAAGGCACGTAAAGCAGTTGGTGCCGGCTGCCGTCGATAGATGTCAGTCGTTAAGCCAGATCAGAGGCCTTAGGGCGGCTTGAAAACTTCTGACAGTAAGACTAGCCGCTAGTCTTGCAAGCCTCCACCAATCCGGACTTGGCCCCCGTGGTGGAGTATGGCATATACCTTCCTTAAGCCGTGCCTCTCGGTGGGGGACATAATGGGTTGATGATGATGATATTATCTCCACCTAATGACACTTACCTATGTCTTCACGAATACCCAAAACGTAACTATGGCGTTTTATTTTGTTTCAGTTATATCCAAGAGTAACCCCACAGCAGGAATAAACGTCTCAGAAGAATTCAAACTAAATGACCTGATAGTGTAAATAGTCTTTAATTTCTAACAGTGTATTTATAACTTGTAATCTAAAATCTTAGACATTGTACACAACTTTATCAGATCTAATATTTTGTAAATATTTAAACGTAAGTGCAAAGTAAACGAGATTATATTGTATCTATATATTTTATTAAAAAAACACGAGTCATCTTAAATACAAAATTGGTTATTATTAAAAATTTGTATATTAATATAAGATTTCTGCAAATATTGTGAGATATTATACATAAATCGACAATACAAGTATAAAGAATTAATGAAACATAATGCTATTTTATTCCCTACATAATGTTTTCTAAGTAAAATAATGATTTCTCTTATAATTTTGATTTTTTTTTATTTCTATAAGTAGATGTTCTTGAAAAACCGCAAATATTATTTTTGTAGTTCTATGTAGATCTTTGTCAGTGATGTGATGAACTTACCTACACATTGAACTGGTCTAACGCGATTTACTTATTAGATAAAATCAAATAATCGTGATTACACCCTGTAATATAACTTATGTATAACTATCGCGACTCATAAATAATAGTAATGATCTTTGTAATTGTATAGACGCATTTTACAGTAAAGTTTATCAACGACAGCATTTAAAAGGCTGCAGCCTAACGGATACGGTAGGTAGCCAACCACGATAACAACACCTGAATTCCGTAATATAAATCTAGTCTGCGCGGTCCTAAACATAGTTACAGACCTGCCAAAAACAGGTAACACTCCTTTGATTTCGCAGTCATGTAAAAAGAGAGACAGAGCTATAAGCGTCCTAAGGGTGGCAATAATAATAATTATAATAATTATCTTTATTTTCTTTCAAAATTTTTACAACATGTTTACATTTTATACGTACCTATTACTTACAATATTTGAGGCAAAGCTGCATATAAACAATTATCTTCTGTGCCTGAACTAGGTTCTAGACCTGTATCTCAGGCAACAGTGCTCTTCACTCTTAATACAGTACATATGTAGCTTTGACAATGTGTACGTTAAAAGTAGTACAGTACAAAAGTTAACAATTAGGGTATTCTTACTATAAAGATAATATAAATTAATGTAGGTAGTTACAATATACCGTTGGTGTATGTGAACCTCTCTGTGTGTTTGATGAGTATGCGTGAGTGTGTGTGAGAGGGTGTATGAGTATAGAAGGACCATTAACTCAGTGTGCTGGGTAAATCATGTTTGGGTTTTTAGTAGCAACTCGGATTCTTCATATCCAAGTTTCTTTAGATACTCAAATAGAACATTTTTGAACTCATATGTGGTCAGGTTATACAACGGGAGATTTTTATTAAGTAAGAAGTTTTTCACTTTTAAGTTTCCCAAAAAAGTCAATAAAAAAAATGTAAGTATTCCAGATGCATGGATAATTTTCGTCGCAATGGCGCGTGATTCGCCGGGTGTAGTAACGGACCGGAGTATGATACGATTGATACGGATGGATTTTTTGACACTTAGGAGTCGTCTAAATGCTTGTGGGGTTGGCTCTACACCACATTCACAGGCGGCAATCAGGCGCGCGCAGATTCGAACCTCATTGCTCCGCCAAGCATAGCTGGCAGGCTGCGTGAAGAAGTAGAGATTTTACTTAAAAAGTTGTTTTTTCTATTGTAAAAATGTATGATTGCTATCGGAATCGATTATAAGAATAATTTAATGTTGTTTTTCATGCAGATGCTATAGTTTTTAGTTTCATCTAATTATTGCAGTTAGTCAGTGTTAACTCCTTCTGTACGTTATAATTTCCACCGTGCCAGTGTACTTTCAGTGTAAGTAAACCTTGTACATAGGTAAATTACCAATTTCTTTGTCCTTGGCACTGGATCCTAAATGCTTCACTCGATAGAGTGGAGTGATACGTAATACTAGTAATAGGAGGGCTGGAAGATTTCGGATGCGTAGGTATAGTCCGAGTCAAGTGGTTATATATATGTGGGTTATATACCTACTCTTTGGTCCGATTTTTTTTTTTTTTAGTTCGTCCCGCAAGGAACCGGCTAAGGTCTTAGACCATGCTGCCACGTCTTTGGTTTTTGTTCTTCATTATGAGTTTTTGGGAGGTTAGTCTTCAGTATAATATATTTTTCATGCTGCCATGTCTTTGGTTTCTATTCTTCATTATGAATTTTTGGGAAGTTAAAGTCTTCAGTAATATATTTTTCATGCTGCCACGTCTTTGGTTTCTGTTCTTCATTATGAATTTTTGGGAGGTTAAAGTCTTCAGTAATATATTATCGTCTTCAGTTTTAATTATATAAAATGTCCAATCCAATTTTAGTAAAATCCGTGTAATTTTACGTCGTGTCCGTCGAATTAGTCAATCCGTGATTTTAAGTCAATTAAGGCAACACATACTCTTTTCTTTTTTGGTCGAAATCGAAACGTCAAAACAAACAAACCAAAAATATTACATAACCTTACAAATTCTAAATATTATGTACAAGTCCATTTAGAAAATATTTTACACGGCTAAAAGTCGTATTCGAGTATTAAACAAAATCAATATACAAGAAAAACTAAATCTGTCCTACAGTGTTAATTATGAATCTGAACAAAGACAAAAATGTGGAAGTATTTACAAGAAGAGCCTGAATGGAGCGCGGCACTGACTCTGGACTGCTATAGATTTCAATCAGCTCATCCATTAGCACAAGGCGAGGGCGCTGGATGCCAAAGGATGGGCATTCGAAGAATAGATGATGTAAGGATTGCTCAGTTTGGGAGCTGCAATGGTCACAGAACGGACTCTGAACCATTTTTAACCGGAACAGATGATAGTTTAGAGTACAATGACCAAAACGAAGCCTTGAAATAGTAGTGTAATATTTCCTATGAATGTAAGTATTGTTTTTACAAAACCAGGGCATGCTACCAATGGGAACATTAAATGTAGCATACCATAAGCCTTTATTTTCAGCTTGAACTGTGTAGTTCCAGTGTCTTTTCCAGATATCTATAGATCTTTTCTTTAGAAGAGAGATTACATCTGTCCAGGGAACAGAAACATTAAGATTATAGCTGGAGTCAGGAATAGTATCTGCATTATTTGTAATTGCTCTAGCCAAAAAATCAGCCCTTTCATTTCCTGCTACACCAACATGTGAAGGAACCCACACAAATGAAACATCTATGTTATGAATAAGAAACAAATCTAACCACTCCTGCTTGATTAAAGAAATTAAATAATTTGTATTAGCTTTGAATCTATTATTTTTGAGATTTTCCAGAACACTCATACTATCACTGACAATTACATATTTATAACATCCATCACTTTTATTATTGATATTTTTTAGGGCTGCTAGTATAGCCACGGCTTCTGCTGTGAATATACTAATGTTTGAATTTATTTTATGACCAGTGCCTAAATTAAAAAAGCCATCAAAGAAAGCAAACGAGACAGCATTATCAGTTTTGGACCCATCAGTATAGAGGAATCTACAATCATCAGTGAACTCTGAAAGTTTGTTGTACACATCTTGTTTGGTGCATAGATTGTGATCAATTATTATATTTATTGCAGGAAATTTACTAAGAAAATTTCCCTGATAACAAGGAAGGAGAGGGGATTTATAAATCTGTAATGTTTCCAGAAAATTAATGTACTGAGCAAAGCCCTGAAGGATATAAAGAGAATTTGGAGGAGAATTCATCAAGCTCAGCAATAGGTAATTATTTCTCTTACTATATAATTTTAATAAAAATCTTTCTTTCAGATAAGTAAATCTAATAGCTAATGGAGGGAGTTTGCACTCCACCTGCATTACATTTATAGGAGTACTTTTAAATGCTCCTGTGATGAGTCTCAAGTTTTTGTTTTGAATTTTATCCAAGGCATTCACCAATCTACTGTGTAGCGTTGTATTTTCGCTACATTGGCTTTAAGCCAGTTTTTGAATTCTTTCTATTTACACGATACATTTGTTTACCAGTTTTGACAGGTAGTAGTACTTTTCTTAGGGTTACCCTATCAAACCTTAATTTGAGTAGGTTCTGTGGAGGAACATAGATTATTTAATCTCTGTTTTAAAACGGAAGTTCGCGTAGTGACGTGTTTTGTTCTTTTTGGATCGTGAATAGGCCTTTTAAAAAAAAAAACATTATCCAACGACATTTTGACGTTCGTTGAAGTCTTCATACGAGACACCACAATGTAACAAAGTGGTTGATCTCGAGATAGACGGCGTAAGCCGTTCCTATTTTTGTGATCGGCGTATCTAGCGACCGATCACCATATTATTCTTCTTCCCGGTGAGTGGATTTACTCGATTCCATCATTATTTTTGGGTTTTGTGTCGAATATAGAATATTGACGTTGGCGTGCCTTTGCAGGTTTTTCGGGCTTTTTCCTCCATGTCCCCGGAAATATAGACGGGACATGTCTTGATCTTTTTCTATAGTAAGTATTTCAAGGATTCGCTAGGAAATAAAAGCGATTTTCGATCGAATTACATCATATTTTTACGTTGTAACCTAAAAGTGCACATTTTCTCTTACAGAATTTTATATAATCTATTAACGACAATGGAGTATCGTCGTTATATTTAACCTAAAGAAACTCGGTGAGTGTTCTTGATTTTTCTTTAATTGCGTTAGGGCATTTTTCGTCCCGTACCAAATAAATTCATTCGAATTCCTTTGCTAGAAGTGCCATGATGTTAATCGTAGGTTTGTTTTCTTTTTCAGACTTTCTAGTCGGGTTTTTTTTTTTATTATTATTATTATAAATAAATATTCTAACTGCCATTGCCATTCGAAATTTCCTTATTACTACATAATGCTTCGGGGTTGAGCCGGAGAGTGGTGAGGACTGCGGGTTCCTGAGTACCCAGAGTTGGACGTCCGCAGGTTCCATCCAGATGATTTATATATTACCTATGTTATCCGGTATGTTTCCTTTTAATTTTCTGCGGAGAGAAGCATTCCCAGAGGCGATGCCCTCTATACTTTAAATAACTTGAAAGCGATAATCCAAGTAGTTTCGGTACAAATTTAATCCAAGTAGTTTCGGTACAAATCTAAAATAAGTAGTTTTGGCTAAATTTAACTTTATTAGAACTTCCTTAGGGTTTCAGATAATTCACCAAGTTATTGTGTTGTTTATCATAAATTTTCAATAGGATCTAACGGCTAGTGGTTAAGTTACTTGACTTTCTGAGGGGTGGAGCGACTTGACTACTGACCTGGTGATACCTACAGCCACTTAACCTGCTAAGTTATTAATTTTAAACCTCCATGGTAAGCGGCCTTAAGCCATATGTAAGATCTTGCAATATATAGATATTTAAACATTAAACTAGTTTCTTTGATCTCCTTCAGCAGACTCAATTCATGCCCGCCTTGAGATTAAAACCCAAGCGCTTTACCTACTACTATCCACGGTATCTTCTTTTAGTGCTGGCCTGGCGCCCGAGTTCTAATTTGTTTATTTTTTTTTCAGCCTATCTTCTAATTGTTTTATAGTAGAGGGGTTAAATTAATAAGCTGTTTCTCTTATATTTCTATTTTTTGCATTTCATTTGGTCAGTGCTAAACATTCCTCTAAAAGTGGGTTCTTATTGAACATCAAGAAGAGCCTCGCCTTAATTGAAAGTTCAATCTGAACTCAACCAAATTAAACGTAACTTAAATAAGCTAACCAACTTATTCTTTATAAAATATTACCAAAATACATAGATAAAAATTTTTTTCTTTTTTTTAAAAATTATTACAATTGGCGCCCGAACAGGGACTTGAAATTCTTAATTCTTTTTGCATTTATACTTGAAATTCTTAATTCTGCCTGCATATTTTACTTGAAATTCTTACTTCTTCCTACATAATATGCTTGAAATTCTTTCTGCTTATTATATTTGAAATACCTTATACCATACTTAAATATTTTTTACATTCATGCATAACATACAATATTTAAATGCTTTCTTTTTCCTGAGTTCTGCTTTGGGAGGTTTAAACATTGTTTACTTGGACTGCTTGTATTATCGCTATATTCTCTCATATTTTCATACATACATATTAGGCAACTTAGTTGTTAATTAAGGTTCTCTACTGTTATAATTATAATGCTATAACTTTATTTTAACAGTTTTCGCTGTTACTTTTTTACTGCTTTGAACTGTGTGCTAGCTTTAAGTGGTGTATTTTTGGGACCTATTTTTTATAATGGAAGGGTCTGATAAGAACTTAGTTTCTGAGGACGAGCAGGTAGTTTCTAACAATATGGCTACTCAAACTTTAAATATTGTCACATCTGAACCTGAGAGTTTAAACCTTTTAGAGAATCATCCTCATTTGGACATGATTGATGTAACTGTTCCTTTAGCTGCTAATGCGAATGTGAATTCCAGCTCCGTTACTCGAGCTGACTATGCAAATACTGCTTTATTTCAAACTAAATTAAATAAATATGTTGACTTGACTAAATCAAAGTTAAAATTTGACGGTTCGACTTGCGTCAGAGAATTCATACAGAGACTGGAGGAGTTTCGTCTTGTACGAGACGTTGACAGCGACTTAATTGTCAGGGCATTTACTGAGGTGTTAGACGGTATCGCGTTACAATGGTACAGAACAATTCGTGAACGAGTTCACTCTTGGTTTACTTTAAAAGTGGAACTTCTCAAACAATTTGATAGGCTTGATTTTGATTACCAAACCGAACTTGCGTTACGCACTCGTAAACAATTACCTACGGAAAGTTTAGCGAATTTTATTGTTGAAATTTCCTATCTCAACAATAATTTATCGAATCCTCTTGGTTTTCTTACATTGTTCGAAATAATTCGTCACAACATTTTGCCTACATACGCCGTTCATCTCATTGGCCGGAATATAACTTCACTTGATTCCTTAACTAGGCTCGGTAGAGAGGTTGAGCAATTTTTGCCCCCTGCTCCCGTGTTGACAAGTATTTCTAACATTTCAAAAAACGCAAATATTTCAAAAAATTCAACTATTTCCAAATTTCCAAATATTTCCAAAATTTCAAATGTTTCCAACAAATCTAATTTTTCCTCGAACACGAATGTGGTACAATCTGAAGTGATTTGCATGAAGTGTCAAAAGACTGGTCATCACTTCAAATTCTGTAAAGAATTCCTTGGCAAAGTGTGTGTTCGTTGCCGTAAACAAGGAGTCACCGCTTTAGAATGTGATAAATGTAACCCTTCTGTCGAGGCATCTTGTTCAAAAAACTTGTAAGGACCGGTCGAACTCGATTTCGAACTCATGAAGTGACACGAACTTCGGCTGGTGAAAATTTAAAATTAAATTCCCCTGAACGTCCCCAGGACTTCAAAGATTGGCTTGCTTATCTCAAAGTGTTTTTTGGAGTTCATAATGCTGCACCTATCCTATTCGTCAAGAACAATGACCAACGTCCATTTTTGGAGTTCCAAGTGGGCGAGAAAAAGTTCTCTGGTTTATTGGACAGCGGAGCAAATCATTGTGTATTAGGTTCTAATTTACACTTAGAGTTTCAAAAATTAGGTTTCAAGATCAGACCGTTGCGTAAGATCGCTCGTACCGCTGATGGATCGAAGACGGATATCCTTGGAGTCATGGACTTGCCTATAACATGCGACTCGGTCACTCATAATATTACTTTTATGGTAATTCCTTCATTTAAACCGCCTATTATATTAGGATTTGATTTCTGGCTACAATTCGGCTTAGCCGACAATCTATTTAAAAATATCACGTTCGTGAACGATTCCGAAATTAAAATTTGTGCAGTTACTGCTGCCACTGAGTTGTCTCCTTCTCAAAAAGAACAATTAGATGAAATAATAAAACTTTATGAGGATATTTCATATGAAAAGAATGGTTTGGGCTTAACCCACCTTGTGGAACACGAAATAGTGACTACTGGTTCTCCTATTAAACAACGATATTGGCCTTTAAGTCCTGCTAAACAAAAAGAATTATACGATGAGGTTGAGATTTTATTAAAAGAAGGTATAATTCAACCTTCGAAATCTCCTTGGAGCTCTCCTGTCTTAGCAGTAGATAAAAAAGATGGTGGTATTCGACTGTGCTTGGACTCGCGTAGATTAAATTCTGTTACCGTGAAGGATTCTTATCCACTTCCTTATACTACACGTATTCTTGATAATCTCCGTGATGCAAAATTTATTTCAGCTATTGATTTGTCAAAGGCGTTCCTACAGATCCCGCTTGCTGTTTCCTCCCGTGAAAAGACAGCTTTCGTTGTCCCCGGCAAAGGCTTATATGAGTTTGTACGTATGCCTTTTGGGTTGACCAACGCTCCGGCAGAATTACAGCGTTTAGTTGATAAACTGTTTGGTCCTGAGTTCGACAGTCAGGTATTTTGTTATTTGGATGATTTAATACAGGTTTCCACTGATTTTCAAGCACATTTAGATCTACTTCGTAAGATTCATAAAACCTTGAAGGAAGCTGGTTTAACGGTAAACCTCAAAAAATGTTCTTTTTGTAAAGAAAGATTGCGTTATTTGGGTTACATCGTTGATGGTGATGGCTTACATACTGATCCTTCCAAACTGGACGTCATTGAAAATTTTCCACGTCCTACAACTGTAAAGCAGTTGCGTAGTTTTCTAGGTATGTGCTCTTATTATCGCCGATTTATTTCCAAGTTTGCTGACATTGCATCTCCTTTGACACGTTTGACTGGTGGTAGTAAAAATTCAAAACATTCACTTATTTGGAACTCTGAAGCTGAAAATGCATTTGTTGCTTTAAAACAATCATTAGTATCATCCCCTGTTTTACAATGTCCTAATTTCGAGAAGCCTTTCTTTTTACATTGTGATGCTAGTTCTGTAGGCATTGGAAGTGTTCTAAGTCAAGAAGATGACGATCATTCTCAACATCCTATTGCGTTTTATTCTCGAGCTTTATCTAAGTGTGAGCAAAATTATAGTACAACTGAAAGAGAACTTTTGGCAATTTTAGATTCAATTGAACATTTTCGACCTTATATTGAAGGCATGAAATTTACTGTTATTACAGATCATGCTAGTTTAAAATGGTTACTCGGTTTAAGCAATCCTAGTGGACGCTTAGCTCGTTGGGCTGCTAGAATTTCTCAATTTACATTTGACATTATGCATAAAAAAGGCTCTTTACATGTGGTTCCTGATACGCTTTCTAGAATTGAAGTGGCTTCACTTTTTGTTGATGAAGTACAAATCGTTGCACCTGATGATGAAATAACAGATGTTTGGTATAGAAATATTTTCATAAATTGTCAAAAATATCCTGTACGTTTTAAAAATTATAGAGTTGAAAACGAAATACTATATAAATATTGCAAAGCAAAGTATTCTTTAAATTCAAATTTAGACTGGAAAATTGTTATTCCTAAAGAAAACATTTTGGATACTATTCGAAATAATCATGATGATGTAAATTCAAGTCATTTAGGTATTCATAAAACCTTAAATAAATTAAAAGTTCACTATTTTTGGCCTAAAATGTTTGATGATGTTCGTAAATTTATCAATTCTTGTGATACATGTAAAGCTTATAAGCACTCTAATTCTCCACCTTTTGGTACAATGATAAATCCTAAAACTGTTGATCGCCCTATGGTGATGCTTTCTATTGATATTATTGGAATTTTACCTCGTACATATTCTGGTCATCGTTATATTTTGTCTGTAGTAGATGTGTTTACCAAGTATTGCTGGATATTCCCGCTGGTCAATGCTACAACTCGCGCCGTAGTAAAGTTCCTTGAGAAAGATGTATTCCTGAAATTTGGGGTTCCCAAGGTCATTGTTTGCGATAACGGTTCACAGTTCATTTCTAAAAATTTTGTAGACTTTTTACATCAATATAATATAAATAAAATATTTTATAATACTTTATATACTCCTCAGAATAATCCTGTTGAGAGGTATAATCAAACTATTGAAACTTGTATATCCTGCTTTGTTAGAGATGATCATAGAAGATGGTCTCAATTTCTTCCTCATGTTCAGTTGGCTTTGAACAATAGTGTTAATTTAGCTACGGATTTTACTCCGAATTTTTTGATGTTCGGTAGAGAACTGATAATTGACGCTTCTTTGCATCGATTCAATGATTCTTTTGATTTAAGATACCATTGATTTTTCTACTAGGCAAACCTTTGCTGATTCTTTATCCATTCTCAAAGACATTTTTGAGAAGGTTTCTTCTTCTTTGTTGGACGCATATAAGCGTAACGCGGCCAACTATAATAAAGGTCGTAGGGTGGTTTCTTATAGTGTAGGTGATATTGTTTGGAGGCGTAACTTTGTTCAATCTAATGCTGCTCATTATTTTTCTGCTAAGTTGGCTCCTAAGTTTATTAAATGTAAAGTCGTAAATAAAATTTCAAATAACGTGTATGTTTTAAAGAATCTCCCTAATGGGAAAGTTGGTCGTTTTCACGTTAAAGACATAATTAAAGTTTAAAATTTATTTTCCTTTTAACCTTTTCGGACTATTAGTATTTGCAATATTAGGGTACGGGTTTTGATAGAGAAGGTGATTTTGTAAAGATGATGAATGTTGTATGAAAGGAATATTGCCCTATGAAAGAGAAAGAATGTAAGAAAAATACTCTATTTACAATTACTAATTTCAAATTTAATATTTACCATACTTAGGACATTTTGGATTAAATAAATTCCCATTCTAAATTAAAACACTATAAGAAAGTTTTTGTATATTATATTTATGTATAAAATTTTATGAGTAAGATGTATAAAATTTTATATTCTGCATACCTCTCTCTAATTTAGCTGTCTAGATAACCATATATACCTGTCCATATAAATATTTAAGCTAACTATCTATACATACCTTAATTTTAGTCACCGTAGTTTAAGTTGTAAAGAACCTCGGATTTGACACATACATACATTCTCGATTTTGACTTATTCCCTTGTTGTATCAGCTTCGTTTTGGACGGCGTTGTCTGATCGACCAACATTTATTGCACTCTCCGGATTGTAGAGGGTTGCAATAAAATCTTTTGAGGCTAAGGTCTCCCATACATACCATATCATATTCTTTACATCGTGCGTGGAAGTCTGGTAGTTGTTGGTCCAGTCACGATGGATATTTTTCGTAGCTGCTCTAGGTATTGAGTTAGTTTACACATTCATATTTGGACTTTGTGCATGGAAGTCTGGAAGGTTGTTGATCCAGTCACATTGTTTCATCTTACTTTTTTTGGTCGTTGTGCATGGAAGTCTGGTGGGTTGTTGTTCCAGTCACATCGTTCCACCTTTTTGTTACAGCTTTGAATATAAAGCTGTAATGAACATTCATACCATATACTGAGCTCCGTGCATGGAAGTCTGGTGTTTTGTTGTTCCAGTCACGTAGTCTCTTATCTTCATTTTATTGGGGTTTATTTTGAAAGGTGATGTTCTACTTTTAGACTCATCGGGGTTGGTGTTTGTTTCGGGGGCGATTCTTTTTCTAGATTTGTCCTATGCATTTCAACTAGAGTCAGTGGCGAGGGTGCCTAACTGAACTTCAAATGGTTCTTCGGTAGGTTTAGTTTTCTTAAGAGTCAGTGGCGAGGGTGCCAAACTGAACTTAAAATAGTTTTTCTTAGGTTTAGTTTTTTAAAGAGTCAGTGGCGAGGGTGCCAAACTGAACTTAAAATAGTTTTTCTACAGGGTTATTATTCTTAAAGTCAGTGACGATGGTGTCTAACTGAATTTTATCTAGTTCTTTATTTACTTTACGGATGTTGAGTTTTGGTGAAGTTTTTGAGTCAGCGACGAATGTGTCTTAACTGATCTCCTATCATGCACGCATATAGCGTATTCCATTTACTTCGTTCCATTTCATAATTCTAATTCTGCATATGATTCCAATTTCTATACATACGTGGAGATCGTCTCAGCGACGGGTTTGCCGTTTTGATCTTCGATATTTTCTAATATACCATACTTATTATTGTATTAGAGTTTTTTGTTTATTCCTATTTTTATTTCCTATGGAGGTTTAAAGTCAGCGACGATTGTGTCCGTCTGGTGGTAAAGATTTTCATTATTAGCTTTCTTTTTCATACTTTGAAGTTTTTCATAAAGACTTTCAGTCTTTATTTTTCTGGGGTGGGGTGTGATGTAGCGTTGTATTTTCGCTACATTGGCTTTAAGCCAGTTTTTGAATTCTTTCTATTTACACGATACATTTGTTTACCAGTTTTGACAGGTAGTAGTACTTTTCTTAGGGTTACCCTATCGAACCTTAATTTGAGTAGGTTCTGTGGAGGAACATAGATTATTTAATCTCTGTTTTAAAACGGAAGTTCGCGTAGTGACGTGTTTTGTTCTTTTTGGATCGTGAATAGGCCTTTTAAAAAAAAAAACATTATCCAACGACATTTTGACGTTCGTTGAAGTCTTCATACGAGACACCACAATGTAACAAAGTGGTTGATCTCGAGATAGACGGCGTAAGCCGTTCCTATTTTTGTGATCGGCGTATCTAGCGACCGATCACCATATTATTCTTCTTCCCGGTGAGTGGATTTACTCGATTCCATCATTATTTTTGGGTTTTGTGTCGAATATATAATATTGACGTTGGCGTGCCTTTGCAGGTTTTTCGGGCTTTTTCCTCCATGTCCCCGGAAATATAGACGGGACATGTCTTGATCTTTTTCTATAGTAAGTATTTCAAGGATTCGCTAGGAAATAAAAGCGATTTTCGATCGAATTACATCATATTTTTACGTTGTAACCTAAAAGTGCACATTTTCTCTTACAGAATTTTATATAATCTATTAACGACAATGGAGTATCGTCGTTATATTTAACCTAAAGAAACTCGGTGAGTGTTCTTGATTTTTCTTTAATTGCGTTAGGGCATTTTTCGTCCCGTACCAAATAAATTCATTCGAATTCCTTTGCTAGAAGTGCCATGATGTTAATCGTAGGTTTGTTTTCTTTTTCAGACTTTCTAGTCGGGTTTTTTTTTTTTTTTATTATTATTATAAATAAATATTCTAACTGCCATTGCCATTCGAAATTTCCTTATTACTACATAATGCTTCGGGGTTGAGCCGGAGAGTGGTGAGGACTGCGGGTTCCTGAGTACCCAGAGTTGGACGTCCGCAGGTTCCATCCAGATGATTTATATATTACCTATGTTATCCGGTATGTTTCCTTTTAATTTTCTGCGGAGAGAAGCATTCCCAGAGGCGATGCCCTCTATACTTTAAATAACTTGAAAGCGATAATCCAAGTAGTTTCGGTACAAATTTAATCCAAGTAGTTTCGGTACAAATCTAAAATAAGTAGTTTTGGCTAAATTTAACTTTATTAGAACTTCCTTAGGGTTTCAGATAATTCACCAAGTTATTGTGTTGTTTATCATAAATTTTCAATAGGATCTAACGGCTAGTGGTTAAGTTTCCACATTGACTGACTTCCTCGCTACTTGACTTTCTGAGGGGTGGAGCGACTTGACTACTGACCTGGTGATACCTACAGCCACTTAACCTGCTAAGTTATTAATTTTAAACCTCCATGGTAAGCGGCCTTAAGCCATATGTAAGATCTTGCAATATATAGATATTTAAACATTAAACTAGTTTCTTTGATCTCCTTCAGCAGACTCAATTCATGCCCGCCTTGAGATTAAAACCCAAGCGCTTTACCTACTACTATCCACGGTATCTTCTTTTAGTGCTGGCCTGGCGCCCGAGTTCTAATTTGTTTATTTTTTTTTCAGCCTATCTTCTAATTGTTTTATAGTAGAGGGGTTAAATTAATAAGCTGTTTCTCTTATATTTCTATTTATTTGCATTTCATTTGGTCAGTGCTAAACATTCCTCTAAAAGTGGGTTCTTATTGAACATCAAGAAGAGCCTCGCCTTAATTGAAAGTTCAATCTGAACTCAACCAAATTAAACGTAACTTAAATAAGCTAACCAACTTATTCTTTATAAAATATTACCAAAATACATAGATAAAATTTTTTTTCTTTTTTTTAAAAATTATTACAACTGTCACCACCAAAACAAAGAAAACCATATTCAAAATGACTACGAACCAATGATTTGTACAGAAGTAACAATATTTTCGGATCTGCTCCCCACGAAATCCTGCACAAAGATTTCAAAATATTATGGGCCTTATTGGCTCTTAAACTTAGCAATTCAACATATTTTTTCCAAGACATATTGTGAGTAAAGATAATACCTAAAAACTTAGCCTCTTGAGAAACAGGAATGGGGACTTTGTTGTAGAATACAGAAGGAATATTATTACTAGCTTTACCAAATACAACCACTTTAGATTTTAATGCATTTATATCAAGATTCAGATAGGTGAAGTATGTAGACAACCCTTTTAAAGATTTGTTAAGAATTTCACTGATGTTTTTTAATTTTTTTCCAGATGCATAAACAACCAAGTCGTCAGCAAATTGAAGATTTTTGACTTCAGAACCCAAAATGAGATTTAAACGGCGGATATATAAGAGGAAAATTAATGGAGAAAGTATTCCGCCTTGACAAACACCAACAGAAGCGAATCGTGGACCATAAAGATTACCATTATATTTTACATAGACTTCCCTCTCAGTAAGAAAATTATGAATCCAATTAACAATTTTATTTGGGATCCCGATGGAAAGTAACTCAACACAAAGAATGTCGACATTGACACTATTAAATGCTCCAGACACATCAAAAAACACCGACATCAAATAATATTTTTTATTTAAACTATTTTGTATGTCAAGTTGCAGCTGACAGATGCTTTCACGAGCTGATGTTCCTCTTCGAAAGCCAAATTGATTAGAAGGTAAAATACTATTTTGTTCTACATAAAATTCCAACCTTTGTTTTATCAGTTGTTCAAAAACTTTGCCTATGCAAGATGTCAAAGCAATAGGACGGTAGGAATCTGGATTTGATCGAGGCTTATCTGCCTTTAATATGGGCACTAAACAATCGGACTTCCATGAGTGGGGAATCTCGTTGCTCAACCATAGGTTATTTAATATTTCAAGCAAAATCTGTAAGCTATTTTTACTAAGCCTTTTTAACATTATATAAGGAATACCATCCAGACCAAATGCGCCATCTTTTCTCGAGAGAATAGCTGATATTAATTCTTCAATTGAGAAAGATTTTATCATAAAATTATTTACAGGATTTGTTTCACTGTCCGGGGAAAATTTTGGTTAATTATTTACATGGTCGGGTGTATACTTTTGCAAAAAATCTTGTATCCAACTATCATTGTCATTATTAAAAGAGTAAGTTTTGTTGAATTTACGCATACAATTCCAGATTATTGACAGAGGTGTACATCGATTGAAGGAGCTACACAGTTCAATCCAGCTATTAGATCTTTCCATTTTTAACAAAAGTTTTTTATGTGCTTGTAATTTTTTAAATTCAATGTAAGATTGATCTGAAGGATTATTTTTAAAGTTAATATAGGCAAGTTTGGAATTTTCTACAGCTTCTGAACATTTTTTATTCCACCAAGGAAGAGAGAGCTTCTTGCGTATCAGTCTACGACGAAAGTTGATAGCACCAAAAGAAGAAGAAACAGAATTACGATTTGTAAGAGAGTCATTAACTACATTATGCAATATGTTACAAAAACTGTTATATGCTGTCAACGGAGTGTAATTTTCAACCTGAAAATCAGACAGTTGTGTGTCTACATATTGTTCATATAATGTCCAATTGATCATTTTAAAGTTAGGATAGATGGGCAAAGGATTAGCACCATTGCTGTTTACAAGACCATCATCATTAATACTATTATTTACAAAAACCTTAATAATTACAGGAAGATGGTAGCTGCCAAGAGGATCATTATGTACAGACCAATCGCAAGACAGAGCCAGTGATGGGGAAGCCAGTGATAAATCCAAAGCATTGGGACGCCATGTCAAGGAGCCCACAGTAGTAACCTCGCCGGAATTCAAAACAACCAAATTTTTTTCATCAATAATTTCCAAAATATCTCTTCCTCTAGGATTAATAGAATGGCACCCCCACAAAGTATGGTGTGCATTAAAATCACCTGCAAATAACATGGGTTCGGGTATTGACTCTATTATTGACTGAAATTTAAGTTTATCAAAAGATGGGACACAGTTTGTAGGACAGTAAAAACTTACAATACTCATTTCTTTATTATTTACAGATATCCTTACACAAATGTTTTGTAAGGAGTTGTCCGAATATGTATTAATTTTTTTATAATTTAAACTATTATGTATTAAAATTGCTACACCATTATGTTTATTACCAATATCGTTTCTTTCTATTCGATATCCTTTTATGTTAAAATCTTTAATAGGAGTTAGCCAAGTCTCTGATATTATTGCTACATGTATATCGTTTTCATAAAGAAATTGTGTTAATAGAAATTTATTGCTAATAATACTCTGGGAGTTCCACTGCATAATATTAAGTTGATCCATTGTTAGAAGAAGTGGTATTTCTTACAGTTTGTGCTAAGATTTCTTTTATTGATGTAGAGTTGATTGGGGTGTTTTTCTGATTTGTAACTATTTTTGTAATTGCTTGAATGAGTATGTTCATGAAAAAATCTGATTTCGTTAAATTTTGAATTTGTGTTTCGATGTTCGATTTTGTTAATTGGGGGAAGGAGTTTTCACTGAATAAATCTGAGTATGTGACGGCCCTTGACTTAATTTTGTTTTCCTCTATTTTCAATTTTTTTTGTGGACATGTGTTAGAGATAGCTATGTGATTGCCTCCGCAGTTGCAGCATTTCGCGTTTTTAGGATCCTCTTTACATGTTTTAAAATGGTGATTTTCTGTGCAGATCGAGCACACAACCGAATTTCGGCAGTATTTGGCAATGTGGCCAAACTTCATGCACTGAAGACATTGCTTTACTGGTGGTATATAAGCGCTTACCTCGTGTCTCCAAGAATCGAGATAGACGTACTGAGGCAATTCAGTGGATGCAAAAGTTACCGCGACTGTCTGAGTGGGAAGATGTGACACGTCGCCGTCGTCACTCCGCACCCGACGCATGAAACGTCTCACTTGAATTACATTTCGAGAGCTGCCAATCAACGAGAAGATTTGTTTGTTGGAAAGGTCAGTAGGGACTGAGGTAAGAACCCCAGTCGCTTCAGTGTCGCTAGCCGGTATAGTGGCCTTCAGGTCTAGTTCGTCGAGTAATTTTTTATTCTGCATAAACACATTTGCATTGTTTGACAAATCGAACGTAATGCCAATCTTGAATTTATTTACTGACTTCAGATGTAGAATGCCAGTGACGCAGAATTTGCGTATGGCATGGGAGAGAGCTAGCCTGTCTTTGTCGGAAAACGGTTTTTCATTTTCGTGTGACACGAACACTATGTATTCCGATTTTTTACTGTTTTCAGGATACCTCCTAGAGTACCCTGGAACCTTAAAAACATTGTACTTCCTGGAGGAGTCATCATCCGAGTCCGAAGTGTCCATAGCTGGTGATGATCGCTCGTCAGGGGGATCAGTTTTTTTCCGCTTCTTTCCCGCCCCCATCTTCTAATTACAATATGTACAAACTTGTCTACCAACTATATGTACAATTCACTTTGTATTTACAGAGAAATATAAAAGTTATCAATTTATTGAAAATTGTTCAAATTTCGCCGCCTTTACTCATCCAAGGTTCCCGCGCTTTTTTTTCCTCTTTTGTCCGAGCCTCAGAATAAGAACTACAGCGGTCCGAGCCTTACTCTATGCTTCGAACAGAAGTGGCTCCATCTTGTATGCAATAGCCAAGTGTAGTTGCGTTTCAATTAGGAGTGGGTCGTTGTCCGATTTTTCGACGACGAAACGCAACCGTTTTTTCTGGAACGAAAACAGGTCCTCGAAACGGTCCTCGTTCGCAACTGGTTTCATTGTATGCGAACGAGCAAGGCGCAGAGGACGGTCAAACGAGTGCGTACGAGACGAAATCACGAAACATCGGAAAAAATAAGTTGTTTTACACGATATTCGACTGTATACTCATAGACATAAAGATTACTTTATTGTATCACAGACCAAAACGAACGGAACGAGCAAGGAGCCGACGACGACGTCGCAATGATCTCATTACGTTCTAGACTCTATTAATATAGCACTAAAGGACATATCCGCGTTAAACAATCTAAGGACTGGTCTCGCGACGAACAAACGTTGGCACTGCTTTAGAGTCGCTGGCACTGCTTTAGAATGAAACGTAAAACGGTCCTATCGTCGCGGAACACAAAACGGTCTTATGAAACGGTTCGTCTTAGCAACGATCACGCCTAGTTTCAATGTCAACTTTTCGTCGTTCAAGTCTACAGAACAATTCAAGTCGGTAGGTTATCTGTGGGTCGTCCCAATAAATTGTTCTGTGCAGTAATATACCGTAGAAAAAAGCCGCAGCTGTCATGCGTGTCATCCATTTTGTAGAGTTTATTTGTTTTAACAACAAAAATATTGAAAAGCCGAAGGAATTCAGCTTGTGATGATTTGAATACTCCCAATTAGTAGACTTCCTTACAAAATGGATAAAATAGAACTTCGAGCTGTCATCAAATACCTTGATAAAAAGGGTTTGACCACCAAACAAATCCACCAGGATATGAAAAAAACATTAGGCCCCCATTCACCGGCCTATGCAACGGTAAAGAAATGGGCAGATGAGTTTAAAAGTGGCCGAGACAGTATTCAAGACAAGGCACGCAACGCTGGCCCTCAAACAACGACTACAACTTCAGCTGAGGAGAAGAATCACAGGATTAAAACCATCTTGGAAGACAGAAAACTAAAGACTAGAGAGGTCGCCAAATATGTTGGAATTTCGTTCGAAAGAGCCCAGCACATTATCGTTAACGAGTTAGGCTTCAGAGAGCTCTATGGGCGGTGGGTTCCTGGACTCCTTACACTTGAGCAAAAGCGTAACCGGTATGCTATTTCATGGGATTGCTTGAAGTTCTATGAAGCTGATCCTGAAGACTTTTTGGAAAGATTTATCACTGTAGGCGAAACCTGGATACATCACCTGTTGCCTGACATGAAACAACAGACAGATCAACTAGCTGAGCTAGTCGCACCTGGACGCAAGAAGAAAGTAAAAAGGAAGCGTATTTTGTCTTCAGAGAAAGTTCTAGTCTCAACATTCTGGGACGCACGGGGGCTGATCATGGTTGATTATATGCACACAAATGGGACTATGACCCCCCAGCACTATGGGGGCCTGCTACGCCGGTTGTGTGAAGAGCTAAGTAGAAAAAGGCCTGGAATGTTGAGGCGGTTTCTATTCCACCAGGACAACACCAGAGTCCATACAACAACGCAAACACTAGCTGAAATACACAACTGTGGATTTGAAGTGTTGCCACACCCTCCATGCTCACCTGATTTGATGCCGGCTGACTATTATTTGTTCCCAACGTTAGCCAAACACTTAGAGGGGAAGAAATACTTTAGTAATGATGAGGTTTTGTCGTCCGTTGATAGTTACCTCGAAAGCCTTCCAGAGGTGTACTTCAGAAATGGCATTATGTCTTTGCCAGAGAGATGGAACAAATGTATTGACCTGAGTGGAAATTATGTTTATGTGGAGTAGATACTTCACTTATTCCTATTTTTCAGAATGTGCTGCTATTCGCTATCTGTGTCAACTTTCGATAGAAATTGTAGACTGTTAACACATTGGATGACAGCTATGAGATATTTCTCAATCAGATTTTAAGTATTGTAGCAGCTATGTAATTATTTGCATTTCTTTCAGTTGATATCATAGTACCATTTTCTATGGTGCCCCAGGCTCCAACTGGTACAAGAAGGCTGACGTCCAATGTGTTAAAAATATAAGTATGCATTATTATAGTAGACAAAGGGTAACATTAGAATCACTAATTTACCATAGAATTTCAAGCAGCTACTAACATTATTTAGGGAAATCGAATACTTGGATACAAGCAACTAAGTATAAGTATTTCAAAATATTCTTATTAGAGTTATTAATTAGTTTATGTAAGAAAATAAAATTAAGTTTATTTTACGTCCCAAATGTTTTTCATTTAATAAAGGTGCTTTAGAAACTCAACGAAAGTAGGTACGTCGGTCACATAACCGCATTACTGCCCAGCTTGCGACGTAAATGTTGGTCCGGATGTCCTTTATATGCTATAGGTACTTAGTATATTCAACGCGTCTAATCGCGATTATTTATTAGATAAAACAACGTTCCAGTAATTACATACGTTTTAGATAATCGCGATTGGACCCGCATAGAAAGTGAAGTCGAGAAAAGAAAACTACTATTCCGTGAAAACTCCGAACCGCGAACTTTGAGCCCCGTGAAGAACAAGGAGGGAATTAGTTTACACTTTTACAGTGATGTGGTGGATGCGTTCCTTTTCAAAAGATTTTTCAGGAAACTAAAACGAAACGTTATAAACTGCGTGTGACGGAGCGATGAATTGTTTGATTGACTTGACTTGACAATCTTGACATTTCGTTTTCGATAACTTGCTTGTCATTCGGATTTTCGCCGTTTTTGTTATTGCCGACGCATTTATTTTGTGTATTTTACAGTGATCTAAAATAAATTACAATCCCAGTCAACGTTTCAACGAATCCACGCATACAACACTGCCACAATGAGTTCGATCGGGACCGGAGTAAGTTGTAATTTTGTTGATTCATCTTCCTATACGAGGTTATGTTCTAACTTTTGCATTTCTTGGCGTGCAACGCAGAATCTTTGCAATTTGGTGAGTGTTCTTGACTTAGTGTCCTCTCAAAATTCCAGTACGACTTGTCAGCCTCTCAGTTTTCGCCGGACGGTCGTGTTTTCCAAGTAGAATACGCCGCGAAGGCTGTGGAGAACTCTGGTACCGTGATTGGTCTCCGAGGGAAAGATGGTGTGGTATTCGCCGTGGAGAAGCTTGTGACGTCAAAATTGTACGAACCTGGTGCGAATAAGCGGATTCATCATGTGGATGAGCATGTTGGCATGGTAAGAATCTTTATTAATTTTTCAAGCATTTCCAGTGCTTATTGAACAAAGATTTACAAAACATTTGTTGAATAGGTATAATTAGAATTTGTAATACTTTCATATAATATTAAATCTTTAAGAGCACAGGCTGCCTAAGTACCTAAATACCTTTTACATCCACTCTTGTTCTGTAAATTTGTTGTTGATATCAACCCTTATAATATGTCCCCACTGTTGGGACTTGGATCTCTTCCTGCATCGCATGAAGATTATGCCGTTCTCCCCAACAGGGGCCCAGACTGTATTGGTGGAGAATTGTAAGACATTGGTGGGCCTTAATGTCAGAAGTTATCAAGCCGCCCATAAGGCCTCTAACATGGCTTAAAGACTGCTATTACATGACAGCCAGCACCAACTGTGCCTTGCAAAGCGCAGAAGTATTTAATTATGTATTTATTTAAACAATAAGTAATTAAAAAGTATTTTCTCTATGAGAGTAGGCCTGTGCCCTCTAGTGGAACATTTATGGACTGCATTATTATGAATAAGTCCCATACACAAATTTTAAATCTGCTAATTTACTTCTTGATTTGGATGACAGTATGTTGTAATTCAACAGGTAGGTTATACATTATCAAAACATAAGTTTACAGTATATTTCCACCAATCTGCGATCCCCAACCCGCATGCCCAGCGTGGCGATTATGGGCATTATCCCCTAAGATGGCACAACCTTGTGCTATGGCGCTCATTAGGGGCGGGCTATGTCCAGCAGTGGACTAATATAGCCTGAAGAAGAAGAAGAAGTTTATACAATTTTAAACATAGAGATATTTTGCACCTTGGGAGGAGCACAATAAAGAATTATGTTCCATCCAGTAACTATTTATTTTCCTATAATTCCAGGCAGTAGCGGGTCTTATCTCCGATGCACGACAGATTGTCGAGACAGCTCGTTCTGAGGCATCCAACTACCGGTCCCAATACCGTGCACCAGTGCCTCTGAAATATCTCAATGAACGAGTCTCAATGTACATGCACGCATACACACTGTACAGTGCAGTGCGACCATATGGTTGTTCTGTTGTCATAGGAACTTGGTCGGAGTATGAGGGCCCTCAGATGTATATGCTGGATCCCAGTGGTGTCTCATTTGTGAGTAATTTTTTTCTAACTTTCTCCTAGCTTATGATCGGTCTAGCCACCATAAGCAGTTCTTTGGTTGAAGACTTTTGAAGAGATGTTAATCATTAAAGTATACATTTAAGAAAAAAATGCACGAAACAATTTGGAAAAGACGTTTTACTCATATTTTAGATATAAATAACTTGGTAGATGTTAGATCTTCCTGAAGTGGCTTTTCAATGCACTTGTAGTATGCTGTTGTAAGCTATAATGGCATGTAAATTGAATGGATATTTTTTTTGATTACATATAAATGTATTGGTAAAGGGCAAGACAAAAAGTACCTGAAACCAGTGTCCATGTATGTTGCTGTTAGTGGCTGACTAATGAATGTTGATGAAGTTAAAAGTTTGTCTGGTTTGTGGTAAGTGCCCTGGTCTCTACCGCCTACCTATCTGGGATACAGGCATGATTTTATGCTGTATGTTTGAATTATATACAACCAGCTGTGCCCTGCCGTGTTACCCACTGTTTATGGATTTTCCCATGGGAATAAGATATTTTCCGCAGTAAATCACAGCCTGTGTTAATCCAGGGTGTCAGCTAACTCCATACCAAATTTTATTAAAATCTCTCCAGCCGTTTAGATGTGAAGAAGTACCAAACATACAAACACACACAAACTTTCGCTTTTATAATATTAGTGTGATTTGTAAATAAGATTTTATAGTTCCCCATTCCTATTTGACTGCCTTCTTAGTCTACTCTAGATGTAACTAACTCACTTTGCTATGAAAACTGATATTGTCGGTTCGATTCCAGCTGGAGGCCATAAGGTTTGATAACTCCTATAGCCTTAGTCTGGTTGTATTTACACGTCTGTGATGTCCTTGTCTGGTTAGCGTAACTCAGGGTATCGCAGTACGGCATCAGGACAATTGATTGCAACTTTCTTATATTCTATTCCAACATTGTCATAACAAAAGGAAAATGGTGTTTTATTTCTATTTTCAGTCGTACTTCGGCTGTGCTGTCGGCAAAGCGAAACAAGCGGCCAAGACTGAGATCGAGAAGCTGAAGTTAGCTGACCTTACTGTCAAAGAATTAATAAAGGAAGCTGCTAGAATGTAAGTAATATATATATCCAAATATTAATGTAATTCTGGAGTTATTTACTTGAATTTCATGAGCTCAGTCTCTACTTTTCTGCTTTTAAGCTCTGGGCTATTGTACATAGTAAGCACTGTAAATAAACACTCAGGATTCCTTAATGTTTTCCTTCACCCTTAGCGAGTGGTACAAATACACTCATGTACCCACTACCTAATGCTTGTGGGTGTGTTATTACTGGTTCTTTAATTATTTATTAATTTGGTTGCGAAATACAACAATGAAATGTGAACCTTATATCGAAAATAAAAGAAAACACTTCTATGATCTATCTCTCAAAAGTGCTTGTGTAGTACCTAGAGGTTATTTGATTAAACACACCAAATGGTATAATCAATCAGTGCAGAAAATTTAACATATTGAAATTAGGCCTTCACCAATTAGTAGGTGTTAATAAAAAATACTAAGCTTATCTATATTGACATTGTCTTTAAAAGATAATAAAAGTTCATCTTAAAATTTTGCTTCAAGCTTTAGTCTGAATGGAATCAACCATAATGAAACGAAAACCATAGGATACATAATAATTTGAACTTTATTGAAATGATTTCAATCTCGATATTATACACGCTGTAATCTGGGTGGTTTGAAAGCCGCGGTTGTGTAATTAAGAATTAATAATTCTGTCTATTTAAACTATTACTTTTATGTTTAGACATAAATAAAAAAAAAGTTTAGAAATCTAGGGTTCATTTGAAAAAGTGGTTAAAAAAATTGCGAACAATTACGACGCTCGTGTGCTGCGGACCCGTGGCACACATGCGTAACTCTGACTGGCTACTAATGGTTCTCATTGATTCCAGTTTGTAAAAGATAGTTTTGGAAATTATATTTTTGAAAGGGTTCCACCGTCTGCCTATTAAGACCCTTTATCTCTGAAACCCCTATCAAGTTAAAATTAAATTTAAATGTACAACTCAACCTATCGAGTTGTGCAAAAATCAAACTAATTAGTTAACGCAAACAGCCGTTCATGACGCAAATAAATAAATTTCGACACTCAAGAAAAATAAAAATTCATGAGGTATTTCCCGTAGAACGAGAACTATGAATTTTGACAAGTAATATCATATACTATTTTTATTTTTAATTCACTAACCCGTGCTAAGGACAATTTTGGCGCGGATGGCCAGAGGTCGCGGGTTCGATTCCTGGCATGGGTGGAATTTTTGGCCTCTAAATAGGTTTAAAAAAAGTAATATCTTCTTATACGACAAATACATAGAAAAATCTGAAAACTGTACATTTATTATTAAATCATAAAAAATGTGGTCTTTGAAGTTCGGGAAAAACTCGAAATAAACTGTGAGATAAGATAAGATAAGAATATTCTTTATTGTACACTGGAAAAACAACAAATACAAAACAATTGCAAATATATATAGTACAAATGAGACTCGATTCCTAAACTATTTAATAGTATGTAAGTACAAATTACAAATTTGTACGGAACCCTCGGTGCGTGAATCCGGCTCGCACTTGGACGGTTGTTTTTTAAAAAGCCAACTATGTTTTTCGATTAGATAATGATCATTTTGGCTTTCAAAGGAACTAAAATTCATGGTTTTTATTGGAACACCGATTTTTTTCCTACAAAACCTTCTTTCCACATCAAACAGAATATTCACCTGCCATTGTTTGTTTTTTCCAGTATCTACCTCGTCCACGATGAGCTGAAAGACAAGCAATTCGAGCTGGAGTTGTCCTGGGTATCTAAGAACACGAAGGGCCGCCACGAATTGGTGCCACGGGAGTTGGCAACTGAGGCAGAGAGCCTCGCTAAGCAGGCGCTCGCCGATATTGAGGACTCTGATGAGGGAGACATGTAACTTTTTAGACAATACATTTAATTAACTTTTACTATTGAGGCGTTTCTTTTCCGTATGTTGGGCCCTCACTAGACCTCTTCGGCCGCTTTTCGTAAAACATAAATTCATAGGATATTCAGCTGACAAATACTTTAAAATAAGTTTCTGATTTGTTTGAACAAGAAATCAGAAATTTATTATAAATCATTCGCTCATTTAACTCAGTTGGGAGAACGCTGGCACGGTTAGCCAGAGGTCGCGGGTTCGAGTCACGGCATGGGTGGAATTTTTAGCCTCTAAATAGGTTTTTAAATCATTTGTTATGTTGAATTCTGGTTAAGTTTGTAATGGAGAGAAAAGCGGCGAAGAAACTCCCGTCTGAACATTTTACTCAATACCGTTTTGAACATAATAATTAGTTGGTATCTGGGCTGGGCAAGTCTGCTTCATCTAAGAAACAATGCTTCATGCACTGCAGCATATTGGACGCTGTATAAATGATCATAAAGGCAGCTGGGGGATCCATTCAGCACGCATCCCATTGAGCATATGACCGAGACAAATGGAGAACTATTGTATATTGTCACGATCCTCAGAATTGAGGGACCGACTAAAGAGAGAGAGAATAAATGATCTCATTGTGGAGATGCAGTGGCCAAAGTTTTTTTTAAGTTGGTATACATGGAAGATGTGAAAAAGAAGAAGGAACATAATAATAAAAATATTTTCGTTTTTCATTATTATTATAGTACCTATATTATGTAAATCTAACAGAAATAGTTAACAAGATATTTGGGGGTCAATTAGTTTGTGGTAAGGATTTTATTTTATTAATTTATCAAAGACATTGGGATTTTCTAAAATATCACAGAAATAGCTTTTTTAATTTTTGCTTCGTTTTGTCGATTTTTTTTTGTCATGCTAACGTTACTTTTCTATAGCTTTAGTGAGTATTCTTAAAAATGTAGGAAAACATACGGCCAAACTGTTCGCGAGCATAAAATTGCGAAAACGCACGCTGTTTTCACGATCTTGGTTAGCAGAGTCGCTAACTAAGATCGTGAAAACAGCATGTCCGTCGAGGAGACAATGTGGCTTCACAGTGCTGAACACATTTTAAAAAATTCGGATTTTTCCTCTAGTTTCTAGGCGTTCTGTTGCAAATAGTATCGCTGATCGCTGCCTAAAATGACAATTTTACTGTTCTTAAGTTGAATAGTAGCAGTAGCAAGTAAGTTTATGGTCGGAATTCAACAGTAGAAGTATGAGAACAAAGAAGAAGGTAACATTAATATCACACTTCCTTCGAGCATGTAAAAACCGACGGACTGTTTGTACAAAGTTTATTTATTTATCTATACTTTGTTGTACACAATGACAGAAATATTTAATTTACAATAAGGGTAAGCGCACGGGTCTCTTGTGATGCAGGAAGAGACCCGTGCCCCGTTAGTGGGGACGTACAAGGGTTGATATCGAAGCTTTGATATAATATAATGTAGTTATATAGGTACTGTGATTTTTTTTCTGCTCCCTATCATGAGCATTATAGGTCTCGAATTTTACTAACAGATACACCTGCTGCAGCTAAATGAACGGAATGTCAGACAAAATTAACCTTTCACATTTTCCGAAATTCTCTTCAGAATATAAGACCCAAAGTTGTTTTTTCGCCCTGCGACATTTAAGTAAATATACTCCAGTAATTATGTAGGATAAAAACTGGTCAAGTGCCAGTCATACTCGCGCGCCGAGAGTTCCGTTTTGACCAGTTTTGTGTTACTTGTTTTTTTGTAGATAGAATATTGTAACTGCAGAGTTCGAACCAACGGCCTCTGTCAGGCAATAGTGCTACTGATTCGCTGCTTCTTATAACAAGGTATGTACTATAATCACACCAAGCGTAACGATTGCAAATACGCTATGCAATACCGTTTTTACACAAGAGTCAAAAGTTTCTAATAAAAAAATTGTGTGCTGACCACCTTTGATTTCTTTATTTTTCAACTACATATTATAGTTAAAGGGATACAACCATTTAAAGATAAGACAAACAGGCGGACTGACAGGAAGGCAGCTTAGGTTTAAGGCTTTGGGCGCGGAACCCTAAAAACGCGCAGATAAATTCCGAGGCGCGCGCCGAGCCCGCATACGAAATGAGATATCCCCGGGCTTATTATTTGCGCTGGGGACATGCTAATTAACTTGGCACGTAGAATTTTTTCCCGCTGTCCGTCGGATAAAGTTAATTGTTATTTTAACGTAACTTTAGAGCTAAAGAGTTGCATGGAGACGGATTGTTCTGCCCTTAGACGGTTGATCAGAGGTTCTGCCATTGGCTATACCTTTAAATTGACTCTCGCATTTATTTTGCGAGTCATAAAAGCTAGCGAGCGTTTGCCGGCTATTTTGGCATTTTTTTAAGTATATTTGGAATTCTGAAAGAATTCTGACACTGGCATATTATTATTAAATAATTAGATAGACTCAGAACTTAAATATAAAAGGATATAATACCTGGGAAGAAGTTACAATTTGACGAATGCCTTTAATACGAATTTCACGTATGTAATTATGCAAGAAATGGGCTGCAATTGTACTAAATTCAGAAGCGATTTGGCGAAGGTAAACGTGTGCCCTGAAGCTATTGAAAAATTATTCGTGCGATGAAATTAAAGGTAATTTTCCTTTCTAACTTACTTTTTAGGGTTCCGTACTCGAAGAATGCGAATGGGATCTTGTTGCCTATAACATCTGTATGTGTCTCATAATACAAATCTGTCAATCTATGGCCTGTCTGATTGACCTACTTCTATAAAGGTTTTTATCCCTTAAGTGGTAATAACTAGCCGCTTAAAACTTTCACTAGGTAGGTATATAGTCGGGGCTGTAAGTAATGCAATTTGCTTAAGTCAGATGTCGCTGCCTGTACGTAATACAGAGAATAGTGTAAAGAGGTTCGAAATTTCACTGATGTCGTGAGTCGCCCATTGGCTCAATTGGTAGAGCGCTGGCACGGATAGCCAGAGGTTGCGGGTTCGAATCCCGGCATGGGTGAAATTTTTAGCCTCTAAATAGGTTTTTAAAGGTATATCATTGTGTAACAAATAATAAAAATAACACATTTCATTTTAAACTCGCGACTTGAACACGTTATTATAATATTTTCGAGGCTTAATCGCGTAGTAATTTATTGCTATTTTACCTCGACGGTTCGACGACGTTACAGTCATCGTGGTCACGACAAGACTAATGGCTGGTGCCCGCTCGCATCTTCGGCTGATAGGGTTTCAGACTACCCTCAACCAGCCATCACAAAACACTATTAGGTTTGCGACACACTACACTGACAATGTCGGACGATAAGCCATGCGACTTTTTCGACTCCAACACTTCTTGATGACCGGATCCTACGTTTGCGACAGTGTGAAACCACATTCCCGATTGAAAATAGCAATACATTACTACGCGATTAAGCCCCGAAAATATTCAAATAATAAAAATAAAAAAACAAATGTGTAAATATCGTGAATATTTTTACTTTGCTTTATTTTGTGTATATTTACTGTTCTTACGAACATTGTTTAATTATAGTGCTGTTCCTACACTATGAAAACAAGTAATAAAACTGACCGAGTCTGAGTCGGACTCCCGCTACTGTTCTCGCACTGTCTAACCAACCTACCCATAAACAGAGCCCACTGTTGGCTTTGGCTTCATCTCTTTCACGCCAATCCATCCATTCGTTTACTAGTCTCGTCCAATGTTTCCCAGCCGCTTTCGCAACCCACCCACCGAGCTGGTGGTATGCTCGACCGTTCTTGCCCACCACTCAGTGGCTACCTGGGAGACCGCGACTCGGCAAACGGAGTGTAGGACGCCCTCCGACCAGGTGGGATGACGATCTGCGAAAAACTGCCGGCAGATGCTGGATGCGGCAAGCTGAAGACAGGGCGCTATGGCGCTCATTAGGGGAGGGCTGTGTCCAGCAGTGGACTACATAATATAGCCTGAAGAAGAAGAATTATAGAAAATATATTTTCGTTAAATAAATGCCTAATATATTTATAGTGTTACGGAACCCACAGTGCGCGAGTGCAAATTCGCTCGTGGCCGGTTCTATTTCTAAACGCAGTTTCGCTTGCTATAAAAAGGTGGAAAATAATTTCTACTCTACCAGTATTCTTACTGCTATTTATGACTTCTGCTTCTGCTACGGACGAGCCATGCCACAGCTGAAGAATATGCCACCAAATTTTGTGAAAACTTTCAGCCGTCACCTTAAAATCTATGAATTCCTAGGCTTACGCGTCATCGATAACCCACAAAGAGGGAAGTACAAGAAGAATATCAGATTTATCTCCTATAGCGTATTCTGTATCGCAATGACATTGAGTCAGATAATGTTTGTGTGTTTGGGCCGAAACAAAGGAGCCGATATGTTGGATATCTTCCTGGCGTTACCTTGTGGCATGGTGTTTTTAATTGGTAAGTAATTTTTCGCTGCTTCACTAAAAATTGCCTTGTTAGATGTATTTTAGTTACACTCACAGCGGTGAGGTATGACGGAAAGCGAACTTGCAAACTCGAAAAATTCAAAAATAATTTTTCAGCAAACACCAAGGTTTTCAAAAATTTCGAGAATAGTAATTTACTGATATTCGGTGTAGAAGAGTTCTAAGTATAAAGTAGTACTACAATTCAAGGCTTACTGTAATATTTTTATGGAAAATGCACAGCCGTTTAACCCATAGCTTAAGAAGTAGGAAGACTTCTTCTTCTTCTTCAGGCTATATTAGTCCACTGTTGGACATAGCCCTCCCGTAATGAGCCATAGGGCAAGGTTGTGCCATCATTGGGGGGTAAAGGCCCATAATCCCCACGCTGGGCATGCGGGTTGGGGATCGCAGTTTGGTGGAAATGTACCGCACGGGGCGCTGTGCTGCCCACCCCCCGGTTTGTGTCCGTTAGTCGCCTTTTACGACACCCGCGGGAAGAATTTGGGTTGGTGCTATTCTCTAGGCCGATACCACACAGCAGTAGGAATACTATTTTGTACTAATTGTGGCTTCGCAATGGACGTCGAAGTAATCGTGGATTGGCGATTTCAAGCGCTGAGTTATGCGAACACTTCAGACTCTCGGCTTTCCTCACGCTGTTTTCCTTCGCCGTTAGCGAGTTACCTATACTTATCTACATCTTGAATTAATTTCCGCGGTACCCAATTAAACTTCCAGATCTAATTAAAATGTACATCATAGCCGCGAAAAAGGTACAAATTGCTGAACTCCTGGAGGAAATGGCCGAATTGTGGCCCAGGGAGCTGTTTGAAAATGCGGCGAAGAATTATGAAATGAGAAGTCGCATACAACGCGCCAGGACATTTGATAACAGTAAGCCTTTATCGCTCGCTCGTAGCCCAGCATCGCTCGTAGCCCCGGCTGCCTGGGTGGTCTTAAACGATCACGAAGGTTAAGCAGCATAGGGCGCGTTCAGTGCAGGGATGGATGGACAAGGCACGTAAAGCAGTTGGTGCCGGCTGCCGTCGATAGATGGCAGTCGTTAAGCCAAGTCAGAAGCGGCTAGCGACTAGTCTTGCAAGCCTCCATCAACACGGACTTGGCCCGTGGTGGAGTATGGCCTATACCTTCCTCAGGGAAGAGACCCGTGCCCCTCGGTGGGGACATAATAGTTTGATGATAATTATGATGATGACGGCTTTATCAATATCTACTGCAGAAATTACCTATAGATTACTCTATATAGGCTTATCAAGCAGACCAAAAAGCAATAAGACAGGCGCTACCCAGTCCTAACTACCGCCATCAGTGGAATAAAAATCATAACTTGTTTTATAATAGGTAGGTACGTACGTTTTTTTATAATAGGTACGTTCCTACGTACGTACGTTAAGATCATTCATCTCAAGAACTTTGATAACTACTATTAGAACCTATACCTACCGTCTAAAACCTAGGATCAGCATGCTAGGGCTTTAATCGATTTTCGCTAAACGGCCGTTTTTAACGGAATTCCAAGGCCTTGATACTACGTTCTATATAGGCTCTATGTTGTTTTATTTTGGTCTTTAGATTTTTGATATTTGCTTTTTGAAAGAAAAAAAAACGCATTACGAAACAAGTTATGATTTTGATTCGATTCGTGGCGCAAGTAGCACCACAAAGCGCCTTAACTTAGAGATTTGAAAAAAACTTATAGTGAAACAAGTTACGATTTTTATGCTATTGGTGGCGTTAGTTAGCACCCCAAAGCGCCTTAACAATTCAAACACTAGGGTTCCCTCACGACGTTTTCCTTAAAGTTTGCGAGTGGTATTGCTACTATAACTTCACAAATGTACATAACTAAGAAAACAAAGTCATTGGTAGTACCTACTTGCCGGGTTTCGACCCCACGACCTCCCGATTGAGAAGCCGACGTTCCGCTACCACCGTTTCGCCGCCGTCGCCGTCACGTTATTACTTACGTCATATGCGCGCTTGATCGTTTGCATAAATTGATCTTGATCTAATGCCATAATACATAAGTGTGCACATGTGTGGCACGGACATTTGATACCTACTATTGTCACATATTTGAACACTTAAATGTCCGTGCCACACATTGTGCACCCTAATGTGATCACTTGTTTGAACTTCTGTCTGGCGCCGGCATAAGAGGAAGCGAAGGCGGAAGAGGATTTTTAACTCTCTTTTATAGGTAAGGTTGTCGTGTTGTAAAACTTTTATAAATAATAAAACTGGAACGACTTCAACTGTTGCTTTATTTGTACTGTTTATTTTATAATAAAACAGAAAACTGGATAAAAACGGATAAGCAGGTAAAATAGTCGGATCTAGTCAATGTGTGAGGTGGTATCTAATGATGAAAAATGAGGGAAATGAAAAAATGTGTGACGTAATTTTAAATATTTGAAAGTGATAGAAAAATAAATATAAAAAGCAACTCTTCATCGTGGGGTGCCTGGAAGAAATTGCTCCAAGCAATAAGGCCGCCAATTGTACTGTATCTTTGTAATTATTTTTTGTTTGTTTTTCCTGGTGTACAATAAAGAATATTCTTATCTTATCTTAAAAAATGGTGTGAAGAGGTTTGCACAATTACAAGCTGTAAAGATTGAGGAACTCAAAAACAGCAGAACTGCCGCATTATGAGGCAGCGGAAATAGCATCTTCAACAACACTAGTCTGTTGTAATGTGGATAGTTATGTAGTCCTTTTCGATAAGCCTTGTATGTCCCCACTGCGGGGGCACGGGTCTCTTCCTGCATCGCAGGAAGGTTAGGCCATACTCCACCACGGGGGCCAAGTCCGGGTTGGTGGAGGATTGTAAGGCAGTGGCGGGCCTTACTGTCAGAAGTTATCAAGCCGCTCATAAGGCTGACATGGCTTAACGACTGCCATTACATGACAGTCGGCACTAACGGCTTAGCGTGCCTTGTGAAGCACGGAAGCGTTCGGAAAAATGCCACTAGCACTAGTCAAGGGACGGTCACTCATCCTGCACCTGACCGCGCCTGTTGCTGCTTAGCTCAAGTGATTGATTCCAATCACTCGGTTCGGCTAGGCCACGTGCGCTTTTTATTGGGATCTTAATATTTTTTTTCAGTTCTCCTATACGGTATCGCCGTAGCATTGTTTGTTTTCCATACGGTGCCGATCGCTTTAACTTTCAAGAATTTGATGAACTTGGAGCACATCTACCTGACTTCGCATCTTATGTATTTTCCATGGGATATAAACACGTTGGGGCGATACGTGGTCTTTGATAGTTTGATCATTGCTTTTGGTAAGGTCTAAATATTATTTGTACCTAAGTAGGTACAGTACTACACATCATATAAGTCCCTTCAGGAATCTACGTTCGCGCAGACTAGGAAGAAGTGTAACGAAACTATCCGAAGCTATAAGTACATTCAACATGATCTTTAACCGATACGGTTAAGGTGCAGAATTGATTGCCGCAGTAGCGCTACCTTTTTCGCTCACGCTAATACTGCCAAACTAATCACTTGCATCGATGACGTTGAATTAACTAATAGCAACAAAGGCGCGCAGCCTGCCATAAAATGAAACTATCTAATTGGTCGATCAACTTGCCGCACATCCAAAATTTGGTCATCTGCGCAGGTACATCCGCGGGACTTATTTCTTGTGTAGCACTGTACTGATTCTTACAGAACAACCTTTTTTCGATTACATGATGCACGCTGTCTTTTTGATATTCCACCTTCTGGAAGTAAGTAGGTAGGTAGGTAGATAGAGTGAACACGAGATATGTAGAGATCACTTTATTGTGCAGTCGACAGCACACCAACCTTTGCATGTTAGTAGCGAACTAACATGCAAAGGTTCGTGGCAAATTCATGGGTTGTGGGGCTCTCCTAGTAAAAAATCTTTGCATTGGAACGTTGCTATTTAACCAATGGATGCTTCTAAAATTAATTGATTCCTTTTCTTATGAATGTTTCGAAATGTTAATACTCTATTAAAATTTATATACGGTCTTTAGTTGTAGCATGGTCTTACCTCTCTTACTGTAGGTACTTGAGTAAAAAATACACAATTTTCACAACATTTCGTTTCAATGTATGGTTATATATGAGCTCGGGGCCTTGTGGACTGGGTTCTGGTGGATTCTCGTGGACTAGTTACGCCACTGTAGATGGGTAAATAATTCACATCACGGTACAGCCAGAATTGGGCCCTTAATCTCTATCCGATCCATATAAGTGGATCAAACTAGTGGCAAACCACTGTCTGCGGTTCTGTAATTTTTTTTTCAATGGGTAGGTACAAAAGTATTGTCGCGCGATGTAGTTAAAGCGGGCTATAGAATAAAAGCACTTATCAAACATAGTGGCTTGACATTACAGACTTTGTGCGTAACAAAAGCTCTATCAGTTACGTATGTATGAGCACGAAATCCTGAGCGATTCGATCGATATCAACCCCTGTATGACTCCACCGCTGGGGCACGGGTCTCTTCCTGCATCGCATAAAGGTTAGGCCATACTCCACCACGGGGGCCAATTCCGGGTTAGTGGAGGATTGTAAGACAGGGGCGGGCCTTACTGTCAGAAGTTATCAAGCCCCCATAAGGCCTCTGACATAGCTTAACGACTGCCATTACATGACAGCCGGCACCAACGACTTAACGTGTCTTGCGAAGCACGGAAGCACGATTAAAATCGTCTAGTTCATTATTTGGTACAGGTAGGATAGGATTCGTTAAAGTTATCTGAGAGAATTACCAAGCTGAAGTGGCAATGGGCTGGACATATCTCGCGAAGAACCGACAACCGCTGGAGTAAACCCTCCGACCAGGTGGGATGACGATCTGCGAATAACTGCGGGCAGATAATGGATGCGGCAAGCTGAAGACACGGCGCTATGGTACTCATTAGGGGAGGGCTATGTCCATCAGTGGACTGGTAAAAGCTGATGAAGATCATGATGAATATGAGCAGTACGAGCGTACGGTTCAGTATATAGGGCGTAACTGTTGATATACGTACCTACATTGTACCTACCTATTGTATAACGAAGTGTAGTGCAGTGAACTCTGTGAAGTACTTTAGAAGCTTATTTATTGTCCGTGTCCGTGTGATACGTATTTAAATCAAAATACACACTTTTTAAAATCTTTACACGTTACCCATTCAGTCTTGAATTTTAGTGTAATTTCTTGAAATTCAACTAAAATGTGTATTTTTTTTATTTATAAAGTGTATTATTTTAATAAAAAAAACTAATCAAGATTAATTTATATTTATTTAATTATTTAATTAAAGTATAGTATTTTCTAAGGTTAACACGAGCACTAGACATAATTAAAACTGTTTTTATACGGATTTCACTCGTTTTATTATTATTTTACAATTTTCCGACGTTTCGGCACTTTTACAGGTGCCGTGGTCTCGGATGACTGAGGTGATAGGCGTCTTTTTGAAAGCATTAACTGTTAGTTTACTATCCTCGGCAAAAATTACAAAAGTTAATTATGACTTCATAAAGTTACGTTCCAAAATAGGTAAACCAATTATTTTATAATACTATTTTTATTTTTAATGCACTAACCCCTACTAAGAACTATTTTATATAAAGTCAACAATTGATTATTAGTAATTGATTTCGATTACTAATGATCAATATTGTTTATAAGTAATTGATTTCAATTACTAATAATCAATATTGTTGACTTTATATAAAATAATTGGTTTACCTATTACTTAATTTCAATTATACTAATAATCAATGTTGTTTATTAGTAATTGATTTCAATTCCTGATAATCAACATTGTTGACTTTATATAAAATAATTGGTTTACCTATTTTGGAACGTAACTTCATAATTAACTTTTGTAATTTTTGCAGAGGGTAGTAAACTAACAGTTAATGCTTTCAAAAAGACGCCTGTCACCTCAGTCATCTGAGACCACGGCACCTGTAAAAGTGCCGAAACGTCGGAAAATTGTAAAATAATAATGAAACGAGTGAAATCCGTATAAAAACAGTTGTAATTAAATTAAAGTATAGTTTGACTTAAGAAACGGCAATTCGACGAGGTATCTATATTATCAATTGCCGTTTTCACTTTTCAGGGTGTTCAATCTACATCGGAATCGGATTAAATACGGAGCTCTTTCTAGTAGCTTTACTTAACGACCTGAGTGTGCTTTTTCGCTTGCTGCACAGAGACTTGGAGAACGCAATACCGTTACATGACGATAACGATATGAATGTTGATGAAAGAAATGAACAAACGGTTGAAATCTTGACCAATATTATTCGGACGCACCAGAAGTTGCTGGGGTGAATATTTTATTACCTAGGTATATACCTAATGTAACGTAGAGTTAGCACCTGTAACACAAGTCATTTAGTTGTACTCAATATGGGGCTAACGAGATCTTTGCAATATGTCCATGAACATTTTATTTATTTATTTTACAGTGATCCAGAGTTCTTATTCTATAATTGCAACTTTAAAATAATGTTTTGTTAACCCGTCAACGGGCTGAGCTGGAATAAATTTTTCATTTGTTTTCTTGTCAAGTTATGGGTGAAACTATCAAAGCTTGATTTTACCCTTTACGCCTGGTAAAGGGTTAAAACAAAGGATCACAATGTTGACTCTATTGCAGACTGTCCGAGAGAATCAATAAAATATTCGGCATCATCATTTTTACGACCACCAGCACTTCAGCGGTGCTGATTTGTTTCTTTGGATTCCTGACTGTGGTAAGTTTATTTTAGTAAGAATAGCTCGTAGCCCCATGCTTCGAAAGGCACTTTATGTAGTTGGTACCGGCTGCCGTCGATAGATGGGTAGATGATGATGAAAAAAAAATCGTAGGAACCAGGGTTCATATCCACGCTTGCAGCTTACGAGGCTTGGAAGGTCTATCCACGTCATAACAGGTCCTCGATTCAGTTAATGCATTGAAGCACAAGGTTGTCTGGAAGAGATCGCTCCAAGCGATAAGAGCCAATTGGGCCAATTGTAGATAGATATATAGAGAACACTTTATTGCACAGCCAGTAAAAAAATACAACCATGATTTCTGAAGTGTAAGTAGTGTTATACAACAGCACTACTTAAATGTAGGGTCTATTTCACAATCTGCAGATAAAGTTCCGGATAAGCTATCAGCAACCAGGGCTCCGTTTGTTCAAAATTTAAATAAATTTAAAATTTCCTATATTGCGTGTGTTCGTTTAGGGCTTCAAATTTAAAACAAACGGTAGCCCTGGTTGCGGATAGCTTATCCGGAACTTTATCTGCAGATTGTGAAATAGACCCTAAAATGTAAGTAGTGTTGTTCATGGTTGTATTTTTTTTCTGGTTGTGCAATAAAGTGTTCTCTATCTATCATCTATAATGACAATTAAAAGAACGTGGCGTTTCATTTCATTGGTTTTTTAAGTGTAAGCCCGAACAGGTATCAAATCTTCCAGGCGCCAATAGTAGATATAGATAGAAAACATGCCAAGTAACCCGTCCTTTTAACTGTAATAGAATCGGTGATTTCTAAAAGCCCACATGTGACACAGACCTAACTTTTCAAGAGGCAATAAAAACTGATTATTAAATTTGTGGTGGTTATTTAGTAGTTTTTTTCAGTTTCTATGTAAAATATATCGCCTAACAAGGTATATGAAAGAACAAGGTATATGAAGGTACATTCGTATTTTAAAATATTATTAGGTGTAATGTATGAATATAAGATAAAACTGCGTCACATGTGGGGTTTTAGAAATCACCGATTCTAGTAGTGTAGGTAATGCACTAACAGAATTAAGGACTAAGCCGGCGACACTGGTGGCATAACTTTTAATATAGGCGGTCTTATTCCTAAAATGAATTTAATATTTACCTAGTACTTTTTGGATACTTCTTCTAAACATAGTGTAAAGTTTGACTACTTTTACTTACTTTTACTTTTTACTTACTAAGAATAATTCACATCTAAAATAGATGCATTCAGTCAATGTTGAGAATGAATATAAAAGGTGTATATACTAGAAATAGACTTATATGCAATAGATTAACAAAATGTAGAATGCACTGTTTGTGGCCCTAATAAATAAATAAGTAATTTAAGGGAATACACCTACATAGGTAATTTCCAAGACTCATGGTTGTACCAGAGGCTCTTATACATAGATATCATAGAACACGAGAACACTTTATTGAACAACCAGAAAAGAATTTAGAAAATGTGTTTTCTTCTTCTTCTTAAGGCTATATTAGTCCACTGCTGGACATAGCCCTCTCCTAATGAGCGCCACAGCGCAAGGTTGTGCCATCATTGGGGGGGGGGGTAATGATGCCCATAATCCCCACGCTGGGCATGCGGGTTGGGGATCGCAGTTTGGTGGAATTGTACTGCAGGGGGCGCTGATGCCCACCCCCCGGTTTGTGTCCCTTAGTCGCCTTTTACGACACCCGCGGGAAGAATTTGGGTTGGTGCAATTCTCTAGACCGACACCACACAGCAATTGTGATTGTGATTGCAAATGTGATTTCTTAAAGCTAAATAATGATACCTACCGTACCACATACTTGAATAATTCGTTCCAAGATTCCCATTTCACACGCTCCTTTTCATAGTTTAGTAAAGAAACGTGTTTTCGAACTAAAACTTTCGTAAGCACAGCACAGCCGCTATTGAAATTTGTCGTAGCGAGTTTTTGCATGACTGCCACTGAAAACTCTACGGCCCGCTTGGCGAAATTAAGTTCCTCGTGTCTGTCCAAAAGTCTTAATATACGTAGAGTCGTATCGTATTGTCGTACAATCAACCTAAACGTGTACATTTTAGTTGTAAAATAATCCAGACTATGAGTCAAGACTATTTTTCAATTATATTACAATTGTTTTATTAATCTAATGCTACTTATATTATAAATTAATAAAATACCGGCAAAGTGCGTGTGTAGGGTTCATAAGAACAGGGGTTTTCACCTGCTTTACGAAACTAACGACTTCATCAAAGTAGTATCCAATGGTATTGGTAAGAAGTCTCCCTTTAATAAGTTGGTCGACATGGCGGAAAAGTTCCTTATTGGCTACGGAACGCCAAAAACGATTCAGACATAATAATGTTGTCGACTTTGCTGCGTTATGGTTGATAACAAAATAAATGGTATTATAATGGTAAGATAACAAAATAAACGGAATATTAAAAAAATAACAAAATTTATTAATCGGTGATATTTTACGAATGAGATCTTCATGTCTGGTCCTTCCGTCCGTCCGCGCTGGCTGTCAGTCTTAGCCTTGGGTAACTCAAGAGCCAGATATGAGTGGACACACAACTCCCTCGCTGTCAAGTGTGTCCCATTCATATCCCAGAGATGTCGACTATATCTGGCTCGCTCACACATACTCTCAACTCAGTACGGTAGTCATCTCCTGCTTCTTTATCCAGCTCACACGCAATGCGCGACAGCGAGATCAACATCGTCTGACATCGGTTAATGAGAGAAAGTTCACCAAAAAACGTGTGATCTGGATAAAGTAGATAATAGGTAGACTAGACTGACTCACCACTTGTGTATCTTGTTTCCACACGCATTTAGTTGTTTGGACGCCGTATGAGCTAGGACACAAGTAGTGAGCGAGATATGGTAGAGATATAGTGTGTCTCGGTAAGCAAAGATAATTATGATTTATGAGATATAACAACTCTCTCTAAGGACACACTTTGCCCAAGTCTTGTCTGTCTGTCTTTCCGCGGCTTTATACATTAATTATATTTACCATTTAATAAGAAACCTGCTCTATTCAGGTATCCAAAGGAACGTACATCTTCATGTACGTCACGGGCCTATTCGGAATGGTCACTTCTATACTAAACTTTTCGTGGCCAGGACAACTTTTGTATGACGCTGTAAGTTCAAGAAAACTTTATTATCTTTCCTTCGTTGCCAGATACTTTTCAGTTAAGCACAGAATGTGATGGAGTACTTATGTGTATGGTCGACAGCATATCCACCTTTACAATTTAATTGGGAAGTCGCCCGTACTACAACGGAGTAGAGAGCAGGGATGTAAAGGGTTTCTACTACAAGAATTTAGTCTCGCCTCTAATGTCAACAAATGTAATTTCACTATATTTAAATGTATATTATAATGTATGTTATAAGGACATCTGAATGTGAATGAATCTTAATGTCAGTAAACCAATTTCAATTTGAAAGGATCATGTGCTCTGACCTCGGAATGGACCTGGGGGGTGAGTATCTAAAGTGCATAGTTGTTCAATAGAGTCATATTAGACCGGTAATGGTCGTTTCATTCACACAATCAGTAGTCTAGTAAACAATCGCATTGCAAACCACCCGTGCAACTTAACTTGGCGCGTCTCGCGGTTCGATCTTCTTCGCGAGAGATGCCTATTTAATTTGTGCAGGTTATACCTCTGGAATGACATCCTACTGCTATTGCTTTGTAGACTACCAAATTGAGGCAAATGTCAACCATTGTCGTCCTTATTTCGTTCTATTGAAATACTATGTAAATATTAGACTTTAGGGCCTGGAGCCATGTTTTCGCCTAGAGTTCACCCTTGGTTGCTTTACTGTTAGCACCAGCTCCATTGTTACCATATGTTACCAACGGTTACCTGCCTAGACTTGTCTTGACTGTCTGTATATTTTCAGAGTTCAGGAATTGCAGACGCTGCTTATAGCTGTTTGTGGTACAAAAGGGAGCCTACAATCAGAAAACTTATTTTGATCATCATAAACAGGTTAGATTCTATTTACTATCCCTATTTCTAAGCTGCACAGACAACACGTCTCTAAAATTTCTTTCACCTGACTGTCTATGTTGTCTATGTTGCCTGATAGAAATTGCTTTTAGTAATAAGGCCGTCAATTGTTTTTATATAATTTCTGTTACTGTATTTTCTATGTACAATAAAGAATATTCTATCCATCTATCTATCTATTTTCCCATGTATTTTTTTTAATTCTGACTGGAGCTACCTAATGAATGCTGAAATAATTGTCAGCAACGGTCTCTAGACAGTGCTTCTGTTCATGGACAAATTATTTACCCCTCTAGTATTTCTGTCTATCTTTGGGTTCACTCTTTGGTAGCCACTTACCCCCATATGCGCGCTACTAAATAAATGACTATCCCCTGGGTACTTTGTCCGTCCGTCGATATAGATCTCTTATAAATCGTATCAAATAACGCATACGAAGGACTAAAAGTACTCCGTACAAAAAGTCCCTCAAGTTACCGAGGACATGAAGAGACCGGACTGGACAAAAGTTCGGTGTTTTCTTTTAAAACGCCTTTTCTTTTTCAACTTTATGTAAATTAAAACACAATGTAATCTCAGAATATTTGCTTCCTACGCTTCACTCAATTTCCGGGGAACAAAATATGACCGCACACCGTAGGCGTTGAGTTCGCGACAAGTTCTTGGAGGACATTTTTACGATTCTGCGCAGGCCTTAATCTCTTGATAAGTTACCTGTTAGCTCTGACAGACATTCACTTCTACGTATACATAGGTACCTAAGTATGGCACATTTGATTGACCATTTTATAATAGTGGTAAGGTCGCCGCCGTGTGTACTTAAGTTATATCTGTGTAATTTCCTTTTTTTATGTACAATAAAGTGTTCTCTATCTATCTATAACTTCTTATTATACAGGTTGTCTGGAAGAGGTCACTTTAAGTGATGCTTCTATGTTTTGTTACCTATCTCATTGCCCTTTTTTAACAATTATCATTTATGTAAAATAAGCTAAATAGATGAGTAAATAAACTGTAAATATTATGCAAAATGCTATGTCCTACAGGGTGTATAATAGTACTTATAACTATATGAAAACCTTGTAAACTTATGGTTCCAATAAATTATGATGATGATGATGACAATCCATTTTATGTACAATAAAATGTTGTCTATCTATCTCATATTTATTGTGAAAAAATGTCTTACTCAATTACTTACTCAAGTAAACCGGATTAGAACCCCGGCTGGGGACAAAAAAAAACCCCAGGTCTTGGATGCTTATATGTTTGTGATGTTTGTGATGTAGTGTGTACTTCTTTACATTTACATACAGGTGTATGTAAATGTTAAGAAGTATGATTTCTTCTCATCTTACGAATTCCTGTATTATTTCAGATCCCAGAAACCTTGTTATTTAACTGCACTTGGGATATCCAACATGTCATATCAAACTCTTGTGACGGTTTGTACCCTCCTGTAATATGCATTTCCTATACATTAATTGTCAGAAAAAAGTACCGAAACCCGAGTGCGTGTATGCACCGGCCTCGGTGGCGCAGCGGTTTGGCACGCTGACTGCAAAACCGAAGGTCTCGGGTTCGGTCCCCGGCCGAGTCAAACTAGGAAACGAACTTTTCTAGTTTGTCTCGGTTCTCGGATGTTATCTATGTATTTATTGTATTAAATCTATCGTCGAGTCTATAAAACCAGTCATTTAGTTGTACTTAGTATAGGGCTAACAAGATCTGTGTAATATGTCCATGAATATTTATTTATTATTTATTTATCGACTAATTAATGAATGTTGATGAAGCGAAAAAGGTTTTTCATAGTTGTGGCAAGCAGCAAACCGTGGTCTCTGCTTACCTCTTTGAGATAGATACTCGTATTTATATAATATAAAACAATATTTTCGACGTCAAAAATTGAATTAAAAATTTTGTATATACAATATAACGAAAAATTGGATTACCTATATTCAAGTAAATTGTCAAGTGCAGGCACTCGTTATGAATAGCTTATAAATAGGTAAGAGTTCCGTTTCCTATTTTATTTACACACTTTAAGGTAAACGTATAATTGGGCATTATAAGTAAATTTAAACTTAATGTATTTTATAAATTTAATAAGTGCCTGTTGGATTACTAAATAAATAAAAAGAGGCCCGTGCCCCTCGGTGGGGACATAATGGGTTGATGATGATGATTAGATGTAAATTCCTAATCTAAATAATTGAGCACCTCTTTAGAAAGAAAGAAAAACATTTATTTAACGCCACATAGACATACAAAATTTGACAGAAAAGGAAAATACAGAAGAGCAGGAGTAAAACAAAAGCAAAAGAAAAGACGAACTACAGATCAAAGAAATGAACATAAATTCCAACGATACACAGTATGTCGATGCAGCGGAAAAAAGGCCTCATGCTCAGTATAAGCTGAGGGTTTGCACCCACAACACTGATTTTCAGCAAGGGCCTTTAGGCGGCGCCTGTCTGGTGACCGCCCGATTATACATAAAAACACTGCTAGAACAAAGTACACAATAGTATTAAGCTCGCCTTTGTACAAATAAGCTTATTCTGCATTTTTTTCTAATCTAAGCTAATATATTCTACATAGTTGACTGTTGTAACAACAGTGTGAGCCTTCAGATTATAATTTGTCGATGACTTTTTGTCAATTTGTATGTCCCCACAGCTGGGGCACGGGTCTCTTCCTTAAAATTTGAATTTTCTTTCTTCGTTTCAGGTTTTCAACACATCACTCTCCTACATGTCGCTACTTCGTCAACTCTTCGCCCAGGATCAGTGATATAAACGGACATATTGATTTTACAATTTTAAATACTTTTTCCAGCACATGCACTGTATTACACTATTTTAATTTTTAATGCACTAACCCGTGCTAAGGAACAAATTTAAAAACCTATTTAGAGGCTAAAAATTTCACCCATGCCGGGATTCGAACCCGCAACCTCTGGTACGGATAGCCAGAGGTTGCGGGTTCGAATCCCGGCATGGGTGAAATTTTTAGCCTCTAAATAGGTTTTTAAAAAATGCACTGTATTCTTTAGCTTTGAAATCCATAGCTCACATTTCACGACTTATCCCTATTCCTATTCGCTAATGATAATTATGATATGACTGAATAAAAGTGTTTTGTTTACGTAAGCTTGGCTAGAGCTCTTAAAAATGTATAGCTATGGTGGTCTATTACATCAGTAACATCAGTGACGACGATGGTCTATTACATCAGTGAGCTGACAGATCAATATAGGTATAACTTATATTATATAAGTCTACCGGAATCTCATGGCATAAAACAAAAATAAAAAAATGCGATTTTCATATGGCAATGTCAAGTGTCACCCGTCAAATCAAAGAAAGGATACTACTGAGTGGTTTTGATACTTTTAGTTTATTTTATATTTTTCTTCGATACTTAATTGTGATTTCTTTATACTGGTTTCCAGTACTACTGTATGGCGAATAATAGATTTCATCAAGCAAGATAGAATAATGGAAATCTGGAAGAGCGATTTATAATAAACACCTTTATCTACCATCTGATGAAAAACAAGAAATGCAATGTAGAGTTCTTGGAATCATTTTCTAGTTTTGAATGGGGCTTTAAGTTATTTGTATAATTGAAATGATATATAATAAATCGTTTCTGCGATGCAGGAAGAGACCCGTGCCCCAGAAGTGGGGACATACAAGGGTTGATATCGATATAATAAATTAGTACATAAAATATAATATACGAGTGATTTTTTTTTTCACGACATATTTTAGTATCTTATAAACCTGATGTGTAACAACATACTTTACACACATAATATACCTAACGTTCATCAATAGGTTTAAAAGACAAATAAAAATTAAACAGTATCAAGATCATTTAATCCAATTTCCCCAGTATTGCCCTCAACAAATTTTTATTTCCCTATTTGCCATGAGATTCTGGTAGGCCTTTACACGCTAAGCAATAAAATAAAACTTTTACGTCTGTTGTCCAATACTTACTTTTTTTCTCCAGAAGTAACTGAGCTATTTACTACTAATAAGAAAAATATACCACATTTTTCATACCATCAGGTACAAACTCACTATAAAAACCTAACTAGAGGCTTAGAATTTAATATTAGAAAACTCGGCAATAAACAAAAATGCATTCAACAACTTCAGAAACTTTCACGTTTATAATATTTAGTATGATGACAACTGCACAAACACGTCGATAAAATGTCATTGCCGCTTCAATTCTACGCAGGTATCACGTGTATCACACCCCCGCCGTTCTCTATGTGTCAATGTAAAAAAAACATGACCATGCATATGTCATTGTACTATAATGTACTACCACAACCGAGGCCCAGGCCGACTCCTCCTTATCCACAAAAACCTTTTTTTTATAGGTACACGGCGATAAAGAGATAGAAAACACCTTTTACACACTAATAAAGGCGGAAGTTTCCCTCCGGATCAGTGGTAATACCGAGTAGTTCAACTTTTTAGTGTGTGATTGTGTATGTTTGTTACTTCTTCATGTCTAAACGGCTGGAGCGATTTTAATAAAATTTGGTATGGAGTTAGCTGACACCCTGGATAAACACATAGGCTACCTTTTACTGCGGGAAAACATCTTATTTTCATGGGAAAATCGATAAACCGCAGGTAACACAGCGGGGCACAGCTAATTGTTCGTAAAAATGTATATTTCTTAACCTTAAAGTACAGATGGCTTCCATATCACTAAAAGTGATCTATTCAGTAATATTTATCTATTACATTACTGAACAAATTAGCCGCTTCAATTCTACACACGTACATGTATTATTATTAATATTTTATTGCACATAAGTAAAAAAAAAATACAATGGCAAAGTGGCAGACTTAATGCTATGAGCATTTTCTACCAGTCAACCACAGGTGTATGTATCACCCTCTCGCCGTTCTACAGGCGTCAATGTCATAAAAAAAAACATTGTCGTGAAATGTCATTGCACTACCGTAATTGAGACTCTACCTAATCCACAAAAAAAAGGAACCTATCATATCCTACAGCTCAAAAGTTTCGTCGATACCCAAGCAGTTTTTTGCTGAGCCAGGCAGCAGATTACCATGTCAAAAGAATTTACGAGCATGCTCGTGTTTACACGCTTCTCGCCAAACCGCCGTAAACGCCCGAAAACCTAGAGCGAACTTTATCATCGATGGGAAGATTGTCGAATTGACGGGATAGAAGTGGGTTGTGTGCAGTGAGGGTGTCCTTTAACGATTACTTTCAATAAGTTTCGGTATGACGTTTAATTCTTGGAGGGTTGGTCAATCAATGAATTCGCAGAGATTGCGTGTTTATTTCGGTATATAAAGCTACAATGCGATATACCCACTCACTGATTCATCCATACGTTTTCTCGGAAATGGCAAGAGTTGGACGAAAATTATATATGAGAAAAATGTAAGAAATGTATGAATTACAGCCATACATATATTGAGCCGATTTTTTAATTTCGTACGCGTTCCGCTACACAAAGGTGCTAACTTTTTTGTTTACCGGCCGATTTGGATGAAATTTTGATAGAATGATCTTTCGTGACAGGAAGTCAGTGAGCTCGGAGCTAAGTATAGTAACATCACAAATATGAACAATGGTTGATTTTAAAAGCTACAGCCTAAAACTTGAGGCCAATTACCGACGACTATAAACTATGTGATGTTAACTAGAAAGTCGTTTTTGGCACTTAATTTAAAAGCAAAATTTTTAAGTTCCTTCCGTGGCCCCATGTTGTAGGCTCTATGCCCTAGAACCATTATTTAAATGTTCTAAAACCTAGACTTAATTTACTTTCCTTTGGTTGGCTGCCGTCGGGTACCTACTCTACTTTAGGCTGGCTGCGCCAACGCTATCTGATAGCCTATTTTGTCTGTTTATTTGTGGGTAAGCTCTACCCAGTGAATAGGTCCAAAAATGTCTTGCACCATGACATTTGCAGAACTATCCATTGATAAATTGTCTGAATGATTATCCTGTCAAGCAGTTTTATCTAAGCATAAACGTATATCTGTTTACTTATTTATCCAGTGATTTGGCGTTTGTTGTTAGACTTCACGCTACGTCGGGCATCCCTTTCGGTCAAATATTTTTAAAAGTTTAACGAAGACTTAAGCGTATTTCTATCTAACTTAAGTAAGTATATCTTCTATCCTACTAGAGGCATCTTTAATGTTCTCCCGGAAAAACGGAAAACACACCAATTCACAGACACCTAAGCGGTTTTAGGTTTCCGTACAGGAAAAGCGCCGAACGAGACCCAATTATTATGCCTATGACGTCGGTCTGACCTATAAAGGGGTTTTCTCTTGAACTATAACTAGGTACTAGGTAGCCAGTCACTAGGCTCACAAAACATATTTATAACGGCGGCGTGTTAACTAATCTACAAGTACTAATGCAGCCAAAGCATATTGGGTGCAGCCAATGCTTATTTTTTGCCAAGGCCTTGATAAAAAACAAGGTGCTTTTGTTTGAGTTCACGCAAAAAAAAGGAATACAGCCTGCGGGCTTAAGTATTTAAACACTCCAAAAAAATATAGTCTGTGTAGAGATGTTACAATTAAAATACGTAACCAAATTCAATAAAACACCTATTGCAGTGTAGTAAGTGGAAACAATTTTTTTCGCTTAAGCCCGCAAGTGTCCAACTTGGTGTTATTATAGTGCAGTTTCTATATTATAGTATTATCAAATAATAGCAATTGTATTAGTCCGAAACCCGGGTAATCTAATTAAATGAAAAAAAATAACAGTGATGGCCAGCGTTTGCACTTGCCATGATCACGTCGAACCTCTAAAAACTATTTTTTGGTAATACACATTATTATTAAAAATATTTATGTTTGTACGGAACCCCGCAACATGGCCGATTTCCTTTTGTATGCCTGCCTTAAGTAGGCAGTGGCACACCCGCATACCTACTCGCAGAGACCCGCAAATACGGCGCTCTCGAAAGGGTTCAAGGGTCTCTTAGAGAGGAGGAATAAAACAAAATGAGCCCTTACTTTACTATTGATCCAGACGCCTGCACTTTATTCCATACAGAATTATGTACATATGGATGAAACGCTCTAACCGGCGTGTCTGGCATTTCAATAGTAAAGAGAATCACTCAAAAAGTCGAAAACCTCAGGAGGGATACAATTTCGACACAATCGCGTAGCTACAAACACTAGGTACCTATGCTTTGACAGTCTCATCAATCTCGGAAGTTTATTCGAAGAGGATGTTTCATGCATTAAGCACGTCCTTGTCCAATTACTTTTGTAATTGGTACGATAAAGTATTAAAATGCGTACAAAAGTTATGTTTAAAATATTGAACGTGATTATATGCATCTACCGCTACGCGATCTCTGTGGCGTAGCGATAGCGCGTCTGCCTACCATGCAAGAGGTCCCGGGTTCGAATCCCGACTGGGGACAAAAAAAAGGCCAGGTCTTGGATGTTTACATGTTTGTGATGTCGTTGTTTCTGGTTCCCACGACACAGGGTATCCTACAGTGGGACCGGAAGCAAAGTATGTAAATTTAAAAACCTATTTAGAGGGTTAGTGCATTAAAAATAAAAATAGTATAATTGTATGTAAATGTTAAATTTTATGTTAATGTATTGGCCGGTTATAATCCTATATCCCGATACATGACTGACACTGATTTAAATATCGCTAGGTGACTACCTATTGTTTGTTTATTGTGATGTGTGACACTTGCAGAAAATATATCACAAACCCACAAAAAAACTCTGAAAGATTTACAAATTATAGTTACATTGTTAGCAAAGGGGTGAAAGTTACTTACTTAGTCCCGAGACAGGGTTTGGCGCCCTTGCTACAGGGCGCCAATATTTTGAGGTAGTAAATAAGTCTTTAACCCAAGGTATACATTGCGCATTTCGTTACGAATATAAGGAAGGCAGGAAGAGACCCGTACCCCAACAGTGGGGACATACAAGGGTTGATAACGAAAAAACGAATAACGAATAAGGAAGGTATAACCGCAACGAATAATCTATTTTCTTTTAAAATAGAACTAGTATTCTGCACTTCTGTAGGTTCACCTAACTACATAATTAAGTTAGATACCTAATTATGTACATTTTAGGATTGACTAAGTATCTGCCAGTTCATCAGTTGAAAAATCAGCGCCAAATGAGAACTGAAGAAACTGTTTTCACTTTTGCGTTATTTCAATAACGCTAAAATAGCAACTCCAATTTTTCTTCATGGTGATTTCTCTTGAAATATCGCTAATACTTCATATATATACACATGATTCTATTTATTAATCAGGTAGGTCCACCATCTAACATTTAAAGGTAAGTTACCGAGTCGTAGCGACAGCTCATAAAGGTTTCAGAATGTTTCAAACTAGCGACAGTTTGAGAAACCTCAATTGTCAATTTTATTATTTAAAGATCTTCGGAATAGAAAACTGTCTCAGGACTCTCGGGTTGTATATATCTAAGAAGAGTTTTATTTGAATACCTTTAAAGGTTTACGGTAACTAACTTCCTTCGCGCGGGAAATCTTTTCAGCGATCGCACAAAGGCGCCGGCAAAATAATTTTGCAACAAATTCACCGACAGAACAATTAAACGCTCTGAATGTCAAATGATGAAAAGCCAGGAAAAGTTGAGGGGGAATTTTCTTAGCACCGTTCGCATCATTTCCGTTGACCTACCTACGAGTTAAAAAATCACAATTCAAATTAATCGCGATTTCATTAACAGCTTCAAAGGACATTGTCCATTTTGGGCCAAACGTGGACAGAATGTAAGAGAAAAATCGAAATAACCCCTTATTATAATTAATTTCAAAACGAATATTTTTGCTTATCTCGTTGTATCAATCGACATTTTAAACAGTTACAAACTAATAAGAATTTTGTCTCAAATCCAGACTTTATTTTGTCAACCAGCCTTGATTTTTATTTCAGTGTTGCAATTTAAGGAATACAAATTGACAACATTTCATTTTTTTAGCATACGTATTTTATTGTCTTAAAGGAAACTAGATACAAAATAAAACGACCCATATTTTTTTATTATCTGAAACACGCACGTTTTCTTATATTTTTTAAATTTTAAAGTTTAAAATATCTTTACCGGAAGTGACGAAACGACGAGGCTCACAATATGTTTTCTTTTGCCTAATATCCTAAAAAAACATAGTTACAACCAAATGTCATTTTAGTATTGCCGGGGCCATGTTAAAAAACAGTTTCTGTATTTTTTTAACATCTGCAAATATGTTTTTCTTTTATACAATTAAATCAGCTTAGTTCAATTCATCATCCCTTATGTATGTAGTTGTTCCTTTTTTAAAATGCACTTTGTGTTGGCAAAGCCTTTATCTGCGTTCGGAGCGTTTTTGCTGCCAGTTTGTTACTTTTGTAGCTACTTTTTCAAGGTTATTTATAATGGTAAGTATAAAGTATGGTAACCCTGATACTTATGTTGTGTGTGAGGCACAGAGTACGTGTGAGGCTTGCCTTGCGTAACGTAAACAAACTTTGTGTAGTGTTAAATTTATTTCTCTCTACTCAATTTTGTTCAATCTGTTTACGAAGCAATACTGCAGTTTCATTGGTTTCCAAGTTGTCACATCATCGCCCATCATTTCGTATACACACAAAGTAATTTTTTAAGGTTAGATCATAGAGTATAATAAGTCTGGTTAGATCTTGAAATTGACTTTTTTTTTTATCGTGGCACAGGCATGTTCACTGAAAGCCATGGTGTGACGTCATCAGCGTATTTTTGTGTTTTTACCATTTTCTCGGAAATGCAACCACAGAAAAAACTGAAATAAATTTTTACGTGCTTTACAAAGCCAAATCTCGAAATGGTTTACGAATTAGAGCTCCATACAATTTTGAAATGTTGTCAATTGTACAGAAAACAATTTGGAGTTTCTAATGCATCGCGTTTTAGTATTATTTGGGTAAAAAATAATGTACACTAATGCAACGGCATTAGAATACTTGCTATATATGTCGTATTCAATTATTGTTGTGATAAAATGATTAAAAGAAATAATCTCGATTTGAGGGTAAACTATTTATTTATGGCAACACTAGACAAAAAAAAGTTGTTTGAATTGTCATTGTCACCGGCTAAAAAAACCAAACGATTCATTCATTCAATGTTTTTGATGTTTCTTTGCTTCTCGTGAATATTGTTTGTTTTATTACTACTTTGGCTTGTTAAAAATGGATCCCGATTGTTCGTTTATTGATGACCCCGGCTCAACTACGGATTTTGTACCGGACTTACTTTGTGGTAGGCAAATAAAGCAAGCAAATCATAGGACACAATGCAGCAAAAAACTCACAATGCAGGTATATTGATGGAAATTAATTACTGTAATAGGGTTCTTACTAACTCATACTACAAAACCTACTATACTTAGTTTTAATTCAATTGACTGTTCACGTTTGGCCAAATCGCCCATATAAAGTGGACAATGTCCTTTGAAGTATTAAATCGCATTAGGTACCATAACAGTTTTGTTTGTAGTACAGATTATGTTTTTAATTTCTGTGCACCTGTTATTCTGTCATTTTGGATTATTTATTACTGTTGTTCAAGGCAGGACCGATTTTAGTTGAACATTAAGTAATGAATAACAAATTCTAAAAAAAAACTCAATTTATGGTAGATACGCCTTAGTATAATACGACTTTAAAGAACCTATTTTACCCAAATATTTATTTGTGCATCTTCTAGTTCATCTTATAGTTGATCTATGATTCGTGGAAAGCAGCAGAAAGCCGAAACCAGCTCTAAAACACTTAGAACCGGTTTCGGAATTCAGAATTTCACTAATACTTAGGTAACGTTCTGTCATGCCCATTTCTGGCAAATTCGAAGACTACAGCACTATGTACAGTTAACTATTTACGAAATTCTCCATTTCGAAACTGACCCTTAGGGACGTGGCTAGGCATGCAATGTAAACGCGGCATTAGAATTTAAAGTTGGACACCCGATGGCTTTGGTTCATTTATTCGCGGAACTTTAAGCCTGGACACGAACTGATTCTAGAAAGTACTTAGGTATTTTCACGATGATATTAAAATAAGGACGTCCAATTCAGGAGTTTAAAATTGAAATACCTTTCGGAGGTAGAAGCCGATCTTTAGTGGGTAATATATAAAAGGGGTCAGGTTCTTTAACGAGCTTTTGTTACTTTCAGCTGGTAGGTAAACGAAATCACTACTAATATGCAAATAATAAATCTAGGAAATCCAATTTTGTAACTAGTTTTGACTGTCGAAATGTTTTGGAACTTTGCAGTATTCGCGTACAAAAGTCGGAGGAAATTTGATATAGAGCTTGTACCTAGTTTGTAGGAATAGTCTGTTAACGTATAGATCATGAAATTTAAGTGGTATCGAAGCCATAACTAAATGAACGTGCCTTAAAAATTGCTTTCGAATATGCTAGTTTTTTTTAACAAGGCACTTTATTTGGGCTTTCCAAAACTATACCGAAACAAACTATAATCTGTGACAACCATTAATAGCCAACCTAAATACTAACGGCCTTACTAATAAATGTGTATACAGCCGCTATGCGAGGTCTGACAAACTGGTTATTTGTCCGCTAAATGCGATATAACCAGTTTAAATTGATATACGTCAAATAGTTATTCAGAGTGTACGAGTATAACTTATTTATTAGTAGGGCCGTAATTGTTTGCGATTTTTAAAGAAATTTTTAATTGAAAACAAGAATTTTCAACCCAATTTAGTTTTATTATATGTCTTTACTTAAAAGTAATAGTCTCAATGGCAATTTCTTATATGACCGCGGCATGTCAGCGAGTATTGTTAAGGCGGTTCGGGGTGCTAACTAGCGGCACTAATGGAAAATAAATCATAACTACTTTAACATTTACATACAGGCACATACATTGCTTCTGGCCCCACACTAGGATACCCTGTGTCGTGGGAACCAGAAACAACGACATCACAAACATGTAAACATCCAAGACCTAGTTTTTTTTTGTTCCCAGCTGGTATTCGAACCCGGGACCTCTTGCATGGTAGGCAGACGCGCTACCGCTACGCCCCAGAGGTCGTCACTTCGACAGTACGTTTTTATCCACATGTGAACATGAGAAATCTGAACAACTGCGACAACTATTTTTAGAACCTTCAGTCCAGAACCTAGGATCAACAAACTAGTACTTAAATCGAACTCCGCCAAAAACAGCCGTTTTTAAAGTCCTAGGATCTGGATACCACGTTCTACGCTGTATGTTTTAAAAATAGTTGTCAAAGACATTCTTGATGTTTATTTTTTTAAAAGAAACGTATTATATAACATTTATAATTTTTATTCCATTTGTGGCGCTACTTAACACCCTTAAACACCTTAAACAGACTTAAAGGATAGGTATCTTATGAATAAATAAATAATTATTATATTATTATTGTTACCTTATTAAACCCTGAAAATTACGAAATATGTTCTACTTTGTAGCTAAGCCGATGAAAGCTTTTTTAAATAAAATAATATTTGCATTGTTATCAGGATATGGTAGGAAACGCGCGTGCGTGCATGCAACAACTGATGAATGTTGGTGAACTGAAGGTGATCTGGCAGGACTGTGGCAAGTGGCAGTACTGGGGTATAGGCGTGTGTACAGAGGATATGTTATGTTAAAAAACCTATTTAGAGGCTGAAAATTCCACCCATGCCGGGATTCGAACCCGCGACCGCTATCCGTGCCAGCGCTCTTTCCAACTAAGCTAATGGGCGACTCGCCGGCATCAGTGAAACTTCGAACCTCTTTACAATATTCTTGTATTACGTACTGAGTCAATTTAATATAAATGAATTTTTAGCCTCTAAAAAGGTTTTTTAAATTGTCTTTAGCACGGGTTAGTGCAATAAAAAAAATATAATAATATGTTATGTTATCCGGTTGCCGTGTGGTGTCGGCCTAGAGAATAGCACCAACCCAATTCTTCCCGCGGGTGTCGTAAAAGGCGACTAAAGGACACAAACCGGGGGTGGGCAGCAGCGCCCCCTGCAGTACAGTTATACCGAACTGCGATCCCCAACCCGCATGCCCAGCGTGGTGATTATGGGCATTACCCCCTATGATAGCACAACGTGGCTCTCTTTAGCGGAGGGCTGTGTCCAGCAGTGGACTAGTATAGCCTGACGACGACGATCCGGACGCCTGTTAGTTCAAAAACCAAAACGAAGCCTTCTATAGGTAACCAATAGCGGAATACGGATATACAATAAGCGGCAATAAACATATCCATAGGAAAAATGTCAACGTCACAAGGTAATAAGGATAATGGAGTAGAAAATATTGGTACCAACCCACCAAGATATATTGGTTATTGGTAAGTGTACCTACGCCCCACCGCGTAAACAGATTGCTGATACATTATGGTTTGTCTGCACGTATTAGTCCGTCGAAGTTATTGCTTTCCGCCAGGCAATGGAAAACCGCCGCTATGGCCTTCGATACAAGGATTAACTGTGGAAGTAAATAAATCATGAAACTGTATATTGCGTCGCCGCGTAAGGCCTTTAAATTCGCTCGTAAATCCTAGTTTGTCAGGCAACTACCGAATATCATATAAAAGTAAGCTATTTATGTTGCGTGTAGCAGACCGCTGAAATTAATCTCTGAATGAATCTTAAATGAAAGCTAGGTAGGTAAGTACCTAGCGGCAGTAGTATGTAATATTAATTCATGTTAATAATACGTTTATAGAAGGTAAGTAAACATTATAATGGCAGTGCTGCAGACTTCATTCTAAAGGCGTTCTCTCCCATCAAACCGCAGGAAATGTATAAAAATAACTGATAGCAAGTGTGCTAAAGACAAATTCACGAATAATGTTCTTCTTCGTCGTCATGTCCTCATGACTGAGGTTCATGCTCATGTGGACCTGTGAACATGTGATTTTTCACCGTGTAGAGGCTACGAGCGCTATTCAAGCTGTAACATATTTGTGATTATACTATTTATATTTTTAATGCACTAACCCGTGCTAAGGACAAATTTATAAACCTATTTAGAGGCTACTAATTTCACCCATGCCGGGGTTCGAACCCGCAACCTCTGGCTATCCGTGCCCTATCTGGCACCCGGCACCCGCAACCTCATCCGCAACCTCTGGCTATCCGTGCCCTATCTGGCACGGATAGCCAGAGGTTGTGGGTTCGAATCCCGGCATGGGTGAAATTTTTAGCCTCTAAATAGGTTTTTAAACATATTTGTGATTTTGAAATAAATAATTAAATAAAAACAATTTTCGCTTACGAACGTTAAGTGAAAAAGATTAAGTTGTTGTTTTGTAACATTTTATGTTTTCACAGTTCATGTTGTATGATACAAAATTATCAAGTTTTATCCGGTTTTGGCCATAAGTGATCCATTTCGATATCAACCCTTTATATGTCCCCACTGTTGGGGCGCGGGTCTCTTCCTGTATTGCAGGAAGGTTAGGCCATACTCCACCAAGGGGGGCTAGGTCTGGGTTGGTGGAGGATTGTAAGACAGTGGCGGGCCTTACTGTCAGAAGTTATCAAGCCGCCTATAAGACCACCGACATGGCTTAACGACTGCCATTACATGACAGCCGGCACCAACGGCTTGACGTGTCTTGCGAAGCACGGAAGCGCTCGAAAAAAAATGCTACTAGCAGTAGTTAAGGGATGGTCACCCATCCAGTACCTGACCGCGCCTGTTGTTGCTTAACCAAGTGATTGATGCCAATTACTCGGTTCCGCTGGGCCACGAGTACTTCCTGTGATCCACTTAGTTTAAATTCCTTAAATCGATTTTTAAACTCATAAATGATACAAAACGTAGAGAATTTGTACTTTTTTTACACACTTTTAAGTAGCCTATTTAAGTGGAAACTTAGTACTGAAACCACACCGCAATATTCCGCATCGGCCTACGTGACCGGTTAAATTTGCATAGCTGATTGCGCGCTCAGTTGACGAATTAGATGGGATTAACTAATAGAATGACTACGGATTAGCCAGCATTGGACCTCGTCGACTTTTCGGCCTGAATACTGATTTAGAGCATTGTTTTATTTAAAAGGCGCTCTGGCCAGTTGTTTTAGAAATAGGTATACGCTTGCTCCCAGTTTCTGATTCCAAACATTTCTTCTTCTTCTTGAGGCTATATTATGTAGGCCACTGCTGGACATAGCCCTCCCCTAATGAGCGCCATAGCGCCCTGTTTTCAGCTTGCCGCATCCAGCATCTGCCGGCAGTTTTTCGCAAATCGTCATCCCACCTGGTCGGAGGGCGTCCTACACTACGTTTGCCGAGTCGCGGTCTCCACTCAAGAACACGTTTACTCCAACGGTTGTCGGTTCTTCGCGAGATATGGTCAGCCCACTGCCACTTTAGCTTGTTGATTCTCTGAGCTATGTCGATAACTTGGGTTCTCTGTCAAATGCATTTCAAACATTTAGTATAGGAGATACGTAACTTAACACTAAGCAGCCTATACGTCCCATTGCAGACAGGTATCCTCAAAGAGCTCTTTCTCTCTTGCCATTAATATTTCGTAAACTCTGAATCGAAGAATGGTGGCTCTATACGCACAATGTTTATAACCAATCAATCAAATGAAAGCTGACACTATCCCGTGACTATCGCTAGTGGCATCTCTTCCGAGCGCTTCCGTGCTTCGCATGGCACGTAAAGCGCGTTGGTGCCAGCTGTTATGTAACGAGGGTCGTTAAGCCTTGCCAGTGGTCTTATGAGCGGCTTGATAACTTCTAACAATAAGGCCCGTCACTGTCCTACAATATCCACCAACGCGGTCTTGGCCCCCGACGTGGAGTTTGGCCTAACCTTCCTGCGATGTAGGAAAAGACCCGTGCCCCAGAAGTGGTGATATCGATTTAAGAGCATCGTGCGTCATTAAAAATACGTTAATGTTTTTTTGTTAATTGTTCTTAATATTTTTATGCACAAAGTGTGCTAACACATTGTTCAAACCGTGTCGGAGGTTACTCTCATATTATATCTTAAGACACTACTCGGTGCTAAGTAGGCGCTAGTTAGCACCGAGTAAGAGAACCTTTTCTGTACGTTTTTTTCTAAAAGTGAACATCATAAATCCTAAAAACCTATTTAGAGGGTAAAAATTCCCACCCATGCCGGGACTCGAACCCGCGACCTCTGGCTAACCGTGCCAGCGCTCTCCCAACTGAGCTAATGGGCGACTCACCTGCATCAGTGAAATTTCGAACCTCTTTACAATGCTCTCTTTATTACGTTTATAGCCTCTAAATAAGTTTTTAAAACTGTCCTTAGCACGGGTTAGTGCATTAAAAAGAATATAATCATAAATCCTAACAACAGGGACAACAGGGGAAATGTTTTTAGAAACTGCAGTCTAGAACCTAGGATCAACAACATTCTCTTCTTTAAGGTTCTTGTCAGTAGCTTCTAAAAAGAGCTAGTACATTTATTAAGACTTATGATAGGTATGATGCTCTCTTTTTCTAAAGACAAAGTGAAGTTAATACTTATTCGGAATTGCTCTCATAATAAACGTTATTGGTATATTATGAGAGTAATTCCGTTGATGATGTGAACCCTTGCATGTCGCTACTCCTGGGGCACGGGTCTCTTCCTGCATCGCAGGAAGGTTAGGGCTTACTCCACCACGGGGGCCAAGTCCGGGTTGGTGGAGGATTGTAAGACAGTGGCAGGTCTTAATGTCAGAATTTATCAAGCCGCCCATAAGGCTTCTGACGTAGCTTAACGACTGCCATTACATGACAGCCGGCACCAACGGCTTAACGTGCCTAATTCATTTAATAAATGACGTAATTCCGTTAATTCAATTTAATTCATGAGTAATATTTTACCACCTCATACCACCTTTACCTGTAGAATTTTATCGGTTACGACCCTTTTGTTAATTTTCAAGGTCAAAACGCAACAAGCTCACCCTTCTAACTTTGATCAGACTTTTCCGAACCATCCCGTATGTCAACAGAAGTATATCATCAGTGAAATTTTCAAATCAGAAACTGGACGATAGGCACCGAATTGTGATTTAACTTCTGCGCCAACTCAATCAAAGAAATAAACTTTACGACTGGGTCGACGTGATGAAATAGCTTTTAGCGGACTATCTCGAAAGAAAACGTTACGAATTTTCATTCGAGCTGTGTCTGTCCTCTTTGACTTCTTTGACCCTGTGTCATAACATAACTCTCTAATACGCATAAATACCAATACTCAATAATTTATTTCTTTAATTTAATAAATATATGAATCTCTGTGGACCCTATAGGGCACACAACCTTATCAATTATAGGTAGCCTTTTTAAATCAAGCCTATGACATTTAAATTCGTAACATTACGCCCGTAACATTATGTTGTATTATTATCAAACACTATTATATAAATACTATTTTAATATTACACAAGCTTTTTAATAATTTTGATACAATTTTATGTATGACAATAGAATTGTTAAATAAGTACTATTTTCATTATCAATAAATTTCTATTATAATTATGATTCCAACTTTAGGTGAGAATATTTTCTATAGCAGTATGTTACTTTGAATGACAGAATTCGTAATAATTTGATTAGAGAACGTTGTGGACTGGGGGATAATAGAATTTGGAAAGGAATGTTACGTTGCTTTAAAACAACGTGGAGGATAAAGAGGGAAAGATTGATTAACGAAATATACGTATAGAAGGGCCGGTAAGGGATGTCGTAGGCGTACTTCGACGAAATAGGAGATTTGTTAGAAAGAAGTGAGACAAATAGGTAATACCCGAAACGTACTTCCAATGACATAGTAGACCATGAGTTGATTGTGTTACGCAGAAATATTCCAACGCACAAAAAGTAACTTCCGAGAAAAACCATGTTTTGTTCAACCCACAAAACTTTTAACATTATCTCGTTCCATTTTTTCAGATGTTTTTAATATTAAAAATATAAATAAATAAACTTCCACACAGCACAATCTATTGTCCTGGTCCCAAACTACCATACCCTGTGCTATGGGGAACCAGTCAAGAACATTACAAACATGAAAATACACCCAGACTGAGGTCATCTGTACAATATACAACGACCCCTGTGGAAAGCGAACCTACGGCCTTCGGAATAGGAAATATAAATACTCTCTGATGTTTCTGTAGTCTGAGTCTGACGTTTTCAAAAAATTAAAAATACTCGCTGGCTCCGTAAACGTTGCTTAGCCATATTAATTAAAAACGATCTGTCTTCAGACCTACCAAATATTCATAAAAAAATATGAACATTGGTGAAGCCATTTGGGTTTTGATTTTGTAAACACTATAGTATTAAAAACATGTACGCCAAAACATGGACCCAATTGAACTTGAAAAGCATTTTTCTCGAAAGTAACTTTGTGCTGGTTGGAATGTTTCTGCGTAACACGGTCGCGTAACAGTTCTATATGAAATAGGGCACCGGAGTCATAGCCAACAACGCAATCGCCCACATTGTGGACAATGAAACGAAATCGTGCGCGTGAATTTTGTTGGCCCAAGTCCGCACAAGCGACTGCACTCCACTCCACGTAAGACTGGGTCGGTTGAATAGAACCAATAGAATATTTCATCTCGGAGCGTGCAACTTGGCTCGAACTCAGCAAAGTTTGCGCCGGAGCAATAGCGAGTGGGCGCCCATTGTAACACTACCTGATTGATAATTTATTGCGCTTCAGCTTTAGTTTTAGCGAGATATGGATGTTACTGGCTTTTTGAGCGATTCATTTCGCTTGCTTTTGTTTTTCTACATTATAAGGTTTATTATAATGTAGTTATTAATTACTACTACATTAATTACTACTACAGCTACTTCACATGAACGCAAACGATTAAGGGCCGATTTCTGAATTGAGAATTTCACCAAGTAAATACTTATGTAACTTTTTGTCACGAAATTCGAAGGTACAGCACTACTTCGCGAAATTCTCAATTCGGAAACTGACCCTCAAAATCTTAATTTTATCTTATGTTTTCAATTTGTAACTGACTACTATAATTTCAAAAATGTATTGCTATCCTTCTCTTCTTCTTCTCCAGGCTATATTCGTCCACTTTTGGACATAGCCCTCCCCTAATGAGCGCAACGTTGTGCCATCATTGGGGGGTAATGCCCATAATCCCCACGCTGGGCATGCGGGTTGGGGATCGCAGTTCGGTGGAATTGTACTGCAGGGGGCGCTGCTGCCCACCCCCCGGTTTGTGTCCCTTAGTCGCCTTTTACGACACCCGCGGGAAGAATTTGTGTTGGTGCTATTCTCTAGGCCGACACCACACAGCAGTATTGCTATTATAACTTCACAAATGTACATAACTAAGGCCAGGTTTTCACGGTACGCTCGAACCGAGTGCGCCATCCAAGTAAACTAATGCTTCTGATTGGACGGTTTTTCGTGACAACACCAAAATAGCCATTAGTTTACTCGGATAGCGCACTCGGACCGAGCACACTAAGACCGTGAAAACCTGGCTTAAGAAACCAAAGTCGATGGGTAAACGATGCGGCAAACGAACCCACCACCTCCCGATTGAGAAGCCGGCCTTCTACCGCTCCGCTACCACTGCTTTCTGCTCTATGGGAGATGTGGTATTTGTGGTAAAGTCGGTGGTAAACCCATGAATGTGGATGCGGAAGATAGTGTGACGAGGAAATGTCAGTAGAAAGAGATGGGCGGATGAGAAAGAAGACATTCAAATTGTCACGGAAACACAAAGTACATACGTAGGCGAACCAGCAAAATACACTAAATAAAAAAAAAAGCAAAACAATCGTGAAAAGAACATGTGAGACCTATGGAATTGAAAGCAGCCGGGTACCGGGTACCGGGTAATAATGTAGGTACTGATGATGATTAATTGCTTAACTTGAGTCGAATGTTGCCCTATATTTTATCAATTTGTGTCCTGTATTTAGGTATTTTACAGCCGCTTTACTTTTTATTTACTTTTGTAGTACCTATGACACATATTGAAATCGTAATTTCCGGCATTATCCAAATTATGCAACTTTGAAAGCAAGAAAAAAAAACTAAACAATGGAGCGCGGTGCTGTGTAAAACATTCGCTGGTGCACTAAAACATGTTTTATTCTATCTTTCCTCCACAACCTTTCAGAATAGCACGTAATTGTAATGTAGCCTATGTACGTCTCACTCTAGGGCACCGGCTCAGAGAGAGAGAGAGAGTATGGGAACAATCACCACGCGTGCCGACCGCGGATTAATAATTTCAACCAAAAAGGAAACAAATGCTGACTGACTCAAATACTGACGTACAGTCTATTAGCTTCTAGAATACACCTCGGGCTCTAGAGTAGGCTTCGGTTTTCGCCGAAAGCACACGAGTGTAATACTACTTCCTCCTCTGTTTAAAACTTTTCTTCACTATTTTGAAAAGTTATGTGAATTTATAAATAACAATACAATATAAACCTTCATCATCGTCAACCCATTATGTCCCCACAAAGGGGCTCGGGTCTCTTCCCTGAGGAAGGTATAGGCCTCAGATCATTTCTATGATCTGAGGTATAGGCCATGGGGTCCAAGTCCGGATTGGCGGAGGCTTGCAAGACTAGTGGCTGGTCATACCGTCAGAAGTTTTCGAGCCGCCCTAAGGCCTCTGACTTGGCTTAACGACTGCCATGTATCGAATATAAACCTTACCTTATTGCAATATATCCGATTCTATCCGATAGTAGCCGAGGTATATTCTAAAAGCTAACAGACTGTATGCGTACACATCAATGTTTCCTTCACCATTAGCGTGTAGTATTGCTTCAATAAGTTCAGAAATATACATAACTTCGGCAACAAAGTCACTGGTACATGCCGGGATTGGAACCCGCGACCTCCCGAATGAAAAGCCGGTGTTCTACCGCTCCGCTACCACCGATCGCTTAGCTCATACACGATTTGAAATCGATCGAACTAAAGCGATGCGGCGCGACAGATTCCCACATTCGGCGAACATTTTTCGCATAAATTCACACATAATTTAACTTGTAACGCAATGAAATATCCATTAACCTCGAGATAGGTATTTTCCGGTAGAGTGAGCAGCCTTAAGTACAGTTTGATGTGGGGTCGGACACGTTTTTGAAGGTAACTTTTGCCGTCTTGGCTCTTGGCTGACGGTTGACGACCTTTCGGGGGCATCTTTGTGGAAACACATTAGGGCTCTGTGGGAAATCCCTAAGACCAAAATATTAAGTATCTACGAACAGATGCACTCATGCGGCTTCTTTCAAGTTACAATATTGCTTGAATAATTCAGTGTTACAAAATGTGATATTCAGTGTTACAGCTATTTCCGAAATCGAACATTGAAAGTTTGGCTAAGATCGGTATAACTACCTATTATATGAAGGATGTATAAATTTTTTTTTGTTTTCCCAAAATGTTTTCTTGTCACCACAAATAACTTTTATGCCACACCTGGCAATAAAGTGGCTTTTTCCGCACGCTGCGCGTACGGAAAAAGCCGCTTTCTGGCCAAGTGTAGACATAAATAACTTTTACTAAACAAACATTGTTCGCTGTTCTTTCACAAAAACTAGAGATTGTTTTCGCGATTCCAAAGTTGGCTTCCTTTCTTTACTATAGGCTTAATGAGGCTTCTTTATCTCCCTTTCCGTTCTAAGACACTGTATCCTGGTAATCCCGACCACGCATTAAAAGTTCTTTGGTATTGTGATTACTCTACTCACTCCAAATAGAGGCTACCTCAAAAATTTTAAATTTTTTAAACATCCAATTTAGAGTTAGTATTTTGCAAATCATCTGGTCTTTTTTTCTAATCATTGTACTTACTTTAAAAACGAAGGCCAATGAATTTTTGTGTAATACTTTTAATTTGAGACATAATCTGTCAAACAGAAATACCACAAACAAGACCACAAAACCCGCAAAATCCCATGGAACAAAGCGATCACTCACTTGAAAATTATACAACAAAAAAAATTACGATGTAAGAGACAAAATTTAAGCAACATGTTTCAAGAATGGCGCATTTGAGATATAACCCTGAATCACGTTTTTATGTTAAGAAACAAAACATTGAAAGGCTGAAACTGATCCATCTGGTTTGCGGGATTTTGCTGGAAAGGAAAATAGCTTTCTTCGTTAAGCTTATAAGTAAGTTCAGATGACAACTAACCATTCTGAGAAACTTTTATAGAAGCAAACATATCATTTTGATAAGTCATCTAACTAAAGCTAACAGTAAAATACTTATGTGCAAAGATACTGTATATGTAGGTACCTACCTACGAATGAACTTCTAGATAGATGAGACAGCCAAATTCATAGTTCATGACCGATCTAGTGGGGAGAAAGTTAACAAAATAAAAACGCAAATCACGAAAATCCCATTGTGTGCGAAAATAAACAATACAACTTATAGCAGGAAACACTCAAGGAAAGCACTTTTACAGAAAACTAATATCAGTGTTTGCCAAGCGTTCGCATTTGGAGAAATTGGGGGTGACAGAATTAATTATTACGACTCTCTCAGAGCTGGCAAGAATGCTGCCAAATCGTAAAAGATAAGCTTTCGCAATTTTAAAAATATTTGTTACTGATTTAAAAACCTATTTAGAGGCTAAAAATTTCACCCATGCCGGGATTCGAACCCGCAACCTCTGGCTATCCGTACCAGCGCTCTACCAATTGAGCCAATGGGCGACTCACGGCATCAGTGAAATTTCGAACCTCTTTACAATATTCTCTGTATTACGTACAGGCAGCGACATCTGACTTAAGCAAATTGCATTACTTACAGCCCCGACCACCTACTTTGCAGTTAGGTTTTAACATCGGAACGATATCACTGTACCCACATGATTGCACTATTTTTATTTTTAATGCACTAACCCGTGCTAAGGAACAAATTTAAAAACCTATTTAGAGGCTAAAAATTTCACCCATGCCGGGATTCGAACCCGCAACCTCTGGCTATCCGTACCAGCGCTCTACCAATTGAGCCAATGGGCGACTCACGGCATCAGTGAAATTTCGAACCTCTTTACAATATTCTCTGTATTACGTACAGGCAGCGACATCTGACTTAAGCAAATTGCATTACTTACAGCCCCGACCACCTACTTTGCAGTTAGGTTTTAACATCGGAACGAATGTAAGTAATTCAATTTGCTTAAGTCAGATGTCGCTGCCTGTACGTAATACAGAGAATATTGTAAAGAGGTTCGAAATTTCACTGATGCCGTGAGTCGCCCATTGGCTCAATTGGTAGAGCGCTGGTACGGATAGCCAGAGGTTGCGGGTTCGAATCCCGGCATGGGTGAAATTTTTAGCCTCTAAATAGGTTTTTAAATTTGTTCCTTAGCACGGGTTAGTGCATTAAAAATAAAAATAGTGTAATATTTGTTACTGATTAAACGACCTACTAGATATGAAAAACTTAGTAGGTACAGATGACTCAGTGCCTATTTGTGTTTTTAATTGGTGTCGGTCTGTAAGGAAACTGAGTAGTGTTCACGCTTGTGAAGGTTTCGATGCTCTCGAGTGTACATTTGTTTTAGGGACAAATTGTCCAACTGTCGGTATTTTAGACGGATAAATATATTTCTAGTGACTTTAATTAACCGTGTTAAAATATAAGTATAAATAATTTAAGTTTAAGAAGCGTCAACTGAATAATTTCATATAAGGCACAATCAAATTGACATTTAAAAACTTTCAAGTAAAGAAGAGTAATTAATGGAACGATCATCATCATTATCAGCCATTTGACCTGCCTCACGGTTTTCTAAGCTTCAAGATTTTCAAATAAGTATATACTATGATTGTCACTTGAAACCATTTGGTGGATAACCTAAACCTTTTCTGACAGATTCCGCTCTGCGAGTTCATTTCTCTACATCGGATCCTCGCAATACGACCGCTTATCGGCGCTGTACCGACGTTATTATACAAACAGAGAGTGCTCGCAAAACGAACCCTTCTTGTGTTAGTATTGCTGGCTGCAGTCACAGAATAAATACCTATCCACTCCAAATGTATACTCCAGCTCCGAATTTAGTATACTGGAGTGAAAACTTCTTTAGACGCACTTCTAGCTCTTGTTAAGCAGTGAACAATATTATCGGTAACAATAAATCGGGTATCATCCCATAAGTCACAAACCATTGTAATTTTCGAAGTCTGAGCTTGGCTTTTGAATATTATTTTCAAGACCAAGACATAGGAGCTTGGCTACAGGATAACTATAGGGGGCCGGTCAGTTCTCACTTTTGTGGTGTAACGTGTCACACCCTATATTCTATATATACGCCCAATTTTGGCCACAAGCCTAATTCAACGCCACGCCAACATCACCAGTCCTGTGTCCATTGTCCTCCGTACAAAAATACTGAATTTTCGTTTACTTACTCGCTTGTGAGAACGCTTACCTACCTGTCCATGCCGAGCGAAAGAGGCGATCGCGCCAAAGTTAATGAAGTTTCATAGTGTCTCTCCCGCCTATCCACGCCAAAAGAATTGACCGTGCCAAAGAAATCGATCGTACCAAATTAATTTCGTGTATTTTTGTTGCCTTGCCTATGATACTGGTAGAATACAGGCGAATTCGGTCGCTTCGAGAGTACTGTTCGTGCCGAATCTGATTACGTCGTCTGAATTTGTCTGGACGACTTAGGAGCCTACCTTTTTTTCCTAGAGATTTACCCGCTGCGGCGGAAGGTGGTTACTGAGATTTCATTGGATATCATACAAAAAAATTATATATTCGTTGAAACGATTTCGGTTCGACTAGATGGCCAATCGCCCACCATCATAGGCAGACTCGAATCTCCCACAAAAAAGTGTCCAACAAAAATCTGCGGCAGCCGTAAACAAACGTAGGTATACGTTTGTATGAAAATGCATTTAAAATTACAAAATATCAATAAACCAAAATACCTTGAAATGAGTTGTTATGAACGAACACCCATCGAACAGGAATCAGTGAACGTTTCTTGGGTTAAATACTTAGAGAGAGAGAGAGAGAGAGAGAGAGAGAGAGAGAGAATATTCTTTATTGTACACCAGAGAACATATTATACAACATGTAAAGATACAAAGTACAATAGGCGGCCTTATTGCTAAAAGAAATTTCTTCCAGACAACCTTACTACGGAAAGTTGCTGAAGGAAATAATGCTTACGTATTATTTTGACTATTTAATATTTCAGTACCCACTTGCTTATATCTACAGTTTGTTACCTCTATGGAGCTTACCTCTGACATATATTTATGGGTACAACTTTTAAACTAGCCCTCCCGGAGGACACTTTCGGTTGTCTAATCTATCTTCCTTTAGAAATCTACCTGCTGCGTCGATTCTTAGGCTTTCTAGTGCCGAAGATGTCGTGATGAGAGAGTCAATGGTAGTGTGCCTACAAGAAAGGACAAGGACAATAAAATAATGTTAACTTTCCTTTTTACAAGTGTCAATCGAAACTATATAATTAAGTTTTCAATTTACATTTTAGTTAGCATTTCTCTGGATGTAAATAAATCCTTGATAGAAATTGTTAAAATACGGAACGCAATTGTAATGTATATTTTTTAAGCTATCTGTTCGTCCTATGATTCATCCGTGTCGTTACTTCAAATAGCAAATCAACTTCTTGCGTATTATAAAAAAATGCTTACATCTAGGGATAAGGCGAAAAAATGAATTATAACATTGTAGTTGTCTTTGAAAATATGAGTAAATTTAATATTAATTTGAACCAATTGTTACAAAAAATTGTCTCAATAAAATAAATAGTGATTTCAAAATTAGTACTCACCAACTGAACCTCGTCAGACAATTCTTAAAAGCGCACTTTGTTTGAGAGAACTGAAAATTTTATACGTTATTAATACTGTTTTATACCTTTCAAAAAAACTTTCTTCTTCTTCAGGCTATATTATGTAGTCCACTGCCTTGACATAGCCCTCCTCTAATGAGCGCCATAGCGCCGTCTTCAGCTTGCCGCGTCCAGTATCTGCCGGCAGTTTTTCGCAGATGAAACAAAAAAAAAAACTTTATTTCTGTCTTACTCGCCATCACAATGGCGGAACCACATGTGATTGATAGGATTGGGCTTCTTATAGCAATCACAACTCGTCGAGCCACTGGTGATGATGATGATTCTTCTGTTCTCCTCAGTTGTGCCTACAACTAGCACTTAAGATATTATTGGTTGCTATCAAGGCGAATGCACAAAGACGTATTTACCTTTGCTCTATATTCTGTATAGCCTTTGAGATTCACATACTATGATTAAAATTAGTTCATAAGCTATGCCACTAATATTTCGGTGTATTTACCTTTACGTTCTCTACATATTAGACTGTCATGTGATATATATTAATCAGTGCCGATCGCAAGAGTAAAATCATAGGATAAAATATCACGCCTTTATCCTGAAAGAGTAAGCAGAGACCGCGGCCTGCCACATCCACAATCCAGGAAGGTCTCTTTGGCTTCATCCAGATTAATAGAAAAATCTTTGTTCAGTACCGCAAATCTTGTTTTCATCAACCCATTATGTCCCCACCGAGGGGCACGGGTCTCTTCCCTGAGGAAGATATAGGCCATACTCCACCACGGGGGCCAGGTCCGGGTTGGTGGAGGATTGTAAGACAGTGGCAAGCCTTACTGTCAGAAGTTATCAAGCCGCCCATAAGGCCTCTGACATGGCTTAACGACTGCCATTATAAGACAGCCGGCACCAACAGCTTAACGTGCCTTGCTTAACGTGCCTTGCGAAGCACGGAAGCGCTCGGAAAAATGCCACTAGCGGTAGTCACGGGACGCTCACCCATCCCGTACCTGACCGCGCCTGTTATTGCTTAACCCAGTGATTGATTCCAATCACTCGGTTTGCCTAGGCCACGAGCGCTTCTCTATTGAATCAATTGACCGCAAATCTATTGAATAGAATTTCTAGGCAAGTTAGAGATAGATAGATAGACAGACAGACAGACAGACAGACAGACAGACAGACAGACAGACAGACAGACAGACAGACAGACAGACAGACAGACAGACAGACAGACAGACAGACAGACAGACAGACAGACAGACAGACAGACAGACAGACAGACAGACAGACAGACAGACAGACAGACAGACAGACAGACAGACAGACAGACAGACAGACAGACAGACAGACAGACAGACAGACAGACAGACAGACAGACAGACAGACAGACAGACAGACAGACAGACAGACAGACAGACAGACAGACAGACAGACAGACAGACAGACAGACAGACAGACAGACAGACAGACAGACAGACAGACAGACAGACAGACAGACAGACAGACAGACAGACAGACAGACAGACAGACAGACAGACAGACAGACAGACAGACAGACAGACAGACAGACAGACAGACAGACAGACAGACAGACAGACAGACAGACAGACAGACAGACAGACAGACAGACAGACAGACAGACAGACAGACAGACAGACAGACAGACAGACAGACAGACAGACAGACAGACAGACAGACAGACAGACAGACAGACAGACAGACAGACAGACAGACAGACAGACAGACAGACAGACAGACAGACAGACAGACAGACAGACAGACAGACAGACAGACAGACAGACAGACAGACAGACAGACAGACAGACAGACAGACAGACAGACAGACAGACAGACAGACAGACAGACAGACAGACAGACAGACAGACAGACAGACAGACAGACAGACAGACAGACAGACAGACAGACAGACAGACAGACAGACAGACAGACAGACAGACAGACAGACAGACAGACAGACAGACAGACAGACAGACAGACAGACAGACAGACAGACAGACAGACAGACAGACAGACAGACAGACAGACAGACAGACAGACAGACAGACAGACAGACAGACAGACAGACAGACAGACAGACAGACAGACAGACAGACAGACAGACAGACAGACAGACAGACAGACAGACAGACAGACAGACAGACAGACAGACAGACAGACAGACAGACAGACAGACAGACAGACAGACAGACAGACAGACAGACAGACAGACAGACAGACAGACAGACAGACAGACAGACAGACAGACAGACAGACAGACAGACAGACAGACAGACAGACAGACAGACAGACAGACAGACAGACAGACAGACAGACAGACAGACAGACAGACAGACAGACAGACAGACAGACAGACAGACAGACAGACAGACAGACAGACAGACAGACAGACAGACAGACAGACAGACAGACAGACAGACAGACAGACAGACAGACAGACAGACAGACAGACAGACAGACAGACAGACAGACAGACAGACAGACAGACAGACAGACAGACAGACAGACAGACAGACAGACAGACAGACAGACAGACAGACAGACAGACAGACAGACAGACAGACAGACAGACAGACAGACAGACAGACAGACAGACAGACAGACAGACAGACAGACAGACAGACAGACAGACAGACAGACAGACAGACAGACAGACAGACAGACAGACAGACAGACAGACAGACAGACAGACAGACAGACAGACAGACAGACAGACAGACAGACAGACAGACAGACAGACAGACAGACAGACAGACAGACAGACAGACAGACAGACAGACAGACAGACAGACAGACAGACAGACAGACAGACAGACAGACAGACAGACAGACAGACAGACAGACAGACAGACAGACAGACAGACAGACAGACAGACAGACAGACAGACAGACAGACAGACAGACAGACAGACAGACAGACAGACAGACAGACAGACAGACAGACAGACAGACAGACAGACAGACAGACAGACAGACAGACAGACAGACAGACAGACAGACAGACAGACAGACAGACAGACAGACAGACAGACAGACAGACAGACAGACAGACAGACAGACAGACAGACAGACAGACAGACAGACAGACAGACAGACAGACAGACAGACAGACAGACAGACAGACAGACAGACAGACAGACAGACAGACAGACAGACAGACAGACAGACAGACAGACAGACAGACAGACAGACAGACAGACAGACAGACAGACAGACAGACAGACAGACAGACAGACAGACAGACAGACAGACAGACAGACAGACAGACAGACAGACAGACAGACAGACAGACAGACAGACAGACAGACAGACAGACAGACAGACAGACAGACAGACAGACAGACAGACAGACAGACAGACAGACAGACAGACAGACAGACAGACAGACAGACAGACAGACAGACAGACAGACAGACAGACAGACAGACAGACAGACAGACAGACAGACAGACAGACAGACAGACAGACAGACAGACAGACAGACAGACAGACAGACAGACAGACAGACAGACAGACAGACAGACAGACAGACAGACAGACAGACAGACAGACAGACAGACAGACAGACAGACAGACAGACAGACAGACAGACAGACAGACAGACAGACAGACAGACAGACAGACAGACAGACAGACAGACAGACAGACAGACAGACAGACAGACAGACAGACAGACAGACAGACAGACAGACAGACAGACAGACAGACAGACAGACAGACAGACAGACAGACAGACAGACAGACAGACAGACAGACAGACAGACAGACAGACAGACAGACAGACAGACAGACAGACAGACAGACAGACAGACAGACAGACAGACAGACAGACAGACAGACAGACAGACAGACAGACAGACAGACAGACAGACAGACAGACAGACAGACAGACAGACAGACAGACAGACAGACAGACAGACAGACAGACAGACAGACAGACAGACAGACAGACAGACAGACAGACAGACAGACAGACAGACAGACAGACAGACAGACAGACAGACAGACAGACAGACAGACAGACAGACAGACAGACAGACAGACAGACAGACAGACAGACAGACAGACAGACAGACAGACAGACAGACAGACAGACAGACAGACAGACAGACAGACAGACAGACAGACAGACAGACAGACAGACAGACAGACAGACAGACAGACAGACAGACAGACAGACAGACAGACAGACAGACAGACAGACAGACAGACAGACAGACAGACAGACAGACAGACAGACAGACAGACAGACAGACAGACAGACAGACAGACAGACAGACAGACAGACAGACAGACAGACAGACAGACAGACAGACAGACAGACAGACAGACAGACAGACAGACAGACAGACAGACAGACAGACAGACAGACAGACAGACAGACAGACAGACAGACAGACAGACAGACAGACAGACAGACAGACAGACAGACAGACAGACAGACAGACAGACAGACAGACAGACAGACAGACAGACAGACAGACAGACAGACAGACAGACAGACAGACAGACAGACAGACAGACAGACAGACAGACAGACAGACAGACAGACAGACAGACAGACAGACAGACAGACAGACAGACAGACAGACAGACAGACAGACAGACAGACAGACAGACAGACAGACAGACAGACAGACAGACAGACAGACAGACAGACAGACAGACAGACAGACAGACAGACAGACAGACAGACAGACAGACAGACAGACAGACAGACAGACAGACAGACAGACAGACAGACAGACAGACAGACAGACAGACAGACAGACAGACAGACAGACAGACAGACAGACAGACAGACAGACAGACAGACAGACAGACAGACAGACAGACAGACAGACAGACAGACAGACAGACAGACAGACAGACAGACAGACAGACAGACAGACAGACAGACAGACAGACAGACAGACAGACAGACAGACAGACAGACAGACAGACAGACAGACAGACAGACAGACAGACAGACAGACAGACAGACAGACAGACAGACAGACAGACAGACAGACAGACAGACAGACAGACAGACAGACAGACAGACAGACAGACAGACAGACAGACAGACAGACAGACAGACAGACAGACAGACAGACAGACAGACAGACAGACAGACAGACAGACAGATAGATAGATAGATAGAGAACACTTTATTGCACAACCAGAAAAATCCTTTGTTTCTTTATTTTTTTTACTGAGTTTTAAGAAAACCATCGCTAAAACTAACAAAATACGAGGAACATTGTACATTATAGTACCAGAGTCATGAATAGCATTAGTCACTTAGAACGGAATTCTAGTGGTTCAGAAAACACTAAGATTATGCATTCACAACATCAAAAACGAATGTTTAATTAACCTAAGCAAAACAGCCATCACCTATATAAGAAACAAAACAAACACAGCAAACTTTTCACAAAACAGATGCGCAGTTACTGTTAACGTTATGAGTTTTGAAGGGATGGTCAACAACGAGTTCAGAATCGCTCGTAGCGTGCCTGAGTGATCTTATACGATCACGAAGGTTAAGCAACATAGGGTGCGGTCAGTGCATGGATGGGTAAGCCGTCTATGAAAAATGCCATGTAACGCTAGTGGCATTTTTCCGAGCGGTTCCGTGCTTCGCAAGGCACGCTAAGCAGTTGGTGCCGGCTGCCGTCGATAGATGGCAGTCGTTAGGTCAAGTCAGAGGCCTTAGGGCGGCCTGAAAACTTCTGACAGTGACCAGACAGTAAGTCCAGCTATTAGTCTTGCAAGCCTCCACCATTCCGGACTTGACCCCTGAGGTAAAGTACTAAAGTACTATACCTTCCTCAGGGAAGAGACCCCAGACCCGATTAGATAACTGTCCCGAGACTCGTGCCCCTCGGTGGGGACATAATGGGTTGATGATGATGATATAGTCATTTTATCTCACGAAGGCGGGCAGGCAAGTCTTTGTTTCTACAGTATTAAGGTTCAAATTCGTCAAAATCACCCGCCTTCCTGAGATAAAAATACTATAATAATTATTAGGACAAACAACTGTCTTTCTGTAAATATTCTACGGTGAGTTGCTAACCAATCGGTTGGCAAGATACTATCTCTTTCTGCTTAAACAAGAATACGTGTCCGGCACTAACTGCTTAACGTGCCTTGCGAAGCACAGAACCGCTCAGAAATTATAGGCACTTAGGGGCGCTAAGTAGCGCCACCAATAGATCATAACTGGTTTTATAATACGTTATATTTTTTTTATGCACTAACCCGTGCTAGGGACAATTTAAAACCCTATTTAGAGGCTAAAAATTCCACCCATGCCGGGATTTGAACCCGCTTGTAATAAATTTATAATACGTTTAAAAAAAAAAGTAAACATGAGAAATCTTCAGATCTGTGGTAACTATTTTTAGAACATACAGCCTAGAATGTAGAAGTTTAAAGTTCTAGATTGTTGATCTTAGGTTCTAGACTGTAGATTCTAAAAATAAATATCACAATTGTTAATATTTTTTCTGTTCACTTTTAGATATAAACGTATTATAAAACAAGTTATGATTTTTATTCCATTGGTTGCGTTAGTTAGCGCCCCTAAGCGCCTTAAATGAGTCGTCGATGGAATTGATTGCAGAATACAACTGTTTGGTATGAAAACACTGTTGCAGGGGACAGATAGAATATTAAACTCTCCAAATGACGTGAGGCCGTAAGCCCAGTTAACTCGCCCTAACTTTAATCCTAAAGCCGGCTTACGAAACTACAGCGGCTGAGTTGCGAACTCGGTATGTGTGACCTAATAGTGACCTATCTACGGATAGGAACGCGGATTGCAGTGCTGCTAGAAATATTCAGAAGGCTTTTCACTCATTTCGTAGATCTACGATTAAAGTTTTCAATAATAATTCGATGTGTAGCCGATTAACCTACAACTTTTTTTACGGGATTTACACTGAGTTGTATTCTATTGTTAAGGAAAACTGGAATTTTCATAACTAGCTGTGATAGTAGGAAGTAGTTGGCTATGTAGTTGATAGCCTCCTTACTATCAACGTAATTTAGTTCAAAATATAAATGTATTAATTATAAAATCAGGCCAAGTGTGAGTTGGATTCACCCACCGGCGGTTCCGTATAATGATAAATATAATATTGTGTGGTTGGCACTTCAATGACCGCACATATAGGTATTTTATTCTTGTATCGTTGTAGTGAACCATTTGTTTAACTGGCAACAAAGCGATAAAACGTCGTACTATCTCGTTCTTACTAGCGACTTAGAGAAAGATGGGCGCTAATACAGCGCCCACCATCGAGTTCGATACAGCTAACGGTCGTACTCGTCAAGGCATTTCTAAGATATAAGAAGGAGGTATGCGCAAGAAATGGCTCAGAAAATTACGTCGGAACTCTGCACCAAGCGTCGACTGGTCTGAATAGCTCTTAAACTATGCCGAACGCCTCAATAGTGGCAAATGAAGCACGTTCACTGCTTTCAGGAGTTCCCAGTGAATTTTCTTTAAAGAAGCTTTAATTTAGCGTCCTTAGAAAATGCAGCCGGATTTACTTTTAATGAGTTTCGAGGGTACAACTTGGCAGCTAAGGCTGTTAGACCTTGAATTTCGATTCCTTCTTAATATCAGGAGTTCGAGCTACTGGAGAAATTGAAGCGTCTGATATAGTTAATATTATTTCAATGAAGTAGTCAATCTGCATGGGGGTTATTACCTATGACCGTTACCTGTATAGGTTACCGAGAGCAACTAAGGTTTCTTCGATCAATGCTGTGCTACACGATGTAACCACCTGCGTTGCGAAGGTTTAATGTTTAATAAATAAAACAACTTATATTTAATAAAAAACCGACTTTAAGAAAAACAAATACTTAGAAATATATTTATTAATATGAATTTATACAAGATGAATAACACAAGCAGCTAAATTAAGATAAACTTGTGCTATGGGTGCTTGAAAAAACCGAAGTCATATTGAATTCCAATGCGGGATACGGCGTGTGTAGCCTAAGAAGATTATTTAGTTAATTCTAAATTATACAGTTCAAGTCCCGGTTTGTGACAATCACTTTGTTTTCTAAGTTATGTACATTTGTGAATTTATAGTAGCAATACCACTCATAACGGTGTAGGAAATGATCGTGTGGAAACTGTCGTGCTTGAGGTACCTTACCGCTTGGTACGTGCAATGGCGTAGGTGTCCGACGCGCTCTGAAGTGTCAATAAGTTTAGGTGCTTTTTCTAACAACTGAAATATTTAATACCTATATAGTTATCTCTGAACTATTCGAACGTTACATAGGTAACTAATAGATGATTCTGACGCAATTTGAACAGAATAACGTAGCGAGTAGAATTGTTTATCTTGATCAAAATATGGGACCATCCTTGAGGTGCCTTCTAACTGATAAAATAAGAATAAATAAATAAAGTAAATAAATATTGCTAGACATACATAAAAAATGTAAGGATGAATTGAGAACTTCCTATTTTTTCGAAGTCGGTTGAAAATAGGATGAAGGGAAAATTAAATTTCTTTAACTCTTCAGGGAATCAAAAAGCGAGTCCAAACCGTAATAAAGCCAACTTGAGGTTTACTTTGTAAATTAATGGAGAAGTTTTATGGCGGGAATTGTTGGCCGCATAGACCTTTATCCATCCATTTTAATTGCATCAGCTTTGTTTAAAATGAACCTTAAATGAAAAAGACGGATAAACCACGATATCAACATGACAGAGACAATAATGCTTATTTTTTAGAAAATAACTCTATCGTACCTCTAACAATTGTGAAAGTTTATATGTTTGGATTTTTATCATGCTTAAACCGCTGTATGTTTCAAGTTTCAAGTCTTTATTTGTCAGCAAACACGGTACATGTAGATTTTACAGGACACATTGTTATGGACAAGCGTGTAGCACTATAATATGGTATACAAATATTATAATAAAAAAATAGAAAGGGTACATTATTTACAACATTATTAGTTGAGGTTGGTTGGTTAGTATGGGTTGAGGTAAGATTGGCCATTCAAGGTAGGCCATGTTCTAGATAATACACAAGCACAGGTGATTACTATTACATTTCCCACGATCTTATAGCGTTTGACAGAAGTGTATTGAGCATAACATTATATTTATTTTTCGTTAAATATTAGATTTTATGTAAATTTCTTTTATATCTACATATATTGAAGTTTTCTTTTATTACTGTGAAATCACATCATATTGGTTATATATTAAACGGGTCAAATCGCGATTATTTATTAGTTAAAACTAATAAATAATCGCGATTTGACCCTTTTAATATATAACTATCTATGAGTATCGCCACCAACCCGGATTTGGCCCCCGTGGTGGAGTATGGCCTAACCTTCCTGCGATGCAGGAAGAGACCCGTGCCCCAGCAGTGGGGACATACAAGGGTTGATAACGATGAGTATCGCGAATCATTAAGAAATACTACACATAATATTATAAAGATGACAGTTTTCAAGTGTGTGAGTGTGTATGTTTTTTACTTCTTCACGTATAAACGGCTGGAGCGATTTTAGAAAATTTTGCTTTGGAGTTAGCTTATACCCTGGATTAACACAGGCTACGTTTTACTGCTGGAAAATATCCTATTCCCATGGGAAAATCGATAAACCCCGTGTAACAACGCGGGGCACAGCCACTTTAAATAAATAAATTTTTACTTTACTTTTCTTGCTATTTATTATTTATGACTATTTATGACGACCTCGGTGGCGCAGCGGTTTAGCACGCTGACTGTAAAACCGAAGGTCTCGGGTTCGATCCCCGGCTGGGTCAAACTAGGAAACGAACTTTTCTAGTTTGTCTCTGGTCTTGGATGTTATCTATGTATTTATTGTAGGTATTAAATCTATCGTCCAGTTAGCACCTATAACACAAGTCATTTAGTTGTACTTAATATAGGGCTAACGAGATCTGTGTAATATGTCCATGAATATTTATTATTTATTTATTTATTAATTTATTATTTATTAGTGTCGCTAACTGTACCAAGGCTTATTAACAAGAAAGTTTTGCCCAAATCATCATGTTTATTGAAAACTCTCATTTATTTATACATTTCATTCATTTATATATTTATTGACATAAATTACATGTGTCGGGTTGTTTATAAGTACATAAAGTTTCCATGCAAATTTACCAATCTGGTGCAACAATATCGAGAGTTTCAAACAAAAAACATGCATTTTATTAACTAACCTAAATTGAGATTGAAAGTCAACATTGAGTTTCACAGATATAAATTTCCTCGGACCTAGAATACATACTTATCCAGAAATTCATTTATTTCGTAATAGCTTCTCAATGGTAGTAAATTAAACAAATCACGTTTAAAAGATAAGCGCTGGCTACCAATAAATATATCATGTGTACTCTTGAAAATATTAGCAGTGGAAACTTAGCTAAAACCACTCACAGAAATGCGGTAAGAATATTCCGAAACATGCTAAATACCCTCCACAAAGAGGATGTAAAGCTTATTACGACTGAACTGAACGCAAAATATAATTTGCATTGTTTATTCTCTCGTTATTCACTCCCACTTTGATTTGGAATTCTGAAACTCCTAAATACATTAAAATATTCAAAGGAAGTCCCTCTTGCGTATCTCCACCTCCATATTTGAGGACTCCTCAAATGTGGTTGACAAAAGTTATAATACTCGGGTGAAAAGTTTATTTTGTCAGGTAAACATCTTTAAACAAGTTGACTTTCTCTACTTGGTAGGATCAGGGGAAGAGGAAGTTGTAATATAGGTATTTCTTCCGCTTTATTTTGACATGGCATTCTCGCCTCTACGCTGCTGCAATAAGTTTGAAAACATTAAATAAACAAGTACATACTAGGGCGCATTCACATGATACGAGAGAAAGAAGATTATGTTACTATCATTTCACAATGTAGTTAGCAAAAGCTATTAATAATCTTAAAAGCACATCTATTATTTGAAATTTACGAGTTAGAAAAAGGTTATAATATTATTGCTACTATGACCGTTTCTCCGGGCATATATTACGTCTAAATGAGGTAATTAGAAAACTCAGGAAAATTCAGATGACATTTTAATTGGTTTTACTGAAAAAATAAAGGTTTAGATGTCAGTTTTACCAGTGCAAAAATGCCTTGTGCACTCGTACCTTACGGGCGGCGTCTTAAACGACAATTTCAAGATTGACAGGAGCCTTTACGTTTGACGTGCGAGTGCGAGGGGGCAATTCCGAGGATGCTCATAAATCTTCCGTTTAGGCGGGGCTTACATGGTCCTGGAGGCTTAGGTGACGTCGAGTTGTAGTTGCAGTTTTGAAACTAATTTCAACCCTTTTTATGTCCTTACTGCTGGGCATGGGTCTCTTCCAGAACCACAGGAAGGTAGAACATACATACGGGGGCCGATCCGAATTGTAAGACAGTGCCGGGCCTTACTGTCAGAAGTTATCAAGCCGCACATGAGGCCTCTGACATGGCATGATATTTTAGTATTAAATATAATTTATTAGTATTAAATATAACCACATTAGATAAGGTAATGTGGTTCATTTGATTCACACACGAAAAATACAAAGATATAGTAGATATTAAGGCCTATCAGCATTCAACTGTTTATTTTTCCGGCCAGTTGCTAGGCGGTTGCCAGTCTTGTACCCACTTGTAGCAAAACGCTGTACATACGCCTTCTTCAGGGTAGGCACTTTTTCAAATTTTAGTAACCTGATCTAGACTTTTTATTTGTACTGTGTAAGACGCTCTACCGAGGCAGGCTCATAAGCACTCTGTCTTTCGATTTGTGGTCTTGTTTCTTAGTGGCTATAGTTCGATACGTACAGTAAACAGTTCTAACCTATCAAATTTATTTCTCGCTGATATCTGTTGCTGGATGCCTTCGGCACAGCACCGTGAAGCTTGGAAAACCATGACCGAGGCCTATGTCCTGCAGTGGGCGTCAAATGGTTGATGATGATGATGATAGTTCTATTATAGTGAATATAGTTCCAGCCCTGCCCCAAAGAGAATCTCCATGGGACAGATTGGACGGACGCGAAATTCCTCATGAGAGTGAATATTGAAGTATAAATGATTTTGTTGCCATGTAGCCTCTCTCTAACAAGGTTAAATGTCGACGTCCGTGTCAATAGAGCAAAAGTCTGGTGATGGATTGAAGCGGGGATCAGCGTACCCCTTCGCAAAGCTACACGGCCCGCAACGCTAGACACTCAATTTTAACTTGTTTTTCACCCTATTAAATAACGTAACGTTCAGGGGAAAATATTTGAAGGAAAATCTTATGAGAGTATGTCATCGATCATTCGTGTGGATTTAAAGGGGCAAAGCAAGTCGAAACGGTTAAGATGTATCAACGCTCTCCCTCCCTTTTTTTGCTCCAAATAAATTTATTTGGGTACAAATGGTTTAGCTTATCATTGGTTGTCATCAAACATTCATAGTAATAAGTTCCTGTAATATGCACGCCGTGTTTGTTACTGGAAGTTTACAGTGGATGTTAGGTAGTATGCTTTCTAATAATTGGTTCTAAAAATAGGCACTATTTGAGACTCTGAGTCCCATAGGGGGTTGCTAGGACGTAACTACAGACTAAATAAAACTTGAATAAAATAAAATGTTGTTTTGTGTGATAACTTCTATCGGACTTATCAGGCAGAACAATACTTTATTTTTATTAAAGTTTCATTAGTCTGTGGTTACGTCTTTTTCTTGTAAAAAGTCCACCACAAACTATTTTATTGAGTGTCTTTGGTGTGTTTTGAGGAACAATATTATTACATACAAAAAAATGTGTAAAGTACACTTTGTGCCAAAAGGGCTACTATAATAAGGATTATTTAGATGACAATGATGTCTGGAATTCAAGCATGTAAAATTCACAAGTTTTGTAGAATCTGTGTAAATTCTGTTAATAAAGGAATTTGAAAAGACTAAGTTTGGAGTTTTTTTGTCCATTTTTTCTCCAAAATGATCCAGATTTTGAAATGGACACCTAGTTTGACTTGTAACGTTCATTAGGCCGCAGTATCTGCGCTACTTTGAATAAAACCTTTTCATTTCATTTCATATTATAAATAATAAGGTCATATTTACATCTTCACTTCTACACTAACATTAAAAAGAGCAATTTTTTTCTATAGGGGGTTATTTCCAAAACTAATATCTGATTTAAAAAAAGCTTTCATCAGTTAAAGAATAGATCTTCAGTCTGGACATAGAATAATCCGTTAACCATAGGAAGGTAGTCACCGACACCTAGTAAATAATAATTAGAAAAGGCCTATCTGTTACTGTCTCCAGAAAAAATATAGAGACTTACTTCACGCTTGCATGCGTTATTGCTACCAAATCCCCAAAAGAGACCACATCTCCCCTCATCTTCTAGCAAAGGGGGTCTTGAATATGACGAACAACAGGACATTAAAACTGTCTTGCTTCTTGTTTGATGTATATAAGACTCGCATGCCGACATACTTGTATGCGAAGCTGGCCTGGTCCGTCAGAGCACGTAGTTCATTGCTACTTATACCCAAACACTCCCTCAGCAGTACCAAGGGTTGTTTCAAAATTGCAGCATCGAAATGTTGGAATGACCTGCCGCCGCTTTTGCACGCTGCACAAACCCTTCCAACATTCCGAATTAAATGTCGTAAATGGCTGCTGCACAAACAATCCTTGGCTTCTGGTGTCTTTCAAGGGCTGTAGTGGATGGAATTTGTATACCTATATGTTAAGTTTTTACATCTGTCATCATCATGCGCGTGTGTTCTTTATAACATTAGTTTAATTATACTCAGATAGGTATAATTTAGTTTAAGAAAAGGCCTTGCCTGAAAATCGGCAACTAGTTGCATATTGGTGTACATTAGTTACAAGCCGAGGCACAGACCTTTTTGTCTTCATTTGTTATTTATAAGCTGTTAAATAATAGTCTCTTTAAACTGTCATTAATGCCTCTAGTATAAGTGATTGTTGTGTCTTATTTTGCTTGAAGACAAATAAATATATTCTATTCTATTCTATTCTATTATAATAGTTTTTTCACATTATATATGTATGTATTAGTTTGATAAGAGATCCCTAAGCTTTTTATACAATGCGTGCCTTTTGTATTTATTATACTTTTATTCTTAATACAGTTTTTTGAGTTTTTTTGTCCAATTTTTCTCCAAAATGATCTAGATTTTGAAATGGCCACCTAGTTTAACTTGTAACGTTTATTACCTCGCAGTTTCTGTACTATTTTGAATAAAACCTTTTCATTTCATTCTATTTACCTTTAATTCGTTTTTGCATCAAGACTCAGCTTAGACTTAAGTTACTTGCTACGCATGTTAAAATACAAAAGTGATGGCAGACCTAATAAAATAAAGAAATAAAAATTGGTTTGAAATAGGTCTATGATATTATTTAAAAGGAGACGGGGATTTCTGGGCCCGATTGTAAATAGTTGAGATATGGTTTAAAAAATTCGTTATATTATTTTATTTTAAAATATAAAAAATTAGCTCAATTCACAATCTGTAAGACGAGAAATCTTAAAAATAAGTTTATGACCCTAATAAAATAGGATGCCGATTACTTTAATTGATTAGTCTGCATGTACTATCCTGTGTTTGTCAACTGAATTTTGAATTAATCTGTGTCTGTGCTAACACCTAACAGTGACAGAGTGACAGGCGTGACAGCTCCCTGACTCAATCTATGATCACTCGTTTTCTCGTATCGTTTAGTGCGTTTTGGCGGTGTTTCCTGTTTTTTTGTTATTATAATTCTCCAACCAGTGCTTTCTTTCTACAGACTTACGATCTTGCTTAACTTGTACGGTCACGGATAAGTTTAGTATAAGTTTCATTGTCAGCTTGTTGCATAGCCTCACTTTTACTAAATCTCTTATAACTCTGCTCTCAGATTGCCAAAATCCAAAAATTTTCTGAGATGGTTTGCTAATAAATAAGCTTTAAATTGACATCTATTTCACCTCTTTACACCCGGGCCCAAGAAAGTATGAAAGTGTATCCGTCTCCTTTATATGCCCTAAATATTTAAGTAAAGATCTACTTACATGCGCGATGGTCACGCGTACTGATTAAACCCATAATCTCTGTCTCTTCCTTCGTGGGGCATTGTATACGCTTCTAAAATAAAATCCCTGAAGATATCTATATTAAGTTTGACTGAAGCGCGGTTCAAAAAATGTGTAAAGTACTCTTTGTGCCAAAAGAGCTACTATAATATAAATGATGTCAATAGATGACAATGATTCAAGCATGTAAAATTCACTAGTTTTGTAAAATCTGTGTAAATTCTGTTCATTAAGGAATTCGAAAAGACTAAGTTTGGAGCTTTTTTGTCCACTTTTTCTCCAAAATGATCTAGATTTTGAAATGGACACCTAGTTTGACTTGTAATGTTCATTAAGCCGTAGTATCTGCGCTACTTTGAATACGAGTAAACCTTTTCATTTCATTTCTTTCTCTCTCTATGAGAAAGCCTTTTCCCTGCATTGGGGCGTATATACTTAAAAAATACAACGTAATTGAGATTGTCTTAGGCTAATATCGATATCGATATTAACCCTTGTAATTCCCCACTGCTGGGGCACGTCTCTCTTCCTAATAGACTAAAATATTATAATATTATTAGAAAACTTGTTTGAATTGTTAAGTTTCTTCGGTATTTGTTCAGTATAGTTTTCATCCGTGGTATGCTTAAAAATGTAGGTTTGTATGTGTGTTTATATGATTTCAACTTTCTCACGCCCAGCTTCGCTAAAGAATTTATACGACTTCGTTACCGAAGCTCGTTTGGATTGATTAGTTAATTATTTTGCTCGCAACTGATAATATTTAAATGAGCAGGAACGAGAAATAAGGAAGCGCTGATTGCATAAGTACATACCTTATTTGCTCTGAAGCACTGCTTTTTACGGTTGATCATAAATAGTTATGATCAGCACACCAGTTTTTGCAGAGACTTACTGAATTCACCTCTGTGCCTGTTACGATAAGAATCGTGCAGAGTCTAAAGAATAAAAGAAGGCAGTACAGTCGATAACAAAACAATCTTGACATGATCGTCATGGGTGACTTTAAAAAAATGTAATAGTAGAGTTGTAAAAATGTAATAGTAGAATAGTAGAATCTTGAAGAGAGTCGTGTGGCTAGGGTACACTCGGGTGCACTTGTTGGCCATGCATATCCAGAATGCCATAATGAATTAAATAAGAGAAAGAGACTCAAATTTATCAACAATCACTCTTATGCAACATGCAATAAGCGTTACGAGCTAATTCTTCATTTGGTCATCCAAATCAGTCTTCACCGGATCGAAGCTCTTGCTGCGTGTGTAATAAGAGTGAGCCTAGAGTAATTTTCATTAAAATTCACTCGGGGCTGCATGTGATGCAAATTACTTCATCCCGATGTCGCTGCCTGTACGTAATACGGAAACAATACTTTCCGTATTACGTACAGGCAGCGACATCGGGATGAAGTTCGAAATTTAGTTTGAAGTTCGAAAGAGGTTCGAAATTTCACTGATGCCGTTGAATCGCCCATTAGCTGAGTTGGAAAGAGAGCTGTCACGGATAGCCAGCAGAGGTTGGTCGAATCCCGGCATGGGTGGAATGTTTAGCCTGTAAATAGGTTTTTAAAATTGTCTTTAGCACGGGTAAAAAGAATATAGAATTAGTCCATTAAAAAAGAATATAATTTTTATTCATTTTCTGAATACGGAGGCATGTACATGTACAGCTAGCTTAATTCTAGCTTATGATGCCAGTGTTTTGTCTCATAAAACTGCAATTCATTGTTTATTATGACAATTTGATGTAAATTGTGTAGGCGTATCTTCCGACCTGTTAATCCGTGGGCTAATCGACTTCTCAATGTACATAGAATTGTCATTGTAATCCATGTATTGGAGTTTTATGATATAGGGCTCTGGTGCTGTTGTTGGTAAGCCAAAGTTATTGTAGATAGATGCTGCCATTCAACTGATTCACTGTGTAACGAGCACCGCGATTGCCAACAGGCAAACGTGCCTGTGTCTGGAAAGTTTTGCTCGGGACCGATGTAAAATTTTGTGGCTAGTGCCTAGTTTACACACGTTACGGTGCTCCATACAGTAACACTCACTGATTCCTCAATTATGTTAATAGTGATATATTATTAGACCTATGACTGATCACGGACTGGATCTTTTGCCTGAGGTTTACTGCCCTAGGCCCTAATTATAACTATTTACATGATTGAGAGATCTCAATCATGTCAAATCGATCTGAAAATTAAAGACTTTTTTCCGTTGCACAAGCCATTATCAGCAGAGCTTGCTCTACTAATAATGCTTGGTAATTCTGAACTAATTTTTGTTGCGACTCCGGTCGGCGAGAAATGAAGGGATTAACAAAAAAGTACTTGAGTCACTCGAGTCAATCGACAAAACACGAATCAGAATATCAGGTACATTCAACCGTAGATCCACCAGCCTTTGCAACCATTTCCATCGGTTACATGACGCGCGCAAGGAAAATGCGAAGATCCATCACGTGTTGATTGCACAAGAAAAGTCAGGAAAAAGCTTTAGATGATAGCACCAGTAATAAAAACGTATAAAAAAAACAAAGTCTTTGGAAACTGAAGTTTGTCCCTTCGGGTTGATGATGAAACACCATCGTCTTTCTGCCGGCTGTCACATTTCACCACTCTACAGACAAAACAGAGAACTAAGGCATAATAATGCCACGCACACACCGCCGTCCCTAATCAAAATGCGACCCGAGGCGCGGCGTCATTAAGCGAGTTATCTCGTTACCTGTCACAATACAGCGCGTCTAAGCACACAATGTGTTAATTGCGTTAGCCAGCCGGCACAATCGCGGGTATTGGCGAGTGCAGAGAGCCGACTTTCATCAGCCGGCGCCTGTAAGGTTTGAGGCACACACAGGTAGTTTGGGACTCGTCCAATACAATCCATCACCCCAAATTAGTTCACTGCTGCATAAGCTAAACCAAGGTACGCCACTTCTTTCTGATCTCGGCTATCTTCATCAAACCGCCACTGCGTCGGTCCAACGAGCTTTCATGTGTTCTAAGCTGCGCTTAGGACCTTAGAGACTATGAATTAATGACCGTATATATATTTCGCCAGATAAGTGATGGTTGATTAAAAATCGTTTCACCCGTCATGAAAAATGCACGTGTCTCAAATTATTACATCATTTGAGCAGGGGAAAGAAGATGCGAAGGAAGAGAGAAAAAGTGGTACGGTCATGCTCTTTACACTAAACAAAACTCCTTAGTGGCGTGTACCGTAGCAACAACGAGCATTTTGTTACAGAAGCAAAGCTTGAATTGTCTTTTATTTCGTCAACCGTTTAAAAGCAGGAATGACTATTTGACGTAGCAGGAAGGAAGCAAGGTAAGCAAAGCATAGAATTACTTGTTACTTAGATGGTCTGTGTCTAGCAATGGATGAGCATGGGCGAATGGATTGGATTGGTGTGTTTCCAGCTTACATAATGACGCGCTGCTCGCTTTATTGCGCTCATCAAACACTGGACGAAGTTTGCCAGCGTCCGCAAAATTTGGCCGCATTGTAATACGTATGGGTTATTGGAATTTCGATAGTGTTTGCATGGTGCACTGCGCACAGTATGCTTTCCAACAATAGGATACAATGTTAGCTTTCAAGCCAAGCCATTAAGAGTTTGTCGCTTTAATTAGAAGGTTAAGTTACCTAGTTATCGCTTAAGTAAAGGTTTAAAGTTTGGGATCCTTTGGTTCAGATATTTTGTGCAGTAGTTTGTTCAGTTAGGGTTTATTTTTGTGTGCTTAAATTATTATTCTATGTGTTCTGTGTTCTTGCCGAAAATTTATTGGATATCGTACTCTGCATGTTTTTTTTATTAAGTCTGAAATTTTTTGTAACTATTTTATTTTTTTGAAGGCCTCGGTGGTGCAGCGGTTTGGCACGCTGACTGTACAACCGAAGGTCTCGGGTTCGATCCCCGGCCGGGTCTAACTAGGAAACGAACTTTTCTAGTTTGTCTTGGGTCTTGGATGTTATCTATGTATTTATTGTATTAAATCTATCGTTGAGTTAGCACCTGTAACACAAGTCATTTAGTTGTACTTAGTATAGGGCTAACGAGATCTGTGTAATGTGTCCATGAATATTTATTTATTTGTTTGTTTGTTTGTTTGTTTGTTTGTTTGTTTGTTTGTTTGTTTGTTTGTTTATTTGTTTGTTTGTTTGTTTGTTTGTTTGTTTGTTTGTTTGTTTGTTTTTTTGTTTTTTGTTTTTTGTTTGTTTGTTTGTTTGTTTGTTTGTTTGTTTGTTTGTTTGTTTGTTTGTTTGTTTTTTTTGTTTGTTTGTTTGTTTGTTTGTTTGTTTGTTTGTTTGTTTGTTTGTTTGTTTGTTTGTTTGTTTGTTTGTTTGTTTGTTTGTTTGTTTGTTTGTTTGTTTGTTTGTTTGTTTGTTTTTTTTTGTATTGACATTTTTATCTTATTAATAATATACATATTTAAAGTTATCTCTTAAAATAATGTTTCTATGCATCTGCACCTTTATAAGAAAACGTTTACGTTTTATGAAAAAAACTGAATCTAGTAAAGGTAATCAAGTGCTTTGCAATAGCAACACCACTTGCCAATCATGAATAAAACCTTTAGCAACGCGGTATGTTTTTCTACAATGTTTTTCTTGCGCTACAGTCCACAGCAGAACAACGTTTACATTTTAGTTGCATAGTCACCCCTAACGCAACTAAGCAGAGTGCACGCCTGTAAAGATATATGTCATGTCGACTGTATTATGCCCTGTAGGTACTGCGGTTTAACTGCGAGGACGGTGTTAGTGCTGGAAAAGCCAGACATCAACCATTTATATGTCCCCACTGCTGGGGCACGGGTCTTTTCCTGCATCGCAAGGTTAAGCCATACTCCACCGCGGGGGCAAAGTCCGGGCTGGTGGAGGATTGTAAGACAGTGGCGGGCCTTATTGCAGCCTTACCTACCTATCCAGCACCAGACTGCCCCTGCTGCTATTGCTCGACTGTATTATGCCCTGTAGGTACTGCAGTTTAACTGCGAGGACGGTGTTAGTGCTGGAAAAGCCAGACATCAACCATTTATATGTCCCCACTGCTGGGGCACGGGTCTCTTCCTGCATCGCAAGGTTAAGCCATACTCCACCGCGGGGGCAAAGTCCGGGCTGGTGGAGGATTGTAAGACAGTGGCGGGCCTTACTGCAGCCTTACCTACCTATCCAGCACCAGACCGCCCCTGCTGCTGTTGCTTAACCCAAGTGATTGATTTCAATCACCCGGTTACACTCAGCCACGTGCGCTACGGGAACTGCTGGAAAAGCCTATTACATCCTTGGTGTACATGCAATAAAGAATATTCTATCTATCTATCTATCTACATCGAAAATATGTTACAAGCCACAACCGATTTAAATCTATATGTAGTAAATATTTACTAAAATAAGAGTGTTAAGAATCTGCTAAAAGTAACGTGAAGGCGCAAAATGTCTAGTCACGCCCAATATTGCTTTCAGTCCATAATTCTACTGAAAACGCATTCTACGTAGAGACAACAGCCTTGCCTCGTTTGGGCGCTCACTATGGTTAATAAAATGCACAGAAGTCCCAGTTATACCTCAAATTCTAAGATACTTATTTATTACGTTGCCATGGTAACAAGAATACGAAGTTCACCGGGACCGCTAGTAACAGAATAAAAAAGAATTATACTTGTAGCCTTCTGAGACTTTTCATATAAACTATTCTCGATATTTATATAATTTCTTTTTGATAAGTTTATTTCCTATTGTAAGCACGATCAAGTCTCGATATATTATGTTCTCTAAACGTATTGACAAAGTTTCATTGAAATCTGTCTTGTCGTTTGTAAATAAAACCAATCTAAGCTTGTCTTGGATTTCTCTTAAGTCGATCTTCTCTTAAGTTGTTTATTCAAGTCTTTATAAGTAAAAAGTTAGTGCTACTCTGGTAATTTTTTGTAGAGGATGATTGTATTTAATTTAGTTGAATGAAATCAGCAAAGCAGAGTTTACTTGTTACTCGCGGGTTAATCGCCTTTGCAATGTACATCGAATGGTCATAGTGAATTATGAACTGTAGTTCTAAGAATTGTAGTTCTATGAAATCGGCCCTAGTTCAACCTATTCATTTCTGTTGAAAAACCGCCCATCACGTAACTGTGTATAGTGCTCGGAAGTGCTATTGACTGTACCTACCACTGTAATCAGATTTTCTATAGGCATTTATTAAAGTGAGTGCTGAGCGAAACTCATTTGATTGAAATTACGTAGAGTTCCTAATACCTACAAATCTAAATGGCAACGTAAATGAATTGAAATCAGAGTATAAACAGTTATTGTGCATTTCTTTAGGTTGAGTTCTGAGATAATTTCAGCCGAACGATTTTACAAGAAATTTGGCGTATAGACAGAACATGATCTGAACTCACATATAGAATACTTGATTAGTTAGTTAGACCTAAGATTTCCGCACTTAGCCTCATAGTTGGGCCATTCTACGTAGCAAGCGCTGAGGTACGCTAACACCTCAGACACTAGGGTTTCCTTACGATGTTTTCCTTCACCGTCAGCGAGTAGTATTGCTACTCAATATGTAAATAATATGTTGTCAAATATTGTTTAGTTGCGCCGACTACCCGTATTTCAGTTTCCGTTACTTCTTTTCCGTCAATGGTTGTCTGGAAGAAATTACTTTTAGTAATAAGGCCGCCACTTGTACTGTACTGTTATTTTATAAGTCTCTTATGTAATCCCTGGTGTACATGCAATAAAGAATATTCTATCTATCTATAATTTCACAAATGTACATAAGTTAGAAAACAAAGACATTAGTACATGCCGGGGCTTGAACCCACGACCTCCCGATTGAGAAGCCGGAGCTCTACACCGCTCCGCTACCACCGCTCCGCTACCACCGCTCTTAGGATACTTGATACCAAACAATCAAAAAGGTTTTATTCAAAATAGCACACAAACTGCAGTTTGATGAAAGTTACAAGTGAAACTAGGTATACTTTTCAAAATACAGATCAAATTGGAAAAAAATGGACCAAAAATCTCCAAACTTTCTTTATTATAATTAACAGGGTTTACATAATAAATTATTATAAGACATAGAACACTTGCACGATATTCATATCAGTGGGAAAATTTCTAACGCAGGTGTAGCCGCGGTTTATAGCGAGTATAATATATTGAAAGTTAACATTAAGTAGTAAGTAGTTCAATAGACCAGTGGCGACTGAAGGTTCTTCGGGCACCTTCCATCTATCGAAGCACCTTCGGTCGGGATATTTGGTATTCCCCCCGCACCGAGTGGTGTCTGCGAGCTAATATCGGCTGGGGCCTGTCTCGTCTCGTGCCCACTGGGACTGTTACCCATCAACCCCGCCTATACGACCCGATTCGGTCCTAATGGATTGCAGTCTAGATTCGACACTTGACACAAGACTCTCTTACGCGTGATACAAAGGGTAAAGTCAGGAATGCGAGAGGTAATTATAGATAAAGAGGACTTGAAGAAGAAGAAGACTTATACATACATGCATACATACATACATATATACATACATAAATACATACATACATATATACATACATACATACATACATACATACATACATACATACATACATACATACATACATACATACATACATACATACATACATACATACATACATACATACATACATACATACATACATACATACATACCTACATACATACATACATACATACATACATACATACATAACCTCACGCCTGTATCCCAGAGGGGTAGGCAGAGATCAGTGACTGCCAGTTGCCACGATCCTGACAGATCATCTTCGCTTCACTACTTTTTATCTTTCCCTTTGCTAATACATCCCCTATTTGGTCAATGTATGTCCGCCTGGGACGTCCCATAAGAAGACTTATGCACACCCAAAAGAAAGTATTACTTACAAATGACGAAATGATTGAATCTAATGATGGTGAATGTAGTTTAGCACCATCAAAAAATATCCTGCAACGCGAATTCTGTTATTAAAATAAATAAGAATTGTTTAGTATTAGCTGACCCCGCAAAAGTTAATACCTACTAAATATTCTTCTTCTTCTTCAGGCTATATTATGTAGTCCATTGCTGGACATAGCCCGGCAGATGCTGAATGCGACAAGCTGAAGACACGCCGCTATGGCGCTCATTAGGGAGAGCTATGTCCAGCAGTGGACTAAATATTCACTAAAAATTAAGACATTACGTTGGAGTTCGATAACAAACACTGTGATTCGAGATTTTTATATACGAGTATTAGGAGTATACTACGTAACAAATATTATTTTAATTGTTTAGAACTTACACTTGGTTCTCACAATAGGTATATATTTAGAATACAAATTGATATTTTGTTGTAATATTGTGTGACTAGTTTTCCCCTTTACTTTAACTGAATTCTTTGTCTTATCATCTCCAAAGAGTAATACTAGGGTAAAAATAAGTCACTTTGGCATTTCTTAATGATTCGCGATACTATTTTAATGCGATATTGTGCGACTAACTTCCCGCTTTACTTTAAACTGGATTCTTTGTCTTATCATCTCCGAAGAGTCATACTAGGGTAAAAATAAGTCACTTTGGCATTTCTTAATGATTCGCGATACTATTTTAATGCGATATTGTGCGACTAACTTCCCGCTTTACTTTAAACTGGATTCTTTGTTTTATCATCTCCGAAGAGTCATACGAGGGTAAAAATAAGTCACTTTGGCATTTCTTAATGATTTGCGATACTATTTTAATGCGATATTGTGCGAGTAACCTCCCGCTTTACTTTAAACTGGATTCTTTGTCTTATCATCTCCGAAGAGTCATACTAGGGTAAAAATAAGTCACTTTGGCATTTCTTAATGATTTGCGATACTATTTTATTGCGATATTGTGCGACTAACTTCCCGCTTTACTTTAAACTGGATTCTTTGTCTTATCATCTCCGAAGAGTCATACTAGGGTGAAAATAAGTCACTTTGGCATTTCTTAATGATTCGCGATACTATTTTATTGCGATATTGTGCGACTAACTTCCCGCTTTACTTTAAACTGGATTCTTTGTCTTATTGTCTTATCATCTCCGAAGAGTCATACTAGGGTAAAAATAAGTCACTTTGGCATTTCTTAATGATTTGCGATACTATTTTATTGCGATATTGTGCGACTAACTTCCCGCTTTACTTTAAACTGGATTCTTTGTCTTATCATCTCCGAAGAGTCATACTAGGGTGAAAATAAGTCACTTTGGCATTTCTTAATGATTCGCGATACTATTTTAATGCGATATTGTGCGACTAACTTCCCGCTTTACTTTAAACTGGATTCTTTGTCTTATCATCTCCGAAGAGTCATACTAGGGTAAAAATAAGTCACTTTGGCATTTCTTAATGATTCGCGATACTATTTTATTGCGATATTGTGCGACTAACTTCCCGCTTTACTTTAAACTGGATTCTTTGTCTTATCATCTCCGAAGAGTCATACTAGGGTAAAAATAAGTCACTTTGGCATTTCTTAATGATTTGCGATACACATGCATAATTATATATCAAACGGGTCTAATCGCGATTATGTTTTACCTAATAAATAATTGCGATCAACGGGTCTAACGTTTAATGTAGAATTAAGTCACTTTGGCGTTGTTAAAATCGGCAGCATCTGCAGATTTGAAAGTGATAAAGTTATCGGGTTAATAAACAATATGTACTACTACAGTCTAGATGCCCTTTTATCATCATCATCGTAATCATCCGGAGTCAGTCCATTGCTGGATATAGATCTCTTCCAAGACACGCCACTGAGCCCGATATTTCCTTTCCAGTCACTGCACATAGCCTGCTCCACCCTGGTCATAGGGCGTCCTACACTAAGTTTGCCGATTCGCGGTCCCTACTCAAGACACCCTTCACTCATCGATAAATCATCATCGTAATTATTTACAAAGCAACATACGTTACAAGCAACAAAAACTGTTCCAGAATCGTAAGCAATGCACTCAGTAATAAATAAACTAAAAGATAAGGAGCTGCGGACGATTTGCGACCACTTTTGACGTTGACTGTTTGAAAAAGGTTGACTAGGGCAACAACGCGGATCAATTAAGGAACAAACCAATTCTTCTACCCCCAACATAAGCGCACATTACCTACCCTGTCTTATAACTTCGTGAGACACGAGATTATTTTGTCAGGAAAAATGAAGAACTTTTTAGAACACGGATGAGAGTTCTTAGCAGTTTCCAGTCAAAGGGAAAACGCGTAATTTTAGCCGACTTCGGGTGGGAAAGGTAGGAATATGTGTTTTATACTGTCATATAACTAAAGGTAGGTAGGTGGTCATATATCTTATAGCCTAATTTAGACAGAAAATATTTTTTATTTTAAAAATTTCTAATCTTAGACTGAAAATAATTTTGAACTTTTGAAGCAATTTTTCTTAATGGTAGAAATAAATACGGCCTCCCTAGGTGTGGATAGTCCGGTATTGATGTTCAATATATGAACGTAGGGATATCTAGACAGTTTTTATTCGGAACACCATGAATGTCTAAAAAAACTCACTCCCCATCGTAACAACGTCTACTAGTTTCATTATTTTTAATGTGGTTTTCGTGTTTTTTTTCTGTGGCTGAAAGAAAGTTAACAAGAAACAATTCTCCATTAGTGGCAGCTCAACCATGTGCGTTGGGAAAGTTCGTCCACTAATGCCGAAGTTTCAGAAAATCTTCAAATACATTTTCCGAAGAGAAACGTCTGGGGTTAGCGAAACGTGGAAATAATTCTTTTTCGAAAAAATATGACTTTTTTATTGAAAAGTACTAATAGAGGTTTCAGTAACATCGGACTTTCGATGTCGGGTATCAACCCAAAATAATACAGCTTATACACGAAGCGCTCGTGGCCTAGTCGAACCGAGTGATTGGAATCAATCACTAAAGTTAAGCAACAACAGGCGCGGTCAGGTGCAGGATGGGTGACGACCGCTAGTAGCATTTTTTCGAGCGTTTCCGTGCTTCGCAAGGCACGTTAAACCATGGGTGCTGGCTGTCATGTAATGACAGTCGTTAAGCCGTGTCAGAGGCCTTATAACTTCTGACAGTAAGGCCCGCCACTGTCTTACAATTCTCTACCAATCCGGACTTTGCCCCCGTGGTGGAGTATGGCCTAACCTTCCGTCCTACGATGCAGGAAGAGACCCGTGCCCCAGCCGTGGGGACATTCCTGGGTTGATATCGATACTCCTACGTCCTATTCTAGGGCTCAGGCATTCTGTCAGAGAGAGTATGGGGTTAATTACCACGTGTGCCCACAGCGGATGGGCAGGGAATGTGAACTACAACGTAAAGGAGTAGCAATACCACTGGCAATAGTAAAAATTCACAAATATGCGTACATGCCGTGATTCGAACCTACGATCTCCCGAATGAGGAGCCGGTGTTCTACCACTCCATACGAAATTGTGCCATACGGAATTCTAATGCCTAAGACGTCTGTCTAGATGTCGGCAATACATACTAGTGTCAAACATCAAACAAACATTCCTTATGGTATAACAAACTGTAATAAAATCCGTACAAGTATGAGTTGGATTGCCTTTAAAGGTACTGAACTCTTACATCTGCTAAATAAGACAAATTATATGATATGATGAAGGTACGTAGCCCTCGGTGCCCAATTTATATTCGCACTTGGCCGGTTGTTACTGTGAACCGGTTAAGATTGGAATAACTGCTCTAGAATCGCGTAGGTCTTTAATACTTATTACGAGACCACTAAATCTTCCTAAATAAGTATTCAGGTTTTTCGGAATTAACTACATCCGAACAAACCGACAACGCAGATACATCTTCAACAGATCATTCAGAGTCATTGAAATACGGCTTGAAATAGGTTCTAAGGGATGATGTTGAAACAGACTCTAGCACCCTTTTAGAACTGCGTAGCAAACTGCCTCCAAAATCAAAGTCGCTGTAGTTTAGTTCGAACTGCACTACAGGCTCACATAACTTAACCAGCGCATCTACACTGAAGTAATCTCGTATCCTATACTAGTACTTTATACAGTTAAAGGCAATTTCCTACCATCGAAGTGTGTCAGTACGAAGTGACCTTCGAAACAGAGTGCGGTTGATCAACAGTCCCTTTTACTGCATTCAATTCTTTTACACAAGCGCTCGAAGCATTCAAAATTTCACTAGGTAAGTTTACCAATTGTCTACCTGAAATATTCATATAGAATTACCTACACACATGTAGGGGAATCTCGATTTGAGTTCACCAAAACCATCGTTTATCGGGGGAAAGTCGAAATTGCTTCTTCTGCCGAATCGAATGTAGGTAATTGCTTCCCTTCAATGTAGCAATCCAATTATTTTTCTAAACCCTGAAAAGATTTACCCAAGTAATGCGGTCCCAAAGTTTCCGTTGCCATCCGGGTGGGTTCCTGACTCACCCAATTACTTTGATAAAATTGAAAAATAATTGTACTTATTGCGAACCTCGGCAGACGTTCGTGCTTCGACCTTGAGTGTTCTAGAGAGACGTTAAGCTATGGGTTAAGACTGTTATTATATAATGGCGAATTCTATTTATTTTATTTCTTTTTATACATTTCACTTTAACATGACTTGAGAAAGATTTGGAGTTATTTTCCCATTGCCTTTTTCTTCATTACAATACGGCCCGAAGGCATTGACTTACATTTTACGTTGTACATTGACATTCATTAAACAGAATGTAAATTCGAATAAATAGATTTGATTGATTGATATAACAAAACACATGAATTTGTATCGATGAAATAAAGTGAAACAAAAAGCAGTCTAAAAACGACAGTCAACAAAATAATTTATACAGTTAAAAATACCTATCCAGTTCGTATGAACTATGATACTATATGATACTAGTATTAGTATTAATCATACAATTTTACTTAATAAACTGTCGCGTAATGTATACTTCGGTTATACTTAACAAACCGGGCTTAACATTGGCTTTTGCATCTATGTAATAAGATGATATAAACCGGGCTTACACAGGACAAAAATATGGGTGTTCGGGGAATATCCCGACTCCGGAAAACGATATTGTATTGGGCTGGGCAATAACTGGACTGGTACCAGGACCGAATGTGGAGTGAGTGGCGAAGTAAAAATGCTGCTTATTTAGGCTGGAGTAGTTCTTTTACGCTAAATTGGTGGGCGGGATCCCTTTTTCGCTGGTATATTTGTTACTTCGTTTATCCGGAATGTTGGAGTAGAAATAAGTTTCCTTACCCGATGATTTCGTCTCCACTATGTATACTTGCCCCCTAATGATGGCACAACCTTGCGCTCATTAGGGGAGGGCTATGTTCAGCAGTGGACTAATATACCCTGAAGAAGATGTATACTTGTATGTAGATCTGTCCTTATCTCACAACTAGTTGTGCCCCGCGGTGTTACCCGCGGCTTATAGATTTTCCCATAGGATTAAAAACGTAGCCTATGTGTTAATAAATTATGTGTTAATCCAGGGTGTCAGCTAACTCCATACTAAATTTTATTAAAATCGCTCCAGCCGTTTAGACGTGAAGAAGTAACAAACATAAACACTCACAAACTTTCGCCTTTATAACATTAGTGTGATAGTGTGATGATGTGATATAATATATACCTCATTCAAATCGGTCAGTATGGGCAAGTCTAAAACTATAAGACATACGAAGATCTGTTCTGAGGAACCATGTCATCGATTTTGATAACAAGAAAAACTGCATTCATACATTTTAAAAAACATCTGTACTCTTTTCGGGAATCGAACACGGTTGTTTTGAAAAAAAAAATCTACACTCTTTCTATTTAGATATCGATTGTGTAGGTCTTAAGCAGTAAATGTCTGTATGAAACATGATGTCTAAAATGAATAAAATGCATTGTTTTCACATACTTTAATTTATTTTAGAAGGTGCTCGAAGTGACCACCGACTTTTTATACAATATTCAACACGTTTAGGTAACGATCTTACGATTGCATTTTGTTTGAAAACAATGCATTTTATTCATTTTAGACATCATGTTTCATACAGACATTTACTGCTTCAGACCTACACAATCGATATTTAAATAGAAATAGTGCAGGTTTTTTTTTTCAAAACAACCGGGTTCGATTCCCGAACGGAGTACAGATGTTTTTTAAAATGTATGAATGCAGTTTTTCTTGTTATTAAAATCGATGACATGGTTCCTCAGAACAGATATTCGTATGTCTTATAGTTTCAGACTTTCCCATACTGACCGATTTGAATGAGACACCCTGTATATATAGTGTGATGTTAAGTGTGATGTGAATCAATTCTTTGATACATGTTTTTAGTAAGCTATACCTTTCGCGCACTTAACCTGTGAAGTACACTTTCGTTAGTCCATGGCATGAAACGGGAGGTCAATTCAAATGATGTCACTAAAAAAACACACCGTAATGACGTCACAACAGTGACGTCAAGCGTCGCTTGTTATCCATCCAACGCGAGTTCACAGGGACCGATCATTAGCCGTCATCCACTGTTCTGGATTCTGTGAGGTCGACCAGCAAAACCGTAGTTACGTATTTGTCATCACGGTCTTGCAGTCATAGTATGATAGCGCATTATCCTAAGCTTTTGTTAAAAGACTCGCGATGCTCATATATAGTGATATGTTAAAGGAGTCTGATCGCGATCACTTATTAGGTAATATGTAATTTAATATGTTAGTGCATTAAAAAAAAAAAACTTGTGGGTATAGCGATATCATTCCGATGTAAAACCTAACTGCAAAGTAGGTACTCGGGGCTGCAAGTGATGCAAATTACTTCAGCCAGATGTCGCTGCTTGTACGTAATACAGAGAATATTGTAAAGAGGTTCGAAATTTCACTGATGCCGGTGAGTCGCCCATTAGCTCAGTTTGAAAGAGCGCTGGCACGGATAGCCAGAGGTCGCGGGTTCGAATCCCGGCATGGGTGGAATTTTTAGCCTCTAAATAGGTTTTTAAATATGTAATTACCGTTGCTGTAACTTCGAGAGTCAATTTAATTTCAAAAAACGTTTGAAAGAACATTATCTGTCAATATATATAGTATCTAATAAATTTCATAAAACGGGTGTAAAAACATTATCTGTCAATATGTAAAGATCATGTAAATAGGCGTTACGTGGTTCATTCTTTTCCATATTCATATACAAATTTCTGGGTAAATATTTTTATTAGCCTTTTATTTAACCTCAAATATTACCTTTAAATTTGTATTCAAAGATTTCATTAATAAATATTATTATTAAAACTTTAAATAATTATGATACGACTATAGACTAAATAGCTTTTTTTCTGATTCTATGTCTATCCTGTGACGGTTTTATTTATGCGTCTTTATAGTATTGTCTCATGACATGACAGCAATCTTTTTTAAATAAAATTTCTTAACAAATTTCTTAAATTAATTCTTTCAGTAAGACATATCGAAAATGGTCTAACCGTCAACTCTACTCAATACAAAATGTTGCAAACTTCTCAACCATCAAAATAACGTAACTTGTTTGCTGTGCCAAGTTCGAAACTCTATCTTTCCCTCAAAACGTGTCGATGTCATTTGGCCCTACGGCGGTAAGGAATCGGGTTGTTCAAAGGATTTCAGGAGGTTGATGCAGCTAGCTTGTTAGCTCTATCTACGATAACTGGCACGCTCAATACTGCCGGCTTCGATGGTTGACCTTGTTTTCGGAAAATGCTGATCTTTTACACGACGACCAGTATATGGTGTATTTTGTGTTGTCTTAATTATTTTAATGCTTGCATTTGTACACCAGCACCAGCTACGCGTGTTTCTAATTTCACTTAGCAACTTTTCATCTTTGCCTGGAAGAAATTACTTTTAGTAATAAGGCCGCCAATCGTACTTTATATCTTTGTGAAATCTATCTTTGTGTAAAATAAAGAATATTCTTATCTCATGTAATGAGAAGGAATTACGACATGATATTGCATGGTTATCATGTGTTGTTCCTCTCGTCCAGATGTTGCTCATTTAAATTTATGAAACTGCCTGTTTGGAGCACCACTTATTTGCTCGTGCTATCGCACTGGTGCTATTGCGATCTCTGGTACCTTCTACCGATAAGTACCTATAAGCCGAAAAGTGACCACTTTGAGCTATAGTAGACTTATGTTGGTTGCACAATTTGTATCAATACGAGTACATCTATAAATTACATAATATTTAAGACGCACCTGAAATTTGCACAAGTAGTTTTACTGTCGAAAAATGACTCAATTTGTTAAGTACTTATACGTCTGTTGACGGAAAACTACAACTATTAAAATTCCAGCGGAATGATAGATAATGGAGTACGGATTACATAAATTGCATAAAAAAGCCCTGCTTGTGAAGAAGCAATAAAACAGCCATTAAACTCTGGTTAACGACCTGAGGGACGATTCTGACCAGACGCAAGTCGCGTCCGGCGTCCAAAGATCGATGTTAACCCCAAAAATTACTCTTCGGGGAAGGAAGTTTTTACTCCACTAACTAAGCGTGAAAATCAATGGGGAGGTAATGAACTGAGAGGCCCCTGAGGGCAGTGCAGTGGAGGCGGAATTTCAATAAGAGTAGACTCCCTTGGGTTTTTAAATCGTTGCTTAAAGCGGCTTCGTTTAAAGTTATGATGCCCCTTACCCAGGTAGCATTTGGTTTGACAAGTGTTAGCAGGCATGTTTGTTTTCAATTCGAAATAAGCTAACGTGTTTATAATCTCGCTGCGAACGTTACAAGTTCGTGTAAGGAATTGCTACCTGAATGACTAGACGAGGATTTTAAGATATCAATTTGAATCAAGAACTCTGCCACGAATAGCCAGAGGTCGCGGGTTCGAATCCCAGCATTGGTGGAATTTTTAGCATCTAAATAGGTTTTTATAAAAATTGTCCTTAGCATTGGTTAGGGCATCAAAAAAAAAGAATATAATCATATGGGTACAGCGATATCATTCCGATGTAAAACCTAACTGCAAAAGTAGGTACTCGGGGCTGCAAGTGATGCAAATTACTTTAGCCAGATGTCGCTGCCGACGTATACAGAGAATATTTTAAAGAGGTTCGAAATTTCACTGATGCCGGTGAGTCGCCCATTAGCTCAGTTGGAAATTAGAGCGCTGGCACGGATAGCCAGAGGTCGCGGGTTCGAATCACGGCATGGGTACATGGTACATGGGTGGAGTTAATAGGTTTTTAAAAATTGTCCTTAGCACGGGTTAGTGCATTAGCAAAAGAATGTAATGAATCAAACATGTTTCTGTTAATGAACACAAAACAAAAGCTGACCTTTCAATGTATCAATAAACATTGACCTTTGAATCTACGCTATAAGATGATATATAGAGCGTCCAGTGGCACCTTCACTCACACTAGATGGGTGAAGGGGCCACTCGGACGCCTCTTTACAAAGGGCATTGTTTTTAGACAGAGTAGGCATGCACAGCAGCCTATACCATGCTGACAGCTTCGTCGGCGAAGCCCACAGAAAAGACAAGTTAATACGTCATGGGTGAATTTTTTATAGAATGTATATACTAGTTTGTGCACTATACGTAATTTTACCGTCCAACATTTTACTTTTCGCCATTCCGGAACGGTTTTTTCCGGTCCGAAATGACAGCAATGAAAAACGTGTTTATGCTTGTGCACTCAGAACAATAATTGTTCTGAGACGTTTTGTAACTTCCTAACATAGTCGGGTTGTAGTCAGGTTGTACCGCCATTAAAATTTACGGGCGTTTCGTAAATAGCTTTTTTCTTTTGAAGTTTCGCCAGACTGCCCTAAACTAAGGCGTATCATCCGAGTAAAGACGGACAAGTGCACAAGCCAATCATCCGCTTTTTTCATGCCACTTCGGACCGTAAAAAATCGGACTGCCGGACAGTAAAATTACTTGCAGTGCACAATCGCCCTAAGCCGCGGGTTGCCTAAGTGGCCGTAATAATATACGACTCAAATTAAATACTTGAAAACCCATATAAAAATAGTTTGTGAAAATTACTCGTAAATTACAAGCTAACAACTAAGTTCGCCGTTGCACGTAATTTTTATCACAAACCTCTTACTTATTTTTAATAACCTTCTTAGTTTTATTTTTAATAACCTTCTTAGTAACAAACAAACAAACAAATAACTGGTTTTGTCCGCTTAGAACACACAGTCATGCACTGTTATGTAGTAGTCCTATCTTGAAAACCAAGTCGCAGAAAAGAAAACGGTCCGGGTACCTAGGTAAAGTATTTAGGAAACAATGGAGCGAAAAGAGCTTATTGAAAATTCTTCCGCCCCTTAGTAGCCTTTTGGGAATGCAATATGTAAGAAAACAAGAGAGTCTACAACTTACAAGATATTAGTTTCCAAAAGCTTTTAAATTAAATGTTCTTCATACCGAAAACAGTCAGTCGACAAGGGGACTTTCAGTATTCAATTAAATAAACTCAGATAATATCTGTGGTGTAAGAATTTGTCCGTCTAAGCAATAGTTGTTCTAGAATATACAGGCGAAAAATCGAACTCTCCATCGTGGGTTGGGCCAAGGCCGCCAATTGTACTGTATCCTTGTAATTATTTTTTGTTTTTTTTTTCCTGGTGTACAATAAAAAATATTCTTATCTTCATCGATTTTAATCCAAGAATCCACTCAAGGCTGTGCTTACGTCGATCGTTCTGTCTTGCTTGCACATTCAAAAGTTTTTGTGATTTTAATAAAATAAGTTTACTTTATAAATGTGGGCTGAGGGTTTGATGCATAATTAAATTACGGACATTTCAAATAATAATGAACGTTGATAATGACCGTTGACAATAGTCTTGCAAGCCTTTACCAATTCAGACGTGGCCACCATGGTGGAGTGGCCTGTACCTTCCTCAAGGACCCGTGTCCCTCGGTGGGGACATAATGAGTTGATGATAGCGGATGAACGATTGCACTAGACGAGGAAGTAACCAATTGAATTAATGGCCTCCCTTTCGTATTTTAATCCGCTGTATACCAAATGCAAAAAAATAGGATAAGGGCGTGAGTGTATGTTATGTGATATTTGTCCCATTTCAAATATAAGCGATAAGACCGCCAATTGTATACTTCAAATCTTTGATATGTAAGCCTTTTAGTGTAGGTATTTTGCTTTCTGGTACACAGAAATTATATAAATATATATTACAATTGGCGGCCTTATTACCAAAAGCAATTTCTTCCAGGCAACAATAGACGATAGATGGCAGTCGTTAAGCGAAGTCAGAGGCCCCAGGGCGGCCTAAAACCTTCTGACAGTAAGACCAGCCACTAGTCTTGCAAGCCTCCAGCAATCCGGACTTGGGCCCCGTGGTGGAGTATGGCCTATACCTTCCTTAGGGAAGAGACCCATGTCGGTGGGGACATAATGGGTTGATGATGATGAACCATAGACAGACACAAGAAAGAATTAAAGAGTTCTAATCTAATATATTGCTCCCCGTAAGAACAGAACGGTAAAATGATCCACTTATCGACCAAAAAACTCACATATCCACGCGTATTCTTCAGGGTGTAATATAATATCATAGGTTAGTGAGTGGCATACTTTTGCATGGAAAAATTCCGGCAATCAGTAAAATCTGTCCCCTGCGGCGTTTGGCATACATACAGCATTTTCATTAAACAGACCCCGCTGTTTCATTTTGAATAAATATTACCAGAAAGACTAGTTGGCTATCTTCGAATTAATCCTTTGGACAAGTGAACTTACATTCATTACTACATCGTGATACTGGCATAAGTTTTTGTATGTAGCTACCACCCTACTTTATAACGTCTCGCCTTATTCTCGAGCTCTTAGGCCAATATTAAAAATCATTGCTCTTGAATGTGTCGATTTATTGTTTGGTTTTGAACAGTATGTTGAATTTAACTCTCAACATTAATTAAATTCGATGTCAACCCTTGTATGTCCCCACTGCTGGGGCACGGGTCTCTCCCGGCATCGCAGGAAGGTCAGGCCATACTCCACCACGGGGGCCAAGTCCGGGTTGGTGGAGGATTGTAAGACGGTGGCGAGCCTTACTGTTAGAAGTCTGTTATCAAGCCGCCTATGAGGCCTCTGACATGGCTTAACAACTACCATTACATGACAGTCGGCACCAACGGCTTATGTGCATTGCGAAGCACGGAATTTAAATTATCTTTGTTTTTAAATAGATTTATTTATCTTAATATTGTTAACCACTAAATTTTTTATGCCATTTTGTAATTAAATAACAAATAAATAAATAAATATTAATGGACATAGATCCAACATATATCTCATAAGCCCTATACTAAGTACAATTAAATGACTTGTGTTATAGGTCTTAACTCGACGATAGATTTAATACAATAAATACATAGATAACATCCAAGACCCGAGACAAACTAGAAAAGTTCGTTTCCTAGTTCGACCCGACCGGGGATCGAACTCGAGACCTTCCGTTTTACAGACAGCGTGCCAAACCGCTGCGCCACCACCGAGGCCCTCGTTTTATTGGATAAGTGCCATATTATTTTATATTAATAACATTAGAGACCAATGCTGGTCGATTTGAGTTTGCCTGTAATGAGAGTGTATGTTGTGATGAGAAATGAATAAAAAAAGTAACTCACGCGTCGAATTGAAAACCTCCTGCTTTTTGAAGTCGGTTAAAAATAAAAAAGAGCAATTATTCTCTCTCTCTCTTTTTTTTCTTTTGATTTTAGAGGTGAGGCCTCCGCATCTACGTAATGAGATGATTTATACAGCGTCCAGTGGCACCTTGACTCCCACTAGATGGGTGAATAGACCAGTCGGATACTGTGGAGGCCTGGGGCATGGTTTTTAGATGATGTAGACTTGCCCAGCACCTATACCATCTACCATCCTGACAGCTAAGTCAGCCCATAGGAAAGACTAGTCAATACGTGCTGAGCCAACCAAGCCACGGTTCCTTCACAGTAAGCGTATAGTATTGCGACTACAAATTCGCAATTAGAGGTAAGAGTTGTTAGTTAATACGGCCGTAACAAAAATAACTGTGCTTTTGTGCATAGTGTTCTGTGATCGCTTTTTGTCAAAAAAATACTCTTTGCTCCGCCCGGAGCGTTTCCCTCTCATATTAGGAATATTGTGGTCGGGAAATTGGTTCATAAAGTATAAAGTAAATTTTATCAGAAAACTCGACCAAAGAACAGGGTTTGTTGCCGTCATTATTTACTCAGTTTGGAGGAAAAGTAAGCAATCAAGTTGGTAATTTGGCACACATGAAGAAGCAACATTCTTTGCAACCCACAAATTCTTTGAAAAATATTATTGTTATTAATACGTTTATTGCACTTAAGTAAAAAAATACAATGGCAGTTCACCACAGGTGGTGCAAGACATTAAATGGTAGGCATTCGAAACAAACGGAAGGAGAAATACTTAGTTAAAATTAGATAAGCTGACAAATACTCAATAAGTGCACATACTTGAGTAAATATACACGATATACTTATAATACATAATAATTATATATAAAAAGACATAAAATATATATACTAATAAAATATCACAACATAAGTATTATAAATAAAATATGAACATGATCCAAAAAAACCGGGAAGTTATTTGGGTATTTCGTATTATTATTATACTTTATTGCACACAATTCATTTAACAGGACCCTAAGAAATAACTTGTTCAAAGGCGAGCTTTACTCTGAAAGAGCATTCTTCCAACAAACCTCAGAGAGCCAGAAAGGCAGTAATAACCAGATCTGTATACGTACACAAAATAGACTACAAAAATCTTAGCAATGGGAAAAATAAGTAAACAGCATAAACTAAAAGCTAAAAAACACGATACATAGATATCTACATAATCTATAATATAAAAATGAATCGCCGAATGTGTTGGTAAGCGCAAATCTCGAGAGCAGCTGTACCGATTTGGCTAATTCTTTTTTTTTATATTCCTTGAAGTACGAGGATGGTTCTTACGGAGGGGAAAGAAAAAAAAAGAATCGACTGTTGAGCGGTATGAAATTCGCTGTGTCAGCTATTCCATAATATAAAAATGAATCGCTGAATGTGTTGGTAAGCGCAAATCTCGACAGCAGCTGAACCGATTTCGCTAATTCTTTTTTTAGCATATTCCTTGAAGTACGAAGATGGTTCTTACGGAGAGAAACTAAAAAAAATTGAAGAATCGACTGTTCGGCGGTACGGAGTTCGCTGGGTCAGCTAGTCTATAATATAAAAATGAATCGTTGAATGTGTTGGTAAGCGCAAATCTCGAGAGCAGCTGAACCGATTTCGCTAATTCTTTTTTTAAGAATATTCCTTGAAGTATGAGGATGGTTCTTACGGAGACAAAGATAAGAAAATAAATAAAGAATAGTCCGTTAGGTGGTACGAAGTTCGCTGGGTCAGCTAGTCTATAATATAAAAATGAATCGTTGAATGTGTTGTTAAGCGCAAATCTCGAGAGCAGCTGAACCGATTTCGCTAATTCTTTTTTTAGAATATTCCTTGAAGTACGAGGATGGTTCTTACGGAGAGAAAGATAAGAAAATAAATAAAGAATAGTCCGTTAGGCGGTACGGAGTTCACTGGGTCAGCTAGTCTATAATATAAAAATGAATCGTTGAATGTGTTGGTAAGCGCAAATCTCGCGAGCAGCTGAACCGATTTCGCTAATTCTTTTTTTAGAATATTCCTTGAAGTACGAGGATGGTTCTTACGGAGAGAAAGATAAGAAAATAAATAAAGAATAGTCCGTTAGGCGGTACGAAGTTCGCTGGGTCAGCTAGTATAGCATAAAAATGAATCGCCGAATGTGTTGGTAAGCGCAAATCTTGAGAGCAGCTGAACCGATTTCGCTAATTCTTTTTTTAGAATATTCCTTGACGTACGAGGATCGTTCTTACGGAGAGAAAAATTAAAAAAATTAAAGAATCGACTGTTAGGCGGTACGAAGTTCGCTGGTTCAGCTAGTAATAATATAAAAATTAATCGCTGAATATGTTGGTAAGCACAAATCTCGAGAGCAGCTGAACCGATTTCGCTAATTCTTTTTTTAAGAATATTCCTTGAAGTACGAGGATGGTTCTTATGGAGAGAAAAATAAAAAAATTAAAAAATCCACTGTTAGGCGGTACGAAGTTCGCTGGGTCAGCTAGTAATATATAGCTCAAATGTATGATAGATATTGCACTTTTACCGATATATAATAGCGTCCGACGCGGCCTGAAATATGATATTATAACCAGTCGTGCAAACGGGAAACGAAGCAGAGGATGAACACTAATGCGTTGGACAGACACCATAACAAAAGCTTCTGGAGGGACCCTACAGCAGCCATACGTCTGACGCATAATCGGAACGAATGGAGGGAGCTGGTGGTAGCTGCCCCATAGTCACGTCCCTCAGCCATGAGCATACGACGAAGAACAAGAAGAGAATGCACTTATAACTAGTTTCTTATATTTTCGGGACAATAAAACCGCTATTTTTAGGAAAAAAACTACGCACGGAAGGCCAATGTCTTTTTATGTCTTTTTTATAGATAGAAAGATAGATAGAGAGCACTTTATTGTACATAAAAAAGGAAATTACACAGATATTTCTTAACCTAGGGGTACAGACGGCGGCCTTATCACTAAAAGTGATCTCTTCCAGACAACCTTTGGATTGACTGGAGCAATATATTGGAGAATGAAGTAGATGTACAAATAAATCAAAATATTTCAGATACATTTGAATAAAACATTCTTAATTAAGAAAATAAATATACTAACCCTAAATAGATACATACAAATAACGATATACTTACTTAAATAGAAAGTGATATAAAAATATATATTTTATATAAATACACACATTTATAGTATATATGTAGAGGACATCAATAAAATACCAACAATAGCAAAACAGTACTACAAATAACAGCATAAGTTTTATATAACACTAGAGAGATAGAATTCCTTTACCATTTTTATATGCAAAAAATAAGCAACTGCTAAGTAGAAAAAGCATAAGGGGCGATAATATTAAAGGTCCCCTAAATCTCACATCACCTCGAATCAGAATCAGACGTTCTCTACCGCCCGTTTTTCCTCCAACGAACCAAAACATTAGCAGTAAGAAAACATTTTTGCAGAACTTAACACAATGTGTGGACAGCGTAGATTTGACTTAGGGGTGGTATTACAGCTGAATAAAGGGGACACTTACGAAAATTGCTTACACAGAAAACTAATATCAGTGTTTGCCAGGCGACCCGAGGTACGGTTGGGGCGACCTTTATATTCTTTTAATAACAATATCGCACGAGGTCTGTCTGTAAAGTTTATCTGGTAACACCGCCAATATTAACCTTTTTGTTGATCTATTATGGTTTTTATTGAATTATCCACAAAATTTACGCTAACCGTGAAGGAAAACATCATGTAGAAACCTGCACTTGGGTGGCTCCGTATCTGTTAACTATTACTGTGGACTAGGCCAACTGAGCTGTCAGGATGGTATAGGTGCCGGGCAAGCCTAGTCCATATAAAACAATATCTCAGGTACAACAGCGCCCAAGTGGTCCTTCACCCACCTTGTGTGAGTGATCAATCATCTTATTACGTAGATGCAAAATCTAAGGTTAAGTTACCTATCCATGTCCTGTAGCCATCTTAAAACTTAGGTAAGCTTTTTGAGTGCTGCCCGTATGTCTGACCGCAGCATTATTGGTTTCCTACTTTTTTGAGGACTGTAACAATTTAGCAATGCAAGTTGTTGATTGCACTTTAGGATCTCGTTAGGTAATTACCAACCAATTTTTATACTTAATATGATTTGAGGATATATCATTTAATATTATGAAATTGGTCAGACATATGAGTTTTTTCGCTGCCTTTTTCCCATTTTGTAGTGACCTGTTAGCAGCTGTTTTCGGGTCGAGTAGGTATATTGTCATTTAAAAAACCGAATATAAATTCAATCGATATAAATTCAACAAGAAAGCTAATAAACGGCTATTCTATTCTATTTCTGGTCTTCACTACGCCATGCGCCACTCTAATACCCGTTTCACTACTGTATCATTTCATCTATGACAAATCGTCGACTACTTATCTATACTAGCGGTTAATTATACCAAAATCCAAAGATCGATAGCTTATTGTATTAAAGGCCGAAAGTTTTTTCCACTGACTTCACTTTCAAAGGTACGATCGGCACCATTACATTTCTGTTGGAAAATCGTCCTTAAGGTAACTGACAAGAGTGCAAGCATGTGAAGGTTGACGTGTCCACTGTACTAATATGAGCTATGTTGCTTCAATGAAATGTTTCAAGTAGATGCATGCATTGGTGCTTATGCTGCGGCCACAGTTGAAGGCGAAGATTCGTGTTCGCGTTGTCGCGACAACATTTCGTGTTCGCTCTACGGCGAAGAACTTGACTACATCATAAGAAGATTTTGGCCTTTGGGCCATAAAACCCTTTGATGTGCGGCATTTTACCGACAGCGGCGCGAAGGGTGTTTGTATTCGCGATGACGATTCACGATAGGACGAATTTTTTGGGCAGACATGTCGCGACAACGCAAATCTTCGCGTTATCGCGATAGTGTGGCCGTACCATTACTGCTTAAGTGAAACTTAGCACCGAACAAACGACACACGTAAAATCGAACATTGTATAAATTTAAATATCGAACAACTATCGATGAGTCATCATAGATGAAATGTAACTCGATGATAATGAACCCGAATTTCTAATATATGAGTTTGTTTATGTCAAATCTTCCAAGACATTACCAATTTTCTCTCTCTGAATTAATTTAGTTGCTCATTTATCACTTCTCACTCACTTACTTAGTTGTAATTACAATTGAATGATATAGGAATAACCTGATGTTGTCAGTTTTGTCTTCTCATAAGGGAACTACTCAGTTAGTATCTTGGATAAGAAATTTTGCAATCTAAACATGACATTCTGATAAAGTGTTCATCGCCGAAACAAAACAGGGCTTTTAGAAACTATACATTATCAAAAGTCGGGATCATTAAATCGGGGGCAAGGATACGTTCTTGGTCGGGGGCAGTTGCTGTTGTTTTGATTTTTTCAGAAAGCTATTTTCTTATTCCTGTTTATGAAAATGAAGATATGGTAACTGATTTATTTTATCTACGATACAATTTTGCGTATTTCAGGTTTAGACATTTGTAGAAAACGACGAAACTGTATAGTAATCCATGACGTGGGTACCTACAGGTTTTATTTATTCTCATTAATTTTTTGTAGTAGCATCAAAGAGGTTGCATCTTCAAAGAGAATTATGAACAAACTTGGCTACTTGGATAAGAGTTTGCCCGTCCGTTGTTCGGGGCTCAAAACAAATTCAACAGAAGTTCACTTCTGATTATTTCAAGTCTTTTGATAATGCTACAAAAACCATTAACTTGTGGATTTTGCTGAATCGGTTGCGAGGCTTATGATGATGCCTGCGTCTAAAATATCTAACAATGGCCCTCACTGACGGACTCATAATAGTCGAGCGCAAACTATCTCAGCTAGACACAAAAAAAATTACTAGTAAGATTATTTTATAATTTGGACATCCAATAAAGAAAGATTTTTGAAAGTTCTACCCCTAAAAGGGCTAAATTAAAGATGATGATGTAAGGAAGTCCGCTTCCTGCGAAAGTACAACACTAATCCTGCGCGAACGAAGTCGCGGTCACAGCTAGTGTAACATAATATTAATTATAAATATTAACGTGTTGACAGTCTTGATAAAAATATATCACGTTTTGCTCTAGAGTGGTCTGAATTATGTATCTTTCCTCAAAATGGCACGCCTCAAATGCCAAAGTTCGATTTACTGTTTAGTTGGTGATTGTATCTGTCAGCTTAACATGAAAGCTTTGACGAATGACAAGAAGTATTACAGAAAGAAAAAGTGTCGCTGGTTAGCAGGCATCTCTTCTTCACAACCTGTGAACACGTTTGCATTGAGGCCTTATCCAGGCAAAACCCTGAGTGTTTGAGTTTTAGAAAATGGGCGTAAGCGACCAATGTGGAAAAAGCGTTACTTTTACTTTGGCAAGAGGTGTGTTAAATCAAAGCTAAGTGGAATAGAAAAGGGAGACTTCTTTTGTGACCCACTGATGGGCAAAGTTGCTTCAGTAAGCTGCCTTTCTGTCATCTTGTTCTCCGTGTTCCGAGCTCCGCCCGTTGTTGAATTCACCGGGACTTAATGTATTATGGGGACTTTAATTAAGTTCAATTTAATTACTTGCCAGTAGTTTGTCCTCGCTGGCTGCGAACTAATGTGACCTGCGGCAGCGCGGTCTTAGCTCAACTATGTGTCAATGAGGCGAAAATGTGAGTACATCGATACCATTCAAGAATGTCACGTCGTGGAAGATTATACTTGTTTTAGTTGGGATTCCATAAAGTAGTGATAGTAAAGTTAGATATTGAGGACTACCGAATAAAGTATTCTAAGTAATATTACATTTGTAAGAGTTCGTGAGGATGTTTGGATGTTTATTACGAAATCACGCAATAACAGCTGAACATGAAACTTGGCATACAGACAAATATCTGAATTGAGACTTAAGGATACTTGATATCCCAGGAATGCCTTTCTGTGGGACAATATTTTATTGTTACCGTAACCTTTTTTCAGCCTAAATCTAAAATATCTATTTACTGCGTTGCCATGGTAACAAGAATCATATAAACGGATTATGGGGTGGTACGAAGTTTGCCGAGACAGAATATTACATAACTTCTTAATTGGTAAACAGATAATTTTTATTGCAAAAAAGGTGTAGTGTTATCGGTATTCCTTTGAAGTTTTACTTGACTTAACTATAACCGAATGGCGGCATTAGAAATCAGAGTACAGGATATAATTAGTTGGGCCGGTAACGTCCTAAAAATTAAGTATTCTTAACATCTCCATCAGCCTGCAAAATTAGCATAACCTTACATTACACTATTTTTACTTTTAATGCACTAACCCGTGCTAAGGAACAAATTTAAAAACCTATTTAGAGGCTAAAAATTTCACCCATGCCGGGATTCGAACCCGCAACCTCTGGCTATCCGTACCAGCGCTCAATTGGTAGAGCGCTGGTACGGATAGCCAGAGGTTGCGGGTTCGAATCCCAGCATGGGTGAAATTTTTAGCCTCTAAATAGGTTTTTAAATAACCTTACATGTATGTTTGTTTCTCAATAAACATCTTTATCTTTATCGCACCACGCTCGTTGAAAGCCTCAAGTGACGATCGTCACACCTTTTTTCGACGCACTTTCACGCTCGTTTTGTTGATACGTCGTCAAATCGATGTTCTTGATAAGGTAGGAGGTATCTAAATAAACATTACATAACATTCACATGCAGGCACATACATTGCTTCTGGTCCCACACTAGGATACCCCGTATCGTAGGAACGAGAAACAACGACATCGCAAATATGTAAACATCCAAAACCTGGAAGTTTGTTTTGGCCCCAGCCGGGGATCGAACCCGGGACCTTTGCATGGTAGGCAGATGCGCTACCGCTGCGCCACAGAGGCCGTCAAAACCTTTAAAAGATGGTGGTATGTTTTGACTGGTAGTTATATTTTTTTTACGGGCATTCTTAGCACGATGCAGCTATTTAACTTTCCGTTCTTTTATAACTCAGACGGGGAAGAACAAGAAAGTTGGGCTAATTCATTTTTCCGTTAAAACAAAGGGCAAATAAAATTTTACAACATTAGTAAAGTTCGAGGGCGAGTCGAGCTCGAGTAACTTATATTAAAAATTTATACAGAGATGGTTTTTTATTACTTTTCTTGGGATAATATATGCTGAGAAACGCGGAAGTCTTTTTCGTTCAGCTCAGATCAAGCAACACGGTGTCGATTTGAAAATTTTGGACCGATTGAAGAGTGGCACTTCACATCATACTTGACAAACAAATAATGTTTTAAAATTTTGCTCAAGATCGTGAAAATAACGCAGAGTTCAAAATCCAGAAATCAAAAAATTAAAATACGTCTTTTTATGATTTCTGTGAAGCTACACAGAAATCGTAAAAGGAAAACATCGCGAGGAAACCCGCGGCTTGGTTGGCTCCGCAGGTATTAACTAGTCTTTGCTGTGGGTTAGGCCGACTAAGCTGTCGGGATGGTATAGGTGCTGGGCAAGCCTACACCATCTATAAAAAAAAACATTTCCCAGGCACTACAGCATCCGGGTGGTCCCTTCACCCATCTAGTATGAGTGAAAACGCCACGGACGCTGTATAAATCATCTCATTACGTAGATGCAAAAGGCTAATCTCCTAAGGCGCAGTTTCTGCGCTACTTTAAATAAAACCTTTTCATTTCATTTCATCGATTACCCACCGATTAGCGATTTTTTTCAAATGATTGCTTAAAATTACTTAAAAATTTAACACAACATAAACTCGCGCCTGTATCCCGGATGTGCAGGCAGACATCAGGGTCTGCCACTTGACACGATACTAACAGATCTCTTTGGCTTCATCAACATTTATTAGTCGTTTCATGACCACACACGGGTTTTTGATCATGTCCCTAAAATTACTTTTCACGGTACTAATATTAACTATCGATCGAGGAAAAAAGATATTGCCTTCTTTGCCAATAAGTTACACAATGTGTTACACTACTGTGTAACTTGTTGGCAAAAAGATGAAACTTGGCGTACTATGAATTTCCACCAGCTTGTGTCAGACTATACTCTGTTCATACGTGAACGCTGAGTCGAGTGTAACCGCAAAGTAAATGGAGTTCAAGATAAATAATTCACGTAGAACTTACGTTCAATGTAAATAACACTGCTGGAAATTTCAAGAAACTGTTAACAAACAATAGCGCCTTGCCAGCACCTACGTGGGGCGGGAATGCCGAGATTCCTCGCCGCTGCAACGTCCGCTCTGAAGGCAGTCTCGAGTTTCCTTCAGTAAAATATTCAGGTGCCCCTATTATATAAAACGTTGAGGTGCTTTAATCCAGCAAAATGGAGATTTGTTGCCCGAGGCACTCCGCTCTTACCCACTTCTTTCTTTATGTTAGTTACCTACCCTTGCCGGAAAATTTATTCAGTTTGCTTAAAATAATATTGAAGCTGGTTTCACACACAAATCTTCCACAAAAGTTTTAGAATTTTTTTTCCACGATCTTATGTTATAGGGTTTCACTGAACGTGTTTTCATACTGACCAAATAGAACGGGCAATGGGAGTATACATCATAATGACGACTTGTGTGGCGCAGCGGTATAGCGCAACCTACCATGCAAGAGGTCCCGGGATCGAACCCCGGCTAGGGACAAAAAAACCCCACGTCTTTGATGTTTACTTGTTTATGATGTCGCTGTTTCTGGTTTCAAATTATGTACCTGTATATAAATGTTATGTTATAATTATCATAAACAACCAGTGTCAGACCAGTGCTGGACATAGGCCTCTCCCAAGACACGTCTTCGGGTCTCGTCTTCCAGTCACTGCGCTTACATCATAATGACGACTTGTGTGGCGCAGCGGTATAGCGCAGCCTACCATGCAAGAGGTCCCGGGATCGAACCCCGGCTAGGGACAAAAAAACCCCACGTCTTTGATGTTTACTTGTTTGTGATGTCGCTGTTTCTGGTTTCAAATTATGTACCTGTATATAAATGTTATGTTATAATTATCATAAACAACCAGTGTCAGACCAGTGCTGGACATAGGCCTCTCCCAAGAAACGTCTTCGGGTCTCGTATAATTATAATTTCCTCGGTTCATGGAAATTATACTTGTCCCTATGTAATATCGGCTTTACAGAACTACTAAGTTTCACATGGTTTAACACAGTGCACGGTTGTCTTCTGATATTTTATGAAAATATAAGTTAAGCCTAGAACAGTGAGTAATAAAATAAGGGTGGAAATTTCGCCGAGAAGTCGCTGGCAAACCTGCCAGTTGCAGACAGCTATTGATAGGGTTCATACTGTAACTCGATCTGTACAGAGTGGCTTGAACATCCCCGTACTGGTGGAACTGCTAGACCCTATTTCTTATAAAAAAATTAAGAATGGAAAAATGTGCGAGTGCAAAGGTGAGGGATGCCAGAAGCAGAACCAGCCTTATGAAGTTTTGAAGACCAATACTAACTAACCTAGTGCTTTAGTCTGTCGAGAACCTAATAGACATCAGCATAAAACATCTAATAAATCATTATATTCTTTTTAATGCACTAACCCGTGCTAAGGACAATTTTAAAAACCTATTTAGAGACTAAAAATTCCACCCATGACGGGACTCGAACCCGTGACTTCTTGCTAACCGTGCCAGCGCTCTCCCAACTGAGCTAATGGGCGACTCACCGGCATCAGTGAAATTTCGAATCTAATAAATCATTCAATTTTCGGACATAAATGAAGGTTATTTTAAGGTATACTTTCTACGAAAAATGTGATATGTCTAGTAATAGCCTAGACAAAAGCCGAGTGCCCGCGTATTTCATCATGGTAGTTCTACAAGGTTTTTCAAATAAACAAAAAAAAAACTAATATTAAAAAAATTACAGCCGTGTCATATATTTTCTGGAGTCTGTATAAAAATAGAGTATGGGACAGCCGATATGATTTAAAAAGTGGGATTTTATGTTTTGTGTTGTTTTCGGGCGTTATTTCAGAGTCAGAGATCGAGTCCAGCAAGGTCTGCTCTATACGAATATCGAAACGTTCCTTTCTGTCATAAATTTGAATAGAATCGATTGCTGTCTGCGCCTCCGGGAAAGTTAGATTTCCCCTGGGAGTCCCGCGACACCTGACCTGATGTAAAATATATTCTGGATATTTTTTCGATCCAGAAAAATTACAAATTTATTCGTCAATATATGAATAATTTTCGTAATAAAACCTGGGGTTGGTGAAAGTGGATGATAGGATGATTTCAATATTCCAGAGAGTGCACCCCTTTCAGAAATATTGGAGAACTTATTAACTGAGTAGGTATGTATCTATTAGAGCCGTTGGTGCCCGCGGTCACGCAATGGCAGTCGTTAAGCCATGTCAGAGGCCTTAGGGCGGCTTGATAACTTCTGACAGTAGGGCCCACTACTGCCTTACAAATCTCCACCAACCCGGACTTGGCCCCCGTGGTGGAGTATGGCATAATCTTTCTGCGATGAAGAAAGAGACCCGTGCCACAGCAGTGGGGACAAACAATGCAGTGGGGGTTGATATCGATCGATCTATTAGACATGTGCGCTGCACCGCCGCTTCCATCGTCGCCGGAGGTTTTGGACAAGCCAAGACCAAGACAAGACCGGTGTGAAAACCGGCGGGCTTTAAATCAGAAATTCATATACTTAATAACCGGAATCATCAAGATGATTCCGGTTATTAAGTATATGAATTTCAAACAGTCTTATTAGTATCCGTTCCCAGCAAGGGCATGTACCAATGACTTTGTTTTCTAAGTTATGTACATTTGTGAAGTTATAGTAGCGATACGCTACATGTGAAGGAAAATATCGTGAGGAAACCTGAGTGTCTGAGGTAATCAAATACCTCGGCGCTTGTAATTGCCAATCCGCGGTGGGCACTCGTGGTAATGGATCCTATACTGGCTCTCTGTCACTGAGAGAAGGCCTGAGCTTACAGTGGGACGTATATAGACTAAAAAAAAACAGTATCGGTAAACTAATTTTCAGTAAGAAAAACTTTAAAATACCATGTGATATTAGAAAACTTGACGCGGTCAACTTTACGTATTGGAGGAAAGTGGTTTAAAAATCGATACAACTTAACAAATATGCGCCAGATTTTGCCTTATTTAGTTTTCAATAATAACATATTGTAAAGAAAGTGTGATCAATTGATGGAACAGCTCACGAAAAGACATAAATGACGACTTTTAAAATGGTAAAACGCTTTTAACATTTCTTGAGCTGCATGATGCCTATCACGCCAATTACTCTCCGTCGCTGCCGAAGCAAATCGCATCGGCGCACATATCTAGTGACTACTCGTATCAGCGCTACCGTAGATACCCCTTTTCTCCAATATTGGCATCTAAGCCGTACGCGATAAGAGTTACTTAAAGCAACAACGCACTCATAGTTATAGTGACAGATATTGTCAATTCAGATGGGTTTTGTTATGAAAAATAACTTACAAAACTGTTGTGATCAGCAGGCTAGGATTATTGGGCCGAATTTCTGAACTAAGAATTTCCCTAAGTAAACATTCAAGTAACGTTCTGTCACGCTCTTTTCTGGGAAATTCGATGAGACACCGTTCAAGTTAAATACATATTTACTTAGCAAAATTCTCAATTCAGAAACTGGCTTCCGCAGGTGCGAACCCTCGTCGATTCCTTCTGTTCAGGTAGCATGAACAAATCTCAAAACGCGATAAAAAGCGCGACTCGCGACGTTATGATACATGATGCATAGATATACGGGCTCTGTGGCGCAGCGGTAGCGCATTTGCTTACCATGCAAGACGTCCCGGGTTCGATCCCCTGCTGGAAAAAAAACCCCAGGTCTTGATGTTTACATGTTTGTGATGTCGTTGTTTCTGATTCCCACGACACAGGATACCTTGTGTCGTGGGTAGTGTGAGGCCAGGAGCAATGTATGTGCCTGTATATAAATGTAATGTAATATGACGGCGCCGTTCGCGAGTCGCGTTTTGTTGAGCTAAAATGTGTACATTTGACAGTTAATGTACTGCAAGGTCGCGAATTTTGACATTCGTACCTACCTAAAACACCCACCGACTAAGTGGGATGACGATCTGCGAAAAACTGCAGGCAGATGCTGGATGCGGCAAGCTTAAAACAGGGCGATATGGCGCTCATTAGGGGAGGGCTATGCCCAGCAGCAGTAGTATAGCCTGACGATGACGACGACGACCTAAATCGTGGGACTCTCGTTTTTTTATTACGTAGGAGGAGAAAGAAAGACATTTATTGGAATGAATTAACATATCACTTGAAAGACAAGGCATACCAGTACGCATGTGTTAGTCCTACAGTTACTACGTCACAAAATGTTATCTTTCCGAACGTCTAAAAAAATCGTTCATTTATCATTAATGTCGCGCAATTACCGTGATTCACAGTTTCCTTTAAGCCGTCAACCGTATTACTGTTATTGTTATTGGTAAATATTTATTTACCAATGACGGTAAATGAACGTTGTTTTGTCATATAACTGCCAGCGAAGGTCGTATACGTTTGAAACTAAAGGTCGTATCGTTAAGGCGGTCGTTCAATGCTGAAACCGTTCATTGCCGACGCCCGCCACATTAATGCATAACTTTAGAATTCCAAAACTAAGTACTATTCCTTATTTTTATGAAACTTACGGCAGTAATACCCTAACAATAGCGCAACCCTATGCACGGGCGTTATGTGGGTTTACGGAATCCGTAATAAGCGAAGCTTATACCGAATGACATCGGGTCCCGGCTGGCGCAAACACTTGTGAGTAAATACGACGCCCGACGAGGAAAAATGCTGTTGTTTTTCATAAGCTTTTTTCTTATTATATTATTTTTTAGATTGCCCTCGTTGTGTGTACGTAATCTTGAGCCCCTGTAACCACAAATGTGCGAGTGGTTGTAAATGAGCAACATTACTTTTCCGAAAGAATGGACGACATTTTATGAACGAGTGTCACAAGAACCACGCTTTCTTCTCTTCCTACTGTCTAAGAACGGTTTCGGCAATTCTCAACAGCCTGCAACGGCAGATAGCGGAGTCTAGACGCAGTAAATCATAGGAGGAACACTGAATTTTCCCGGCTCTCCTCGCGATCTAAATTGCGTTGTGTTTTCTATTTGTTAACACAGCTAAATTAAGAACTCCTCCTGTCCCATAAATTACTAAGGCGTAATATACAATTTCACCTCGGAAAGGGTGGCCGGATTTACTCTTTGGGCTGTTTGCACCCTAAATGCATGGCGCATTCAGCTCACGCCGCGCGCGGAGGGAGGCTAATTCTTCTCCTAATTTTGCACCTTATTGTCGGCGGGCGGCAAGAAAATGGGGAAATTTTGATAAAAATTCAGGACCACACTTCCGTGGCTAGTGATGTTATTGGCTTCAGTTACGATGCTTATTTAAGAGGGAAGGAAACAATACTAGTCTTATTATTAAAACACGATTCCTCTACAACACTCCTCAGTAGTTTAAGTAGTCAGTGGTAAAGAGAAAGCTTTATTATTTTTAAATCCCACAACAACCCACTGTGTGGCAAGTCGATAGCTGACTCGCTATCGACTTACCGCACAGTGAGTTTGGCAAGTCGATAGCGTACCTTAAGATTTTCGGGTTCTTCCACGTAGTAAAACTATTTTGTCAAACTGATTTGACCACGTGGAAAATTCGTTCGTCGTGGTCAAATTAAAGTAATGATCCTTCCTGTATAAGATTCTAAATGCCAAAAAGTACAGTCAAACCATAGTCAAACTATTTTGTCGAACTGATTTGACAACGTGGAATTATGTTTCCGCATAGTCAAACTAGTAAAATGTCCTTATTCCGTGCCGATCAACTAAACTAATCAACTAGTTGTTCCGATCGGAGATCAGTACGTGGTTTTATTCCTGTCGGACTAACTACTCAAATCAACCATATTAAGCTTATATAAGAGTTCCCAACGGAATATCTATAAAGTCTTATTCTTTATATGGGGTAATGCCCATAATCCCCTCGCTGGGCATGCGTGAGTATAACTGAGCATCGCGAATCATAAAAAAAATTACTTTTAAATTCTAGGATAGATAAACTATTTATAAAAATTAACTCCTACATTTCCGTGAGAGCCTAGTACTTTTTCCAACATCGAAACTCGACTCGGACTAATCAAATATAAAATATCTACCCATGACTTCATGCAATCCCAGTACTTCATTTCTAAAATGAAACAGTAACAATTAAACAAATAATATTCAGGAAAGTGAGTATCGGGATGAGGAGAGAAACGCGACAGGCAAGTGAAAATTCTTACACAGGAGTCATCATTTTTACTAACGGGACCACGAGGGATAACCATGCCTCATGGACCCGTTAACGGGACAAAATAATGGGGCCACGAGAAAACAACCCAATAAGTAGTTGATTTTTTTTTACTTGTAGTGAATGGCCGCCAATACATATGTACTGAATTTAGTACGCCACAAAGATTTAAGTTTAGTTAAGTTGATATTTTTTATATTTAAATAGATACATAGGCATGAAGTTTATTATTTTGTTGTTTTTTTAACGAGTTGTTCCGAGACGAATAAAACTTCTTAGTGTTTCCGTTGGGAACTCTTATATAAGCTTAACATGGTTGATTTGAGAAGTCCGACAGGAATAAAACCACGTACTGAGCTCAAATAGTTTGACTATGGTTTGACTGTACTTTTTGGCATTTGGAATCTTATACAGGAAGGATCATTACTTTAATTTGACCACGAGGAACGAATTTTCCACGTGGTCAAATCAGTTTGACAAAATAGTTTGACTACGTGGAAGAACACAGATTTTCATTGCCTTTTGATTAACAACATGCTTGTAAGCCGATAAACATTCCACTGCAGGGCACAGGGCTTCTCTCAGAGAGATAGAGAGAGAAAGAGAGAGTATGGGCTTAACTACCACGAATGCCGCCGCAGCTTGGCAATTTTAATCGCTAAGGTATTGCAACAAGTCAGACACTCAGATTTCCTCACGATATTTTCCTTCACATCTAGCCACGACTACTACGACTAGTTGTCTTTATTTTATTTATTGAGCACCTAAATTCACTGAACAACAGTGCGATCTTCCTTTTTATACATTCGTACCGCTAAACGCGAGCAACAACCAGATACCTAAAGGGTAATAATGCCAGAAACTTATAGATAACAACTTATTACCCCGTCATATTTCCACGTTAGCGCCTAATACAGTGAGGGTGGGGGGAGCGGGAAAACTGAATAATCCCATCACTACGCGAGGCATCCCTAAGATGAAGTTGGTAAAATATCTGAGACATTTGTCAGTCGATTACCTGAGAGGGAGCGTCGTTTCATAACATTTTGAAGCCAGCACACGCCTACGGGTTTGGCTTAGGTAACTTTAGCTGTACCTATACGAAAAAAATGAGGTTTCTATTTTCCTTTTTTTTTCTACGTTACGTTAGATGATGTTAGTGGCTGCACCAAAGACAGTTCAAACTAAAACAAAACTAGTCAAACCAATTATTTGTTATTTATTTTATTTCTTTTTTGCACTAATTACATGATTAAATGTACAAGGGCGTGCTTAATGCAAGAAGCATTCTCTTCCAGTGAACCTTTGGTGTTGAAGAGACTGGCAAAGGGTAGTGCAGTGCAGGAAAAAAAGGTGAAGTACGATAATAAACTTACATAAGCAAAGGGATATTATAAGAGAGGCAGTTTCGATATGTCGCTCATAAATAGCTAAATAGTGTAAAGAACACAGATAGACACTGTTAGAAATAAGAAGGCTATATATTTAGTAATTATTAAACAATTTATTGCACCAGCACACTTCACCTTTATGGAAGGAAGAAGGAGAAAAAAAAAACAGTGTTGCCCACCTACAGTGTTGCCCACCTACAGTATTGCCCACCTTAGGTGGCTAAAAACTACATTTTTATGTCTTAAACATAAGTTCGGGGGCAAGAATGTATGCCTAGAAGCAACATTAGGTAGTGTACTTGAACTTAGTTTTACTTTTTAATCTAACCTTAACTAATTAGTTGTAGTTTAAGTTTAAGTTTTTATTTTAAGAATCTTATCAACTAATAAAATAACAATTCTTTCTAGCATTTCTGTTCATAATATATGCATAACAGTTGTTTTTTTTTTTATGTTAGTTACACATTTTTTAGTTAAAATTAATTTTCATTTACAGGAAGAGGGCACAATTTCGTGTAGGATCTAACAAATATTTTATTTTTGGGCCCCATCATTACTTCAGCCACTCTGACTTTACCATCCGGCCCAGGATGAGTTTTAACAATGCGCCCCAGAGGCCAATTAAACGGTGGTATATCTTTATTTTTGACTATGACAAGATCCCCTTCTTTGAGATTTACATTTTCATGTTTCCACTTTGGTCTGTTTTGTAGGGAAGTTAAATAGTCTCTCGACCATAGCTTCCAAAAGTCTTGCTTTAATCTGGAGCATAAGTCCCAAAATTTAAGACGGTTAATGTTTTTGTCAGTATAATCCAACTCAGGGTAGCTTGTTAAGGGTACACCAATCAAAAAGTGTCCTGGTGTCAAATAATTTAAATCAGAAATGTCACTACTCATTGGAAGCAATGGTCTAGAGTTCAAGATAGACTCTATCTGTGTAATAACAGTATAGAATTCTTCAAAGGTTAAGGTTACATTTCCTACAACTCTTTTAATATGGTGTTTAACACTTTTAACTCCAGCCTCCCAGAGGCCACCAAACTCAGGGGAGTAACTGGGTATATACTTAAATTTAATCATGTTAGTAGAGCAAAATGTCTCTACAACATTTACATGAGATTTGGCTGAATGTAATTCATACAGTTCTTTAAGCTTATTTGATGCACCTTTAAATGTTTGTGCATTGTCACAATAAATATATGCTGGCAGACCTCTTCTAGCGATAAAGCGCTGAAGACTCGCCAAGAAAGTGGCTGTTGTCAGATCACTCACCAGCTCTAAATGAATTGCCTTAGTAGCAAAACAAACATAGAGAGCTATGTATGCTTTTTTAACTATGGGCTTTCTGATGCGTGCAACTTTTATTAGAAATGGACCACAGAAATCAATCCCTGTAACTTCAAATGGTCTAGAGGCAGAAATTCTTTTAGGTGGCAAAGAACCCATCAATTGCCTGGCAGCTACAGCTTTGTTACGGAAGCATTTTATGCACTTATGCACAACCTTTTTAATCTCTCGTATGCCATTTAAAATCCAGTATTTTTGTGATAGGAAACTTAACAATAACTTAGCCCCGGCATGAAGAAGTCTCAAATGTTCTTTTTTAATAATCATGTGGGTAATACAGTGATTTTTTGGTAGAATAATAGGATGTTTTTTGTCATAGGACAAATTAACAGCATTTCCTAGTCGGCCACCAACTCTCAGGATGCCATAGCCATCTAGAAAGGGGTGTAGACCACTAATATTTGTTGTAACAGAACTACCTTTTTGTACTAAGTCAATTTCTTTCTGAAAGATTTGGCCTTGAACATACCTAATTATGACTAAATTGGAAGTTTGCAATTCCTGTGTGGTTATAAAACCTTTAATTTTATTATTAGGATGCAAACAATTATTTTTGAAGCGTAAAAGTAAAGCAATAATTCTCTGAAGTTTGTCAACATCAGAATATTTATCAAAAATATTATTGTCAGTCAATTGATTTTGCAAATTGCACACATCAAAGGATTGATTAGGGGAAGAATTGTCCTGTGACAATATAGGTGACTCTACTTTCTCCTCAGCTATTGAAATAGCAATATTATGTTGAAACGATTTCTTCGATAGCAAGGGAGGACCAAACCACCATAGCTGGTTGTCCTGTAATTTGTGAGGAGCGAGCCCCCTTGATAGAAGGTCAGCAGGATTTTCAGAACCTTTGACGTGAAACCATTGAAAATCTTTGGTCAGTTTTTTAATATCTCTAACTCTATTGGAGACATAGACTCCTTTTAAATGGTGAGATTTGAGCCAGGCTAAGACTACCTGTGAGTCTGTGTAGAGAAAGACTTTGAGCTCTTGATATCTACATTGTAGAGTATTGTAAACCTTTGAAGAAAGTTCTGCAAGGAGGAGAGCACCATTGAGCTCTAAATTTGGTATGGTAAGTTTTCTACTGATAGGAGCAACTCTAGATTTTGAGCAAAGTAAGCTAACTTTAACTTGACCATCACTTGATAAAATTCTTAGGTAGAGACAACAACCTGCTGCCTGAAGAGAGGCATCACAGTATCCCACCAGCTCTACTGACTCTATATTGCTGATTGTCACACTTCTTGGGATTTTGACTGAACCCATACAGTTGAGATCCTTTAGGAAATCTTTCCAAATTTTTAATAAGTTGCAAGGTAAAGTAGAGTCCCAATCAGCCTTGGCCTTCCACACTTCCTGCATAAATAATTTTGCTCTAACAACCAAGGGACCAATTACACCTAGGGGATCAAAGATCCTACCTATAAAACTTAACACCTCCCTTTTTGTGTTTGGATTTTTGTTCTCAGTCATCGGACACAAGAACATGAAGGAATCGGCAAGTATATCATACTTTAAACCTAATGTTTTTATTATATTGTCTTTATTTAGATCAATTTGATCAAAATATTTTTTGTTTGCAGGGATGTCATCGAGAAGAAGAAGAGTATTGGAGCACCACTTGTGTAAGCTAAAGTTACCCAACTTCATTAACTCTATTAGTTCTTTTTTCAGGTCCTGCAGCTGTTCTACATTATCGGCGCCGCATAAAACATCATCAACGTAAGTATGTAGCTTTAAGGCTTCGGCAGCGAGAGGGAACTTTTCCTGATACAAATGGGCGAGCTCTATAAGGCATCTTGTGCTTAAAAAGGTTGATGCTTTAAGACCATATGTTATTGTCTGCAGCTGCAAACAACTGACAGGTTTGCTAGGATGATCTCTCCATAAAATGTTTTGCAACGGTTTGAATTTTTCGTTAATAGAACACATCCTGAACATTTTTTCAATGTCACACATGAGTGTGTATACATAAGTACGAAACAAAATGAGTATATTAAATAAATCGTTTTGGACTATAGGTCCATTCAGCATGACATCATTTATTGAGGTGCCATTTTTAGACTTCATATTGCCTCCAAAAACCACACGCAGTTTTGTTGTTTTGCTACTGTCATTAAGGACGGCGTGGTGAGCAAGAAAATACACAGGATCATTGAAAACATCATATTGATTGATGTCCACTTCCTTGGCGTGCCCCAGCCGTACATATTCATCAATAAAGTTTTTATATTGTTGGAAATATTCTGTGTTTGTTTCAAACTTTCTCTCAAGAGCATAGAACCTTTGTAGAGCAAGGGAAAAAGACTCTCCAATATCTAATTCCTCTATGGGCTTTTTTAACGGGTAATCAACTGAGAAGCAGTTGTCCTCTAACTTTACTGAGTTTTTAAAACTCTTCTCAGCTTCAAGAAATTCAGCATTTTGAGCAGTAATTTCTTCAGGAATTTTTTCAGATATCCAAAAATTTTTATGATTTTTTCAAGGCTATCATGCTCAGGCTGCTTTGTTGCAAGGAAATTTGAAACTAAAGTCACATCCAAATTTTGAGATTGAAAACATTTAATTTGAGTAGAGCCAGCTACAACATGTCCGAATAGAGTATTTTGTAAGACAAGACCATTGTTTAATTTTATGTGTCCATTTAACAAAATAGCAAAATAGAAATCAGCACCCAGTAAAATGGATATCTCAGATGGTACATTGAACTCATTGTCAGCTAGTTGAATGTTACTTGGAATAATGCATTTTGACAAATCAAAATAGTTTTGTGGTAATGTGCCAGTTATAGTATCAACTACATGACATTTCACTTTGAATTGAACATCATAATTAGATGAATTTAATTGCAAGTTTACAGATTCATTCACTTTGTTTGGTATATTGCCCAAACTGATTATATTTGTGTCTTGAGCCATAGGGGTCAAGTTTAATTGTTTCACAAGAGAATGTTTCACAATGGACACTTGGCTCCCACTATCGAGGAGAGCTTTTACATGGAAATCACAACCAGATTTGTCAGTGAATTTTACCTTTATAGTAGGCAATAATATTATTTTTTGTGGGCAATTACTATTGGAATGCTCACTGTTTGTATTTGAATGTGAGCAGTGGCTATTAGAAAGCTCACTGTTTAAATTTGTTAGTTGATTGGAAATATTTGAATGCAGATTGATTACTTCCTCTTCCTTTGGTCTTTCCTCATGCAAAAGGGTATTATGATTTTGTTTGCAAGATCTACATCTGAAATTATATTTGCATTTGTCAGTGTGACTCCGGAGGCACAATGTGCACAACTTATGTTCAGTCACAAATTTCAATCTTGCGCACACTGGCGCCATTTTGAATTTGGGGCATGAGTACAGAGGATGGTCGTTACTACAGAATCCGCAAATCTGTGGTTTATAGGTTGGTTTTGTTGCAACATTAGAAACCTTGTTGTTTTGTGTGGTATAATTTTGAGATTTAAATTTTGAACTGCTCTCTTGGTGGGTACTTTTTAAGGGAAGACTGTCTTCCAAGGCTATAGCCCTTTTCTCAAGGAAAGACAAGAATTCATCAATGGTGGGTAATGAGTCAGAAGACCTATCTAAGTGGTAAGCTCGATTAGTATAGGCGTCAAGCTTACGTGATAGCACGGATATCAATAGCATATCCCACTGGTCAACTGGCTGCTTCATATTTTTTAAGGCATAAAGTTGCTGTCGCACATCAGACACGAAAGACCTAATGTTAGCAGCAGTACCCTTTTGCATTTGAGGGAAGTCCAGAAGAATATTAATGTGGTTGGTAATAATCCGTATGTGGTTGTCAAACCGTTTATCTAGTAAATTGAGTGCTTCTGGATAAGATTCATTGACAAGCGGCAGGTTTATTACAACAGAGAGTGCTTCGCCTGTCAAATATTTACGTAAATAAAAGAGCTTCTGTACATTGGACAGGGAACTGTTATTATCGATAACAGCTCTAAACAAGTCAATGAAGGATTTGTATTGGGTAAAATCCTTCCCATCAAACATTGAGATCTCGATATTGGGTAACTTGCAATTAGAAACCGAGTTTAATTCAGAGTTCTGTTTGTTTTTCATTTCACGTAATTTAAAGTTTATTTTTCCAAGCACTTGAAAATACTTTTCCTCGACGTCACATACCTCTTCAGCGTCCTCCTCGTCAAGATTGAGGATGTCCAGATGGATGCTCTCATATTCCTTTAGCGTGGCAATAAGTTTTTCACGGCGAGCCTCTAAAGTGTCCAAAGTAGAAGATGCTAAAAGTATGGGGTCACTAACGAAGCTTTCCAAACGTGTTATTGTGGCTTTACACTGCCCACGCATCTTACGCAGCCGTTTTAGTTCGATTTCGGACGCCATCGTGACGATACAACGCACTTTTTGAAATAAGATTCTACGCAAATTGTTCCTTTTAGGTTATAACTTTGTTTATAAACTACACTGACATTTGGATGACACGGACAGCTTTGACGTTTCACCGACGTGAGGCCAGCGACAAGATGTCTGCTCTCGTCCGGTCGCAGAAAGCAGGGATACCAACACAACAGTGCGAACGAAGTTCACTCGATGAAATGAAATTTTCGAAACCACCTTCGTTCGAAAGAAAAATTGTCGAAATGTGACTCAAAACGCCGAAATTTATAGAATTTCAGCGCAATCTTCGCTTGAGTCAACGAAATAGTCTAGATTATGTTCTCACAAGTCATAGGAATGCGAGCTTTACACGAGAAAGTAGTTCTCGACGTCCACCCGGCGGCACTAACGACCCGGTATAGCAAATCGTTATTCCGAATTTCCCGAGAGGCACTTGTCGAACAAACACTACTGTACTGTCCACAAACTCGAAGGACCACAATTAGCCTGTTAGAAATAAGAAGGCTATATATTTAGTAATTATTAAACAATTTATTGCACCAGCACACTTCACCTTTATGGAAGGAAGAAGGAGAAAAAAAAACAGTGTTGCCCACCTACAGTGTTGCCCACCTACAGTATTGCCCACCTTAGGTGGCTAAAAACTACATTTTTATGTCTTAAACAGACACAAACCGAGGGGTGGGCAGCAGCTCCTCTGCAGTACAATTCCACCGAACTGCGATGCCCAACCCGCATGCCCAGCGTGGGGATTATGGGCATTACCCTCTATGATAGCACAACGTGGTGTTCTTTATAGGACTAGTATTATAGCCTGACGAACGAACGAACGAACGAACGAACGAACGAACGAACGAACGAACGAACGAACGAACGAACGAACGAACGAACGAACGAACACAGATAAACCTTGTCCATTTTTTATGTTGCCTATAAAAGTCCCACTGCAGGGCTTTCTCTCAGAGAGAGAGAGAGAGAGAGAGAGAGAATGGGCTTAACTATACTATTTTTATTTTTAATGCACTAACCCGTGCTAAGGACAAATTTAAAAACCTATTTAGAGACTAAAAATTTCACCCATGCCGGGATTCGAACCCGCAACCTCTGGCTATCCGAGCCAGAGGTTGCGGGTTCGAATAATTATATATATATATATATATATACACACACATACACATCCATATACATACATACACACGCATATACATATTCATCATATAATAGATTAGCAGTTAATAGAGGATACAATAAATGCTTTTTTTTATGTTATTAATATGTTTTAGTTTCATTATATTCGTTAAATATTATACGAGTAGGTATAGATAAACTTATTGCTCATTTTAATAAATTTTCTGTGGAAGTATAGTCTAGGTTCAGTAGGAATTTTTCGACAATTTTTTTACACACAGAGCGACTTTTTTGGCTCAATATTTCACATGCTTTGCATATTTTGTTATATACGAAAGGACCTCTGTAGCGTGAAAAAGTCTTGGCAAAAACCGTTCGACATTGAGGAATACCTACGGTAAACAACAAATTTTCGCCTATTAGAAATAGTAGCGGGGGGGTCAATTTTGTGTTGCTTCAGGATTAAGGAAACTATATACAACTGTCGTACTGTAAGGACCGAGTATTCCTGGTATAATTGTTTTGTTGGGTATCTAAAGTTTTTAAAATTGATGACTTTTATGACAGCCCGTTAAGCCCTTTCTAGTTTTAAAAGAGTCGTCTTCTTTGCGTTACCCCAAGTAACTATGCCGTAGGACAGGATTGACTGACATAATGTATAGTAAATAGTTCTGATGATCTCGGTATCACCAATATGTCACATTTTTTTAAAAATACATATAAGTTTTCTGAGCTTAGTAGAGAGCATTTCGACCTGTAACTTCCAGTTGAGATTTATGTCTAATATCACGCCGAGGTATTTAATATATGTAACAGGAGTGAGTACGGGAGCATCTTAGATTATCAGAACAAGAGTGAGCTTTGAGAGAGAAGTTTGAAGGTTGTTGGTTTTCAACTATACTGAATGTTATGTATTTAGTTTTATCTAGATTAAGGGTCAATATATTATTGTCAAGCCACTTCAATACAGTGCGAAAACCCTCCTCAGCGGACCGTTTTACGTCATCCCACGTAGGTCCATCAAACAACAGGACCGTATCATCAGCAAAGGTTATTATCCTGGCCAGCTTTTCAGCAATTTTCAAATAACCACGTAGATTGGTTGATCCGGCGAAATTAAATATCAGAAGGAATTCGCTAAATCGTTAGGGGCAAGCGGCTTTTTCCAACATACACTTTTATATTTCGAAGGGTCTGCGCCAAATATATTTAGAGATAAAACTTTCCCGGGAGAGTTGGGCGAAGAATTTTAATAGAAAAGGAATTCTCGAGAGGTTGAGGCGCGGTGGGTCAAAGCGTTCCAAGACTGTCTCGCTAACAATGCTCGTTATACTGTCTAGGCCCTCTTTAAGAAAAAGAAATATCTATCACAGAGCTGTAACTCAGCATTGATCATGCCCAGTGTGGAGACCGGAACTCTGAGCAACACATCTGTGAAGGGTGAATCGATAATTTCCACACAACACAATCACTTGTTCTAGCCCAAAACTAAGATACTCTGTGCTATGGTAACCGAGCAAGGACATCACAAACATGGGAATACGCCCAGGCATTTGTAAAAATGTTTCCTGGCCCTCAATGGAAACCGAACCCCACGACCGCTAACACAGTAGTCGGACAAAATATTTTTATGTAAGCTACAAGTTTAAAAAAAACAGAAAGCAGCAGTCACTCAGGATGACATTCATGATGGCGGTAGAGCCATGTAGTGTAGAGTACAGCTTTTTTTTTTTATTAGCCATGGCTGTGTCCACTGCTGGGCAAAGGCCTAGAGTACAGCTATGCGAAGAAAATCAAAATGTTTTATTCAATATAGCACAGAAACAGCGAATTATTTAACAATGGCTTAGTTAACCTTTTGTAGTGAAATTTTCTTTCTAAGAACCTGTCTTTGCCCATTGAGCATGCCACAATTCATGTTCCAGCGGTTACAGATTTCATACAGCGTTTAAGGAAAGTATTGCTCTGTAAATACCGAATAATGGTGTCTAGAAAAACTCTGTCTTGTCTTACTGGTTGGAGGTGCAGCGTTCGACAAAGGGATCATGTTTTATGTTTATTTACTGGAGCAATCGTTTGAGCGGAAAAAGTATTATAATGGATCGTTTATACCAAGTCTAGTTCTATACTTCAGAAGCTGTGCTGCATAGAATAATATGAGTACATTGTTATTGTTGTAAAATTTTATTATAGAGTCTTTTTTGGTTGCATCAATAATTTGTACAAAATATAATATTACTTTTTCAAAGTGGTAGAATTAAATATTTATTGCAGGATAATTGTTGTAGCAAATATGTTTTATTTATTGCTGTAAGTCCAAGATGAGTCTAATAGTTTTTCAATAGTCCTGCAACAATATCGTTAGAACAGCCTCCGTACACTAGACGCTAATTAACCAAATTGCGTTACAATTAAGTGCGTTTAGACGCTATTTTCCATATTCTCATTTAAAATGTCATTTTCTAAAATGCTGTGGCTTATTAAAACATATTTTTATATATTTTCGCACTTTTCGCTACAAAGTTTATTGCAAGTGAAAGTGATATAAACACAGATATACTTTCCCCAATATCACCTGAAGGCTGAGCAATGGAACATTAAATTAAATTTCTATCTTCTTCTTCAGGCTATATTAGTCCACTGCTGGACATATCCCTATCTATTTAATCTATCTAATTTCTATCTATTTTCTCTGAATAAGCAAATCACCTAAGCGTCTGAGGTGTTCACATATCACGGTGGTTGAAACTGCCCATCCGCGGTGAGCAGGGCGTGGTAATTAAGCCGATCTCATAGAGAAGGCCTTTGCCCTGCATTGGGAAGTAGATATTCTACGTAAAAAATGCAAATCACATGTTTTTAATAAAATATTAATGACTTCACAACTTTGTTTTTTCGTTTACGGCAACGCTTTCTAAAATTTATGAATACTCTAAATGCTGAAAGTTGTGCAATAGTCACTATAGCTGTTGTCTGCTTGGATTTTGTGGTCTACTTAGCAATAACAGTATAATGCCCTATTTAGAGGCTAAAAATTTCACCCATGCCGGGATTCGAACCCGCAACCTCTGGCTATACGTACCAGCGCTCTACCAATTGAGCCAATGGGCGACTCACGGCATCAGTGAAATTTCGAACCTCTTTACAATATTCTCTGTATTACGTACAGGCAGCGACATCTGACTTAAGCAAATTGCATTACTTACAGCCCCGACCACCTACTTTGCAGTTAGGTTTAACATCGGAACGATATCACTTTACCCACATGATTACACTATTTTTATTTTTAATGCACTAACCCGTGCTAAGGAACAAATTTAAAAACCTATTTAGAGGCTAAAAATAGGTTTTTAAATTTTAAATTTGCGGGTTCGAATCCCGGCATGGGTGAAATTTTTAGCCTCTAAATAGGTTTTTAAATTTGTTCCTTAGCACGGGTTAGTGCATTAAAAATAAAAATAGTGTAATCATGTGGGTAAAGTGATATCGTTCCGATGTTAAACCTAACTGCAAAGTAGGTGGTCGGGGCTGTAAGTAATGCAATTTGCTTAAGTCAGATGTCGCTGCCTGTACGTAATACAGAGAATATTGTAAAGAGGTTCGAAATTTCACTGATGCCGTGAGTCGCCCATTGGCTCAATTGGTAGAGCGCTGGTACGTATAGCCAGAGGTTGCGGGTTCGAATCCCGGCATGGGTGAAATTTTTAGCCTCTAAATAGGTTTTTAAATTTGTTCCTTAGCACGGGTTAGTGCATTAAAAATAAAAATAGTGTAGTATAATGCCCTTCCAATGGTATAACTCGCGTAAATTCAATATAGGTACATCTCTCGCGAAGAAGATCGAATAGCGCTGAGTTACGTTGCAGAGGTAATTTGCCATTTGAATGCTATTAAATACTCGTAGTAAACTACCAATAGTATCACTGAAACAAAAACTGTTTTCACATGTGGGTAAACACCCGCTTTTCACTCCTTAACATGTTAATTAATAGTTGTAATATAACAACAACTGCATGAACGCGCCAATTGACAACATTACATATTTTACAACGCACAAAACTAAAAAATACCGTTTCTTAATTTTGCTATACGAAAAAAATATTTGGAATTTTTTTATTGCTTAATTTTAGAGAAAATAAATAAATACCAAAAATTTTGTGATGACGTCACACATACGGTGGAATGTGGAGGTACCGTTGCCTAATATTAAAAATGATATGACAGATGTCATTTTCAATTTCATTCAAATGTCATGTCGGAGAAATTACTTTTCCTTTCCTTAATTCCAATGGTTTTTACAAAGGCGGCAAAGGCGTTAGTATTATTAAGTCGTATGTGTGACGTCATTTAGCGGTTACGTCCTTTTAAAAAAAGACGAAATTCAAACAGAAAATTATGAATAAAATTCACCGAATTTCAGAAAATAAAAAAATATGGGTCGTTTTATTTCGTATCAGTAAAATACGTATGCTATAAAATTTAAATGTCGATTGCATGAGACCTACAGTCTGATTTTTCATTCCGTAGAATTCTGACATTTCGTAAGTGTTGCTACTAAAAGAGTTCTCCACCGAAAAAGAGACAAATTTGACCCATTTCAGAATAATAAAAAATTAAATGCTGCGTATTTTTAATGTTTTACCTACATAAGGTTAAATCTACGTATTTACTTGCTTAAGTGACTTAATACAAAAATAAGAAATATTTCAATATCATGAACAATACATCGAATTAACTTTAATTACTTTATTTTATTCTAGAGCTGACAACACATATTAGAAAATAAATTTTACAAAGCAAAACAAAGTAAAAGTGCTGAAAATGCCAAGGAACATTATACATCAAGTGATTATATTAAATTATATTATATTCTATAATATATGTAGTGAAAAAAAAAAGGTTTGTAATCTCTGAAATGTCAAAAAATAATAACTGACAGAATTCTACGGAATTAAAAATCAGACTATAGTAGGTACAATAGTATGAAAAACACGTTACGTGACCCCACCATATATCTATCATTGTACAATCTACTAACGGCATCGAGGACCAGTTTGTCTCGTTAATATTTAAACAGGGTGCAGGCTCCACCGCAGTCTCTCTCACTAATATCGCCGTGCTTCCGGCCGCAAGTGCTACTGAGGTGGCTTATACGCGAAATTCCCAACTCTTAGACACAAAGGATGTGGCCGACCTCTTGGTTGCGTACTCGCTTAGGGCTCTTCCACTCTGTAACTTAATTTATCTAACAGATTTTAGTGAGGTGATTCGTCAAACTGGAAGTGGTAGTGGAGTTGTAACATACCTAATATATTGTAGACTTTTAGTCCGGATCTACTTACAGGTGTTGTTATATCGAAAGAGTCTGACCAGGTTTCGCTCCGATTCGCAGAGCTTACGTAAGATGAGCAACCGACGACGCAAGCTCCGTCTCTGCTCACCATGATTAAGCTCTGCGAATCGGAGCGAAACCTGGTCGGACTCTTCCGATATAACAACACCCGTAAGTAGATCCGGACTAAAAGTCTACAATGTGTTGTGCTTACGAAAGTTTTAGTTCAAAAATACCTAATATACTATTTCAGTGTATTAGTTCTTCAGTCCTTGGACGGACACCCAGTAGCTCGCTGGTCTGACGAGAGTGGTCGAAGACAATAAAAACTGGTGTGCAATGGGAGAGGCTCATGTCCGGGCTACCGGATATAAATACTTAGCGTCGCCCACGACACATGTCTAGCCTTGTGTGGGGACAAAGAAAACTCTGTAAAGCTCTTATAATGAGCCTTAATGCATCTCCATTACTTTTACTAAATGACACTGTCTACCTCATACGCCTTCTCATATCCACAGTGTAATGAAGGGAATTTCCTGCCTGTATCTATGTTACCTACATCTTATGATTAATATATATTTTTTCAATCTTTAGATTCTTATTATTAATAGGTACGTTTATTGCACAAAAGTAAAAAATACAATGGCAATGTGGCGGACTTAATGCTATAAGCATTTTCTACCATACAACCACAGATGGTACAAGAAATTAAATGTTAGACATTCGAAACAAACGGAAGGAGAAATACTTAGTTAAAATTAGATAAGCTGACAAATACTCAATAAGTGCATATAATTGTAAGTAAGTAAATATACACTATAAACTTATAAATATATAATAGTTATGTTTTTTTAAATAGTCATGAAATTTACCAAGTAATTCTTTAACTGTAACTCAAATTTTGAGTTAAAATAAACCCATTTGTTAGGTTTACTACGGGAGTTGTATAAAGTAACCAAGAACTCCCAAAAAATATTTTTAAAAATGCTGAAATATGCTCGTAATCGCAGCAACACCCGCTAACACTGGGAACTAATTAAGGAGGCGGCAGCACTTCCAGCAACAAGTCAAGCTCTGCTGACTTTCTCATAGATGAGCACGATGGAAGAGATTCTTGAAATACGGTTAACCACTAGTTTTCAAATATTGGAGGTCTGTCTGAAAAACACCTCAAGTCTCCAAAATTAACTGACGCTTTATGCTATATACCTATTTCTCTCGTATACAGTACATTGCCCTATACACCTGCGCACTCTAGTCCACTAAGTTGCGGGTGGATTTTCAAAAGAACTGCAGAGGTCGACCTGCGCTTGACTATACAAAAAGTAGTAGAGCAAAAATTCACAATACTTTATTACAAAAAATATTTTTAGCCATTAATGTTATTTTCGCACCGTGGCGGGAACTTCCTGTGCCAGGAAGGCCTGCTTCTCAATTAATAAGTTGATGTGCTTGGCTTACTGGGGTGGTGTGTAACCTTTTGGAGTGCATCATCTTCTTTATTTTGTGAAATTTAGCGAAGTCCAAGAACATAGATCACTGAGGAAAGTACCGTTAACACGAACCTCTAACCGGATCACTTCCTGAAGGAAACTTGTAGGACCCGACAGTTTAACACATGTTCACTGCTCATTTTCGGCGCAGTCCCTACATGTATGTACCGGTACCCCTAGTAACTTTAGAAAGTAGCTATACCTACCTACAGAATTGGCCTTATTAAGGTAGGTAAGTATCAGTCGAGGATTATTAACTCCATTTTTGTTGCTACATACATAACCAAACATAACCTCACGCCTGTATCCCAGAGGGTAGGTAGAGACCAGGGTGTGCCACTTGTCACGATTGTGACAGATCACCTTCGCTTCATCGACGTTCATAAGTCGTTGCATGCACGCACGGCGGTTCCGGGTACTTTTTATCTTCCCCATTGCTAATACATCCCCTATTTGGTCGATGTATGTCCGCCTGGGACGTCTTTTACCAGCCCTCCCACTCACATTTGCGATATATATAATATATAATCGTTTCGTCGATCTTTCTTCCTTCATCCTCTCCACATGTCCAAACCAACGCAACATTCCTTTCTCAATTCTAGTCACTACATCCTCTTTCAGTCCACAACGTTCTCTGTTGCTAAATACAGTAATTAGCGCGGTTTATAGTCCATTCGCTTTACAAGTTTTAATGCAAATATACGACAGCACATCAACATTTACAGTTAACTTCTGAGCAAAGAAACTCAGAAGTTAACTAAGAAGTTTGACGTCTTGCCGACTGTATATTGCGTATATTGTAACAAATACTTCTAATCTGAAATTCAAAATCTGTATGCGACAGTAAAATGTTGTAATCACAAGATACGAGTCTCAACAAAATAGAGCTCTGGAGAGGGAAAAAATACGCGAAAACGTCGATCTGAAATACCAGAGAGATCAACTTGGGATCTTTAATAGAAGTGTGGCGTTTGGGTGTCACTTTTTGATCCTAAAATAAAATTGACACGTGATATCTAACTACAAAGGAAAACCCCAATGACGAAACTAATAATAAATTTATTAATAATATAACCATAATTTATTATATTGTAGCTTCCGATAACTTTTAATAATAATACACCCCAAAATAATGTGGTGTACTACTGAAAAAATCTTTATTGCATTAAAAACATAATTTGTACAAAGGCGAGCTTAACACTAGATATTATTTTCTTCCAGCTAACCCACGATGATGCGGACAGTAAAAGGAGTAGAGAAACTAAACAATGTAATATAAGAGTGATTTATTACATAAACTAGATTAACTAAATAACACAAATATAGTTTAAATAAACATACTTATTTAAACTTTCGTGCTTTGCAAGGCACGTTAAGCCGTTGGTGCCGGCTGCCATGTAATAACAGTCGTTAAGCCATGTCAGAGGCCATGGGTGGCTTGATAACTTTTGACAGTAAGGCCCGCCACTGTCTTAAGTCCTATGACCTAACATTCCTCCGATGCAGGATGTCCCCACTGCTGGGGCACGGGTCTCTACCCGTGCCCCAGCAGTGGGGACATACAAGGGTTGATATCGACGTATATAAAGGAAAAATATAAAATGATACTCAAATACATATTTACTGCAATCTACATACATACTAATAATCAATATTACTTATTAGTTATAACTTTTTTTGTCAATATAAGTACCGATACCAATATTATCAGCTAAATTCGGTTAGTAACTTTGTTGGTTCTTGAATTTAATTAAGTTGGATCTATGCAAGCAATACCTATATTATATTTTGATATTATTTCGTAAAAAATACTCATATCGTGTGATGCCGGTTAGAGAAACGTGCCGGTTACAAAAAAAACTTGCACACCACATGATCGCTTCATACGTTTGGATCAAAACACAGGACACAACTGAAACAACTGAATAAAAGCCCTTACGCGTCTTGGCTCCTTTCATAGGAGCTGTTTCACCAAATTGCCGAAGAACATGGGATCACGCGTTCTTTTGATATGGTAATCCTACGCTTCGGCCCGCCATACCCGGGGGCTATAATCGATTATTAAATAGACGGGAGTACGTCATTCAGAAAACTGTACGCTTTTGTTCGAAAAAAAAAGCGGTACCTAGTAACGCTGTGGATACTGTGTATACTGGCTTTACATGCGTGAGTACCTTAGTTTTGAGTAACTTTGTTTCCGTGGATTACGTTTGTAAATTTGTGGTAGCGATACCATTTGTGAAGGAAAACATCGCGAGGAAATCTGAGTGATTTTGGTGTTCACACCGCAGGATTCTAAAATGTCAAATCCGCGGTGGGCTTCCGTGGTGACTGGATTTACTTTAAAAAAATATATGATAAAATAATAATCGTGCGCGTTTTCTACTTCCTAGTTGAAAAAAGGGACTTTGTCTACGATGACTACAATTGTCAACACAAACACCTTTACATCTGCACAGTCTAATCCGTTACATCAACTGTACAAGAAAAATGTTATGGCTGATGTGCTGTCGCGACAGCACATCTTTCTTGTACAGTTATACAGCCATAACGTTTTTCTTGTAAGAGTTACATATCAACCGACATGTTCGACATAGCCGACATGTCGGCTATACAAAAGTAAGGGTTAATATGTAACTCTTGAAGTTGAGAAAGCCCTGTTTTCAGAATTACAACCTCTAGAATCAGTAGGATCAGGGAAAACCCCTCAAATAAGCAACGTAGGTTTCTTAAGCGGATTTATTGCGACGAAAAAGGTTGGCCGTGTTGGATCCGGGTCATTACATGAGTCTATTGAGGGTTTTTGCTAACTAAACGGTTTTATGAAAATACAGGCGTGACTATTTTAAGAACTGCAAAGTAAAAGTTACAATTTAGCATCTTTGTTAACTTATATTATACCTGGGTGTAATTTCTATGCTGGGAAATGAAACAAAATAGGTAGAAATTCAATGACGTATTTAGTTTTGATTCTTAAACTAGCAGTGCTCGCGACTATATTAACGTGTAAAACAGATTGGCCTATAATAATCAATAACGACACTCAAAAGACTAGAAGGGACAATTAAAATATTTTTTCTGTGCCTAACTTAAAAGTTAAGCAAAATCAATAACATGACTTGGTTTTTATATGTACATAGACTCGTGCGTACCTTTTAATAAACTACTAACTGAGTCGCCTATTAGCGCAGTTGGATAGAGCGCTGGCACGGATAGCCAGAGGTCGCGGGTTCGAATCCCGGCATGGGTGGAATTTTTAGCCTCTAAATAGGTTTTTAAAACCTTTATGTGTCACTTTAAAATTTAGAGGACAGTCAAAACGAAAAACCTATACAAAAGGTTTTACTTAATTTTGAGCAGTATAAAAAAATGAATACTGTAGAAATAGTGAAGTTACATTTAATTTAACCAATATAATCAGTGACAGAATGACAAAAATATCCCTGACCCTTTATGGCAGGTGATTTTACTTCAAGATATACTGAGCAAGTAGGTAATTAAATATTTATCAATAGATGTGTCTAACCTATTATTTTTATCTTTAGTAAACAGGGAGAAATGAAAACACGGAATACTTTTTTTACTCCTAGTAAACAAAATTAGATCAAAGTCTCAAATTAATGTTTGCATGAAAAACTTTCCTCAAAAACAACGATGAGTTTGACGAAATAACGCTCACGCTCAAACAGAATTCTCATCAAGCTTTTTAAACAGAAAAGAGCGAAGCGGTAAATTCAGAAAAAAGTTAAATACCTTGACAGTAGAATTTGTTATACCTAAGCACGCTTATAGGAAAAACGAAGTCAGCTCAATAAGGCTTAGAACAAATACTTTAAGTGCCGACTCGACAAACAAACAGACCCTTCATTTCCCGACACAAATTGAAAGAAATAAAAAGGTTGAGATGGAGAAAAATATTTTGGCAGGGTTTTGTAGCCGAAAGTTAAGGTGAGACTTAAAGGGTATAATTTCGGATCCCTCTCGAAGCAAATTTATATTTCCCACCATGTTTTCTCTGAAAATACCTACCTTATTTAAACACCCGTATACAAATACCCAGACCTCGGTATTCAATTCAATATTCTGATATTCGAACGATGGTTCGCTAAATCGTCTAATAAAAACAAAATATTTCTTTCGTATCTACATATGGTTGGGTTTTAACTTGGTATGCTACTGTTACTGGCCAGATTAAGCCGTTGGAGCCGGCTGTCATGTAATGGCAGTCGTTAAGCCATGTCAGAGGCCTTATGGGTGGCTTGATAACTTCTGACAGTAAGGCCACTGTCTTACAATCCTCCACCAACCCGGACTTGGCCCCCGTGATGGAGTATGGCCTAACCTTCCTGCGATGCAGGAAGAGATCTTGGCCTCAGCAGTGTGAACGTATGAGGGTTGATATCAATAGAAAAGAGACTCGTCAAATAGTGACTACTGAGAGTTGTTAGTTCAAATGTACCTAGATAATACAAGGCGGTTCCTTTAGTGTCAACTGCATGTTGGTTATACAGATGCTTCTAAACAATAAATGAGTAATCAAACGGTTTTTTTAATACGAGACACAGGTGAGGTTTACTGACTGTTACTCTTGGTAATGCTAGCAACGTATCAACGGTGAAGTTTAACATACACTGACGTTTGATCGAAAGCCAATTTCTTGCTCGCAAATTCTTTCAGCGAAGGGATAGCAAGCTAGATGGATGTAGACATAAGAGTTACCGTAAATCGACGTGTATCGGGTCCCGGCCGTGTTTTGTAACTTTGAAGCTCTGCGACACAGATTAGGTAAGGACAGAATCTCCGTCAAATTATCTGTTGTCAATTTTCTATTATTTACTTTTCTATATAAAAACGACACACTTAACACTTCCACATTTTCTCGAAGGAATCGAGATGGTTTGTTAAGCAATATTGTGGATTTTATTTACCATAACGTTGGTAGAGACCTCACTAGTCCTACCGGGCGCTTAGCGTCATATTATGTCAATGAAACTTAGTGAATCACTTTTGTACGATTTCGCAGAATCAGTGCAGTGCAGAATCCTCGTGATTCTTTTTGAATTGATTTTCGATCTGACTAATGCTTGAAACTCTTATTTCTTCATGTTGTAAGAATATTTAACGTGTATAAGATAGTAATATGTCTAGTTTATAATCAAAATGTTTGTTTGGTTTTTGTAATTGTAATTAAACTTAATGTCATTCTTGGAGTGACCTGTATGAACTGTAACTGCTAAAGAGTTCCAAATTATAAAATTAAATAAACATAGGTATATGGAAAAGTTTGTTTTAATTTTTAATGCCATTGAGTAATGAAACTGCCGTCGTAAGGTGGATAAAACCATTGAATTTAAAATCTCATACATCAACAGAAAGATTTGTTGTATTCAAAAAACGATACTTTTATTCGTGCCTGCTCCTCTGTATCGTGCCAGCTGATACATAGATAGTAAAGTGCAAGCTCTTGCCAATTCCCTCTGCGGATAACAGAATTTCCGATCAGCTGGAATGTTCCTTCTACTTACATTTGTTTATGTTGTTTCCGCAAATAGCTGTAGCATCAGCCTCTATCTATGTGGTCGTGAATGCATTCGGGTCGGGATATTTCAGGTTTTCCGTTCGCTGTCAAGTTTATTTTGTTTCGATCTTCGCTCTGCCTGCGATCTATTAGAAGACATATCTGTGCACTTAGTTGAAATAAGGTAAAATAAAATACAGTAAAGCATGTTTATTGGGCGTATAATATTCTGTAAATTGTTATCTTACCGATGATTTATGTTAATAGTGCGTTCGTCGTTCTATTTTCTTTCCTTAGTACCCTGTAGATTTGTTTTATTACCTTAGGGCCTCATACACATAGTTTTTGTACTTGATTCTGATTGAGTAATAAATCCACAATTAATATCAAATATATAACGTAAATCCTAAAAGTAGTTTCTCCAGCATATAACATCAAACACTTCCAAGGAGCAGAAGTGTCAACGTTCTTAATATTTTAGTTGAATTTTTGTACAGACCGTCCAATACAAGACTATATGACCAATTTATGGGTAAAATTGAGTAGATATAAGGAACTCATTTAATTTATCGATACCGAAGAATAATACATCAGGTATTGCGCCAAATCAATATCACGTTGTAATATACTATTTACATTAACGATTTTTCGACGAATACGCGACTGAATTTTTTTCTATCTTTTTGGTGCGTATGCCAATGGCTGTACTGTTTCTTGTCAAGTCGGTGTTCGACACGGCTTGACGAGAGGCATTTATTTCTGGTAGCCAAGTATCTAGTTTGTTTTTTCACTTAAAAATGTTTAACTACACAAAGGAAAATAAATAGGAGTATGTAACTAATAAAAAAGATGTATTTTATTGAAACATATAAAATATGCCTAAAAATTAGTATCATAGATGTAGCAAAAACAAAAAAGTTTTATTCAAAATTTGACACCTCAAAAAATGCTCGTCGAATCGATGAACATCACAAACTCCGTGAAAGGGTAGGTGTCTGGTTTTGCGTAAATACCGGTAAATACTTAGTGCCAAAAACGGTTAGAAATTTTGAAAATGACTTGGAACTCCTTCCGAGTTAACGACGAGAGCGCGGCCACTAGCGACATCTCGGAAGAATGCAAGTGAAAAAAGGTCGCCAAAAAAACCGAACGTTTTTTTACAAACTTTTTTCAGACGTACCACGTGCTGGCAAAGGGGTTCGTTATGCAGCCAGCTTTTTGCGTGGCGGTGGCGCACGGCGCGCGGCGTTCCGTCTTTCGGAGCCGGGCTAAAAAGGAAAACTTGCCGTAGTGCCCCTTAGGAGAAAAGCTACAGCTTGTCTAACGCAGGTTACGGTGGTAGAGGTTCCCGAAGTAAAGATTAGAGAAATTAATTAAAAAAAAAATCAATCTTCTGACTTTTTGTATTGTGTATTTTTTTATTCAGCTTATAATAACAAAGTACATTGAGTGCGCTATGGTTACAGAACACAGATGCGTGGAAAAATCTTTAAAATCTAAAGGATACAAATTCGTTGGGAAAATGGAATTAACCTCCTAAGTCCTGACCTTCATTTGTTTTTTCGAGTTGTGAAAAGCACAGTGTTTACATTGGGTTTATTTAGTGCCTAGAACTAATTGGCAAAACCCCGCTCGGGACTAAATAGTTTTCTTTCGCCCCTAGGCTAACAATGTACTATTAAACATACTACTTATTTTTCATTTGAGACATTTAGTGTTTTTTTAGTGACAATAATTAATAATTAATTGTACTTTATTCACACAAACATTTCACAGAACATAAAAATAGGACACTAGTTATCGCCGGATCTGTCTCCGGGCTACTGAGTATTGTGTGTCAGCCCGCTGCGAAAAAGTAAAAGTGACTACCCACAATAATTGAATGTACTCGCTACTTCAGTGTACCCGTGACCATGGCAATGCAACGCTGCCAAAACTTTACCTAATAAATAGTCGCGATTAGACCCGTTTAATATATATACTCATACAGGAATATCGCGAATCATTAACAAATACAACAGGTATGAACCTACATATATTATATATCTTTACTTTGCTTTTCCAGTCATTTCAAAAACGGAAACGGGTGCACGCCTTTGACCACTAACCATCAAATATATGGGTATTTATGATTAAGTGTTCAGTACTACAGCTGTTAATGCCAAGTTCGTCAAATCCATGCAGAATTTCCGAGATACTATCAGGCGGCGGGCGTCTCGAGTGGCCCGTGACCTGCCAACGTACCACAAATGGTCAACCTCTAAATATTAGATTTGCACCTTCTATCATAAATGCATAGAGTTGAATTCAGTTTGCCGGTGTAGCGATTGGTGTACTGTTGTGTGAATATAGGTGCCTATTAGATTTACTGGAGCTCTCCGAATGATTGTCGTCATCGAGACGTAATTAATCAAATGGAATCTTAGGAATACTCAAATGCCTCGTACAGTCGAAAGCACATCATATTTTAAACGCATTCACTTCATTCTATTACGTGGCGAGTCGATATCAACCGTTGTATATCCCCACTACTGGAGCACGGGTCTCTTCCTGCATCGCAGGAAGGTATTCTACCACGGGGGCTAAGTCCGGGTTGGTGGAGGATTGTAGGACAGTGGCGGGCCTTACTGTCAGAAGTTATCACGCCACCCATAAGGCCTCTGACATGGCTTAACGAATGACATTACATGACAGCCGGCACCAACGGCATAGCGTGCCTTGTGAAGCACGGAAACACTCGGAAAAAATGACACTAGCGGTAGTCACGGGACGGTCCCCATTCTGCACGTGACCGCGATTTACCTCAATCACTCGGCTCTGCTAGGTCACGAGCGTTTCAACGAGCGTGACGAGTGAATTTGCTAAAAAAATGCAAATAATTGTGTGCTGTGCGATAAAGTCTTTTTAGGTATTAGGTACAATATATTGCTAGTAGGTTTCATGGATCAGGTCCATCTGTCGAAACTTTAAAGTAACTAACAGGAAGTCCTTTATCTACTACCTTTTTATTTCCTCAGGCTGACAACAAAAAGTCGCCTGACGTTGGCTAAACCTACATAACCTACTCCTTGAGCAGTTAACCTAAATCAGTATTCCGGCAGCAATTTCTTAATCGAAACACCTTATCGAATGAAGTGAGCCACTTGTCGGGGGCAAATTGCTCAATCAAACCGACAGAAATTGTAGTAAGCGTGACTTTCGCCATAAAACGTGTAATAAGCACTCCGCCGCTAAATTACCGAGCTATTAACTCAACAAAGCTTTGCATATAGGCTGGGGAAATTATAGTTTAGGGAAAGTACATTAGCTAACTAGATTTTTAGTAGTTTCGGTGTAAAGCCTAGGCCTCGTGAAACGTAATACTATAGGGAGCCGTAAAGTACATAGTTTCTAGAATAGTACGTGGAATATTCGGCACTATTCTGATGCGAGCGCTTCCATTAGCTATTATTCGTACTCAAGTGTTTGCCAACTATTTACAATAGATTGCAGGTTTTAGAAAATCAGTACTTATCGCCATAATAGCGTTACATTGACTAATGAACGTTGATGAAGCGAAGGTGATCTGTCAGGATCGTGGCAAGTGGCAGTCCCTGGTATCTGTCTACCCCTCTGGGGTACAGGCGTGAGGTTATGTTATGTTAAATAGAACCTCACACCTGGCATGGTAGTGAAGTATGAGGTCCATAGACTCACCAGCATTAGCCTTTGCAGCTACGTAATGAGATGATTTATACAGCATCCAGCGGCATCTTCACTCACACTAGATGGGTGAAGGGACCACTCGGATGCTATAGTGCCTGGGACATGGTTTTAGATGGTATAGACTTACCATTCCTGGTTTATTTAGACTAGTACCTAAAGGTAATATTTATTTAGTATTTTATTTATAAGATACACCAACTTCAAGCACGCAAACATGACAATGCTTATAATAAATGTGACTTAGGGCTAGCAATTATACCAATTAATGGCACACACAGCATTTGTAGACTACATGTATGAAACAAGTAGTTTTCCAATGCTGTGTGTAGAAAAAAGTCTGACAAAGACATTTTAGAGAGTACTTGTATGAAAATAACTTAAAAAATATAATATGGTGCTATTGTAGATTTTATTGCTATTTTAGGTAAGACTCCGGAAATAAATTTTGACCTAAATGTGCTGAGGCCGTCATGATAAATCACCAAATTTATTAAATGAAAGTTGTTATACTCACACAACTATTTTATAATATGTTCTAATAATATTAAATTGTAAACGTCTGCAATTACATATTAATATTCTAATAATTGATGGTGTTGGTATATGTTGGAGTTTTTTCTTTGGTTTTAGGTCCCCCACCGGCCTACAGCTACAATTTGAATAACCGGTCAACTATAAACGTGTCACTCCCATGACTGACTCGTCATTGGCAGAAGTAGTCGTCCAGTAAAGGACCGATTAGAGTTGCCATTAATTTAAAAACAAAAACAAATTTATAACAACTTACACAAGTATTAGTAGTTGTGTAAGTTGTTATAAAAGCACCAGCCGCATAATGGCTACTCAGCCGTTCTAAACAAAACTTTTCCTAGAAAGAAAGTACGAAGAAAACCATCTCGTGCGTTACTTGAAAATTACTTAGCGAGATCGTTAGTAGAACTAGCACAGCACTTGTGAGGTAGAGAACTTGAGTGTAGTTTCATTAACTCGCCGCGTTACTGCTTAACTTCTAGATGGGAAAGTTGAGTAATAAGAAAGGCCGACGCTCTCCATAACAATTACTGCCCTCGGAAGTAATAAAAGTTCTCTTTTCTACGTACGTGACATCGAAATCGACCGGCCCTGTGGGGGCTCGCGGCCGCGCGATTTTACATTGCGACTGCTGGGGCCAATGTTTTATGAATCAGTAATATACGTACCAATTGTCAGTAACTTTTGCCTAATCTAGCCTCCCGAGTGGTCGGTTGGGCAAAACTGACTGATAATGGGCATTTTCCTAAATATTGTGTCCGTAGTCCGTCCGCATCGATATCAATCCGTTATATGTCCCCACTGTAGGGGCAAAGGTCTCTTCCTGTATCGCAGGAAGGTGAGGCCATACTCCACTCCACGGGGGCCTAGTCCGGGTTGGTGGAGCATTGTAAGACAGTGGCGGGCCTTACTGTCAGAAGTTATCAAGCCGCCCATTAGGCCTCTGACGTGTTTAACGACTGCCATTACATGACAGCCGGCACCAACGGCTCAACGTGCCTTGCGAGGCACGGATGCGCTCGGAAAAATGCCACTAGGGCTAGTCACGGGACAGACACCCATCCAGTACATGACCGCGCCTGTTGTTGCTTATCCTAAGTGATTGATTTCAATCACTCGGTTCCGCTAGGTCACGAACGCTTTGCACAAATGGTCTGTATTATGGGTATATTTTCATGTTTGTAATGTCCTTTTTTGTCTGATGTTATTTCGACTTTTACGCCGTCGCCATATTTTGAAATGTCGCCAAGTTTCATTATGTATTTATTCTGAGTATACTCAGTTCTGACTCTTAACAAACTCGGCAACTCAGTTGTAGAGGTTGTAGCACGATTTTTTATCTTGTATCTTGCTCATGCGGGTAATGCTAATGCTAAAGATGTTTCGATGACAGCTCTACAAATCGTTGCAAAAGCTGAGGTTTAAAATATCTAGATACTTTTGGTTTTAACTTATTTGGTTTTAACATCCACGACCCCTTCGTCTGGATTAATGCCAGTGTACCTAACGTCGTCATTTAATTAGGTACATAAAAAGTTGCGACTGATTCTGTCTGTCGCAGGAGCGAGTCGCATCCTTCTGAAACGTACCTGTCCTCAGGACGTGTCTCGCATAGCTTTACTGCGCCCCCCTCATTCGCTTTTACTTTTTCCTTTTTTCTAGTTTATAAGGACAAGTACTACTGTTAGTTAGGTACTTAAACAGTGAGTTACTACTGTTATTAGATTTTTAGGAAGAGGCTTGTAGACAATATCAACGAACTAAGGTCTACACTTGGTCTGATTTATATTTTTCTGTCCATTATACGTCTCCTCCGTCGTGATTTTGAAATCTTTAGCAGAGAAATTAATGTTGTTTTTATAATGATAAAAAGTAATACAGATTAACAGTGATAATATGACATATTTTCAAATATTTGTGATTTCCAACATTGGTTGGGTTCCAAAGTGGTAAGATTGCAGCATTGAAAGTTTTGTAGTGTGTTAAATGCTTATGAATCGTAAATTCTGAATCTGAAATATACACGTCCGATATGTGTAGAAATTATGAAATTTATGTTAACAAGGAAAAATTCTTACTCTGGGCTCGCAACAGATAGAAAAAACATATACTCCACTCAATCCACTCCATCCAAAGGCGGTCTTATCGCTCTTAGCGAAACATCTTTAGATTTAAGAATCATGGTTGTAATATTTTTCTGGTTGCGCAATAAAGTGTTCTCTGTCTATCTTTCTATTTATCTATACTTCTTGATTTAGAGTAATTGCTAATTGTACAACGCAAATAGTATAGATAGACTTTCATCATCATCAGCCATTTGACGGCCTCTGTTCTGATCAACTGTACGTTCGGTTTTCCTCACTCATGGTTTTCCAAGCTTCACGATCTTGTGCCGTCCGCAGTTTAGGGTGTAAGTTTTTTAATATGTATTTATATAACTCTATATTAATAATTATCAATAGGGTACAGTTGAGTTCGGTACTCTATTCAGTACTCTTCTGTAAAGCTTGCCAATATAATTTGACAAAAGATAAGATTTAATCGTATTTAGAATTACAAATAACAGAATCAAGAAGAAATTAAACCTTTCGCGCAGTCGCCACGAGAATGCTTGTAACGTACCACTGATAAGAGGGTACCAATTTATCCGAAGTAGGTCAAAATTTAGTTACCTGTATAAATTGACGTGAAGCGCTTCGCAAACTCAAATTGAACACAAACACCCAACAAAGTCGCCGATAAATTGTATTGTTTCAAAGCAACATTTCGGCTACTACAGGATCCGCTATTGTCTACCGACAAACGTTATCTGTCTCCGAATGCCGGTGCCGGATCCATCCCTCGCGCGTTGTGGCATATTTCATTGTCAACCGAGCTGTTCATCCAATTTACCTAATAAAAAATAGACTCGCGTGGACTCAATTACTTGAGTTAAACTGCAACAGGCGCAGTCATATGCAGGATTGGTGACAGTCCCGTGACTCCCGCTAGTGGCATTTTTTCGAGCGTTTCCGTGCTTTGCAAGGCACGTTAAGCAGTTGGTGCCGATGGTCATGTAATGGCAGTCGTTTAGCCATGCCAGAGGCCCGCCACTGTATTACAATATTCCACGAAATCAGACTTGGCCCCCGCAGTGGAGTATGGCCTTACTTTTCTGCGATGCAGGAAGAGACCCGTGCCCCAGCCATGGGAACATACAAGGGTTGATATCGATTAAGAAGCTTCACCTTCACCTAAGTATTAATCCTTATACATATAATAAATCTACCTCTATCAACCTATAAAATTTAAAACTGACCGATAAGACACAACATTTTAATGCCAATTATACTGGATAATTCTTGATGAGTGAACAATAAATATATGCGAGCTCACAACCTATATCGGTTAGAAGGTCGTCGTACGGTTGACATAGCCTCAAGTTACGTTTCGTTTACCACCCACCACCATTCAATCATAAATGTTGTAGAAATAAACGTGTAAAAGCTAAACTGTCTTTCCATCAGCATAAATATCCACGTCAGATAAAAAAAAAAAATCTTGTTGTTCACAAATTTCCTTCTTATGTGCAATAAAGTGTTCTCTGTATATACATATTTCTCTCTGTTTATTGACATTTTATTTTTATAATTTTTATTACTCCTGAAGCTTGCATTCTGACTTTGAAATCGACTATAGAAAACGTTTGTTATTTTCAAGTTTAAAACTGAATAAATCTAAATTATTATACTATTTTTATTTTTAATGCACTAACCCGTGCTAAGGACAAATTTAAAAACCTATTTAGAGGTTAAAACTTAGGCTAAATAGGTTTTTGAATAAATCTATATTAAGAAAAATCTATTTGAAGTGAAAAATAAAAAACTAAAGCGTCGTAATACCTTAAAAATAGACTACTTGCCTAGAGCTGTTACCACTATCAATATGCACAATGGTGAGTACCACTATTAAGTTACTAAAAACTAGTTCTATTCTTCATGTAGGATCAAATGAGCTAGGACATCTAAGGTACGCACCGTCTAGCCGTGCAAATCGGATTTGTCTAATTTATTACTTTGTCTCAACGCCGATGGGGGTGGCACGGCCGCTTAAGTCGCTGCCATCTTACTGTAAATAATAGGATCTGTATGGAGGCTTGCTCTGATCAACTGTACAGTAGACAGCACATCAACCTTTACTTGGTTGTAAAGTCGCCCGTAATGTAACTGAGTACTGTGCATGGATGTGAAGGTTAATGGTGCTGATTGTACTAAGGAATGAAGATATTACGTCTGAAAATTAAAAAAAACAAGTATTTGTACAAAAACTTTTGGCCTTTGCATGATTATACATATTTATACAGCGCCTATTTGCATCTTCATTCACACTAGATAGGTCAAGGGACCTCTCGGATGCTGTAGACTACTCTGTAGAGGCTGTGTCCTTGTTTTTAGATAGTGTAGGCTTGTATTGTATTTAATACAAATAGCATGACTTACTTAGTTACTTCAAACGATCACAAGTAGGTTTTAAATTTTTTTTTTCAGAATATGTTACGCACATAGTACACAACATAAGGAAAGTTATAATAACAATTTGGATCACCCGCTCTGGCGAACGTTTAAATAGAAACGGAAAACATTTATTCTGGTAAATCTGCAGAAACATTTGCTTACAATATTCCGTCGAACGAATATACTAAGGCGATTTCGAATTGTGAAACTTGTGTGATGTGATGGCCCCTTATGTGTAGGTTGATGATAGATGGAACTTCAGTTTCAATCATAGTGTCGCAGGCTTAGCCCGAGATGCGATGCTTTACTGGATCGTAAACAAGAAACAAGGTTTGAACTTATTTTACAAGTTCATGGTCGTTTCAATGTTGCCGTTTTATTGTAGTACATGAATTTGAAAGTTTATAAGACATTTTACGTTCTAGGGCTCTGTAGTTAATGAACGAGAAGATTATTTGTAAAATATCTATGAAAATCGCGTGTAACATAATATGCAAATCTAATTTGAAATATACAAATATAATTTTAGAGTACAGACAAAAAAACTTACAAAATTTTAGAGTCACTCGGGGAAAGGGAAGGCTGTCCTATTTTTTATTTCTTACTAATATGAACTTTTATAAGTATTCAGTGGGCACCTTCCCTCAATTTTAGCCGGTGCATATGGGGACTGTAAATCTATAAAACTGTAAAACTCGGCGTTATGTATATGTTTAAATTTAAAACTTTATGATGCGGATTACCGCTGGGTCAAATTAAAATTAAGCTTAGCTTCGAGAAATTTTACTATACTGACTGATCCACGTAAGTGTTTACTTGTTAAAATAATGAACTCAAAAACTGCCCGTTGGCCTTATCGTCCAGCTTATTAATCGTTAAAAGTAGAATTTTTACTATCATTTATAAATTTTATGGACTTCTAATACTGCTTGAAACGGTGCCAAAATATTTTTAAAATAAATCAACCTAAAATAGACCATATTTTGGTCTACTTTAGCTTGACTTTAGCTTACTGAAGGTCATAAAATAAATATTGTGATAGTAATTCCGTGTCTCAATGATTTAATATAGTATCGTAAGCGTCCATGCAACGAATTCAATATATTCAACAAATTCGGTTGACAACAAATTGGGCATCTGTCTACGCCTCCGAGATACAGGCTTGAGTATGTATATCAATTTATTTTTAGGTGAAAATTTCATTATCCGGTTGCAGCTCGATATTTATTGTTATATTTGTTTTCTGTCGCTGTCTTTATTTATTCAAAAAATAACCCAGACAACAAGAGTAACTACGGGCACCAAAAAATTACCCTACTTAGGCGTGAGTGAGTCATATGTTAATGTAGGTACCCAATTAATTAAGTGGATGTAAGTATGTAAGGGTCGTTCCTCAGTACAAAATAAACTACTTATAAAGGTAGCAGCAAGAGTTGGGTTATTTCATTTTCCCTTCAACAATGTATCAAGAGAAGACAAGGGCGCAAGGGTACGAAGGGTGAAAGGGCCAAATGAAAATAAACGCTGAGCGATTGTTTTAGACCTTTCAGTTCGGCGTGATGTGTAAATACACACAAAACCGGCCAAGTGTGAGTTGGACTCGCCTTTAAAGGGTTCCGTACCACAGCGTTATCCTACAAATTCTGTCGTAGCCACTTTTATTTAGCCGTATTTCGTCTTATTAATTTAACTTCTTTTACACTATTTTTATTTTTAATGCACTAACCCGTGCTAAGGAACAAATTTAAAAACCTATTTAGAGGCTAAAAATTTCACCCATGCCGGGATTCGAACCCGCAACCTCTGGCTATCCGTACCAGCGCTCTACCAATTGAGCCAATGGGCGACTCACGGCATCAGTGAAATTTCGAACCTCTTTACAATATTCTCTGTATTACGTACAGGCAGCGACATCTGACTTAAGCAAATTGCATTACTTACAGCCCCGACTACCTACTTTGCAGTTAGGTTTTAACATCGGAACGATATCACTGTACCCACATGATTACACTATTTTTATTTTTAATGCACTAACCCGTGCTAAGGAACAAATTTAAAAACCTATTTAGAGGCTAAAAATTTCACCCATGCCGGGATTCGAACCCGCAACCTCTGGCTATCCGTACCAGCGCTCTACCAATTGAGCCAATGGGCGACTCACGGCATCAGTGAAATTTCGAACCTCTTTACAATATTCTCTGTATTACGTACAGGCAGCGACATCTGACTTAAGCAAATTGCATTACTTACAGCCCCGACTACCTACTTTGCAGTTAGGTTTTAACATCGGAACGATATCACTGTACCCACATGATTACACTATTTTTATTTTTAATGCACTAACCCGTGCTAAGGAACAAATTTAAAAACCTATTTAGAGGCTAAAAATTTCACCCATGCCGGGATTCGAACCCGCAACCTCTGGCTATCCGTACCAGCGCTCTACCAATTGAGCCAATGGGCGACTCACGGCATCAGTGAAATTTCGAACCTCTTTACAATATTCTCTGTATTACGTACAGGCAGCGACATCTGACTTAAGCAAATTGCATTACTTACAGCCCCGACTACCTACTTTGCAGTTAGGTTTTAACATCGGAACGATATCACTGTACCCACATGATTACACTATTTTTATTTTTAATGCACTAACCCGTGCTAAGGAACAAATTTAAAAACCTATTTAGAGGCTAAAAATTTCACCCATGCCGGGATTCGAACCCGCAACCTCTGGCTATCCGTACCAGCGCTCTACCAATTGAGCCAATGGGCGACTCACGGCATCAGTGAAATTTCGAACCTCTTTACAATATTCTCTGTATTACGTACAGGCAGCGACATCTGACTTAAGCAAATTGCATTACTTACAGCCCCGACTACCTACTTTGCAGTTAGGTTTTAACATCGGAACGATATCACTGTACCCACATGATTACACTATTTTTATTTTTAATGCACTAACCCGTGCTAAGGAACAAATTTAAAAACCTATTTAGAGGCTAAAAATTTCACCCATGCCGGGATTCGAACCCGCAACCTCTGGCTATCCGTACCAGCGCTCTACCAATTGAGCCAATGGGCGACTCACGGCATCAGTGAAATTTCGAACCTCTTTACAATATGTCCGATTCATGACCTGTACGTAATACAGAGAATATTGTAAAGAGGTTCGAAATTTCACTGATGCCGTGAGTCGCCCATTGGCTCAATTGGTAGAGCGCTGGTACGGATAGCCAGAGGTTGCGGGTTCGAATCCCGGCATGGGTGAAATTTTTAGCCTCTAAATAGGTTTTTTAAATTTGTTCCTTAGCACGGGTTAGTGCATTAAAAATAAAAATAGTGTAATCATGTGGGTACAGTGATATCGTTCCGATGTTAAAACCTAACTGCAAAGTAGGTAGTCGGGGCTGTAAGTAATGCAATTTGCTTAAGTCAGATGTCGCTGCCTGTACGTAATACAGAGAATATTGTAAAGAGGTTCGAAATTTCACTGATGCCGTGAGTCGCCCATTGGCTCAATTGGTAGAGCGCTGGTACGGATAGCCAGAGGTTGCGGGTTCGAATCCCGGCATGGGTGAAATTTTTAGCCTCTAAATAGGTTTTTAAATTTGTTCCTTAGCACGGGTTAGTGCATTAAAAATAAAAATAGTGTAATCATGTGGGTACAGTGATATCGTTCCGATGTTAAAACCTAACTGCAAAGTAGGTAGTCGGGGCTGTAAGTAATGCAATTTGCTTAAGTCAGATGTCGCTGCCTGTACGTAATACAGAGAATATTGTAAAGAGGTTCGAAATTTCACTGATGCCGTGAGTCGCCCATTGGCTCAATTGGTAGAGCGCTGGTACGGATAGCCAGAGGTTGCGGGTTCGAATCCCGGCATGGGTGAAATTTTTAGCCTCTAAATAGGTTTTTAAATTTGTTCCTTAGCACGGGTTAGTGCATTAAAAATAAAAATAGTGTAATCATGTGGGTACAGTGATATCGTTCCGATGTTAAAACCTAACTGCAAAGTAGGTAGTCGGGGCTGTAAGTAATGCAATTTGCTTAAGTCAGATGTCGCTGCCTGTACGTAATACAGAGAATATTGTAAAGAGGTTCGAAATTTCACTGATGCCGTGAGTCGCCCATTGGCTCAATTGGTAGAGCGCTGGTACGGATAGCCAGAGGTTGCGGGTTCGAATCCCGGCATGGGTGAAATTTTTAGCCTCTAAATAGGTTTTTAAATTTGTTCCTTAGCACGGGTTAGTGCATTAAAAATAAAAATAGTGTAATCATGTGGGTACAGTGATATCGTTCCGATGTTAAAACCTAACTGCAAAGTAGGTAGTCGGGGCTGTAAGTAATGCAATTTGCTTAAGTCAGATGTCGCTGCCTGTACGTAATACAGAGAATATTGTAAAGAGGTTCGAAATTTCACTGATGCCGTGAGTCGCCCATTGGCTCAATTGGTAGAGCGCTGGTACGGATAGCCAGAGGTTGCGGGTTCGAATCCCGGCATGGGTGAAATTTTTAGCCTCTAAATAGGTTTTTAAATTTGTTCCTTAGCACGGGTTAGTGCATTAAAAATAAAAATAGTGTAATCATGTGGGTACAGTGATATCGTTCCGATGTTAAAACCTAACTGCAAAGTAGGTAGTCGGGGCTGTAAGTAATGCAATTTGCTTAAGTCAGATGTCGCTGCCTGTACGTAATACAGAGAATATTGTAAAGAGGTTCGAAATTTCACTGATGCCGTGAGTCGCCCATTGGCTCAATTGGTAGAGCGCTGGTACGGATAGCCAGAGGTTGCGGGTTCGAATCCCGGCATGGGTGAAATTTTTAGCCTCTAAATAGGTTTTTAAATTTGTTCCTTAGCACGGGTTAGTGCATTAAAAATAAAAATAGTGTAATCATGTGGGTACAGTGATATCGTTCCGATGTTAAAACCTAACTGCAAAGTAGGTAGTCGGGGCTGTAAGTAATGCAATTTGCTTAAGTCAGATGTCGCTGCCTGTACGTAATACAGAGAATATTGTAAAGAGGTTCGAAATTTCACTGATGCCGTGAGTCGCCCATTGGCTCAATTGGTAGAGCGCTGGTACGGATAGCCAGAGGTTGCGGGTTCGAATCCCGGCATGGGTGAAATTTTTAGCCTCTAAATAGGTTTTTAAATTAACTTCTTTTATTCAATTCGTGCTTCGCAAGCTACGCTAAGCAGTTGGTGCCAGCTGTCATATAATGGTAGTCTTTAAGCCATTAAGCCATTTAAAGCTTTAGGCCTTATGGGCGGCTTGATAACTTCTGACAGTAAGGCCTACCACTGTCTTACAATTCTCCACCAACCATTACTTGGCCCCCGTGGTGGAGTATGGCCTAACCTTCCATGCAGGAAGAGACCCGTGCCCTAGAAGTGGGGACATACAAGGGTTGATATCGATTCAATTCGTAGAGACCTGATGTCCGATTCATGACCAGTTCTTAATATTTGTTGTTAAACTGCAGGGTAGTCTCTATAGAATAAAAATAAATTAGAAAATAGTAGGTACAAGAAGACAGGCAAAAGCCTTCTTTTATTTAATTCGTGAAGACCGTTTCTATTATTTGTTGTTATACAAGCAGGGCTGCCCTCTATAATATAAAAATAAATAGCATAAAATAGGTGTGATTTTAGTGCCGTCACTTTGGTATCAAGGTGGAACCACATTCGGAAAGGAGGACTGTCAAACAGTCCGCTTAGGCGTAATAGTTTCGATGTTATTTTTCAGATACGGAACTCTAGAAAGTTCTACTTTTTCCACCGCTTTTGTGTTGGCTCTTTGGTAGGTAGGTTGTTGTCTATTCAGCAAAATATAAACCTTCTCTTTTGTTCAGTCGTTTGAAATTTTACGTACAGGCCTGAAAGCTGAAAATGTCACGTTGTATTTTAATACCAGCGCGAAAATTCTTCCTTTATGATACAATATCGCATCGAATACGAAGTTCAAAATACTATTAAATTATAAATAATACTTTACAATCTTTTAGTTTGCAAAGAGCAAAAGTAAATCACACAATGTCTTCAGGACAAATTATCGCCGAAAGTAAAATTAATTTCACAAATTTTCGAGCGCTACTTTTCATAACGAAATTTTCAAATAGAACTCGCTCCGGCGTGACGCTGCGAAGCGATCAAAGTTTTTGTTTAATTCTGCTACAAAAACTTTAGCTGATTGAATTACTGTAACGAAAATATTCTGCAATTCAAAATTAACAAACTCCATGAAATATATTTACTGTTAAGAGCAACAATTTGTTAACTGTAATTTTTGTCAGAAATTGTTCAGTTGCATCGTGTTTACAAATAAACATGGGTAAGCTATCCAAAACATACCCACACAGTAAAACACACACATACACACAGGCATACACAAACACACATACACACACATATAAAGACACAAACACACGCACACACACAAACATATAATAAAATTATTGTAATAATTTGTGAATTGTACACCTGCAGGACAGGGAGCGTTAAATTTAATCTCATCAATTCTAATCCTCACTATTAAATAAATCTAATCCTAATCCGTGAAATAGTTACATCGATGGTTCTACTAAACCTACACTTAGAAGTTGGCTTTTCGCATCGAAAACTAGGCAATACCACTGTAAATGTCTCAATTAACACAGCGCCCGCTTATAAGCGTAACAAGGAATAAATTAGGGATAATTCCGACTGAGGTCGACAATTTACTGGACCTAAATCATACCATGTCAGGCTACCGAGCGGAGACCTAGTTACACGTTGGACCTAGTTACCGGTTAAAACCGATTCACACGATTACACGTGGACTTTAGCGAACAATAAAGGATACATAACTGGCGGTACAACACCGGTAGAAAGCTGACCTCATGTACCAACGGATTTGTTTTTTAAACTACGTAGATTTGAGAATTTATCCTCCTAACTCCTGAAAGTAAAATTACTCCGAACATTCTAAGAATATAGATTTCGAAAAATATATATCAGAGACTACTACTTGAGTACAAAACTGGTACAATAAATATTACCTCTTTCAAATGTTGCGTATGTGTATTATATTCATCTATCTTCTTCTCCCGGATGATATTATTTGTATATATTATGTATGTTTATTTTATATTTTATTTATGTATTGTCTATGGATGTTTATTAAAATTTGCCTCCTTTTCCTAATTATGTCATTAGTTGCACCAACTACCCGTCTTTCAGTTCTTTTATGTTTTCCATCAAGGGTTGTCTGGAAGAAATTACTTTTAGTAATAAGACCGCCAATTGTACCTTAATCTGTATCTTCTTATTTTCTAAATTGTAATTCCTGGTGTGCAATAAAGTATATTCATTTCATATATATCCAAAACAATTATGAAAAATATATTGAACTGTACAGTATTTTTTCTCA